>CM062919.1:48570000-51070000 GCA_031878705.1 Tapirus indicus
TATTATGTGCAGCTTCAATGTCTGATATAGTTCCTGACACTCAGAAACCATTTTTTACTGAATGATTATTTCATCTAATTCCAACAACAATCATGTGAAATTGTAGTGGCTATCTGTATATTACATATGAAGAAATTGGTGCTTAAAGAATAAAACTAACCTGTATCACGTCCACAACCAAAAAGCTAAAGAACCAGACTATTTGACTGTAAAACATTGCTTTTGTTTGTTTTTCTTTTCTCTATGCTATACCCCTTTCTTGAGGCAGAAGGGTGGTACAGAATTAAAATCCTCCATAGTTTTCTTTCCAGCATTTCCTGTATTTGTGATTGGGCCTATCCTAAGGGACAAAAGGTTATACATGAGTGATGTTTCTCAAGGAACATTCTTTGGTAAATGAGGACCAGCTCTTTTTAAGCTATTCCAAAGAGGAGCTAACCATGGAAAAACTGTTCCTTGTAACTATGATACGTCCTAGTTACAATGCAAATGATCTGAGGTTATCTTTAAAAATTTAAACTACTCTAGGGCCAGCTGATGGCCTAATGGTTTGAGTTTGGCATGCTCTGCTTCGATGGCCTGGGCCCAGTTCCTGGGCACAGAACCACACCATTCATCTATAAGTAGCCATGTTGTGGTGGCAGCTCACATAGAAGAACTAGAAGGATTTACAGCTAGAATATACGACCATGTACTAGGGCTTTGGGGAGGGGGAAAAAAGAGAGGAAGATTGACAACAGATGTAAGCTCAGGGTGAATCTTTTTTTTTTTTCTTTTTTATTGATGTCTTAATAGTTTATAACATTGTGAAATTTTAGTTGTACACATTGGCAGTCACCATATAGAGGCATCCCTTCACCCCCCAAAATTTAGACTACTCTAGAGCTATGAGGGAGAAGCAATTTTTCTAGGGATATTTCAGCAACCCCATACACCACATCCTCATGCTAGATAGTTGCCCAGAGCAACCCTTGACTTGCTTCCCCCTTAAAAAGACTCAGAAATCATCACAGTTTGTCCATTTATTTTAAAAATCATTATGTATTTATAATGTGCTTGTGATTAGATCCTGATACTCTCTGTGACATTTAGGCCAGTTTTATATCAATTACTTTGCAATTTGCTTGTAGACTATTGTTCTGACAGCAATTTATATTATTTTAAGAATTTAACTCTTAAGAATTTAACATTTCCAGTCTCTTATTAACTCTCATTTTCCACTGACGTCACTGGTTTTAAAATATAAATTTCACATATTTTCTATTTCTCATTAGGGCTTATAAAACGAAGCCACAATTTTTAACCCCTATGTATTTTTGTTATTAATATGATTTTTAAATTTAAATATTAGTATAATATTCGAGAAAGGTAAAGCGCTATTTCTGAAGAGTGGGAAAATATCAGCAACATATTTAACAAATAATTACATCATGAATATAAGAAATTTATAAAAAATCAAAAAGGAAGAAAAAATGAATAGCATTATTTTTTGAAATGTGGAACATACATAAAATTTGATGAAGCAAATTTATTTCTAGACTGATATTCTAGAGAAATAATTGAAAGGGTACATAGATAGTCACGTGCAAGCAAGGGAAGAGAGTGTTGTCTGTAACCTAAGGGATTTACAAACAATAAGGGATTACATTTGTATATTATAGCACACCTATTCTGTAGAATAACATGCAACTTCAGAAAAAATAAGACAGAGAAGAATGTACTGATAAGGGGAAATTCCCAAGACATCATTAATTGAAAAACAAATTTATCTTTTATATATATAGTGTGTGTGTCTGTGTGTGTACACACAATTAATGACTGCTAACAGTTTTATACATGGCTACTGGGGGAGTTAGGTTGAATATAAATGGGGTATTTAACCTATTTTTTTTCTAATTTGAAACTTTCTATAACACACAAGTTAATGTGTTTTTATTGCAATAAATAATAAAATAATTGCAATAAAATAACCTGAGAATTGCAATATTCAAATAATAATTACTGATAATCCAGAAAATTAGGAAATACAGATAAATACAAAAGCAAATAATAATCACCCATAGTCCCATCGTCCAGAGATAAGCCCTTAGTAACATTTTGGCATAATTCTTTACAGTATTCTCTTGACAGATGGAGGATAAGATAGATTTATTTATATATGTGTATATATTTTACTATACTCAGATTGTGTTTTGTTGTTAGTTTGAATGTTACTGTTTTGCATATTTCTGTATTCATAGTTTTTTCCTTAAAAACATTGCCATAACAAGAACGTTTTTACATTTATTTTGCAAGTTTGAATTCTAAAATCACGGCCTGATCTGCAGGTGACCTGATCTGCAGAGTGTGAATGCCCTATTTACCAGCATTATATGCATTTTAATTGGTTTCAGTTTGGTAATTTAGTGAAATTTAGCATTTCATTTTACCTTGAAGTCATGTCTCTGAACAACTGTTTTGTAGGGCATAACTTCACCAAAATTTCTCCTAATAACTGCCTTCTTTTTATTGGAACTATTTCTATTTTTTTTTGACTAATCTCCCATTATTTTGCAACTGATATTATTATTCCATATTTTTTCATTCTGACACAAAGGTGAAGAATAAACCACTCTTAGGAAACATAGTTGTAACTATAAAACAAAACCTTAAGTTTCGGTTTTTATAACAGTGAAATTTAGAGATATGAAATAGATATCAGAATTTCTATACTCAAATAAAACTTCTGGATACAAAAGGCTGCAAAACTGAGAGTCCTAGGCAAAACTGACATTTCATGGACAATATTTTTGATAGCAAAGCACCAGGGCATTTTGGTGAAAAGGGTATTGAAATTGTACAGAAAGATATGATACACAAAATGGGAACAAAGAATGATAAAAATTGTGTCCTTGGTATATTTTAATTCAGTGAAAAATTTTTCTCATTTTCTCTTTTGTCTCAGGCAAAAGTAGAGACTCAAAAGAAATGCAGAGGGAAGAAATTATTCAGGATACTCTTGAACTCGAGGGAAACATGGAGGGATCTGTTCATGTTTCTGATCTGCTTAAACATCATCAGTACGCTAAAATATTGAAACGACTTCTGAAAAATAATTGATTCTTAAAGAATGCCATGTTAAGAGAAGAAAATGAACATGAAATACATCACCATTTTATTATAGTATGTACTTTACCTTGTGTTACTTTTCTGAAATTAGCCCTTTCTTTAAAAGAACTTCACACTTTATTCAGTGATAAAGGGACAATGACTCAATTACTGGAGCACCAGGTCCCTCTCTATGGGCTCCCATAAGAATCTATTCCGCAAGGAATTCAATATGCTCCCTATCAGTGCAATTTTAGATAGCAACTTTGTTCCTTTTTGAATTATTTGTCAAGGACTTAACCTTGGTTTCTTCTTATTAGATTTATCTGATTTTTTTTCCATTTAATAAATTTGAAAAATACCTTTATGCTTTTAATCCAACACTTCAATGTATAAAGATGCAATCATTAACAAGACAGAATTTCTAAATTAGACATATTCTAATTTGTATCAAGCCACCTATTTCTCAGGACATATTTGAGATTCAACAATACTTCAAAGATACACACTACTTAGCTAAAAACCTTATATCTCTAGTTTTTGACAATGTGAAGATTTTAGTCTAAATCAAAAGGAAAATTATGTTTCCTCTACTGTCTGTTAATATGTGAATTATAATTTTTGTTGTGTGAGCCATTATCACAAAGTATTTATACATAATACACATATTTTATATATGTGGGCAGCTACTGCAAAAAAAGTTTGTGTTTTACTTTTAAAAATCCAGAAAAAAATATACATTATTCATGTATCTTTTCTTTTTTCCTTTCCACCTCTTTGCTTATTCTGTGTTCTCCCAGAATTCATCAACTGGACCTTCCATCTCACTAATATTGCTTCAGCTCTATGCAGATCATTATTAGAAACTCTGTTTTATGTATTTTATTTTGATAATTATATTTCATTTCATTTTCCAAGTCTCTTTTCAGTAATATAAATGTGTATAAACATTGCTTCATAATAAAGCACAAGTGAGCAATAAAAATCAGGATTTTAAAACCTGGGAAAAATCATTTAACATATTAATGCTTTATTTTATTTTTCACATATAGACTCAGAAATCACTGACACCTTTAATTCTCAGCTAATTATTTAATATTAATAATATTTGCTTCTGGTAATTTTAATGACTAACATATTTAAATAGATCATCCATCTTAATGCTTTATTTAAAGAAATGGCAATTAATTTTTCCATTTTTGCCAAATTTCAGCAATGTAGATATTAGATTCACGTTAACTCTTAAACCTTACTAGATTTTTAGATTGTTTCTTTTTATGACATTGACTATCATTTACAGTAGAAAGAAAGCAACAATAACTACAACACACACACACTTTAAGGGATTCAAGAAACTATTCAAGATTTGACAGAACCCCTGGTTCTCAATTTCCATAATGCTAAAATGGGAAGGTAAGTATGCTAGAGTTTTGTTATAGATAGCATCTCGGAGTGTGTTAAAAATATAAAATTTTAGGCCTCACCTCGTATTTAGTGAATCAGAATCTTTTTAACATGACTCATATGTACAAAAAAAGTTTGAGAGGCCTTTGCTGGATAACTTCTAAAAGACTTTTCACTTTTGATCAAAGTTTCCTGAGATGGAGACACTTGTATGGGCTTTATTTCTTATTCAGAAATATATCAGTTTTCTAATGTTACATCTACATAGCCAACCGCTCCAAAATTCAATGACTTAAAACATTTATCATATATATCATAAACTTATATAGATGAATAAATTATAAATTTATGAAGATGAATAAATGTATATACATCTATGTAGATTTTATCATTTATAATCATTTATTGATCATCTCCTGAGCCTGTGGGTCCCCTGAACCGTTTTGATCCAGCTGGACTCACTCAGTCTTTCCAGTCAGATGGTAGGTTGACTGGACTTGGGGGCTTTGTGATGGCCTTGTTTATACGGCCAGGATGACTAGGGCTTTCTCCACACAGTCTCTCATCCACCACCATACTACCCAGGCTTCTTCACATGACGGTTGCAGTGGTCCCAAGTGCGGCAGGAGAGGACAGCCTCAATATGTAAAAGCTATTCAAGTCTCCACTTGCATCATGTATGCTATTATTCCATTGGCCAAGCCCAGATTCAGGTGGGAGGGAATACAGAGAGACACAGAAACAGAGAGGCGTGAAATAATTGGGAACCAATCCTATAATAGTCTGCCACAATAATATCATTAGGAGATAAAAACAGAATTTGAATAAGTAAATTGTGGGAAGAAAACATCTCATAACCAATCGTCCCTTATAATCTCTGAAAAATGTCTCAGTTACTTAGACAATTAAGGGAAAGCTAAGTTACGTCATTATATTCACAACACCTAAAGCTGCTGTTTGTCTCATCCTTATGCTGTGGAAATGGCCCTAAGGATAGAATCCAGTAGAAGTGTAAGTGTAAATGTTGTCTTTCCCATTACCTTCACACCTATTTTCAGACTGTCAAGAGCAACCTGCCCAGCTCTGGGAATAGAGATTCCATTGCTCACACTACGTGCTATTACAGACTGACTGTGCTTCCTTAGAGCTGGTTGTTATCAACTTTCATATGTGAAAAAAAATATGAAAATGATAGCTATTATGACTTTCTATTTCATAAGTTAACCACATAGCTGGCGGTCAACAAATACAAATGCAGCCTCTGTCTGGTAAGCGATATCATCAAACACAGCAAGTTCAAAATCTGTAGACACAAAATGATCCATTGTTACTTACAAATGGCCAAACTCTATTTCTTTTGTTCTGGTTGCTATTTAATCCATTGAAGGCTTAACACACACACACACACACACACACACACACACACGCACGCATGCACACACACACCTCTCTGTTTTTCTCTTATGGCCATATCAGCAGCCACATTAATGCGAAAGAAGGGAATAATAGAGAAAAACATAGATCCATTTAGTTTCAGCTCTAAGGTCCACACAACCGTTCCCCAGGGCCTACCAGGTTGTAATTATGTGCTGGCACAGTGCCTGCCCATGCCATCTGCTGTTTTCCAAGGCTGCTGCCTTATCAATTGCAGAGAATCCCATAAGCAAACTAGACTCAGCATTGCCTCCTCTGTATACAGAAGACTTCTCAGCCGAGGAACAGGTCAAGGAGAACCCACTAACATTCAGCTAAAAGCCACCTGCTATAGAGAGAGCTGAGGCACATGATCAAAAAAAAAATGATAATGACTACTTTCACATTATTAGTGTTTTTCAAGGTCTTTTATGATGTCTGAGGGCACAGTCGTCATTTTGTCATGCTGCTGGTCTTTTTAATGAAGTCATTAAGATTTGTAGCAGCAATTGTCAGCTACCTTTTTCTATTAAAAAAGAATAAAAACTGCATTTGGTAAGATTTTATAGTGTTACTTAATTAACACAACTAAACTAACATATCTAAACCAGACTGCAGAAGAAAAACATAGACCACATTGATAGATCTCTAAAATAGAAAGTTTTCCCTTCTTCAATATTTGATGTTTGTGTATGTGAGTGTGTACATATGTATTTTTACCTTCCTTAACCTTCAAGGATTTGGAAAGGGATTTTCTGGAAACACATTAAAGTAAACCAGAAGTAAACCTCCATCAGCCTTAATCTGCCCAAAAGGCCTCTCTCCAAATACTTAAATATGAAGATGCAAAGTAAATGAGTTAGAACATAATAAAAAAGCAACATGTAAACTCAATTTTTATCAGTATTTACTTTCCTTTATTTTCCTCTTTTGAATTTTTAGATCAGTAGCTCTCAGACATGAGCTGGTTAAAATGGCATGGACTATTCTAGCTGTTGGGGATACCCCAGTGAACAGGACAAAGTGGTTGCTGTCATGAGAGTTTATGCTAAGGAGCCACACAACCAGATTTTCTAATTCAGTGGTTTGAGAAAGATACCATGAGAAATTCACTTTATATAATAATTTTCTTTCAATAACTTTAAAGAAAACTGTTATTGCAGTTTGACTCATGTTATTACTCAGAAAAGAATACTGAATAGATATTTAATGATAGAAAATGTAAGTAGCGAAAAGTAGACAAACCACTCAAAGGATTTCTAAACAGGGAAATAACACTTGGCTGGAGAACAGTGTGCTCCAACATTAACTAGAAAGAAACTATACTATATTATAGTTTTGTCAATTCTTTGCAAACAAGAACCTGCTTATGGGAGTATTCTTTGTTTGGATTAATTTTTCTTATCTGTGTTAATAAAATGGAAATTCTCTCATCTCCTTTAAATTCAGTTTATAGCTTTTACTCCTAATACCTATTTTAAAAGAAAGTTTTGATTGCCATAATCTCACATTGTCTAGAGGTATGTCTTTGTTAGAAGATGCTTGGGAATTAAAAATAAATACAAAATAACAGAAGATAATGACAATTATCTCCTGCATTTGCTTCTTCACTCATCCCTTATTGGCATGTGATGTTTAGAACAAATACTAGTAGTAAATTTAGCTCCTAGGAATTCTGAATTACTGAATACAGAATGTAGTAGAAAAAATATAGAACAAAAAAGAAAATATACACCAACAAGTTTCAGACGTCTTGTATTGCATAGAATTACTGTCATTTAATTTTGATTAGATTTGATTATATATATCTGATCAAAATTAAATTCTAACTCTAGAATTATTTATGTAAGAAAATCTCCTATTAAAGTAATTGCTTTTTAGGATGCTTTTAAGACATTGTTTATGTGTATAAGGTCATCTTTATAAGTATTAAGGGAATAATTCTTGTCTAGTTAAATACAATAGAGAGTGTTACTTCTCTTGGAAAAATGAGTCTGTCTTGGCACCATGAACATTAAAATGCTTTTATTGACCATGTTTTCTCTTTTAATTTTATGACCTTGCTTTAAGTGTTCCTTAATGTTAAGGTGAGCACTCTATCATGTCAGACTGAGAAGGCAAATTTCAATAAAAATATGAAATCTTAATTTTGGAACTGACTCTCAGAAATTGTAGAATCTAATTTTAGTCTCAAAGATACCAAGAATATATAGTTTTTATTTTTATTTTTTAAGAATATCCCTGGATTTACTTTTTTTCTGTCATTTTGTTTCATCTTTATTTTTTCTTCTAAATTTAAAGTATACATCATTTAATGCACCCTAGTAAGTGACTTTAACTTCTTTTCTTTTTTTTTTTGTGGGGAAGACCAGCCCTGAGCTAACATCCGTTGCCAATCCTCCTCTTTTTGCTGAGGAAGACTGGGCCTGGGCTAACATCCGTGCCCATCTTCCTCTACTTTATATGGGACGCCGCCACGGCATGGCTGACAGGCAGTGCATCGGCGGGCGCCCGGGATCCGAACCCGCGAACCCTGGGCTGCCAAGCGCGGACTAAACCGCTGCGCCACCCGGCGGCCCCTAACTTCTTTTTTAATTATTTAGCATGTTATGTAATTATATTAGATTAGGATGTGAGCGTAGCAAAAAAAAGCCAAAAATAGTAGTAGTTTGAGGAGAGTCGTCGATATTTCTCTTATATAAACATTCAGGTAGGCTCTCTGTGCTGGTATGGTGCTCTGAAGTTTTAGGAACCCAACTTCCTTCTCTTTTGTTACTCTGTCAACTTGCAAGGATCCTGAGAAATTTTATTTAATCTTAGGAATGAACTCCAGCTAAAATTGGAGTATTAAAATATTGAGGAAACAAAAGGAAAACTGATATTGTGGTTCAAATAATGCTGTCTATCCATTTGTGACTTGGTCACTCAAATATCTACCTGTGTCCTCTTCCCACACTTCCCTTATTCTCAGAGTCCTATCTAGAATTTATAACTGGGTCATATTCCAGGATATCAGAATGCTGCCTAGTCCTTTCCATCAGGCCTAGATACGGACCCTTATATTCCATTGTCCCTCTAAAAGGTCAAGAAAACTCATCTGCTCCAAACACACTCAATATAGAATGCTGCAACAGAAAACACAATCACAACAAATAAACCTCATTTGCAAAAGAGAAGATGAGTAGTTTTTTGGGAAGCAGTTATGATTATTTCCTTTTCTAGGAAATTCCTCGGCTAACACATTCAGTTGTCCTCACAAGGAAGTACACGCTTGTCAATTGTCCTCTGTGAGCATGAGTGCTGCCTTCTTTGTCCCTCATCCTCCTTGGCCACATCTGAGGACTTCATTAGGGAACCTTCCCACCGTCAAGACTATGCAGCTTCTGTAGACCATAGGCTGCAGATATAAATTTGGGGGCCTAGGAAGTTGCTTTAGAGATGGGAGAATTACAGATTTTTCAGGCCTGGATTGTGGTTCCTTTGTCAATACCATTTTTTCAAAGACACTTAGTAAGTTTATTGTAAATTTATTCCTTGTCAATTCATGTGCAAGTAAACCACAAGATTTCATTTAATTTTTTTAAAGCCTGAAGATTTTGATCTTTAACTTAATTGGCTACTGTGCCCCACCTATTTCCCCTCTTCCTAATTGATGCTGAATTTCTTGGTACTGTGTAAAATAGGAAACTTGAATCGAGCAGGGAAGACAATATCTTACTCAAATTTTGCCACTGAGTTACTCTCATTATTTGACAGAGAACTTGAAGAGAAAACTGCTGCTTCAGTGCTGCGTCAGTCCTGCCAGTGTCAGTGGGATCCTGAAGCTGCTGATATTTTAATCCAACAACGCATCAAATCTCTTACCACTAGTTAAATCAGGTCAAAGGTCACAGTATAAGGACCTGCCTGATCAGATCCCTTCCTTTCCATCTCTTCTAAGTCACTGATAAACTATAGCATGAATTCATTTCTCTTACAAGAGTTTGCTGAAAGAGACTGGAAGCAGCCTACAGAAACCAAAACTCTAAATTATCTCTAAATAATTTCACCTAAATCCATAGCTTTGATTGACCAGTGTTCAAAAGAAAGAAAGGCAGTTTAACCAAATGTTATATCACAATAGGATATGGGTCTTCAGCTTCCAGCATGTAATTTCTGAGTGCTCACCAATTATTGTCAGTAAGCTGATGCTTCATGTTTAGTTCTTTTTCTGTAATATGTCAATTCCAGATACCATATTAGATTTCAAACTTTTATTCAGATTGCCTTTTAGGAAATTCCACTCCTTTATCTAAGGAATTTACATTGCTTTTTACAACCAACACACATAGAATTATTAAATGTGAGTTACTAACATTACTCTAAACGTCAAACATTTAGAATGCAAGAAAATACTTTTCTCATTGAGGATGATTCTCAGAGGTATATATTTATATATTTGTGCAAATACATGTTATGTTTACATCTATAAAATTCCGTTTCTTCAGAGAGAAAACAGTAATTATTTTAAGAACATTTGAATACAGAATTCAGTTTGTACAATTGAGTTAGCTGCATCTATAGAAATCACTCATTCAACCTCTTCATTTTACATGTGAGAAAACAAAGTTTCACCCTTGAATATAGATTAAACATGAAAACTTTATGATGGCCTTTTTACACAGACTGTTTTTGTCGTTCTTAATTATTTTTCTTTTATGCTAAGATATGGTGTTATGTTTTATGAACTTTGTTTGCCACCTAGTTACTCAACCCAAAAATAAGATGGGATTTTTTTTTGAAAAGTTACATTTTTGAATACATGCTCAGAGCAATATGCTTTAAAATGGGCTATTTCATTAAACCTCAAAATAGTAAGGTATAGGACAATTTGTAGACACTATATTACACGTAAAATGGCAAGAATGGGAGGTAAGAAGGAATGTGGAAACTAGAGGGGTTAACTTAGTCAAGGACGTGTTTTTCACTTGAATGGTTACAAACATATTTTCAAAAACTATAAAAAAATACACAGCAGAACCAGTTGTGAACATCTCTAACATCTTTAAGAGTTTGAGTAGCAGTGCATGTGTGTGTGCATGTGTGTGTGTGTGCATGTTTCCCAGTATAGGTGTCCAATGACACTGTTTTGGTTGAACTGGAAATCAGATCTTAGCCTGAAAGGGAGCATGAGGCAATAAAAACCTCATGTATTTCTCTCAGGGAAGAAATTAACTGAGCCAAAAAAAGTCCATCCACCAGCTGAACAGAGGAACAAGGAAACCAATAGAAGGCGGGGAGGGGGAAGCCCAGACCTTAATAAGTAAAGTAGTCTTAAAGATAAAGAGTGACTTCAGGATAATAAAATATTTAATGCAAAGTGAATTTAATAGTAAACATTTTCAAGCATATGGACTGACATATACAATTATTATTGTCTGTATAACATATATAGTGCCTAATACAAATATATGTATGTATTTGTACATATAACTTGCATATCCATATAAACACACACACACATATATATGTACAATAAAATTAAAGTTAGAATTTGATAAATACACAGGAAGTGTGTGATATCTCAGCAATCCTCCCTTGAGAGGTTAACAAGAGATTTTCACATATTAAGGTATATGGGGTAACTATTTGGGTTCAGGACTGGTTTGGCTTGAATTAGGAAGGCCTGAATTATGGCCTGTCAGACAAACACTGTACATCTGCTTTGACTCTTATAGTAAAGAATGCACTCTCTTAAGATAAGAATACATACTTCCCCTCCTAAGCCCTATTGGTAATGCCCGTATTAGTCCCTTTCCCTACATAAGGGTCATGTTGACCTGCTAATTTGCAACTGAATACCTTTTTGAAACTTTGAAAATGTATTCTGGGTATGTTTGATGTATGTTCTGTGTTCTGAAAAATGTATAAGATTGTACTGAAAACCATGCTTCTCTGGAACACTCTTAAGGCCTTCCTGGGTTATAATCCTCACTCTGGCTCAAGTAAAATTCATTTTATTTCTCTTACCTATAGAATGGCTATTGGTTATTTTGTTTTGACAGGGTTAATAAGACAAGCAGACAAAAATTAGTGAGTTTTGGAAGATCTGAAGAACACAATGGAGAATTTTGAAATTATGGACATAGGTAAATGCAGGCATTTGTGGGATATGAAGACTGATCAAGGAAAAATATATAACCCCTAGAGGCAGTAACCCCAACAAGCTTTAGTGGGTGTGCTGGGAGGGGGTTGCATGAGAGGGAAATCTCTTATAGCATAAGACTGTCCAAAGGCTTACAGCATGGGGGCCACTATCCAGAAGGAGAGGAGAGCCAATGAACTCCCAGAGAAGTGGAAGGTCTGAGAGAGGGTTGACATGTCTAGGTGGTGGGGGGTCTCTGGGTTAGAGAAGTTGAAGGGGCTGTAGAAGCTAGGGGTCTTGTAACTACAAGTCTATCTTATCGATGAGTAACAGCTATTGAATTAAGTTTTGTGGAGTATGCAGAGCAGGCAGGCTCTACAGGGCTAAAATTCTCCTTCTTTGGGCTATTTTTCAAATAACTGATGTGTAAAAGTTTGAATTTTGTTCCTATGGGCTCTTGGGCTAATGAGTCTCAGCCTGCAGTGAAGAAATAGGGATCAATAGACAAAGACAATCCTTGGCACATTTATTTAATAACAAAATACTTCACCACACATTAGAAAAGAGACATTCTTCTCCAGCATATGCATGGCATGTACACCAATCGACCTGATTTTCGAATAGCAAAGGATCAGTAGTAACATGTAGAAAACATTTTCTTAACAAAATAACACAATCTGAAGTCAATAATAAAAGTATAACTATCCCCACATATTTTACAATTTAGAAACATCTTTTAAAATCAATTTTGAGGCGCCGACTCCATGACCTAGTGGTTAAGTTTGGCATGCTCTGCTTTGGCGGCACAGGTTCAGTTCCCAGGCACAGACCTACCCTACTCATCAGAGGCTATGTTGTGGCGGTGACCCACATACAAAATAGAGAAATATTGGCACAGATGTTAGCTCAGGGCAAATCTTTCTCAAACAAAAAGAGGAAGATTGACAGCAGATGTTAGCTCAAAGCAAACCTTCCTCAGCAAAAAAAAAAAATAATAATAATAATAAAATAAAATAAAAAATAAATTTTGAATCAAAGAGGGAATTATAAAATACTCAGAATTGAATGATATAGTTCTATATTTTAAAACGCATGGAATATTTCACTAGGTGGTAAATTTCTAGGCTCAAAAATTTAGAAAATATTAAAGGTGGATTATAGATAAATTATGCAAGTGAAGAAAGTTATAACATCAAGATTAGCAACTGTAAAGATAAGAAATAATAAAGAAAAAAGCAGAAATTAATTAAAATTCAAAAAGGAGATAATAAAGAAAACTATATATACAAGTAGGCAATCGTACATCAACATCACCAGGGATCTCTGGGAAAATGTACAGAACATGCCTTCAACTTGAGTTTCAATGAGTAAGAAAACTGGATTATTTATTCTCTGAACCCACTTATCAAATGGTTCAAGGCTGTTTCAGGGTCATTAATGCCCTAACATTTCTGGACTACCTCTTAAGGGAGAATATGTACATGGAGGAGAATCACAGAGGATTGCAGTTGGACACCATAGGCAAGTATTGGAAACAAGTGTGCTGCGAAGACGTGGGTTTGACACTAAGAGGATCTATTACAAAAAAAAAAAAGACAGAGGGGCCAGCCAACTGGCTTAGTGGATAAATTCGCATGTCCCACTTCAGCAGCCGGGGGTTCACCTGTTCGGATCCTGGGTGCGGACCTACTAACTGCTCATCAAGCCATGCCGAGGCGGTGTCCCATATAGAAGAGCTACAACTCTACAACGGTGATACACAACTATGTACTGAGGCTTTGGGGAGGAAAAAAAAAGAGGAAGATTGGCAACAGATGTTAGCACAAGGCCAATTTTCCTCAAAAAAAAAAAAAAAAGAGAAAAGAGAGAGAGAGAAAGAGAGGAGAGACAGAGAGATGGAGAACCAGAGAGATACTTAGAGTACTCCAACCCGGCTTAAAAATTTTTTTTTAATGAATTTGCCTGTAATGTGAAATGAGGTCTTGCCTAGTCTTCTCTCTGTAAATTTTGTGTTCATCCTAACAGCAGTTTCCCCCCTCTCTCCTGTGGTCTAAAGAGCAGATCCCTCATTGCTCAGTACCATTGCAGTTCAAACACAGGGACATTAAGCACCCACCAAAAACAGTGACTGAGAAAGTCTTACTGTTTAACTACATAGTCTTCTGTAAAATGTAACTTAGACTAAATATTCAGAGATATTTTCTCTCTCATCCACCACCCTAACATTCTCAAGTCCCGTCCTTTCTACCATCTATCTTAGCATTGCCTCTTCTACGTACTAATGTCCCTGGGAAAGAGTAAACCCTGATTATCTTTTACCTAAAAAATTTCAGTCCAATCTTACTTAATCCCACTGATTCCAGTCTTTTCCCCCCAGTAATTCATCATTTAATTGTAGCCTGAAAGATCTACACAAAATAATAAATGGCAAGTTTCATAACTTTGCATACAAGAAATGTCAATTCCAATTCCTTTATGACTATTCATACAATGCTTCCTCCAGAGACTTTTCTGAATTCCTCACCTCACATCTTTATCTAATCTACTAGATTATCTTTTTTGTGCCAGTCTCCTCTGGTACACGACCACAGTTTGCTCATATATGAAGAGGTGATGAAGATAGTACCTGCTTCCTGCAATTCTGGTGAGATTTAAATGTGGTAACCTGTGTATGTATCCTTAAACTCTACTTGACACATATTAATGACTCAACATTTTTTGACATCACCATTAATGCTATAGCTCTTTAAAAGTAGAGAATTATTCTTTATATTAAATACTTTGCATAATGCTTACTACACAGTTCATTTGATATTCGCTGAATCAAATAATTGCAGATTAAAGATTGAATAACTTTCAAATTATTCAGAAGAGGAAAATATACAATACAAAATACATTAGGGGCACCGATTTGGAGGAGAAAATTACTTTCATTTGAAATAATCTTTGTGTTGCCACTTTAAGATTCATAGCACCAGTTTCAGTAAGATAATATTTGCTCTGCAACTGGAATCTGACAAACTGATTTCTACCAGCACTAAATTTGCTAATATTTTTAATAATGTTGTCATATATCATATATGTCGTATGATATAATATAAACCTTTCTTCACTCTACTTTGCCTGCATTTAGTGACACATTTTAAATATCAATTACAGCAGCATGAAAGCACTTTGATTCTTGCAATGCCCAACAATAAATCGTATCCTGTCAAGCTAACTTATTGTTGCCCATCTGTTCTAGCTTGTTACACACCATCCTCATATTTATGTTAAGGAATTCCAGGTCATTTTGTAATTAATGGTTCATACTTAAAAACAGCCAATTATAAATCTGAGCAGAGGAACTCATCACTGACCACTCACAATCCAGTATATGTGCAAGGTATACGTATATGAAGAGGTAATATACACAATCACAAAAAGAAATACTTCAAGATAGCTCATGATTAAATACAAAGACCCAGTACATACAGACAATGAATAGGTTTTTTTGGATAAAATAAGTACAATCTATGAATGTTGTGTATTTGTTCAATATTCATTCTTTGCATATATGTTGGTTACTTGTTATAATGCTATGTAATATTGATTAAAAGAAGTATAATTTTGCTTTTATTGAATTATAATTTACTATGGTGTATATATGTGTCTGTGTGTATTGCAATTAAGTTGCATAGTCACTTGTTTTTTACATTCTCCCCTATCCTGTGAGGACTGGAATCCTAGAATCCTGGAAGCCTTGTATGGGAACTTCATTTCCCAGAGTCCTTTGCCAGAAGAGTCCTGGTTTAATGAGTGTTCCTTTAAGTCAGGATTAGGAATTTGGATTTTATTCTCAGTGAAATGTAAACCCATTGTATAGTTTTAATCAAAGATATGATATAATTGATTTTATATTTGAAAAGGTATTTCTGACTGTTATGAAATGATTTTGAATAGTAAGTGTAGAAGCAGGGAGAGCTATTAGGAGCCTGTAGCAATTGAGTAAAGATATAATGTTGGCTTGGACTAAGGTGGTAGAAGTGAATACAGAAAGAAAGGAGGGGCTTCCATATATATTTTGGGCTAATTCTACTAGTGTACAACCTCGTAATATCACTGGGTTAACACAAGAAGCACTTATTTTTTTCATCATAGTCCAATAGACATCAACGAAAACTTGGAGACCCAGTTCCATATAGTCACTGAGGGACTGAAGTTCTGTGCTGAATGGGGCACTGTGGTCCCCCAAAATCGTGTCCTCTTCTTAGTTAAATAGAGCGTGAAGAAAGAAAACATGAAGAATCTCGTTGTAAATTGTCTTTTTTATTAATGGACCATTCCAGGAAGTAGTTTACTTTTATTTATGCTTGCTTTCCATTGCCTGGAACTTAATCACTTGGCTCCATCTACTGCAAAGAAAGCTGGAAAATATAATTAATCTGAATTCCCAGGAGGAAATGGAAATTATTTTGTGAACAATTATATAATCTCTGACATAGGAAGAGAATAAAATACATTCAGCTTTGAATATATTGAATTATTTATGTCAAGAAATCCAGTGGTCAGTGGATGCATGGCTATAGAGTCATTTTTAATTTACAGAGAAACTGGATTAAGGTTAGTTCGGGGAAGTTTAGAAAAGAATTCATGAAGGAGATAGAAATCAAAGTAGATTTATTTTAAGTTAGAAAGACATATTTTTGAAGGTCAAGATATTCCACATTATGGGAACATTATGAAAAGCAAATATAAAATGGCAGAAGAATGGAGGTTGTTTTTAAGGAATAATGACTTTTATAATTTGGTTAAACAATAAAATATGAGTTGAGTTTGGAAGGTAAGACATTAAAAATAGGTGCATCATATTATAGACTTCCTTGAATGCCAAAATGAAGAGTATGAACTTTATCTTATCAGCACTTGGAATATATCGAAAGCTTTAGTGAAGCAGTATGACAAGATGACAGTGATGTTTTGAGTAGGTTACTATGGAAACAGGGCAAAAGTCATTGAAGTTAAAAGTCTGCTTTCAGGGAGTTATTTAAATATATTGGAAATAAATGACAATGTGTATCTTAAGACAGCAAGGAACTCTTACAAGAAACATGAAGGAAATATAAAGGGAAAAATTGGTGGAAGGAAATGCCTCAAAGTAGAAACAAGACTAGAAAAGAGTAAAAAAATAAGTAATCACCTAAGTAATTGACACCAATGTCAGGAAATGGGAAGTTATGAGGCAAAACCATATGGACACATCAAAGTTAAAATAACAGTGGATCCACAAAAAAGTACTTTATTTTCGATAATTTGTTCGGAGGTAGGCAAAATATGCATGTAGAAATACAGTTTCCAAATTTGTCTATCAGGAATTAAATAGGTTAACAAAAATATCATATATCTTTTGGTCATAATAAATCACAGCACCCTATAATGGAAAAATTACCCTCAAGTCTTTACAAAATGTCTGGATAGCTTCTTAATTGCAATGTCTGTGTAGAATGTGGTGCGTACTTTCCCTCATTATCAGATCTTGCTGCTACTATTTCCCAGGTGGTAGGTATGCTCCACATTCCATGCAATAGTAAATGGGATTATTGGCTAAAAAATGAGAAAAATGATTTCTCTTGATTTCATTTTGAAGTCCTTTACCACATGTGGGCCACACTTTTATCTTTGCTTTCCTCTCTGATATGATATGCTCACTGGGATGGAACTTATCTTTCTGTGTTGTGCGAAAAGGCTACTTTTCTCCAGTTGCTCCTTCTAAAACCATGTACTTAGGTTACATTCACAGAGGAGAGAGAAGGAATTCTCTAGATTTCTAGATTTTGGTCAAAGTTCTTATCTCAAACCAGTTTTATTAAATACTGGTTTATTTAATGATGATGTTTGATTTCCATTTGGCTCCTTGTGCCTAGAATAAATTTCTCTCAGATCATACAAGAATGATGGGTGGTTAACTGGCAATATGTTTTCCCCGTCCAATCTACACACATCACACAGAAACAGACAGTGTCCTCAATGTGAAGAAATGGCTTGGAAACCTTGAAATTTAGAAAAAGCAGTGACATTTGTGGACATATGGACTTTTTATCTATGCAGTTTACAGTGGTTTGTCCCCAGAAGTGCCTATAGGTCTAACCACTGTAGGTAGTTCTAGCTATGGGGATTTGGGGTTAAGTATGACTGTTCTTTTTAATCATTAGGCTATGGCTGGGTTGAGCAAGATAAGGAATGAAGCTTAGGAGTTAAGATGGAATTGGCTGGGACTTCAAACTAAAGAAGCTAAAATAGGTTTTACTTAGAGTAGGGAAATGACTTCCTGTTTTCAGGAAATTCAGAGTCACATATGGAGAGCTTGAAGTCCTTTCAAGGACCAATAAAAACAGACAAAGTGTCAATATATTGATGGGATTCAGGGTGCACTATTGTAAAATACAGTGCCCTGGTATATTAAGTATCTTAAACTGAAGGAAGTAAATAAAAATAGCAGAAGCAGGAAGGGTACTCTGACCTTCCTGCCTGGTCCCTTTTACCTGAAACAGATCATAAAACTCCATGTGAAATGTTCCCTCCCTATACTAGGAGGAAAGAAACATTCTTACCACCAGAGACAGGGAATTTGAGGCCAAAAAATCTACAGAAATTAACCTTGTTAAAAATAACTCTTATCTTCCTAGTTATTTCTTTATCATTTATTACTCCTAGCCCAAATCCCTTTGTCCTATCAATTCTTCACAAATTTATTGTTTCATCTAAAACATATAAAAGATCCCCGCTCAGGTCACTTCTTTGGGTTCATTCTCTTGTGAAATCTCCCCTGTACATGTAAAAATTCAATAAAAATTTGCATGTTTTTCTTCTGTTAATCTGTCTCTGTTTCAGTTTCAGACCCAGCCAGGGACCCTAAGAGGGTCAAGGAAAACTTTTTCCTTTCCTGAAATATAAGTTTTGTGAACATAGGTAAGTAGATCTCTCTTAGTATGTCTCAGACAGTGAATGCATTAGAAGAGCAAGAGAGGGAATTTTATAGGGGATAGGTCAATTATCAAAAGAAGAAGGGAAAATCCTCAATGGGATAGTTCAAAAAAAAAAAAACTGCTTGAAGAGTCAAATTCGCAAAGAGATTCAAGGAAGGATGAAAACGAAACAAAGTTGTTCTTACCTTACTCTAATATAAGAAGAGTGAAGTAAAAAAAATTAAGAAAGACAGAAAATTGAACTAGTTCCAGAGAGGAGAGTCTCTAAGGGAAGATCCGAGAAATTGTGACCCATATCTGACAGATCCTATAGAAATGAATTAGGATAGAGGGTGGAAATTTTGTTGTTTGATTAGGAAAAGTAATTAGAATCTAAAGAGTTTCAAGAAGCTGTGAGAAAAAAGATCTTAGAGGACAAATTGAAATGAATGTTGTAGAAGAAACTCAGATCCAAGAAAATTTTGAAAGAATAGTGATTTTTTTTCTTTTTGGTGAAGAAGATTGGCCCTGAGCTGACATCTGTGCCAATCTTCCTCTATTTTGTATATGGGATGTCACCACAGCATGGCTTAATGAGTGGTGTGCAGGTCTGTGCCCAGGATCCAAACCTGTGAACCCGGGGCCACTGAACCAGAGTGCACGAACTTAACTGCTATGCCATTGGGCTGGCCCCAAAAGAATACTTTTTCAAATTCATTTTTTTGGATATTTTGCTGGGAAAGATTCGCCCTGTGCTAACCTCGGTTGCCAATCTTCCTCTTTTTTTTTTTCCCTCTCCAAAGCCCCAGTGCATAATTGTATATTCTAGTTGTAAGTTCTTCTAGTTCTTCTATGTTAGCCACCACCAAATCATGGCCACTGACAGATGACTAGTGTGGTTCCACATCTGGGAACTGAACCCAGGCTACCAAAGAGGTAAGAATGCTGAACTTTAACCACTAGGCCATCAGGGCTGGGTTGAGAGAATACTTTTTGAAAGAGGAGGTAGTAACCCGACATTAGAGCAAAACTGGATCTGTCACTTGAAGACTGAGGCATTATTAAGAATTGACAGTATGTTTGGCTAGATGAATCTATGCATTTTCTTGATATTCAGTGTTGGATGAATTACTTAACCTCTCTGTTTCTCATTTTTATTATTTTTAACTTGGAGAAATAAAATTATGTCATAGTTTTGTGTGTGAGAATTAAATGAATTAATATATGTAAAGATTTTAGAAAAACACTAGGCACACTGTAAACATTCCTTAAGGGCTACAATTGGGTACTAAAATAAAGAAAAGTACTAAAACACTGCAATTTTTCCCCCTCTGATGTGTGGCTGGAGTAGAGCAGTTATTTTCTAAAAGTTTCTTGTTCTTTTAGGTGGCCTCTTACCTTGTATTTTCTCTAGAGAAAGCAGTCTTTTCTTGATGATTCTTTTTGTGTCTGTGCCTATGGTCATTTCAGGGTTGCTGGCTTCTTTAGCATCCGATCTGGGATAATCAAATGTAAACAAGAAAACTCAATCTTGTATACTTTGTTCTGAAGATGCTAGGCAATTAGCCTTCCTTTCTTCACCTATCAGTCTTCTTGTGTTAGTTTTATATATAACGTCCAGGGTTTTTAGCTGTACGTGTGGAAGGAATAAGGAAAACCATGTCTACTCCATCTCAGTAGAAATAGAAATCCTCTGCCAATTTGTGTACATTAGAAAAACAGAAATTTTAAAAATATTCAAGGCTTCAACAATAGAGGCAAGAAATGGAACAATAATATAAACCCCAAATTAGGTAGAAGATAAGGTTTTATGAAGATGACAGTGAAAGTTAATGAAATATAAATATGAAACATTAGAGTTGAAAAAGTCATAATTTAAATTCCTGACTCATAAGATCAAAATTTAGAAAAAGGGAAAATTTATAAATTAAAAAAAGAAAGGTCCATAATTACAAATACAGAAGAGATGAACAATTATAAGAGAAAATTATATACTCTTTGTATACCTCTATATTTGAACATCTAAATAAAATGTAAAGTTTATTACAAAAATATAATCTACTAAATTGTCCTAGATATTTAAAAAATTAACACATTAAAAAACTATTGACAATTGAAAAAAAAAAGTCAGAGATCTAACCACCAGCCTTTCCCCACCAATAAGAAAAATCACAAAGGTCAGATGGTAATTATTCAAATCCACTAATTACTTGTGTAGAAGATGATTTCAGCCTTATAAAAACTGTACCAGATAATATAAAAATATGTCAAATCATACCAGTAATTTTTTAAAGCTAATCCAACTCTGAATCCATTATTAGGAAACAGAAAAATAAAATATTAGCTTTTGGCCAAATATGGCAAATCTTAATTGAATTATGAGTAAATTGATTTATTCTTTTTAACCATGCCCTCTGATCCAGTAGTATTTAACTCAGAAATATAGCCAATATTTAAGATAGGTGAGCTGGTAATTGTTTTTTATCACATTAATGAATTAAAGGGAGAAATTGAGTATGATCACTTTAATAGCTGCTCCAAAGAAATGTGAATAAATTCAACAAACTTTTATAAGTAAATAGGATATTCTTACCAAAATACTAATAAAACAATATTTTCTTAACAATTTATATCTTACTAAGATATTTGACAACAATTAAACATAGATGTTGCAATTCAATTCAGAAGTATGACTCCATAAGTTTTTCTTCTACCAAGCCTTTGGCAGGTGTGGAAGCAATCAAGCAAAAGGAGTGAGAAATATGAGAAAGGGGAGGATAAAATAATATCTACTGAAAAAATGGATCTAACCATGTAATGCAGTGAAGGAAAGTTCATAGGAGACAGCAATAAAACAGGGCAAGGTAAAAATCGAAACAAGGGGCTATTTGCAGACTTCCAGCAAAAATGCCTCAGGTATTTTTGAGTCTTATCTATTTAATTGATAGTGTGACTGCCAAGATTGAGAAAACTTGAGTATATCTGATTTGTATTATTCTGTTACGATCAAAACGAAGAAAATTTCAAAATCTGGAAGAAGAAAAGAAACATAAAAAAATTAGAAAAAATTATTCAAGAAAAATAAGATCTAAATACAAAACAAAATAAAATGGTAAATGAATTTTGGAACTGATGGAGTATAAGAAGAAATATGCTAGCTTAACGTGAATGTTGGGAACATAATCTGTCAAGTGAACTTTGCATTTTATCATTGGGAGGAAAAATTATTCAAAGCACATTCTTCAGTCCTTCAGTGAAAAATAATAACATGTTTTTTATATTATAAATGTTACTTGTTGCTTTTCAAGTTTTGAATCAAATGATAGATAAACTATGAAAAGTTTAATTAAGGTTAAAAGAAACTGTGAGTATATGTATATTTATATTTTATAGATGGTGGAAGTGGGGAAGAATGGCAAAGGGAAAGGGATAAATAATAATAGCCTCCTTTTAGAGGGACATTTAGCTCTTAAGCCAAATTGATAAAAATAGATTTATAAACACTTAAAATACATTGATATGTCCAATAGAAAAATTAAAATTAATACTGAAACTACCCAATATTTCCAGAAGGGGAAGGATAGTTAGAGCTAGCTAATTTAGTTGGCTAAATTTTCATTTTTCATGGAAAAGAATCAATAGATATAGTGAAAATCTGATAAATCAAGGCATAGAGACAGAGTATATTATTTAACATAATGGGATTAAATACGAGAACGAAAAATGGAAAAGATTAAAAGAGTCTGCCTTTGGGAATGTAATTAAGGGGATGTTACACTGTGGTTTTTAAATCCTGTACTTGTATTTCATTTACCATATTATGGATAAGTGTATAATAAAGTGAAATAAAATAAAACATTGAAGTGTGTTTTCAGTTAGTCTGTTCCACAAAAAAAACCAAAAAGCATGCTAATTCATCCCATAAACGTGGATAAATGGGAATTGTTGATTTCTTCCTACTGGAACTCAAGAAGTTAAAACGAACATAGAATATTATGTTTATTTACTAATAATACTTTGAAATGCTGGTATAGGAGAGAAAAAGTAATTTTCCCCTCACTGGTATAAAAATGTGATCTGAACAAAACCACAACTCTTTTTGTCTATAGGATACCTAGTTACTTACACTATTATTTAAGATTACCTCTTGCATGCCCTAAAAATCTACTGTTTTTTATTTTATCCCAGATAACATATGCCTGCACTTTTCCTACCACTGTGCATTAGTCATGGTCTCCCCTCTGACAGCACTGCCTTTACTGTCATCTCTACGTATCAAAGTTTTACATATACTTTAAATGTCCTAACACAGTTGCCAACACACTCATGAACCTCTCAGATCACCTAACTCTAAGTAATATTTTTCCTCTGACTTCCCTTTATCTTCAGTGATTTTGTGAAGTCCACTTCCTTCTATTTGTACTTTATTTAACATTGAATATAAGATATGTTCATGAACTGTTAATAAACCGGTGATTTCTCTATGACTTGCATACAATGCTATTCTTCCTATGCTAGTCATTGTTGATTGACATTTGTTCAAAGTCTAATTAATTGCTTTACATATAAACATAAGAGGTCCCATAAAAATGATAATGGAAAGGTACCTAATAACATATTTCAATAGTTGAAATACACTGGATTTTTATTTAGAATAGAAACAATTATTTGTTTTACAAAAAAAATCTTTAAGTCACTGGAGCAAGAAATTGCAATGATTTTTTTATAAGTTTTGCTTTGCTTTACTTATTCGAAGAGAGTATACAGTGTCTCTAGATAGTGAGGAGTATAAGAGGAAAGCTGTACAAAACATGTTTATCCTTTTTTAAGAAAAGGTTACATTAGAGCCAGCCCTGATGGCCTTGTGGTTAAAGTTTGGCACTGTCCACTTTGGTGGCCCGGGTTTGGTATCTGTCAGTAGCCCTGCTGTGACAGCAGCTCACATAGAAGAACTAGAAGGACTTACAACTAGAACATACAACTATGTACTTGGGCTTTGGGGGGAAAAAAAAGGAAGATTGGCAAGAGATGCTAGCTCAGGGTGAATCTTTACCAGCCAAAAAAAAAACAGAGTGCAAAATTGTCAAAAAAAAGTTTACATTAGATTAACTTGTCTCAACTAGATCACTATTATAAGGAACTAAAATATATTGAAAATTATATAGTTTTCTCATTAATGTAGAATTTTAAGACTCTCATTAAATCAAATATCTTGATGTAAATATCTAGTATCTGACTTCCATAATTATGAACTTTATCTATTTACCTGGAAAATATTTCTGTAGTATATTTTATGTTTGACCATCATGGGTGTTTTCCTTCAAAAGAATTTATAATTTGGCTTCCCCTTTCCTGGATAGAATTGGTAAAATTATCCCCTGCTATGAACTTACTATTTGTGTTCCCTCAAAATTCATATGTTGAAGACCTAACTTCCAACGGGGTGGTTTTCAGAGGTGGGTTTTTTGGGAGGTAATTAGGTTTAGATTAGTTGATGAGGGTGGGGGTCCCACGATGGGATTAATGCCCTTATAAGGAGAAGTGCCCTTGCTCTCTCTGCCACATGAGGTTACACCTAGAAGGCAACCTTCTGCAAGCCAGGAAGAGGGCTTTCATCAGGAACTGAATCAGCTGGCACTTTGATCTTGGACTTACCAGCCCCTAGAACTGTTAGAATTAACAGGAGGTTGGGGAGTTGGCAGAATTCTGGAGCTAGATTTGCCAAAATTCTCAAAGGACATTATAAGAATGAAGATGACATATTAGTTCCTTTATAAAATTTCTTCATTGAGAAATTCCTCCCCTCTCAAAATCTTCAGTGATGTATAACTAAAGAAAATATTTCTGTTATGTTTTTGTTTGTATTTGGTGTGTGTGTATATGCATAATGTCAGTGAAATTTCACGTTGAGTGTCTACTTGATTCAATGTGATGAGGATAAGTGGTGCTACGTGTCAGACATCAAGATATTACATAAACTAAACTATTAAAGAGGAGAAATCATTAGCTAGAGGGGACTAATAAAATCACAAGTCATCATCTGTCATCCTATTTTTAGAATCTCCAGAAAGATTGGTATCGAAGTGCAATTTCCAGGGTACATGTCCGGGTCCATTCTTAGAATCTCAAAGGACAGAGTGCATCTGGGTTACATATTCTATCCTACTATCTTACATTTTAAAAAGGCAGTCTAGGGGCCGGCCCAGTGGTGTAGTGGTTAGGTTCGCAAGCTCCACTTGGCAGCCTGGCATTTGCAGGTTTGAATCCTGGGCACAGACCAATGCACTGCTCATCAAGCCATGTAGTGGCAGCATCCCACATACAAAATACAGGAACATGGGCACAGATGTTAACTCAGAGCCAATCTTCCTCACACACACAAAACAAGGCAGTCTGTAATGAAACACATATATTAATTTTCTTATTTTTCTGAGTAAGCAAAGTAAATTGAAAAGTAGGAGTGTCACAAAGTAATGCTGGCTGGCTGGTTTCAACTTCATCTTCTGGTTCATATATTTAACAGAGTGAAAGTGATTGATGTTAATAATTATTCTAGGACAACAGTGTTCTCTGGGATTTTCACAAGCAACCCAGGATACATGATGATTCTACCACTATAAGACAAATCAAAACATCCATTCCTGTTTCTGCATTACATTTGGTGCAGTGCTAGCTCCCTAACCTGAGTTGGCCTTCCAGGCTCTTGAAAAATTATCAAGAGAAGTTCTAAACAAAATTTTCCCCCCTATTTTAGGCAAGTGGGAGCAGACATGAACTAATAGAATGTTTTCTAATAGAAAGAGATACTAGCATGCTTATTTTGAAATCTAAATTTGTGCAAAATTGCGTCAATCACATCTTTGTTTCTTAATAAATGATTACAAATTGATTTTATTTGTCTTAAATATCCTGTTGCCTATAATATATACATATTTACAAATTATACCTTAAGAGTAGATGATGATTTAAGACTTTAGTTTTGCTTTACATTTAAAAAATCTATTTCAAAATCCACACTTTTGATCACTAAGTCATTTGCCACTTACCCAAAAGGCATTATTTTATTTCCACAAAAACCTTAAAGAATTGTGTTTGTTACCCTTTAAAACCTTTAAACTGTACTCATGTTAGGAACATATGGGTTTTATACAGGGTGTTTTTTCTTAATTTTTCTAAGAAATTGCATATTATGATGTGATTATAGGATGTTAAAAAGGAATTGCCACAAAGGAATAACCAGATGGCCATGAGAAGTAACTAGTGATAGGTTGAGGCTTAAAAAGTATGTTCTTCATCTGTTCTTGACAGAGCTGTGACTCCAAGTTATTTTGGTGATGTGATTTTCTAATTTCCATCCAGAAATGTGTTGTGGGTACAAATAGGTTACACATTTTGTTATGCATAATATGTGACTTTATTTTTCTATAATGCAATTTTTAAATGTAAATTAAAAATTATCTGGATGATTGAAAATAAATCTCAGTCATTGAGGATCTCTTCTGGTAGTAGAAACTGTTAGTTATGCTATGCCAGCTCTTCTCGTATAATAGTATAAACTACAAACATGGCTGTGTAGAGCAAAGATTACATTTTTTTGTGTGCCTCTTTTATGGTCAGGTGTTGCCGCATACCTTAATTCTGCCAAATGAATGTAAGAAAAAGTGGTGTGAGCAGAATTTGAGAAGACTTATATTTCAAGAGAGAGGCACCCACTTTCCCTTTGCTTCTCTTCTATTTTATAGTGATGACTAGACATGATGACTAGACATGAAGTTGCCAGCTTGGACCATCGCATGATCCAGGGACCATGGCCACGGATAGCAAAGCAACAAGACAGAAAAGCCTGACACCCCGACGTTATGCACCAGAGAATCAGATAGCCCTAGACAATGGTCCTTTGGATGCTGTCTATAAGAGAGAGAAATAATCTTCCATCTTGATGAATCTACCATTATTTGGAGTTGGACTTCACTAGCAGCTAATCAAATCTTCACTAGTTAAAGCCTAACCATTTTATTTTTCCCATATCTTCTGGGGCTTCCATCATGTCACTGTGCTTGGAGGGAATAGTCAATCCTTGCTTATGTTTGCTGAGCAGAGTCCTCAACTGCCAGGTATTTCTTCCTCTCTGATCCCTAAGTACATCAGAAGGTATATCATCAGCTTTACCAGAAGAAAAAATTATAAACTTTTCTCAAAGATTATTTTTTTCTCTTCCTCCCTAACCAGTGAATAATTATTTTTCTGTAGGGTGGGAAAAACAGCATTTGTTATATGTATATTTTTTTATTCAGCCTTCCAAGTCTATGGTCCTGAGTACTTTGGGTCTTAGAATTTTGCAGCTCAAAACCATAGAGTCTTATAAGCCTAAAGTTTTGGCTTCTGAATGCAAAATATGTTCTCAATTTTTACGCTTTATGTTAAGAGCCTCTCTCTAAATGTGAAATGACAATGGCCCAAGAAAATGTGGTGAGAGGAAAAGAAAGCTTCCATTTTTATCTCAAAATTTTATTCTACCACAATATAATGACTATGCTGTAGATGCCTGTGCTGGTAAGTTGATGTGTATGAGTAGCTGTCTTTCTCTCTCTAAGCACATTTTATCCTCTTCTTCCCTGGAAATTAATTACAAGAATTTTATTTTCTAAAAATCTCTGTGTTTTTACTTTAGTTTCAAAGACATCCGATTACTACAAGACATTCTTCCATAGCATGCAGATATTCAATCTAGATGACTGGTAGTTTTATTAATTGTAAATCTAATTGAATATTGTTGAGTGCACATATTTTGTCCTGTAAAAGGTATTATAGCTTGGCATATACCACTAAATGGTCCGTTTAGCTTCTGTGTACATTGGGGGCTTGTAAAGAAAGTAGCTTTGGGACTTAGGAAAACTTAATTTTAAATTTTAAGTTGCATATTTGCCACTTATTAATAGTATGACCTTGGCAAAACTAGTTAGCTTGTTAGCACCATGTTTTCCTCATGTGTATAATAAGAACACTTAATAATAACAAGTGATTATTGGGTGAATAAGATTAAAAGCTTTATATAAAGTAAACAAAAATGCCTGCATAAATTAGGCTCACAATAAATGCTATATTCTTTCCCTTTTCACTTTTATTATAGCCCCAATATACCACTGTATGGATAAGCTTGAGTATATTATTCCAAATTAATTAGTGCTTAATTGAATATTAAAGGAAAATACATCTGTCAATGGGGAGTGGCCTGGATTGGGAAGGGGGGCATGTTTTAATTAATATGACCTGTCAATTTTATAACTTATGGGGAACTAAGTGTTTGAAAAGTTAACAAGTTAGGTTAAAGAAAATGCAGGCATTTAATTCAAGAGTAGGTTTAATTTAAGACGTCTAGTTTTCTGCAACAGATTGTGGATAGTCAATACATTTCTAGAGGAAAAATAGAAAAGCATGAGGAATGTTTGGTAGAGTTAAGCACAATAGGACTTAGAATTTACCATAGCAGCACAAATAAGATAAATATCACATGATACTGCCATTAAGAAAATAATGATCTAGTAGGAAATATGGATATATAAGTAATGATTTAATAAAATATGAAGAGTATAATAATTTATGTATGTGAAAAATACATATGTCATACAGAGCAAAGAGGTTATGACTGGCTTTCATTTATCAAAAGAAATGGTATAATCTCTAATTGAAAAAAAAAGATTCACCAGGATAATGCATGGGATTTAGGGCTTACCAGCCAAATATTACATTCAAAAGCACTGAGAAAGAAAAGAAAATGTGAAGTTCACAGAACGAGTATTGCAATATTATTACAGAATACATTTTAGGAGTGAGGCGATTAGCAAATAGGAATTATCAGATAAGTTTTAGTAGGAGAGATACATAATATGAATTGTCTGTTAGAGTTATCCCACTAGGTAAAGAAGATATTTAAGAACAAATTATAAGGAAAAAAAATTAGTTCAATATGGGCTTTGTCACACTGCTTCTTTAAAATAGGTAATTTGAATGCCAAGTTAAAACATATGTTAATTTGAGAACACAAACAGAAACTCCAATATCCATCTTCATTGATTTTCTATGCCTTCCACTGTGGCCAGGAATTATCAGATTGCTCATTTGCTATTTTGCATTTAAAAACCATTATTATAATACTACTAATAACTTCTTTATAATAGCTAAGATTTAGTGCTTCCCAGAGGCCAGACACTGAGAATACTTTACATGCATTAGTTTGCTTCACATACTTTCGGCCCATATTCTTAGTGTAGATGTTGCTGGGTCAACCAGATATGTACCAGTTACAGTCTGAGACAGGGGCTAATCTGGGAGTGTAAGGGAGTTGACACACTGTGAATTTGTGATTTACAATAAAAAAAATCCTGGCACAAAGTTTCTAAAACCCTTGGAATACCTTAAGTGATGAGAGCAATCAAGATGTCATTTTTAAGTTAGTAAGGTGACTTTGGGAAAGCTCTTAGGTAACCTAAGGATGGGGGCTGGTTGACAGGGAACCAACCAAGATTAGAGAGTAGGAATTTTCAGTCCCACCCACAGATCTCTGGGGAGGAACAATGCTGGATATTGAATCAATCACCAATGGCTAATGATTTAATCAACCATGCATATATAATGGGTCCTCCATAAAACCTCAAAAGGAGGGGATTCAGAAAGCTGCCAGATTGGAGAACATTCAGAGATTTTTGGGGTAAGAATGGTCCACCCAGAGAGAGCAAGGAAGCTCCTCATCCTTTTCCCATACCTTGCCCCATGCATCTCTTCCACCTACCTGTTCTTGAGTTATATCCTTTTACAATAAACTGGTAAACTTAAGTAGATGTTTCTCTGAGTTCTGTGAGCTGCTCTATCAAGTTAATTGAACCTGAGGATGGGGTCATGGGAACCTCTGATTTATAGCTGGTTGCTCAGAAGCACAGGTAACAACCTGGACTTGCGATTGGCATCTGAAGTGGGGAGGGGCAGTCTTGTAAGACTGAGCCCTTAACCTGTGGGATCTGATGCTATCTCCAGGTAAATAGTGTCAGAATTGAGTTAAACTGTAGGGCATCCAGTCAGTGTCTGCTGAGAATTAGAGAATTGCTTGATGGTGTGAAAAAATAAATGCATGATACATTCGAAGGAAAAAAGAAACTCATGGACTAGTGTACCCCTTTTTCATGTCTTAGACAGACAATTCTAAAACTCACTCTACAGGGCTTGTTGCAGTGGCCTCAGGGAAACTAAACTGCAGTTGCACATAGTTGTAGCAAATTCAATCACACACCTTTAGACTGGATTTCTTATCTCTCCTGTTTGCCTCTTCTTAGTCCCTCTTCTGTTCCTTTGGTTTGATTCCCATATTGAACTACCTGCAGTCAAGCACTTGAGCAAGGCTCTGCTTTTGGGGGAACCCAGATTGCCATCATTGATAAAAGAAGTGGATCTATTGTTAAAATTCTGGAACAGAGGCACTCTGTGGTCAGAAGTAAGGGCTTTCACCCCATTTTTGGAATTTCAAAGCATGGTGAGAACCTTGGGCATGCGGTAGGATCACAATTAGTAGGACTGTCACAGTGGAGGACTGGATTGAGTTGCAGGTATCTGGTAAAGCATTAGCTTACAGCAGGCATGGAACACGAATGGTATGGGGCAATAAATGTTTTCCTTAAAGATTGTAGAAATCACTGGCTTGTGGTAATGGCTTTGGAAGCCAGAAAAAAAGTAGCAGTCTCAACTTAGCGAATATCAAGTCAAGGCATATTGTCAAAGCAAAAATATCTCCATGACAGGATATAAATAGACCCATAGCTTATGTAAGCACAGGGAAGTCTCTCCTGGAAATCAGGCTGAGGAGGTAATAATGAAGATAACAACAGCAACAAAAAAATAAAACACAAAGAGGATGGAATACACAGTCTCAAGAGTTGTCTTTGCCAAGTTCTCTGATAAGGAAAGCCTGGAAACTTGGAACTTAGACTCCATTGATATTTGAGTGGAAGAGCTTAAGAATCTTGAACACATACATTTTCCTTAACCCTTTGGGAAAGTGAAAACACCTCCTTTACTCTAGATCAAAGAAATCAGCTACCCTTTACATCGACACCCTGCAAAGTTCTCAGCCAAAGTGGGTAGGTGCCTCACATTATATTGGAGTGTATTTTGAACAGGTTGAGCCAGGTAGAGTAAAATGTAGAGCTTGATACAGCGTAATTTACTGAAATGAAGGTGTTTACTCATTATTCATATTTAATATCTTGGAAAGTAAACCTGAGACAAATCTTAAAATGTTTTTAGGAATAGCTCCATGAAACTTAGAAACAAGGATGGCTCATAGTCAATGAGGTAGAAATGTCTGGATTTCCTTCCCAGAGTATGGAGTAAGGGGTCAGATAGTTCTGGACTAATATTAGAATGCATTTATTAGGGAGATCACGGAATTTACCAGTTGACTATGTTTCCCAGGAAGACCTAGAGGACACTCTTCAATAAAGCAAAAAGAACATATAGGGAAAAATATTTCCTCAGTAATGAATGAAAAGGTGAGGGGCACTGACATATTTGAAAATGTCAGTGGTAGTTGCTTTTGTAAACCAAGGAAATGTGACTGTGGAGATGTACTCCCTAGTTTCACTGGATTAATAGGATTCCGAAATTCCCAAAGTCCAGGAGTTTCAATTAACTGACAAAGAAAGGTGGATGTAATTACCTTAGAGGGCAACAAGGCTGGAGTGGCAATCTGGATGCTTTGCCCTATAGGGATCAGTAGTAATGCTAAAAGACCATGTCTTCCTGCGGTCAAGATACTTCTGCAGCCAACCAGGTTGGTTCTTGACTCATTTATGGAGAAATAAAAAATTGAGAACCGAGAGCAAAATGCTGACATTAACTGCAACAGCCACATTCCCTTACTAGTTTCCAAATCTAAGCCAAATCTTAAACTAAGAGCCAAGGAGATGGCATATTCTTTTGAGCAAAAACCCTGAAATGCTAGAGGAAATATATAAGACAAATACAGCAGACAAGAATTTTCCCAATCCTTCCCTGAAGGGATCTATCACCATTAATCAAAGGAGTAGGGAAAAAAGAATACCCTGACCATCCAAGGATATTAGTATTAGGTAGGATCTGAGCTTAAAGTGTTACCTGGGGACCGCACACAACATAATGGTCTTCCACATAGAGAAGAAATTTATGGAATTCAAGTCATAGGTGGAGTCATGGTCCATGTCCATCTCAAGTGGTTTCAATAATTTCCTCATCCCATAGTGAACAATTACAATGGGTATAGTTAGCTACTGATACTAAGAGGCATATGGTAGGGAGAACCAAGTGTAACTCCCTATACACAGTCTAAGATAGACAACAGTTTCAATATTTTACCCAGAAATACCTGCAGAGTGTAGCACTAGCATCAAATACCTAGACATTATAGGATGGTGGTCCCTATGATATTCACTATTGTGGCTCCTGAAATGAGCAGATGGGCCTTGGGGAACGATGGCAGACTACTATAAGCCTATCCATGTAGTCCCAATGCCAGCCATTCTGCAAGATGTGATGTTTTCATGGAATATATTAAAATAGCTTCTGGAATTTGGTATATAGCTGTTGATTTGAAAAATGAATCTTTCTCAGTATCTGTCAGTAAAGAGACTCAAAAGTATTTTATTTTATGTGTGGAAGAAAACAGTACATAGTCACTGTCTTTTCCCAGAGCTATCAACTGCACTGTTTTCTGTGACACTATAAATATCCTGAAGGACCTTGATATTCTTGATATTTCACAGAATTCATCCTGGTTCACTACATTGATTACATTATGCTAAATGGACCTGGTAAGGAGGAAGTGGCAGGTATCCTGGATGCCCTAGTAAGACATGTGCATGCTAAAAGCATGAAATGAACTGCACTGAAATTCTGGTTATGCCATTTAGATAGTCTATTTAGGAGTCCATTGACTTAGAGCATATTGGACATGTTCTCTAAGGTTAAGACAGATGTTGCAGTTTGCGACACTCCAAATAAAAAGACATGGCACTTGATGGATCTCTTTGTATTTTGAAGACAGAATATACCACATGTGAAATTTCTGCACTTTTTAAAATTGATCAGGTAACTCAGAAAGTGGCCAGTTTTTAGTGGGGCTCAGAGCAAAGGAGAACTCTGTTACAGATCTTGAGTGTGATCTCAGGATAAATACCTAGCAATTATTAAGTAATTACAGGTAACCCTGATGGATAAGATTGGCATGAGGAGTCTTTGACCAGACCACAAAAAAACTAATCTTCATTTGTTGATGGGATCCTTCATCAACACAAAACAAGGATCAATTTTACATTGAAAAATGCATAAAAACAGTGTATGACCTGGGCCCCTATCAGAAGTAGCCAGCCTAATAGAATGAGTAAACAGCCTAATAAATCCTCAGATAAAGTGCTAGCTGAGGGACAAAATGATGCAGATTGGGGCTCTGTCATTCAAGATGTGGCAAATGTAATAAACCAATTGCTGATTTGTGGTGAGGAATAACTAGAACAGTTGAGTCTGGAAACCAAGCCAGAAAATAGAATTGTACCTTTTTTTACCATCACTCACAGCAACTAATTTGTGAAAGTTGTGTTTCCCATTCCCACAGTCTTAGACTCAAGAAAAGAAGCCCCAAATCTCAAGTCAGGAGGAGACAGTAGTGCTTTTATCAAGGGACATAGTGAATATTTCACTTGATCTGAGGCTATGATTATCCCTGATCTTTTGGATCTTCTCATCCTACTGGATCAAAGACTAAGAAAGGATTTACTATATTGGTAGGGGCACTGACCTTCATAATGAAGAGGAGGTTGGTTGGCGGTTACCCAGTGGAAAGAGGAACTCATAAGTGGAAGACAAGAGATTACATGATGTGTCTCTTGGTGCGTCCATGTCCGGTACTTATCATGAATGGCAATTTCAGTAACCTCAGCCCCACAAGAGTAAAGTGACTAAGAGTTCTAACATTTTGAGATAAAAAACTAGTCACCTGGCCAAGAGGAAAACGAGTCTGGATGGATAGGAGCAAAGGGAGAAGATAAATCATCACAGCCTTGGGACAAATTGCTGCAGTGAGAAATGTAACTGGAAACCTCAACTTTCCTAAGTCGAGTTTTTCTTATAAAAGAACACCGTGGAGACTATGTGACTTATGTATTTAGTGCAAAATTACAAGCTGATTTCTGAGTATGAGGGGTGTATCACACACCTCTTTTACCTCTCTTGTCCTCTGGGCTCATCTTTTCACTCTAGGCAGTGCTGTGACAACTGTCTGGATGCAGTTTTAAACTGACAACACCTCACATCAGTTACAATATATTGTACACATTTCTTGTTTTCTGCCCTGGGTCTTCTCTGTGGTCACTGAACGGTTTGCTTTCAGAAAGCAGCTCTGCTATTCTGACGCATATCCAAACATGGAATTTATAGTAGTTTATTATACTGTGTCAAGTGACTACTATACAAGTCAAGCATCAACAGAGAGGGGAAAATTCTCCACTCATAGTGGAAATTACATGGCAAAAGATGTGCATATATTTCTCAGTTACACAATGGTGAATAATTGAGAAAATATCCCATTTCTACCAAAACTTTATTATTCTTTTAAAGCTCCTATCATTTTTATCAGAAATTGTGATTAAAAGCAAATGCATTTTATTAAGCGTTTATCCTGAGCATTGAATAACATGTGAAAAATAGTTTTTATAAGATGAAATTCTTTAAATTTAAGTATGATGGACAAGATTCTTTTGATTTATAGAGCTTGTCTGTTTTTTCATTAACATCAACATCTCTTTCATCTTAATATTATTCAAGTTAAAATCATAGAATACATTAATATTTTTTGAAAACGTAAATGTTTATAAAGAAATACATTAAAATGGTATTCATTGATACTTATTTAGAGCATATAAATGACATGGATGTATGTTCTAAGCGATAGTGAAGTGATATATGATTTGAGCATATTCCTATTCTATAGGAATAGAATGTATGGAAACGGGAAGCTTTTTGTGCTTCAGTGCAGATATTAAGAGTAGTGCAGTAAAAGATTATGAGATCCTTTTAATTGCCTGAGTGAACAGAGTTGAGCTCCAGAGAGGTGCCCTTGGGTGAAGTTATAGATTTTCAGGCTTCATTATGAGCTCTAGATTTTGACCTGTGGAGAACTGTATTAATTATCTGTCTAGGGTCCCTTAAACAAATGATATAATATTGTTTGGGGCCATTACTCTAACTTAGCATGTCATCTTAGAGAGAGTAGATGAGGCAATTAACCATGAAGAGAGTAGAGTGTAACCAGCCGCAGAGGTGTCAATAAGTGTGAGTCTAAACACACGTTAGCCAATGATATGCTACATACAATATAGAAGGCAGAGCAGGGGGACTTCACATTGCAAAAATATGAGTTCAGTTCTACCTTAAAACCTCACTTGGTATTTAAAACATTTTATTTTCCTTCATACTGAAACTTAGAATGAAAGTTACTAATTATCTTTATTTTTTCTTTAAAACAAACAAACAAAATTTGTAGAACACATAGTATTTTAGGACAGAAAAGAAAAGACTCCATTTTAAGGAGGATGAAAGCAAAGCTAAAGTGGTTAAGTTACTCTCGCAACTATTACCTTGTTTTAAGTGGTATTCCCAGTGACTTTCATGGTGACACAAAACTCAGTAATTGCTGTGAATTGATGCTTGATATTCTGTATCTGGTTAGAGTAGGAGTCATTAAATTCAAGTCCCTTGATTTTAAATCCAGTGATCTATCCATTAAGTTACACTGCCTTTCACGGGGCATAGAGGCCTGAAAAATATCACAATTGAAATAGTCTGCCAACAGGTATCAGTAGCTTTCTCTTTTTCTTTTTTTGAGTAAATTAATATTTTTTTTTCTTTTGTTAGTAGAAAATAGCAGGATGTTGACTGTGTCACAAGGAGTGGAGAGGTATTTATGAGTACAGGACAATAAATCTTGAAATAAAGTGTAAGAATTTTGATGTTAGATGCTACCAAGTAACACTGACAAAATGTACCACATATGAGTCTTTATTCTTAACCTACGAAAATGTAGTGTTAATGAATTTTTCCCATAATTTAAATAGGCTAGGGAAACAGCCTATGTGATTCTCTACATTGCCATACTTCTACTAGTACTTTGTATATTTAAAACATGCACACACTCATTTATAGTGTATTCTTAATATAGAGATTCTATGATGAGAATTACATTATGGAACTGTTGCCTGTGATCATATTTCCACTAAACAATGCAGACAATTACAGCAAGGTAAATCTGAGAGAGAAAAAAATCATGTGGTTGAGGAGGCAGCAGTGGTGCAATAGTGTGTGTGTGTGTGTGTGTGTGTGTGGGTGGGAATGAGTATGTCTGTGTCTCTGCCTGTATCATATAGATGTAAATATGCATGTAGATGTGTTTCTATAGAATTTAAGCTAAGGAAGGGAATATATTAAGAACCTAGCTGTTCAAATTTTTTAATAAGAAATAAAACAGAACTTTGTGGAAATAACTACATTAATTTTCCCCAGGTTTGTGGATTGTCTCACTGTTGGTTCTCACTCCATTTGGTAGTGCAAACAACCGCAATACTGAATTCTTTTCCCTTGACTGACTCTTTCTTACGTCACATCAACTTTTCTCAGCATGATTTCAGAGGACCTGCTTTTTGTTACCTTGATCACCATTCTGTTTCTCATTCGTGAACATTCATTCACAACATGAAGACTTAACCTACATTTGATAAGGCTGATTTGACTAATGGCTAAAAGACGACAGGGAGAATGCACTAGTCCTTATTCTAGTAATGAATGTCTAAATTAAATCTTTGTTGACACAGTGACTATTTTACCAACTTAATACTGCAGGGAATCAATAAGTGATTGATTTATTTTAGGATGACAGGAGTGGATAGAGTATAAGATAATTGCTTAAACTTGGTGCTTGATTAGATCTGATTTATTCTGCTGTCTCTCTTACACCAGTGGGTGATATATATATGAGGGCAGGAGTGGAGTGTGTATGAGGGTAATTCACATTCAAAAGAAAACTTATTAGCGTTTTGTTTTATTTATTTTATTTTTTATTGTTGTTGAGGAAGATTGGCCCTGAGCCATCGTCTGTTGCCAATCTTCTTCTTTTTGTTTGAGGAAGATTGTAGCTGAACTAACATCTGTGCCCATCTTCCTCCATTTTGTATGTGGGATGCCGCCACAGCATGACCTTATGAGCGGTGTGTAGATCCACACCCAGGATATAAACCCGCAAACCCGGGGCCAATGAAGCAGAGCATGCAAACTTAACCACTACGCCACTGGGACCCTAGAGCTTTATTTTTTGATTCAAAGCAAATTTCTCTGCCCTCTCTCCCCCAGACTTGATGCTCATTTCACAGTCTAAGTTTTGTGTCATAGACTTCAGTATTTGAAATAGACTCTTAAGTTTCTTCACTATAGATTTTCCAGTTTCTTGCATATGATATTTTATATGATATGTGTTATTGGGTATGAATGCTTGGCTTTCAAAGATCTAGCTATAAGTTCCAACTATACAAAAGTGAATTTATTGGGGCTCCAAGAGAGAAACAAGGTTGATACCATTGGACTCATACATTACCTAGAAAACAGATAAAGAAAAATATTGTATTTACCCAATTGAGAAGTCATATTTACCTTTTACTAGCAATATAAAATACTTCACATTGTAACATGAAACAATATTTCCCTAAATTTTTAACTGAGCAATTATATGCAGTTTATTTTAACCAGGTTACTCTAGAACCATTTAGTTTATTTTTGTTGAAAAAGTTTAATATCAAGCTAATGATTCTACTTAATTTTATAAACAAAACCAAGCAGTACTTGCTAAGATATTCCAAAGTTGTAGCCATCGTGAAACTACTCAGAGGAAGAACCAAATAGAGCAGAAGGGAGTATAAGAATTTTGATATTTTTAACTTTTCAAATACTGGATATTATTTCTTTACAAAGGTTTGTACTTGTATATATGCATCTTCCTACCTGAATTTGACATTAAACTCCCATCGTATTTATAATGTTATGAGAAGGCTGTTGATGATATAAGCTAGAAGTCTTCATCTGAGAACGTTTCAAGATATATATAGATATGGGTATAGATCACTTCACATTTCAGGGGGGTGGGGGTTAATCTAAGTTATAAACATATAAATGCTGTTTAGTACTATATAATTTTCCCAAATGAAAAATGTTTATTAGGCACTTATTAGTAAAAAAGATTCATACAAAAACATTTAAGATATATTCAACATACCAATACTCTAAAAATACCAAATGAATTTCTTTTGAAAATAAATGTCAGGTAGAAACTTGGTGTCATTGTCTTTTGTACAAAAGATTAAATCATGAATATTACATTGACATGGCATTTTATATCCTGACCTGCCATGCTTCACTATTTACATAAGTTCAATTCAGTGAAAGTGATTCCTCTTTGTAGCTTCGTCATGAATCATAAGGCAGTTGAATATGTCCTTGGAAGCAATATTAGACTGATTATCCAGAACTATTAAACCATTCATGTATGGGAGACCTTGAGTCTTCTGGATCTCTAGGAATTTCTAATAAAAATTTTGTGGTTCTTTCATTTGAAAAGCATTTTATTTTTTATTTTATTTTTATTTTTTTGTGTGTGTGAGGAAGATCAGCCCTGAGCTAACATCTGTTGCCAGTCCTCCTCTTTTCCCTGAGGAAGATTGGCCCTGGGCTAACATCCATACGCATATTCTACTACTTTATATGGGATGCCACCACAGCATGGCTCGACAAGTTGCGTGTCTGTCCGCACCCGGGATCCGACCCTGCAAACCCTGGGCTGTCGAAGCAGAGTGTGTGAACTTGACTGCTGTGCCACCAGGCTGGCCCCTGAAAAGCATTTTAAAGCTGTTGTCTCAGAATGGAAGTGGGCAAACCTTTAAATTACCAATCTTCATTTACTTTGATGATGAGAATTTATAGACTCTCAAAGGTCAGATGCTTTCCAATGTATAGATTCCACCTAAAACATCTCTGAAATGTGTTCCCATCATCCAGTGAACTAATGTATATAAGTAAAAAATGGATATGTTACACAAAAGATAAGTGTTGATAATTTGTCAGATATTGAAAAATATTAAAGAACTAGATTAGCACTACGTTAACAGGTCTTGGGAAAACAGGCCCTCTCTTGCATTTAAAGGCTCTCTTTTGCGTTTAGGAAAATGAAATAGTACAACACCTATGGATGCGGAATGTGGCGTTATCTGATATATGTGGCTGTATTTATATAATTTATATAAATTTTATACATACACATATTTTATGAATATATGTATCATATATAGTGTGTGTATATCTCACAATTGCTATTTGACTCACCCATCCCACTTCAGGGAATCTATTGTAAATATCACAACCATGTATATAAAATTTGTTAGCACAAGACTGGAAATAACTACAATTTCTATTAATAGGAAACTGGCTTAATAAACTATAGAATGAAGAATTATACAACTGAAAAAGAACATAGAAATGTTAATTCTATAAATTGACATGAATGATTTTCAGATAACATTGTTAGAAAAAGCAAGTCACAAGAGTATACATACTATAGTTGATATCTTATTTGTACAATCGAGGAAACAATTGTTAACTGCAGACCTATAATTTATGTCCCTTCACAATGTAGCCCAGGAAAGAATCAGATGGCATACTCATCACCCCTAGCAAACATTGTAAAACCCAATGGTAAACATACTAATGGTATTTACTAGCAGAAGGACAGTGAAGACTTTTTATCTGTGAAATCATTTTAGAAGGCTATACGTGGCTTGTTTATTTTGTTTGTTGTAAATAAACCTGGAATATATAAATTAACGAAGGACGGCTGGCTGGTTATGTAATGAATAAGCTGCAAAAGGAAATATTTCATAACTGAACTGACTCTTTTTCAAGCAACATTACATGTTAATTGTTTAATCCTTGAATGTTACACATGAAGCAGAGTATGCTCTACTACAAGAGAACAGACATCGGAAGAGCTGTAGATGGTCCTGCACCTCTTCACAGGAAGAATCCTTAGCTAATATCTTGCTTTTGCCTATGTCCTTTGAGTTGTACGTAAATTGGAACTGAGTAAGATCTATATAGTCCATGTTAAGTCTGATTTGTCAAGAAAACTTCGTGTTATCTTAATAAGGAAAGAAAATGAATAAGAATATTTTCTTTTCAATATATGGGTATCTGTGTAAAAAACACTTAATAGGTACACACATTTATATTTGCAAAAGGAAATTGGAAGAGTCCAGACGCTAATGAAAATAGTTCCCTAAAGAAAGAAGTTTAGAGAAGTTATGGATAAGAGTGAAATCCTCTCAGCATATGTTTTTCCATATTTTGTATTTCAAATAAGTAAATGTTTTATGTATAAAGGCAATATAATTAAAGCAAATAGGAAAACAAGCTATAAAATTGAACATAAAAAACACAAAAAACCAACTGCACAGCACGTCAAAATGATAAAAGAAATATTAGATGTTACTCAGTAGTTCTTATGGTACTGGTAGTATTGATGATGCAACTTGAAACTATTTTATAAAGACTGTAGGAAAAAACATATCATCAAATGTATTGATGCTTAAGAAATGTTATTCTCACTATAAGAGACACAATTATAGAATAAAAGAGGCCATGGAAATCTGTGTAACATTAAATATGAGGCAGAGACAGTAGTATGAAGTATCATATATGTGTGCATATGATTATATTACTTCACTGGAAGGGCCTAGAAATAATGTGATTCTGTTTACAAACTGCTCACCTAGAAGTCAGACCTTAGCTTTAAATTACTATTGCCCATGCCCAATAACAGGACTCAAGTCTTCTTCATTTGAGTATTCTAGTTCTCGTGTAGGGAAAGTACACCGTGGGACATACTGTTTCTAGAAGTACCTAGAGACAGCCTCATTTCGAAAGGATAGAGGAACTAACAATAAAGGGGCTCTACGTGGACAAATCTGGAGTGTAAGCAACAAAAGTAGTGATTACATTGATTATGAAACAATTAATTGAAAAATCTTTAAGAGGAATCAGAAAAGTGAAAGGGGAAGTAATAAAACTACTCTTTAGAGAATAACACCACATAATTAATGAAAAAATAATGTAATTAGAAAAATCACTATTTTGCAATCCCCAATGCAATAAATGATTTACACAAGGAATATAAGTATGGGCTAAAACCATTGAATGACAGACTTGGAAATTAGGATATTAATGGCGTCTAAAGGCATCTCTCCACAGATAATTTAACTAATCACAAAAGGATAAAAATACCCATCTACTGGAAAGATCTGGCAGTTACCACCTTGATTAACTCTTCAAACTTATTTTTCTTAATATCGGTAATACGATCATTATGTGCCTCCTAATGGGAAGGATTAGTAATTAGCTAGGATTAGTCTGAATCCATTCATCTCCTGACATTTTTGTATAGAATACAGGTTATATTATAATAAATTAAATGATAACATGAGGAAACAATGAGATATACCCTGTAGGTGGACTTTTTGAAAGTCAATGTCAAGAAAAACAAAACACGTGAGGTTATTGTCTCTGATTTAAAATGACTAAAAAAAATGTGACAAATATAATTCATAAGTCTTGTTTAAATCTTTCAAAAGCATTTTGGATTTAGATAGGAAAGCAGATGATAAGAGGTGATGATTGTTAATTTCCTTAGATATGACGATATTTTGCTTATGTAAGACAGTATTTTTACCCTTGCAAATTTCACAATAAATTATTTGTGTGAAGTGTCATTGATGCCTGCAAATACCTTTCAAGTTGTTCAGTTTAATGTACATATATATATATGAAACAGTGAATGAGTGAAAGAGAGACAGAAACAGAGAAGGAAAGAAATGCAAATATCGCAAAATATTAAAAAGTAGTGAATCTAGTAAAGAGTATTTGTGTTTTACCTTGCCTTTCAGACTCCTTTGTGACTGTTCACTTTCATAATTAAAATTTGAGAAAAAAATATAAGCAACTGAAATTGTACCTTAAATTAGCATAAAATATCCCTCCTTTGGACTTTGAAATTGTGTTTCATTTGTGATCCAAGATCATGTGTTTGGTCAAATGAGGGACTTCGTTGCTTGCAATAGTGTTCTCTTCTGTGTATATCAGAATCAGTTTTATATCCTCTATCCTAACCACTTTTGTCATACTGCTTATGGCTTTCTTTCAAGACAATAAAATTTTTTACTCCCATCCTTCTTGCTACCTTATTACAATTATTTTCATCATCTTTCAGTAGCCACCTTGGTAATCATGATTCCATTCATTCCTCTTGCATGTTTTGCCCCCACATGATTAGAACATAGAAAATGTTTTTTATTCAATCCTCTCATTATTATTTTTTCTTCTTGGATATCTCTGTGTGTGTATGTATTTGTGTCTGTGTGCATGTATAAATTTGTGTTTTTAATGCAACTAGTGAGAGCAGATCCTGAAAGAAATAAAAAGTGAATAATGCAGAATAGATATGCTCCTGAAAGTGATGAGAGCAATGACCTGGTTAATATGTACCCAATGATATCTGCGGCAAAACATAAAAGTTAACATTTATTCCTAAGTAAAATTAGATTATTTCTCTAGAGGTATAAGCAAAAATGGAGCAATTGGAAGTATTGTGTTCAAAAACATATTTTCAATATAACATGAGTAATCTTATGAAACATAAACCACATGAATTTGAAAATATTGCATCACTACTTATCAGAAGTCTCCAGATCCACAAAAATCATGGAACAAATCTACTTGTTTTCTCAACCTTTTAAGAATGCATAATGTTTTATCTATAAAGCAAGTATAATAATGATTGTCTATAAAATTTACTGAGCATGGTACAGGCAGGATATTATGTTCCGTACACATATTTTCATTTAGGCGTGACATATTTCTGGCCAAAGTTGTTACATCATTTGTAGATGATGAAGCTGAGGCTTGGGATTGGAAATAGCTCAAAGCCACATAGCTAGTAAGCTGAAGGGCCAGACATTGAAGCCATGTTTTTCTGACTCCAAAGTCCCTGCAATAACTTTTATATTTTACCACCCTTATATTTTCCCACCTAACACGCAGACAACTATCCTGACCCAATTCACTCACTCACCAAACAGTCATTGAGCTTATACTAAGTGCCAGACAATTTTTTTAAATGCCCAGGATACACCGGTGAACAAAACAAAGATCCAGTGAAAAAAAACTACACGTTTGAAAGTATTTTCAAAATGATAAAGTGTAATATATCATTATTTTTCTTTAGAAAACAAAACCCACATTTCTAACTCTTGATGTTGCCATTTTATTCTTCTTTAGTGATGTCCTTTCATTAACTGGGAGCTCTTGTGTATTAGTTTCCTATCGCTGCTTTAGCAATTTACCACACACATTAAAACAACACAGGTTTATTACCTTACAGTCCTGTAGGTGAGAACTCTGACATAGGACTCACTAGGCTAAAATCAAGGTGTCAGAGGCTCTAGGCAAGAGCCTATTTCCTTGCCATTTCCAGCTTCTAGAGGTTACCTGCACTTCGTCAAAGCCCAGCAATGTTGCCCCTCTGACCATTCTGTCATAGTAATATCTCTGTCTGCTGCTCCCTAACTTAAATATCCATGTGATTAGATTGGACCCACCTTGATACTCCATGATAATTTCCCCATCTCAAGATCCTTAAACCACATCTGCAAAGTCCCTTTTTGCCTTGTGAGTCAACAAATGCAGGTCCCAGGTATTAGGATATTGGCATCCTCGGGAGACATTAATCTGCCTGCCACAATTTCTTATTCCAGTTTTACACACTTTTTTTATATTTCTAAACAATCCTCATCAAATATAATACCTGATTCCAGGGATTCTACTATTTTTATTGTTATTTTTTACAAGCTCATCTGCTATTTACTCTTATATCATATATAAGATTAGAAATCAAATACATTTTTGTCCCATAATCATCTCTCATTCACTATTATCCTTATATAAATGATGACATGTTTTGCATTGAACTTTCTAGGAATTACACTATTTCATTATTATAGTATAGGAAAAAAATCTTAAATTGCATAAAAATACCACATTTACCTATTTCTCTTCGTTTTCTTATGTCTCTCTATGCCTCTACTTTTATATTATTGATGAGCAGTGTAAACTCTTGGTTCAGCCCTGGGGGAATATATACAGAAATTACAATTAGAAATATATTAAGCTTATGGATTAATTTGCATTGTTTTGGTACTTGTAGAACATTGAAAATGAGATATCTAGTATACCGTTGGCTCCAGATTGCCTGGCTTAAATCTCCTTGAAATCCATGCTTAATAGTTAAGTAACTTTAGGCAAAGTACCCAATACATCTGGCCTCCATTATCTGATATGCAGTTACTATTAACACAAACAATGTAAGTAAAATGCACATAAGAATCCCTGGCACATATATGTACTCAAAAAAGTTATATATTATCATGTAAGCATAATTAATATCATTATTATCTTCTGGAGCTCACATGTGACTGCTGTAGTCCAAATTTAATATTTGAGAGACATTAGTATTTGAAGCAGTTAAAATATATGGAATTTTCAAGAGAAAACAGAATGAGAAGGAGAGAGGGAAAAGCTAAAAATCAGAAATAGCAAAAATTGTCTAAGGTCACAAGACAATGAATTCAGGAAGGATGTAAAGTAAAATAAAATAAATTAAGATGGAAGAAATTGATGATTAAACGTTCTAAAACTAATTAACATAATCCATCACATCAACAGACTGAAGAATAAAAGTCACACGATCACATCAATAGTTGAAGAAAAAGCATTTGACAAAATCCAGTACCCATTCATGGTAAAACCTCTCGGTAAACTAGGAATAGAGGGGAACTTTCTTAACTTGATAAAGACTATCTACACAAAATCTACAGCTAATATCATACTTAATGGTGAGAATCTCAAAGCTTTCCTGCTACGCTCAGGAACAAGCCAAGGATGTCTCCTCTCACCACTCCTTTTCAACATTGTACTGGAAATCCTAGCTAATGCAATAAGACGTGCAAAAGAAATTAAAGCTGTACAGATTGAGAAGGAAGAAATAAAATTGTCTTTATTCACAGATGACATGATTATCTACATAGAAAATCCAAAAGAATTGGCCAAGAAAACACAAATATTCCTGGAACTAATAAAAAATTATATCAATGATGCAGGATACAAGGTTAATGTATAAAAGTTAATCAATTTTCTATATATCTGAAATATATAGAGCAGGTGGAATTTTAAATTAAAAACAACACAATTTACATTAGCACTCAAAAATGTAATATTTAGGTGTAAATCTACTAACAAAACATGTAAAAGAACTATATGAGGAAAACTACAACATTCTGATGAAAGAAATCCAGAAAAATTAAATGGATAGAAAGATATTCTATGTCCATAGATAGAAAGACTATATATTGTCAAGATGTCAGTTCTTCCTAACTTGGTTTATAGACCAAAATCTCAGCAAGCTATTTTGTTGATATCTACAAACCAATTCTAAAGTTTTATGGAGAAGCAAAAGACCCAGAATAGCCAACACAATATTGAAGGAGAAGAACAAAGTCAGAGGACTGCCACCACTTGACTTCCAGATTTACTCTGGAGCTACAGTAATCAAAAACATGTTGTACTGGCAAAAGAACAGACAACTAGATCAATGGAACAGAATAGGGACCCCAGAAATAGACCTACATATATATAGTCAACTGATTTTTGACAAAGGAGTAAAGGCAATACAATGGAGCAAAGATAGCCTTTTTAACAAATGCTATTGGACATCCATATGCAAAAAGTGAATCTAGGCACAAATTTGTATCCTTCATAAAAATTAGCTCTTATACCTAAATGTAAGACAAAAAATATAAACTCCTAGAAAATAACATAGGAGAAAATCTAGGTCACCTTGGGTATGTTGATAATTTTTAAAACATAACACCAAATGTGTGATCCATGAAAGAAATAATGGATAAGCTGTACTTAACTAAACTGAAAAACTTCTGCTTTGTAAAAAGCATTGTCAAGAGAATGAGAAGACAAGCAACAGACTAGGAGAAAATATTTGCAAAAACATGTGATAATGGACTGTTATCCAAAATATACAAAGAACACTTTAAAACTCTACAATAAAAAAAATCAACGACTTGATTAAAAAATGAGCCAATGGCCTGAACAGACACCTTACCAAAGAAAACATACAGATTGCAAATAAGCTTAAAAAAAGATACTCCATATCATATGTCATTAGGGAATTGCAAATTACAACAACCATGAGATACCACTACACACCTATTAGAACAGCCAAAATCTGGAACACTGCCAACCAAATGCTGTCAAGAATGTGTGGCAACAGAAACTCTTATTGCTGGTAGGAATTCAGAATAGTACAGCCACTTTAGAAGACAGTTTGCCAGTTTCTTACAAAACTAAATATAATCTTAGCATACAATCTAGAATCATACTCCTTGATATTAACCTAAATGAGTTGAAATCTCATGTCCATAAAAAATGTGCACATGAGTGTTTTTAGCAGCTTTATTCATAATTGCCAAAACTTTGAAGCCAAGATGAAACTTTGAACCAAGATGTTCTTCAGTAGGTGAATGGATAAATAAATTGTGGCATATCCAGACAATAGACTATTATTCAGTGCTAAAAATAAATGAGCTACCAAAGCATGAAAAGACACAGAAGAAACTTAAATGTATATTACTAAGTGAAAGAAGTCAATCTGAAAAGACTACCTTCTGTATGATTGCAACAATATGCCATTATAGGAAAGGTAAAGCTATGGAGACAGTAAGAAGATGAATGGTTGCCAGGGGTTAGGGAGAAGGGAGGGATGAATGGGCAGAATACAGAGATTTTAGGCAGAATACAGAGTATCATACATCTGTATGATACTATAATGGTGATACATGTCATTATAAATTTGTCCATACCCATAGAATGTACAACACCAAGAGTGAACACTAATGAAAGCTATGGACTTGGAGTGAGAAGGATGTGCCATTGTAGACTGATAAGTTGTAACAAATACTGCACTAGGTGTGGGATGTTGACAGTGGTGGAGACTATGTATGTGTTGGGTATAGGGTATGTGGGAACTCTGTACTTTCTCTTCAATTTTGCTTTAACCTAAAAGTGCTCGTAAAAAATAAAGCCCATTTAGAAAAAAGTTTAAAAAAAGAGGTCAAGGAAAAAGCAATGTTCTAGAAATTATATAAGAAATAAAATTTGAGGATAGCTAACTTTATTTTTGAAGTGTCTGCTTTATAACAGGCTCTTTTTTCAAACATTTTATGTATGTTGTCTCATACATACTCATACTCTTCTCTAAATGGTCAAGAGATTCAAAAGACATTTCGGAAGGATTGTAGTAGTGGGTATCTTTAATTACTAAGGTACTTTCCACCACATGGTGATTTAGGGTCTCACTTTTTTCTCATATTTTGACTCCAAAATATGTAGGATCTTGTTAATTTCACAGATAATAGAAATACGAGACATGAAAATGGCTTATTTACGGTTTAAAGTCTGGGCCAGAAACTGACATTTTCTATGCTGATTATATTTCATTGGCAAGTACTAGTCACATCGTATCATCTAGAAGCAAGAGCAACTAGAAATATAGTATTTGGCTTTTCAGTCTTTTTCTAGTGACAACTATGTATTAAATAGGAGCACCCACAATTCTGTGGATAGTTATCTGTTTCTACCCCATAGATTCTGGAAAACTGTCACACTGAAACTATCCATGTTTCCCTTCTCTGCAAATATTATTTCATTCTACTCAAATTGCAGAAGAGCACAGCCCACTGTGAGTGCCCCACAGAACACCTGCTAATATCCCCGTCTTTCTAAGCTGTAGGGAAGCCCAAAATGGGATGAGTCCTCATTAACCTTGAGCTTGTTCCTAAAGCCCATGCAATTCAGAGGACCCTTCTTTTTTTTTTTTTTTTTTTTTTTTTTTTTTTGTGGGGAAGACCAGCCCTGAGCTAACATCCGTTGCCAATCCTCCCCTTTTTGCTGAGGAAGACTGGCCCTGGGCTAACATCCGTGCTCATCTTCCTCCACTTTATATGGGACGCCGCCACGGCATGGCTGACAGGCAGTTCGTCGGCCGGCGCCCGGGATCCGAACTCGAGAACCCCGGGCTGCCAAGCGCGGACTAAACCGCTGCGCCACCTGGCGGCCCCAAGAGGACCCTTCTTTAGAAAATGAATATACACATTAGTTTTTAAAAGGTGAATGCATATTTAGAAAGAGAAAATCACTATGCATTTTCAATTTTAAAAAGCTGACAACCACAAACACTATTTTTTAAATTAATTGATTGTACATCATACCTCTGTAAAGATTTCTCCCTATACTTGTTGATTTAATTCTTATGGCAGATAGGTGGAAATGGGGTGAGAAATAGCCGAAACATAGATATATTTGGAAGTACAATCATCATTGCTGATAGATTAATTGGAGTTGAGAGTCATTGAGAGGGAAGGTTCAAGTACAGTGACTTGTCATGCCATTTATGGAGATGGGGCACCCTGGGGAAAGACCACGGTTGGTAGTGCTAGTGGTAATAGGATGAAATCAAAATTTTAGTTTGGGAAATTGTAATGTTGAGATGCTTGAAAGATTTCCTGTAGGGACTTAGGTATAAGAATCGAGACCTTTGCAAAGAAACCAGGGTTGGAGAGACAATACTACAATTGATTTAAACTTCCCCAGTATTCTCATCAACTAGCTCTATAAAAAAGTGAGCAGGTCCAACATTTGCTTTCAATTTTGAATGACAGCGTTTGGAATCTGTCACAGTGACTTGTTCTTGCCAAGGTAGCTTAGAGCAATGTTGGAATTTTCACCTTTCAGATGCTCTGTCATTTGTTCTATATTCTGGCACCCAAAACCTACTTACACTATAGGATATCATGAAAAGAATTGAAAAATGATCTCCCCGTCTTTGATTCCATTTACACCATAGGAAAAAAAATAACACACTGGAGCATCTACATTGATATAAATGACAATTATTCTTTCTGACTGACACTTCATGGAGGAATTGACAATGTCTACATAGTTTTCTTAGGTATATATTACAATGGATGATATATTGTGGAGAAATACTCTCAATTATTCAAAAGCCTTTACATTCTATTAAAAATATGAACCATAGCCATTTCCTCCTTTTATCAATCCATCCTTCTGAAAATCTCCCTTTTCATCACAATGATTATAAACTATAATTTAAAAGTTTTCTCTGAGTTAAATTCAACTGTCTTCTAAAAGACTGGATCATATATTATTTAGAATATAAACCACTGGTCCTGGAGTCCTAATACCTGTTTCTCTATATTCGGTAGGTTATGTAAATATTTGCACTTTATTTAATAAAGTAATTAAACCTCTTTATTCCTGTATTCCTTCATAAAACAATGTAATCTGCCCAAATTCGAAAATGCTAAGATATTTAAATTGGATATATTATTTACTTAGCTTCTGCAAATCTTTCCAAGATGTTAAACCAAATGAATGCAAGACAATTTTATACCATCAATCATTATTAAAACCCCTTTGAAAGTCACCTAAAAATCCTTCTTTTAATGGTGATGCATAGTGAAAATCCCCAGGGCTAAGGTATTTGCTTTGGCTCATTTAGGTGACCATGTGATGTGTCAAATTGGCCAAGTTAAACTACCTTTTCCAGAATTCCCATTCTTATATGTCTCTGGTTTGGGTGGGCCATGAGAATGTTTCTTGTGAGAGATTTGAACGGCGAAAGTGAAGTTGCAGCCATTTAGTAGCTCATACCCATGGTCACTAATCTGAGGACTCAGCTGTTGTGTATGAAGCAGTAGCTGTGCTTCTCCTGCTCTTCCTTTCACTGGACCCTCCTTCCACTTCTCTGATTCCTGAGCCACATTTGTGTGTGTTTAGCTCCAGGACTAATGACCCGAACTTCTGAAAGATATCCACAGCACCAAGGCCAGAAGGAACAAATGTGGATTTCACTCTGTCCCGTGGCTCGAGTTTGCATTGATGAGTTCCAGCTTGTTCTTGTTCTCCCTGACCTTGCTGCATACGCGCCCTATGGACGTTTAGCTTCAGCATCAGATGTGAAGACAACAGCCTCACAGAGCCTGCTTGACCACCCTTGCGTAAGGTCAAATTCCCGTAAGGAATAACTCTATCATCTATAGAAAAGAACATGATTGACAGCTCTAATTTTAATGAAAACTAGACACCATGCCTGAAATTTAACACTTTTTATAATCAGTGAATTGATAGAAAATATTTCAATCTGAAAATAATTAAATTAGATGCAAGAGGGCATCTCTTTTATAATGAAATGATAATCAATAAATCTACATCTAAGGAGAACCCCCAACACCAATTTACACATACGAGAAGGGGAACAAACTTACTATTCAACCCTTGTTGTATGATTGCATAAAGAGGAAACAAAGTCATACAATGAGAGAGTGAGTGCTGAATATTAATTGGAGCAGAACGGTCCTAAGTGAATATAGTTGTCATAGCCAGAGCACAGACAAGAAGGGTAATTTCATATAAACCATACTTTACCTCAGGAGGGAATGAGAAAATAGAGTGAAGAAAAATGAAATAATGCCCTGGAATTCAAAGTCTGAGTCATTTCAGTGAAAGCCAGGAAATGGGTAGGGATGCTGACCAGGAAATAGATCAGTTTTACACGTCTCATCTCTGAGGTGGTGAGGAAAAAAGGCCAATAGTTATGATTTGAAAATAATATATTAATGTAAGGTTGAAACATGGCTTTTACACACAAAAAATTACACATCAGTAAAATAATATTAGATTTTCTAAACCACAAGGAGAAATAAATACATTAAAAACAAAAAACAAAGCAACTAATTTCTTCATCATTATGAGAATAAAAAGTTATAATGAAAAGTTAATACAAATTAAGACAACTGGAATAAGGCAAAACTTATATGTTCAAAACTGAAGCAGACTGAATTTTCCAAAGAGAAGCAAAAGACAATCCAATTGCAACTGAGAAACAAACAAACAAAACCCACCCAGATGCATACTGTAAAGAAAATTCATTCCTAAAATTCAATGTCTATGAAAGGTCAAAAGTAATAGTATGTGTCAAAATATATAACAAATGCAAAATATAAAGGAACATGTGGCAATATTAATATTAGAGAAGGTTTTAGGATAAAGAGCATTAAAAGAAACATGGTATTTAATACTGATAGAATAATAATCATAGAGAAATAATAAACCTTTAGGCACTTCCTGAAATATTTAGTAAGTATGATAGCTATATCAGAAAGTATTTATGTACCATACATTTGGCTAAAATCTCCCCACCCTGACACCAAATTGTTGTTGGTATAGTCCTTCTAGGAAGATCCTAGTTACAAAATTCAATAGTGTGGCCAGCAACAAAGAAAGAATGGCAGATACACATACATACAGAAATAGAAGGGGCACATGGTAGAAAGGCAGGAAATGAAAAAGTATCAGAGGAAGGGAATACAAAACAAAAGCACATTTTAAAATATTTGCAAATTTTTATTTTAATGTAATTGCCATACTTTACAATATACCTGGTTTAAATAATCCAATGCTATTCATTTTTGGTACCAAACCTCTATTTACATGTCTATAAGAATCAGGCCATTTAATAATTAAGAAAGACCATCATAAAGCAGAGTTTGTCTGGTTAATATCCAATCCCTTATTATTATAATTGGCAATAATCATGCCATAAAAATATGAGAACACCTCAGTAGAGACAGTCATATTTAAAGTTGGGTTTTCATTTTGATTGCTCAGGTATGCACTTTTATGTGCCAAAATTGTATTATACTTGGCTGTAATATTTCGGTACTCTTGTGTTCATATTTTATTTTTTAAAAATCGGATTTTATTTTTGCATCTAAATCTACTACAAGAGCACTAGGTTAAAATATGTTAAATCTATACTTCTTACATGGTAAGCATCTTGTTTCTGGAAATCAGTTGCTATGCTCTCTAGAGATGGTGATTAAAGTATTAGAACTCTCCTGAATACAATGCACTTTAAAATTATAATAATATTGGGGAATATTATAAGTGGGCTTTATATACATATTTTTCCTCATACTACTTGAAATTATTGATTTTATATGTTTTATCAGTGTGCGAATTCTTTCAGGGAATTGAATATGAGGTACAACAATCAGTGAAGGTGCTCAATATAAAAAGGGAACTTATATTAAAGAGTAGAGGGAGGAAGTGATAAATAGCAACCATGGCTACATGACTATTAGGGGAAACAAGAACTACAAAAACTAGGCATGTTTTCTTTCTTTTATGCACATATTTGTGTATATTAGCCAGTTTTCCCATTTCCTCTTCTTGGATATCTTTTTTTTTTGTTTGGCTGAGGAAGATTCACCCTGAGCTAACATCCACTGTCAATCTTCCTCTTTTTGTATGTGAGCCACTGCCACAGCATGGCCACTGACAGACGAGTGGTGTAGGTCCATGCCCAGGAACTGAACCCAGGCTGCTGAAGCCGAGCATGGCAAACTTAACCACTAGGCCACTGAGGCTGGCCTCTCTTCTTGGATGTTTTAAACCTATAATTCAAGATTTATGTTATAGCACATCAAAATGTGATAAAGACTAAGCTAGAATAGCATTGATTATTACTCGCAAATGGATGCACTAATTTATGGGATTTATATGCTCTCTTTTAGGAGAGCATAAATATGTTTCGTATTGTATAGGAGATAGTTGAACTGTGTACAGGGGAAGCATTGGGTTTTCTATATTGTTGTTGCTCAGAGGTTTAAGCGCAGCTTATAAAGGGTTTCCAGGGACTCTGCACTGGCCGGGTTGCATAGCGTCACCACTGTGCACTTGCAGACATCACATATGGAAAGCTGGAGACTTGCTCAGGATCAATTTCCCCATGTGGATTGCACTAGAAGCCACTATAAAAAGTTCTCAATCGAATTGGAAGAAAGAGGAGAAGGAGAAAACTGTTGTTTTCTGGCGGATGTTGCAGGCAAAACTTTGGCAGAGGCAAATCTTTTGAAATCAACAGCATTGGTGCAGCAGACGGCTCAATCCGGCAAATATTCACAATTCACTTGCTGAGATTTACTGCAGTTTCTAAGAAAGTTGCTGAAAAATCTCTGTGGCGGCGGCTTCTCGTAAGACCGCTGAGATTCACTGTGGTTTCCGAGTGATGGCCTGTGAGTCACCCATTTCTGACATCTTTCTATGATTTAAGCCCCACTTGACTTACCAACAGTTTTGTTACCATTAATTCCTTATGATAAATCTCTTTCTAGGTTATAACTAAGGCATCTTCTGCTTCTCTGACCGTATACTCACTGATTAAATAACTCTTCCATATTACATTTTAAAGTATTGATTTTTAAGGTAATTCACTGTATCATTTTGAAATATATGTCAAGGAAACATAAGTTAAATCACAAGATACCATTGCAGACTTATTCCATTAAGCCTGGAATTACTAAGTATTGGGGAGTATTCTGAGGAAAGGAACTCATTGACAACTGGAGCATAAACTGATAAAAATAAATTGGAAAACATAGAAATTATCTAGGAGATTGGAAAAGGTACATAATTCTGACCCAGCAACTTTATTCCTGATTAAATACCGTAGAAAAATGCTCCCACTTATTCACATCAGACAAGGACAAAAATTTTCCTAGGAGCATTTTTCATTTTATTTAAAAAGTACATTGAAATATCTGTCAGCAAAAGGATGGATGAAGAAACACTTGTGGTATATTGACATGAAAACCATACAATAATAAAAATATTGAACTGTAGACACAAGTAACAAGAAAGGTGAATCATAAAAACCTTAATACTAAGCAAAATATGGAAGACACAACAAAACACTGACATCATGAGTCCATTTATATAAATTTTTAAAACAGAAAACAAAATGCTCTGCATTTTAGAGATGCTTATGTAGGGGGCAAAAGTATAAAGAAAAGAAAGGAAATGCTAATCGCAAAACTGGGGATAATGGTTGCATCAAGGATGGTGGGAGAAGGTTCTAATCAGTGAAGGTAAACATGTGGCTTTTGTGGTCGTGGAGATATTGGCATATTTGTGATTACATTAGTTTGTGATTCACGAATTTTTCTTTAAATTGTGTGTATGTGTGTGTGTTTGCATGTATGTACGTCTCTGGCGTTCTTCTGTCCATATATCACACCTTTAAGAAAATTTTCTATTAAAAAACAAACCAGAACAAGCAAAAACAAAGAAATAGACAAAACAACCAACAAAAAACCCTCCAAATGAACAACGAAACACAGCAGCGGCAGCCAGGTTAGCAAGATTGCTCAGCCAGCCAATCTTAAGTCTTTCACTGATTATGACTCCAAGGATCAATTCCCAAAATGTGTTTATTCTCAAAATGTGATAATAAACAATTTAACGACAGAATGACTGAACCAGACATGCACACAATAATATCAGTTACTCATTTGGGGAATTATAATTTTTTAAAGCCATGTATATGCTTGTGATTTTTCTCATTTTAATATATTTCCACATGGAGAGTATAAAACTAGCCACGTTGGGTTTCAATCAACTGTGAAATTCTTCATTCCCAACATTCATTTTAGTGTGCTAGGGCTTGCTAGGTTAGGTGGAGGCAGGAAGTTATAGATTTTGGTTGGAGTGAGAAATATATTTTGTTAACCATAGCAGTTATCATACTCATATTAGGCAAACTGGACCTTACTCTGTAGTCATCAAAAGTATATTTATTTTGGGGCCAGCCCAGTGACGCAGCAGTTTAGTTCGCACTTGGCAGCCCGGGGTTCGCAGGTTCGGATCCCGGGCGCCCGCCAACACACTGCCTGTCAGCCATGCCGTGGCGGTGTCCCATATAAAGTGGAGGAAGATGGGCACGGATGTTAGCCCAGGGCCAGTCTTCCTCAGCAAAAAGAGGAGGATTGGCAACGGATGTTAACTCAGGGCTGCTCTTCCTCACACACACACACACACAAAGTATATTTATTTTGTGACTTGCTTTATCATAAAAATTTTGTTGTTTCTAGTTAGAATGAGATTTTCATTACAGAGTTCTTCTCTTTCCCTCTCTCAATCTTTCTTACTCTCTTCCCAATTATGGCTGGAATATTGGCTAATAAAAGAATCAAATTGCTTCCCAAAAGAAAAGGAACACAGCGTCTTGCCTATGCTCTGTTTTGTAATGGAGCTTGAATTGCTTTAACCGTTAAGCTCACTCAACACTACTTTAATCTTTTTATTTCAAAGCTTAAATTTATTCATTTTTATCTTAGTAAAATTGCTACAATAATAATATTTGTTTTTCTAGATTAAAATAAAAATTTAGTTTAAATATCATTGATTTAATCTTGTTCCAAAAAACCGTCAGAAGCCATTGAAGACTTTTGAGCAGAGTAGTGACAAAGTCTAACTTATGTGTTATGATCTATTGCAACCTGAAGACATAAAAGCCACATATACTGGATCTATCTATTCTTAATCAACTAAAACTTCACTTTTAATGTGAGCAAAAGCTCTTTTACTTTTTTTAACTTCCTGAATTCTGTAAGGAAACCAGAATTTACTCATTTTGAATTTCATCTCCATACGGATCACATTTATTTTTGTCTCATTAGGTAACATTTTGCCAACTCATAGGAGTTAAGTATGCTGTAATTTGTCAAGTGTTTTCCAAAGGGCAAGAAGCTATGTTTTCTCTTGTAACTGAGATACAGATTCTTGAATTCTGAGTGCATTGATTCATTGTGACATATTATATGTTAGATAAACATTGTTCTTGGATAATTAAATACAATAGAAGCAAGTGTTCTTCAAAAATACGTTTGGCAACTAAGTCTATATTTCTTCGAAGAAATTATATTAACTAAAGAGTCTTTTTCTTTGTTTATGTCTTGAAAATATAAAAATTATCTACTTAGCAAGGTTATATGTGCATGTATTTATGTATAAAATCTATGTTTGATAGTTCTAATAAGAAATAATTAGCATTAAGCTATTGAAATTGTATCTGAACAAAAGTTCTTACCTTCTATTGATTTATTCAACAAATGTAAAATTTGAGTATCTGTATCAGAACTGAAAAATAAGGAAGAATCCAACTCAGCAGTAATATTTTTTGAGAATATTTATGATTTGTAGCATAAACTCTGAGCTTATGATGAACTATAGATGAGTATAGATGATCTTATAGTCTGTACTCAGACAGATAAGGAAACCATACAATTTTTTTTTCTTTTGCAGGCAAAGATTCACCCTGAGCTAACATCTGTTGCCAATCTTCCTCTTTTTTTATTTCCCTCCACAAAGGCATGGTTTTATATCCTAGTTGTAAGTCATTCCAGTTCTTCTATGTGAGCCACTGCTACAGCATGGCAACTGACAGATGGAGTGTGGTTCTGCAACCGGGAAATGAACCCGGGCCACCAAAGCAGTGAGAGCACCAAACTTTAAGCACTAGGCCATTAGGGCTGGCTAAAGAAACCATATAATTTATGTTTTACTGGGTAATATGTTTTTCAGCAACTTTCCTTCAAATTTTTAATGATGAAGTAGATATTATGCTCTGTGAGCTGTTACATAGCATAGAAAATTAGAAAGCTTTCCAATTCATTTTAGCAAAGTATCATAACTGGTAATTAAAAAACATCACAAATCAATACTAAAGATCATGTACATTTTTTCTAAACAAATGCAAAATTATTAACTAAAATATCAGGAAATCAAGCTAGAAGCTTTAGGTAGTTACAACAGAAAGTTTGCCAACTCTTTATCTAGACAATCAGTAAAACAATGAGTCAAAAGCTAAATGGTAATATTTGTCAGTTTCCATGGTATAAATACTCTCATCATTGTTCATTTCAAGCTAACAATAAGACTCACTTAACAGAGTTAGGAAGAAATACTCTCAATTGTATATATTTCCATTCTACAGATGCGTCTATTTATGTCTATTATAAATAACCTCAAGGACATAGGTAACAGTAAAATTTAATAAAAAGTTAGGAAGTGATCAGTCTTGAGTATTTGTAACCTTTCTTTTTAATATAATTTATTCTATCACTGCTTGACATAATTTCACTTGTAAAAACATCTGTATTTAACAACCAGTGCAAAAAAATTCCTGAGTATTTAACAGTAGGCTCTTGCAAGCCTATACAAGGTGGCTGTAGCATACCACTGCATTCATTCATTTATCTATCCATATGTCTTTCTACCCACCCATGTATGTCTTTATTCAACCAAACATTAAATAGTTTGGGGAAGCCCTACTTTATACTCAGCTCTTGAAGGGCTCATTGTGTCCTTTATAAATAATCCAAAATTTGGATTGGATCAGATTGAGAAGTAAGGAATCCTTCCGTGTTGTGTGATTTTTAAAAATTTTTTTGTGAGGATGATTAGCCCCAAGCTAACATCTGTTGCCAATCCTCCCCTTTTTGCTGAGGAAGATCAGCCCTGGGTTAATATCTGTGCCCATCTTCCTCTACTTTGTATGTCGGACGCCTGCCTCAGCATGTCTTGATAAGCAGTGCATAGGTCTACACCCAGGATCTGAACCTGCGAACCCCAGGCCGCTGAAGTGGAGCATGCAAAATTAACCACTATGCCACTAGGCTGGCCCCTGTGTGATATTTTTTAATGGAGTCAGAGAAATTTTTCTTAAATCCCTGTCCATAAAGATGTATTGCTTTATCATATATTGATGCTAAGAACATGCAATGGGAGTTTACATTGTAAAGAAGCTTTTAATGTCCCTTCACACTTTCAACTAGCCCCCACAAAACAAAAATAAAATAAAAATCGTACAAACATGTATTCCTCTAGAGAAGGAAACAAAATCATCTAATGTAAGAGAGAAGCACAAAGACAAAAATAAGACTTTTGTAAAACTTTATAAAGATGATATACATGCAAATGTTTCTAACTTGCATAAAAGAGTAATTGGTTGAGAGTCTAAAAATAGGTTTTCTTTTGCATTAGTTTAGCTAAATCTTTAAAAATAACCATTTGAACAGAGTTCATTGCTGAGAAAGTTGAGAGTTGTGCTCCCAAACGGGAAAATAAAGAAGTGCACTTTCTCATCGACCTCAGTAAATGAGGTATTATATTACTCATTGCCAGTTATAGGAAGATATTGTCAGTATGAGCGATTAAATCTTCTACCCAATAAATACTTTTTTCCCAGTGTGAATACCAACAGTTCCCTCTGTCTGTTTTGATGTTAAACCAGTTTCAGACTGTTACAAAGCAACAGAGGAGCAGAGTTCACTTATATTTACTCCAGTGGAATGTGCCCCCTGAATTAAGTGCCAGGTATCATCTTAGTGTATCATCTTTGGTAGAAGGATATGACTCGACAGCAACAGAGTCTACATTATCAGTGGAACAACTATTACAGATAGTGTTTTGGGTTTTTTTTTGCATTAGAATAAGATTGTTTTAATGAAAGACAGATGAAACATCATGTGACTTACTATCATAGAAAATATTTTAGGGGATTTAGAAATCGAATATCTCCTTCTTAAATGTTCTTTATTGTATCTATAACAGAAGTGAACTAATTCATTTTATTAAAAGTAAACTAAGCATGCTTAGACTATGATGGTAGTTTAGCCTGAAGTCTTTCTTTGATACTTAATTTGTCAAATTCTTAAACTACAGTCAGAATGAGACTATTGAAATTAACTTTCCGTTGCTTTCTAATCTGATATTCATGAAATAAAAAATAGCCATTTGTAGGAAATATCGAATGTCTACGCAATGGCATATACATATCCGGCAAAGAGCATCCACAGGTTTTAAAATATAGGTCAAACTTCTTAGAGTGACAACTAAAATATGAGCCTGTGATCTAGAAACACCTACACACACATATACACACTACTCCAGTCATATCGACCCCCTGGAAGAATGCTTTATTCTATTAATTCATCAGTTCATTTGTAAAAATGTTCTATTTGGAAAACTGTTATTCTTCCAGATTTAGCTTCCCAGATCCCAAATGTACTCCAAGAGAATTTTAAATTCTACTTACCCCAGAAGAATTCCCTTATCTTCCCAGGATGAAATCTGTAACTACCTCTGTGCTCCCATGGATCCCCCTGTAGAATGCTACTTGATTACTGACATATTTTGTTCTGATAATTATTCTATTGAATCTGAATCTCACGACACTTCTTTTTAGCAGGGACAGTTATATTTTTTCCTGTAACCCTTCAGCGATAGTATGTAGTAAATTTCCTGTAAATGTTTATTGGATGAATGAATATATTTTCTTCCATGATGACCATTCAAATAGAAAGAACACAGCATGCATTTATAATTATTTTTATCAATCAAGAAAAACTATTTGACATATTTATTTACTTTTATCCACCTACCAGTGATATCTCTAGGATTTTAATTTATAACAGATATTGTATCATTTTGCTTCTCATGACATGAAGACAGGAAAATCATATAACTGCCAAGTACAGCACGCTTTTCTAACAAAGTGCCTTATATATGGTAGCAAATCAGAACTTATTTGATGAATGAATGAATGCATGCTCAGTCTTTGCTATTTAGTATCACTGATGTACTCTCAAGTTTTTAATCAACAAATAGAACATTATGCATTAAATATGTGTATGGCATATATATTTCCACTAACTTACACGATTGCACATAAGAATAAAGATTTCTTATTTAGCAGCTTACCAATTAAGATGTAATTCAGTTTTACAGTCAAATGTCTGAAGGAAATATCAAAGGTATACATATGCACTATTTAATATATTTAAATAATACAATATTAAATAGTCACTGTTTTAAAAACTATTATTATCAAGTATAGTAATGGCATTGAAGTGTTAATGTACCTTAAAGGTCTTCAGAAAATGAAAAATTGTCTCAAATGACAAGCTAAGTAGATCAAAGTCAGAGTGTAAAGTAAGTTTTTTCCCCCAAATTTCAGATAAGTAAAAACAAAACAAAACAGAAAAACTGTTAAGAATGACAAGTATTTTAGAAAGAAAGTTTGATTAAAATATAGAAAGCCAGAGATGTCTTTTAAAAGAAACAACACATCAGTTTGAATGTACTAGGAAAAGTAATAAGATTTTAAAAGACAGTGCAAAAATACAATTCCCAATTTGCCTCTGAGTCTCTTTTCTGCATCTCTTAGCCAGCAAAAAAAAAAATTAAAGTAGAATGGTTTTTCACATGTGTGCAAAACTATAATTTTCATAAATGGAGATTGCACAGGTAGAATATTATAAACTTTAGGAACTCATAAGAATGTCAAATGGTTAGAATTATTATTATTATTCAATTATTGTTTAATATAATAATAATTATTATTATTCAATTATTATTTAATATAATAATAAATATTATTATTATTCACCACTTCCATCTATGGAACAGAATACTTTATGTAATTACTGTATTCATGTCTCAGAAATATCTTGCTCCAATCAAGACTGAAAATTAATTTACCTTACCTAATTTCTAAAAATAGTATTTTACTTGAAATATACTAAATTTTGAAAAGCTTAGCAAACATGTATACTACCTATGATCTAGGTCTTCTGCTAACACAGGAGATAAAAGATGAGTTAAAAATTGTGGTCTACACTCCATCTGTTGCAGGTCAATGGGGAAGAAAGAGAACAAAATGTGATCTAGCACATGAAGTGATAGTGTTACATGTAGCTTGCTACTGAAACATAAAAACCGGCTCAAACAGCTTGACCATCATCTCCTTTGTTTCATATAACAAGATGTACTTTTCTCTTTCAATTTTTCTGTATTGAATATGTTGATATTTGAAATAGTACAATGTAGTAAATGAAGCAGAATTTCATATTATATCCTATTAGAGCTTTAATTAACAAATCATTTGGTACTAAAAATTTAGTAATCCAACATACTTTAAAATCCTATCATAGATAACATTTTGCCATTTTGCATAAACCAATGTGAATAGGAAAGGTTATATATAGTAGATAATTTCTGACTTGGGTTTTCAATGACAATTCCAGGGGAAAAGCAAGTGATGTATGAGGAATAACAAGTTCACATACTAGATGGTAAAATGTGAGCCTTCAATTGTCCAAAGTGGAGAATAAGAACATAGGCAGGTGGTAGTTATTAGACACCCCTCATAAACCACAGTTAGAGAGTGAGGTTTATTCTGTAACTGATAGAGATCACTGAAATTATAGTAAGTTAATGTGTTTAACTTTAGAATTAGGAAGATCAGTCTGCTAGAAGAGAGAAGAATGGATTTGAGTGGGCAGGAGAAGAGAGGAGTCATTGACATCATTTGAGGATTATTTTAATGATACCTACACGCTATGGTAAGAGTCTATTTGTGGTTGATGAAAATGGGCATGCGAAGAAGGGGTATATATTAAGGTGTAACTGAGATGGTTATATATCCAAGAAAAACTTTTACTTCCCCCTTTTATAATGTAAACTTGTTGTTTGGTTATAATGGTTAGCCATGGGCTACATTTCTTGGACCCCCTTGGATTCAAGTAGGTTTTGGGGCAGTGCAATGTAAATGGAAGTTAATCTAGTGCTTTTGCTGGCTGCTACAAAAATATAGAAGACTTAGGAGCCAACAGTGTCATGGAAAATCAAGCTGGAAAGAGCCTGAAGATCTGAATCAGCACATGCAAACTGTCATCAGTCAAGCAGGTGTTATTTAATGTGAAGTTTTCTTTTTCTTTTTGTTTTTCTATAAAATAGATTATCCTAAATAATACAAGGTGTAAAAGCAACAGAACCTGGGGACTCATTAGATGTGAACATGTGTGTGTGTGGGGGGGAGGTGTACACTAGAGAGAGAGAGGGAGAGAGAGGGAGAGTGGAGGTATTAGGGATTATTCTCAGGTTGAGCTCAGAAAAAAATTCCCATTCCTTTCTATGGCCAGGGCTAGATATATAAAAATTAATACTCCAATTAATAAAAATACTTTCTTTCATCTGAAAGTTTTGGAAATACTTCTTTCAAATATAATGTTGTTTCTTTTTTTAGTTGATTGTACTGCTGAAAGTAGATTGGTATTTAGTCTAAAACTGTAAGGGTCTGATATTTTGCCATACTTAAAAGCTAACAAGTTTGCCTGCCTCAGGTTCATGTATATAGAGTAACAGAAGACACTAGAACCTGAGTCAGAGACACAGATGGTTTATTACTCACAGGAAATGTGGCAGCCAGATCCAGTTAGTGCTGGTTCCCCAAGTGCCAATCCCCACAGGTTGATGAGAGGAGGATCAGATCTTTACTTCCACATACAGCGAGTTTGCATCTCATGGGGAGAACCCCAAAATAAAAGGATCCTAAATTTTTATGAGCTGCCGGCTCATCTGTTTGCACACCCCTCCAGAGAAAGCAATTCCTCATTACCCTGAAATGTAAGCTACTGTCCCCCAGACAGAATGGAGAAAGCTTTGTCTTTATTAAACTTGAGATGCTTTTCAGGTCTCTATCTTTAGGATCACACTTTCTCCAATTTCCAAGTCCTATTTACTGTTCAAATATACCTTTTCTCAGAAGGCCCAGATGGTGCAGGACCATGAAAAATCCAGGGAAAATTGTCTCCAGCATATTCATATATACAACATAGATATAGATATAGATAGATATAAATACATAGATACACACACTTATAGTTGATCCTTATTATTTGTGAATACTGTATTTGCAAATTTACCTACTCACTAAAATTTATCTGTAATCCTCAAATCAATAATCAATACAAGTTGCACTTTGGCCGGAGGATGGAAATGGTAGAGGCCAGTGCAATGTAGTGCAAAAAAGCCCTGAGACCAGTCGGACGAGTTGGAATCCCAACTCTGACACTTATTGGGGAAGGCCCAAGCAAGTCACTTAACACTTCTAAACCTCATTTTCTCTTTCATAAAATATAGAACATAGAATTTACCAGAATGAGTTCTTTTTTTAGTATTTCAGATTATAATGTATGTGATATATAAATAAAAATATATATATTTCCCATCAGAGCAATGATTCAGTATCCACTAATTCAGTGTTCAAAGTGATTTAATAGACCATAACTACTGTGAATACAAGAATCAATTGTGTTTGTGTCTATATATAAATGAAATAGATACAGAGAGCTCATGCTAACATCCTTCTTTTCTCTCTTTTCTTCTTTTCTGATGCATTCAATCCAAAAGTCATTAGGAGAGACTGAATGAGGCTGAGCAAAGTAGGGGTCTATGCGGGTTGGGCAGTGGCAGCGTTGACTGGTCGGATGTCAGAGCCTGATTGGAGGCACAAGAACATCCATGATCCTGATGTGGGGTGTCAGAGCCCAGGTTTCTTGGATAGATGTTCATGTGGAAAGTGAGCTGTGGTGACAGCAGTCCAGGTTGAGCTGCCTGGTTCAGGATGTCAAAGCACAAGCAATGTGAAGAGTGCAACCTTCAAGAGGGTCATTGGCTTTGATGGTGAGAAGGGATTGTTTACTCACAGGAGGATCAAATAAGTAAAAATATTGAAGAAAATAGAAGCTAGTTTTCTCATGGTCAAAAGATTCCAGCATCCCATACATGACCAAATATTACAAAGGGGAACACACTGGGATGAAACTTGAGCTATTATACTGAATTTGGGTTGTCATTGTGTACTTATAGTTTTCAGTACATACAGAGAACTGTAGAAAAATACAGAAGTACATATCTGTTTATATTTTTGTAACCTCCCAGTTCTATCCACAAACAAGACCTGAGAGCACCAACCCCAATAGCAGTGAGCACATCTATCACTCAGATCTTGGTTTCCAAATATCATTATTAGATTCAAATTTTATGTTCTAGGTAAGGATATCACAGAAGAATGTTCTACCCTTCTCACTGCATCTCATGAGACAGTATCCACTGTGGATTTGTCCTACTACCTGTGATATTAACTTTGATCACTTGAATGAGGTGCTACTTGGAGAAGTACTTCAAGAGCTCTTTGGAGAAATAGCTGATTCCAGGGCTGGTGAAAGGATATCTTTTTGTTCCAGAAAGTTAGAAAGTGCTGAAGGAATAATGGGAGCATGTCAAAAAGACAAAGAAAGGACTCCCTTAGGCCCAGACTGGGACAATGTGGATGTCAATGTAGATAAATAGTAAGGGGTCCGCCCCGTGGAGCAGTGGTTAAGTTCGCGCTTGGCAGCCCGGGGTTCGCAGGCCCGGATCCCGGGCACCTGCCGATGCACTGCTTGCCAGCCATGCTGTGGCGGCGTCCCATATAAAGTAGAGGAAGATGGGCACGGATGTTAGCCCAGGGCCTGTCTTCCTCAGCACAAAAGAGGAGGATCGGCAGTGGATGTTAGCTCAGGGCTGGTCTTCCTCGCAAAAAAAAAAAAAAATGATAGTAAAAGATTATAACCTATTGCATAAAGTAATAATTCATGTGTCCCTACTGATATAAATAAACTGAATGAAGATCTGAAAAAATGGGGAGATTAGAGAGCAATTTTCTATGTAATAATGCCAACTAACAATTTTGAAGTCATGAAGGAATTAGAAAATCATTTTGCCACCATTACACTTATATTTAATTGAGGCAAGAAACACCAATAGTTGCTAACAATAGTATATAATATTTGGAGGAAGAATGAGAGTTACCTAGTCTTAAACACTGTCCCATAAAATATTATTAATGACAAAGGAAAAGAAGAATAACTCTATAGTGGAAACAGCACTTTATTCAAGGGATCAAACTTAATACTACAGGTAGTGGGACAAATCAGCAATGGGTACTTCATGGAATTCAGTGAGAAGAGCAGAACATTCTCCTGTGATATTCTTGCTAAGAGTATATAACCTGAAATCATATGAAAACATCAGACACACCCAAATGGAGGGATAAATTACAAAATACCTGACCTGTAATCATTAAAAGTGTCAAGGACACAGAAGTCAAAGAAAGACTAAAAAAATACTCCAGATTGAAGGAGACTAAACAGATGACTATTAAATAAAATGTGTGATCCTGGATTAGAGTCTTCTACTATTAAGGATATTAATGAGATAATTGCTGAAACTTGAATGGGGACTAAGGATTACATGGTATTAATGTATCATTGCTAATTTTCTAACTTTTATGGTTAAACTATGGTAATATGGAAACATGCACTTGTTTGTAGGCAGTACATGTTATAATATTTAGGCATGATGAGGCATCGTGTCAACAAGAATCTCTCAAAAAAAGTTTATTGTGTGCTTCTTGCAACATTTCTGTACGTTTAAATTTTTCAACTTAAAAGAAGATGCTTGGTAGTATCTGCAGCAGAGAATAACATTTTGTGCCTTTTAATATATATTCTATTTGATAAAGATACCTATTTTTGAAACATATATTCTTTTTATGATTACAGGACATATTTTTAGAGTATTGTTGGCTTTCAGTAATCTTATTTGGAGACTTAATTACATATTATATTAATCATATTAAAATATCACCCAACTATCAAATTCGATTAGGGCTAACTATAGCATAGTAAGTTGAGTTGTATTTCATTGCACTAATGAGCAGACTTAATTTTAGACATACTGTGAAAAATAACTTAATTATTTTTATTATTTTTCAGCAATATCATTTGGTATTTTGGAAGACTCAAACATGATTATAATCCATTGAAAACACCTAGTCCCTAGGCATTGTGTATTTGCTGATTTAGAATATTTTCTTATGTGAGACAACACAATGTAGCTAATGAAGCAAAAAAGAAAGATATACCTTATTAAAAGGCTTAATATATATCAGATTGCTGGTTGTCCTTTGAACTGAATAATCTAGAATATTTTCTAAATATGTTATTATTAAATTTTGCATTTCATATTTTATCATTTTGCATAATGATTTCCAAGACTTTAAAACACTAGACACTTTACAAATTAATATTTCTCTTATTTTTGTTTTTGAAATTTTATAGTTAAGGCTGAGTCAATTTGCTTTACTGGACTTTTTAAAATACTTTTTAACACAATGACATTATGTATCGATATATCATTTAGTCAGCTAGAGGAAAATTGCTTTTAAACAATTCTAAAGAGGGTCTAATTTGTCTTGTATGACTGCATTTTCAAAAACAACTACAGTATACAGTGAAGATGCTTTTAGATATCATTACTTGTGAGTTCCCATTGAGCCAAGACAAGTCACAAAAAGCAAGCCCCTGAAGTTAATCATGCTGATTGAATAACCAGTGCATTCCCTGGATTTTCTGAAAATCTGTTTCATCTATGGATTTTGCATTTAAGGCTATTTAAAAGCAATAAACATATTGCTTTTTATATTTGGATTCCATTTTGTTAAGCTTCAGTGTTCTATCTATATCCACCTCCTGCACTCCATATCCTGAGTAACCTCCCTGTTCATTAGGAATGCTTTGCAAATGCCGAAGCCGATGCAGTGCACCCGTATAATTTGTGTTCAAATGGCAAAAATGACCTCAAAGGTACAGAGTTATTTTGTGGTTCTTCCACCTTTGAAGTCATTATTGCTTAATTTTTCACTGCTGCCTGAATGCCACAGAAACATTACTAGTGGATTCATGAATTACTAATGTGGTGCTTAGAGGTGAAATGTAAAGACCTCGTCAAACTCTAAGTATTTGCATATACATTGCAGATAATTAAGTGGCAATATTCCTCTCCTCTCTGCTGTTGGGGTATTCAAAAATGACAGAATATTTAATACAATATGTTTCTTAGGATTAACCCCACTTTAAGAATGTCCAGGTGCACATATTTCAGGGTGCATGGGAGTTCTTTCCAATGCTGCTGCATTGTTGTTTACATTAAGGCTAATATAAAATTGTTGCATTTTACATAAGACCTAGAAGCTATTGGCATAAACGTAATTTTTGTTTTGCTTTGCTTTAGTAAGTTTAGCAATCACTTTTAATCAGTATGTGTCAACAACATTTGCTTAAGAACTAGCTGGAGAACCCACACTGTCCATAATATTTATTTTATAAAATAATTGGCAACCTGTGAAAATAAGATGCAATAAGCAGGTGGGGACACTGTTTTGTTCTAAAGTTGGAATGTGTTTTTTTTAATTATATACAGTTTGCCTGCTCTAGGTCATTTGCTTTACTCTTTGAAAATAGTAACACCAAATATTTATTTTAATGTTTCAAAGTTTACAATGTACTTGCAAGTGCATTATTTCATTTGATACTCACAGCAAATCTGTAAGCTTAGTAACTGATGTTTAGATTTTTAGCTACAAAACATTGTTATTTAGAATCAAATGAGACAAGTAGAATTTATCTTTGTTTCCCATTTACATATATTAAACATGTTTTATACAATTCTAGCTCAAACAGAAATTAAATCATATATGGAATCTGAAATAGCAGATAATAATTGTTTTCCTAAACTTGATCCTAGTTTATCAATTGCATGTCTGTAAATAGCAAAAATACTTCCTTTTGTGCTAAATAAGAAGATGGTAATGGAGATGTGCTCTATAGTTTTGTCATTTTATAACAATTCTAGTTTTTGTTTAAGTCTTCTTTGCAATGTCAGATTTTATTCAACAGATATTTACTGAGCTGTAATTTTAAATCAGCTGATGGGAATAAAAACACAGTCCGAGAGTACATTCTTTTTCTTTTTTATTACAAGGCACTTTTTGCAAACACAGTAACTTAAATGGGAATAAGAGCTCTAGGATCTTACAGTAAGCTCTACATTTTTAAGGATTGTGAAAGCATAGAATTACATGTACTTTTTATGCTTTTTGAAGGAAAGGACTCTACACCATTCCATGAAACTCATGCTGTCATTGAAAATTTTGGAGGGATTTTGGGAAAAATACTACATTTTAAGGTTAATAACTAGGGTTGGAATAAAGCTTCACATTGACTAAGACATGAGGTACAACCTGGATAAAGATAGTATTCATATTAGGTTGCAAGTGGCTACACTTCTAGTAAAAGTAGGATGGAAGCTGTTGACACAGTACTCAGCAGGATAATTTTTCAACACTTACATTTATAACTTGATATTTTCCTAATAATAAATCTGAACTCCTGATATTGCAACTTAAGCCTATACCCTGCCTCAGTGGATAAGTAAAACCAATCAAATACACAACCACCACCATCACCACCAATACCAACACCAACCATAAAACACACAGAAAGATATGCTTCTTATTGCAGACACTTTATTTAAAACATAAATTTTTATTTTGATTTCTTTCCCCAGATTTGAATGCTTTAAATTTTGGAGGAATGTTCTCTGTGAAAATTCTGCTTTTCCCTGACATACTTATTTTCCCACCTTCCCCATAGCTAGTGAAAAAGCATATGGTCAAGGATAGAAGAATCAGAAGAATTCAGACTAAAATTTGACTCAGGTACACATGACCAAAAAAAAAAGCCAGGAGAGAAGTTCAGTCTCTGGAAGCCTTAGACGAGTAATGGTAGCTATGAGGGAAAGGTAAATAGGTAAATACCCAGCAAAGAAGTGGCAATGGGGCGGGAGACAATAATACTCGAAGTGAATTCCAGTTCCTGGCCCAGAAAAGCCACTATCGCAAATTGTGGAATACAGTACACAGTGGTCAGAGGAGGGATTTTCTCCTTTTTGGCAAGATTTTAGACATTAAATCTAGCAGCTTAGCCTTGAGTGTAGTTCATCAGCTCTGCCTGTGATGCTTTGAGCTGCCCAAAGTTCAGATATCGAAATAAAACCAAAAGCATATTCATATAATCTGTGAACACAGAATCAAATTATAAAGTTTATTACTGATTCATTTTCTCTCCTGTGAACTTTGTTAACCTTCTCTATGCTGTATTTCACACAAAGTGTGAAATTACCTCTAACAGTATACAGGAAACAGTAGTTCCTTATGTTAATTTGGTAGCTTCTATATGCTCACAGTACAGTATCATCTAAACTCTGAATGCCTAAAATTGAATATAAGAAAAAGTGGAATTAAAACAAAACTAAAAAGGTGATAGTAAGACTATCTGAAATCATGTGAAGTTTTCTCAGGCTATCCTTCCATTACCGTAATTCTCTAAGTTTGAACATTTATTTTAAGATAATCAAGAAATTCATGTAAGCTTGAAGCAAAATTTTTGTACTTTTATGTAATGCATAAATAGTAATAATGATTTTTTTGTTTCCTGAACTTTTAAAAGGGAGAATTCTTTTGAGTGCCTTTTTTCCTTTCTCACTTTAATGCTTTCCACCAGGTCAAAAGATCATGATTCCCTTTTCATGTTCAGATTGTCACATATTTTCAAAGTTGCCAAAACCAACAAGGAAATAGTGATCATTTCTCATTGCCGGCAATCTTGGATGACGTGTGTTCAATAGCCATTCAACATCAACTCAGAAAGAAGTTACTATGACAAAGATATTTTTGACAGTCAGTCTTTGACAACCACTCAGTACTAAATTCATGGATTTCAGGTGCCTTCCCTACTGCTGCAAAACCTCCTGGGGGGTCAAGTAGCAGAAAGAGATTATATTCTTACAAGAATAGAAAGGGTTGGGGCCGCCCGGTGGCGCAGCGGCTGAGTCCGCGCTTGGCAGCCCGGGGTTCACAGGCCCGGATCCCGGGCGCCCGTGGACGCGCACTGCCTGTCAGCCATGCCGTGGCGGCGTCCCATATAAAGTGGAGGAAGATGGGCACGATGTTAGCCCAGGGCCAGTCTTCCTCAGCAAAAAGGGGAGGATTGGCAACAGATGTTAGCTCAGGGCTGGTCTTCCTCATACACACAAAAAAAAAAGAATAGAAAGGGTTATGAGTTGAGGATCTGTTAATAATGAGCTGAAGCTTGACACCCTGTCACTAGGTACTTACATATTAAATATACTGTTCTATATATAGGAAAACATTACACTAATTTTTACCCAACATCTATCCACTTACATACCTACCTAGCCAGCTACGTATCTCAGTGCTTTGCAGTTCTGATTGGGAAGATTACTGCTTGATAAAGTCATTTCTTATGAAATTCTCCTTAAATCTGTTTGGACCAATTCACATTAATATTCTATTCTAAGCGTCAATCTCTCTGAGTATTTGAAACTCCTATTTTCTCATATGAGAAAGAGAAATACTGTGTCATGAATTTTTCAATTTGGAAGGAATAGTTCCAGGAAAAGTAAGGAACTAATAATAAAGACTTTTCAGTACACGAGGTAAAATTTGTTATGTTGTTATCATATCCCCACCCCGTCCCTGCTCAGTTACAACAGGTCACCACTTTGTGCTACTCTCAACTCATCATCTGCTATAGAACATTCAGAACACTTTGAAATCTTTACACTAGCCTCTCCACCACCCAAGGAAAGACCCTTCAGTATAAAAAAACCAATCATTTAGTTCTGCTGTACCTACCATACTAAGAATATTCTATATAGAATATTCAGCTATAGAATATTCAGGTTAACATTATCTTTTAGATGCTCGGCAACTAAAGCATAAAATTTAATGGATAAATGTGTGATTTAAAATTGCACTAGATTTTTTTTTTCTTTTCTGTCAAAATACATTATCTACCTTGCTCACTGCTTCACTGTACTGAATCAATAGGCTTCCTTACTTTCTGTCTTCTAACTGGGTTTCACTAATGAAAAAGACTAGCAGGAAATTGGATCATAGTAGAAGACAGGAGTCTAAGTATTTATTTTCCTAGCTCTCTCCTGCCAATCTGCTAAAATTTTATTCCTTATTATACCAAATATCTTAGCTCCTATCAATTATCCCTCTCTTAGAGCCACACTTTACAGGTCCTATTAACATTTCCTTCCCCTTCCTCCTTCAGGGAACCATATCTTAGTGCTTTGGGTATTTCAACATGGACGTTGCTGGCTTCCCTAAACCATACACACAACACTGTGAATGCTTCCCACATTATATTCTCCTTAATTACTTAAAATTAATGCAAATATTTGTGTGTAAGAGATCTCAATTGATACACAAGTTTCAAATGTTTCATCCTCACAACTCAGCAAAAAATGTGATGCATTTTAGGAAACTCATTCTTAGTTTTTCTTGTCAAGCCAACTATACCACTATCACCTCCACCTTTCAGTATCCCACCTCCCAGACAAATTGTATTCCTCTTATCTTACAAAGAAAATGTCCTTCAACTTCTCAGTGCTAGCTCTGCAACAAGATATAGAGATACATTCCCTCTCACTTTTTTCAGACAGCTTATGTTCGAGGATAATACCTCCACCTATAATATACAAATAATTTATTTCTCTCTAAAATAAGTCACTCTCCCAGCAGTTATTTCCTTTCGTTTTAAATTCCTGTGGAACGTGTGGATTTAAAATATTTGTTGAAGTAAAATAAATTATATTAATAATTTCAGTGGGGGATATCATATGCTCTAAGATCAAAGTAAAACCTAGGAAGTATAACACTTCCATCTTTGTTCTTCTTTCTCAGGATTGATTTGACTTTTTGTGGTCTTTTATGGTTCCATAAGAACTGTACAATTTTTTTTTATATTTCTGAAAAATGTTTTGGAGATTTTGATAGGGTTTGCATTGAATCTGTAGATCGCTTTGGGTACTATGGACATTTTAACAGTAATAAGTCTTCCAAACCAAGAACACAGGATGTCTCCCCATTTGTTTGTGTCTTGTTTAATTACTTTCATCAATGTTTTGTAGTTTTTATTATATAAATCTTTTATATCCTTAGTTAATTGGATATAAATTTTAATCCTTAGTTATTTTAGTTAGTTTAAACCTTAGTTAGTTATATCCTTAGCTAAGAATTTTATTCTTTTTGGAGCTATTATAAATGGATTATTTTCCTAATTTCTTTTTCAGAGAGTTTGTGGTCAGTGTATAGAAGCACAATCAATACTTGTGTGTGGATTTTGTATCCTGCAACTTTACTGGATTAGTTTATTAGTTCTAACAGTTTTTTTATGGAGTCTTTAAGATTTTCTACAGAAAGGATGATGTCATCTGCAAACAAAGGTTCATTTTATTTCCTCTTTTCTGATTTGAATGCCTTTTCTTTTTCTTGTCTAATTGCTGTGGCTAGTAATGCCAGTACTATGCTAAATAAAAGTGGTAAGAGTGGACATCCTCGCCTTGTTCTTGATTTTAGAGGGAAAGTTTTCAGTTTTTCATTATTAAGTATGATGCAAGCTGTGGACTTTACATATGTGGCCTTTATTATATTGGATATTTTTCTTCTATTTCTAGTTTGTTGAGAGTTTTAATCATAGGAGGGTATTGAATTTTGTCAAATGATTTTTCTAGATCTATTGAGATGATTAAGTGATTTTTCTCTTTATTCTGTTGATGTGGTGTATCACATTAATTGATTTTTGTATACTGAACCACCCTTGTATCACACTTCTTGATTTCAAAATATAGTTTAAAGCTACAGTAATCAAAACAGTATGGTACTCACATAGAGACAAACACATAGACCAATGGAACAAAACAGGGAGTCCAGAAATAAACCCATGAATAGAAGATCAGTTGATCTTAGGTACGAGTGTTAAGAACACACAATGGGGGAAAACATAGTCTCTTCAACAAATGATGCTGGGAAAACTGGATATCCACATGTAAAAGAATGAAATTGGACACTTACTTTATGCCATACACAAAAATCAACTCAAAATGGATTAAAGACTTAAACAAAAGAGCTGATACTGTATAACTCCTAGAAGAAAACATAAGAGAAAAACTTCATGACATTGATCTGGGCAGTGATTTAGCAGATATGATACTAAAAGCAAGGGAACAAAACCCAAAACAAATAAATGGGATTATATCAAATTAAAAAGCTTCTTCACAGCAAAGGAAACGAGAGTGAAAGGCAACCTATAGAATGGGAGAAAATATTTGCAAACCATATATTTTATAACAAGTTAATTTCAGAAATATATAAGGAACACATACTACTCAATAACAAAAAACTTAATAATCTAATTAAAAAATTTGCTAATGACTTGAATAGACATTTGTCCAAAGAAGATATACAAATGACCAACAAGCATGTGAAAAAATGCTCAATGTCACTAATCACCAGGGAAATATAAATCAAAACTGCAATGAGATATTACCTTACACCTGTCAGAATGTCTATAATCAAAAAAACGAAAGATAACAAGTGTCAGTGAGGATGTGGAGAATTTGGAAACTTGCATATTCTGGTGGAAGTGCAGAGTGGTATAGCCTCTGTGGAAAACAATATGTAGCTTCCTCAAAAAATTAAAAATAGGGCTACCATATGATGCTCCAACCCCAATTCTGGTACACAGTTCAAGATCTTGAAGAGATATTAGCACTCCCATGTTCATTGCAGAGTATTCATAATAGCTAAGATGTGGAAACAAATGCCCATCAACAGATGAATGAATAAAGAAAATATAGTATATACATACAATGGAATACTCTTCAGCCTTAAAAAAGAATGAATCTCTGTAATATGCAACAACATGGATGGAGCTTGGGGGCATTATGCAAAGTGAAATAAGCCAGACGTAGAAAGACAAGTACTGCATGATTCCACTTATATGAGATGTCTAATCAAATTTATAAAATCAAATACTGTAATGGAGGTTACTAGGGTCTCAGGAGAGGGGGAAACTGGAAGTTATTAATCAACGGACATGAAGTTTACATTAAGTAAGATGAATAAGATCTAGCTATCTAATGTACAACATTGTACCTATAGTCAACAATACTGCTTTGCATATTTAAAATTTGTTAAGAAGATAGATTTTATGTCAAGCGTTCTTACCACACTAAAATAAAGTAAAATAGTAAAAAAAAACAAACAAAGCTGGGAAGTAAGTCAAAGAACAAATAAACATTAAAGTGAAAAATTGAAGTATTTCTGTTGACGTTTTAAGATAATCACAGATGACATTAGAAAAAGAATGCATAACTATTGGACAAATGTAAATTAAAAAGTGGAATAATAAAAATATATTCAACTAATCCAAAATAAGGCAATGAAGTATAGAAACAGGAATATGTTGCTGGTAGGACAACTAGAAAATATTTATTTATAAATAATTACATAAATTCAAATCGATTAAATACTCCATTTAAAGGACCAAAATTATCAGACTGAATAATAAACTATTTGCTACTTACAGCTATGTACTTGAAAGGTCAAAGAAATGTTGGGCTGTGGTAGAGCAGGGCTGGAGTTGGGTCACAGGTCTGTTTCAGGGACTGCAATTGGGTCCAAAGTTGCATCAAGCCTAGTTTAATATTTGAAACCAATTAATGTAATTTAATATATTAACACAATAAAGAAGTAAAATATGATCATTTCAATAGATACCATAACCTATTTGATTCAATTCAACTGTCACATTCATCAGAAACACTTAGCAACTAAAAATAGAAGAAAATTTCTTTAATCTGATAAAATAATCCTCAAAAAAATTGTAGCAAGCATGATACATAAGGATGAATTATTAAACTATGGCTAACAAGACAAGGACGTCCTCTATTAACACTTCTATATAACATTATACAGAAGTCTCATAAATTGTACTAAGACAAGAATTAAGAAAAAAAATGTGTGCAATGTGAAATGGAAGAAATTAAATCACAGCATTTTCAGACTATTAATTGGTTACATAGAAAATCCAAAAGAACATACAGATAAGTTTGTGTGTTAATAACAGATGTAGCAAAGTCTCTGTATAAAATGTCATCATACAAAAATTACTTGTATTTCAATACACCAGCAATCAAAGAATGTAAAATGAAATATATAAAAGATCATATTTGCAATAGCATCAAAATAGCTTCTAACCTTTGGGAATTAATTCAGTAAAAAATCTGTGTATGTGGTGGCCTTGTACTACTGAACTACTTTTCTCAGAATAACCTTTATGATTTTGATTGAGGGTAAGCTACAAGATGAATCTGTGGGAGATTCAGAAGCTAGAAGTGAAGCAGCAATTGTTAACGCTCTGAAGATTGACGTAGGGCAGCAAGCTGTGTTGCACCTTAGGCACAAAATTACTAATATGCTAGTTACTTTGTCGGGGGGCAGAACTAGGTTTGTGTGCAGCTATAAGTATGAGACATCAGCTTCTCCTTCTTTTATACTTTTTTAGAATTTTGAGGCAATGAGAGAAAGAGGAAGTTTCCATTTTTTTTCTCATGTGTTTTTGCCCCTGCTCTGTGCAATTTCTAATCCAGCATTTCTTTGACTGTTGGTCCTGCCAACCTACAGAGACTCCCTGCCCCAACAGTTAACGCAGATGCAACATGCTAACATAGACTTCTTCATCAAGTCTCAAAATTCTATCCTGATCCTAATAAGTCTATGATATCACTGATAGACTTCTGCTTCTCTGAATAAACTTTAATAAAAAAGAAAGTTGGCATCATAATAATTCCAAGGAACAGAATCTTAAGAATTAGCTCTCTGAATTGGTTCTGCATTAGACTTAAGTCTTAACAGCTCTTTGGCAAGTACCTTCCGTGACCTCAATATTTCAGCCAAAATCATAAGATGCAGCTTAACAGCACATCTTACTCAATTTCGTGAGATTCCACACAGAATTGCTTCTAAACAAAGAACTCATTTTACAACCCAGGAAGTACAGCTATTGATTCCTGCTCACAGAACTGGCTAGTTGTAACAAACACCCTATTGCCCTGGAACTGCATGTCCGCTAGAACTATAGGATGACTTTTAAAAGATTTATCTACCATCACAGCTAAATTACTCTAAATCATCAAAACAATTACCATCAAAATCCCATCAATGACATGAAGATTGTAATATTTATGTGGAAATGTAAGTGACTACATTGGCCAAAATTATTGGGATGAGATGGAATGAAACTGAAGGATTAATGTGACAATATATCGAGGCTTATTTTTAAGCTACAATAATTAAGACAGTACAATATTAGTCAGACCATTGGCAAAAAACAGACTCACACATATATACTAATTCTGATTTATGGAAAAAAACTCTGTATTGTAAAAAGGAATATTACTAGGCCAATTGGATGTATTTATAAAAAATTAACCTGGTTATACCTTAAACAATAAGCAAATCCAGGTGATGGAAGGTCTAAATATAAAAATTAAAACAACAAAAGTTCTAGGGTTCAAGAGTCATCTGTCGTGTAAAAGTTTGGAAGTTATCTCTTTCATCATCACAAGGAAAAGCTGAACAAACTGAAAATTAAGTCTTTATTGGCCCTATCAGAAAACTAAGGTTGCAGTGCAAACCACCACCTCAAAATCTGGAGAGGCAGGAGAACCCAGACAACTACATCTGAGGTCTGCTTACTTAGAGCAGAAGCTACTGGAGCAATAAAGTGGTAAGAACCCCCAAATGGTAATTTTGACAAACTGCTGGAGGTTGAGTGTAGACTAGAGCGAGAATGGGAAACTCTTCAGATCTGTAGATTTAGTGGAGCCCTAAACTTTGGTTTTTATTTTGGGTTTTATTTCTAGGATCTTCACCAGGTTCTCATGGCGGAGAGTGAGAAAGATTCTCTTGTGGCCCTGGCAGGTGGAGGAGAAGTGTAACCATTGTGAAATCCACCCAGAGCATTTTCCATAAAAAGCCTGCCATACAGTAGAAGAGACATTACCAGAGGTTTACCCCACCTCAGGGAAGGATATTTGTCCCACTTTAGCTTCCTCCAGGTTTCCTGTCTCTCCTCAGGGAGAAGGAAAGTAAGGAACACTTACGAAGGTCATAACCAGGGACATAAGCTCACTACAGATTTAATCAAAAGATTTGTGAACACTTCCCCTGCCCTACAGCTTTTTCACACCAACAGGATTCCAGTATAATCATAGTGCATTATAGCTGAAAGATCAGCCAAAAGCACACTGTCTGAGAAGGAGTATTTAAGGAATCCCAGTGTCAACAGAAGAGATTAAAAACAAGGACACTAGAGGACTTTGAAGCCTCTGGCACCTACAACTACAATAAACATGAAACCAGCCCATCTCGTGTCCAAGTTAACAAAAAGATTTTACCATAAAGGCCTATTTAATTCAGTGTCTATTACCCAATACATCATGTCTGGATTTTCACAGTTATAAGGCCTGCAAAAAGGCAAGAAAAAGTAGTCTAAAGAGACAAAGTAAGCGTCCAAACCAGACTCAGAGCTGACATAGACGTTAGAATGTGTAGACAGGAGATATAAAATACCTATGATTAATATGTTAAAGGATTTAATGAAAAAGTAAACAACTTGAAAGAACAGATGAGTAATTTAAGCAGAGATATGGAAACTGTAATAAATAATCATATAGAAATGTTAGAAATGAAAAATAACTGAAACAGAATTGAAGAATATTTCTGACGGGATCATCAATAGACTAAACACAGCTGTGGAAAAAAATCAGTGATCTTGAAGATTAGTCAATAGAAACGTAACAAAAAAGTTCAAAGGGGGGAAATTACAAAAGAAAAATACCAATATTCCTAGAATAGAGGGACAATTTCAAAAAGTGTAATATATGCATACTTGGAATGCCAGAAGGAGAAGGCAAATTATCATAAATGTAACATAACAGCAGTGCATCAAAATCGGTGGGCAAAACAAACCTAACTGCCAGAGGAAATAAACAAATCTACATAAGAGTTTGGAAATTTCAACACCCTATTTCAGTAACTGAATAGGGCAGAATTCAAGCAGAGAGAATATCAGTAAGGATATAGTTGACCTGAGCAGGACTATTTATCAAGTTGATTTAAGTGACATTTATAGAATACTTCATTTGACAAAGACAGAAAATACATTCTCTCAAAGTCACATGGAACGTTCTTCACCTTAAAACACGTTAGACCACATTCGTCACCTTAAAATATAAATTTAAAATAATAGAAATTGTACAAAGTATATTCTCAGAACACATTGGAATTAAAAGAGAAATCAAAAAAAGAAAGATATGTGGAAAATTCCAAATATTTGTTGATTAAACAATTCACCTCTGAATAATACATAGGTCAAAGAAGTCTTAATAGAAATTAAAAACAAAACAATATTTGGAAGTAAATGAAAATGAAAACATAACTTAAAATTTGTAGGATGTAGTGAAAGCGGCACTTAAGAGGGGTATTAAGAGCATTAAATGCATATATCAGAAAAGGAAAAACTGTAAAATCAATAAGAGCTTCTGTCTTAAGAAACTATAAAAAGAAGAGCAATTTAAGCTTTAAGCAAACAAAAGAAAATAAATAATAAAAAAAATTAGAGCAGAAATCAATGAAATTGATAGCAGGAAAATAGGAAAAAAAAATTAAAGCCCCAAACTGAGTCTTTGAAAAGATATGTATTAAAAAAAATGATAAACCTCTACACACACGAACCAAGAAAAAAAGGGAGAAATCATAATTTACTAAGGTTTTAAGCAAGGAAAAAAATTATGTAATATAAAAATATATAAATATATTTTATATAGAATATATATAAATTATATATACTGTATATTTATAGAATATATATAAAATATAAAAATTATATTATATAAAATATAAATTATATTTTTCCTGTTTTAAAATTTCACTCTGACTACTGTGGAGAGAATCAATTGGATATAGGAAAAAGTGGAGGTAGGAAGGGAGATAGGAGACCACTGCAGTAGTCCATGTAAGAAATAAAAGTGGTTTGCACCAAGGTCATAGAAATGATGGAAAGACTGGATGGATTTAGTACATCTCTTGGGCGTTTTAAAATAGATAACCATTTGGTGATTTACTTGGAAATGTATGGAGAAAGAAAAAATTGAAGATGACTAATAGGCTTTGGTTGAGATACTGGGTAGATTGGGTGCCATTAGTTGGGGCATTACAACCTGGGGAAAAAGTAGGAACTATGTTTTGGATATATTCTGCATGAGATTCTTTTTAGACATCCAGATGGAATTAGCAATTGGTCAGGTGGTTATGAGCTATGAGTTTATTGGTGAAGAGAGGCTGTAGGTATAAATTTAATACAGAGATGACATTTAAATTCATGGTACGAGATGTATTGGGAGAGATACAAAGAGAAAGAGATTAAGAAACAAACAAAAAAGCGTTTCCAAGACCAAGACTTCAGTGTTCCAAAATCTGTAGCATGAGCAACAAAGCATGAGTCAGCAAGGAGCCCTACTTCTGAGAACACTAAAATCCAGCAATAATAAATTCCTTAGGGTGCTCAGAATGCACCCTGAAGTTTCATAATTTTATAAATTTATCCTTAAAACTCATTCTGCCTAAAATGACCTTTCCCACTCCTCAACTCTGTAAAAACTATCAACTATTCATTGCTCATATAGGTTAATTCCTTTATAACTAATTTTTTTTTCTGAATTCTCCCTTTCTTTATGAAAGAATATTTGATTATACATTTGTCTTTCATTGTAGTTTCAAAGCTTGATCAAATTTATTTTCATTTGTTATTGGAAACACTTTGAAATTTTTTTCTTATTTTTCTCCCAGTACCAGGCAAATGGCACAATTACTATTATGTAATACCTACTTTATAAATATTGTTGCTTGAATTTAATAATAATCCCTTTTATCCCCCAGAGGGAGAAACACACACACATTGTTAATAAAGTCTTATCTTTACCTAAAACAGAATTAAATAGATATAGAATATTTTAAAATGTATTTCCATAAAATGGCTATTTTTGCCTGAAAGAAAGCATATGGGCTTGGTTTTGAATATAGCCTGTGCAAGCTAAATTAGACATGCCTTGAAATCATTTGCTTGTTTCTATAATTTGTCTTACCCAATAACCTGTCAGTGTTCTCAGAAGAGAAAGCACATTCTTTGATCAACACATTAATTTAACATTCTTCTTTACAGTTATTTTAATTTGTGTCATTATGACACATATCTGTAGTTCATTTTTTTTTCTTGTAGGAGATTATTGCGTGTTTGTCATCTCATGTATGAAAGGAGGCAAATTACTGGTGAACAGGAACAGAGGAAAATTCAAATGTATTGATCTAATTGAAAAATGTATTAAGCCTGGATTTGCTATCAAGAATGAGGTCTATTCTTCATTCTGATCAAATCAATTAACTCTTTCCAGAATTGAAGACCTTTTCATCAGAGGACTAAGTCTCTACTGAAGCAGATCCTACAACCCAGGAAAGGTTATTGATCCAAAACTGAGTAATACACTTTTCTAACCCACGGGTTATAGCTCTTTGGCCTAAATAACTTTTCAGTTGACCTCTATTTTGGGGGTGAGGGTTGTTTACTGAGTTCAGATTTCTCACTGAATCTGTGTGTATATACATCACAGAGAGAACAAAAGGAACTAAGAATGGTGTGATTTTGCCACATTGCTTTTACTCTTGCTATCAAGTTTATGCCAAATCCGTTAGACCTTTTTAATTTATGAAGAGAATTAAGGCCCCTGGGAAATTTCTGTAATACCATTAAATCCACTCAATAAGGCACAAAGGCAAAGGTTTCTTTGGAAAAAAGAAGAACAAACAAGCTCAATAAGGCCAAATATTTGGATGGTGAGTGGTAGTGAATGTGAGAGAAGTAAGCTCAAAAGAAACTAAAATTTTGAGAATTAAACCTAAGACTTAGATGGCTTTAAACATTGCTTTAGGAAAAATTTTGTGTTAACAAAAATCTCCTTTGACACTTATGGAAGGGTCCTCCCAGCGATATTTGTTTAAGGTTTTATTTTAGACATAGTAGAATATTTGTGGCATATAAACCATTTGAAGTGACAACTGTTGAATATATACATTGAATTGTGCAAGGTATAAAATGGAAGTCCCTTTCTCTGACCACAAATTTTCTAATAATGCCCCCGTATTCCTACAGTATCCAATGTTCATAGAATGAGTATTTGCTAGATTTTTTTGTTGAATATCATGATGTATTTTTTGTAATCTGTTTATATATCCTTAGGGCTTACATACACAATCGTTAGAATTTTTGCAGCAGAATATCTTTATGATGTCAACATAGGATCAAAGGAGAATGAGTTAACCTGCTACTATGGGAATGGTTCTTAATTATTTTCTTAGCAAAGAACCTTCTTTTAAGATAACTTTCTACACAAAGACGTCCTGTCTGTCAATGACCCACTCCTACTCATTACCTATCAATCCTCTTATTTTATTTTATTCTAGTTCTTTGTGGACAAATTTAGTAGAGGAGGAAAACATATATTTGTCGGAATCTATGCAGCATTGCTGGATTGCAAATGTCTTATGCAAATATAATCAACATTTCAGTAACAATATTTGCAATGGCCAAAGAAAACTGCACTTTCACCATTTAAAAAAGGATAATGACCTATTCAAAATAAAACTGCATGTAGATAATATATGAAACTGATAGCATAAAACCTTTGACTATTCAGGTTGATTTCCTTGGATAAGAATTTTTAAAAATTAAGATGCCTGTAAATGGGGGGTGTCGGTAATGACGTGTCATCCAAAATCAGGGACGAGTGAGAAATTCTCCTAGAAAATGTCACTGTAACTTGATGTAGTGATAAAATTTGGATATAAGTTTAGTCATTTTAATAATGTTCTCTCAGATTGTCAGTAAAATTCTTCAAATCAAAAGCAGAATATGAAGACTATTCTAAAGAGCAATAAAATTCCTTAGAATAAACAAATAAGAAACATAAATATGAAGAAAAACATCAGCTAAAATAATGCCCACTTGAAAACAGCCAGACAAGTTTTGAAATACTCTATTTCTCTGGTTCAATGTCTTTTTTTCTTGTAAATTTGCTCTCAGGGTGAGAAACAATTCTGTGATCATGTGTGTTTAAATGCATCCCCTTCAAATTTATTACTAATGTTCTCAAAATACAAAAGATCAAAACCCAGTTTTTCTGGCTTATTATATTAAGAACCACATAAAGCTATTGTCAAAAAATATGCCCTGTGTACAGACAAAGGTGGTTTCAGAATTAAATATCCTAGGCACCTGTCCAAGTGCTCTTGAGATATTAACTTATCTAATCACAAGGTTGTATCTTATTAGCTTCACTTTATGGATGAAGAAATTGACACCAGTAGAGAGTAAATAATTTGCCTGAGCTAATCTAGCAAGTAAATCTAGATTCAAACTCAACCAATTTATCCACAGCATTCAAATACTGAACTGCTAGAAAATGCCATATGCATATATAGAAAACCAATGGTTGTACACGTGGAGTTGTATGTTTTCGAAATAGTTGTATTTCGATTTCAGGTAGGTAGAAATGCTTGAGCAGGGAAATTTAAATTTTATTCTCAGAAATAGGGAGTTATTGCACTTTTAAATCTGAAGCACACCATGCTAATATATACAAATAGGAGTTAAGGAAGTCCAGTTTGACAAGATTATAGTGGGTAAGAACACACAGACAAAATCAATTTTAAGAGGTGCTGCATAGATAAGAGATGACTTAAGGAGATCTAGTCAGTGTGAGTGCAAGAAGGATGAGCTTTCAGCTCATTTAGTGCTTATATGGACGTTTCCCTACTATTATAAACCCAGGGGGAGGGGGATGGCATGTATGAGAACTCTTTGTGTTTTCCACTCATTTCTCCTTAAACTCTAAACTGTTCTAAAAAATAATATCTACCAATAATTTTTTAAAGTAATAGCTGCAAATGTTTACATTCCCTTATGATAAATAATACTTTGACAAGTGATCCTTCGGTTACTGCTGTGCACTTTCCTTAATTTGGAGCCCATGTGATTATGGGTTTATTGCAATTATATATTATTTAAACTTATCCTATTTTTAAATGTGTTGGTAAATCTTATTAGCAATTTAATTTATTCCTTATTAAATTATTAAAACAAATATAAGATGTGATTTTATTTCTCCTTGAGTGTCTGGTGTTCTCTCTGTATTTACCTTTAAGTAAGATTAAGCTTTTAAAGCATCCTCAGAATTTAAGGATTTAAATATCCTCATATACTACACACACATATGTATTATATGTATTTATATATTTTATATGTATATGCATTTTTGCATATTTCATATATATGCATACATAATATATATATAATAAAATGAAATAGATGCTCTAATACAGAATGCAAAAGGAAATGGGGAAGAGGATTCCACATTATGGACAACATAGAAACTTAACACAATCCCTTGTTCAAAATTTCATATTTCCAGCAACATATCTTTCCCTTTCTCTTAAAAAGATACAGTATGCTTTGTATTAACCAAAGCATTTAAGTTTGACTCACCCTTCTTCAAAGCAAAAGCCCTACAACTGGCTAAGCAAACCATCTGAATACCAACATTATTGGTATTCAAGCATACCTTATACCTGGACCTTTCTTCTCCTCTTCTCTCCAACTAGCCCCAAAATTATCTAGGAGATTACAATCTGGAAGGAATTCTAATGCAAAGAGAATAGTATTTCTACTTTTCTTCATGCTCTATAAATTCAACAAGTATTTATTGAACACCTACTATGTGACACAAACAGTTCTAGGTATCGATTACATAGTGGTAAAAATTACTAAGCATTAAGGTCTAGATGAATAAAAGACAAATGACCAAGATGGAGATGTATTTTTCCCATAAATTTAGATTGATATTAATAATTCACAAATGTTACTTTCAGATTATCCAAGGAAAAATGAATCATGGTAATATATATTTCACATTAGCTTGTTCAAGGAAATATTTAACACCCTACTCTTTATAGAAGAGAAAATGTTATTTTTGCAAAAAAGAAATATTAATGAATTAGATGAAAGAAATATATTTTATGAGATGTGAAAGTGGACTTTTTCCCTTATAGGTAAATATACTATGATAGAAGGACACTAAGCTGCTTTTACAAGGGCAGAAACAAAAAAATCATGAAAAATTGTGTCTGGGATTGGTGATGTAAGGTTTCTATTCTGCTATAATGAAAACAAATTCTAATTATCAGAGAAGTATTTTGATGAAGCTTTTCTTCTTTTCCTTCCTGAAAACAATTCAACAGTGTAGGAAGTTTTCACAGTAAGAGGTTAAGAAAAACCTGTGTGAAACAGAGAACTTGACATTTAGATACCACTTTCAATTTTATAAAGACTTCTTTTTCTTAAAGAACTCAATTAAAGTAATTTGTTGCTTACAGGATAAGTGGATCCTGAACAAGATAACTTATTCATCCTTTTAGATTTTCTCTGTTACTAGAGGGTTTCTAATGGTCATTTAAATAATTCATGCCACCCAGTACACTTTTTCTATTTCCCTTTCTAGTCCATTTCTTATATTAGTTTATTAATATTTAAATTTAGAAGCAGATTCATTTGAGATCAACGGTGGTTAAATTCTATAAATTGTAAATATTTTATTTAACAAAGGTAAAAATACAGAATTAGTTGCAGAAAACTACAAATGTGAGAACTGAGATGAATGGATTTTATATACATCTAAATGCCATCTGTCAAGAAATATAGTTCTGTATTAATACTTCATGTTGATCATTGCAACTTATACTATAAAATTACCAAAGGGAAGAACAGATATCCTGTAAAAATGAACAAAGCAGAAATAGATGTTTTGAAAATTTAAAAACACAAACAAAAAACCAACACCTTAAGTTTACACATTCAGATCTATTAAATAAAAGTACAAAATATAGAATTTGCTTCGGGAATTTTTCAGGAATTGTAATAAATAAACAAGGAGACTTTTCTTATATTGGTGACACTATACATTAGAAGAATTTGTGAAACCCTCTTCTCTTATAGTTCCAAAAATATTGAATTTATTTTAAGGGTACATCCCAAAGCAATGAAGAGTTTGCTCATTTTATGTAATATTTCTCTGAAAGATTACAGATTTTCTTTCCTTTTAATCAACTTTTAAATTTTGGAATAGATTACAGTCAGTAATACTAATCTAGCAAGTACCCCGCCCTCAATCCACTCTTGTTCCCGTAGGGTAAGGTAAAGCAGGTGCAGAACTAGCGGGCTAGCTTTACTACCAGGTGGTAACACTGAATTCACTGTTAACTCTAATTTCCCAGATGGGATAAAGGAACAGTTCAGGCCTTAGGAATTCTGATGTAAGTTTAAAGATATAGTTCTAGTTTCTTGCTTAGGAATCATCTCTGCTCCCAGCACTTGTAGTTGAGGCTGTGTCCCTGTGACTTCTGCATCAAGTAGGAAAAAAAGTTGAGGTGATATGGGGAAGAAAGAAAAAAGTATAGTCATTATACTAGCATCCCCCCTACCCTTGGCAAGAATTGCATAGTTGTACCAGCATTTTCCTCCACCCCACCTTCCCTAGATTGACCAGAAAAACAGACAAAGCTACTGAGTGGGACCCTCCCTTACTCTGCCTCTTCTTGAGTGTAAGCACACCTTCATGAAGGTGTGTAAGCCAGCCCTTTATGCCTTTATAGCCTCCTGTTTTAGACAATTGTCCCTTCAAATTCTTTATCAAACTATTACTCTGAGGAGGATATCTCTCTGCCCATGATGAACATTATGGGCTGTAAAGCATGTTCCTTGGTCTGAATAAATGATGGTTGGCTATCCAAATTGGTGCAATATCCTCTATCCCAGTTTTTTTGTAGTGCTCTGATCATCTCTCAAACAATAAGCAAAGCCCAGTCCAGAGTAAGTGTCTATTCCCATCAAGAACCATTGGTAGTCTCCCAGGGCTACTGGCATCAGTCTCACTTGCCAGCTATGATCAAGGCCTTCCCACCAGAGAATCTGTCACATAGCCATCTGCAGTCTCTATCTCTTTTACTGACAGACATAACAATATTATGAAAACAATAACAATTGACATTTTTCCCTAAATCATAAATAAAATGGATGATTATTGCATATTTGACATCAATACCCTTCCTAAAATACCAAATAGTTTTATTCAAATATTTCACAACCATGAATTTTATTTCACATGCAGTAACTATATAGTTTAAAAAGTAGTGAGATACTTTCTACCCAAGTAGAAGACTTAATGCGCTTGTCTGCACAGACACTTTGGATGCTGCCACATGGCTGTAGAGGCTGCAACAAGTGATAGAATCTTAGGAGATGATTTATAGTGATATTATTCCTCTGGTTTTACTGCTACTCCATGCAGTTTAACCACATTCATATGGGAGAAGAAAGATGGAGTTAATTGTGAGATTAAGTATGAGCAAGATGTGGTTAGTCTCTGAGGCTACAGGTGAATCCTTCTCATATTTTATGAGTGAAAAGAAAGTGAGTTCACATAAGGAATTTTCTGAGTGCTTTGACATCACAAAGACCATCACATATGACTATTCTTTGTCCAAGAAACCGTCCATTTACACATCTTTAAGAAAAGTCTTCAGGCCAATCCTATAGTAGTTTGGGAAGCTTTTTGTACAGTGGTGACCATTAGCATCCCTTTAGCCTTTTGCACCTGGGTTATAGCCAGACTGTACAGTGGCATCTAAACTACTAGAGAAGATATATTGATAAATGTGATGGCAAGAACAGTGAGAAGGTGAATTATTATCAAACTCTGAAATGTACTCTGAAACAAGCACTGACATTTTCTAAATCCAATCAAGGAAATGATCCCATCCACCATCAGAGATGATGAGCTCCAGCTTTCATTTCTCTGCAGTGTCTTTTATTTTTGTACTGAAGTTACAGCCTTCTGTTAAATCCATGGGACCAGAAGTGTAACAAAATTATCATTCCCATAATACTGTATAGGTACTTCCTTGAGATGCTAGTATGATGCCATATTTTAAACAACTGCCTTCTTCATTTCAAATACCTTCCATGTTAGTTTTTTTTAAAGTTTGTAAAATTCTAAACTTTCTTTGAGCCAAAGTTTGAGCTAGCTTTTGAACCACATGGTCTACTTTTCATGCCTCCAGCATGGTATAGTTTGAGGCAGCCTCAGGACAAAAATATACTGCGTAAAATCTTTCTTTAGTTTACTGAGATATTGTCATTTGAGACTGGAATAATGACTCCAATAATCAGTACCTCGTAAATTTACCCTAGTGTGGTGGTGTTAATAGTACTGGATATGTTCCCTTCTATCTACGGTAGTTTATTGTTTTGTTTTCTTCCTGGTGATATTTCCTTAAATGAGGTGCCTAGGCTAAAGTCATTCAGGAGACTTTTATTTCTTTGAATCTCAAATTTAGCCAATTGATTATAAAGCTGAGTACTGTATAAGTCCTCTATCGTCTACAATATCTGACCACATCTTTTTGGAAGAAATTAGATTCAAGGATTATAAGCCTTCTAATCTTGTGAGTTTCCTAGTAACAAACTCATAAATAGAAAGTGTAAGGGATTAATAGCTATTAGCATTAAGAGCAAAACTTTAGTCCTTGAATTCAAATATAACTCTGTCCAAGATAAGAAGTCTGCAGTCATTGGAACATATTTGAATATCTGAGATGGAGAAAATGGAATAATATCCATATGCAAAAATCTCAAAAGGCTTTTGAGGCTTAGATTACTGTCTCCAAATAAAAAAGTAATCTTTACAGATTTCCTTCAGGATTATATTTTTCACCTCTAGAGAATGCACTAGGAAGATTCTCAGATATTCATGTAATGTTTCTTTGTCATTGGTGTTTTAGGTTAGTTTTCAAGTAATTTTCACTATGATGGCATGTAATATTTTTGCCAAATTCTATTTCAGGTAACTTGGTCTCTTCAGAGGTGATCAGATTCTGGTGGTTCTGGTGTTTTAAGAGGTGTTCCTATTTTCAGAACATCCTGAATGTTACCAGTAAACATATTTCATCTCTCAAGATTGTTATTAGATGTTAAAGCCTGGACAAAGTCAATGGGGCAAATGAATTTGGATTCCTTTATGGAGAACTAAAGGATTTTGATTACTGCACCCTACTGAGCATAGTAGCCAGGCAAAAGCATTTCCTCTGGCCTCAAATGTTTGTTGCTTGGCATGTATATTTATTTTTATCACAACTGTTCCATTAGTAAGGGTTATACGATGAAGCAATTTCTAAATCTGAACGCCATTTTTGGGAGATGTGGAGCTTCCATTACTAGTTTAAAACCCTTTCTGCTTCTATAACTCAAAAAATCATATACCACTCCAAAGGCATGTCTTTCTCACTATAAATGTTGATCTTTTACAGAGTTGACATGTTCCAGTAAGAGCTATTAGCAGGGCCATTTATTTTGATTTACTGTCTGGGAAACCATTAGACTTTTTAATCTGTTGGAAATCAGTAATAATATATTTAGCCTAATATTTTTGCTCCTCTGTTTGAGGTAAAGATCATCTCCAAAGAGAATCAAAATGGATTGCCAAATGTTCTAAAATATCAGTTTGGGGCAAGTGAGCTCATGAATAGCCAACTGACAGTCACCAGGTGTTATTTCGTTGGCAATGTCCATTAATATGGCGAGATTTAAGCTGTTGCATTAGTGCAGAGTTATATAAGAAAGGGATGGACTTCTATGTCATATGACATTAACAAATTGGAAAAAAAATGTTATGTGTTATCAGTTAGAAGTAAAGTTTGGAGAGGGTGAGGCAATAATAAATTTAAATCATTTCCCAGAATAAAATTGTCAGACAAAAATTCTATTAACTATGTAGAAATGGCTATTGCCCATAGAGAGTAGAAAAGCCATAGCTATAGCATCCAAAATTACATTGCAATATGCTATAGGTGATGATGTCATTTTGTTTTGAAGTAGGCAATGTTAAGCATGTTCAAATCTTTCATGTAAAAAGGACAGGATGTCTGATAATCAGGAAGCCCTAGAGTGGGGTACAACAAAGGAAAAACTTAAGGGCACAGAGGAAGGGCACACTGTGAGCGAAATTCTAGAGTCCCAGTGCCTCAACTTTAGAAAGGCTATTTCAGAGAAATTGGTACTAACTGATAACCATATTGTAAAAGACGAAAAAAAATCTTTCCCTCTACCCTGCTAAGTTTTCTGGTGGGGAGCTTTGTAAATTAGAGTGACAAAGACAGATAAACCAGGGAAAACCAAACAGAAGTATATTAATATATATAGCATGTATACAAATGGGAACACATAGGGATGAGTAACTCAAAGGGGCAGTCAAAACTTGGGCTTACATAGCATCTTAGGAAAAGAACAATAAAGTTTTAGAGAAGTGACAAGACAAAGGAAAAAGATTTTGAGTTTCGAGCACTGCAAATTGTGGGAAGATATGTATACTGGGGACGCTAATGGAAGATAAAGGCTAATTAGTAATGTATGCTATATAGATTCTTCTGATGCTGTCTCTGGGATGACAAGGCTCTAGAGTTGTCTCCAGTGGTTAACTTCTGTTCTTCCTAGTAGAGAGGGGAGGAGGGACAACTTTACAAATTTATTTTCGCTTTTACACAAATAGGGAGGGGGCAGAGAGCTGTTCTTGTTATCTTTAGTTTTTAGTCATCTTTAGTTAAGAATATTCAATATGCCAAAGTAGCATATTTTGGGGTGGTATATTCTGCTACCTTTCAATATCCTATCATTTTCAAAACTCCCTAAGTTTTTTCTTGATGGTTGGTTAAAGAAAATTTTTAGTGACCAATTGACTGCTGCTTGCTTTGCTGATGTCATGCAGCAGATGATGGACTAGAGATTAGCAAATTGGCAATTTATTGTTGGAGACATAGTGACCCTTTTCAGCAAGGTTTTTAAGAAGATAGTGATTCTTGTACTAAAACTTGCTTAGTGGATGAACAAAGCATTAAATCATCCACACTTTAAGAAAGATGGTGCCTCCCTTGAATGAAAGATAGCTCAAGTCTTTATGCAGACACTGAGAAAAGCAAGAATGTGCTTTAGGACACCCCTGTGGCACAAGTGTCCAGGAATATTGTTGATTTTATCAACCGAAAGCAAACAGAAAGTAAATATTGACTTTCTAAAAGATGTACAGCTATAGTAAAGGAAGATGAACAGAGTTCTATCACAGTAAAATAATAGCATCTGAAAGAACATAGGCAAGAGTAATATTTAGATTGGTAATAACCAGAAAATTAGATAACAATATACATAACGATAATAAATAACAATCATATTTATGGCCCCAAGACTTGAACAAAATCACAGCCTTGCCCATGAGATTTCTTAACTAGAAAAATAGGCCTATAAAAGTTATGAGCAAACTTCTCTTTACTCATTCCTTCTCTTAGTGTTTTACAGCATATTAAGGGAGTTTAGAGAAAGGTTTTCTGGGATCACTATTAATTCTTGGGGGTTTAGCAATGAGAATGGAAGATATGTCCTTACTCATGTAGTCCACAATATAGTGAATTGTTCTGATATCTTAGCTAAAATTAGTTGTAGCAATCTAGAGTCTGAGTGATCAAACCCAAAAAGCATTTGTTATTAAACTAGACTCAGACCCTCAAAAAAGGGAGATGCAAGGAACTCTGGGATGCTCTGAATTATGGTGAAGCCTGATCCAGGCAGGAAGGTAGTCTTATTTTCGATCCAAGTCATGGCACCAAATTCCACTAAAGAACATTTATTATGACATTGCAGTGCGTGTGCAGACTTTATTTACAAGGCGCTGCAGCTCAGGAGGCAGCTAAGGGAAGCAATTGCTTTACTGCCTGCTGGGGTGAAAGGCTTATACAGGATCATAAAGGACTTGGGGCCCATGGAAGTTCAGAGCCTAAATTCAGTCTTACTAATCCAAGGTCAGAGGCTATACACAACTGCGCATGTCCAGATGAGGGTGAATTCTCACATTGAATGGAGGCAGGGTATAATCTCTAGACCTAAAGGTCAGTCACTCTCAACGTTGAATTGAGTTACTATGTATGAGGAATTCTCCAGAGGCTTGGACAGCAGACATCAAAATTAAATAACTTAACTTAAAATAAAAAATATTTTTTTATTATTCAGATAAAAACTTATTCATGAGGAATACTATCTAACTGGGAATCTAAGGGTATAGTTTAATTTTTTCAATTATGTCTGTCTTTGGATGATACAACTAAAGATTCAATAAATTCCATAAAGTATGATAAGTCCATACCGAAGAGGATTGAGGTATAAAATTTTGCCTTTCAAATGTAATAAATTTACCTTACGTTCAATGAATCAATTTGATTATTGCTGTAAGCAGTTTACTAGCAATCGTGGAAATAATCTACCACCTGTTATGTAGTATTTTAGGTTAAAATATTTTCTTAAATTTGATGCAGCATACCATCAACATTATAAATGCTGTGCTATAACTTAGAACATTTCTAAATCTATATATTAATGTGCAATAGTGCACACAATATAACATAATATTGGCTTAGCAGATCACTACCTTACAATTTATTTTTACTTCTAAAAAAGCAAATTCTTTGTACCTAAGCTTCTATACAAATCTTATTTTAATTATAAAACAAATGCAGTAGCCTAAATAATCATAATTCACATTTAGATATTGCATTGTTCATGACTAAATAACAAATTTATCTCTAAGCTAAATCTCTCATCACAGCACCATTTCAAACTGTTTGTTGGATAATCGAATGATGGTTGCATCTCATTATTCCAAAGTCAACATTTTCAAATACTAAGTCTCATAAAATTAAAAAATCTTGGATTTGAAGGGGTCCCTAGTCATCCTCCACCTATTAGAGATAAGGAAATATTCCCCACATTATTGCATTCCATAATTCCAATCTCCTTCTTTATGTTATTGAGTGTTTCATAACTCATCTCAACTAAATTTGGATTGCCAATGAATCTTATGTTGTATATTACTTTATGACTTACTTTATTATCCACAAAAATCAGTTACAATATCTGATTGAATAATTATATTCACCCACAGTTCATTCTAAACCAAAAGTAAATGATTCTAGGAAGAAAAAGGCATGGATGTTCAAAGAGAAAGAGAATAGGAAATGAAAGGCATCAGAAAGAAGGATCCCAGAATGATGGATGGCAGTACAAAGTAGCAGATAGGGATAAACTGAAAGATTGTGTTCTAAACATCTAGAAACCAAAAAGCAACTCAATTTGCACCAGATAGTTGCAAGAATTTAAATGTTAGGCCCCCTGAACATGAGAGTTTTGGTGGGAATTTGTTAAAAGTCATGATAAAAAACAGATTTACACCTAGATTCATTTCCACACCCTGTACAGAGAGAGTTGACTACCATTCATACTCTCAGGACAAGACAGTGAACGTACTGTCTGGAAAATGTGCACAAGACTACTTAGGTCCAGGCGCAGCCTGCCTAGCTGAAGGTTAGGCTGCCAAGTGAAAACTGAGGAATTATGTAAAAGCATGTATTCCCAACACAGTGTTCTCCAACTCCACTTAGCACTGATAGTGCTGCCTGGAATGCTTATGGCTTCTGCTTTCCCACACTCCTCAGGGAACAGATTGGAAGCTTCTTTCCTGAGGTAACTGACCAGCTCAAAATAAAGACCTATAAATGCTTATATTAAAGAATTCCCCAGTGAAGTGACTAGACCTTGCCAAATCACAGTAAGCCTAACATAGCACCAAGTACTTTCCATGAACATAGATTTTATGATCAGCTTTTGAGTACTTTACTCTTAAATCTGAATGGGCAGCCAAGGATTATCAGATATTTGTGGAAAGAGTCTATAATGATGATTTATGAGGGAAAAATATTAGCTGATTTAGGGCAAGAGAGGATGTTTGAAGAGTGGATGAGATGTTAAATAATTTCTCATTTAGCATACGAATGTGTTTACTAGAAGAATTTACTAATATTCCAAGCCTTGTTAATAGTCATTTTAGATTGTTGATCAAAAATTTGTAGTAACATCCAAGTTGAGTGATTTTTCTGTAGCAAAATCCAGCTACGTAGCAGCAAGTTTTATTAGTTTACATGTGCTTGGCATTGAGAAATTTTAAACATGATTAAAGAATAAGTGTCCCAGATCATTATAGCTTAATTAAACCATAGTCTCCGAATGGTAGATTATATCATAATATCTGTCTTATATTCACTCTGGCTATAGGTCTTGTATGTAGTCAGTATGTGCAGTTGTACCTATTCATTCACTCTTCATTAATACAAAACCCATTTTTTCCTGTCTATATACTGTGCATTGTAGAGAAGAGGTAAGAGCCATGGTTTTATTTGTGTCTCCTTAAAAGATATGCTGAAGTCCTAACTTGTGGTACCTGTGAATGTGATCTTATTTGGAAATAGCTTCATTTTAAGATGAGATCATACTGGATCAGGGTGGACTCCTAAATATTTTTTTTTTTTTTTTTTTTTTTGTGAGGAAGACCAGCCCTGAGCTAACATCCGTTGCCAATCCTCCACTTTTTGCTGAGGAACACTGGCCCTGGGCTAACATCCGTGCCCGTCTTCCTCCACTTTATATGGGACACCACCACGGTGTGGCTGACAGGCAGTGCGTCGGCGGGCGCCCGGGATCCGAACCCACGAACCCCGGGCTGCCAAGCGCGAACTAAACCGCTGCGCCACCCGCGCGGCCCCGTGGACTCCTAAATCTAATGACTGGACATCCTTATGAGAGAGAAATGTGGAGACTCAAAGACACAGAGATACAGGGAGAATGCCATGTGTCTCTGGAGGCAGAGATTGGAAGGGCTGCATACAATTGTCAGAAGCTAGGGGGAAGCAAGGAAGTAACCTCCCCCAGGGCCTTCAGAAAGTGCCTAGCACTGCTGCCATCCTGATTTTGGATTTCTACTCTTTATAACTGTGAGAAAATAAAATTCTGTCGTTTTAAGCTGCCCAGTCTGTGGTGTTTTGTTGTGGCAGCCCTAGCAAACTAATATAGTAGTCTTCAGTAAATGTGGTTTGCGTCAGTCAATTTCTTATGAATTCCATCTCAGTGTCAGTGACTGTAGACGTGTGCTTTGCCAGAGTATGTATCTGGATCTGAGATATATATTTTAGGGCCACCATTGCCTTAGTAGCTTTATTTTGCTGCCGTCCTGCCCCACGACCACATGCTTTAAGTTTTCTTTCTTTTCTTGATTTTTTCATCAGAGTGGAAGATTACAGAGATTTTGCTTGAGGCAGGTATTTATTATATCATTCCTATTCACTTTCAAGTATATTTGTTTTCAATAATTTAAAGAGGTTTAGAAAGTCAATACAACATTGTCTTTAAAACCACCGATTCTGGAATGGTGCCACCTTGATGTATATTATAGCTCTGCCAATCACTAGCTGAGCAATTCACCAATGCTCCTACTCTCAGCTTCATCATATGTCAAATGAAGATAAGAAAAGCAACTAATTCATAGAGTTGTAGGAATGAAATGAGTTAATAATCCAGGTGAAGAGCTGCAATCAGCTCCAGGATACATGATAAGTCAAGACAATTTAGCTGTTATTTTTTAAAGGGAGGCGCTTCCACGTCCTTAAGACGTCTTTCTTTTATATTGAATGACATCCAACCATCTCTGCCATATAACTTATTAGACTTCCATGATGTAAAAGATGATTTATGGAGAACTGTTTAATAGTGAAAACCTTTTAATGTTTCCTATAATAAGTTTGAGGGGGTGTCCAGAGTTAGGATAGCATGCAAATATATCCTATTTCAGCTCTTGGAAACAATTTTTTAAAAAACTAATTCCCGTTTCAAATAGAAATCTTGATGTCTACTATGGTTTCTCAATATTCATTGATAATTGAGAAAATATGTAACTACCTGTGGTGGGTTGAACCATCAAATTGAAGAGGGTCACTGTTTCAATAGTAAACTGAACCCAAAACTCTATTTCGCAATATGTTTTTTTATGTGGCGTCAGAAGAACAAAAAGGAATGTGAAATATTTGAGAAAATTCATTTCTGTGGCTCACCGTGTGCTCATACAAAGAATAAAGATATAAATCTTATTTTATCTTTTACCAATTTTGTACTTTTTTCACTGAACCACAATGTTTCTGAAACATTAGTGGTTACAAATTATATATTAAATTTCTCTAATGGGTTATCTCAAATATGACTGGGCACCTTGATACCAATTACTAATTTAAATTTACAAGATTAAATCTGTCATTTCTGCAAGTAGGAGAAACCTGAGTATAATATATTAATAGGAATTTTTAGTGGCAAGAAAATTATAAGTGAGTTAAATTTAATTTAGATGGATGGACTCAGTCTGGCAAAAGTACTCCCAAGAAGAAAAGTAAGTGATGTGACTTAAATAGCAAAGAAGCTATAATTAACACCATGAATTATATTTCCTAGTATTATTAAGAATTATTACTGTCATTTGATCATGATAGACATATTATATGTATAATTAATAGAAAAAAATGTAAAATGTTCAAGTCTTTTTAATTGCAAAGATAATTTACTAACCAATGTAAGTTTCTATTTCCCAAATCTTTATCCCATAGTACCTTTGTAAGACTATTTTGATACAGTTTGTAAGAATAGTTTCCATTTTCCTTATATCATTACTTCAATCATTCAATATATATTTGAATGTCTACTGCGTGTCTGATAGAAATAATCAAGTCTAATATGTTCACAATGTAGTCTTTTCATAAATATTTAAAATTTTTAGAACTCTGAAAGATATATTATCCATTTTTATCTAAGAATGTAAGGATAGAAGAGGATCGATAATATAAAACTGCAGACTTGATTGTAATAAATCTGATTTAATAGCAAGCAAGTTATAAGTGAGAAAATTAGTCCCTTTATATAGAAACGTATACACTTTTTAATGGGAAAATACTTTGGCTAACACAGCGGTTGCACAATATCTACTCTTTGAATTAAAGAAAATGACCTTGCTTTAGAATAGAATAATGCAAGATAAAATAAATACTTTGCCTTATCTCCATCTCTCTTTAATGAGGTGAGAAAAAAATCAGATAGTCAATCTAAAGTCTTTTACTAACACAGTGTTATGATAATAGTAATACAAATTTATACTTTAATTGTAATCTAGAGGTTAGAAAGGGCCTTGACTTTCAAACAGTACCTCATGTAATGCAAAATAAAAAATAATAAGTAAATAAGTAAATTGAAATTCAGAAATATTGGTTCAACTTTTCAAAGCAATTGGATCTCAGGACAAACCTTAGATTTTGTCTCTCAGTACAATGTTCTTTCCAAAATACCAGTTTTCAGAGAAATAAGAAAGAACAAGCAGAAGGTATTATTTGATTACCACAACCTCCGATACCAGTCATCAAAACAAGAGTTACATTTTTTTAGACACCTAAAATCACACACTAACTGTATTGTGTTCTACATGTTATATCATTTACTAAATTATCAGTGAAATGATAATTTTCTTTCTTTTTATTTTCTCTGTGCATTTATAAATAATGATACAATGGTAAAATGCTTTCATAATCTGGTAATCATAGACTCATTAATTTATTTAACAAACATTTATTGAGTCTCTAGATGTTAACAGAAATCCCAGGTCTCTTCCAAATGGGGAACATTACCAGATAATTTTTAAAGTGTTTGGTAATTTCTTTCAATCAGATCTATGTTTATCAGACATCATAGTATAATTCACTACTGACAATTGTAATGACTATATTTTCAGTAAATACATTAAAAAACAATTATACTCTAATAGTTTTAACTTCCAAAATAACATTTTATTAGATATATTTTGAAAATGTCAAACACACACACACACTACAATCATTTATAGTTCCACACACAGAAGATATCAATGCTAAAATATTGGTGTATACTAATTCCAGTCCTTATTTCTATCCATTTACAATTGTGTTTTATTTTTAAGATGAAGTCATTCACAATGAGGAGTTGCAGAACTGAGTGGTTAGAATTAAGAGCTCTTGAACTGGAGAGTACTAAGCCAGCTCTGCTGCTTTCTTCCTTAGCAACCTGGGGACTTAAACTTACAATTATTTAGTCTCACTGTGCCTTGTTTTTCTCATGTGGAAAATGAAGAAAAATAATACAATCAATCATATAGAATTCTGTAAAGATTCAGTTAGTTAAAACACAGAATAGTGTGAGAAGGATAGGTATTAACTTTGCGTGTTTGGTAGAATTCACCAGAGAAGCAATCTGGTCCTGGACTTTTGTTTTTTGAAGGGATTTTGATTACTCTTTCAATCTCTATTCTTGTGATTGATCTACTCAGATTCTCTATTTCTTCTTGATTCAGTTTTGGGAGGTTGTGTGATTCTAATAATTTATCCATTTCTTCTAGGTTACACAATTTGTTGGCATATAGTGACAAAGTGGATGGACCTTGAGGGTATTATGCTAGGTGAAATAACAGAGAAAGAAAAACACCATATGATTTCACTCATATGTGGAAGATAAACACATGGATAAGGAGAACAGATTAGTGGTCACCAGAGGGGAAGGGGGTGGGGGGAGAACAAAAGGGGTAAAAGGGCACATAAGTATGGTGATGGATAAAAACTAGACTATTGTGGTGAGCACAATGCAGTCTATATAGAAACTCGTGCATAATAATGTACACCTGAAACTTATACAGTGTTATAAGCCAATATGACTTCAATAAAATAATTTTTAAAAAATGGAGCACTCTTAGAATAGTGCCTGACAAAATAGTAATTTATTTTAGCTGTTATTACCACTACCATATTGTTTGGTAATCCGCTTTTCACCTAATAGTTATAGAGAATGGTGAGTGCATTGAGAATTAGTCTCTACTTCCTTTTAATGACTGAATATAGTATTAGTTAGTCAAAATATTTTTGACTAACTGAACTCATAATATCGCATGCAGTAGTTATGTCATTATATGGTTAAACAGTCCTCAACTGTGGAACCCAAGACACTACTCCCCTCTTCCCTACTTATTTTTGCCTATGTGTGTCAATTATTTTTGTTTGAAAATGCCAAAAAAAAAAAAAAACCCTCAAGTCAAGTCAAATTAAACTGTATTGGGGCTTTATTGACCAAATCACCAAACCTCAAGGAAAGCAGAGATGTGTCCTTTGAGACAAATACAGATATAAAAAAGCCTTGAATGCTACGTCTCTCTCTCTTCTCCTGTCTCTGTTTTTTCCTTTTTCTTTCTTTCTTTTTACTTCTTTTCTTTTCTTAATTGGCTTCTCTCTAACTGTAACAAAGGGTTTGAGATCATGACCACAGAAGAAACAAAATTAGAATTATCTGTCTTCCAAAGTTGTATACCACACAGCGGAATATGAAAATAATGTCAAAATGCTGCCAGACTGGGTTGTCCACCTTTGTATTTAAATTGAATGGTTGTAAACTTCATCTAATCTCTCTGCCTTATTCCCAGTCAAGGAAGTAAGCATAACCTGCCATCTGGTGGAAGTGAGGCGAATGATTTTAGGAGGAAGCAATGAATGTTTACGCAAGGATAGAAAACTTGAATGCTTACTAGAACCATGCAGGGAAATAAGTAAATTGCACAAATGGATCCTGGAATGAGGCAAAGTAGGGACTGCATGTGTTATCAGAGTTCAACCTCAGTTGTTGCCTTATATAACTTTTTCAAGAGCTGCCTGATATCTGAAGTAAAATGAGACATCTGATTTTAAAAGTGAGCAATTAACTAAAAAAAAAAAAACAAAACTGTAGAAATAAATAAAACCACTTGAATACCAAATTCAGTCCAGAGACCATGATTTTTGCTTCCTAGTTTTAAAGAGGTGGCTTGAATTTCTTTTTTATTTCAGTAATAATAAGTCTAAATGTTTTAATATGCATTTATTGAGATGCTTGGTGTAACCAGAGTTGGAATTGAATTCTCACTCTGTTTCCTTTATTACAGTGTAAATATAGTTAAGATTTTGAACCTCATGTTCCTCGTACAAACTAAGAGTCTAAAATCTACTTTACTGAGACAGGGATATATTGAAATGATAAATCTTAAGCACCCAACAATAGGAGGATCTTAATACATACCAGTTTAATTCCTTGCCTCACATAATTTCCTTGGAAATTCTGTCGCAAAAATGAGGAATTTAAGAGAGAAAAAAAAAAAAAACAAGAGGACCAAAACTGAAAAAATTATTTGCTCTTAAATATATATTTAACATGCTAAAATCAAAAGTACGATAATATCAGAGTAATGTCTATAATTGACAATTATGGAAAACTAGGTTAACATTATTTGTAAAACATCTATGAAGAGATACAGTCTAATTATAATTAGACAGTATTAGCATGAACAGTGCACTACAGAACTTAAGAGGTGTAAAAGAATAAAACAAAACAAAACAGAAAAAGACTGAGATTATGTTGTTTTACTTGCAATTTCTGATAGATTTCTTGAGTGTTGTTATCTGAGAATCAGGTTTTTTGGCTGTAAATGTATCTCATATCCATGATTCTGTATTTCTAGTTTTATAAAACCAACCATGTTTGATTCCAAATACTCGGCAAATTTTAAGAAAAGCTTTGCAGAGCAAAGCAGGATCATAAGCAGGATGGCAACCACAATATTTGCTAAATTGGGTTCAGGGGGGCCATTTAGTCCATCTGTTATTTCAACTAAACTGCATTTCTGCCTTGAAAGTGTTTCATGAGACTCCAGTGAGTGAGGAGCATTTGTGATTCATTTTAGTACCAGAATATTCCAGAATAATTGGCTTTTAGTGGAGAGCTGCCATCATGAGCCAAGTTTTAAAATATGCTATTTTTCCTACTTTTGTGGCCATGGAGGGATACTTTGAAAGGATATTATATTGGCATGTGTTGCTACTAAAATGTGATTTTACAGTTATTAGCCAGGAAAGGATCATTTTAGAATATAATATAGATAACAGAACAGCTTTAGACAGAGAGATTTCCCCTATATGCTTGTCCACTACAAAACCCTTAAACTATGGTGTCGTACATAAGTGACATTTCCAAAAAAGGCATAATTAAGCTTTTTAAATGACTAACCTAAAACTAATTTAATAATTTTTTTCATTATGGGTCAGAAGTAAATGATAAGACAATTCTGTGATCAAAGTCATGACCATCACGTTCAGATGCCAAAAATAATTAAATGTACTATATATTGGGATTAAAAAAATCCAAGAGAAGATGGAGCTCTTAGTTAATTTAGAACCAATTACTGATTTGTGTCTCCAAACAGGGGAGTACATTGGTAAGAGATGTGGATACATGAGTATTGTGTACTAATTTATTTCCAAAAATGTAGAGATAAAATTTTAAAAGAATATGAAGGGATTATATAAAATTAATCAATACACAGGTTTAAAAAAAATAGTGCATTTATATTATTTGTTTGTTTTTACTGATGATGTTTGTCTCAAGTTCCTTATTATTTAACTAGCTCAGGAGTTAGACCTGGATGGGGAAATAGATTTACTTTCATAATTTATTCAAACTAAATATGAAACAAACAATAAAAGTCAGAATACTCTATGATAAGTACTGTGATAAAGATTTTCCAAAGACACGTGGGAATACTGAGAAACAAAGCAAATAAGCTGGTATGGGGAAGTAGTGGAAGGAAATTTTTTCTGGAGGATTTAATAACTAAGCTAAATTTTGAAGAATAACAGGGGTTTTAGAGGGATAGAAAGGAGTTAGCATGGCTTTTCAGTTTTACTCAAATACATGACACCTAATAGTTCCTTAATAATTGATGGAAGAATGAATGAAGAATGAATTGTTGTTATAGTAACACATAAAAAGGCCAAGGATAAGACAACATAGCCTGCTTAAATAATTACAAGTAGCTCTGTAATAGTGATGGGATGGAAAACACCAGTACAAAGGATGAACCCAAGAGAGTGTACTTTTTTTTTTGGTGAGAAAGACTGGCCCTGGGCTAACATCTGTGCTCACCCTCCTCTCCTTTATATGTGGGACACCTGCTGCATCATAGCTTGACATGCAGTGCATAGGTCTGTGCCCAGGGTCTGAACCTGCGAGCCCGGGCTGCTGAAGCAGAGTATGCGAACTTAACCAATACACGACCGGGCCCACCCCGAGAGTAAACTTTTTTAAGGGAGAGATTTGGGTGTTCCATCAAGAGATTATTGAAATAATTAAATGTTTAAATATTTATAAATGTTACACAATAGCAGTACTGAGGATGGTCTGAGAAAGACAAGTCTGGAGATAGATCCCAATTAGATTATTGCAGTAATTGTGGAGAGATTTTACAAAACATTCATTGATTGGTAGTAGGAATAAAGGGATAGATTCCACAACATTAAAAACAAAAGAATTAATACAACTCAATAATTAGCTGGATGTGAAAGGTGAGAGAAAAAGACACTAGAATGTCTTTGATGTTTAAATATGTATAACCGGGAGAATGGAGCTTTCACTTTAGAAAAGAATTCCAGATATTGGGAGCAGGTTTGAAGGTAAGGAAATTCAATTTTAAAAATGTTAAATTAGAAATACTATTCTGAAACTCAGGAGAATGTCTGGATTGTGTATTCAATATTTACTATACGAGAGGAGGTACTGGGAATCTTCAAGCCTTTTAAATGACATATAGATGCCAATTAAAGCAAACATTTGCATACTGAATTTTACATGCTGAATATGTAATATGAGAGAAAAGAATTCTGACAATCCCGATACTAATGTGGAGAACAGAGGAAAACAACCTGAAAAAGAAAAGACTAAGACTAAGAATGAAAAGAAAGAGTAAAAATAGGAGATTGTGCTATCACAGAATGAACAAATAATTTGTTATCTGAACTGGCGCATTTTTCAGAGTGATAGGAGGTATTATTAATAATTACACCAGAGCTGAAGATGTAAACCCAGTCTGCTCCAGTCAGAACAAGGATGCATGGTCAACCTAATTATCATGGAAGCCAAGAGATAAAACACTTTATGAGGAAGGGAATAATCAGCAGTTCAAAAAAGCTAAAGAGATTTCAGGTGACAAAGAATGAAAATTGTACATTTATCCACCGTGGATGTTAATAGATGTATTCGTTTGCTAAACCTGACACTACAAATTACCACAGATTTGGTGGCTTAAACAACAGAAAATTTATTTTCACCCAGCTCTGGACTCTAGAAGTCTGAGATCAAGGTATGTGTAGGGATGATTTTTTTCTCTGAGGCCTCTCTCCTTGGCTTTTAGATGGCCATCCTCTCTCTGTGTCTTCACATGACCTTCTCTCTGTATGCATCTGTGTATTAATCTTCTCTTCTTATAAGGGGATCAGTCATATTGGATTTGGGCCCACCCTTATGACCTCACATAACTTAATTACCTCTTTAAAGACTCTATCTCCAAATACAGCTGCATCCTGAGGTACCAGGGGTTAGAACTTCAGCATACAAATTGGGGGTAGGAGGACACAATTCAGCCCACAACAATAGATAAATGTAATGAGATAGCGTTTGGTGGACTCATAAGGTAAACTGCATTATGCAGAATATTGATAAATGAAATAGATGAAATATTGTAGATACTCAATGTAAACTACTTTTTGGAAGAGCTTAAGTAAATAGGGGCAAAATGAGGTAGAAGAGATGTATACGTTCAAGCGAGGAAAACTGCTTATATAGATGCAAATATTGGGCATCCTTTCTCTGCCATAGATGCATGCTTTCATACACCAGGATGAAATGACAAATGGAGGATCAATGTATCTGGTTTCCTGGATGGTCACCTAGAGGTCAAATGGTGCAATCAGGAAGTAAGAGTCAGGTAGCCTTCCGTGGAGAAAACCTTGACCTCTGGGAAATAGAAGACAGGAGTAAACAAGGACGATAAATCCCATTTTATTTCACCTTTCTTGGATGATCCTACTAATTGCTACTTTTTCTTAATCTGCTGAATAAGTCTTATGTGCCAAGAGAAGAGAAGATATGTTGACATCGAGTAAAAAGACAAAAAAAGAAAGTTTCCAAGAATGTCCCTTAGGAAGTGACTATTAGATTGCCCAGAAGGTACAAAACCAAAGACCTAACTCAGTACAGGTGTCACCTTAATTTTATCCATAGGAATTAAATAATAATTTATAATATTAAATTTCAGCCACAGAAATATCATATTGAAGTGTATTGCATATTAGGCATATTTGCAACTTGATAAATTTATATAACATACAATTTTCCTATAACTATTTGTTCTTTAAAAACATAATATTTCAAGGGTAAAAACACTTCATATGAATATATTATGTATTATTTAACTACTATTGACCATTTAGATTATTTACTGCTATTGCTATTTTAATAAAATTGTAATTATGTTTTTGTACATCAATATTTTTGCATATTTCAAGAAATTCCATTAAAATAATTTACCATGGAAATAGTCTTGTCAATTAGTTAGCAGGTCAAAAATTTCATCTAATTTTTTGGATTGATTTAAAATTTTCAACATTTTTTACTTTTGTATATCTTTGTTTCTAAAATTTTATATTGCTTGCTTTATTTATTTTATTTTATTTTATTTTTGTGGGGAAGACCAGCCCTGAGCTAACATCTGTTGCCAATCCTCCCCTTTTTGCTGAGGAAGACTGGCCCTGGGCTAACATCGTGCCCATCTTCCTCTACGTTATATGGGACGCTGCCACGGCGTGGCTGACAGGCAGTGTGTCGGCGGGCACTCGGGATCCGAACTCGCGAAACCCGGGCTGCCAAGCGCGGACTAAACCGCTGCACCACTGGGCTGGCCCCTATATTGCTTGCTTAAAAAAAAAGAATTTTATATTATTAAAGTCACTGTTTTAAAATATAAGATGAAAATATTTTACTGGTAATGTAATTTTTGTATCCTAATACAAAGTCGTTAAATTTCACCAGTATGTGCAACAGGTTTTTACATGCACAAAAATATAATTATAATCAATTTCTGAAAATGCTTTTCATTTACACATGACAAAAGAAGGTAACATCTGTTTTATCTATTTTTCATTTTTATTATGAATTTATTTCATTATTTTTTTTTGAGGAAGATTGGCCCTGAGCCTACATCTGTTGCCAATCTTCCTCCTTTTTTCTTTTTTTGTCCCCAAATCCCCAGTAGACAGCCATATGTCATGGTTGTATATCTTCTAGTTGCTCCAGGTGGGACACTGCCTCAGCATGGCTTGATGAGTGGTGAGTAGATCCATGCCCAGGATCTAAACCAGTGAATCCCTGGCCGCCGAAGCAGAGTGCGTGAAACCAAGCTCTACACTACCGGGCCGGCCCCTAACACCTGTTTAATGCAAGATTTTTTCTTATTTACTAGAGTCAATGTCCATAAAAAAGCCCTTGTTAGTTGTCTATAGATCAAAGTGAATTGTTTTTGTTTTTAAATTGTTTTTATTGATTCTTGACTATTGAAATTAATGGATAAAGAGCTAATTTGCTTTTGGAAGATGCAAGTGTCTATTTACATTGAAGTAGTAAATTAAACAGTGGTTTACTTTATTATTTAATAAGAAAATTATAATTACATGATCATAAATTCATATATTTTATATCACTGTGTTAGTTAAATTACTACAAATTTAAGGGCTTAAGACACACATTTATTATCTTCAAGTTCTGGTGGTCTAAAGTCCTAGAGTCAATTTGTTGGCAAGACTGCCTTGCTCCTGGAGGTCCTAGGTAGGAGCAAGAGGATCCATTTGCTTGTCTTGTCCACCTTTTAAAGATAATCTCCATTCCTTAGCTTCTGGCCCCTTCCTCCATGTTCAAAGCCAGCAGCATAGTATATTCAAATCTCAATCTCTGTGATTTTTTGCTTCTGTCACCGCATCTCCTTCTCTGACTCTGACCCTGGTTCCTCTCTCTTAAAAAGGACCCCACCCAGATAATCCTGGGTAATCCGTCATCTCAAGATCTTTAATGTGATCACATCTGCAAAGTCACCTTTGGCATGTAAAGTAACATTTCACAAATTTCAGGAATTCGGACATGGGCATGTTGGGGACTCTCCTACCACAGGCCCCCTCTGGCCCTCAAAGATTCATGTCAACCCCACATGCAAAATACATTCACTCAATCCCAACATACATTAAAGTTTTAACCCATTACAACATTAACTTGAAGTTCAAACTGTCATTTACATCTCATCAGCTCAAAAGTTCCAAATCTCACAAGCTAAATTATCTAAGGTAGATATGAGTGAGGTTCTGGATGTAATCAACCTTGGAGAAAAAAAAAAAAATACTTTACATATATGACCTTGTGAAAATCAAGCAAAAACTAATCTGCTCCCAAAATGCAGTGGTGGGGCAATCATAGGATATCAGTTATAGACATTCTTGTTTGAAAAAGGAGATAATGGAAGGAAAAAAGAATTGCCAGCCCCAATCAATTTCAAAACTCAGGTAGAATAAAAACACTAGGTTTTAAGACTGGAGAATGATCCTTTATCCCCTGGGCTCCCATCTCAACCCAGGATATCATCCTTCTTTTCTTTATGAAGGTTATGTTTCATGTGTTTGCAGCTAAGTAGGTTTATCAGCCTGTTTCCTGCCTTTAGAATATTTGAAGTCCAGCACCTTCTTTTGTTTCATGTTCTGTCTGTCATTTGCAGTCCAAGTTGGCAGTTTTTCTGCCATTTTAAAATTCTCAAGGACATTTTGAGTCTCCCATATATGTTCTGGAGATTCACTCAATTATACAAGAAGCTCCTCCACAGGACTTTCTTTGATAATTACATCTCTATTTTTGGCTACTAATGATATGGCTGAGAATATCCATGAATCAGACACCTAATCTCTTCAAAGAGCCCTGTGTGGCTGAATATTATGAACTTTTATTTCATCCAAGGCACTAGCAAAATGTTATCTAACTACCCCTTTGGCTTTCTCCCCAGATCATGGTTTTCTGACAGTGAATTTTCTACCTTTACTCACTTTTGCATTCTAGACAGACAGAATTTCCCAAGTCATCATGTCCTGCTTCCTTTTTACTTAATGTTTCTTTTCTCAATTATCTCTTTCTTTCAAATTTTATTATAAGCAGCATGGAGAGAGGAGGTCACACCTTCAATGCTTTGCTTGGCAATCTCATCAGCTAACTATCCAAGTTCAGAACTTACAATTCCACTTTCCACATAACTGTAGGAAAAATTCTCCTAGGCTTTCTGCCACTAGATAACAAGTATGCTCCTTCCTCCAGTTTTCAATAACACGTTCCTTATTACTTTCTGAGCCTTCACCAACAGGCTTCATCTCTTTGACATCCATTTCTGCCAACAGCCTATTTTTGATGACTTTGATATTCTCTAAGATTATGTAGGTAATCTCTGCCAGTATCCTCATTTTCTTTTGGGTCCTCACTAGCAGTCAATAACATCCATACCTTTACTAATGGTTCAAGGCTACCTACGCTTTTTCAATTATGCTTCTCAAAATTCTTCCAGTTTCTGCACACCGACCAATCCCAAAGACACTTCTACATTTTTAGGTATTTGTTAGAGCAGGACCCAACTTACAACACTAAAATCTGTATTAATTTCCTACTCCTTCTGTAACATATTACCACAATATTGTTGGCTTAAAAAACCACAAATTTATTATCTTATATTTCTGAAGGCAGAAGTCCTAAAATCAACATGTTGTCAGGGCTGCATTCCTTCTGGATGCTCTAGGGGGGGATATAATTCCTTGTGTTTTCCAGCTTCAAGAGGCCATTTGCATTTCTTGCCTTGCAGCCCCTCCTTCATCTTCAAAGCCACCAGTATAGCATATTCAAATTGCCATTTGTCTTTGACCTCTGCTTCATCATCACAATCCTTCTCACTCTGATCCCCTTTTCTTCCTCTTTTAAGGATCATTGTGATTACATTGGGCCCATCCAGATAATCCGGTGTAATCTTCCTATCTCAAGATCTATAACTTAATCTCACATGCAAAGACCTTTTTCTCACATAATGTAACTTAGCTGCAAGTTTTGAAAATTGTGATGGGGACATTGAGTGGGTGGGCATTATTCTATCTGTTACAATCAGTAAGTAAATAGATTTCAGATCTAAATTTCTGCACACAGTTGTGGGGATTGCATAAAACGTGAAATCACCTTAAAAATGAATCTTTATCCAAATTTTTCCCCATCAGGCTTTTAAATATGGCAAGCTTCTATGTATTTCCTTTTTTAGCACCAGTTTGTATAATTATCTTATTCCTGTCCCAGATATTTCTATTCAGAACAAAATTAGAAATTAATAAATGATAAAACTGAGCTATTTCAGTGTGACTGGTAGAGGAAGATCATGAACAAGTTAAATGTTCTTTGTAGAACAATAAACCATTTGAATTTTCATGATTTAACTAAATTTTATTAAACACAATGTGTTAAACATAGAAAAACATTTAAATTACTTTGAATCCATTGGCAAAAAATGCTAATTTAATAATGTGCAGCTTCAGAAGTTAGCAAAATTTAGCCTCTATAACAGTATCTCTAACTTTTTTTTCTTCAGTCTAACATAATATTTTGAATATAATGTAGATTTAAATTGAACTGAAGATGGCAGAGATAATAATGCTGAATGAGCTCAGACTCAGAGTTCAATTTTTATTACTGGTGGCACTATTGTTAATTTAATATGTAATAATAAGTTAGCAAATCATTAAAATCTTTGTAAAAATTCATTTGTCTTCATTCATTTTTTTAGGGAAGATACATATGATATAATCATTTAGCCAAGTCATGAGTTATAATAACAAGAGCAATTATTTTTATTTCATTAAGCAATTCTGGAGTCAAAGCTATTCCAAAGAGTTTTTAAAAATTTAACTTTATGCTCTCCAGGGTTGTAGAATTCCATTATAGACAATATATTCCTCAGAGAATATATGCTTTTTCTCTACTAATATGCTATCTCTCCAGTAAATGATCTTAGAAAATAAATAAAAAGAAAGAAAAAGATTTCCTTAGCCTTTCACATAGACTCTAGCTGCTAATATTTTGACAAAGCTCTATTTTCAAGTATGTATCAACCAGACAATTCATCTATTATGCTGGACTTTTATGACTTCCTTGATACTCTCTCTAATATATGAATTGAAATAATATCAACTTCTCTGACTAATTTATTTTAATATACTGAATATCATCAGCAACAGGCTATCAATTTTATTTTACATATTTGAAAACATCTTTGAAGAAAAACTAAATTTTAAAAATCAGAGTATTTTGAATACTCCTGAATAGTTTTTTTGCATTTTTATTAATTTAAACCAAAAATGGAAGTTTTGAAACAAATTGTATTTACTAATTCATTTTCACTTTTGTGTGATTAAGACCTTTCAAATTTTATGAGTTAAAAAGACTTACCACAATGTAGCCAGAATGGAGTAACACGGACTATATTTCATCCATGCTGCATAAAAATGAAAACGCTGGACAAAATACATAAAACAATATTTTTCACTTACCAGGAAATAGTCAACATGGAACAGTGTTCACTGAGAGAAAGAGAACCAACACAGAGCCCTGCCAGTGACTCAACCTAAATGCTAAAGACAGTTTCCGGGCAGGCAGCACAGCAAGAGGGAACACAAATAAAGCTGAGTTTAGCAGATAAAGTTCAGAATACAGTGAAGCCTAAGCTAGAATTTGCAGAGCACAGTACTGGAGAAGAGACTTCAGAGAGAGGAGGAGTGTGTGTGTGTGTGTGTGTGTGTGTGTGTGTGTGTGAGAGAGAGAGAGAGAGAGAGAGAGAACAGGAGAGAGAGAAAGAGAGAGAGCAGAGAAAGCACATGCTCCAGAGATCTGTAGAAGTGAACCCTTGGGTTTTTGGCTGTTACTGAGTTGCACGTGTAGAAAAGGAACCTTCTAAAGCCAAGGAGAGAATTATCAGAAAGGAATAAGCAGAAATATCCCTGGGGCTCACAAAGGTAGAGAATTGTTTATGTTGCAAAAAGCCAGAGTGGAAAGACCTCCAAATACATGGAGCATCACAAAGAGTCCTGAGGAGGGTATTTCCTCAATAGTGGGGCCAAAGTCTAAAGCTTGTTTGGGGCATGTCCTAAGTATGTTTAAAAGTAAGCTTCAAAAGATTACATTGATCCTAAACAAGTCTAACTGTGTCTCAGAACAATAATACTCAGCATTACTCAGCAAAAAAAAAATCAAGCTCCTGACAACATAAAATTCAAAATGTTGGGCTCTTAATTTAAAAATTACCCAGGCTGAAAAAAACCCCCACAAAAATGCAACCTGTAACCAGGAGAAAAATTAATCAATAGAAAGAGACTTACATGGCAGGGATCATGGAATTATAAGACAAAGACGTTAAAACAGCCATAACTATACTGCATACATTTAAGGGAGTAGAGAAAACATGATCATGATCAGAAAAGATGTAGAAGGTATAAAAAAGACCCAATAGAACTTCGAGAGATGAAATATATAATATCTAAAGAGAAAAATCAATGGCTAACTGTAATCGCCAATTAGACATTGTAGAATGAAAGGTCAGTGAACTTGAAGCCACAGCAATAAAATCTATCCAAGACAAAAAAGTAAAAGAGGAGAAGGCCTTTGAATATTAAACTTAGAAAGACTGGCATTAGAATAAAATCTGCATCTTTCTGGTAATTTCAGATTCTTTAATGACTATCAACTTTCATAAAAAATATGTAAAGCTGAGAATGGGTGATGTAATCAAATCACACATTTTATCAGGCAAATTTAATACCCATTTGGATTAATTTAAAATATGAAACTCTCATGCTCTTCAAATTATGGATGGCTTGTGCTTAATGAAATTTGTGTTTATCATTGGGAGTATATGAAGTTTCAATATTTAAAACTCATTTTAAATATAAGCATCTTGTATGAATGAAAGCAAGTATGCATTCCATGACCGAACTTAATCGATTTCAGTTGTATAGCTGATTAAAGAGGATTCTAGTCCTCATAATTTTCTTATGGAAATTGCTTTCTTTTTATATTGGTGATATACATATTTTATTTAATATTTAATGACATTATGAATTATTAATTATGAAATTTTGATAAGCATAGTATCAATATACCATCTTTCCTTTTATGATGATTCACAATAAAAGTGACCACCAGCAAAAACATTTATGTCTTTTTCTGATGTCCTATGTTCGCCTCTCTGGATCTACTTCCTACCATTCTCCAAACCATTCTAATCCTGGGAAACTGATCTCTATGGATTAAATCAACAGGTTCCTATACTCTGCCTTGCTGATCAATTTGCTAGTAGCTCGCCTTTTGTGATAATTGGAGGAGGGTGAGGTCATTATATTTAACCCTCTAGTTTTCTCTTTTTGAAGACTCTGCTGCTTGACAGAGGATCATCTCTTCTCCACAGCATTCTACTGTACATGACTTTCTCTCTACATCCAGATTCTGGAAAGCTGTCCCTTCCTTTGTACAATCAGACTTAAGAATGGAGACAGCTTGGGGTCAGCCCAGTGGTGTAGTGGTTAAGTTTGCTCACTCCCCTTCAGTGGCCTGGGGTTTGTGCGTTCAGATCTGGGCATGGACCTACACACTGCTCATCAAGTCATGGTGTGTGTGGCATCCCACATACAAAATAGAGGATGATTTGTGCAGATGTTAGCTCAGCAGCAATCTTCCTCATCAAAAAGACACAGATTGACAACAGATGTCAGCTCAGGGCCAATCTTCTTCACCAAAAAAAAGAAAGAAAGAATGGAGACAGCTTAATTGCTACTAGTTTGAGGTTACTTAACCATCCTTTGTACTCCCCTTCTCCCACTTTATAAATTGTACTCTTGTAAGTAAGCTCTTCTTTAATTATTTTACCTTGAAATCGCCTTCTGTTTCCTAATTGACATATATTTTTAACTGATTTTAGCAACATTTTTGATGAGTTGTCATTCACCTTTTCATTTATAAATAAGGATATGCAGTAGAAAGATATTTGATTAATCTTTCATGAAAATGAACTATCTTAAAGCTTATTTATACACACAAGTGCACATCATTCATGTTACTAATCAAAGTTCACACATTATACTTGTGTATATTAATCTATATTAAAAGTTTCAAATATTTCACATTTATTTTACACAAAGAATGAAATGCATTTGAAACTTATACTAACAAGCTAAATTTTGGCAGTTTACTAATTCTTTCGTGCCAATGTTATGATACTTAGATTAATGCAGACAGATTTTCTAGAAATACTCTCATAAAAATTCTCTAAATCGACTGAGGTATAACTGATTAATTACTTTATTTAGTCATTCTATATGCATTTATTGAATGGGCTTCTCTATTAATTAACTATTGTTGCATAACAAAACATCCTAAAACTCAGAAATTTAAAACAAAAAACCTTTATTATTGCTCATGAGCCTATGTGAGTCTAAGAAAGGATTTGAAAAGAGCAACTACCCCATAGTGGAAGAGACAGGACAGTTTTCCCTGTGGAAGTTACTTGAGATGTGAATGGTAAATGTTAGCCTGGAAAAATAAAATACAAATGTATTCATGCTTTTTAGATCACATAGTCATTTTACAAAATGTGGGTCAATACAAAATATGTCATGAAACACGTATATTTTGATGTTAGAAACAAGGTATTTAGAAAATATGCAAGCATGAAGAATTAAACTAAAAGGGAGGACTGTAAGAAGTTTATTTAAAAGTCAAGAATTTTCAATAAATTATCATAGGATATTGGTAAGGATCATAAGAGAAATATTTTGTGTGCTAAGGAAGGTATTTTAATTAGCTTTAGAATTTTGCTTAGGTCCTAATCATATATAAACATCTTTAAATAGCATTTTTTTACTTGTTTGGCCACATCAGTCAATAATTTTAATATTAGAATGCAGTTAATTTCAAAGTCAATAAATATACTAATGCTGGTGAAAATAGCTATCAAAAATGACAGGAACAGACTTCAGAGGAAATTAAAAATCCAGATGTATTTGAACATCCATGTTGATGGTCAATATTCATTTTTAAGCATACATTATTGTAAATTCATTAATATAATTCCTGCTGTGAGCATAGGTTAGTGAGATATATTAGTTATTTTCAAAATTAAAGTAAAACTCAAGTTATAAATTGAAATATTACTTTCCCATGACCCTGTTCTTTAATCATACTGACTTGGTTCACATAGAACGATTAATCACTGAATAATTTTAATGTGAGATTTTGTACTTTACATTTAACATAAAGATCCACAGTATGAAATTCATTCCTTAATTAAATATTAAAAGTCATGGCTGACTCTTAAAGATGATGTTTTGAGCACATGAGTTTACTGTTGTTCTTCTTGAAACTCTATTAAAATCACCATGGGGATGAAAAAAATTCATCTATAAGGATAAAAAAATAATGGTATAAGAGATCTCATCAGATGAGCCCTATTAACCAACCACTGGATGTTATAAACCTGATGAGATTGTCTTCTTTTCAAAGAAAATAAAATAGCTTACAGCACACAATATGTTCCACTGGGGAAAAAATAAGAGAAAAGTGGATACAATTTGAGATCAGGTGAGCAAAAGGTATCAGAGAAGTATTAAACCAAGAAAAACTAAAGGAGCTAATATTACTGATGATAGAGTAATTTTGGAGAAGTAAGTATAACTTTGCCAAATTCTAAAGACATATGGGGTGGGAGGGTGGAAACTTCAGCCAAAAACCTCTTAGGAGCAATGCAAAGTTTTTCTTATTCCCCTACTACTGAGGAGGGAAAGATCTGAATTCAGTGTCTGCCAGTGAACATGTTAGACTCAATAAAATTGCCATAATATTGTGATCGAGGAACAGAACTAATGGAGATGAAAATTAAGCATTATCAAATGTGTCACCCAGCTTCAACTCAGCCCACTTCATGATTGGTATAGGTAACCATTCTCCCACCTTATTTAATGAAGGAAAGGACAAGCCCTTTCCAAAGAAAGATAACTTTGTCTGGACTTTTAAATTTTTATGTAATATCCAGTAATTGGTGAAAACATCAGTCATGCAAGTAGACATTACTATATAGCAAAATCTAGAGTAAAGAAATAATTGATACAAACCTAGAAGTAATCAAAGCTGGAGTTACTAGAAAAGAGATTTAAAATAACAATGATTAATATGTTCAAGATAATAGAAAAAAAAAGAGATTAAGAGATGAAGAATTTCACCTAAGAAATAGAATCTAAAGTGATAATTTTTTTAAAGATTCAGAATAAAAAAATAAAATATCAAAAATTAAGAACACATTGGACATGTTTAACAGCAGATCAGATATAGAAAAAGACAAGATTAGTGACCTGGAAGATTTTCAATAGAACTTAAACTGAAGCACAGAGGAAAAAACAAAAAAGGAAAATAGATAAAATGGCAAGGATGTAAGACATGTGGAATAAAATGACATGAACTAAGAGACATGCAATTGGAGGCCCAGAAGTAAAAAAAAAGTGAAAATGGGGCATTAGAATGATAGAAGATTATGTTTAAAATAGTTCCTAGTAAGACAAAATGGATAAAAAGGACAGAAAGCTACAACTAAGCAAATCAGTGTTAAACTCCTAAAAAGCAAAATAAGTGAAAATATTTAAAGCAGCCAAAGACTTCAAAGGAACAACACTAAGAATGTCATCTGGCTTGTTAGCAGAAATAATTTGATGAAAATGATATATTGAAACCTTTAGATTTCTGAGGGAAATATTACAACTTCTATTTTTATCCTAAGTTAAAATAACTTTTAAAATGAAGGCAAATTATAGATGTTTTAGATAAAAAACAAGTGAAAGAACTTCTCATTTTAGATCTGCAGTAAAAATTTACTAAAAAGAGTTTTCAAACCTGAAGGAAAACAATATAAGACAGAAACAAGATAGTAAAGAAGTAAATACAGAGCAAGAAAAAGCAAAATTCTAATGAACTACATGAATGCTGATGATTTATAACAGTAATCATAAAGACTTGTAGGTTGAAGGTTAATGCAGAAATAAAATGGATGACAGTTACATAAAAAATGGGAAGCAGAAAGAGTTAGTGTCACAAGGTTTTGTTTTGTTTTGTGGGGTTTTTTTTTTAGTGGCTTAAAACAACAACATTTATTTTTCTTACAAATCTGCAATGTGGGCAAGGCGTGTTAGAGTAGCTCATCCCTACTCCACTCAACATCAGCTGGGGCATCTCAAGGTCTGAGGGCTGGAATCATCAGAAGGCTCACTCATTTATACAGCTAGTGGTTGATCCTGGCTGTTGGTTTAGACTTTAGCTGGTGCTGGCAGCCAGAACCCCAATGAATGGCCTCTCTATGTGGCCTGGGCTTCCTCACAACATAACCAAATTCCAAGAGTGGGATACAGAGAGACAGAGAGCCATCTGGAAGCAGTATTGACTTTTCTAACCTAGCTGTGGAAGTCATACAGAGCCTCTTCCTCTATATTGTGTTTGTTAAAAACACATAACTGAGGAGGCTAGTATTCAAGGGGAGGGGAAAGACCCCACCTCCTGATGAAGGAGTATCAATGTAACATTATAAGAAGAACATACGGGATGGGATATATTAGTGTGACCATCTTTGGAACATATATGTGCCACACGGAGTTTTTTGCTAATTGTGATTTTTTTTAACTTTTTAAAAAAATTGAATTTTTTTATTTATTGTTTTGTTAAATTGAGGTATAATTTTCATACAACATTATATTAGTTGCAGCTGTGCAACATAATGATTCAATATTTGTATACACTGGGAAATGATCACCACAATAAGTCTAGTTAACTTCTTTTGTCTTACATAGTTACAAAAAGGAATTTTTTTTCCTGTGATGAAAGTGTCAAAAGTTTCAGCATTATCAAGTATAGTATATAGTTTGAAAGGTAACTAGTCTCCTCTCTAAAACTCCATATTTTCTGTCTAATCTATTTTCTCTCTAAATCCATATCCTTAGCAATGTGATTTGTATTTTCTCCCTACAAGAAGCAGAGTCTATATCTTCTTGGAAAAACATCTATACAGGTCCTTAGCTCATTTTAATTACATTATTTGTTTTTTGTTATTGAGTTGTACAAGATCCTTATATATTCTGAATACAAACCCCTTTCAGATATATGATTTGCAAATATATCCTTCCATTCTGTAGGTTGGCTTTTTATTTTGTTGATTGTTTCTTTTGCTGTACAGAAGCTTTTTAGTTTGATGTTCTCCTACTTATTAACTTTTGCTTCTTTTGCTCATGCTTTTAGTGTCATATTCAAAAAATTATGGCCAAGACCAATGTCAAGGAGTTTTTTCCCTGTTTTCTTCTAAGAGTTTTATGATTTCAAATCTTATATTTATGTCTTTAATCTATTTTGAGTTAATTTTCATGAGTGGTGTAAAATAGGGGTCCAGTTTCATTCTTTTCCATGTGGATATCCAGTTTTCCCAACCCATTTACTATCTTTTCTTCATTGAGTATACTTGGCTTCCATGTCAAATATGAAGATATGCAAATGGCCAACACATACACTAAAAGATGCTCAAAATCACTAATCATCAGAGAAGTGCAAATCAAAACCAGAATGAGATATCACCTCACACTTGTTAGAATGTCCATTGTCAAGAAGACAAGTGATAACATCCTGATGAGGATGTAGAGAAAAGGAAACCCTTGTGTGCTGTTGGTGGGAGTGCAAGTTGGTGCAACCACTATGGAAAACAGAATGACGGTTCCTCAAATAATTGAAACTAGAATGACCACATAATCCAGCAATCCTACTTCTGGGTATATAGCCAAAGGAAGTGAAGTCAAGATGTTGAAGGGATATCTGTACTCCATGTTCATTGTAGCATTCTTCATAACAGCCAATACATGGCCCTTCTATGGATGAATTGACAAAGAAGGTATGGTGTATATAAACAATGGAATATTATCCAGCCATGAGAAAGAAGAAAATCCTGTGATTTGTAACAACATGGATGGAATTTGAGGACATTATGCTAAGTGAAATGTCAGATACAGAAAGACAAATACTGTATGATCTCACTTATATGTGGAATCCAAAAAAACTGAACTTATGGAAGCAGAGTAGAATGTTGGTTGCCAGAGGCAGGGCTTGGGAGAAGGGAGGAGATGCTAGTCAAAGAGTACAAATATTTCATTATAAGTTGAATAGGTTCTGGATATCTAATGTACAGCATAGTGACTATAGTTAATACTATTGTATTGTATACTTGAAATTAGCTAAGAGTAAGTACTGAGCGTTCTTACCACAGGGGGCAAAAAGTAACTATGTGAGGTGATGGATGTGTTAATTAACTTGATTGTGGCAATCATTTTGTAATGTGTACATACATCAGCTCATCACATTGTACACTGCACATACATGACTTTATTTGTCATTTATACCTCAATAAAACTGGAAAAGAAACCAGGAAAACTGCTAACCTATCTGGATCTGAGCCTATACTCTCTGCCCTTTCTCTTTGTCCATGGATGAGTTAGTATTGATGCTTTCCCACACCCAATGAAAGGCTGACTTTGCACTTATTCTATGGCTCTCATCTCTTTTTACCTTACCAAAACTTTCCTTGTGAAATTATATTCTTTCTCTTCTGCCTTACAAACTTTCCTTCTCTTCTGGAAACAAAATCAGAAAAAGAGTCAAGAACTCCTTCTTTGTTATAATCATCCTGTGGCTTCATATCAGCTCCAGACATTACCTCTGCTCCCCTTCATAAGAAAGTTATTGAAAGAGTTGTCTGTGGCTATTGTCTTTACTTCATGTATCAGTCAGGGTTCAATCAGGGGAGCAGAACCAGTGATATCTGTTTGTGTGTGTGTGTGTGTGTGTGTTACATGCAACTCACTTACTCAATTATGTAAACTGATTAAGCTATCTCTGTAAGCCTGCTGCCTGCTTGTCTGTGCTGGAATTTGAAATCCACAGGGCAGACTGTCAGGAAGGGAAGGTCATGAGGAGGCTGGAACTCCAAATATGACTTAGAACCCCACAAAGAAATGCTGAAATCCATGTGGTTTCTTGTTGCCTCTGTCCTTGGTGACAAGGATAACACAGAATCTGAAGGCTTTGTCACAAAGCTAAATGTTCATACCTGGTTAGAGGAGCTGAAGAAGAATTTTGGGAAAAGTAGAACAATTACAGGCCCAGCTCTGCTTCACACCAGTGGGGGGAGTCAGCAGGTCCACAATAAGTGTGTGAGCTACAAAATGGCTGCTGCTTCCCTCCTGCCTTTCAAATCTTCCAAGAACCTTCCCTGTTGCTCACTCTAATGGAAACATACAAAAAAGGAAATTCCGGAAAACGTAGTTCAGCCCAGCTCGGTTGACACATTGCAAAGCCATCCCAATTTTCAATCCACATTCTACACTCAACTACAATACACCAATTACTTTTCTTGACTGGTGTTATTCTGAAATTGATTTCTGTTCTGATTTTCCAAGACATCTTAGCAGCTTTTCATATGGTTGTTGATTTAAGTAATTAATTAGAATTGAAGTTTTGGAGAGGATCTGGAGATTAGATTTCTGTTTGATACTACTAAATTCCTTCCCCATGGAAAGAGAAATACCTGTCCAAGAGAAATTTCAGCCAGTGGTGCCAGAAGTTATACTTCTCATCCAAGATGAACTAAGAAGCAATGTGGGCCTTTTAACAGTTCCCAGAAATATACCAGGATGATGCATGAGCATATTCTAGAAATGCAAGACAATTAATATGTCATACTCCCCCGTTTGAATTCAAATATTAGACACTCCTAAGAGATTTTTCAATAGACAATGGGTTTTGACTGAAGCTGGAGTTATATACCTCCCTTAAAATCAATATATAGACAAGTTCAGGCTGAAATTACTATTCCAATATTGCTAGCAGTTGGTATAAAGTCATTTGCCAAAAGTCTCTTAGATAATATTTCAAAAACGAGCTAAGAAAAATAATACATTTTGTTTGTTATTGGTGCAAGTAAAGAACAATAGAATAGAGACCACAAACAAACTAAAAACAAAATGGGCAAAATATTTGAACAAATACCTCAATAAAGAAGACATATGAAAGAAAACAAGCACTTAAAAAGTGGCACATCATTGGTCAATAGGAAATTGAGGTTATATCCACATTGAGATACCACTATGCATCCATCAAGATTCAATTAGAAACATGCCATTTCAAAGGATTGGTGAGGTTGTTACCAACTGAACACACATTCGTTGCCAGAGAAATGCAAAATGTTAGAGACACAGTGGAAAACAATTTGACAATTTTTCACACAGTTAAATCTACCCTACCATATAATCCAGGAATTCCACTTCTAAGTATCCACCCAAGATAAATGAAAATATATTTTCCTACAAAGGTTTGTGAACAAAAGATTAGCTCCAAACCAGAACAGCCGAATGTCCATTATCCAATAAATGGATGAACAAAATGTAGTATATCCATACAATTAGAAACTTTTCAGGAGTAGCTGTGAATAAAGGATAATAAAAACAAAAATGTGAATGAATCTCAAAAATAGTGTGCTAGGAAATAAAATTGAGATACAAAAGATGACATACAGTATTATGCCATTTATATGAAATTCTGTCTTTGCAGATTAGTCGTTGCTCGGGCTGAGGAAGAATAATGCAAAGGAGTATAAGGGAGATTTGGGGGATGATGAGATGTTGTGAAACTTGATTATTGTGGTAGTTTTAAGATTCCATGGATTTCACATTTACCAAAACTCATCAAACTGTACACTAAAGATAAATGATTTTATGGTATGTAAAATTTATCTCTCAAAAGCTTTAAGAAAACAGTACAATTTCTATTATGTGCATGTACTCTAATGATGGTGCCATTGCTCAAAATTAATCTCAGTGAATGTGATTGTTAAGCCAGGTATTTTTTCACTATTGCAGAAGGCATAAATTCAGCATCACTGTGGTGATAATGGTGATGATGACAATGATTGCAAATATAAAATACAGTTTTATGTTTGCATATTAACTTACTGTGTGACGGGCATGTTTGATTCCTACAAGAGTCTTATGAAAAATGTACTCTTGTTATGCCCATTTTACAGATGATAAAATTGAGGTAGCAGATGATTGATTTACTTGTCCAAAGTTGCACAGCAACAACTCATGTGGCTGGCTCTAGGGTCCATGCTTTAGTCCACACCACTAGGCTATTAAGCCCCTTTTCTAGCAATGGTCCCCCAAGCATAAGGTGGAAGAATAGTACAATGGCAGAATATTTAGAGAGATATAAAAATTACCAATAAAGGAAGGCTTATTAATTCAGAATCAAGTAAAGAAATTAAGAAAGAACAGACATATCATTATAGCAGAAAGACCCATTTCCCTGGATTCCCCTCTACTATGCGTTCCTCTGAGACACTACTTTTCACCTAGCAGGTGTGAATGTAATAAATATATCAGAGAAGAAGTTGGCAACCTTGTGAGGAAACTTCATCTTATTATCAACACTGAGACTTACTGTTCATATAACAACCCAATATCACTTTTATCATTCATATTTAATGAAGTATAACTTTTCTATAAGTAAAGTTTAATGTTGCAATACCTGTGTATGCCAGTTGAGAGGCCATTTCCTAAATATATTCATGTAAATGTTACTTTGAAAAAATTATGTAGCAAAGAGAATACAAAATATACTGTTGAGTACCTATCTTCTATTCAAAAGATGATAACACAGTCAAACATAAGAAATAATTCCAATAGATGCAGATATCATAGCACTTACATGCCTCCATACATTATGAATAATAGTTGTAGGTCATAAAACTTTTAATATGCACATTGCTTTTGGAAAGTTAACTCTTGTTCTTAGAACTTCTGGCAAAAACCTTCACAAAGGTTTTGATGAAAAGATTCATATGGGATCAGATAAAGTTTATATCATTAAAAAAAACTATTTCAATATTGGTTTTTGTTTTGCCAAATTGCACTTCCATCACAATATTCCAAGGCATTTAGATCTGATAAGAAACCAAAAACATATATATTCAGATAATTGACATTTCTCTTTTTAGTTCACAAATATTGAATAAAAGCTTAATTTATTTTAAAATGTCTCTACTCCTTTATTCACTCATATGAAAATACATTGATATTAACAATCTATGTGTTTGATAACAAGTAATAAACTAGCTTTTGTAAGAATACTTTTCAGAAAAAAACATGAATAAAATTATTTGAAGCAATAGATACTCTAGAAAATTAAGATGATATACAGTATTTAGGTGAAAAAACAATGTAAGATTTGAAAAGTAAATGACTACATTCAGAATATAAATTTTCTTTTTAAAAATATTTGTTCAGAAAAGTAGTTGACATTTTTATCAATTTATGGGCCTTCAGTTGAGAGTTTTCAAAATAACATTGCATCCAAGGAAACATTAAATAGGAAGATATATCAGAAATGCTGCACAGCCATAAATTTATTTCAGAATTGGTATTTTTTATCATACTCACCATGCAGAAAGAATGCTTTAAAGTTTTATTTTGACACTATCACTATTAAGGTCTGAACGATAAATTCTAAATAATTGTCTTCAAAATTCCAAGCTCACAACCATTTTCCAAACTTCATACATCAATATGTTTTGCACGTCAGTGTTGTACTGTGTGATATTTGCATTGTCTTATCCCCCTTTGCATTCTTCTCCCCATCATTTTCATTTATCTCTCTACTTCTCATTTTATTAGAGCATTTACTTCTGTAAGTATATTGGAAAATTTTAACTTCTAATTCCTTTCAGAATGTTATATCAAATATGTTCATTCGGGTACCTCAGTATCTATTATATTGAAAACTTAATCTCTCATGTTCTTTAGGCAAGACATTTTATAGTGGAATCCCTAAAACAGATGAAGATTTGCTTTTCGCACCACACTGATGTGGTCGGTTCAAGACCTTTCGTTGTTTGACTCCAGGAGGCCTCACTCCTCAAGAGTTTATGTAACTATCAGCCTCTGAACTTTGTAGTCCAGAGATTTCTTGGCACTTAGTTCATTACATAATTTTCTTATCTCTTCTTCAACACTTTCTAGAAAAAGCAATTAATCAGAATATTAAGTGAAGATTTTTACCTAATCATACTAATCTCCCAAGTTAAGAAAAAAGGAGAGTTTGTGCTTAAACTATAACCTCTAATATTTCAAGAACACAAAGAGGAATTAATCTCTCTTAGACATATAAAAAAAAACACTCGAAATTACAGGTACAAAAATTTGACATGTTTCTCTACTTGTTTCAGCCGCAATAAAAATTTCAAACACAGTGCAAGGAAAAAAAAATCGAAATAAATTGTCTGAAGTACATAAAAATATTATCTGCTCTCTGATTTCCAACTTATCCTGCTCATAGGACTTAAAGTGTTCTTCACAGAGCCGAGCGTATAACCTTTTGGTGATTGGGAGAAACATCTCTGAATTTTTGCATGGAGGCTACAAAGACAATGGTTTGTCTTAAAATCAGATTCTGAAGGGTCAAGCCTGGACAGAATCAACAAGATAATAGGTCACTGAGTCTTTGACCCAGAGCTGAGTTCTTAAACAAACTTAACTGAGAAATGTGTAAGTTTTACCCATATTTTGTCTTCTCAAATACTACATATATATATAAATATATATATACACACACACGTACACACACACACTATTTATTTATGTGAACTTTTTTAATGGGGTCTATTTTGTGTCATAACAAAATCAAACTTTTAAGCTTATAAAGCTGAAACCAAACCGTATATTATAATAATTGCATTCCAATAAATAAAATATGAAAAGATTTTGGTGACTTTCCAGTCATTTCTGGTACTATCCAACATGAGAATTTTTTTTCTTTAAATGTTTGCATTTTTTCCGAATTTAATAATTCATAACTAAACCTTATTGGTTTGTTTAAGTCTCTTACCTCCTTATATAGGAGGTAAAATAATTCTAACATTTTTGACAGAAAGTACAGCGAGACCGTGAACACTATATATTATTCATCCATTCAACTATTGTTTATCAGAAACATAGTCTGTGACACACACATTGAATGTTGTTACTAAAGAAGCTTATTTCATTAATTCCAGTATTTCAAACTAGATCAATATAAATAAATACACATACATAGTTGTGCGTATACATATTTGTTTTGCTTTGTTTTTCTAAGCAGAAAAAAACATAAAGTTAAAATGACTGAAAAAGAAATCAAGAAAATGTCAATAGATAGAGGTAAAGTAAAATCCCTGGTCAGTATGAATGGTATAGATGAAATGAAGTGAGACATAGTTGAGGGGTTTGGGCCCAGCTCCATTCCCTACCCAACCCCCACCCCAGTTCTCCTCTCATTCACAAATGAGCAGCAGTCTTCTAAACAACAAAAAATTGCTTAAAAGGAGGAAAAAAAAAAAAAAACCCAAAACTTTGATTCCATCAAAACAGCATGGTACTGGTACAAAAATAGACACACAGATCTGTGGAACAGAATTGAAAGCCCAAAAATAAAACCACACATCCACGGACAACTAATCTTTGGCAAAGGAACTAAGTGCATACAATGGAGAAAGGAATGTCTCTTCAATTAGTGGTGCTGGGAAAATTGGACAGCCACATGCAAAAGAATGAAAGTAGACCATTTTCTATCACCATACACAAAAATTGACTCAAAGTGGATCAAAGACATGAAAGTGAGACCTGAAACTATAAAACTCCTGGAAGAGAATATAGGCAGTACACTATTTGACATCAGTCATAAGGGATCTTTACGGATTCCATGTCTACTCGGACAAGGGAAACAAAAGAAAAAACAAACAAGTGGGACTTCATCAGACTAAAGAGCTTCTACAAGGCAAATGAATCCAGGATCAAAATGAATAGACAATCCACTAGTTGGGAGAAAATATTTGCAAATCATATATCTGACAAGGGGTTAATCTCCATAATATATTAAGAACACATACAACGTAACAACAAAAAAACAAGCAACCCAATCAAAAAATGGGTAAAGGATATGAACAGACATTTTTCCAAGGAAGATATACAGAAGGCCAACAGGCACATGAAAAAATGTACAACATCACTAATCATCAGGAAAATGCAAATCAAAACGACACTAAGATATCATCTTATATCCATTAGATTGGCCATAATCATCAAGACAAAAAACAACAAATGTTGGAGAGGTTGTGGAGAAACAAGATCCCTAATCCCCTGCTGGTGGGAATGCAATCTGGTGCAACCCCTTGGAAAACTGTATGGAGATTCCTCAAAAAATTAAAAATAGAAATACCTTATGATCCAGCTATCCCACTATTGGGTATCTATCCAAAGAAATCAACAATCCAAAGAGGCTTATGCACTCCTATGTTTATTGCAGCATTATTCACTATAGCCAAGAAGTGGAAGCAACCCAAGTGTCCCATGACAGAAGAGTGGATAAAGAAGATGTTGTATATATATACAATGGAATACTACTCAGCCATAAAAAAGACAAAATGCTCTCATTCACAACAACATGGATGGGCCTGGAGAGTATTATGTTAAGTGAAATAAGCCAGAGAGAGAAAGACAAATACTGCATGATTTCACACATAGGTGGAATATAAACTAACACACGGTCAGAGAGAACTGTTTGGTGGTTGCCAGGGGCAAGGGCGAAGGAGGTTGGGCACAAAGGGTGAAGGGAAGCATTCATATGGTTATTGACAAACAATAATGTACAACTAAAACTTCACAATGTTGTAAGCTATTAAGACATCAATAAAATATACATAGAGAGAGATATACTAAAAAAAAAAAAAAAACTTTGACTCCTACATTTCTAGTAATGCTCACACTATTTGAGGTTAAACTCTAAAATTATTTCATATAAATGTTTGATTCATTGTTAAATTCTGGTAACCAGAAATATTTTTATGACCTTTATTTGAAGTATATTTGCATGAAATTGGGGAGAAGATCTTCAGTAGTTCTGTCCCCAAACATAAATTAAGTTTGAAGAACCCAGAGTAAAATAATTATTCCTGCTAGTCAGGAAATTTCTTAGGACTCACCCTTTCGTCTGATGGAAGAATATCCTGTATCTTCCATGGTTGGATCATCCTGGGGTAATTAAATCTCCAGACCCACATTCTCAGAGCACTGCACACGGCATCTACTTATCTGAAAGAAGTGATAGCGTAGATTGGTTCTTCTTTTTAAAATACCAATTACTGTGTCCTTGAACTCTCTCAATAAGAGGCAATGCACTCTCCTGTTGATGATAACTTTCAAACTTAGATATCAATGAGACTTTGAAACATTTTTTGCTTATTTTGAACTGAGGTCACCCTGAAATTTCCCATCTTTAGTAATAGTTCTTTGTTTTAAGTTGATTAAGTTGAATATCTTAGCCAAGCAACAATTCTTTGTATGTTTGAAAATAACTCCAGTATCTCTTCTTTATCGAAGTATAATGAAGTCCTTCGTCTTTATTATATGACTATATTCTGAATTTTCATCACGATCAACCAATTCTAAACTTTGTTTTATGTGCCTATTAAAATGTGATTCCCAGAACTCTTCATATCAGATAAAATTATATTGAAAAACCAAATTGAAGTTAGCAGTTCCAAAATTTTGACTAATTAAATTGGATATTTTTCAACATTCTGATTATATTTTGCTTATTTAAGCGTCGTAGAGTTTCCAAAAGCCTATGCAAATTGGCGTGTGGATCAGAACACTAATTTATAAGCCTAAGTGTGAACTTTCATTGAATCATATTTACTTCAATATGAAGATGCTGTGGTTGTAGTCCCTCTTTCAGAGAAGGAAAATAGTACAAATGTGCACATGAATCTGTTTATCTTGAATGCTGCCTTCCATTAAATGTGACAGGCACATTACTTCACTGAATGTTTAATCAGCACATGGAGAATTGCTAGTACATTCTGCATCTGTTAGTTTCAGACACTCCAAATCACTAACCCTGCTAATATGATTTGACTATATCAGTGTCTGCATCAATAAAAGGGCAAGTGCAGTTTAAGCCTGTTCCGAGGAAAAATAAATGAACTTCATCTCTTGTATTTCCTGTCAGACATAACATTCTAATATGAATTCCCTAAGTTATGCAATTTAAAAATATATTTCACAGATGTGTCTGAAGCATAAGTTTTGTAACCTATTTGTTAAATGAAAAAATATACTTTTTTTTTCATAGGGTAATTGCATACCAATCTTAACATTGGGCTTTAAAGTGTTATGAACTGGAAATGTTACAAATTTATCTTGAAGTATTATGAATTTATATCTTACAAATACAAAACCTTTATATTATTGTTACTGAAAGTTGTTATTTATAAATTGGTGGAGGAAATGAGCTATTGTTCTTCCTCACTTGCAATTGGGTAGACATGGCATCTCAGCACTCATTGTTACCTTAGCTGCTTATTATCTCTTACCCGGACCAAACCGGTAGATTTCTAATTGGTTTCCCTGCTTCAAGTGTGCTTCAAATTCATTCATCTTTCTAAAGCATAAATGCTAGCATGTTATTTCCTCACTTAAAATGAATCAACAAGCTCCTGTCTCCTAAACCACAATGTCTTTCCATTCCAGCAGGCACCTAAAGTGCGACATGACCTCTTTCTTGTCCACATTTCCAGTTCATCTAACAAGATGGAACAAGGTGCCTTTGATTGAACCATTCCTTGTATTGCATGCTGTTAACCTGGAATGAGAAGGCTGTTTCCATCAGTATAATATATCCTTTTGCCTACCTATTCTTTAATATTTAATTCCAATATTCTCTTCTATCTATGCATAGATGTGTGTATACATACATATATATGTATTTATATACATATACATACATTTAAACACACGCATGAAAGAGAGAGAGAGAATTTTACAATAGGCCCTTGACTGATCCATAGCATCTACTCTGGCCTAGTTCCAATCACTTCCCTTAATATACACTAAAGTCTGTATTTTCAAAAATAAATCTATTCGTGTCACTGACATCCTTCAATGGTTTCCCAATATTTTTATGAAAATGACAAATGCACTGCAGGTTTCTTGCATGGTGTGTCCATTCAAGTCCTCTTCTTATCTTACTCTCCATAACTCCTGTTGTAGCCACATTCACTTTCTTTCATTTTTGAAATGCCTTGGATGACCGTTTGTTCCATTTGCCAATTAAATTCTTGCTTTACACCTTTTTGTCATGTTGTGTGGTATAACACATGACCTGAATATATTAGTTTTGAAAGAAAAAAATCATTACTAGTTGCTTAGAAAATAGTCTTGGATGAGTTTGGTAGGCCTCTGTTTCACATCACCAGCCCCTGCCGTAATTGTGTCTCGTATTGTGTGTGTATGTAGGGAGAAAAGGACTCATTTTACAATGTTTACATCCTAAAGACCACCAAAGATGACTTACCTCTTTTTCTTTCTCAGAATTTTTTAAATACAGTATAGCTAATACTTCTTTTTCACTTCTTTAAACAATAAAATGATTTTGAAACAAGTGGCTAAGAACAACCAACCCCTTCTCTTCTTAGGTGGTGGTGGAAGTAGTTGATTCAGTTGCCCTGGTCAGCCACCTGGAGGACTAACCAGCTGTGTCTTGCCCCCACCTGTATCACAGTCTGTAACGTGCTGGAAGCTATCTAGCAGTCAGTTGGTGTTGCCAGTGGGAAACATGGAAAATTATAAGTTTGATGAATGTGGAATTTTTTCAGGGAATAGACACTAATCAGTGCTGCTGTAGACAATAGAAAAGGAAGTCTGATTACTCCTGCCCCATATATACGAATATGCATATAATATAAATCTAAACTATTTTATTGTTGGTGATCCTTTGTAAAATTTGCAATAAACCCTCTTAGAATTGAGCTAAACAGATCGAAGTGCATGTTTCATGAAAATTAATTATTGAAATATTTGTTGCTAGAAAGTTAATGATAAATATGTAATATACATATAGTATTTGTCAACATTTACCATCCAACTAGAGGCTGTAGTGACATCACTGATGACATTAATGCCAGAAGAAAACTAAGGTAAAGAAATATCAGTGTCTGCATGAAGATATGATGACAATGTTGTATGAAGTGATGTTCATTTGTATGAAGTGGTGTACATACACAGATACACACACAAATAATATGTATCTCTATATACCTATGTCTATATCTATATCTGTATATTACTGTGAACAAAGCTTTTCATTAGTTCAAATGATTACTCTTAAATTAATTTCACTAATTTCCATGACAGATTTTCTAGGTGTATTCACTAAACTTGAAAGATAAAAGTGTAATTTTAATTTTTAATACCTCGTTAATTATCATGTTAAATTTTAACTAACCTAAGCCAAAAAAATCAAAGAATAAAAAGATTGAGATATGGAGAAATTCTAAATTTTTTAGAAGCATACTAAAGAGAGAAGGTTTAGAGGTAATAGTTAAGTAATTTAGCTCTCCACTAAAGCAGTTCATAATTTCAGAAAAGGTCACATTGCCTACATCATTATTATTTGACATCTAAATATCACCCGGCAATATTTTGCCCTTTGGCAGATGTCATAAAATGTAGGTACTCTCTTAATTTAATTTCAGAGAGTCAATTTAAAGTGCCAAAAGACACTGGAGGAAATGTACAATCTTTTAAACACCACAGCAAATGACAGACAAACACAGTGTTCTTTAAATTATATACTTTAAATATATACTTTAATTATATACTTTAAACTGTAAAAAAAAAAAAAAAATCTAAGATCCAAATAAGAGAAATGATGCTTCTTTGGACAGCTCATATCTAAATCAAATATATAAAAGCATCAACAAACCAAAGAATTGCAAAAGAAAACACTTTAAAACAAAGATCATCTTTCTGTGACTAAGATCCAGAGACTGGTCTGACAGTGTCAGCAGTCTGCCATGCTCTGCTAAGGGAGAAAGAAAGCCAAATCAAGATGTTCTTAGATAATTTTGCAAGCAGACCATCCAATTACCTGTGGCAATATCTGCATGATGCCAAAGCAAAGGAACAAAAAATTTAATTAATACCATAAAATATTTAATTTCATGTTTTTTGTTATCTTCACATAAAGGAAACTACTATGAATAAATACAGATTTGGAGGAAGACTTTACCGTGTTTAAATCAAATAACCTCAATATCCTTGTTTTGCCACTCTCTAGTTTTTCAACCTTTAGCAAATCAAAGTGACTTACACTCATGAACTAGCAGTCTATGAGTTCACATTCAATTGTTTGCAACCTTGGATAAATTTTAAATCTCAGTTCACCCATAATTATTGTATAAAATTAAAAGAATGGTAGTACTCATTTATTCTAACTACTGTTGAATCTTCACATTCATATATAAAATGCTGCATCATAACGACGTTTAATATAATGTCACTTAAAGACTTAAAGCATTTTTGATGAAGTCTCTAGTTTATGTTATAGAGATGCAACAGCTGAGGAAATCTAAGCTTAGGAAACCCCCTGTCTTATGGAATGTCTGCACATACCTACTCAGACCTTGTCCCTCAGGGAGACATTGTCTTTATCATCCTTTTTAGGAGACTAATCTGTCTTCTGGCCTAGAATGAGACAGTGTCATTATTTTCTAAGGCTGTTTGCTACATAAATATCTTTGAATTTGAAAAGATAATCCCAGCCGAAAACTGTCACAGAACGCTTAGAAATGCTGTTGAGAATCCCTCCATCTCAACATGCTGAACATTTAAAAGTTAAAAGCTGGTGTAAGGTCAATAAATAAATTATTTGTTTTCTTTTATAACATTCTAGAATAAAATCAAGAATTATTTAAGTGCCTAGATGTGACAGACACAGTATCAAAGCAGCACTTACAAAGAAAAATCATATATGAAGATACGGTGATTTTAGTTATGTAAGATATAATGAAACAATTTTTGAAAATAATTCCAGAGCATATAACATTTGAAACAGACAATTGATGAGGAGTATTTTTGAAAATTGGTAATGATTATAGTATAGTTACAATTTTAAGAACTATTTTTTTCTTAGGGTATTTATTTTAGCCTACAAATCTAAGTTCAACAAAGTATAATAATTTTAAGAGATTTGGATAAAATATTGGTTATGATTTTGATTCACAAACAGTTCTATATTCTAAATAATTTGAAGGATAAAAGATATATAACCATTTGAGGAAATTATATAACATCTCAATACTTTAGGTTACTATCATCATAAAAGTCTGAAATATCAAAGCAAATTCAAGGGAATTGTATGTCTTACTCAAGACCAAATTTTACTAATTATTTTAAGAATGAAACAAGACTTGGGCACAAATATAGCGTTTCTTTCTAAAGGAGCCTAATCCTTCAGATAAAGCTTCTTAATTGCCCCATTCTCCCATACTGGGAACTGTTTTATTTTTAAAGTGGTACACTAACATTTACCTGTGAATAAGGAACAAGTTTTTCAGAACTTTTACTCTAAAGAGAGCTAGGGCTCCTTGGAGAAACAAATGATTCTAGGGCTGGAGCAGAAAATTTCCAAGATGAGCCTGGAACATATTGTGCCTGAAAGTAAGGAAATTCTCAAAGACCATGTCATATGGACACAGACATTAGCTTGAAGAGGTTTCCACTGAACACATCTAGGACAATTTGACCCCCACAATAGTAGCTATAGAATGCAACTCATTCCAGAAAACAGGACTCCATGAGTCCATAGTGAAAGAAATCAACAAATAAAGAAATTAAGAAATAAAAGGGAGAGAAAAAGAAAAGCTCTTCTATCCAGGCAAATAGTAAATAAATGTAGGAAAGATGATGGAAATAGAAATCCACCATGTGACAACTGTCACAGGGATGGGTGATTGAGTCTGGAGTCACTAACAGCATATACTAACGCTGATGTGTAGAGGCTTGATGAGTTAGAGATATAGGTATAATCTCAAAATATCTTCCAGTCAATTACTTAATACACATAAAGGGAAAATGGAACTTTACAGTAGAGAAACCTAGCAGAAACTGCATCATCAGTCTAGGGGTATGTTGACATTGTTTGTCGCCTAATGTGTTATGCTCAGAAGAACACATTACCTTTGACGTTGCATTCCTGCCAAGAGGGCATGGGCTGGATCTGGACAAGAGTAAATATCATTTTACAAAAGAAAAAATTATTTCAAAGTAAATTATGAATGAAGGAAAATAAAAATTTTATTATTAAAAAAAATTTTAGAAAGGCATGGTGGGACATATTTTGTAATATATGCATTTGTGATTTTAAGATGGTTTGACTCATTAAAGTAAAAATAACGAAATTTTAACTTAAAATGTATAATTGACTAAATAGTTCAGACATTTTTTAAATAGATTTTATTTTTTAGAGGAGTTTGAGGTTCTCAGTGAAACTGAGCAGAAAGTACAGAGTTCCCATAGACCCCTGTCCTCACACATGAACAACCTCCTCCACTATCAGCTTCCTGCACCAAGCTGGGATATTGTTATAATTAATGAACCTACGTTAACATGTCATTATCATCCCAAGTCCATAGTTAATGTTAGGGTTTATTCTTGGTATGGCACATTCATACCATCAATATACCATATACCATCAATATAAATTTGGGCAAATTTATAGTGACATGTACCCACCATTATTGTATCATACAGAATAGTTTCATTGTCCCAATATTCCTCTGTGCTCTGCCTATTCATTCCTTCTTACCCATAATCCCTGGCAGTCACTGATCTTTTTACTGTCTCCATAGTTTTGCTTTTTCCAGAATGTCATATAATGGGAAACATATAGTAAGTAGCCTTTTCAGATTGGCTTATTCCCCTTAGTAATATGCATTTAAGTTTCCTCCATGTCTTTTCATGGCCTGATAGCATATTTCTTTTTAGTGCTGAATAATATTCCATTGTCTGGTTGTACCACAGCTTATTAATCCATTCACCAACTGAAGGACATTTTGGGTGTTTCCAAGTTTTGATAATTATGAATAAATCTGCTATAAACATCTGTATACAGGTTTCTGGGTGGGCATAAGTTGTCAGTTCCTTTAGGTGACTACCAAAGAGTGAGATTGCTGGATAATGTGGTAAGAGTATGCTTAGTTTTCTAATTAAAGAGTATGTTTAGTTTTAGTTTATAAAGAAACTGCCAAGCTGTGTTCCATAGTGGCTGTACCATCTTGCATCCCCACAAGCAATGAGAGTTCCTGTTACTCCATATTTTTGTCAGCATTTGGTGTTGTCAGTGTTCTGGACTTTGGCTGTTCTAATAGATAGTGGTATATCCTTCTTTCAGTTTCCATTTCCCTAATGACATATGATGTGGAACATCTTTTCATATGCTTATTTGTCGTCTATATATCTCATTTGGTGAAGTCTGTTAAGGTCATTGACTCCTTTTTTAGTAGTGTAGTTTGTTTTCTTATTGTTGAGTTATATGAGATCTTTGTATATTTTGGATATAAGACCTTTATCAGGTATGTTTTTGCAAATATTTTCTCATCTTTTGTGACTTTTCTTATACTCTTGACAGTGTTCTGCAGAGCAGATGTTCTTAATTTTAATAAGTTAAGCCTATCAATTATTTCTTTGGTGATTTGTGCCTTAGGTATGGTATTTAAAAAGTCATCACCATATAGTTGTCACCTATATTTTCTCCTATGTTATCTTCCAGAAGTTTTATAATTCCCTGTTTTACATTTAGGTCTGCGATTCATTTTGAATTATTTTGTTTTGTGAAGATTGTAAGGTCTGTGTCTAGATTCAGTTTTTGCATGTAGATGTCCGCTCTTCTGGTACCATTTGTTGAAAACATCACCATTTCTCCACTGTATTACCTGTGCTCCTTTGTCAAAGATTGATTACTATATTTATATGGGTCTATTTCCGGGCTCTGAATTCTGTTCCATTGGTCTATTTGTCTATTTTTCACTAATACTACACTCTCTTGATTACTGTAGCTTTATAGTAAGTCTTGAAGTTAGGTAATGTCAATCTTCCAACATTGTTCTTCTCTTTCAATATTATGTTGGCTATTCTGAATCTTTTCCCTCTCCATATGAATTTTAGAATCAGTTTGTTGAGATATGTAAAATAATTTGCTAGGATTTTGATCAAGATTGCAATGAATCTATAAATCAGGTTGGCAAGAACTGACATCTTGACAATATTGAATCTTCCTATCTGTGAATGTGGAATGTCTCTTCTTTATTCAGTTCTTCTTTGATTTCTTTCATCAGATTTTTGTAGGTTTCCTCATGAAGATCTTATATGTATTTTGTTAAAGTTATACTTAAGCATTTCATTTTTTCAGTGCCAATGTAAATTGTATTGTGTTTTAAATTTAAAGTCCAATTGTTCTATGCTGGTATATAGAAAAGTGATAGACTTTTGTATATTAACATTGTATCCTACAACCTTGCTATAATTGCTTGTTAGTTCCAGGAGTTTTTTTGTTGATTCTGTTGGATTTTCTATATAGACAAGCATGTCATCTGTGAACAAAGTTTTATTTCTTCCTTCCTAGTCTATATACCTTTTCTTTCCCTTTCTTATTTCATTGTATTAGCTAGAACTTCCAGTATGTTATTGAAAAGCAGTGATGAGAGGGGACATCTTTGCCCTATTTCTGATCTTTGTGAGAAAACTTTGAGTTTCCACCATTAAGTATGACTTAGTTGTAGGTTTTTTGTAGATTCCTTTTGCATGTTGAAAAAGTTCCCATCTATTCCTAGTTTATTGAGAGTTTTTTATCATGAATGGATGTTGGATTTTGTCAAATGCTTTTTCTGCATTTTTTGATATAATGATGTGATTTTTCTTTTTCAGCCTATTGATATAATAGATTACATTAATTGATTCTTGATTATTGGACCCACCTTGCATACCTGGGGTGAATTTCACTTGGCTGTGATGTATAATTTTTTGTTATACATTATTGAATTTGATTTGCTAATTTGTTGTTGAGGATTTTTGCATCTATGTTCATGAGAGATCCTAATCTCTAGGTTTTTTTCTTGTAATGTCTTTGTCTGGTTATGATATTCGGGTAATGCCTGACTTGTAGAATGATTTAGGAAGTATTCCCCCTGCTTTTTTCTTCTGAAAGAGATTGTAGAGAGTTAGTATAAATTCATTCTTAAATGTTTGTCAGAATTCACTAGTGAATCCACATGAACCTCATGCTCTCTGTTTTTGAAGGTGATTAATTGTTGATTCAATTTCTTTAATAGATATAGACCTATTCAGAGTTTCTATTTCTTCTTGTGTGAGTTTTGGCAACTTGTGTCTTTGAAGGACTTTTCCCATTTGATCTAGGTTATCAAATTTGTGGGCACAGTGTTGTTCACAGTATCCCTTCACTATCATTTTAATGTTATGGAAAGGAATCTCTAGTTATATTCCCACTTACATTTCTGATATTAGTAGCTTGTGTCTCTCTCTTTTTTCTTAAATTTATTTTAATTTGACATTTTACAAAGGTTGTGCTTACTGCAGGAACCTAAAATAGCTTTAGGTTCATTATACTTTTAAGTTCACAAAACTTTGAAACAGACTGCTTGATTTAAATTTCTTCCTTTCCACTCTATAATTGTAAGAACTTGGGCAATTATTAACTTCCCTTTGGTTCAGTTTTATTATGTGTAATTTGTAGCTAGCAATCAAAATTAGTTTTCTGGGTTGGAGTGATGATAGATAAAGTAAGAGTACTAGGAAATTAGTTTTGATTATTAGTATTACTATTGTCATTATTACGATTTGAATCAATAGTATCATTTGCTGCTCCGAATTTTTTAAATTTTTTTTGGTGAGGAAGATCAGCCCTGAGCTAAAATCTGTGCCCATCTTCATCTATTTTATATATGGGATGCTGCCACATCTTGGCTTGATGAGCAGTGCATAGGTCCATGCCCAGGATCTGAAACTCCAAACCCTGGGCCACCAAAGCAGAGCATACAAACATAACCATTTCACCACCGGGCCAGCCCTACTACTCTGAATTTTTGTGTTAAATAATAAAATTGTGGAATGTAAAAGGAAATCAAATGTATTAAAATGTTAAATAATTTTAAATTTTAAATGTATTAAAATGTTTAAAATTATTTAATAGTAAATAAAAATAACAAAATTAAATAAAATCCAGTACCTTAACAACAATTTAAAAAATTTCTATACTTCTTAAAGGATGATCAACATCCACAAGCTGAATTCAAAAGTCTTAAAAAACTTGTATTTTTTTATTGGAACTTTTATAAATTCAGTAGTAATGAATTAATCTGACCATAAACTTCTTACTGATCTTTTTATTAATCAAAACTACATTCAAAGATATAAAAGACACACACATAGCAGCAAGGGGAGGGAATTTTACTATAATAGGATATATATTAAAACTGTTTTTGTACATAATTGTTATTCAAGAGGGAAAATGAGTATTTTCTAAAGGACTCAAATTTATAGAAAATTAACCAACTTCATCTGGAGTGAGAAATCCATCACCTCAGGAGGTCACTCTTTTCTAACAATATTATCTTTTCAAGCTAATCTCTTAAACTAGGCACAAGGAATTTTGGAATGTGCTCTTTCAAAAGGTCTCCATGAATCAATAAATAACCTAGGTGAAATGAAGATGGGAAATATGATCTAATTCAATATGTAAAAGAAATTAGCTTAATTTTCATACAAAGTGAATAAGTAACAGCCCATAAAAATAGCTAATTATTCACGGAAAAATATTTGATGTTAATCCTTTATTTGGCTCTTCATGACAAGACGTTTTAGATTGTTAATGGTCTTCATTGATGTAATACATTGAGAACTATGAAAGAATACAGTTGTTATTATAAATTTAATATTAAAAAATAGAGATTAAAGGGCTGGCCTGGTGGCGCAGCGATTAAGTTCACGCACTCCACTTCTGGTGGCCCAGGGTTCACAGGTTTGGATCCCCGGCATGAACTGACGCGCTGCTGGTCAAGCCATGGTGTGGCGGCGTCCCATATAAAGTAGAGAAAGATGGGCACAGATGGTAGCCCAGGGCCAATCTTCCTCAGCAAAAAGAGGAGGATTGGCAAAGGATGTTAGCTCAAGGCTAGTCTTCCTCACACACAAAAAATAGAGATTAATAATTGCCCTCAAGTGCCATCAATATTTTAAATTCCATTTGAGGAGAGAAAACACATTATAATTGTTGTGTTCTTCATTGTATCATGAACTTCATTTATTTGTCTTCAAAACTTTTAAAATCAAACAACTCTGCAACCAGATTCTTTTTTCCCCCTTGCAATCAGGTTTTGTCTTGTGGTGATAAATAAAAGTATTTAGAGATGCACAGTAGTTGGCCCATGTATTTTAATGTGACAGAATTTTCTCAACTAATTTTGGCCCACTAAAGTTAGGATGAGGTAGTGGCTGGCCCGGTGACATAGCGGTTAAATTCACGTGCTCTGCTTCAGCAGCCCAGGACTCACAGGGTCAGATCTTGGGCACGGACAGACGCACCACTTATCAAGCCATGTGTGGTGGCATCCCATATAAAGTAGAGGAAGATGGGCATGGATGTTAGCCCAGGGCCAGTCTTCCTCATCAAAAAAGAGGAGGATTGGCAACAGATGTTAGCTCAGAGCAAGTCTTCCTCACAAAAACAAAACAAAATTAGGATGAGGTAAAAGGAAGAGAGAGAAACAAAAAGTGGAGGGACAAAATGAGGAAGAAGTTATAGAAGAGAAAGAGGAGGATGAAGAGGAAGAGAAAGAGAAAGAAAAAGTAGAAGAGGGCAAAAAGGAGAAAGTGGAAATTGAAAAGGAGAAGGAAGTAGAGGACGAGAAGTAGATGGTATAAAAAGGTAGAGGAGGAAGTGAAGTAGGAGAAAGATAAACAGGAGAAAGAAGAAGAGTGAGTGAAGGAAGAGAAAATGATGGAGGAGAAAGAGGAAGAGAGAGACAAATAAGGAAGAGAGAAAAAGGAGGATGAGGAGAAGGAAAAGAGAAGGAAGAAGAGGAGACAATAATAGAGAAAGAGGAGTTAGTAAGAGAAGTTCCACAAAATAAAATACACAAAAAATGTGTTGTAATATATGTTAATATTTCCATACAGATGAGAAAGTTAAAAAATACTCAAAATATTCTTTATCGAAGAGAGTAGAATCACAACTCTCAAAAGTTACTTAGAAACACTTGATCGTTGTCCTGTTACCTAATCTTTTTTATTTAGTCTTAATTCATTTAACATCAATTTATTAATAAATAAATAAAAATAAATTTGTACATAGTAGTATTGTATGGTTTTAAAATTATTCTGTACCTTTGTTATTGTGCATTTCCTCTTGTGCCTAATATAGTGTCCTTTGACTTTACTCATTGAATGTGCCAAAGTATGTTTTGCCCTTTGCAAAGAACCAGATTTTGCTTTAGTAACCCATTCTACTTTTCTTTAAAACATTTATATCTTGGGGCTGGCATAGTGGTTATGTTTGTGCACTCTGCTGAATTCTCAGGTTTGGATCTCAGGCATGGACCTACACACCACTCATCAAGCCATGCTGTGGCGGCATCCCATATAAAGTAGAGGAAGATGGGTACAGATGATAGCTCAGGGCTGGTCTTCCTCAGCAAAAAGGAGAGACTGGCAGCAGACGTTAGCTAAGGGCTAATCTCCCTTGAACACGCACAAAATTTATATCTTGAAATAACTTTAGACTTAAAGGAAAGTTGTAAAGATAGTAGAGAGAGCTTTTTTCATGTCTCCTCTAGCTTCCCCTAAGGTTAACGTCTTACAAAAGCTTGAGATAATTACCAAATGTAAGACATCCATATGGTTACAATACAATTAAATAAATACTTTATTCAGATTTTTCCAGTTTTTCCATAAATATCCTTTTTCTGCTCTAGAATCCAACCCAGGATATTATATTGTACTAAATTGTGAGGACTTCTTTATCTCCTGCAAACTCTGACAGTCCTTCATTCATTCCTTTTCTGTATTCCTGACTTGGCACTTCTTAAAAGCATCAGCCAAATAAGTAAACATAAGACAGATCCATTTAAGGGTAGAAGATCTCTCAGATGGATTTGTTTTATGTTTACTTATAATTAAACTGTAGTTATGTAATTTGGGAATACCACAGAGGTGATGCTCCCTCATCAAGTCATGTCGGGGGTACATATTACCAATATGCTGCTTACTGGTGATGTTAACATTGGTCACCTGGTTATGGTGGTGTTAGCCAGGTTTCTCAATTTTTTTCCTTTCCATGATCTGTTCATTACAAGTGACTCACTAAGTCCAGCCCAAAATAAAGAGGAGAGCCATTAAGCTATACCTGCCAGAGAGAAGAGTATCAAAGAATTAAATAGCATATGTTAAAACCACCACCAGGATTAAGAGGAGTATGTCAAGGCTCTACAAATATTCTATTTTCCTTCAAAGTTTTCTAACTAATTTTAGATTCATTGTTGTATCTTGACTGCAAAATTACTGGGTTTCTAATCGTGATTTTTTTTAAATTTTCCTTTATTCTTTCTACATTTATTAATTGGAATTCTTCTGGAAGGAAGAGTATGTCATGATGGAGTAGGTCATGGTGCAATAGGAGCAGATTGTGAGACACTTAATTTTGAACAATCAAGGGAAGTTTCTAGAGGAAATGGCACAATCTGACAGATTCAAATTAACAGGGGACAGAGGAAGTAATGAGAGTTGAGCAAGTTGAGAGTTTACTCTATAAAGAATAACATGTGATTGAAGGTGTTTGGAATACAGAATTCAAGAGAGCTGTGGTGAAAAATGAGTCTTAAAAAGAAGCAAAAGCCAAACTATTAAGGACCTTGAATTCTTCATTTAGGAATCTGGAATTTTAGTTTGAATATAATGGGTGGCAGATAGATGATATTTTTTTAAATTATGACAATGACCACTCTGATATCATGTGAAAAATAATTTAGAGTTAGATAAAAAAGGAACCAGGGAGAATAGTCAAGAGGTTTCTGGACAATTTAATGGAAAGATGAAGTTGCTAAATTACAAAGTTAGATAATGCATCTGCAGTTGGAAAAACTAGTATGAAAGAGGAGAGATGTCTTGGCTGAAGGTATGTATTTTAAGAAATGTGGTAGAAGTATGTCTACACGGTAGTGTGATTAACAAAACCAGCTTTGTTTGTTGTTTGTTTCTTTACTTTTCATGCAGCCTTCTTGAGGGATATATAGAGCTTTGGCCTTTCCATCATTCTTGGTTCAGCCAACCTCACAAACACTATGAGTGTTTCAAGAAGAAAACAATTATATCCTGAGAATTAAAGGCTTACTCAACCTTTAGAAGGGCTGTTAAAGTCAAGTCAGTGAAAACACTTTACTGGTTTTTTAAGAACTCTGAAGGGCAGAAATTTTAGCTGCCTGCAGCTTCAAAATGGTAAGACACAGGAGCTCTCCCAGAAACCATGACAAAACTCATTTCTAGGGGCCGGTGCCATGGCCTAGTGGTTAAGTTCAGAGCACCCTGCTTCAGCAGCCCAGAATCGGTTCCTGGGCACGGATCTACACCACTCGTCCGTGGCACGCTGTGGCGGCGACCCACATACAAAATAGAGGAAGATTGGCGCAGACGTTAACTCAGGCCGAATCTTCCTCTGTGAAAAAAACACCTCATTTCTATCCTTTACCAAACAGGTCTGCCTGCCACCAGAGAATAATACCTTCTGCTTCTCTTCTACCTTCCGTTAATTGTGCAAGTACTGCTTACCGGTGGCTAGTCTAACCTAGTTGCCCACTAGCTGGAGAATCTGGATAATTAAGTTCTTAGGGTTCCCCCTAACTTGCAGGGGGATAATGCTGTCCTGACAGTCAACAATCCAGCATAGCCCTGTAACTCTCTCTAGTTTTCTATTCTGGTGAGTTTTGGTGAACCTCTGAAAGCTATCTTATGCTAACACTGGAAGTTGGCCTATAAAGCTTGCCCGTATTTGATTTTATTTCTTTCTAAAAGATGGAAACATCTAAGGCAAACTGCATATATAAGAACACAGAAGCATTAAGGTAAATCTAAGATAATCAAAATCAGAAGTTTATAGATATATGTTTATATATTGGTAAATAATGTCTTATCTAAATATATCATTAATTTTAAAAACAAAAATTCAATTGACATTCAGTTTTTTTCCAAGCTATGTTCTATTCTCTTCAGTAAACTCCTCTTCCCAGATTTCAACCCTCTTTGTCACAGGTACTGTGCCTGGCAACGGCTTTATTATCCTGCTGGGTGTCCTGATAACAGTCTGCAGAGGTAAAACCAAAGATTTGGGGAAGAAAGAAAGCCATCTCCTTAATCTCAAAGCAATGTGAATACCACAAGCTATATTTTCAAATGTACTTAAATTCACACTTACAGATATTAAAATTCCTGTCTTGAAATTTATGTAAAAACGCACTTGATGAATTTTAAAAAATGATATAGATAAACTTGAATCACAAATAGAATATTCCAGTCATTTGTTAATTCAGTCTTAAATCAATCTTTTTTAGCAACACTAAGAAAAAAAGTCACGTAGAAGTTTGGTTCTAAGAGTTGTCAGCAGAGTCATGAATCACCCATTTTGTTTTTCAGGTAGAATCCCAAAGCAAGATGTCCTGCTAAACAGTTTTCTGTCATGCAAAAAGAGAAATTATGCGATTCATTTGTGTTGAGAAATTTGGCTGGTTTTACCCACATTGAGCAACTGGATAGGGAAACGTGTCATAGGCAGAAATGGGAGCCTGTAATTCTGTGAGCTTATTTTCCCCAGAGACCTTGATTGTGAATAAGCAGACCAGGCATTTCCCTTTGTCTCGCATTCTGTTCTCACACCCTGTGCTAGCCCGTCTTCTGAACACATCATCTCACTGCACTGCCAAGTTATAAAACCATCTGGCGCACTTAGCATTTCAGAAACCTGTGAGATTCTGAGAGGCAGTGGTCTCTTAGGGCCTAAATAAAACACTCTTGTCTAAGCTAATAACTAGATAATCGTATGTTCATCCAAATGCAGTTCATTTTGTTTAATTTTTGACCTCAATATCTGTGTATATATGTATGTATGTATGTTGAGACTCTCATGGACAAACTTTGTGAAACTTGTTAAGAGATTTCAATCTTGAGTTTCTGGTCCATACATATGTATATGTATACAGCTATAATAATATATGTATTATTCAGGAAACTCATTTCACCTCAGGACACTGCTCATGATTAGGAAAATGAAAACCTCAACTCTTGATTTCCCATCTCAAATATGTCCTTCCTGAAGTCTTCTCAATTTCAATAAATGGCAACTTACCTTGGTCTAGTTGTTTGGTCAAAATCTTAAGAGTTTTGCTTATTTCCTCTCTTTCTTGCACATCCTGCATCCAATTATCAACAAAGGCTGTCGTTTTAATTTTGACGCATGTTCACTTTCTGACTTATTATTTCTTCGATCCCGGCCTTCATGATCTCTTGTTTGGAATATTGCAGTCGCCTCCCTGATGGCATTTGTGACGTTACTCTTGCTCCTCTGGAGCCTATTCTTGCCACAGTACCCAGAGGGATCCCTTTAATATGAGAGTCCGATTAGTCATTTATTGTTCTTGTGTATATATAAATAGGAAAATAAAATAAACTGGTTAAGCTTTTCCTAAAACTTTCATATTCAGAGCCATATTTCACGGAAACATTTTCTGATTTGGTATCTTTCACACCCATATTTTTCTATGAATGACATACTCTGTGAAATGAAGAAATTGAAGATGTACCATTTCTTAAAAGTGTCCCTTTAAGTCCCTATGACTTTCTCCAAAACAGCTAATGCCCAGTGTTCATACTGCTACTTTTTTTTCCATCTTATTCTAGGATGATTTGGCGTGGCCCAATCCTTACAGGACACTTTGTATTAGTCATTGCTGCATGACAAACAACCAAAATATCTCAGTGGCGTACAACAATGAGCTTACTTGGCAAAGTCAGCATCAGTGAGATGGAGAAGGGCACTCCTCTCACAGAGGCCGGGGCAGTGATAGTAGTGTGGGGTGCAGTGATAAGGGAATTATTATTTGTTGAACAATAATTGTACCTACGTCTCATAATGGTAGTATTTTTAGGATCTTTCTCTTGAGTTGGTCACATTCTCCAGAGAAACTTCTTCTATTCTTCATTCTAAAGGTTAACTGCCTGGCTGCCAGAGTTTCAGAGCCAAATGCACAAAACTCCTCCAAGTCTTAACATTACTATAGCCCCTTTCACTTCAATAACATGTTGTAGTATGGTCCCTGTGTCTTGGATTGTGCCTGGTGTTCCCTAATCCAGGGAGCCTCTGTTTCACTCACTCTAGACAGTAAAACTCCAAACTTCTGACCAGCTATGTGTGGTGGGTTAGATTTGTGTATCCAACTGCTTATTATGTAAACTATCAACCAGGCTTCCTCTTTTTACGTTTTGCTTCATCGCTACTCAGAGCAAAACCTGGTTGAATCACTTAGCTTTTTGCTCTGTCACAAAGCACCCCAAAACTTAGTGACTTAAAATGACAAGTGTTTATTTGCTCATGATTCTGGACTCAAAAGTTAGGCAGAGCTTCACTGGAATGGCTCATTTTTGACTCACGTGTTATTGGCTGGCCTTCCTTTGTGTCTGTGCCTCAGCTGGAACAGCTTTCCATGTGGTCTTTCATTGTCTAGCATGGTCTCTTCCACTTGTTAGCAGCATTTCAAGACGACATGCATGGAAGCTGCATGGTCTCCTATGCCTGGGCTCAGGCTTCAAACAATGTTGCTCCAGCCACATTTTGGGTCAAAGGAAGTCACAAGAGTCACCCACATTCAAGGAGTTGAAAAATAAACCCCACTGCAGTGACAACATATGCAGTGACCATTAACAATCTACCATACTGGTGCATGAAATCCTGAATATTGGGAGGCTTGTGAGAAAGAAATCAGGTGTTTCTCAGATTTCTCCACCAAACAATTCAGTTTCTTAGATCTCCCAACACAGTTCCACTTATCCATTAGAGTTTTCCCACTTCTGTTAGTTTGTTCCTGCTGTCTTCTCTGCTGTTGCACTAGTCCCTCTGGGTTTATGCCACTCCCTGTGCCCAAAATTAACAAAGAATGAAAACCTTGGAGTATCTCATTTATTTTAGTAGACTCTAGGGAGGAAACAGATGTAAAGCTTGTGTTCAATTCAACATCCTTAACCTGAAAACACTATACCACTCCTCTATTTGAAAATTTCTGTTTAGCCTTCAAAATTCTACCTTGTGGCCCCCACCTCAGTGAAATCTTCCTTGGGCACCTCACAGATGGATCTGATCACTTCTTTTTTTTATTTATGTGTTTATTTATGAGTTTATCATTTTATTTACCACACTGCATTAGAACTGCATTAACAAAAAGGCATGGTGGTTAAAAGTGCAGGCTTTAGAGCCAGGCTGCCTGGGTTCATATCCCAACTCCACCACTTACTAGCTATGTGACCTTGGCACATTTCCTGAGCTCTTAGTACCTGCCTTCTCATAGATTTGTCTTCTCATATAGTTGCTTCTCATAGAGTTGTTTTCAGGGTGAAAGAAGTTAATCCACATAAATTACTTTGAACAATGCCTGGGACATATTGAGGGGTCAATAAGTGCTATTTATTATTACTATATATTTGTCTCTGAGACCAGAATATGAGCTAACAAGTATAAGAATCATATATCACTCACCTTTGCAATCCTAGAGGGGCACAGTGTTATCACTCAGTATTTGCTGCATTAATAAGAAAATATCTCGAGCCAGTCTTGATCGTCTAGTGGTTAAAGTTCAGTGCTCTCACCACTTTGGCGGCCTGAGTTCATTTCCTGGTAGTGGAACCACACCATCCCTGTCAGTTGCCATGCTGTGGTGGCAGCTCACAAAGAAGAATTAGAAGGACTTACAACTAGAGTGTACAGCCATGCACTGGGGCTTTGAGAAGAGGAAAAAAAAAAAAAAAAAAAAAAAAACATTGGCAACAGATTTTAGATCAGGGTGAATCTTTCCCTGCAAAAAATAAAATAAAATCATAGGAAATCTCTCAGTATCCATGAATCTCACAAAGCCCCCTGTGGTAACCCGAGCACAGCCCATTCTCTCATCTTCTAATTGGATCCTTTGCCAGAGAGAACAAATGTGGCATCCAACCAGATCCCACTTTTCCTACTTAATGGTGCTATCAATATCCTAAAAGTGTCATTTCCAAACATTTTTGTATACTTGATTTCTGCTAGGCCCTGAGCTAGGCACAGGGGGGCACATATGATAGTGAATGAGACATCGACCACTCTCCTACATTTACAAGTAACTTTGTGTATAGTAATTAAAGCTTATGTTGTTCCTGTGCCAGGCACTGAGGACACAAAAATATATTTTGCATTGTCCCTTCCTATCACCTAACTGTTAGCACCTCAAACTCAAAGAAGAAGAGATACCTTCTGGTTTTCCCTATTAAACCTTTTATTCCAGAGGACACAGACATAATTCACTCTCAGACAGATTGGTGATTTACTCATGTCATTTATCTGGTCAATAGGATAACGATCAGATGTCTGTGATGATGTCCATCATCAAGAGTTCTACATCTCTGCAATATCTGAACATCATTTGGGTGTATAACATTTTATTTAATCCTGACTATTGTCTTGTGAGGCGGATGTATCTCCCCCATTTTACGGAGGAGGGAACAGAGGCTCGAAGAGACAAGTGACCTGCCAAAACCAACAAGTAGAGTTTGTTGTTAACCACCATCCCAGTAGCTGATTTTACCCAGTAGTCCTCTTTGAGCATTTAGGAAATATTTTACTTGGAGTACTAAGGAAATTGCAGGTCCATCAGGAGAGGGAAATTGTATGCCCAAGGCATGTTTCATTCAAATGTTGAATTCATGTAAGCTAAGTGGTTATCTTGTTCACTGTCCTTAGAATGGTGTTCACACAGGAAATTACTTTAAATATTTGTTGAATATTGAATAAATGGATAATGTGAAGAGTATTCATGATAACCACTATCTCTCTTATTCTGGTCTCTTATACCAAAATCCTTGGTCAAAATCTTTGTCTTATTGACCCTGTTATCGGTTGAATTGTCTTCCTCCAAAATTCATATGTTATTCAAGTCCTGATCCCCAGTATCTTAGAATGTGATTTTATTTGGAAATAAGGTCTTTACAGAGGTAATCAAATTAAAATGAGGTCATTAGGATGGGTCTTAATCTAATATGATGGCTATCCTAATAAAAAGGGAAAATCAGGAGACAGGCACATGAATATAACGTGAAGACAATATGAACAGAGACAGGGAGAGATGGCCATATATAAGCCAAGGAAACAGGTCTGGAATCGATCCTTCCCTCACAGCGCCCAGAAGGAGACAATCCTGCCAGCATCTTGATTTTGGACTTCTAGCCTCCAGAACTGTTAGTAGACAAATTTATTTCCTTTAAATCACCCACCCTGTGGTACATTGTTATGGTAGCTCTAGCAAAGCAATACAGACCCTAGCTCCTATTGTCACCACCTTTAAAATATATCTAGAATCCAGCGACTTCTCACTAATCTGCCCCTTCTACTCTGGTGTAAGCCACCATCATCTCTTGCCAAGATTATTCAGCTATCTCGTAACTGATCTTCAAATTTCTGTCCTTATCCTTCTTAATTGTTTTTCACAGAGTAGCCATATTGTTCCTTTGAATGTATGTTAGATTCATATAACTCCTCAAACTTTTAGAAGTTCCCCATCTTTACAATGATAAAAAACAAAAATTTTATTATTACTGATAAGACCACACATAACTGAGTCCTCTGCTTTCTCTCTGACATCATCATCTATTTTTCTCCATTACTTCATTTATTCATCCTCCATCCCATCCCATTTCTAGGCTCTGCTCCACCCATACTGGCCTCCTTGCTCGCTCTTGAACGTGCTAATCATGTGTTTGCTTCTGGGCTTTGTACTTATTTTTCCCTCTCCCTGAAATGTTCACTCTTGAGATAACTGAATGACTCTTTCACTTCCTTCAAGTTTCTGGTCAAAGATCACTTCATCAGTCAAGTATCTACTGACCATACTCTATATAATGGCACCTCAGTTTCTCATAATTCTCCATTTCACTCACCTAAATTTATTTCTCTCCATAGCACTTCTCATTCTCTGACATAGTATATAAAAAAGTAAAGAATTCATAAAGAAATAAAGCAACGATTTAAGATGATCTATGGTAGTTTCTCACTTGTGAATTGAAGACATTGAATTTAAAAGGGAAAATGAATATTTATGTGCCTTTCTGTTGCATATTGGTTTAAATGATTTCAAATCCACTTTTTTTATGAAAAAGACAAAAAAAGTTGTTGTTTTCATATAAGAACGAAGTGAATTGTGTCAGGATGTCATCCTCTCATCTGTTGTCATCATGATAAGAACTCAGTAGGCCATTTGCTGAGGGGCCCTGCTGGGGCCTTATCAGTAAGGACATGTGGAGAAGCAACTATGGCAAGGGGACGTGTAGACTATAAATACGGAGTGTTTGTGAGAAGTATTCGAGAGTTTTGGTTTGGGCGAGGCAACACTTTGCTGACCTAAATAAACTCTCTGAAGACCCTGTGGCATCAGCTCCTACCATAGTAAGGGCGACTCCCTTATCGGTAGTAGTGAAAGCCTCACAGGGGCCTCCCGCAAAGCTTATCTCGCCCTCCAGCGTTGCCACCATCATTCCCTGGCAACATGCTCTAGCAAAAGGGGATTTTTCACTTTTATTTTTGCGCTGGCAGCTGATCTCAGCTCTCAGTTGGTTTAGCCTTCTCTTCCACGTGCCTACTCATATAAAAAGGTACACCTCAACCTAAATTAGGACTTTATTCCTCTCATTTCCCTTGCCTAGAACAATAGTGTGATTGCTTTATCATTGGTTTGGAGTACCTCATGCTATATTTCTATTGGCCTTTTAGAGACATTATCCTGTATCCTATTGGCTTGTAAAGCTATTGCAAATCCCACAGCAAACTTGTGTTAAATAAACTATTGGCAAAGACAGTCTCAGTCTCTGAGTAGAATTCTTGAGTGCCTAAAACAAAACACACTTCTTATAATAAGCACTGAGGGTTCCTAGCTTCTAGAAAGATGGGAAAAACTCAGTTACTGCTATCTAGTTGCTTATAGTCTGGTTAGGGAAGTGTTTGTAAAGGTCTGATGGCATCTATGTCTCAGAAGAAACATGGGGGATTTCATAGAGAAGGTAATATCTGAATAGGTCTTGAAGAATGTGTGAAAGTTCAGAGTGGATAAAAGAGAAAATACATTCCAATCAGACAACAGCATGCACAAAAGCACATAACTGTGAAAAAAGGATGAGAACCTGAGGAGTTGAATGGCTAAGACAAAAAGAAGCCAGGATGCTTTCCAGTGATTTAATTTTTTCACCTCTTTGGATTAGAAATCTGGAAAAAAAAATTATCTTTCCAAACAGTTATTGCAGAGTACCACAACTATGTGAAACATCTGCTACCACACAATCTTTTTTAAATAGGTTTTATAATACTTATTGGAGGATGTTTGCAGAGTTTCTTTACATCTTCTCATCTTCATTTGAGTGTAGCAGCCATGCTTTAGTTGAGTTTTATTCTCCAAAGGATGTCATTTTTTAATGAATAAAATTAATTTATAAAAATCAAAATAGTATTACTATGTGGAAATTAAATATTTATATTTTACATCATTTTTGCCAAGTGCATAGAAATGAGCAAGTCCAAATGAACTTTTGCTTTTTTTTTTTTTTGCTAAAAATCTGTATTTTGAATCCTCTGTTTGAATGATGTCGTCTCTTCTTTTACTCCTATTACCTGTTATGTTAAAGTAATTGCATTTTGAGTATGTAATTCCAATATATGCACACTTGTCTCCTGCAACGCTGAAGAAAAAATTAAGAATGTAATGCATTTATGTTGAAATTAAATAACCTGGAAAATGTGAACTTTTTTTGAAAAATAATGCTTGTCAAGAATAATCTTTCAAATACAATACATGCAAAAATTATTTAATAGTAATGACTTCTTAAATATAAAACTGTCTAAGGAAAATTAAATGTTTGCTTTCTTTCTGCATTTTAATTTAAAACTAAATGACTAAAATAATCTAACATGGATCTGTTCACTAAAGCATGCCAACTAAGTGTAAATTAAATTTTGTTTTTGTTTGGTTTAAAGGATTGGCTTCCATTGGCAATCCGTAATATTTACATCTCAACGTATATCTCATTTTGCTTAACTGTTGTGGGTTTTACAGATTTGATTCTGACAAACCTATCCAGAATTTTAATTTGTCTGATCTTATAATATGAGGAAAGTAAATTTACAAAACTTCAATTTTTAGTGATACAGAATTAAAACTGCATTTATTAAAATGACACACTATTCTACCTATTCTGTGACACACTGTGAGAAACTGTGCTTATACTACCCTACTCCATCACGTGGAGCTTTAAAAAGAATTAATATAATCTACATTGGCATGATATAACAGTGCTATTCTGTAGCTGGTTTGGGCTCCTAGTTGCTTTGGAAATTGTTTCAAGGGATATAAAAGAGTCCAAGTGCAAGAGCGATGCCAGTTATAGTTGGATAGCTATCAATGCTTTAGGAAGTAAAGGAAAACATCCAACAGACAGTACTTCTAAAAGTCAAAGGATTTTCAACCTTTTTTGCAGTACACTTAGCCAAACATTGCTGTAGTAAAGTCTCTAAAAACTCTTACTTTCATATTACTCCGTTTAGGCCTTTTTGCCATTTTATGGTTCTGTTTTGCATTGAAGACAAGACTTTTTGCATACATTTGAAATGCAAATAAAAGAAAAATTAATTTACGTATACACAAAAGTCCTTTAAAAACACCTTCCAGCATCACAGGAAATAAGATTCAGTCACTCTTTCAGTGACAGGACATTAGTCAAGATGGCCAATCTAAATATCAAATTGTAGTAGTTTTGTAGGCAATTCAGTTTCTCTTAAAAAAATCAAATTTCTTGCCTACTGTTGAAATGAATTTCTAGGCCCAAAATGAAACATCTCCTGCCCAGGGTGTCAAGATAGCAAACCAAAACTTTGATAATTTTTGTGTCCCTGTAAATGCTCTGCTTGACCAGAAATGCAATATAGTCAGTCAGTCAATCCCAAATGCCAAGCCAGCTCTGGGCCTTCTCACCCCAAACAAGGTTTGGGGCCCCAGCCAATCAGATATTTCCCATTTTTCTCTTCCCCGTTCTTTATTCTTTATCCTATGAAAGCATCCTTCCTTCCACCCCACTTTACATTTCTCCAAATATAGACTAACCATTTCATGAAGTGTTAAAATAAGTTTGCTTGTATCCCCCAGATTGTTTTCTTCAATCAATTTTTAACAGTATTTGACAAAGAGGAATGGGATCCGAAGCTGACTGCTAATGCTCTAGGGGACAAGGAGATGCACAGGCCAGACGTCCACAACCCTTTGAGTTCACTGTTCCTCTGATCCTCATAAAGGGCCGGGGTTAAGTCATTCTCGGATCTGAGCTCCAGGGTCTTGCATGCAGCTCTCCAATACAAACAGACTTTAAGGTAGATAGATACATAGATAGATACATAGATAGATAGATAGATAGAAAGAAAGAAAGAAAGAATGATATTGTTCCTAGAAATGTTCTGGGGTCCCAGAAAGGTGCTGGGGTTTGTTAAAATTTCCAGAAAGACTGCGGAGTTCTTGAAAGCTTCTGGGGTTTGTTAAAGCTCCTAAAAAGGTTCTGGGATCCCAGAAAGGTTCTGGGGCAGTTATATTGGGAGTCCACAAAGAGTGGTAGCTGTTAGGAGCTCACACAGTCCCAAGGTAAGTCCACAGCATAAACCTCTGGGATATGTGGAGAAATAAATTGACAAGATATTCAGACTGTTTTGACTAGTAAAATCAAAATCTAAGTAGGCACAAATCAGACTATTATAAGCCATTAGGGCATCTGCCACTATAAAGAAATCTTGTGAAAGGAGTTAATGGATTTCTTGGGAATCTTGGAAGCGAAAGCTGCAAAGGCTACAAGACCATAAACAAAGTCATTCAGGCTAGTGGCCTTACAATTGCAACAGCCCCAAGGCCAGAAGCCCAAAACACCTGGGCTTCCCCCTTTGCACCTTCCTAGAGGTTCATCATCAAAACAGTGGTCCAGAAATTGGTGTCTCATTTTCAGTCAACCAGGACACTGGAACAAGATTGATCCAAAAGGTTTTATCAAGTCCTTCCACACCAACTCCAACGCCCTCATATCTACCCTTGATGGTGGGCCCCCATATGAGCTGATCCCGAGGTTGATAGGACTCCAGGGGATTCTCTGGTAAATTACTACCAGTTATTCCCTTAAGCAGCTAAGGAGAAACTAACATCAACATTAATGGAAATAATGGTAGATACTGGGGCTGCACTTTTTAAACCCACTCACTCCAGAGCCTGCAGATCTAATCCTGGGAAAACTGGCAGAAGGTCGCAAAGGGTGAGAATTCTTACCAGAGTCTGTTCTCCCAAATCTCTGTAGTGCCTGGTTGAGAGAAACAGGTAAAATTTCACATATTCCTTGTTGGTTATCTATTCTTTCTCTGTCAGGGACAGATATTGCCTTCTTGTTTGTCTCTTTTTGTGTCCTGAGAACTTGGCTTGGCTTTCTGCCTGACTGGAATACACAGGTTGTTGGTTCTTGCATATTTAGCCAGCTCAACTCAGGTTGGGAGCCCAAAATATGGCTGGAAAAAAATGTGAATAGCATCTCATTTGCAGCTAGACACGGCTGGACAGACATGTGGGTTGAACTCCACTTACGAGTAGGGTCCTACCTACTGTTTCCAGCTCTCAAGAGAACTGTCTGTTTTTCTTTCAGCTATCTTCAGGAGTGGCTCTGGATCTAGGGACAGTAGTATTTTTGCACCTTCATCGGAGACACTTTTTGCATCCACGGGGTCATTTAATACTGCCAGAAATGTTTACTGTTTGTCTCAGCTGAAACCTGACTAGATATTTGAAAATATTTTTTTAAATTAGTCTAAAGAGGAAGCTAAAAGAGGAAGACTGACAACAGACATTAGCTCAGGGTCACTCTTCCTCACCAAAAAAAAAAATGTAGTCTGTGGTCATAAGCTGGCCAAATTGGAAGCTGATATTCAGAGACTGACAGGAACTTTTTCTAGGCCTTCTCCCCTAAGCTAAAATGAAACTATGTCCCCAGAGGGAAAGAAATATATTCCAAAGACCAACACCTCTAAATCTAGAACACAGGAATCTTTTGATCTCCCTCTTAGTTGAAGATCTTCTCCCTGATATAGAAGCAAACTGAAGATACGGTAGTTGGACAGGTGTTGTGGGAGGCTGTCCTGTGCATTGAAGGATGTTTGGAAGCATTCTTAGCTCCTACACACTAGACACCAGTAACACCCCCCTCAGTTCTAACAACCAAACTTGCTTCTAGACATTGCCAAATGTGTCGCTGGGGTAAAGTTATCTCTTGTAGAAAGCCCCTGCTCTAGAGCGTTTACACCCTTTCCCAAGAATTCTTCCAGAGAACCTCTGTTCTTGCAGACAGTCTTCAAGAATCTAGGATATAGTTCATATTCTTGTTTCCACTAAAGGGCCCTCTAACTATATTCTAGGCACTCTTCATTTTCTTCACCTGCCTCATCAGAAAAATAAAAGATTTTTTAAAAATTTTGTAACACTTTTCTTTTCTTCACCATGTTTGAAATAGATACCTCTGAAACACAGGAGCCAATTTCTAGATGTTTTCTCTCTACCTGTGTCAGCTCTTACTTCAGTGTCTATTCAAATTAATGAGAAAGAGTGAAAAAGAGGAAGAAAAAAAGAAAACAAAAAAGACTGATATGTGTGGGTTCTGCTGTTTGTAATAATCACACCAATTATATAACAATATTCTAGATATATTTCTATACTGGCTTTGGTTTTGTTTTTCTGCATAAATAATATAAAAACAACAAATTGCACTTAAAAAACAAAGTAATCTGCACAAACTACCTACATTCACTCTGACGTTGGAGTACTGGAGAAGAGCTTTCACATTTCCCATTTTTATATATAAAAAGGTGCAAATTTCATGACCCATGAGTCAGTACTCATATATTAAAATAAAAAAAGAAATTAGATTTTTACCTCCAAACCATGTAAAAAAAAAAAAGAAAAAAACTATATACACTTAAAATAATCATGCTAATGTGTCAGTTTTTCAAATATCTTGCATGTGGAAATGTAGTCCTAGAGAGTGAGGCTAGACACATTTTCTTATTTCTGGGTCAAAATGAATATTGAAATCAGTGGTTGTGCTTACTTGTTAAGTGCTCCATATGAAAAGAAAGAGACTACAGTTTTTTGTTTTGTTTTGTTGTTTTCGTATATGTATAGAGAACATAAAATATCAGATTAGTTATTTTAGTAGTGTTAGTAACTAAGAAATTATGAAGGCTAAAAGAAAACAGAGAATTAGTTAGAGTAACTGTTTTAATGAATTGTATTTAGCAATATCCAAGTAACCTTATAAGCTTTAAGAAGACAACTTTGACTTATTCTAATTCTTTGAATTGATGTGGGATAGGTTTTAGAAATCAATCAATGACACTTCTGACTTTTAACTCTGTTCTTAGATAGTGCCTTACTCAATTTTTTATATCATCTGTAAAGTACAAAAAGCTATAAAACAAGTAGTAGCTCTTCCTCATTTGATTACTTTTATTCTCTCTCATTCTTAACAGCAGTTAATCTTCCAGACTTTGACAATAAAAATGAATTCTATGTAAGGATTTATTACCAAGAGTTAGGCTGCCACTGGAGAATGCTATTCCCTTTGGTTTTAAAAATCTATCAGCGTCATATGCTACCCACCAACCTACTCAGGTGATAGTTTTAAACGTATTTTTGGTGAAAAGGTTTTACAAGGATCAATAGTTTATCCAGATTTGAAAGTGTCACAGAAGTTTGAAAAGCGTGGCCTGTTTCTTTAATTTATTAAACATATTTATTTAGCATCTAATATGTGCCACTGTTCCACTCTGATAATTTCTATGAAGAAAATAAATAGAGGATGTGATAGAGAGTGACATGAGAGAAAGTGTGATTTTTTATAGGGTAGTCGGAGAACTCATAACAAATGAGATGATATTTAGACTGAGAGTTTACAAGTTGGTGGCAGGCATAGAATAGTTGACAATAAGCCATCCAGAAAAGAAAACAATAAAAAAAAAATCCAAGGGGGAATTGAATGTTAACCTTCAGAAATAAAAGAAGGCCTATGCCTTTGGCACGCACTAGGCAGGCAAAGAAATTAAAAAGAAACACTTAAAAATGACAAAATATGCCAAATGATGCATAGAAAATTATAAATACTATCCAAAAGATAAGGCATTATTAAAAGATGAATGTATGTATTGACAAGACACAATAAGCAAAGTAATATATGTTTAATGCAATTCTTAGTAATATCCAAAGTGGCTTCTTCTAAAATATGATAAATTGCTTCTAGAGATTATCAAAAAGTATCAATAGGTGGAAAATTTAGAGACTAAATAACTATGAATTTATCCTATACAATTAAATATTTAAATGTCACCTCAATATTTTTTTGTTTCTTTGATGCATTTGCTCTCTTTAATTTTTTCTGATTTCTTCACTGTCATTGTAAGTGAGAAGCTGAGCATTGATTTGAGGGGGTTGTGTGATCTTGAGGCAGAACCTGCAAAAGAGACAAATTTTCCTGCGCAAGAAAATACTGAAGTCAAAAAGTCTGTGGGAAAGTCAGACTGACTGTGAATAAGACATAGTACAGTGGAGTTCTGTGTGGGGCAATATCAGAAAAAGAGAAACTATATGGCAGATAAGAGGGAAACCTCTGGAACATAAGGAATTCGTGATATAAATTGTTTATCTCTCTCTCTCACAGAACTTTAATAAAATGTACACTGAAGACTATAATGCTGATATTTTGGTGAATTAGTTAAGCTGAAATTCTTCTGCCACAATACATAAAGATTTTGGTTCAATATGTATTTCAGTAGAGAATAAATTCATGACTATTCTCATAAGATTATAAAGAAAATTGTCAGAGATCAAGAAAGAAGCGAGTGCAAATATTTAGGGATAAATGTTAGCTCTGTTCTATTCTAAAGCTATTATCCAAATGTCCACACAGAGAACTACAAACAAAGCTTATGCAAATGGTGAATTGGTTGAGATGACCCTATCCAAGATGAGACTCATGAATTAAGCAGCATACTAAGGGAGACTGAGCAAAAAACAAAATCACGATAAATATAATCTCCATTAGAGTAGGCAATAAGGACGCTTGTTTGGGTCCAATTAGATCTGGTAAAGTAGAGAAAAACATCTCCCCTGTGAGGTGGCTGGCATTCAGGTAGATTTGGGGATTGAATTCATACTTTTACTTGGTCAACAAAACCACAAACAAACAAAAAATTTAAATTATCTCTTCCTTTGAACTGTCTCAGCTGTATAGCAAAGGCAAAAGAAAATCTTCCCTGGAAGAAAATACCTTAAAACCAAATCTTAAATAATGACAATTTCCATTGAACATACAGTCAAGTATCAAACATCACAAAACATAAAATCATACAAGTTTTCTTAAGTGAGAGTAAACAAAGCATTCATACAAACATACCAGACTTGAAAAGACCTCAGATGAAAATATCAAGCATCACTAATTGTTACATCATTATAGTTGATATTTTAAGGAATAAAAACTTAATAAAGCATCATGAGACCATTAAAAATGACCAGACATGTTTAAAAATGACAAAAACCACCCAAACTCAGATAATCATTTGTCAATAATGATGATTTTTAAAATTAAAAGTAGAAGCTGGCCCAGTGGCATAGCAGTTCGCACACTCTGCTTGGGCAGCCCGGGTTTGGCAGGCTCAGATCCCCAGCATGGACAGATGCACCGCTTGTCAAGCCATGATGTGGTGGCATCCCATATAAAGTAGAGGAAGGTGGGCATGGATGTTAGCCCAGGGCCAGTCCCTTTAGCAAAAAAGAGGAGAATTGGCAATGGAAGTTAGCTCAGGGCTCGTTTTCCACACACAAAAAATATAAATAAATTAAAATTAATAGGTTTCAATAGCAGATTTGAGAAAGCTGAAGAAGAGAACTAAAGAAGTAGAAAATAGACCTGAAAAAATTAAACAAAATACAGCACAGGGAAACAAAGAGATGGAAGATATGAAGAAGTGAAGATACATGGAAGATACAGTAAGATGGATGAACATAAGTATAGTAAAACTTCTAAGAGGAAGATATAGACAGAATAGTGATGTAATAACTTTTTTTAAGAATACGAGGAATACATTCTCAGATACATAAACACAATAAATCCCAAGAAGTGTAGATAAATATATTTCACTTGCAAAATCAAAGATATGGAGATTATTTCCAAAGTAGCAAGTGCAAAAGAACGATTATCTATAAAGATGACTTTTAACAGCAATAATAGAAGCCAGAGTCAGTGGAAAATATTTTCAGAGGGAGACATAATGGTTTACCTAGAATTCCATAAACAATGTATAAAATTATATTTCAAGAAAAAAATGAAATGATTACATTTTCAGATTAAAAAGCACAACTGAGTTATTCACTAAATAAATTTAAAGATGAAGAGTATTACCCTAAGAAAAATGTTTTGGAATCATGAAGAAACAGATAATAAAGAAATATAGTACTGATGTACAAGTTCATCTAGGCAAAAAAGATGGGCTAAAAGTATGGAGCTCAAACATCAACAAACAAGAGCCCTGTAAACTGAAAGGCAAAGATTGGAGTGAAAGCATTTTAAGCCCTTTAATCCTTTTTTTTTATAATTCAAAACTGTGAACGCTACTTGCACTAAGCTATATAGTATAAAAGGTGTATTTTTTTTATAAAAAAATGTAATTAGCTTACTGGATACTTAGCCCAGTTTCTGCTTGTGATTCACTGCTAAGTTCTTTTGATACATTCAGATACATCAGAAATTTGGATAGTTTCATCCTTCAAAGAAATTTCTACTTGGAGCCTTTTGATCTGTTTCAGTCTGACCTCTATGTCTTTTGCCTCTCTTTTCTCCAAACCGCCATTGATCCTCCTCGTGCTGGAGTCCATTTACCTCTCTCTTGGGCTCAATCCTCTTAACTCTCTTTGTTCAAATCCATCTTTGTTTACTCACAATTTTTTTTTTTGAAATATACATTCTCCAATCACTTTTGGAAAAAAAAAGTTGTGTCTTAATTTGAGTTCCCTAGAAAAAGTTTAAGAGGAGATTTTTCTTCTTTTTTCTTTAAATTAGTGCTTGCAGCAGAAGAGAAATGAGAGAAGCAGAATAAAGCAGTAGCAAATGGTTAAGCAACTGTGGCGTTTCTGCTAGAGTCTAGCTTCATTCTGATACCTTACAGAGCTCTGGAAGCTGAACTGAACCACGAGTAAGTTGATCACACTGTAAGGCATGGGAACTAACATTTTATAACTTCATATCAGTCTGCTAAAGGCTGCAGTTGCCCTTTTGGAGAGGTAATAGCATGACCTCCCAAGAGAGCCACCCGTTTAGACAAAAAACAATTCTCAGAGAAGGGAGCAGCAAAAGAAAGGGATCCTTGAGAAAGCAACACAGCACATGGGGGTTGGTGCATCTGGTAGTAAAGAGGAGCAGGACAAATTGTTGACAGCATCTGCTCAATTGCACTTGATTCTCAAATTCTCAGTTCATCCAGTTGCCGATTTCCCAATGTTCTGATTAGTGAGATCTCTGGGAAAACTTATAAGAAACAGGATTGGAAGATAAATTAAATTTTCCACTACTGCAGTTGGTCTAGAGGCATAACTGACACTTCTTCCACTCCAAATTCTAGATCTCTCATTACCTTGGGTAGCCGCACTTCTGCTGGCCTAGTTGGTTGGCCTGGTGCAGGCAACCAGATTTGCATTATTGAGGGTTCTGAACATTGGATTCCATGCTCTTATCAGTCTATGATTTCTGTACTTGCCCATTTTTAGTTGGAACTGGACATAGGAGTACCAAGAACCATTCTATTTGATCACCTAGTTTGCAGACACATTCCTCCTTGTCCCTACTATGTACGCATTATTGACCTTACTTTCTTATGACTGCCAGGGTCATGTCCCCTGACAGTCTGATAACTCCTTTGCCTTCTAGGGAAGCACCTCTGCCTACTCACAACCCCACACTGGGAAACAGGACCTCAAGTCTTACAGAACTTATGAAGGCACAGGAAACACAGTTTCTCCAAGTAGTTACCCAAGTGATAATGGTAAGATCCACTTCTATTTCTAGCTTTTTCTTCTCAGACTATGTGTTCTAACAATTGGGAACATAGCATCACATAATGGTTGTTGTTTTAAGGCAGTCAGTCTCAACATTTAGCATTCTTCAGAATCATCTGGAGAGTTTGTTAAAACGCTGTTTACTGAGCCCTATGTGCAGAGTTTCTGTTTCCATAGATCTGGGGCGAGACTTGAGAGTTTGCATTTTTATAAGTTTCCAGGTGATCCAGATGCCATGGTTCAGGAATGAAACTTTGATATCCGCCGATTTAAGTTGTAAAGAGTAGTGCCCTATAATTACAGAATGCAATCTCCAAGACGGTCCCTCAGCTGTACCTTCAAGAGGCTATTTTGTAAGCTTTCTGGAGGTGCAATATGTTGTAACAGCTGTGGATCCCATGATCATGAGTTCACTGTTGCATCACCATTTCTGTCATGTGGCTCACTTGGTGTGAAACAAAGCCATGCAGGGTTTACATCAGTAGATCACACATTCTCTGAACGCTTGAATAGTGTTGCTGGCTGGGGTATGGCAGGCTGAAAAGATTCCCTAAATGTGTGTCAGTTCTGATGAGGATAAAATATTTTCTTTCTAAGGTTAGAAAGGGTCCTATGCAATCAACTTGCCATCAAGTGACTGGTTGTCCTCCTTGGTTTTCCTTGATGGCTAGTTAGAAATTGGGCAGTAACAATGGCTAAATATGGCTTAGTGAAAAATAATCCATGCTTGTGAGCCCAAGAGAAGTAACCATTTTTTGAACATATTTACAAGAATATGAACCTATTACAAAAGCACAGCATTGGCTAAGGATAGAGGTAGACTACTTTCTACTGGCTGAGTCATCCTGTCTACTTGGTTTTATATGGCCACCAGTGCAGTGGGTGCTCTTTGGTGGTACACAAATATGCTGACACTTGGTGTACACTCCTATAAACTCATCCACATGCCTCTCTCTAGACTTCCTAATCCCTGATCTAATCATGCTTCTCCTAGGCCCTTGACCAACAGCTAAACCTTTTCCCGTTAGTTACGATCCCATTGCTCATGAGACCACTTCTTTCTCAACAGGATAAAGATAATCAGGTGCACCATCCCCTGAAGGGAAAATAACCATGCTCATTGGGAGAATTTAGTCTACGCATTCTCTTTCAGGAGCACCCACGATTGGGGATGCAGCAGCAGTCCCTTTATGGTTTGCACACACATGACAAATCAACCCACCCTTGAACCAAACCTGGGCATTTTTCTCCTGTATATGCCTATCGTAGGGATCCATTTTTCTATTACGGCTTTAACATGGCTTCTGAGATAGGATTAGGCTCTCAGAAGAAGCTTAACAGCCCTCTCAGAAGTTCTGGCACTTTTACAATTAAGTCCTGAATTGGACCTCAGATGAATCTACTCTCCAGTTGCAGGGGATAAGGATTTCTTTACAAGCCTCAAGGAGGCCCTCTAATGCTCACTTTTAAAAAGTTTTTGATTAGTAGATTTAAACCTATCATTTTCTCTTATAAGGAGGATAGTTAAAATTCATTAAGAGTTTCAACCATCACTGACACAAAGTAAGTTTCAGTAAATATTAGCTGTAATTTTTTCTGTTTTATGTGCCCCCCGCCCCCACCATTCTCTTCAATTCCAAACCAGGAGAGGTCCCTTCCTCCCTTTCCCCAGTGCAAGTGTCACCTCAGGGAGCAACGCATAGGAGAAAAACTACTTAACATGTGTGTGGCTATTGTGGACTGAATATTTGTTTCCCCCACAAAATTCACATATTAAAATTCTAATCCCCGCTGTGATAGTATTAAGGAGGTAGGGCCTTTGGGAGGTGATTAATTCCCCTCACAAATAATTAGGTGGTCTGGTGAATGGGATTAAAAAGAGAAAGTAGAGCTTGCTCTCTCTGCTCTACACCATGTGAGGATACAAGGAGAAGGTGGCTAACTGCAAAACAGGAGAGAGCTGCCTGCATCTTGGCCTTTGCGGCCTCTAGAACTGTGGGAAATAAATGCCTGTTGTTTAAGCCACCCAGTCTATGGTAATTAGTTACAGCAACACAAACTGACTAAGACAGTGGCCTAGTCTGGCCCTTAGGAAAATCAATGTTAAAAAGAGCTGGTTTTTGCAATTTCTCTTGTGTTATTTCTTGATTCTTTTATACATGATGGAAGTTCTTTCCCTTAGGACGTTATTTCTTTGGCACAAATCTTTGACAAACTCCCCTATATGTTTTCTTTAAATATCCACATTTAAAGATGGATCAAATTAGACTAGGTGAGGCTAATTCCTACTTACTCTAATTATTGTTTACTACATTGCATATGTATTTTTCTCATTATAATGTTGTTACCATAGGATAAATGTCCCATTGTTAGGACCAGCAACTGATGCTTTTCCGTTTTCTGAAATGTTAGCCTTACTTGGTTAAATTCAGTGGTGTTCAAGCTTTGGATCATTTTATTCTGTGGTTTCAAGTGAACATCCCAGAATTTCCATCTTATTTTCCCTTGATTTACTTCTTCATCTCTCCTCTCTCTCTCTCCTTTTCGCTCTAGTTCTCCCTCCTGCTCTCACACTCAGTCTCTCCTCACACCTCTCTACCCTTGATAAATTCTTTATGGTTTCTTGTGAATGTAGTTACTTAATGCCTTGTATTTCTACAAACAAATCATGATGCTCCTCTCTTTCCTATAGAAGGAAGGAAACTAATACACTTACGATGCCATCTAAGGTTCAGCCATGGAAGGGAGCAATGTAGAGTTTTTGTCATATATTTGCATCTTTGAATTCTAACATCATTTCTAAATTTTCTGTAAAGATTCTTACTCATAAATTATACTAACTGATGCTTCAGGCTATGGAAAATGAAATTTAATTTTAGAGATGAAGGAATAGAATATTATAGACATAGAGCAATGGAACTAGAAACTCTTTATAAAGAATATTAAAATATTTATATATGTATAAATTCTGCCTTCAAATAATATGCACACTTCATTTTACCTCTTCAGTTTCTAATGATAATTCTGATCCTGCAAAATACTTTGCAGAGCTGCTCTTTCTAATGTAGCGATGTTGAATCAATCAGTCAACTCATATTTTTCAAAATTTTGGATATTAAATGTATCTTTATCCTACTTAAAGCCATTGAGATTAGTTGACTAGTAAATAAGGTATAAACCTATATTTTACTAGAAGAGACAATGGGAAGGTGTGTGCTGATATCCTTTGAAGGATGATCAAAGGGATAATTGAAATACAATGGAAAATAATTGTAGAAATAATAGCAATTTAAAAGAAAATAAACACAAAAATATCACTCTGAATCTTAGGCTCCTTTACATGTTCCTCTGAAGAAATAAATTGGTTTCTTTTAAGAATATTCTAGAAAATTCTCTAGGTCTTTCTTTTTCAATCCATGTTATAGTGTTTATGGCTACTTTCTTTTAAATTATTCTGGATTTTTGAAAATTGCTTTTTTTTGAAGATTATTCTAATTCTATGGGACCATTGACCTTTCAAAGATTTTAAAATTCATGAAGGCCATAACATAGAAGAGTCATTGTAATAATGTCAGTACTGTATATATCTCTAGTAACATTTGGAAGTGCATCTGAAACACATTATTCTTTCAGCCCTTTTTGGAAACCTTTATCTCTTATATTGATATGCATAGTGAATTTAGTATATTTCAGCAAGCCCTTCCAAATTTGTTAGAATTCCTATGACTGGATTTCTCAGCAACAAAAACAAAACAAAAAACCAAACTGTCCTGGAGGTGTTTTGTACGTAGAACATATAGAATAAACTTTGTTTAGGCTCTTCAACAGTATATATGTTAGTGTTATCACACAGAATTTAAAACATTACAAAGTCTAACCTACAAAATTTTTTTTTTATCTGATAGGATTTTGGATTGCAGAAAGACAATTCTTGTGAATTTGAGGTAAATTGTCAAGATGCTTTATTTTATATTTATGGACAGACACGTACAGTTTACTAAAGATTTTCTGATAGGTATAGCAAAATCAGTGTTTATATAGATACATTATGAGTAGTGCAAGACAATCAGCCACAATATTTAAAATATAAATTATGTTTAAATCTGTTTCAAAATACCTTAAAGACAGCTTAGTCCTCTTAGAAGGCAGTTGCACAGAGTCAGAGAATAATTCTTCTCAGCCAGTTGAGATGAACTCTAAAGGAAGAAACCACTTTTATTTTATTCTGCCTTGACCTGCTTCTAAGAAACAGTAGTTTATCTAACATCTAACACTTCATTTTCTGACATAGAGATCGAAAACAAGAAACAGTTCAACATTCTCGAAATGCATCCCAAGGAAGAACTCACATCTTTGCTTTTATTTCCCCCTCGATATTATTTTTTAATAAAGAGCCTAGTCAGAAGAATAAGGGAAGGGGATAATGATTATTTTGCTAAAAATTTCTTTAATTTAATTCAAGTTTCAGTCACAAGAAGCAAAGAAAAATATTTAGTACCAAAACAAAAAATGTGTGCAAAACAAAGACAACTAGTTTGAATGCACCCATGATGAGAGTTCTGAACTGGAACCAAAAATACACATAAGTGGGAGGACACAGCCACTAGTCAGCTGCTCACATGGTTAGAAATACTGTACTGTGGGCCAGCATGCTGCTGTAGTGGTTTAGTTTGCATGTTCTCTTTCAGCAGCCTGGTGTTCACGGGTTCAGATCCTGGGAGCAGACTTACACACTGCTCATCAAGCCATGCTGTGGCGGCATCCCACAAACGAAATAGAGGAGGATTGGCACAGACGTTAGCTCAGGGCCTATCTTCCTCACCAAAGAAAGAAGAAATACTGTACTGTGATCCCAAATTGTGTAGCTAAGTTCACAGTACAGGAATAGTTGCAGATAGTAAGGTGCTAGGGCAAATGTTAGGGTCTAGGATTTGATTACATAAAAGCAGGTTCAAATTAGCAGCCATTACAAAATTACCAACAAACATTCATTTTAAGAGAGTCCTTCACCTCTGTGTTTTCCTTGCCCTTTTTTATTGTTGGTCAAAAGAAAATAGTAAGCATAAGTTCTCAACTTAAATGAGACAAACATTAGTATTTACTTTAATTGTTGATCATTCTGAAATTGACCCAATTATATGCAGATTTTAAAAATGAATGTGAAACTTTGCTTGATTTGAGACAATGTTTTTTGTAGAATTTTATTGTTTGCTGGTTTTAAGTAGATATTATTTAACAGAGCGTGGAAGTACTCTTTAATTCATTGAGGTTTCTTTTTTTTCCTCTAATAATCAGGAATAGGTGTTAAATTATATTCAATACTGCTTCTGATTCTAAGAAGATAATATAGTTCTTTTCTATTAATCTGAGTTAATTAAAGAAAATTACTTTCAAATATTGAACTGTCATTACATTCCTCTTATTTTTATTATTGAATTCAGTTTCTTTTTTTTTTTGTGAGGAAGACCGACCCTGAGCTAACATCCTTCGCCAATCCTCCTCTTTTTGCTGAGGAAGACTGTCCCTGGCTAACATCCGTGCCCGTCTTCCTCTACTTTATATGGGACGCCGCCACGGCATGGCTGACAGGCAGTGCATCGGTGGGCGCCCGGGGTTCCGAACCCGCGAACCCCGGGCTGCCAAGCGCGGACTAAACCGCTGCGCCACCAGGAGGCCCCCTTGAATTCAATTTCTTAATTTTTGTTTGTTTGGGGTCTTGCATTCATAACCATGAATAAAATGGGCATGTAATTCTCCTTTCTCTGTCTGATTTTGTAACAACATTTTAAAACTTTAAGAATGATTTGGGAGTTTTTTCTTTTCTTTTATTGCTAGACAAAGAATTTGGATAAGGAAAGAAGAATGACATGTCCCTTTAAATTTTGGTGAAACCTATTTATAAGATTCTCTAAATTTAATGTTTTATTAATGGCAAATATTAAAATTGCTGCTTTGATTTCTGTAACAAATAAAGGAATAATCAGACTTCATTTTATTCTTGAATCAATCTTGTTTGATATTTTCGTTTAATGTCAATTTGTATAAGATTTCATATCTTGCTACAATTATAAGTTTGTACTATATTTTAAAGTTTTTCTATATCTTGTTGTTTATCCCTTTTTATTCATAATGTTATTTTTGTCTTATCTTTTTTCTCCTGATCAGTCAAACCAAAAGTGTGACTATTGTATTACTCTCTTCAGACAACAGTTTTGATTTTCTAGATTCTCTTTGATTATTTTGTTTCATTTTAGTTTTCATTAAATTATACTCATTTTTAAAATTATCTGCTCTTATTATTTAGTGATTTTTTTCTTTCCTTTTCCTAATTTCTCATAGGACACTTTTGTTATTACCTTTTGAATTTTCCTTTTTTTTATTATAAGTTTTCAATGCAACGCATTTCCCTTAATGCACTATTTTGCTACATTCCTCAGGTTTGAGACACAGTCGAACGACTGTGTTGCAGATAGATAGATAGATAGATACACATGTACATATATACCTACATATGCATGTATATATAAATATTAATTTCCAATGAGATTAATTTTTGACTCATGATTTAGGTATATTTTTAATTCCTAATATACAGTATTTTAAATTTTACCTTTTTGTTTATCAACTTCTCAGTTAATTTAATGGTGACAGAGTGATGTTCTCAGTGATACTTAATTTTGAGGATGTCTGGAGAAAATCTTATGGCCTGAGTGATACTTTTAAGTGTTTCGTATGTCTGAAATGAATGTGCACCCTATAAGTGTTAAAGAATTTAATGCATAGATTTTTTTAAAGATTGATAACTGTGCTTTTCCATAATTTTACTGATTTTATGTTGTTTGGCCAAATGATAATGAATGATATGTATAAATATTACACCATTTGGAACATAGGTTTAAAAAATTTATAGCACCCTCTGAAGTTGGCATTTTGTTATCAAGTACTGATTCTCTCTATTACAGATGATGTTTTTGTTTTAGAATATTTTTTCTATTGTAAATATAGCTATAACTGCTTTCTATCGGTTAGTATTTGCCTGATATAACTTTTTCCATCATTTTATACTCAATTCTTTCATGACTTTATGATTTAGATGTGCCTCTTCTAAGCAGCATATAGATTTGTATGTTTTAAAACAACTTAATCTTTTTCATTTAATGAAAATGTTAGTGTGTATGTATTTTCCTTAATGACATATGTAATATGTATTCATATTTATGTTTGAGATCATTTTTCTGTATTTCTTTTGTTTCTTTTAAAATTCATGTTATGGATCAATTAAATGTGTTCTTATTTTACTTTTTTCTCTCTATTGGTTTAGAAATTACATTTTCTATTTATATTTTTTAGTGGCAAACTTGAAGCATTAAAGGATTTATGTAATTCCCCATATCTTAATTTGAATAATATGTTGCCTACTTCTAAAACCTTAAAAGGCTTTTCAGTACATTAACTCTGGTCATCCTCCTTGCAAATGATACATTACTGATGTCAAATTTTTTTAAATTGTCTATTTTTAATTACATATTGGTTATTAATTTGTTATTTTATTCAAATGATGTTTGGATGTTCCTATGGGTTTTCCATATAATGTGCTCTGTTCTTTCTCATATCTCAGCAATACTTTGTAGAGAATTGTCTTCTTAAAGTGTCCCTTTTAGATTTTATTTTAGGGCAGATTTTAGGGCAAATTTCCTCAATTTTTACTTGTAAATGTTGAGATTTACCTTTGTTCCTAAATGATACTTTTGTTTGTATGTGTTGAGAACTATTTTCTCTTAAAATTTGAAGTTATTCTCAACTATCTTTCTGGTTTCCTTTATTGTTATTAAAAGATCTGTTATTCTCTTTATTTTCATGTCTCTCCTTTTCCATTGGTTACCTTCAAAATTTTCTCTTTGTCATCAGTGTTCTTTAGTTTCATTTCCATGTGTCTGTGTATAGATTTCCTAGTATTGACTTTGCTTAGAATATTCTGTGCCTCTTAGACTAGTAAATTCCTGCCTCATCAGTTCTAGACAAATTCATAGCAATAATCTTAAATATTTTCTTCCCTCCACTTTTTTTCCCATTTTCTCTTTCTGGTAGTCTAATCAGATAGTGTCTTATTCCATCTTCCGGCTGTCTTAAAGTCTTTTTCATATGTTTGGTTTTCGGATGTCTCCTCTGAATTTTGATGAATTTTCATAAAGACTTCCCAGTTCACTGGTGTCTAAAGCACCTTCAACCGTTACTTTTTTGTTTAAAAAATTATAAAATTTTCATCTCTAGTCATTTTATTTTCTAGTTCTTTCTTTTTATTCTTAATATTTTCGTATGGATAATCTTTTCCTCCTTTCATCCTTTAATTTTTTAACTTTTCATACACATCTAGAATAAAATCTGTATATTAAAGTTCCAACATCTATTTCTGTTTGTGGACTAAATCTATTGTTTCTTCATTCTGTTAATACTTTCTATGGCTTGCCTTCTAATGTGTATGGTATATGGTATGGTATTAGTTTCTGGATGATTCTGTTTGAGTTTTTTTTTAAATAAGACTTTATTTTTTTTTAATTTTTAGAGCAGTTTTAGGTTGACAGCAAAATAGAGGAGAGGGTGCAGAGATTTCCCATTTACCACCTTCCCCCACACTCTCACAGCCTCCTCCATTGTCAACGTCCTCACCAGAGTTTGGTGCACTTGTTACAATTGATGAACCCACATGGACACATCATAATCATCCACAATCCATAGTCTACCTTACAATTTATTCTTGGTGTGGTATATGTACGGGTTTGGACAAATAGGTAATGACAAGTATCTATTATTATTGTATCATACAGAGTATTTTCACTGCCCTCAAAATCCTCTGTACTCTGCCCTTTCATCTCTCTCCCCACCTTCCATCCTAAGTCCTGGTAACCACAGATTTTTTTACTCTCTCCATAGCTTTACCTTTTCCAGAATGTCATGTAGTTGGAATATAGTTATATAGTATGTGACTTTTCAGCCTGGCCTTTTCACTTAGTAATATGTTTTTAAGTTTCCTCTATGTCCTTTCTTGGATTAATAACTCATTTATTTTTGGCCCCGAATAATATTCCATTGTCTAGATGTACTACAGTTTATTCATTCACCTACTGAAGGCCATCATGGTTGCTTCCAAATTTTGTCAATTATGAATAAATCTGCTGTAAACATCTGTGTGCTGATTTATGTGTGGACATAAGTTTTCAACTCTTTTGGGTAAACTAAAGAGCATCATTGCTGAATCATATAGTAAGAATATGTTTAATTTTGTAAGATAAGAAAGTGTTTGCCAAAGTATCTTCCAAGGTGGCTACACCATTTTGCATTCCCACCAGCAATGAATAAGAGTTGCTGTTGCTCCACATTCTCACCAGCATTTGGTTTTGTCAACGTTTTGGATTTTAGACACTCTAATAAGTGTGTAGTGATATCTCATTGTTGTTTTAATTTGCATTCCCCTGATGACATATGATGTGAAGCACCTTTTAATTTATTTATTTGCCATCTGTATATCGTCTCCGTCAAATATCAGTTGACTATATTTACTTGGGTCTATTTCTGGGCTCTGAATTCTGTTTTATTGATCTATTTGTCTATTCCTTCACCAACACCACAGTGTCTTCATTACTGTAACTTTACAGTAAGTTTTGTAGTTGGGTAGTTCAGTCCTTCAACTTTGTTAACTGTGGGGTTTTTGTAGATGTTCATTATCAAGGTGAGGAAGTTCCCCTCTATTCCTAGTTTACTGAGAGGTTTTGTCATGAATTGTTGTTAGAGTTTCTCAAATGTTTTTTTCTACATCTATTGATATAATCGTATGATTTTTCTTTTTTAGTCTATTATGTGATGGATTATTTTACAGTGTTTGCTTAATTATCACTTTACCAGAAATATCTATCCTGCATAATCAGTGTAAAATAATATTATTCTCAGTAACTCTTTCTCTTATTGCACTGCTGTACTTTTATCACTCCTAATGTATTTGTTTTTCTTATTTTTTTATTCCTCTCTGTCCTCATGAGACAATAAGTTCTTTTGTGAGTTGCTGTTTTTCAAAATCTTAGGAAATTGGCACTACATAGTAGGCACTTTTCTATACATGTGGGTCACTTTTTAATTTACTTAGGACTTTTATTTCCTTCAGATACATTTATATGCTTTCTTATGCAGGCATCTTCTTTTTTAACTTTCTTTTACATTTCATCATTGCAGATATTCCAAATATTTAGTAAAATATCAATAGTTTTAAATAAAATATTTATTCCCTATCTTTTATTGAATGATATAAATAATAACAACCATGTATTGTGACTCTACCATAAGTTAAAACTGGTTTATGCTCATTTTTAAATTATACAATACTCTGTAAAACAAAATATAGGTTTCTTTAAGAAGTATATATAAATTTTAAGTGCTGGAAATGACAAAATTCAGGATGTACATTTAAATTCAGAAATGCTTTATTCCAAAGTCTGTGCCCTTAAAGCCATTCCAGTATACTGTAATCTATACTAGGCAGGATCTCAAACATGCTCATGTATCTATTTACTGTTTTAACATAAATATTTTTAATATTGATTTAATATTACTTAATGTAATATTTAATATTAATTCTTTAGTTGATGAATTCTTGTGGAATATCAACTATTCTTCCAGGAATAGATTCCATGAGCCATATCCACATAAATATAACTAATTAATTAATATATCTAATGAAATTGTTTGTTTCAAGACAAGGTCATATGGGTCAATGTGATTTTATAGAAAAACTGACAGAGTTCACCAATAGATTAGATTGTTTGATTGATTTTTTTATTTTCATCATTCTTCTTTTATCAGTCTATAAAATTAAAGCATTTCAATCCTTTGTAGGTTTATTTCAGAAGAATAAAAAATTATGTAATATTTACTCTAAATTTAGAAAATCACTTCATAGTTATATTACAAACTTCTATTAAGCTTATAGTATGAATCATGCTATTCCTTTACGTTTTAGTCTGCCATCCATAGTAGCCTATCAAAAAGTCAAGAATCCATAAACTAAGCAAAATTCTCCCAAAAGCTTTCATTTTGTTCACTCAAGTTATTATAATATGACTCTTGATAAAGCGTTTACATTGCAATATTATAACAAAAATGATAGAAAATATTGTTTTACTTTAATAAGGAGAATGAGCCCTTTTTCCTGACATTCCTATTTGTTTAATTGCATATCTTTTAAATTTTTCACCTCATCTAAGTAATCAGAATTAGAAATATTAAATATTACTGAATGTGGGTTATTTAAAGTTGATTTTTTAAAACCCTTTCATTTGAATATACATTTATAAGAAGACTTCAGAATGATTTCAATACTTTTTTAAAAAAAAAAATCACATAAAATAGTATTTATTTCATTATCCCAATGTCAACTATTAAACACATAAACAAATTTGACAAGATAAATTGGTTGAATTTTCTAACTCCATAAATCTGCACCAACACATGTAACTATTTCTTAAGCATGATGGCCAATTGTTGTGATCCTCATTAAATAATGGCACTACTTTGTTTAAAGTTTCAAAAAGTATTATGTTTGAGCTTGAAGAAATACAGCCATGGACAGCCTCTATGAAATACGTAGATAAACCTTACTTAAGTGTTGGCAAAGTATGTTTACAGCATGTGATTTCAGATGTACTGAATAGAACCCTGCCTAGAAACTGAAGTCAGATATTTTGCAATTTAAGGCTATTGTTTTCTTCTTTTCAGGTTTTAGTCTTTTGCTAGGGTGCAGGTGCTTCTGATAACACAGTAGTTTGGGCTCTACATTTTTTCATTTATCCTTCAGTTTGAATTTGATTTTTTGTTTCAGATTTTTAATAAAATGAGAAAGAGCTGATGTTGTCTCCGATGTTTGACATAGAGAGAGGTACAGAACCACCATTAGATTTGATGAGCTTACAAAGAGCAAGAGGGAGACAATAGAACTAAAACTGACTTCTTGAATGTGTTGCAGAGATGCAGGGAGAGATGCTCTATTATGTGATGCATCAGAATTGCAGGCAATATGAGATCCTCAAATAAAAGTTCCTCTGTTAAACACATAAAACGGTTTGTCTAAGAACTAAAGTATCAAAGTGAGAGTAGTAAGTATTATTAATGGCCCAGTCGACTGAAATATTGAATATATAGTCAATCAAGGGGTAGACTGAAGTTCTTATGATTGAGATGTTAACAGGGAATAGTGTCTTTAGTAAGGTTTCAAACTCAAATATCTATATTAGCCTGGTTGTTAATGTATAGCACAGATGGTCTGGTGGGATCTGCGGTGAAGATGAACAGGAAAGTTCATATCCCTTCTATTTTTCTCATCAGCAGATCTTATAAATATTTCCCTCATTTATGCAAATCTACAAAAAGTTAAATGCTGAAAAATAATTCATTTAATTAAAAATACTAAAAACAACAAGAAAATGAGCAAATATACTCACTGCACTCATTCATTTAACAGAGGTTTACTAAATCCCCACTGTAAACCACGCACTACTCCACTTATCAAACATAACATCCCTAAAAGTCATATATCCTGTGAAACAACAAAGAAAATATGGTGATACTTGATTAAATGACTATTTTTTTCAAAAATGTTATATTAAGTCAGTGTTTCCTAAAGTTTGATAGTCGTATGCACAACAGGTAATATAAGAGAGACTGTAATTTTAGGAGTACGCTAAAAAAGGCAAATACGCCATGGCATATATGGCCCCTTCTTAGGGTGTGGGGTGTAAAGGAAAGGGAATCTAAGGAAAGACACAAAGGTTGGGGCTATGAAGAGAGTGATGAGACAAATCCCAGGCTATGCTTTTCAGTTTCTGTCACATTGCTATAATCATAGAGTGCACATCCACATACACATGTACGCATGTGCACACACACAGTCTCCAAATATACCCAGCACAGAGCATGAAATTATGGAACGCCACCATACTAGCAAGGGTGAGGATCACAAGCATAAAGTACATGGGATAAGAGCATCGTTAGGTCCAGATAACTGTGGAGAGCTCACCCATTGAGAAGGTCTGGTTCATGGAGTCAAAGACTACATGCTTTCAGAAGATGAGGGTATAGTTTAGATTCTGACTGAGAATTAGTTCCTTCTGATGGGTTGGAAAGTTTAAAACCACATTTACAGAGTACCCATGCAGCTAGCATTCTGGGTGCATATAAGATTCTACCAGTGAGACATAATAAGATAATATTGGGTAAATGGATGTGGAACAGAGGCTAACTTTTTTTCAACAGTTGCTGGCAAAAAATTGAGGAGACACTTGAGTGTCTATTGATGTCAGACTCTGCATTCCAGTGTTTAGTCACCAGCAATTTGGCTGAGAGAGCCAGTTTTCAAGGCAGCAATAATTGTAGCAGCAGTGCAAGTTTCCTCGTCTGGTTTGCAGCTACATTAGTGTGACTTCCTCCTAACTCCACTCCTTCGGTCCTTCTAATAGTTTTGAAAGCACCAATCCATGAATTAAATAGTTTCTCCTTGATATACTCAGAGTGGCTTCTGTTTTCTTCACTAAACTCTGAGTGATACAGAGGGCTGAGCAATACCATAGGGTATAGACTTGATTAAGATTTATGGACTATGTGATGGCTACTTTTAATGGGAGCTCCTTGTTTGACATCATATTGATAGAAACACACTATAGGTTTTCCCCCTGGAAATATATATCATTTCTCCTCTGACTTTAAAGGACCTTCATGTGCCCACTCTGGTTCCGGAAATACAGAGCCTGGGATCTGGGTTGGGTCCATCTCTGATTGCTGACCCACTGTTCTCCTATGACTCCTCTAGTTCTGATCTTGTTATTCTTGTGCATCTTCAACATGTTTTTTCATTGGCTCTTTCTCGCCCAATCTGTTTAATCTATCTAATCTCTTGAAAAAATCAGATTTTTTCACCCTATCTTCATAATCTGTTGTTAAAGCCATAAACTTTAGCCTCTGAGAACCAAAAGCAGACACAATAATTCAGAATTCTTCTTTTGAATATTCGGGCTTTGTGGGTAATGAACGATTCCTCACTGAAGTTCAAAGACAATTGGATGAGCATCACAGATCTCTTGACTCACTTAAGATTGCACGAACAAATTGAAGAGAGTGCAGCATTTTGCTAGAGAAATTATCTGAATCTTTTATAAGATGCTGAGAAGAGTCACTAATGGGAAAACAGCAACATTATGGAGAGTCACACACTTTATTAGGACCATTGTGATGTATTCACTGGCTATCATATTTCTATTACAGTTTAAATTGAAAAAAGAACCAGAACTTTTGACTAGCCTGACAGTTACTAAATTAGAATTGGAATTGATGGTTTAGATTTATTTATTTTCATTACTTGGGTTTTCAACATTCTTCCCTGTGGCAGGATTTTGCAGAATTTTGTCCCAACCTAGACAATTTCCTCATTCTAATTCGCTATAATGAAGAAAGATGAGAAAGATAAGGATCAAAATTCTCTGTATTTACATGTCCAATTTGATCAAGCACTGGTTTTAGGTGGTACTTTATTATAGTTTGAGACTGTTGAAGCTTTATTTGGCAGATAGGCACATCGATTGAATAGGCCCATCTGTTGTCCCAGCAATTAGTTGGCTCGCATATAGATGAACCAGGCATGTATCCAATGTGAGGAGAGTCTTCTGTGAGAGGCCTTGATTATGAAAATAAGACTTGGCTTCCAAGAGAAATGCCAAGAGAATCTAGGCCATAAGCCTCTACATTCATTCATGGCATTTTGGGGCTTTTCTAAGACACACAACATTTATTCAAAATATTAATTGAAAAAAGTTCATTTGTCAGAATGAAATTGGCTTCAGCTTCACTTTGGATAATTTTGTGGTATTTTAAAACACCCAAGTCACAATTAATTAACTGGGCATCATTTATTGTTAGATTTACTTAAGAGTTCTACTAAAGCTTAATATATTAATATTTGCATATTTATACAGGTATATTAGCAGAATATTTTCATACAATTCAGTTTATAAGAAAATCTCTTTGTTGAAACATAAGGTCAGAACTGAAAACCAGAATAATTCAAGTGGGTCTCTTCTATATACTGTCATAAAAAAACAGCAGAACAAAATCCACTTTTTCATAAAATGTCTCCCCTGTTATTTAATTAGGGTGTTGACAGATTTTTATTTTTCATGCTCAGAACGTAAATACAAACATCACTGTTTCTTATTGGAAAGGATCTTAACTTATATAGATTTGATATGTCTCAATAAATTCACTCATTCATTCATATAAGTACATTTTGAGAACTAACTTTGTAATAGCATCCTAGATCCATATGATAAAGTACTAAAGGGAACACTAAAATTTAATAAATAAACAAACACTGCCCTTGTTGAATTTAGATTCTAGTATGGACAAAGAGGTAGTAAATAGAATTAATAATTTAAATAATAGCTTAATGTATATAAGTACTCCGGAGAAAAATAAAACAGAGAATGAACTGGGAGTGTTAGAGTATATGTTTCAATTTTAAATAGAGTGAACAGAGTTGTAATTGAGAAAGTGATACCTGAGTGAATACTAGAATGACATGCAAGAATGATGTCTGCTGATTTAGGGAGTAGAGAGTACGAGGCAGAGAGATTAGCAAACGCACATGTTGTGATGAAAGAGTATGACTGGTAAGATTGGGGAATAGCCTGGAGCCAGTCTGGTTGCACAGTGGTTAGGGAGAGCAATTAGAGATGAGAAAAGAGTTAATGGATTTTTGTAATTTGGTTTTTACAAAGAGTGGGATAGAGATCATTGGAAGGTTTTTATTCTTCTTATTCTTTTTTCTATTTATTTTTTTAAAATGTTCTTCAGCTGAGGCTTGTTTTTGGTTTTCTTTAAATTATTTTATTGAGGTCACAATTGTTTATAACATTGTGTAAATTCAGGTATACATTATTATTTATCAGTTTCTGTGTAGACTGCATTGTGCTCACCATCAGTAGTCGAATTTTTATCTGTCACCATACATATGTGCTCCTCTATCCCTTTTGCTGACCCCCTAACCTCCTTCCCGTCTGGTAGCCACTAGTCTATTCTCTTTATCCATGTGTTTGTTTATCTTCCACATATGAGTGAAATCATGTGGTGTTTGTCTTTGTCTGGCTTGTTTCTCTTAACATCATACCCCCAAGGTCCATCCACGTTGTTGCAAATGGGATGATTTTGTCTTTTTTATGGCTGAGTAGTATTCCATTTTATATATACACCTCATCTTCTTTATCTATTCATGAGTTGAAGGGCACTTGGATTGCTTCCATTTCTTGGCTATTGTGAATAATGCTGCAATGAACATAGGGATGCATAAATCTCTTTGAATTGTTGATTTCAAGTTCTTTGGATAAATGCCCAGTAGTGGGATAGTGGATAGTACGGTATTTCTATTTTTAATTTTTTGAGAAATATCCATACTGTTTTCCATAGTGGCTACACCAGTTTGCTTCCCTACCAGTAGTGTTTGAGGGTTCCCTTTTCTCCACATGCTCTCCAGCATATGTTGTTGTTTTGTCTTGGTAATTATCGCCATTCTGACAGGCGTCAGGTGATATCTCATTGTACTTTTGATTTGTATTTCCCTAATAAGTAGTGACATCAAACATCTTTTCATGTGTCTGTTGACCATCTGTACATCGTCCCTGAAAAAATGTCTGTTCATATCCTCTTCCCATTTTCCAACTGGGTTGTTTTTGTTGTTGTTGTTGAGTTTTATGAGTTCTTTATGTATTTTGGAAACAAACCCCTTGTTGGATATATGATTGGCAAATATTTTTTCCTAGTTGGTGGGTTGTCTTTTCACTTTGTTCCTGGTTTCCTTTGACTTGCAGAGCTTTTTAGTCTAATATAGTCCCATTTATTTATTTTTTCTTTTGTTTCCCTTGCCTGAGTAGATATGGTATTAGAAAAGGTGCTGCTAAGACCAATGTCATAAAGAGTACTGCCTATATTTTCTTCTAGGAGTTTTATGTCTTACATTCAGGTATTTAATCCACTTTGAGTTAATTTTTGTGTATGGTGTAAGATAATGGTCTATTTTCATTCTTTTGCATGTGGCACTCCTGTTTTTCCAACACCACTTATTGAAGAGCCTTTCCTTTCTCCGTTGTATGTTCTTGGCTCCTTCGCTGAAGATTCATTGGAAGTTTTTTAGCAGAAAAAGACATAATTTGGATTTCAAAAATATAACTGGTTGATCTGGAGAGAATTAAATACAGAGGCACGATGGTGAAAGCAGAGAGGACGATTAGAAAGCGATAGAAATTTGGTTGACAGTTGATGGTGAATTTTCCCAGAGTGGTAGCAGTGGAAATAGTGATAATGGCTAGAGTCCAGATCCTTTTTGTAGTTAGGACCCAAAGAATTCCCTGAAGATTGGATAGGTGCCAAAGAAAGAGGACTCAACAATGATTTTGAAGTTTTGGGCCTCAGATACTAAAAGGAGATAAATCAACATATCTGAATAGAATATTTGGCTTAAAATTAATTTCCATGAGTGCTTCCTAGCTATTTTGGTAGAAGAAGTGCAGGCCATTTGCATCTTTCTTCCTTCCCCAACACAAAACTCTCAACTACATGTATTGTACTTGTGTAACCCAATTCCATGGATACATCCTACACTAGAAACTATGCTACATTCAGCCCTGTTACCGGCCACCTCACTATTCAAACTGCACTCCTCTTCCTCCAGCTCATTCATTCAAATATGTCACTTCACAAATTCTTCAACATCATTAGTACTCCAAGCTAGAGACCTACACAACTGTCTTCACTTCTCTCATTGCTCGACTGGAATTACAGCATCATTTTAACCACTTCTTTATAAACAGCCTTAATATTAATACATTTCTGTCTCATTTGATCTTACTTATCAAATGAAATCACAATATTTCAACTCAAGTATCAATTTTCTTACTTCCACATCTAATCAATTTTAGGTTTTACTTACATAAAAACACTGTGGCTCTTTGCTTCTGTGTACAAATAGAGTTACAGAAGTTAAAAAGTGAAACAATCTTTTATCATTTTTAACTATGTGTGTGTGTGTGTGTGTGTGTGTGTGTACGTTGAGATGTAAGTTTAAGGGACAGTAATGTGGAGAAAACTTCTTTATTCTTAAAGCTGTTCAATTTTGAGCTCTGGATTTAAGGAGGAAGATGAATCTTAAAAAGGATGTTTCATATAATGTTGGCTATTTAATTCTCAGTGGCATTTTCTCCAAAATTGTGTATAACTTATTTTATATTCTTGTGTAAAGAACAAGACTGATTAACAATTATAGGATGCTATCTATGCCTTATCAGTTTCTCGTATAGGCTTTATTTCTCTTAAAACACATCATACTACATTATTTAGCCACTTTGCTTCTGGAGGATAAGAGTTTATTGATTCTCTTGACTGAAGATGTCTAAGCCACAAAATATATAACAGCAGCTTTATCTGTACAATGGTAACATCATGGATGAGAAATAAAAAGATTAAAATAATAAAACAAAATGTCTTACATTAACCAATGAGAATAGTGTTCTATGAACTGAAAAATTCAACCAAGTTAATTCTGTATACCTCAAAGCAACGACTTAAAAAAAGGAGAAAAACAGAATATATTTGGAGTAATATTGTGACCTGAACTATTGTCAAATCCAAGTTTGTTATGAAAGGAAAATCTACCTTTTATCATCTTATGAAGTACATATGTCCAGTTTTCCCTTTAAAAAAACCATAGTAGCACTCTTTTTCCATTTAAAAAATATTCAAATGACAACAGATTCACTAAAATTAAAAAACTATGAAAGATATGAAATCAAAACAAATGTTCTGCAGATGACACCTACAGAGGTTTTACGAGGTGACAGAAACTTTAGAAATATTCATATAATGCCAGGATCTAATAAGTTATATGGAAAAGTTTTTTCCTTTTCTAATTTAAAAAGAGAAGAGACTAGAAGAGAGATCTGCACACAACTCTGAAACTTGTACATGTAATAAGGGCGGTGAACTAACAATAATTATATGAAAAAAACTGCTCTTGTTATTGGGTATAAATACATTCAGTGATTAAAATTAATTTAGAGAAACTACTGCTAAATACAATTGCTAATAATACTTTCCCTCAGGCTATGGTTCTAGAACAATATAACCTATATTTCTGATATAATCAAAAGGAAAGAGATTAAGAAATACTCAACACAATAGTTTATTCCTGATATAAATTCTATCTTTTAAATACCAGTGATTTTCTTCTGCTCATCCAGTTTTTGTTGCTCCTGGCAAAGGTAAACCTTTGATACAATCACCATTTAATGCACATTTTTATAAATCCTTTTCCTATCAATAATCCAATTGTTTTTGCCCTCTCTAGTATTTCTAATATTATGATATTAATTCTATGAACTGTAGAATCCCAATTCCAGGCTTTCCATGTCTTTTTTGCCCACAATAATCATTCATTCATTCAACAAATAAACCCAAGCTTATTAAACACAAACACAACACACCTCTAGGAAAATGCCATGAAATGCTTACAATAGATATGTTTAATCTGTGGAATATTGAGCATTTTTCTTCATGCTTCTTTTATTGTTTGTCTACATTCGTTATCACAATCACATATGATTTCATAGTAAAGAAAAATATGTTAAAATAGCTGATATTTCGTTTTCTTTCAGCTCCTTCAAAGAACAAAAGTCATTGAATTAGTAGTATTTTACAAAGACTTTATTGGTTAAAACAGTGATTCAAAAACTTTTTGCATCATGGAACACATAAAAACGATGGTTTTAGGGAATACTGGGTTCAACAATGCTGCTTGAGGCTGATGGCTGTCAGCCTAGTTGACTGGTGTCCCAAATGCTGAGGCATCAATATGTTGGCACATTTATAACTCGTGACCTGTACACCAGTTTGACACACTTTGCGGGGAGCTCTGGGCTATTTTAAGACATACTATTAAATAAACATTTCAATAACTCTTCAGAGCATTGCAACTAAATTTTTGATTGTACAATTTCCATGCTTGATTTTCTTGTTTGCTTGTTTGATGATTAGGTTTTCAGAATCAACTGAAAAGAGGTGAAATAATGGTCAATTATTTCTCTTAGTGTTCTTTATAGAGGTTGAATATAATGTCTTCTTATTGTTTTTTTATGTAAATATATTTTTCAACAAAATAAACCAAGGTTTAATACTGAGGATGACTATAAAATAAATCTTATGCTCTTAGCCCCTAATAAAGTGAAATTTCAAACCTTAGTCTATTTCTGCTGATTACCTTTCCAATGAATAAATTTATTTTATACTGTGCTTGTTTACAAACATTTGCATAAAATTCAGGACTATCTTATGATTATATTATTCTAAGCCATTGTTTTATATTAGATGTGGCTAAATATAAGTATTTAAAAATTTTATCATCATTAACAGTAAATTATTCTAAATGAGTAAGCAATAAACGTATGACTTGTTAAATTCATATAATAAATTAATCTATAAATCAAATAGCATTAAGTTAGCCTATTTAATAAAAGAAGTAAATCACATTGGACTAGACTAGGACTAAAATAGTGTATTAATTTTATACAATATAATAATGCTGCTTTATAAAACTATCTTTAAATAACCCTTCCCTCATCCTTATCTCCTTTTTTTTCAAAATAACATCCTACATTTCCTTCCTTATTCTGACAAATATCTTTAAACCTTTGTGACTGCAAATTCATTCTTCAGCCTTTCCAATCATGATTTCTCCTTACCACTCTGAAGAAACTGCTGTGTTAAGAATATCACTGACTACCCACTGTCTAAACCTCTAGCACTTCACTTTTTGTCTTTGATTTCAATAGCACATAACTCAGCTGGCTTCCCATTAATTCTTGGAAGTCTATTTCTTGTCTTCCATCAAAATATTCACATTGGTTTTTGCTATTTCTTACTGGTTTATCTTTCTGTATATTTCCCTGGAGTATTAGCGTTTCCTATATTAAAGAAGCTCAAAACTAAGCCTCCAAACTCTAAACCAATATTTTGCAATTCTTGTATGTTCGATTTATCTCAAGTATAGTGAATCCAAAACTGAATTAATTGTCTTTCATCAGCATCCCAATTACCTATTTAGCCAATTTAGAAACCTATACGATATCTCTGGCTCATTTCTGTCCATTCTCTCTCACATCCAATAAGTTACTAACGTCTCCAAATTCTGTTTCAAAAATAACTATTATACCATTCTGTATTTTTCATTCTCCCCAACCCCACCGCCATTTTGTTGGTTGAGACACTGATCATGTGTTTTCAGGAATATTATGAGTCACATGAATTCCCTATCAAGAGACTCTCAGAGCTATAGTATTATCATCCACATTGTTACTGAAGTTATTTCTCAGATGCAATCCAGACAAGATTAATTATTCTGTTTAAGATACAGCGTTGAATTCTTATTGTCTACCAAGCAAAAGTCTAAGCTTTGTGTAATTGTGTAAAACTTTCTCACCAGTATTACATCAGTTTATTATTTGAAACTCAGCCTTACTCTCTTTCTTCTCATTGTGGACAGTTTCTTCATGTTGGTTACCCATCTCACACTGGGGGCACAATGGGGGTCAGAAATTTCCTTCTTCCATCTTTAGATTTTTGTGTCCCACAATTTGTCAAACAGACGCTACTACTGAGTCTGAATCTTAAAGGAATTATGAAACATCACAGGAAAGTTGAGAAATGGTGGTAGTGATGGGAGCAGGAGCCCAGTTGTATTGGCAGCATGGAGTGCCCAGTTTTGAGGTGCCCCAGGTAGTACCATAAATAGTCATTTTCCGGCAACTCCCTTGTTCTTGACTTGCTTTATGAAATTGATTCTCCAGCCTTCCCATTGAATCTGTGAGATATCAGATATCATCCCAGTTAATTTATTTCTCTTTCACTTAACCAAAGTCTGTTTCTATTAATTTCAGCCAAGAGCTTCAATGAATAAAACCCCATCACATTTAATCTCAAAATACATGAAGATACATTAAATCTTACACCAAGCTCTTATGCTATTCTGCTTTCCAGGAATTATTTTCCTGTTTCTATTTTAACTTAAAATATTTCTACTCTTATCCAAGAAATATTTGTTTCTTCTATTTTTTTATACTGTAACAGCCTGTATCCCACCAAAGGCTGAATTAATCAAATACTTATTGTTATCTCTATCCTATGTTTCACATTTCTATATAACTGTATATTTCCTCATACTTATTTGTGACTTTCATTTTTCCTCCCTTTAAACTATATGCTTCTGTGGGCAAGAACTGTGTGTCATCTGTGTATTCATGTATGTGCCTGAAGATATACCAGGGCATCTATTTAAATTTAGGGATTTGGTTAAATTACATAATAAAGAATTTTATACATGTATGTTGTCCAATAAATTACAGTAGATGACTAAATACATACTTTTTCAGAAACTTCTGAATTTATATCATTTGAAAATCTCTATAACAAGGATATTAATTATTTCCTTCATGATGTAAAGTAAAAATAGTGGAACAAAGGCAATGAATGAAGTGAATGTTACAATTTCTAATTACTTAAATATTTACTGAAAAATCACTGGCATGAATAAATTTAAGGAAATTGCTTTATGGAATTTGAAAATTAAAGTTTTATTCATAGATACATTGAGCATATTCTCAGCCTAAAATAAAGTGGGAATAATCATAATTATTATATCAGAATCCCCTTGCTTGCTATTTCACATCTAGTTTATTGGACAAATTCTAATCCGTCTCTCTCTTAATATTACTAAAAGTTGATCCTTCTCTTAAAAAACATTGCAAAAACTTTGTTTACTCAACTTTTTCATTTTTTTATACAAACCCTATGTGTACATTGATATGTACATATACCAATGTATATTTGGAATTAATGTATGAAACTGACATTAACCAGTTGATTGATGTAGTTGTTTCGCAAAGCAAATCAATCCTCATCTGTCTTAGGACATTTTTATCTTTTCCAATTTTCCAGAGTCCAAATTCATCTTCATAAATGCCTTGTGGATGACATAATGGTTAGATGGTTGATAACTGTACAGCCTACATCTGAACTCATCCAAGACAAACTCATGAGTTTGTTAGGCAGCCAATTGCATTCGTTACTCGGAGAACATCAGTCAACCCAAACCCTTTCTCTTCCATTTTCTGATATTTATATATGATTTTTAATATTAAAAGAATAATATCAAATGGGTACAGAATTTCAAACTGATGTTTTTCTTTCCCTACTCATAAGAGGAATAAAGTCATCTTGATATTCATAACAAACCCCTTTCAACCACACCTGAATTTATGTTAATAAAGTAACTTTTGGAAATCATCTAAAGATGGAACCTGGTTGCCATAGGAACCAATCATGTGATTGGAGGTTTGGAAATTTCAGTCCCACTCCCCTGAATTATTAAAGAAAGAGGAATAACAATTTGAAATTCTGTACCCCATTGATGTTATTCATTTAATATTAAAAATCAGGTATAGGGGCCAGCCCGGTGGCATAGCAGTTAAGTTCACATGCTCCACTTCCATGGCCCAGGGTTTTGCAAGTTTGGATCCCAGGTGCGGACAGACGCACCATGCCATGGCGGCGGCCCATATAAAGTAGAGGAAGATGGGCACGATGTTAGCCCAGGGCCAGTGTTGCTCAGCAAAAAGAGGAGGATTGGCAATGGATGTTAACTCAGGGCTAATCTCCCCCCCCCCAAAAAAAAGATCAGGTATAAATATCAGAAAATGAAAGAGAAAGAGTTTGGGTTGAGTACGCTTATAATAACAAGATATCTGTAACCTATCAATGTATAAAATGTTGTAAAATCTTGACTTTACAGAGCTTTTTATTTCCAATAATAATAAAGACCAGCTATTTAATATTCATTTAATATTATACAGCTATTAAAAATCTATTGTGGAAAACAATATAGCAACATGTAAAGTACATACAACCAATTAACTATGGAAAAAAATCAGGACTCAAAACTACAACACCTTTTAAATATATAAAGGTGCACATGAAAAACGCTAGAAGAGCCCGGGGTTCATGGGTTCAGATCGCGGGTGTGGACTTATGCACTGCTTGTCAAGTCATGCTGTGGCAGGTGTCCCACATAAAGTAGAGGAAGATGGGCATGGATGTTAGCCCAGGGTCAATCTTTCTCAGCAAAAAGAGGAGGATTGGCAACAGATATTAGCTCAGGGTTAATATTCCTTACCAAAAAAAAAAAGAAAGAAAAAAGAAAAAAGCTAGAAGATAATAATGCAGTGTGCTATCATATCTTGCTTATTAAGATACTGTGGTAATGAATGAAGCTATTTTCCTTGTGATGAGAATGTTTAAGACTTACTCTCTATGCAACCTTCAAATATACAATGTAGTATTATTAACCATAGTTATCATGCTGTATATTGCATCCTCATGAATTATTTATTTTATAACTGGAAGTTTATATCTTTTGACCCCCTTCACCCATTTCACCCACCCCCTCACCCTCCCTCCTCTGGCAACCACTCTGTTCTCTATACCCAAGAGTTTGGTTTCTCATCTGTTTGTTTGTTAGATTCCACACATAAATGAGATCATTCAGCATTTTTTCTTTCTGTTTGACCTACTGCACTTAGGATAATGCCCTAAAGGTCCATCTATGTTGTCACAAATGTCAAGATTTCCTTCTTTTTTAAGGCTGAATAATGTTCCATTGTGTATGTGTGTATACATACACACATACACATATATATATATATATATATATATATATATATAATCACATTTTATTTATCTGTTCATCCATCTATGGGCACTTAGGTTACCTCCATGTCTTGACTATTATAAATAATGCTGCAGTGAACATGGGGGTACATATAATTTTTCAAGTTAGCATTTTTGTTTACTTCAGATAAATACCGAGAGTGGAATTGCTGAGTCATGTGGTAGTTCTATTTCTAATTTTTTAGAAAACCTCCATACCGTTTTCCATAGTGGCTGCACCAATTTACATTCCCACCAACAGTGCACAAGAGTTCCCTTTTCTCCACATCCTTGCCAACAACTGCAATTTCTTGTCTTTTTGATAATAGCCGTTTTAACAGGTGTGAGGTTCTATCTCATTGTGGTTTTGATTCACACTTCCCTGATGATTACTGATGTTGAGCATCTTTTCATGTACCTGTTGGCCATCTGTATGTCTTCTTTGAAAAAATGTCTATTCAGATCCTCTCCTCATTTTTAAATTGGATCATTTTTTTTTTTTTTACTGTTGAGTTGTATGACTTCATTATATATTTAAGATGTTAACCCCTTATCAGGTATATAATTTGCAAATATTTTCTCCCATTCAATAGGTTGTCTTTTCATTTTGTTGATGGTTTCCTTTGCTATGCAGAAGCTTTTCAGTTTGATGTAGTCCCATTTGTTTATTTTTGCTTTTGTTGCCTTAGCTTTTGGTGTCAAATTCAAAATGTCATTGTCATGACTGATGTCAGGGAGCTCACTGCCTATGTTTTCTTCTAGGAGTTTTATGGTTTCAAGTCTTTTACATTCAAGCCTTTAATCCATTTTGAGTCACTGTTTGTGTATGGTGTAATGTAGTGGTCCACTATCATTCTTTTGTATGTGGCTGTCTAGTTTTCCCAATATCATTTCTTGAAGAGATTGTGCTTTCCCTATTGTATAGTCTTGGCTCCTTTGTCACAAATCAATTGACCATATCTGGGCTCTCTGTTTTTGTTTCCATTGATCTATGTGTCTGCTTTTATGCCAATACTAGACCATTTTGATTACCATGGCTTTGTAATACAGTTTGAGATCAGAAAGTATGATGCCTCCAGCTTTGTTTTTCTTTCTCATGATTGCTTTGGCTATTTGGAGTCTTTTGTGATTTCAAATAAATTTTAGTATTGTTCTATTTCTTTGAAAAATGCTATTAGAATTTTGACAGGGATTGCAGTGTATCTGTGTATTGCTTTGGGTAGTATGGGCACTTTAACAATATTAATTCTTCCAATCCATGAGCACTGAATATTTTTCCATTTATTTATATCTTCAGTTCTTTTTCAACAATACCTTACAGTTTTCAGTGTACAGGTCTTTTCTGTCCTTGGTAAATTTATTCCTAGGTATTTTATTCTTTTTAATGCAATTGTAAATGGATCGTTTTCTTAGTTTCTATTTCTGATGGTTCATTATTAGTGTGTAGAAAGACAACAGATTTTTACATACTGATTTTGTATCCTGCAACTTTAGTGAATTTGTTGATTAGCTCTAACAGTTTTTTGGTGGAGTCTTGGGGTTTTCTAAATATAATATCATTTTATCTGCAAACAGTGACAGTTTTACTTCTTTGTTTTAGATTTGGATGGATGTTTTTTATTTCTTTTCTTGACTAATTTCTCTGGTTAGGACTTCCAATACCATGCTGAATAAAAGTGAGGAGAGTGGGCATCCTTGTCTTGTTCCTGATCTTAGAGGAAAAGCTTCCAGCTTTCACCATTGAGTATGATGTTGGCTGTGGGTTTGTCATATATGGTCTTTATTATATTGAGGTACGTTCCCTGTATACCCACTTTGTTGAGAGTTTTTATTATAAATCAATGTTGAATGGGTGAAGTTTTATTTTTTTAATTTCTCTTTACTTTCTTCCTTTCCCTTTGTTTTACTTATTTTTCATCTTCTAGAGAAAATTCTCTTTTTAAAATTATTTTGTTTTTGTTGCTTTTTGTCATTTAGAAATTGAAGGTAAAATATAAAAATCCTCAAAATTCTTGTGTTTTCTTTATGATAGGGAACTCTAGACCCATTTCTATCTTATTATGTCATTATGTCTGAAAGAGTACTGGTTGGTTCTACATGCAGCAAGTAGCATAGGGTTAAATGCACTAAGCCATCTACTGGGCCATTACCCTCTTTCTCTGATGAGGGTTGGTAGATAAGAGCTCTTGATTGATAGCTGCTTTTCACACCTACTGCATAGTTGGAACTGCACACATCTTATTAGAAGAAATTACTGACATTTTTTACAAGAACAAGATATTTTAGAAATGGATTATTCATTTCTTGGTGCAAGTGTATTCCTAGTGACATTGTTAAGAACCGATTCCTTTACCTGCAAAGAGAGAGGGTTATCTGAAGAAAATTAATGGGTTTAGGCACTGCCTTTTAATGAAAGCAAGAGCCATTCTCTGAAACTACAAGAAACTCAACCTATTCAGACAGGGACTGTTGGGACCACACATTTTTAAGCCCCAAACCAATTAATGCCACAATATTCCAAATCACCTGTAATACCTTAAATAATTTATTTCCAATACATCAGCCAGAGTAACATTTTAACATACAGGTCAGATCAAGTTACTACTAAGTTCAAAATCCTTCAAAGGCTCCTCATTTCAACTCAGAGTAAAAACAAAATCCCTTACCTGCTTTTTAAGGCCCTAAGTGTCCTGACATTCTGGTTACATCTCTTATTTCATCATACACTTTCTCTCTTGACCATTTTGTTCCAGTTATGCCTACTAATATTTCTTGAAAACCTCAGGCACACTCCAACACGTGGCTTTTTCACGAGCTATTTTCCTTAACTGGAATGAGTTCTTTCCCAAGAAAGTAACCCATTTCATGCCAAAGTAATTGAGGCTTAGAAGAAACTATTGAAAAAATGTGCATCTCTTTTATGCTGGTTTCAGCAATTATGGAACTTTTAATTCAAATTTTTCATGATCTGATCACATAGTCATATATCTCCAGAACTCTGTTCTTTTCACTTCATATGTTTGTGACCTCCTAACTATTTCTATTTTTGTGAATTCTTTAATTTATTCCATATAAAGGAATCCTATACCTTCTCTTCTCTCTCTAAATTAGCACTCATTTTTGTCAATACTCTGAACATTGCCCCATTGTTGTCTTATTGTTATTCTAGCACAGACATGCTATATAACCTAGATCCTGGATCAGTTAAATTGTTTCCATTCACTGCAACTATGCAATTACTTATGAATTCAACTGCACAGACTGGTGCTTCTACAAATATTTTGTCTTGATTCTAAAATGAGTCTAAAATTGTCCCCAGGTCTTTCATTTCCCTAGTCAATATTCTTTCCTATTAGCAACATAGAAGTTTCCAATATGTTCCTTCTATTTGAATCACCTCCCAATTACAACTCCAATCATTGTCAACAGACTCCTTAGTATTCTGCTTCAGGGGGAAAATATGGTCCCTTAATTTCTTGCACACCATCAATAAATATCAACACCTGTCTTTCTTTTTTATTTCCTATTATCATGGCACAGGTGTTTTCTTTATATAAAGTTAAGATGCCAACTTGAGGTCTGGATCCTATTCCTAACTTCTTAAACAGTAGTATCACTTCATTAAATATCTCCTCACTTTTCTAAATCTCTCAACAACATTCACCAAAAATTATTGAGTTTCTACCTTTAGCCAGGCAGTGGTCTGAGGATTAGAATAGTGAGACAAAACAAAGTCAATCTTCTCTTGTGAAATGAATTCCCTCGTGTGATGAGTTATATAATATTCAAATAATCAAGCTTAACACGAACAGTTTAAAAATGTAAATTTCTATGAATAATTTGGTTTTAGGAGATAATTTGATAAACAGTTTAATGAAGTAGCACCTCAGGGAGGCATCCCTAAAGAAGTTATTATTTAGCTCTGATAACAAAGGAGAATAGGTATTTTTGGAATGGTGTCTGGAAGAAGTGGATTTTGAAGCAAGAAATAACCCTACAGATGGAGGGGGCATGATAATATAATGCAAAAGTATAATAATAAAAAGTCCAGGATGACTGAAATGCAGAAAATTAGGAGATCTGTGGATGCTGGAGCTGGGAAGTAGACACAAATCAAATAAACGCCAGGTTACTTGCATAATCAAGTCGCAGTGCTTGGAGCAGAAATCATTCCAGATATTTCAAACATGAAGAGAGTTAACACAGGAAATTAAGAAATTTAAAAATTCTTCGAGTCACTGGAAAAGTATCAGTTAGACATGCTGCCACATAATGCCACAGCTCATCCTCACAGCAGCTTTCATAAGACCAGAAGGTTGCTGCTGCCTCTGACACTAGTACCATTGCCTCAATTAAATGTGCGTCTAGACATAAAATGCCACACTGATCCTCACAAACACTAAAGTCTCTCAAAACTTATTTATCAACACCACAGCATTAGGCTGTGTTAATGCATTTTACCTTAAAATTCCCTTCCTGTTTCATGAAAGCACATCTCAGTGACAGAACATAATTCCTATCTTAAGCCCACATTGCTAATTAACCTAGGAAATGTAGTGTTTAGATTCATTCATTGCAGTTCAGGAAGGTGCTTGGAACTGGGTGAGAATGGATGCTGAGTGACAATATACCATCAACTGTTCACTAGGTAAAATATATTGGCTTTTAATCCTAAAGCCACATAATCCATTAAGTAGTTTTAATATATTATCAGGTTTGCACTTGGGAAATATCAGGGTTTACTGTATGGGGAATGGCTTGAAGAGATGCAGAATGGATTCCGGAAAGAAGTTTGGAGGCTATTGCAGTGTTGGTCAAAGCTGAGAAGTGATATCAAATTGTATTTATGGTATGGTCATGTAAATAAAAGAAATCACAGGGTTTCAAAACACTAAAGGAATGAAATTGGTAAGACTTGTGTGATTATTCATTTGGTTTTCACTGAATTAGACCCTTAGATAAAGATTTAAGTGCAAAAACTTTTTTAGATGTGATTCAAGGAAGCACTGGCCAGTGAGGGAGGGAGTGAGATGAAAAAGGGATGGAAGCCAGCTCAGCTGTTATTAAGAAATACTCTGCTGTGAACACCTGAAGCCCATTGTTGGCTGGGTTCTCTAGGAGATAGTGTAAAGAATTCCTCATCATTGTCCTATGCAAGTGTGAAAAATGCTGGAGAATTAATCTTCCAAATCTCATCCATCATTGTCTGAAGTTTACTTCTAAATTATTCACTTTCCAGCACTTCTAACCCTCCACACATATGATCTGGGTGTGCCAGAGAAGGATCTTGCTTGAAGAGTCACAACCATCTGCAATAGGTAGCCAAGAGCATAAATAAGAATGGTGGGCAAATGGACAGAGAAGTAGTAGCATCTACTCTAAGAATGGTTTGGATGTGGAGGCTGTAAAAGAGGAGGATATCAAAGATGGCTTCAATATTCATATTTTGAAAAACTGAATAGATACAGGTTCCTTTTACTAACAACAAGAACAATAGAAAACTATATATCACGAGAGATTAAGAGCACAATGTTGGAAATAGTGGATTCGAGGTGCCATTGGTACATCTATAAAGAGTTGTCAAGTAGATACCTGAATATATGAATTATGATCTCACAGAAGAGCTATGAGCTGGATATTTACCTTTTTTTGTAGATATTAAAACCATAACTGTGTGCAAGGGTCGTTATGGCCAATGTCACTGTCTTGCTCAGATTCCCTTAGCCAGGCCTGTGCATCTATTCTCTAGTTGTTATTTTCTGCAGCTAAGAGCTCACAGATATGCCCCTTCCATAGAATTTTGCTCAGCTAAAGTTAGGCTGTTCATCAGCAAATTAATGCAGCACACGGATGGCCCACAAAATATCCACGGCCACCACATTCAGTTTCTCTAGCGATGGCTAGACTTTATTTAAAACAATATTCATACTCATTTTTTTCTTCTTCACTTTCCTACATTACTCCCCAATCACTGACATGATTTCTTCTTGAGCAATCTCTCAATAAATCATATACACCTTAATCCCTGTTTCATATTAAGTAAAATGCACAAGCAGGTGGCACAGAGCCCCAAGTCACCTACTATTGTTGCACTCAGCTCACACCTTTGATCTCATGGAGGGTTTATTGGGCATTGCTGACAGAAGAAATACCCCAGGCTTAGTTTATTCGTACGTGGCCTGGGGATGTAGATGGAAAGGTGAAAATAACCTGCTGTGAAACACAACTCCACTCAGGGACTGCCATGGAAGGCAGTTATGAAAGGAAATCCTGTCTGTTATCAGAGCCTTAGACAGTCATCTAGTCATTTACTCTCTGTGGAGAAGGAAATGATCTGAATTAAAGGAATACATAGAGTTATGGGCAGTGGCAAATGGCTAAGCTGGGCTGAGGTCTGAAAGGGTAAAGATTGGAAGATTGAGGACAATGAGGCATGGGGAAGAGACAAATGGACTATCCTACTGGAGGTGACACAAAATGTGAAGACCATTTTATGGCACTTTATCCCTCACCTGAGATCAGTCACCACAGAAGAAACACTAACTAACAAAATGGACATGATGACTCAGCCGTATGATACAAATTAGCTTATGTCATTGAATACATTAGTGCTCTCAAAAAGTCACATAGTCATAGTAATAGAGATGCATGTTACAGATGGAAGATTGGAGAAACTGAGGTCTTAAACATTCTAGATCTGACTCTGCTCCACTAGAAATGGTCACAAAAGTCACTGATGACATCATTGTTATAAAATTCAACAATGACTCTATTTCTGTTCTTAGGAACTTCCAGTAGATTTGAGAATATTTAGCACCCTACTTTTGTTGAGTTATTTACTTTTGACATTTAAAGAACTGTACAAGTTTTCTTTCTTCTTCTCTAGAATTGCTTAGTCTTTTTGAAGATGGGTATTTTTCAGAGTCCTTTCTAGGCTTTTTCTACTCTCCCTCCTTTGGAGGTTTTTAATGGCCAAGATTTTAATCAGATTTAATAAGGTTTTAATAAGCTTTATTATTCAATATTGAAAAGATGATATGGGATATGAAGAAATAAGTATAATAATTGCCATGGGGAATTAGAAGAGGGAGATTTTATCTATGATTTCTGGGATGCCCAGGGGGTAGGGAGGTGGAGAGGTGGGATGGGGGTGGGGGGGTGTCCTCACAGGGTACTTTTGCTTTATTTACATCATTATTATGTTGCTTAACTATTAAAATTTAAGAAGACAAACATTTCGAAAATTTGAAATAAATAGAATGAGAAAAGGTGATGTAGGTAAATCCATTTGTCTATAAATGACTGATTATTGTTCAGCAGTTTAAATATTTGGACCATTTTCATTGTGAAACATGGTACACATTACAGAAAACTACACAAAGTAAAAGAGCAAAGGTCAATAATTTTAACAAAAAGTCCATTCAAACAATCCTCACCCCAAAGAGAAAAGGACCTCTGCTACCACCCAAGATGGCACCCTTCCAGTCCCTACTTAATCACTATCCTTTCCCTCTTTCCAAAAAGAACTGATATCTAGATTTTATGGTAACCCATTTCATTCTTTCCTTTACATATTAGATGTAATACATGCATAACTAGACACTTTTTTAATGTTACATGAATATAATCACATAAAATTACTGTTTTGTGTCTGGCTTATCTTCCTCAACATCATTTTTTTGAGAAGTCATTCTTGTTGCTACATGTGGCTATAGTTCATCCACTTTCATTGCTGCATAATACTCTGTTATATGAATTATCAGAATTTATCTATCCACTACATAGATGAGTCTTTTTTTTTTTTTAAGGAGGAAGATTGGCCCTGAGCTAACATCTGTTGCCAATCTTCCTCTTTTTGCTTGAGGAAGATCGTCCCTGAGCTAACATTTGGGCCAATCTTCCTCTATTTTATATGTGGGACACCACCACAGCATAGCTTGATGAGTGACGTGTAGGTCTGTGCCTGGGATCGGAACCCGTGAACCCCAGGCTGCTGAAGTGGAGCTCACAAACTTAACCATTACATTACCGGGCCGGCCCCATAGATTTTTTTTTTTTTTTAATTTTCACTGTTACAAATAATACTACTTTTAACATTCTTGTACATGTTTCTTGATATACATGGGCCAATATTTTTCATGAACATATAGTGAAAGTAGAAATGCTGAGTGGCAAGGTATGCATGTTTTGAACTGTTGCAAGTAATACCAAGTATTTCCAAAATGGGTGTATAATTTATGCTTCTACCAGCATTGTAGGATAATTCTTGTTGCTCCACATTCTTAGCAAGACTTCGTATTGCATTTGGGTATAATTTTTGCTACTCCCTTATGACTAATGAAGAAGGGTCCTTTTCAAATGCTTTTTGGTCATTTCCATATCCCCATGTTTGGAATACCTATTAATATGGTGTTTTTTCAATTTTTATACTGCATTATGTTTTTAAATTGCAGTTTTCTCTTTACTTATTAATTTATAGTCTCTTTCTGTGTTCTGGTTAGAATTTTTTCTTCAGTTATATTTCTTAAAAATACCGTCTGCCATTTTGTGATTTACATGTTCACTTTTGTAATGTTATCTTGTGATAAACAGGAAGTTCCTCATTTTTATGTTGTTAAATGTATTCTGCTGTGTTTATTATACTTTTATTCTACTTAAGATTTTTTATTCTATTTTACAGATTAAAATATTCTACAATACTTACTGGGAACCATATAATTTTGCTTTTTTTGTGTGTGTGTGAGGAAGACTGGCCCTGGGCTAACATCCGTGCCCATCCTCCTCTACTTTATATGGGACACTGCCATGGCATGGCTGACAAGCAGTGTGTCGGCAGGCGCCCGGGATCCGAACCTGCGAACCCCAGGCTGCCAACTAAACTGCTGTGCCACTGGGCCAGCCCCCTGATTTTGCATCTTGAATTTAGGTCTACAATCCACATAAAATAGATTTTTGATTTACAGCATGATATAGAAGTCAAATAACTATTTTTTAGTCTGCCTATCAGATATTTTCACTATAATTTTTTGAAAAGACTAGCATTTCCACACTGTTCCCTAGTGTAATTTGTAATTTGTCTTAATTTACAGCTATGCATATATATGTTTATATAAATATATATAAATAAATGCTTGTGTGTATATATATATACACACACACATAAATACATGCGTGCGTGTGAGTGTGTGTGTGTGTATATATATATTCACAATAACTAGCACATTACCTACAAGTTAACTGTGGAGAACATGTTCTAATATATTGATATTACAATAAAAAATTTTATCCCTAAGCCTAGTTGGACTTTAAGTTCTGATGCCCCCAAACTCTTTTATTTCATAATATGCATGAATTTTAAACTTTCTAGCTGAAGCACATCCCACTTAAGCAGACAGTTGAATGAATTATTTTTGCTGATTGTGTAGCCTGCAGTGATCATTCTCAGGGGTTTTTTAGAATTTGTGACACGTATCTTACACTTTCCTGTTTATTGCTAGAATTACTTGTCCACTCTGGGAGACTGTTTACTAAATTACTAAAAGCATCTCATTATTCCTGAGGGTTCATAATAATTTATTTGCTTCATATATAGAGTCAGAATAGTAAGTAATTTCTCTACATGTTTCCCAATTTAACTTTCAATGACTCTTAAAACTGTCTTCTACACTATTATCCCACAGTCCTACTCTTGTTTCCAGTGGTAAGAAATTTTACCATTAAATAAAGTAAACTTTGATAGTAGATAAAGAATCATAAATTCACCACTGCTTTTGAAATAAACAACATGCCATCAATGAATTTTTGTTTGGGGCAAGGGAGTACGTGGCTTAAGATGCTGCATTTACTTAGTTTCTTGATTGCTAAAATAAAATTTAAGTTTCACAGATATTGGATGGTCTTTGACTATAAGAAAATTTCAAGACCTAACATTAAATAAAATTATAGCAAAATCACATTATATAAAACAAGGAAAAAAACATTTTCTATAATATTAGTATATCCTGCCAAATTCATGAGTATGTATGTATAATTGTGTGTGTGTCTATATATTTTTGTTTTTTTCCCAGGAGAATGTAGGATTAAAAATTCAAAACTTTAATGGCAGGATTCATAGCCTTGGGAAAATTTATTGCAGAAAAAAAGGAAATGTTCATGATAATTTGTAGGCCTCTACTTGACTCTTGTGCTACCTTGAGGTTCCTAAGCTATAAACATACTTAGAGAATGCTTTTAAATATCAAGCTTTTAACAAATAGGATTAACTGCTGGATTATTGAATTCATGTTCTATTTACTTTTATTTCCTTCAGAATAATGTTATAGAACAAGCACATAAGAAGTATGAAATACATGGCCTCTTTAAAATTTGTTATATCTTTGTCTACGCAGTGCCACTTAATTGAATGAGATTTAATTTTGACTTGATTTGAAATTCCAATATTCAGCATGTTAGTTCATTTGTCTTAGTGTATGTTTCTATTGGTGTCTTCTGCTTTATAATAGAAAGATATATAGAGAGCAGAGTTTTAATTTGTTAAACTTGATGCAGAGTGTGTGTTTTAAGAAATTGAATTTGAGAATGCTAGTGGTTGAAGTATTTAAATTATTAGGTTTCAGAAAAATGGAATGCCCACCTAATTTGTCAGGAAGCATATGAGAGCCAAGGATTTACTCTATAATACATATTTATTAATTCATTTATATTTTATTTAGTAAATATTTACTTAACTACATTGTATTATCCATAAATATATTCTTACTTATTAATAATTTGTGGTAAACACTACAATTAACTACAAGTTCCTGTGAATAGAAATACTACGGCAATAAGAACTGAAGTTGTCCCCCAACTCCTTTAAGCCAATATAGTTCTTCTCAAGAGTTTACTCTATACGACATAAAATAGAAGTGTAAATTTAGTTTATCAAATGTTTATTGGACATATGTTCAAAGTATCACCATATATACATACATATATTAATGTATACATATGTAGATATATATGCACACATATACGTGTATGGAGTGTGTGTGTGAGTGTATACACATGCACACATATCCATCTCTCTTTGCTTCTTAAAAAGAATACAATCTTCATAGGATGGGCTCCATATTACAAGCACAGAGTAAAATTTGAAAATTTCCACAGGAAATTAAACATTTAGAACTATTGTTAATAGTAACTTGGTTGTAATTTGAGAGATCATACCTGGTTAGGGTGATAAAATGAAGATATGATGATATAGAGGAAAATTAACCTGACCATAAAAAATGAGGAGAATTTGAATAAATAGAGATATAGCAAAACCCATTCCAGGTTTAGCAAAACAAACAGTAAGTTTGGTTAAAGCAGAGCGTGCATACAATTTCTATAACAAATTAGTTTACGTAGGCTGGTCATCAGTCTATCTATTGTTGAAAACAAATGATATAGTCTATTGTAAGTAAAACACTGCATGAAGTTTGTGTGTGTGTGTTTCCCAATTTAGTAAGTTCAGACTTCAACTAAGTTTGGGATTCCCAGCTTCTTTCTTTCATCAAGGCATGGTCCATGACGGTAGCATTAGGGTTTTATGGATTTCGATTCTCAGTCTGCATCTGCACATGCAACATATGCTAAGCATCTGTATGTCTGTCGGATCCCTGCCCATGAGGTTAATAGCATTTCCATGAACTGTCCCCATCCATACCCTTAAGATTCCTTTGGTTCTAATAGTGTGCTCTCTAAATCTGCCACATGACCATAGGAGCATGCAGTGGTAATTGTGGCAAGATTCTTCACATGGTGGCCTAAAGGTCCTCTTCCCTAGGCTCATCTCTTCTCTCCATCTTCTAAGCCATTGAAATGCCTTCCAAGAATTTAGAATGAAAATAAGGGTCAGGACTCCTATAATATTAGATCACCAAAATAAAAATAATAATAATGATACTGCAAATAATAAAAGTGATTGTATCTGTTGTTCATTCTTTGCTGCTAAACCTAGAAATTTAAGGTACAATATCACTTTCAGAGAAATTAAAAAAATAAAATACTTCAAAATAAAAGTGAGTAAACTTCACGACTCTTCCCAGTCAGTCCTATGCTTCAAATGGGATCTAGGGAACCACTGATCTGCCTTTTGTCTCTAGGGATCAGATATTTCAGTTTGAGAATTTTATATATTTACATCATGCTATATGTGCTCTTTGAGCCTGGATTCCTTTGTGAAGCATAATGTTTTTAAGATTCACCCACATGGTTATACATTCCAGTAGGTTATTTCATTTAATGAAAAAATAGTATTTGATCACACAGCTATACCACAATTTGTTATCCCATTCAGCTCTTGATGATTATGTGTTGCTTTCAAGGTTTGATGTTTATGAATAAAGCTACAAAGTACATTCATGTACAAGATTTTCATGGACTTACATTTACACTTCTCTTATGTAAATTCCAAGAAGTGCAGTTGCTGGGACACATGAGAGGTGTATGCTTAACTTCATAAGAAACTGCCAGTCTTTTCCAAAAGGGTGATGATATTTTAAGTTCCCAGCTGCAATGCATGAGAGTTCCAGATGCACTGTAACCTTTCCACACTGAAGACTCAGTTTTCCTGTGTCTGACGGTACTCTCTAGTTTTATTTTGAAGTTCCTTGAAGAGTTATCATGTAGAAAATATTTTCATGTGCTTATTGGATGTGCATATTTTTTGTGAATGTCTGTTCAAACTTTTTCCCATTTGTTTTTCCTTTTTATTAGAGAGTTATGAGTTTACTACGTAGTCTAGATACAAGTCATTTTTCACACATACACATTGTGAACATGTTTGCCCAAATGTGGCTTGTCTTTTCATTTCTTTAATAGTGTTTTCAGAGAGCAGGAATTTTTAATTTTCATGAAGTCCAAGTTATCATTATTTTCTTTTATGATTTGTGCTTATTTTGATGCGTAAAATAAATATTTGTCCACCCAAGGCCATAAAGATATTGTCCTATGTTTTCTTTTGGAAGATTAATAGTTTTAGCTTTTTCTAATATGTCTAAGATCCATTTTGAACAAATTTTTATGTATGGTGTGAGGAAAGGGTTGTTTATTTATTTATTCCTAAATGGATATCCAGGCTTTCCAGCCCTATTTGCTAAAAAGAAAAAAAAGCTTTATACATTTAATTACGTTCGGACATTTATCAAAAATAATTTTCTGTAATTTTCTGTACATGTGAGGGTATATTTCTACATTCTCTATTTTGTTCTTTAGGCCAGTAATATACTACCATGATTACACCTTCATGGAGAGTCTTGAAATCACAAGTATAACTGTTTCAACTTTGTTCTTTTTAAATATTATTTTGAATATTGTGGAGTCATATAAATTTTAGAATCAGCTTTTCAATATCTATAAAACTCATGATGGGATTATTTTGAATCTATATGATGATTTGGGGAGAATTGAAATCTTAAGCATATTAAGTCTTTTAATGCAAAACCGTGCTACACCTTCCCTTTTACTTCCCCCATCAGGACTTACTAATTTCTCTCCACAGCATTTTCTGGATTAGCTCATTTTTGTTAACTTTATTCCTATTTTTTTGTGCTATCTTACATGGTATTTTAAAAATTTATATTTTCTTTTTATTTGTTGCTGCTATACAGATATTCAACTGAATTAGTATACTGATCTTGAATCCTGCAAAGTTGCTAAATTCACATATTACTTGTAGTTGCTATTTTGCAGTTTCCTTAGGAATTTCTAAGGAAAGATGTAGTTTATGAAAACAGAGAGTTTTTCTTTCCTGTTCCAATAAGTATGTTTTTAATTTTATTCTTGCTTCACCCTTCCTAACACCGAATGTCTGGCATTTCCAGTAAAAGTTAAATAGAAATGGTAAAGCAGTCATCTTTGCAGTTTTCCAGACTGAAGGTTCAAAAAATTCAGTATTTAACCACTAAGTATTATTTTAACTGTGCATTGTTGTTAAAGGAGCCTAATAAGATCAAGGAAGTCACCTACTATTTCTGGTGTGTGGAAAATTTTAATCTTGTGTGGATTTTGGTTTTTTCAAATGTGTTTTTCTGCATCTATTGTGATGACGATATGGTTTTCTCATTCATACTGCTAACATGGTAAATTATGTGATTTATTTATTTTTAAGTAGACACTATTTATTAGAGACATTTTAGGTTCTCAGCTGAAGGTACAGAGACTTCCCATATACTCCCTGCTCTCACATGTGTACAGACTCCTCCACTATCAACATCCCACACAAGAATGTACATTTGTTACAACTGATGAACCCTCATTGACACATCATTATCATAATAAACTCCATAGTTTACATTAGGATTCACTCCCGGTGTAGCACATTCTACAGATTTTTACAAATGTATAGTGACATGTATCCACTATTATAGTGTCATACAGAATAATTTCACTGTCCTAAAATTTCTCTCTCCCTCCCCCAACCATTGGAAACCACTGATCTTTCTACTGTATCCATGATTCAGTCTATTCCAGAATATAGTTGGAATAATAGAGTATTTAGGCTTTTCAAATTGGCTTCTTTCACTGAATAATATGCATTTAAGGTTTGTCCATGCCTTTTTCATGCTTTTATAGTGCATTTCTTTTTAGCACTGAATAATATTCCATAGTCTGAATGTACCACAGTTTATTTATCCATTTACCTACTGAAGGACATCTTGTTTGCTTCAATGCTTGAGTATCACGATACCCAAGGTCATCTAGGTTTTTTCCTATGTTGCCTTCTAGGATTTTTGTAGTTTTGCATTTTACATTTAGGTCTGTAATCCATTTTGAGTTAATTTTTGTGAAAGGTGTAAGGTCTGTGTCTAGATTAACGTTTTGCATGTGGATGTTCGGTTGCTCCAGTACCATTTATTTAACCTCTAAGTATTTTGAGATTTTCCAGCTACCTTTATGATATTGATTGTTAGTTTGATTCTATTGTAATATGAGAGCAGATATTGTATGATTTTCATTCTTTTAGATTTGTTAAGGTGTGTTTTATGGCCCAGAATGTGGTCTATCTTGGTGAACATTCCATGTGAACTTCAGAAACATGTGTATTCTGCTGTTGTTGGGTGAAGTAGTCTATAGATGTCTATGATATCCAGTTAATTAATGGTGTTGAGTTCAACTAAGTTCTTACTAGTTTTCTACCTGCTGAATCTGTTCTTTTCTGATACAGAGGTGTTGCAAAGTCCAACTGTAAAAGTGGATTCACCTATTTCTCCTTGCAATTCTATCAGTTTTTGCCTCATGTATTTGACACTGTTGTAGGCACACACACAGTAAGGATCATTATGTCTTCTTGGAGAATTGACTCTTCTATCAAAGTGTAATGCCTTTCTTCATCCCTGGTGACATGTTTTTACTCTGAAATATGCTTTGTCTACAATTGATATAGCTACTTCCACTTCCTTTTGATTAGTGTTAGCATGATATATTCTGTTCCATCCATTTACTTTTAATCTACATTTTAAACTATATTTAAATTTGGCTTCTTATACACTACATATACTTGGGTCTCATTTTTTGATTCACTGTGATGGTGTCTGCCTTTTAATTGGTGCCATTGATGTTCAAAGTGATTACTGATATGGTTGGAATGATATCTACCATATTCATTACTATTTTTTATTTGTTGCTCTTTGCTCCTTGGTCTTATTTTTTTCTTCCACTCTTTTTCCGCCTTTTGTAATTTTAATTGAGCATTGTATATGAGTCTATTTTCTCTCCTTTCATAGCATGTCATTTGTAGTTCTTTTTTCTTTTTTCACTTTTTTTATTAGTTGCCCTAGAGTTTGCAATGTACGTTTACAACTAATCCAAGCCCTTTCTCAAATATCACTATACCACTTCATAGGTAGCACAAGTTCTTTTTAATAACAAAATAATCCTAATCCCTTCTTCCCATCCCTCTTCCTCTCAATGCTGTCATTCATTTCACTTATACATAAGTATGTATATGTGTGTGTATGACATAACCTAATAAATTGTTGCTATTATTATTTTCAACCCACTATTACCTGTTAGAACAATTAAGAATAAGAAAAATGAAAGTTTTTATTTTACCTTCATTCATTCTTTCTTTGATGCTCTTTCTTTCTTTACATAGATTCCACTTTTTGACACATTATTTCCCTTCTCACTAAAGAATTTCTTTTAACATTTCTTGCAAGGCAGGTCTCCTGGCAACAAATTCCATCAATTTTTGCTTCTCTGAGAAAGTCTTTATTCTTCCTTCCCTTTTGAAGGATAATTTTTCAGGGTACAGAATTTTAGATTGGTGGGTTTTTTTCCACAACACTTTAGTTATTTTCCTCTAGTTTCTTCTTGCTTTAATGGTTTCTGAGGAGAAGTTGGACATTCCTCCCTAGGTAAGATTATTTTTCCCCTCTCTGGTTTCTTTCAGGATTTTTTTCTTTATCTTTGATTTTCTATAGTAGATGTAGTTTTTATGGTATCTATCTGGCTGGGTGTTCTCTTAGTTTCCTGTATCTGTATTTTAGTGTCTGAGATTAATTCTGGAAATTCTCAGTCACTATTATTTCAAATATTTATGTTTTTTCTCTTCTAGTATTCCCATTACACATATATTATACCTTTTGTAGATGCCCCACAGTCCTTGGATATTCTTTTCTGTATTTTTCAATATTTTTTCTCTTTGCTTTTCAGTTTTGGGGGGTTTTATTGAGATATCCTCAAACACAAAGGCAGTTTTTCTCAGCCATGTCTAATCTATTAATAAGCCTATCAAAGTCATTCTTCATTTCTGTTATAGTATTTTTGATACGTAACACTTCTTTTTTGGAATTCTAATTTAGAATTTCCATCTCTCTGATTACATTGCTCATTTGTTCTTGCATATTAATCCTAGTTGTTTTAAATTCCTGGTCTAATTCCAACATCTCTGTCATTTCTGAGTCTGATTTTGATGCTTGCTCTATCTCTTCCAATTGTGTTTTTGACTTTTGGTATGTTTTTTAATTTATTCTTGATAGCCAAACACAATGTACTGACCCTCAGTCCCAAGAAGGTTGCTACTCATGGGTCTTTCCTCCAGTAAACTTTAATTTTCTGTATTCACCTGTTTGTCTCTCCAATTGGGAGAGGAGGTAAGCAGCTTTACTTATGACCCCAATTCTCTTATGGGTCTAAGAAGAATTGCAATTTTTCAGTTTTTTCAGCTTTTTACTTGTTGTTAGGAGGAATGGTGTGTTGGATGAACTTCCAACTTCTTAGACACCAAATGAGAAACCAGAAGTGTTAAATGGTATTTTCACTGCAGTTATCCTGCCCTGCTTCATTTTGTTACATTCACTCTTTCATTACTGACAACTCATGTTCTAAGTCCATAGATTTCTGAATCAGAGAAGCACAACTACAACTGATGTATTGTGCATTACCAATAGTTAAAGATAATTACAAGAACAAACAAACATGATTCATACACAGATCCTGAACCTAGGCTCAATTTCTTAAATAGAAAGGACTTTGGGTTGTTCCCCTGAGAAGAGCATGAGTGTATTTTGCAGCAGAAAAGGAGGATAATTAAATATTTGATAACTAGAGTGGTAGATTGCAGTAGCATAGTAACTATTACAATTTTGTTCTTATTTCCCTCTCAGAAAAAGTAAGATTTTATTTTCTGATCCCATTTAACCTTAAGAATTAGCATAAATCAATGAAATGTGAGCTGAAGTGATGTATATCACTCCTGGGTAGAAGCTTTAATAGTCAAAAGACTTTTCAACATTGTCTTCCCCTTACCATGGTGATCATTGAAACGATTCCCTAATGGATTATCTAAGTGACTAGGCAGAGCAGTGCTCCTCTGAAGAACCAGGTTGAATGAGTGGTGTTAGAGAAACAACTATTCTGACACTTGCTAATGACCGTAAGGAAGACCTTATTCGCGGGACTACTGTAATGGAGTTTTGTAGTAGGAGAGAGAGATTAGGCTCAACTCCAAAACAACAAGGAGAAGTGGGGATTTATAGACAAGGAGCGGGGTGGGAATTATTAGATGGAAAATTATTATGGGAAGGAGGATTCGGGCCAAACCAACTTGACAGGATTCTTATTAAAGGCAGGCCAGGGTGATCAGATATCATTTGGGGATTGGTGGGAAATGAGGAATTTGATCATATCTATTGAGGGTGATATCTACAATTGGGTTCTCTCTAAATTGATTTAGCAAGATTCTTGCTACAACTGGGCATTGTAGGCCCAACAAGGACAGAGAACAAAGTTGAGGCCCAGAGGGCTTTCAGGAGCCTGACTAAAACTTGGTGAAGAAGAGAGTCTCGTAGCTATGGCTAGAAATAAATTTTTGTTGAATTAAGCCATTAGCTTTGCGAGTTAGTTGTTAGAGTTAACATAGCCTGTCCTACTCTGACTGATACACTAATATATTATAATATTTATTGATTTATTTTATTTGCTAACTCTAAGAATATATGCTTCACAAAGTCATAGATTTTTGTCCATAGGTTCAACTTGTATTTATAGTATTAACGAATCTGAAATAGTATATACCCCATAAATATTTGTGAATGAATGAATTAAGGTAAGGTCAGGAATTTGCTTTATTAAAACAAGAGCAAAGCCAGATATGATGACTATAATTTCAGGAAAGTTGTAGATTTGGGAGAGAGTACATTAAATTGCTGCTGTTTTTTCAATGAAATAAAGATCTTTACTAAATAAAGAGTTCAACAAATACTTGTCAACTGCATGAATAAATTAATAAAACAGAAATAAATATTTACTCATTTCCAACGTTGAAAAATACCTAGGATTTAGCAATGTGCAGATAAGCATCTAAAACTACTTGATAATGATAAAATTATATATTGAAAAGCGATGTAAATATACAATTTATACTTAAATTACTTACTTTCATTTTAAATATGTGATAAAAACATAAGCTATCAAAGTTTGTGTTTCCTAGCGTTATCTCTCAAAATATTAACATATTTTCTCTTTTTTTTGTTTTTTGTTCTTAAAACAGTGATTTAGTAACATAGATGTATTCATCTAATTCATTTCTGAAGGCTTATAAATATCATTCGTTCTCTCTGAAGAGACAGAGTAGTTTTCACTAATGGAACATCTGTTCTTTCAGAAGTAAATGAATTCCCTGAAGGACAATTAATTAAATATATTGCCACTAAAAACAGCTGGTAAATTGTTAATAAAAATATGACAAATTAAATGGAAAATAGCTCTGGATATAGTAAATATGAAGATAGTTAAGTATATAAATAATTTTTTGTTATAAAGTCAACTAAACTAGAGTTTTTAATTTTTAACATAGATGTACCATACCTTTCAATAATAGCATTTTGATTTCTGAAACCAGAAATAGTCAGTACATTATATCATTGCAAAATATAAATTGTTGATTTAACAAACCAAATATTCATGGAATGAAAACCTATTTAACTGAAATGATGTTTAACATATTAGAAGAAAAATATCAATTGAGATCCTCTTAGGTATGCTGTGGTAGGGGATAGAGTAAAGGATGACTAGCTAAACAAATATGAGCTACTTATCTCCCTGTTTACTTATTTGCTATCTATTAATGTAAACATTGGAATAGAAAATGAATTTGACTAGATTGTGTGTGAAAGGCTTTGAATATTAAGCTAAAACATTATAATCAATTTGTTAGTCTACTATGGTCACTGAAGATTTTGAACACGAACGTAAAGCAATTTAAAAAGTGCTAGAGAAAAATTATTTGCAGTAATACATAGTAAGAACTAGACAGAGTAGAAGAGTTGGGAATGAAGTGAGGCCAGCTGTTTTATTAAACTTAAAATTTCACTTTCATCATCATTAAGGAACTTCAAGGCAGTATTTCTTAACCTCAGTATTCTTGATGTTTATACCACAGACTTGTTTGTGGGGAGAAAGGTGATCTCCTGTTAATTGCCAAATGTCCCCTTGGGCTCCCTGCCCAAGCGGGGCAGGACAGTGCAAAGTTGTCCATGGTTTGAACCACTGTTTTACAGTGAAAAATTATTTGATGTATGTACTTAGACAATTTTAAAATTCCAGTTTTCAAGAACATACATCTAAGAAGAAAATATCACTTTTCAACTCATGTTTTTCATTCACAGCATATCCTAAATGCTGCTGCCTCTTTGGAAGCCTTCTGAAAATTTCACTTTGGAGTAAAATTGCTTCTCATGTGTTCCCATGTTAAATTGCTTTCTGCAGCTATTCTAACTCTTACATTTAGTTGTAAGCGTTTCAACTCGTGGCAGCTTTTAAAGGATAAGAATTGTATTATATACATCTGCCTTGCAATTGTATTTATCACAGTGTCTGAATATAGTATTTGATAAATATGTACATTTGTTGAATTGAACAATAATAGAAATTTGGAAAAACAGAAGACCATATTTCTCGTTTTCTCCCATCACTTAATTTCTTGATAAGTTCACTGATGGCCAGAGATGTTAAATATTCTTTCTGGTTGCACTTAGCTGGTGGCTGAGACAATGATATATAAGGCGAGGTCTGTACGGCTTCTCTTGTGTTCTCAAAAAGGACAGAAATGCCTTACGTGAGTTCTTTAGCCTTTTTCATTTTCCACAAAGAAGAATCTTATGTCTGTTTCCTAAGTATATATGAAATTCGTTCCTCTATTTCTCTTAATTGTTAATGACAGTGCTCTAATCCTTGGCATTACCATCTCCCACCCAGATTATTGCAGGCACATCCTGATAGCATCCTTGCCTCTAGGCTTTCCATGCTCCTTGCTGCATCCAAGTCAGCATTGACATGGTTGAAACCATCCTCTAGTGTTCCAAAGACTTTAAAATAAAATACAAATCCCTTTATGTGATTTATAATGAGCCAATTTACTTGTCTATCTCTACAATTCACATTGCCATTCCCCATTTGACATTGTTATGTTCCATTTTTTTAAACATTTATATATTGTAATATGACTGCCATTATTACGATAGCACCTCTATCATGTCACATAATTATCATTTGTTTTTTATGATGGGAAATAATTAAGATCTAGTCTCTTAGCAAGTTTGATGATTATAATAACATTGTTGTCTATATTTACTATACTGTTCATTAGGTATATCTCCAGGACTTATTTGTCTACTAGTTGCAAGTTTGTATCTTTAAACTCTTAAAGTTTGTATCCTTAAATCTCTCCTATTTTGCTACCCCCCAGCCCCTGGTAACCACCATTTTACTCTCAGTTTTTATGAGTCTGGCTTTTTTAGATTCCACACATAAATGATATCATATAGTATTTGTCTTTCTCTGTCTGACTTATCTCAGTTTAATGTCCTCAAGGTCCATTCATGTTGTCACAAATGACAAGATTCCCTTCTTTCTCATGGCTGAATAATATTCCATTTTATATATAAACCACATCTTCTTTATCCATTCATCCATTGACTGGCACTTCGGTTGTATCCATCTCTTGGCTATTGTAAATAATGCTGCAATCAACATAGGATTGCATATGTATCTTCAACATGCTATTTTCATTTCTGTTGGGTATATACTCAGAAGTGACATTGCTGGATCATATGGTAGCTCTATTTTTAATTTTTTGAGAAACCTCCATATTGTTTTCCATAGTGGGTGAACCAAATTACATTCCCACCAACAGTGTACAAGAGTTCCCTTTTCTCCACATCTTCACTGACACTTGTTCTCTCTTGTCATCTTGATAATAGCCATTCTAACAGGTGTGAGGTGATATCTTCTTGTGGTTTTGATTTGCATTTCCCTGATGATTAGTGATGTTGAGCATCTTTTCGTGTACCTTTTGACCTGTATATCTTCTTCTTTGGAAAAATGTCTGTTTAGTTACTCTGCTCATTTTTTAATTGAATTGTTGGGTTTTTTTTTTTTTTGTTACTGATTTATATAAGTTCTTCACATATTTTGGATATTAACTGTTTATCCAATATATGGTTTGCAAATGTTTCCTCCCATTTTGTAGGCCACCTCTTCATTTTGTTGATTTTTAATTTTCCTGTGCAGAAGTTTTTAAGTTTGATGCTGTCCCACTTGTTGATTTTTACTTTTGTTGCTTAAAATCACTTTTGGATCTTTAGGCTTACTTATAATATATACCTTTTACTTGAACCACCACCATCTCTCTGACCACTGCTTCTTCTAGATATGTCCTATCTTGTTCATGTCTTCAATTTAGACATTAGGTTTTGAAGAAAGCTTTCCCTGACATATTACCAGGCCAGCTACCATTGCTCAGTATTTCATGTTTCATAACACTTGACACACTAGTAAAATTTTATTGTTTAATTGTCAATCTCTTTGCACTATAAACTCAGAGGGTAGAACCTATGTCTGTCTTATTTCCTTTTTTTAAATTCAGTCTCCTGGCACCTTTTCAGTTCCCTTTGACTCATACATGAATAACATTTACTGATAGCAATAAACAATTGCTTGTTATTTGCCACACACAAGGATAAGTGCTGTGCATTTACATTACCAGGAAAAAATTGTTTAAAAAGCGTGACTAAATTTTTCAAGTCCCAGAGTTATCAAGTGAGAAAGGCTACACATAAAAATAAGATCATTTGGGTGCTGGCCCGGTGGCGCAGCCATTTAGTCCGTGCTTGGCAGCCCGGGGTTTGCAGGTTCGGATCCCGGGCGCCCGCCAACGCACTGCTTGTCAGCCATGCTGTGTCAGCATCCCATATAAAGTAGAGGAAGATGGGCACATATGTTAGCCCAGGGCCAGTCTTCCTCAGCAAAAATAGAAGGATTGGCGACAGATGTTAGCTCAGGGCTGGTCTTCCTCGCAACAAAACAAAACAAAACAAAAAACAAAACAAAAATAAGATCATTTATCCATTTTTGATACTTCTTACCAATGCAAAAATTCTAAAATAATTCTAAGCCCTAGGAAGGGATTTATTTTAGTGTTGCATTAAATGCTTTCAAGTTTGCTTTTTCCTATGAGGAACTTTAGTTACTTCTAAGTGGTGTTTTTATAAACTTTCCAAATTCTCTTTCTATTGTATCCTTTTGCTCAAAAGAAACTACCAAGCGATGCTGATGTTTTTGTCTTCCATCTTTTGACATGTTATTTTTACCAAACAGTGAACTATGTCTCCCTTTTTATTCTGACCATCGCATTAAAAGCAATACTATGTTATACTTATTATATTCCATGAATCAATATATCCTTGAATTGACTTTCTAAAAAACTCTTTCTGATTCAAACCAGATTTTTTTAATGCACATCAAATTGTCTAACTATTTTCTATTTCTATTCTAAGTGACATCATTAAATCCTCTAAATGATGACAAAATTTTAACTCATATTGATCATTGTTTTGTTATTACAGTTTTATTTTTAGACTCTACCATTTTTATTGATATATTTTTTTTTCTAATTACTTTACTATTTTATTATTTACTATTTTCTATCCTTTACATTCTCGAGGTTATTTTCATTGTATTTATCTGCTGGAAATACAATATAAGGGTGTGCTACTACGCCTCCCTTCACAAGTTCATGTTCAGTGACATCACGTTGGTAACAAGATCAGCAATGGTGGGAGTGTTTACACCACGGAATCCAGCAAAAATTCTCAATTAGGGCTTGATTTACTTTTTTTGTTGATTGTAGGGCCTTAAAGTCATGGAGAAAATGTTAATTATCTATATTAACTTATTTGTAGCCATTAAACTGTAAATAGCACAGAATATGAGAAAATACTCTTCCAGTATTTGGAAACTATTATCTAATTCAATAAAGATGTTGCTCGTGTCATCAGTGAGAGAAATTCCAACATACATTTCTCTTTTACCTTTTTCATTAAACTAAATGAAAATAACAGCCAACATCACAGTGAAACTACACTGATTTGCAGGGCTTAATACATTTTATTATGTCACTTATTGAATTAATTACTTGAAGGAAAAAAAGCTCCTATACATATAAACAGAAATGTTACACACTGTTTGAGATAATTGATACTTTTGTTGAAACTCATCTATTCATCCCTGGACACTAGTTTAGTACTAATCTTCCACGGAAGCAGCGATATATTCTGTATTATTTCAGAATGCAATGTGTCATATCATTCCACTGGTTATGTTTTCTATTCAATAAGCTCAAACATTGGCATTCATCCTAACCTACATTTCTGGCTGCCTTTTGACAATAAGTTTTTAAACTATCTGTGTTAGATTCTTCTACTAGTCCTAGTATTAGTAGTACTGGTAACAGTACTACTAGTACTGGTACTTGTACTCTGCTTCCCCTCTCGCTGCCTTCTATGCTCCAACTCTTCTCTCCCGTATCACATGGCCTTGAAAATTAAGTATTTCATTTTCCAGACGTCCTTGGGACTAAGAAGTAAATGCTTAATCTCCGCTAATGAAATGTACTTGTATTATCGTTGGAAGGCAGAAATGGGGACAGTAGTGCCAAGTTAAATTGATGAACATGGGTGTTTGAAACAAGCTGACCTCACATTACACTGTCCAGTTACCAGCTTCAAGAACAAAGGGAAGCTGTAGAAGAAGCAGTGGGGTAGAGGGTGGCAGCACATCACAAGACCAGTGATGTTATTTTTATTTATTTATTTTATTTATTTATTTATTTTTTTGTGGGGAAGACCAGCCCTGAGCTAACATCTGTTGCCAATCCTCCCCTTTTTTTTGCTGAGGAAGACTGGCCCTGGACTAACATCCGTGCCCTTCTTCCTCTACTTTATATGGGACGCCTCCACGGCGTGGCTGACAAGCAGTGCGTCGGCGGGCGCCCGGGATCCGAACTCGCGAACCCCGGGCTGCCAAGCGCGAACTAAACCGCTGCGCCACCGGGTGGCCCCCAGTGATCTTATTTTGAAGTAAAAAAAATCCAGTAAGTCTTCTCCCAACTGTGATTTCTCCTTATCCAGACCTTTAATGATTTGGTATTTATTTCATTATGTTAAATCCCTTCTTTGAACACCAGAAATTTTTCTATTTCCTGCTTTGGGCCCTGACTGCTATACTAAGAATCTATCATCCTTAATAACAAGTAATAGAGTTTTAGAGAATATATCTTGGAGAACTAATTGTCTAATTCTTAATGCATTAATGTATAACATTAAACAACTTTGATCTTAAAAAATTATTATAAATCATTTTACTATCTCCTATAGCAGATACAAACTTACATCAATTGACAGTAATAAAACAAGATGAAAAGAAGTTTCTAGAAAAATATTGGTGATAAAGGAATTAATGTATACACTAGAATGAGAATTCCCTTAGGGAAAGATAAAAAAAGCATTTTGGAAAAGGCAAGGATAAACTGAAGGGGAGTAAGTCTTAACTGAAATGTTACATGAGCCATACTCTAGACTGGATGATGGCAGTATTTATCACAAAAAGAATTAAAAGGAAGGGAGAAGAAATTTTTCAGATATTTGGAGCCAGAAGTATTAAATCTCCATGCCTGGACTATGGTCAAAATGTCTTGGGATCAAATAGGGTCAGAATAAATAGCCTTTAAATTCTTAGAAAACCCGGAAGATATAGTACTGAACCTTAATCTGCCTAATGAAAATAATTATAAATTCAGTGTACAAGACATCTGTTATATCTGTTGTCAGCATCCGTTGCTCCCTCTTCTATTCGCTGCATCCAAGTTTCTACTGTGGAAGCCAACCCTTCCAGTTCTCAGACCATGTAAATAGAATAGGGCTGAATTCACACACTAAGTACAGGATCAGACACCTGAATTATCTTTTTTTAGAGAAATTGCTGCAATCTCTTGGCCATACACAAACTGCTAGGAATTGTCCCATGACACAGAGCAATGAAATCCCAGGTGTCTGTCTATTGCTTTGTTAACTCCATATGTGCCATAAGCTTAGGATTGCAGGTTTTAACATGTGAAGAAATGCAGACTGGAATAAATGATGATTTAGGATGAAATAAATCAACTGCTTGGCTCTGTCACGATATGAAGTCATTTAAGTTACTGTATATCCTTTGATGTACATTTTTTTATTAAAGTCTATCTAAGTTCACTATTTATTCCTTATAACCAAGAAATTCTGACTAATCCATTCAGTTTTAAATAAGTAAGGCAAGAGGGAAAGCAATAGACTGATTATAATTGAAAACAGGAATTGATGCTGCAAACAAATTGAAACAAGGGAAATGTATTTCTGAACAACAAATTCATTTCAGGCACTGAAATCAGAAAACACAGTTTTTGCAAATATACCCATGAGAAGGATAGCATTAGTCATTTTTCTTCTCAATGTAATTATTAGGGCTCAGAAGCGTATGTGGAAATTGAATTCAAACTTGAGTCTTTCAGATTTCAAATGTTTCATGGTTTCAGCACTGATATTGATGAATATTACTATTGCATTGATACTAAATCTTTCTAGTGATTCTACACAAAGGCTGAGAAGATTTTACTGCTTCAAAGTTGGTTGACGTAAAGTTTCTTTTTGCTTGACGACTGCCATTGAGAACAAATATCACCCTTCATTAGCACTCAGTAACAATTTCTGTAATAATACAGGTTCCCAATAATATAGCACATGGAAATTCATTATCAGTCTACAGGATATTTTAAATAATGATCATACTAACTATAATTTGCACCATGATTGAATAGTATAGCGTAAAGTCCTCAAATATTATTCCATTTGAACTAAGCCCAAGGAACATTATTTCACTCAAAATTTATATAAAATGAAGCTGGAGCCCCATTTTCTGTTATTATTTTCTCTATAGTGAGCTCATTTCCTTTTTCTCTTCTCTTGTCATAATACGTGTAAAATGATTCAGTTGACAGAAAAACTATAATTTAAACTTGTACAGATATATTCTGAATAAGGTAACAGTGGGGAATGATATCTATGGTATTTCCAGAAAGGTTCTTTATCTGGAATATTATTCATTATAAAGATAAAAAGTACTATAAAATATATTTTTAAAAATGAAATATTATTGATCAAGATAAGAGCACCCTCTATAAAATAAAACACAGAAGCCTAAACAAATGCATTTAGGGAATTCCTTTAAGATGTTCTGAAGAAAAAGAAAAAATTAGTTCTTACTGTAAAAGGAAATTGAAGAGGAGATCAGAGAAAATCCCATTCCTAAATCATCTAACCCAAGCTATAGATTAAATGACTGTATTGAATTATTTGTTGTATTTTAAAATGTGGGATGAATAGAAATCCCAGATTTGGGTAAAAGTCTATTGACCGGTGATTCCTTGGACAATATCCAAGATCAAACTGTTGGAAGTATATTTTAAACCTAATATTTTCCTTTGTCAGAAGCAAATAATTTCTTTTTTAATTAAGATAACTGTAGTATGTAATTCAAAAATAACATACTAAGCTAAATACTGGTTCTCATCTCATTTAGAGCCAAAATCCTTCACAATTGTCTTCAGGATTTATGATAATTCATAGGACCTGGAATAACCAAAACAATCTTAAAAAAGGCAAATTTCAAGGACTTATACTACCTGATTTCAATTCTTACTATAAAACTACAGACATCAGTGCCTTGTGCTGTTTGAAAAAGATGGAAAAATAGATCAATATAACATAATGGAGAGTCCAGGAATAAACTGCACTGATATGATTAATTGATCAATTAATTTTCAAAAAACTTACCCAAGTAATTCAATGCAGAAAGGAAAGACTAATCAAGTGAGTGTCATACATTAACTGAAAATACATGTGGAAATAATGAAACTCAAACTTGATTGCATACCCTCACATAAGTTTTTTCAAGTTATCAGATACAGAACTATAGAAGTTAAACTTATAAGTTTCTAGGAAAAATCTAGAATATTTTTGTAACTTAGTGGGAGGGTGTTATTTCGTAGATGATGTGTAATCAAGTAACAAAAAACAAATGATATATTAGAATTTATTCAAATTAAAGGCTTCTTTAACTGTTAAGAATATAAAGAGACAATCCACAGACAGGGAATATTTTTTGCCACATATAGATCTGACAAAAGACTGTTTAAAAAACATACAAAGAATTCCTACAAAGAATACAAAGGTAAAGAGTCCCCTCAAAAATAGGCTAAAAAAATGAATGGACATTTTCCAGAGGAATACATAAAATGGCCAGTAAGAACATTAAAAAAGTGTTCAACACTAGTCATTAAGGGAATGCAAATTTAAATGGTGATGAGATACCACAATATATATAGCAGCTAAAATGGCTAAAAGTTTAAAAACTGTCAACAATAAAATATTGGTGAGGATATGAATCAACTGGAATTCTCATGCACTGCAGGTAGGAGAGTACATGGTAGTTTGTCGATGAATTGTGACAAGGAATTGAAAACAGATAATCATATACACCCCAACAGCTAAAGATCTATTTTTCTATAAGAATATATTTCAAAAACACCATACATAGGGGAATGTCTATGTATATAATTAATTATTTGATATTAATCTGATGTGTTCTTAATCAGTGAGGTTTTTCTTGTGTTAATGTTTTTCAGTGATTAAGTTCAAATGGCTGGAAATTATGCATTAAAAATTTAGAATTGAAGATTACTTCATTTTTAATAAATGTCGATATTTTATAAATAATGTTTAAGAAAAAATAAAAATAAAATTGCTTTCATAAAAGAGTTTTGAATATTCTGAAGTATCTCAGCACATATTCAAGAGTCATAAACTTTGGGGCATTGTTCAGTGTGTCAATATTTACTTGTGAATACTCGTAAATATTATCATTCTAATGGTTAAAATTCTTGTTAAAACCTTTTCAAATTGTTTTATTTCCTCAGTTTCATTTTCTTTCTATTTCTCCAAGTCTTATTAATATAATAGAAACCAAATATTGCTAGAAAAATACAGTGGTATCCATTCTAGGTTTCTTATGATGGATGCTTAATATATATTGCTCAGATCTTTGATAAACCTCTTGATGTCCATATTTTCAAAAAGTTCTGAATGCAAATTTTACATCAAAAAATCACAAAGGGGGACAAATAGTGTTAAGTAATTTTAGAGAAGGCAATAAACATGGAAAAATATCACACAAAAAAGGATAACCAACATAGCTATTATTTATTGACTGCTTATTCCTATGCATTACATTTAACCTTTTATGCTGCATGCTAACTCCTTTGCTAATAAAAAAAGTTAGCATTTTGTTATGAATGGGAAGTCTGCATAAAATAATTAAAATATATTAAGCCTATTATTATCATTTTAATTAGCATAGCATCAAAAAATTACCATTTTTCCACAGGTATTATTATTATTATTATTATTATTTTTGCTGAGGATTGTTAGCCCTGAGCTAACATCTGTTGTCAATGCTCCTCTTTTTGCAGAGGAAGATTGGCCCTGAGCTAACATCTGTCCCCATCTTCCTCTACTTTATATGTGGGACGCCTGCCACAGCAGGGCTTGATAAGCAGTGCGTAGGTCCACACCCGAGATCTGAACCTCTGAACCCCAGACTGCCAAAGCAGAGCCACAAACGTAACCACTACACCAGCAGACTGGTCCCCACAGGTATTATTGTTATTCCAGTGTACACTAAATTAGTAAGGTAATGGCACCATAATTATTTTATTTTATGTATTAAAAATTGAAGGTTGGAGAATTTAAGTAACTTGGACAATATCTACCAAACATTTTTTCTCGAGTATTTATAAATTGCTTCTTTTCTATATATGTTCAAACTACAGAAATAAATACATAGTTTTTTATTCTTTACTGAAAAGGAACACGGTTTATCTCATAAGGATGGATTATCTCCCCTTGGTCCTAATGCAGAGATTACTTATTGAAATTTGCCAACCAAAGCTAACATATATGGCCATCGGTTTGCTTTCCACAGTGGACTGGAAATAGCTAATTAAATGCAGTTTATACTAGACAGGTGTGAGCAAGCTGATAATAGAAAATACATTACAAACAGGAGGAAGAGAAATATGACAGGCTGATAGCAAAGAAGGAAAGGCTAAAAAAAGTCTTAAAAAGTTAAAAAGAAAATGACGTAAGAACTAGAAAGGTGTTGTGATCAGAGGAATTCAATGTTCTCCTGTATAATTCATAACTAGTAAAATGTTTGTGAAACTCAGTAGTGAAATAGCTACCTCTTTGGTATCTGCTCAATCCCTGGCACTTTCAATCTATTTGAGACAAAATTGTAACAGCTTGCATGTTTGATCAATCACTGTATGATAGGCACTGTTCCACACACTTCAAATGTATTACATTACAGGTAAAGAAAGAGTGGTGGGTGCAACTTTGGCCACCGAAAGCCAACACTCAATAAGTATGCAAAATATTCAGCCAAGGCATGGGCCCAATGTTAGTACTGGCTTTTGTGGCCCTTATGGTTGATATTCAACCCATTTGTTTTACTGTGTACCTACCCCAGCCCATCACACTTAATTCAGAACACAACCCTGATATAAATTATAAATGCAGGTAAAGAAACCCCCAGCAATACTGTTATACTTTTGAACTCATAGGTAAGCGTAACTCCACACTGGTTTCTTTTCCATATTAGATATTAAAGTAGGTCTGACTGTTGGGGCCCCTGGTATCGTAGATAACCCAGTGACCATGCTGCACACCTAGGCCTATAGGATTAAAACCTGGGCCTTGGCATCAAGGTGGAAGGGTCGATTGATTACCTGGAAATGTCTGGATAACTTAACAACTCTACTTGCCAAGATTTTGTTTCAACTCACTATATGGCTTCACCAGTTATATCTTCTTTTACACTTTTTATGGTTTTCAATCAGATGATTCCATGCAATTGTTTCATTATTTTTACTTTGACAGTCACAGGTTTTAAAGTCAAATCTTCTGTACTACTTTTCATCTGTTAGCATTGCATTGAATAAGTGGGACATGTGGAAAGTAAGCAGAAAACAGCTTTATTTGTCCCTTACTCTGAGAGGTGGTAGTATCTGCCTTTTGTTGAAATCTAGGGAGAGTCTCGTGACGTTTTTAGTCACTTCCAAGTAAAGAAAGTTCCACCCAATTTAGATTCAAAATATGTCTCACTTCAGTAATTAGAATATCCAGTCCATTTCAATAGTTATAACTCTGAACTTCAGTTAAAATTTCCCTCTCCCCTGACCTGGGCCTGATTCAAGCCAGAAAGCCTGCAATCAGGGCAGGTGGGGAGAGAGGAGAGTGACTACTCAACCTCTCTTTTATTTCCTTCACTTTCCTTAGGCTTCTACTCCTCCCCCAAATTCTGGCTCGCTATATATACCAAACTAAGTTTGCACTGGGTGAGGACAAGCAGGGAGAAAAAGTAAGGGACAGAAAATAGCTCACTTTATTGGCACTCATAATTTGTGTTGAGGTTTCTATTCTGTAATACTAATATAAGACATTAAATATTTTAATTTAGTATTTGTTTTTAATGTCTTCTCACTCAGAGTTCCACTATACAAACTCTGAGGGCAGTGCATGTTGTCAGCTATGTGCACTGTTTCATCATCAGCGTGTACGCAAGCGCCTGACGTATCTTGTACTTGATAAGTATCCACTGAATTGATAAATACAATTTTAACTTACATTTAAAACTACATTAAAATGGATTTTATAGCCAGCCCTGGTGGCCTAGTGGTTAAGTTCGGTGCACTCCTCTTCAGTGGCCCAGGTTTGGTTCCCAGGTGCGGACCTACACAACTCGTCCATCAGGGGCCACACTGTGGTGGTGGCTCAACTACAAATGGAGGAAGATTGACAATGGATGTTAGCTCAGGCAAATCTTTCTCAGCAAAAGAGAAAAAAAAGGAATTGTAATGATTTATACATTGATTCATAATCCTGTAAACCTACACATGCAATTTATTTTTCTTATATTTTGTCTTAAAGGTCAATATCAGAATAACACTAAGTCACATAGTTTTGGGTTTCCATGGATACAGACTATCTATATTGAAAGGACTTGTTACAGTTTTAATTACATGTTTTTGGCAATATCAAAGGCCAGGTGTTCTTTGACCACATTGTGGACACACACATGTGATATATAAATAAAAAATAATATTTGCTTAATATTTTTAAATGTCCATATTCATCAAATAATAAAGCTATCACAGAGCCAAGGTTTCTATTATTATTAATTTGTTAAGTATGTTTATATCTTTCTATAGAAGAGTTTCATTAGTTTGTCACTATCATAAGTGGAGATAAATTTAATAATATAATTAAATGGATTTGTTTCACAAACCTTTACAAATAACCTTCATTTTAAGGCTTTCTTAGTATACGACATTATCAATTAGCTCATATTATTTCTGAATATTCAGAGGTTGAAATAATGCAAATTGTATTTTTTAACTAAAATTAGTCAAATTCATAGTTTATTCTCCTAACTACTTCATTGCTATGCTATCAAAGACTATGCATATTCCAAACATATTTAAAAACATGAAACTAAAGTAGAAACAGCAGAACCTATATTTATGAGAGCACTCTATTTTTCTAAAAGAGTTATCCCAAGATATTTTCTTTAAATGATCACAGTATATTGCAGTATTACAGATGAATAATGTGCAATAGCAAATTCACCCAAGAGTAATTCAGTATGTCATTGAAGGAAATGTGAATTATTATCACGTCTTCTGTTATCCTTCTCCAGTGCTGATCCTTTATATAAAGCAGAGTTATTGATTCCTTTATTCACTAAATGCTTATTAAGTACCTGCTGGGTTAAATGTGAATAAAACATATATAGATAGTATTGTTCTGGGAAGACAGATAATGAAATATCTACCCTTAAAATGTGTGATTTTAAGGCCCCAGTAAAATGTTTGAAAGAGGTAGCATGTCACACAAATAGCTACATTAGTAACACACTGTTTAACTGTTTGGAGCCCAACAAAGTTGAGATTAAACAGTTATCATGGTTATACTACCTAATATGGCACTTAACAAAATTGGGTTTAAAGCATGCTTATACTACTAATATATACCTGATATTACAATATACCTAATATCATGTGAGCTTGCAAAGCCTCTGAACCTCATTTATATGATAAAATTAAGTAGATTTAATAATTATTACTTTGTCATTTTTAACCCATAAAAGAATTAATATATGGAAAATACATATGTACCTAATATGTCATGAACAAGCATAGACTCAGGTCCACTCTCCAGCTATGTGATCCTGAGACATTTTATTTTCTTCCATATACTCTAGTTTATTCATTGGTACATTTTCTAAAATACCTATTCTGCAGATGATTTCCTCTAAAAAGACTGAATAAAACCACTATTTTAACAGAAATAATCAATTAATTTTACAGCAAAATGAAGAATTTGTCAAAGTTATTATAGAAGGAGGAAAATGTGATCCTCAAATGAAAATATATAGTTACCACACATATAACTGACAAAAGAGTCATAAAGGAATCTATAATCAAAAGAATTGATAAAGGAATCATTCAAATCACTGATAAAAACACATAAAGCCCAAAGTACAAGTGGGCAAAGGACTTCCGTATTTCTTTCACAAAAGAGAAAGGATAAATGGTCAATAGTTCTTTGAGACCTAGGAAAATACTCTCAGTCACATTGGTAATCAGGAAAGGCAAATAAAAACAGCAATGAGAGATTATCAGACAATAATTAGATGGCAAAAATTAAAATGTCTGACAATATTGTCATAAAAATGTTAGTTATTCACTTTTAGATAGGAGTGTAAGTTATCAAAAACACTCATTTATAGTAAAACTGAATAAATTCATAACCTATTACTCCCAAAGTGCACTCTTTCTCATATAGCCCACAAATAATTTGCGCACATACGTACGTGGATACACATACAGGAATATTCAGAACACGACTGTAATCTATAGCTGGAAACCAACTCTCCATCAGCAGTAGAATGGCTAAACTATGGCATAGTCAAACAATAAAATGTTGCACAGCAAGGAAAGTGAGCAAAATAGAGCTAGTTACAAAACATGGACAAATCCAGCAGACAAAACGTTTTACTGAAAAAACAAGACAAAAAAATACGTATGGTGTAATTCCATTTATATAAAATTCCAAAACAGTATAAATTAAGCTATTCTATTTAAGACTATATGCTTAGGCAATAAAATTAAAAAGAAAGACAAATAACAACAAAAAAATCAAGACATTGGTTTTCTCTAAACCTGGGAGAGAAGGTCATGATTTACAAAGAACACATCGTGGCTTCTGGCCATGTTCTATTTCTTGACCTGGGCAGTGGACACCTGCATGCTCTTTTATTCAGTGCATTATACATTGTAATGTTATACATCTTTACGCATATGTGTTATATTTCAAAATAAGCTAAAATGTTTCAAGTCTGATGCAGTACATAAAATTCCCAGTAACTTTCTGAAAATCTTAAATCATTCCAATTCAGAATAGCAATTGATATCTTTTTTTCCTCACACTATAACCACACCCAAACCTCTCAGCCTCATGTTCTGCTGCTCTTACATTAATCAGGAACTGCCCAGATCATCTCTTGAGGTTTTGAACACGCTAAGGCTTTGCCTTGGAGCATCTTTCAGCCCCCCCACCTCTTTTTTTTTTTTTTTTTTTTTACTGAATCTGACTCTTCCCTTAAGTCTAGCTTAACTATCAAGAACCTCGTGAAGCATAACATCTCAAATTTTCAATTTGCTCACGTATCCGCTGTAGCAGTCACACAAGCACGTTGTCACTTACCTACTTACGTCTTTTCAATCTATTCAATTATGAAGAATGCTGCCAAGAAACATATCCTGATCATATTCCCCATACTTTCTGTTGCTGGCTTTTATGGCTGTGGGTCAAGAAATCTTCATTTAAAAATCTGAAATCCCTTGCCTAGCAAAGTTTGTTTTCTTTATCAAGAAAACAATTTATCTGAGAAGAAAATAGGTCAGTATTGCCGCACAACTTTCTGTAAGATGGCTGCATATCTGCCATACGTGCGAATAAGGCTTGGCTGTACGTCTGTGATCCAAACCAGACTTGCTTACCCTGCATATGACCGAGCAAGCAACACTAATTCTGTGATTCAGAACCATTCAGCCTATTGACAATTCCCAACTTAAGGAACAAGATTGAAAGAATTGGGAAGATTTAAATATTATTTGGGTTTAGAGTTTAATAGAAAATACAGATAATGCGAAATCATTTGCTAGCGTCACTCAGTATTTTAAAACTGGAAACACAGGGTAATTAGAGGGATGAACACATTGTCCTGGCCAGAAAGTAGAGGGATTCGCAGGTCTAGAAGACCCTAAAACACCAGCACATAGTCATCTAGACTTTCGTAAATATCATTTAAATAAATAAATATCTGTCTACCTGAATAAAGAAAGGGCAAAAGGAATTTCCATGGATATTCAGAAGTTTTAAAGGTACATTTCAGCTTCTTGTCCTGGAAGAGTGTTTTCTTAATATTAGAAAGCTAAGATCAGAAAACTAAGGGTAAGGGAAATTATATGAAAGCATGTGAGCTTATTATATGAATTACATGTGAGCATGATGTGAGCTTTTAAGGCTGAGGATGGCTGAGATAATTCCATACAATCAGACCCATGGCACACATTTATGAACAGCATATCAAAGAGAATTAGGAAAGCCTACAGCAGAATTTCATCAGTAGCTTGCCTACTCTAACCAAATCTTTGGATTTTTTAGGTAATATTTTACAACAAAATATACAAAAAAACAAAATAAAACAAAACAAAATTACTTTTTTCAAAAAAGTAGAGTTTACACATAAAGGTTATTTTCTTAGGTTGAGAAAAGAGAAGTTCGTAATACAAAATAATTATTAAAATGTCCTGTGTAGGGTTGTATCTAGTTCTATTTGCTTATGAATTTCAAATTTAATAAGCAAATTTAGTATTCATAATCAAATATCTAATATCTTTCTGAATATAGAAAGAATGTGCCTTGAAGCTTAGCCAACATAATTTTAAGCTAAAATATTCAAATATGAATTTAAAACTTGAAGACTGTTTGATTCCAAACCTGTTTATGTAGAACTATCTAAAATGTGTGTTAAGCATCTTTCAATGAGCTAGATCTTGACAGTCCCTACCACACGGGGTCACTTATTTCCCTAATGGATCTTCATCTTGCAACTTATTTAAAAATGCACACTTCCTGCCAGGTCCATTGCCTAGTTTTATTAAAGTTTGTTATTTTAAGAAACTGTTTAGATTTTTTACTTGTTCAAATCTATGGCAAAAAAATAGTTTCTGCAACTGAACATATTTCAAATTTTTACATTTAGGTGGGAAAGTAATAATCTTTATTATCGTAGAGGAAAATGTATAAGGTCTATAAAAAGTGAGCATATATACATCCAAAATAAATTACTTGTATGTTTATATATGTTTTCTCCAGCATCATTAATTTTTCCTCTCTATTGGTTCATTTGCATTATCATAAATTTGATGTAATTTCTTTCAAGTTAAAAAAAAACGTTTTTGACCCCACACTTCTTTCAAGAACCTACTTCCTTCCGATTCTCCTTTCAATGCATCATTTAAAGAGTTGTTATATTTGCTGTCTTTACTTACTTCTTCCCATTCTCTCTTAAATCACTCCACTGGAGCATTTGTTTCCTTCAATCCACTGACACTGTGAATAACTGTGAATATCCAGGCCACATGTGACCTAGACATAAGAAAATGTCTTTCTTTCTTTCTTCTTCTTCTTTTTTTTTTTTTTTTTTTGTTATAAGAACATTTAAGATATACCCTCTAAGTAAATTTCGAATATACAAAACAGTATTGTTAACTCTTGCCACGTTGCTGTACATTAGATCTTCAAAAGTTATTCATTTTGTGTAACTGAAACTTTGTATCCCTTGGGGAAAATCTTCACATTTTCCCCTCTTTCCAGCTTCAATTGGACCTTATTTCACACCACATACATCAACTCAAAATGAATTAAAGACTTAAACGTAAGACTTGAAGCTGTAAAATTCCTAGCAGAAAACAGGGGAAAAGCTTCTTGACATTGGTTTGGGCAATGATTTTTTGGACATGATACCAAAAGCATGGGCAACATAAGCAAAAATGGACAAGTGGGATTGCATCAAACTAAAAAGCTTCTGTGCCCTAAACTCTTTTGTCATACCATCTAACAATCTAAACCTCAAATATATTTGTCTATTAAGCATCTCAAAGTGAATGAGTCTAAAACTTAACTCTTTGTTTCCACAAACCCCGACACTCTGCAGATCTTACATGCTCCCTCATCTTAGTAAAATTTTCTCTCTTCTTCTTATAGGTCAAGACAAAAATACTCAGTGATCTTACTTTTCTTTATACACATCACTCTTCCCCACACCCAATACATCAGCAAATTCTGCTGGCTTTTCTTCCAAAATTTAACAATTTCTTACATTTTTCCATTGCTAAATACTTGCACTGTCAAAATTGGACTACTTGGCCCCATTTTCTCTGCCATTTTCTAAATGCATACACTATATCTTATAATTAGTGGTGACACAATCCTCCTGTATCTTAGTTTTAGCTGCTTTTGGAGGATGAACGCCTATCTTTTGTGGTATCTACTGGGTTTTTCAAAGATAATTTTATATGTGCTGCCTTGATTATGTTTTATATCAGGCTATCCCAAATGTGGATCTTATTCTCTAAATCTGTCAAAATTAAGCCATTTTCATATGAAGCTGTTAAGAAAAATAAGCACAGAAAATATGATTTTGATTTCTTTTTGCTCTAGAAGAGTAGTTTATTATTTGGTGTGTCAATCATCAAGTAACTTAAAAAACAATAATGTATAGGCAAAGCTTCCTCTTGGTGCTTGCCCTATCTCTTTTTTCAAATTCCCTTTTCTTGATACTCTTACTGTGGCATTTTGTTTCTCTGTTGTGCATATATATTCTACTTTTCTACATTTCTAAATTTCCATTGACCCACAGTGAATACACCAATATTTATCTGAAAGCTTAATATCGATTTTGCCATTTAAATAAATATATTTTTATTAGTAAATCTGACCTAAATTTGAATTGTAGTCTAAAGACATGCTTAATTTTTACCATTTAACTTCTGCAACTTCTTAATTAGCCACATAATCTGGATAATTGTCAGATCCCTTAAAATTAATTACGTTCTAATTTGAAATTTGGGTTTAAGATTTGATGAAAATGGTAGATTTTATTTTGTTTAAAGTCAAGCTTTCTTGTTGCACTTCAGTCATATAACATTAATACTTATGTTTTAAGAGAATCCATTTTTTAATATCTTGAACATAGAAATAAAATTATGTTTGAGATAGGAAGTGCATGAAAAAAAAGAAGCCTGGTGTTTATTCACAGCCCAACCAAATCTCAACTCCGATCGGAGTTTCTTTGGAGCAAATGGAAAGCTCAGAAGTAGGAACTACAGTAAAGAAGAATTCTGTGAGGCATGGATGTGTGAACAACAGAAAATGCTGTTTTGTGGTCCAGATGGCTTAATATATCACTTTTGGAGAAACAGATTTTCCAATTTCTGTGGACAACAAATCGATGTTTTGGTATATTTAATACTTAAGTTAACCTAATGCTATATTGTCATATTTATGATTTGTAATTTTTTGATAACAAGGAAATAGCAACACTTCAGACTTTGCACAGAGAACCAGCATTGGTGAGGAGCATCCTGTGTACCGTTGAGTGCTGTTATTAGTGTGCTATGGCTGCCCTAACAAAGTATCACAAACTGGGTTACTTAACGAACATTTATTGTCTCACAGTTATGAAGGCTAGAAGTCTGAGATCACGCTGGTTCCTTCTGAGGGCTGTGAGGGAAAAATATGTTCAGTGCTTCTCTCCTAGCTTCTGTCTTCTGACAATCGTTGGTACTCCTTGGTTTGTTGATGCATCTCCCCTATTTCTGCCAACGTTACTGGCAGCCTTATGAAAAGGGGCCCAGCCTCCTCCAGTATGACCTCGTTGGTACTAATTACATCTGGAACAACCTTATTTCCAAATAAGGTCACCTTCTGAGGTACTGGGGGTTAGGACTTCAATGTATGAATTTTGGAAGTATACAATTTGTGATGGTTAATTTTATGTGTTGACTTAACTGGGTCATGCAGTGCCCAGATATTTGGTTAACATTGTTCTGGGTGTGTCTATGAAGGTTTTTCTGGATAAGATTAACATTTAATTGGTAGACAGCAAAGCAGATTCCCCTCCCCAGTGTGGTGGGCCTTATCCAATCCATTGAAAGCCTGAATAAAATACAAGTTTTAGTAGGAAAGAATTGTCTCTCTCTGTCTGACTGTCTTGGAGCTGGGACATTAGTCTGCTCCTACCTTCAGACTCAGACTAGGACTGGAACTTACACCATCAGCTCTCCTTGTTCTCAGGCCTTTGCACTTGGATTAGAATTATACCAAGTATCCAGCCTGCTGACTACAAATATTGGGACTTCTCAGACTTCATAACCATGCGACCCAATTCCTTATAATAAGTAAATGTGTGTGTGTGTGTGTGCGCATGTGTGTGTGTGTGTGTGTGTGTGTGTGTGTCTATCCTACTAGTTCTCTTTCTCTGAAGAACCCAGGCCAATATACACTTGAACCTATAATAAGTGTCATGTACATAACACTTTTTCTCACAGTTATGTTTTCATGTTAAAATTAGTATAATTTCACAGACCTTGTACCAACAAAACAAGTAAATGTGGTTACGAACTCATCTAGGTATTTTGAACAAAGGAAAATTAACTATAAAATTATGCTGAGTTTCTCTTAAAATGCAGTTTATTCTTCATGAAGAAACAGAAGAGCCTCATAATTTGAGAAGATTTATGCTAGTAATTCTGGAAGTGGGTGTTGAACATAAAAGAAATTATGCAACAAAAATTGCTGAATGAATAAGTTTGAAATAGATAACAGTCTCAAGTTAAATAATAATTCGGTAAACTATTCCTAATTAGAAAGTCCAAAATTATTGTGCTTATAAGAAGATAGAATAATGATTTGCACTTTTGAAAAAAATTGTGGAGGAAATAAACCCAAACTACGTCATCTTTTATATATCTTTGACAAGCTCTGCAAGGATATTTACACAATAAAATCTATAAATAACTAAAGTATGTGAGAGTTTACTTTTAATAGTTTTCATTTATATCTTTTTATACTGAGGCAATAATTTAGTTATGTCCACAAACAAGAAAAGGGTTATTTCTATATTACGTCAAAGTGATAAGTGGTTACATCTAAAAAAAATACTTTTACAATGCTCCATTACCCACATTACTTTTCAGCTAGTTTTTACACACAGACTTTATGTAATTGTTTACCACAACAGTCTTCCAGAATTCATTTTTCACCACATACAATTGCAAGATGGTTGAACCATCTATAATAGACTCAATAAATACTAAGATCATTTTTTTGTTGTGTTAGGAGATATTTTATAAATGCTGACAGAAACTCTATGATTGTCTGATACTCCTAGGGGTGCATAAAATAACATTTATTCTAATAAAAGTCCAAAATCATCATAGAGAGATTATTTCATCCATGTTAATTGTGGAACCTTCTTCTATTCACACGGTTTCTTAAACTTCAATTTTTTTTTAAATACCTTAACTGTAGCTAAATCAAAACTATTAAAGAAAAGCTACATGCAATAACTGTTTCAGGCACCATTTTTCTAAAATTGTGTACAAATTGGGTAGACATGAATTAAAAAGTCAAGCTGGAATGAAAGGCTTATTTTGTACCCAATTACTTACATGAAAAACCTTTCTTGAAGGAGGTGAGAAACAAGTGGATAAAAATGCCCTTTACCAAATGTTTCTCTTTACTGCGTTTAATGAGAGCTCTGTTTTTGTCTGTTCATACCTTTGGTGTTTTTTTAATTGGCTGTCAGTAATATTTCTGTGCATTCCAAAATGCAAGGAACTGTCAGGCTTTCCTCGTTGAACTTAGAAATAAATTGTTTCATGTAGTAGAAAAATTCAATAGACTGAGTACAATAGTGCCTTCAATAATTCTTCAGAAAAATGTTACCTTGCTGTAGCCTCATAACAGAAATACTCAGGGGCAAGAACTATACTGGCTGTTTTCTGAGGCAACTAATGAAACCCATTAGAAGTATTTAATATCTTATTTAGTGTTCTGCCTCCTTATTCCCCTTTTTTTGTTGGAGTTAATTATGATGTCTTTAGCTCTTCTGTGGCTATCCAGTCTCCAGTTCCAGACACACATCTGTTGTGGAAAATATGAGTTAATGCACTCGACTCTCATTTCATCACCATTCTGGATTTTATTTTCTTTAAAACTTATGCAGCCTATACATGAATGTTCATAGAAGCTGTATTAATTATAACCAATAATTGGAAACAATCCAGATGTCCTTCAATGGGTGAGTGGTAAAACAAACTGTGGTACATCCATACCATGAAATACTATTCAGCAGGATAAAGGAATAAACTATTGATGCATGCAACAATTTGGATGGAGCACAAGAGTATTGCACTAAGTGAAGAAACCAATTCCAAAATGTTACATACAGTATGACTCCATTTATATAACATTCAAAATGATGAAATTTTAGAAATGAAGAACAAAATTGATGGGTGCCAAGGGTTATGAACAGGGTGGGTGGGCGGGGGTGGCTGTGGCTATAAAAGGGCATCAGAAGGGATCCTTCTGGTGATGGAAGTGTTTTATATCATTGTATCAATGTCAATATCTTGGTTGTGTTATTGTAGCATTCTTTTGCAAGATGTTATTGTGGTAAACTGTGTAAAGTATACAAAGGATTTCTCTGTATTGTTTTTAACTGCCTGTAAAGGATTCTAGACACCAAATCCAATGTGTGGGTAGGGAATTTTACCCACACACCACCAAGCCATGCTTGGGACACCAGATGAGTGTCCTACAATTTAACTCAATTCTGACACTATCTACCCAGAGGCAGCGTTAGGTTCCACAGGTAAGGGGCTCAGCCTTACAAGACTGCCCCCACACTCCCACACACACTTCAGACGCCAACTGTAAGTCCAGGTTGTCACCTGTGATTCTGACCAATCAGCTGTAAATCGGAGGTTCCAAAGACCCCTTCCTTGAGTATGACTAATTTGCTTGGTGGCTCACAGAACTCGGAGAAACATTTTACTTGCTAGATTATTGGTTTATTTAAAAGGATATAACTCAGGAACAGCTAGATGGAAAAGGTGCTTAAGACAAGGTACAGGGAAGGGGCACTGATCTTTCATGCCCTCTCCAGGCATGCTATTCTCCCAAATTTCTATGTGTCCACCAACCCAGAAGCTCTCTGAACTCTGTCCTTTTGAGTTTTTATGGAGGCTTCATTACACAGGCATGATTGATTAAATCACTGGCCATTGACAATTGATCTGACCTCCAGCTCCTCCCCCCACCTTCCTCCCTAAAAATCAGGGATAGTACTGAAATTCCTCACCCTATATTCATGGCTGCTTCCCCTGGTAATCAGCCCCCATCCTCAGCTGCTTTCCAAAAGTCGTCTCATTAATATAAACCCAGTTGTGGTGGAAAAGGATTTATTATGAAAAACAAGACACCCATTTCACCTTTGCGATTTCAGGAACTGAGGACAAGAGACCAAATATTATAATAAAAGATGCTCTCATTTCTCTTATTGCTCAGAAAATTCCACGGGTTTGGGGATCTAGGAGCCAGGAACTGTGGACAAAGACCAAATACATATAAGAAATATATATTTAGTTATATGAGTGACCAAATATATATTTCTTATAAATCACAATATCACAGCATGTTAGTCAACAATTATCTCAAAATTTAAAAAATTAAAATTTATACATAAAACTATTTTATTTCCCAGTGTCCATTTAATAAGTGTCCATTTAATAAGTTTCTAGTGAATGGATTATAGGTGGACGTTCCTAGAAAAATATCCTTTCCACTTTGGCCGTTTGTAATTTTCTACTTGAACCCCAAAGTGGCTGAAACCAGAGTCACCTTTTAAGGTAGTAGGACAGGAAGAGAGGGGTATGATTTGCTAAAGTAAAATAAACTTCTTACGTTCATATTACTGCAGAAGGTTTTGTTTGTTTGTTTGTGTCTTAAAATGTAGGTTTTATTATTATTCAGGTATGGTAAGACCAATAGATCAGGAGAAGATTGCCATTGAAAAGATGGTTTCCTACTCATAGTTCCCAAAGAGGTGAGGCGATCTGTTGAGGAAATGCCAGGGTCAGTCAGAAGACATAGGAGTGAGTGGAAAACATGGGCAAAGCATTTTAATGTGGTTTCCACAGGAACAGGTGAAGAAGGGTAACAGGGTTAAGATTGGCTAGCTTGAATGATTTCAACAGGCTCTGGAGCATAGGGGTTTACCTCAATTGTTTGCTCCCTGGCCCTGGGGTGGTTAGGAGCGGTAGATAGTGGCCCACAGTGTAAGAACCCTATAAAAAAGGCAGTTGGGAGTATATGGGCTCTGTTTAGATAGTTTGCATATGGAAAGTGTGCTCCAATGGAAGTCAACTGCTCTCTGTAGGAATTAGCTAACCCTGGCAGGGGCAGTCCCTCCAAGGTCAGCAAAGCCCATATATCACAACATCAGAAACACATAATCAACATGCTTTGTTTAGTTGTGGTTTTTTGAAATACACAGACAAATATAATATCTCTGTTTTTGACAACTGGAATAACAAGATAAATTTTTCTTTAATTATTGTGAATTCTAATAGAATTACATTCCAGAGTGGCTTGAAATATTAGGAAAAGTTATTTATAATTAAATTATCCATGTGTACAATTGTAACTAACAATTTATTTAATGCTTCTAATTTATTCAGAATGTGAAACTCATCTCAACCGAAATCCTGGAATTCTGGACAGGAAAATTCACTGCTAAGAGAATGTTATACACAGTCTCCAGGTTTTTGCATACTACAAATAAATGTGCGAGTTCACCGAGACAGATGTGGCCATCCTTATTCAGTTACTCATGAGTTATAACTTATCTTGCTCTTGAATCACTATAACAGTCCTGGACCATGTCTTTCAAAGAAAGCATAGCATATTCATATACTTTGAATGACCTATGTGATCCATGTCTATTATAAGCGTTCTCCCTTTAATTTGAGATTAATAAATAAATTTCAAAAAGCTATGTAAGCATGTCATGACTGAAAAGAAAAAATCATCTTTTATGATGTAAAACTTTTTTCTTTTGTTGATGTCATTTTGAATATATTTGATATGTATATTTAAATATACACTCAAAACATCATATATATTACACATTATATATACATATATATATATCTGCTTCATTCTTTTACTCTTAATTATCTATTTAAAGCCTTTTTAATATTTTATCCAAAATCTCTAGGTTTCATAATGGGAAGATTTTATGATAGCCTAAATAACCATCTTGTTGAAAACAGAAGTTGCAGAGGAGAGTTTCATAACTGTTAAAAATATATCACGAGTTTGTCTCCATAATGTCCTTCTGCAAAAGATTAATGATTTAAAAGACAGTTTTCTATGCTGTTCACACACATCTAAGGCTGAGACTATGTAAATGGAAAGCTGAGACTTTCAATTTAACTTGTTGCTATAACAAGCTATAGCAGCCAAAGTCCACTAAGGAAACATAAAAGACAACAGATATTTGATCAGAGAAAACTTAAGATAAAGAATTGTAAACTAGGTACAAAACTGTTAACTAGGAAACCAAAAGTGTAAAAAGAGCACCCTAAAGTATCACTAAGGTAATAAGGGCAGGAAGCAGCTACTACCCCTGGGGCTGAAGGAACAAAGAGAAGAGGCTGGAATTATTAAGATTAAGAGGCTTAGAGGAGGGGCCCTTGGGAACTGAAAGTCAGCCCTCTGAAGAAGCACAGCTCAACTGGTGCTGGTGTCTCTAAGTTCTGAGAAGGAACCCTGTGGAAGGGCACTTGTCTGTTGACAAGGGGTTTAGAGGTAGAGGGAAGCATAATGATTGTTAATGTTATGTTAACTACAAATTGTATTCAGCTACTGCAATGGGAAGAGACTTCTGATGGTAGGGTGAAGAAGGGCTGCTAGGGTGATGCTCACAGAAACCACAACAAATAGGAAAGCCATGGGAAGCAGATAGGAAGAAGTACTTTCTTTTCCTCCAGTCCTTTGGTCTCCCTCTATCACCTTCTGTTGAAAATGCCCAACGTGTCTGGACGGCAAAGCTGAAATGTGGTTTGTAAGGACTGAGCTCCCATATCCATCTATAAGTCCACCGTAGAAAGGTTGGTTTGAAACGAGAGGCAATGACTGGCACAGCCTACCCCTTTGGCTACAAAACATATATACACATTCTTCCATATCTGAACTTCATGAAACAAGAAGTAAGGTTTGTTTCCGACTTATACGATGCAACTGCCTTTATACAAATGAAGATATCTATACCCTCTCCCCAAAATGAAGAAATGCAAAACCCCAACAATCACTAGATCAATATCCAGAATATATTTTCCTCATTAAATTCAGGAACATCTGAATACCTTGTTATCTAAATACTACATTATAAATTTATTCCCCAACAAAACTTGTATAAAATAATAAAATGAAGTAGGAGGGAGAATAAAAAATATTTAATACAAATACTAATATAAATATGGATAGGTGGATAGATAATCAGACACCAATAGAAATTAAATAAAATATAAAATAAAAATAAATAAATATATATGTGTATACATACACACACATAAAAAAACAAGGCAGACAAAAACAGCAAGGAAGACAATATGCATCATGGTACTGTCGTCATTGCTATAGCTGATCACAAATTTGCTATCCTGTAAGTGATATTTATAATTTCCTTCTTTCACTTCCATTCCTTGTTTCTTTTCCCTTCGGCCATAATATTCTGTCGTTATCTTAGCAGGTCAAGAATTTTTATTTTGTTTGTTTGAGATTTTGGTGTGGCCCACAATTTTATTCCTAAAGTTCTGACTTCTCTTGATGTGGTTGCTATAGTTTTCTATTAAGTGTGCTGTTAGACAAAGGAATATAAAAAGGTGCCTCCCAAATCTCTTGGACACTACACATCGTCCCTGCTCCTATTTTTGGGTGCCATCTGATTCCACCTTTGTAATCAAGATCCAGCATCCCAGCCAATAGAAGATCACCACTGTTTGCCTTTTGGTTCGGTGGCATGAGGAGCCCAAAATGTCCAAGTGTAACTGTCATTTACCATTCAGCATGACCACTGTTGTGTGTCATAGTGGAAATACTGCTTCCCTGGTCAACAAGACCTCCTAATCAGGAGAACTCAAAGTAGCAGACATGAAAAACAACAATTTTACAAGTGAATCATTAGGTATAATAGTGAGAAAAGCCATTCCTAGCTCCACCCCATAATTCCCAAATTCATGTACTCTGTCTAGAGAAAACAGTATTATATGTTGGTCTTTGATTCAGTACTGCATCCTGTGAGGTAGAACTCTGTCCTTTCACAGTTTTACTTCCAAACCTGTGCTCTAACTGAGTCATCTGTAGGCTATTCTTTAAGGTCAGCTGCTTCTAGGTAATAGGGTGTATAGTAAGAAAAATTAATTCCATGGGGTTGAGCCCATACTAAAATAAGTTCCTTGATCAGAAACAAAGTCATCCATAATACCATGAGAGTAAATAAGACATTTTTTAAGTCCATAAATGGTGGTTGTAATAGAAATATTTCAGGCAGGAAACAAATCCATCCAGAATACTTGTCTACTGCATTGAGGCCAAAACTCTGCTCTGTCCCTGACAGAAAGGATCTGATGTACCAGCTGAGTGGCTGGTTGGTCTCTCTAGGGAATGGTACCATATCAGGGGCTCAATGTTTGTCTCCACTGTTGGCAGACTAGGCACTCAGAACTCAGAGCTAGCCCTGTTCTTAAGAGCCATCTTTCAGCCTGACCCCACTGAACCTGCTCGGGAGAAAGCTGACTGTGGCAGGGAAATTCTGGTAGAAGATTCCCGTGACCAGTTGTTCAGCTAAAAAACTTCTCCCCCAACTCAATAAGCAAACTCACCATTCTGCTGTGTACTCAGTTGTAAAATATTAATCATTACAGATCCAAAGTGAATACACATGGAGTAATATTTATTATATCATCATGGCTGAAGCCCTCCCAAATACACATTCAAAAAAATGAAAAAAAAAAAAAATACAACTCCGACCACATCTTATTCTGTTAAGCTACTATTATTCACCTGGAAAACTCACCAGCCCTTATATCTCATCTTGTGCTACTTCTTACATGAAACTTATTCTCTCACCCAATCAAGGATAGACACTTTTTCACTATTGCTCTCCTATGGTCTTGCACATACTTTTGTTTCAAATGCATTATACTAGTTACCTCTATATGTCTACCAAATAAACTAGAAAAAAATGTTTTTAAATGCAGGAAGATATCAGGTACATTTTATTATCACAAATATGTATTAAACTAATCCATAACTATACCAACAAATAAATAGGTATGTAATTCATTGATGTCCTCCTCATTACAAATAATACTCTCAAAGACATTTTCCGTATTCATTGAAAAGAAGAGAACATAGGTGGGGCACTTGAGAAAAGCTGGTAAATAAAAGAAATGTGTGTGTATTACATACAACTGTGTGTATAACAAATGTGTGTGTATTACATACAACTACCTATGAAAATAAAATACTTCATCCACTTTGACTGTTTTCCAGTTTCCGCTTGATTATAGCTATTTTTCTGAAATCTGTCTCCATTTCTGCTTTTGGATCTTTACAGGTGATGTTTCTGGGTGGTGGTGGTAGTGGTAGCGATTCTCCTCCTCCTCCTCCTTCCTTTTCTTGTTCTGTTTTGGTTGTTGCCTTTTTTTCCATGTTTATGATTGTCACTCAATTGACTTTTTTTCTTCGTATATCTCTATCAGGTAATGTTTTAGAATGACAAAGACATTGCCTGCTGCTCTAATCATTTTTTACTAGCCTAAGCAGGCACCAGGTTAGTTCTACAGTGGCATTCTGGAAGGTAATTTTTAATCAAATGGCAGTGTCTTAAAGAAATGGTCTTTTTAAGTGGTACTGTCAGTTGCCCACATTCTGTTTCCAAAGTGAGCGAACACATATAAGTAGCAGCTCGAGTAAATACTTGAGTTTAGATATGATTTCAGATGTCTGCAGTGGACTGTGATTTACTGCAAATTGGTCCCAAGGCACGGGAAACCTTTTTAGCTATTCTTTTATATTCAGTGCTTTTTCAGAAAGTTAGATATTATGTGATTCAAAAATAGATGGCCATTGCGATAGCCTGCCTATCTGCTCTCTGGTAATGTATTTTAAAATTAACTTCCTGAACAGATTAATAACTCATGGAATTTCCTTTCTTTGCTGGTTGTGTTTCATGCATCTCATGGATACCATGACATAATTTTAAGAGTAATGCATCAGAAAAGCAGAAGTACCTTGGGATGTCATGCAATATGACTTTAACATTTGCTCAGAAGAGACTGAACTACATTTAATGCTTCTGGTTCCAGTAGGTACAAATTTCAGAAGTGTCATCTCTCTTTTCTTTTGTTTTAGTTGCTTTCTCTTAGCTGTTTATTTCTTTGTGATCATAGGGTATTGAAAGAATCAGTGATGCTGATTTTTTTTTTTTTTCATTTTAAACTACACATTCTGCAGCACTATACACCCATGATCTGAGAAAATAGATGGAACTCATTTTCTAATAAATACAAACACTTTGAAAGGACACAACCTGGCCACAGCTGGTATGATTTAAAATTTTCAGACTCTAATATAATAACATAAGTAATATATTACAGTGTTAACAACAACAACAAAGTATCCAACTTTGTACTGCAACTTTTGGGAATGTTATTCTAGACCTAGCTCTGCAGCTCTCCTTGGACCAGTGAAACAAGCTCTCAGTGTTTTTGCTTTTAGTTTTTTTTTGGGTGAGAAAGATTGGCCCTGAGCTAACATCCATTTCCAATCTTTCTCTTTTGACTGAGGAAGATTAGCCCTGAGCTAACATTGGTGCCCATCTTCCTCTATTTTGTATATGGGACACTGTCACAGCATGGTTTGATGAGTGGCATGTAGGTCCATGCCTGGGATATGAACATGCGAACCCTGGGCCACCGAAGCGGAGCACACAAACTTAACCATTACACCACCGGGCTGGCCCCAAGCTCTCAGTGTTTTTACATATCTACATTGAGAAAATTGTCTCAGATGATATTTAATATGGCCTATGTAAGTCTACCTCTTCTGAATTCGAAATAACTCATTTTAAAACATAATCTGTCAAACTGAATCTTTAAATTAATAATTGGCCTGTCAAGTTTCCTTTATTTTAAAAAATGGAGAATGATGACAACGATTAAAACTAGTTCTTTTTTCAGGGTGTGTTGCTCTTCCATATAAATAGTTAGTTAACCACTTTACAGAATTTTTTACAAACTTTTATTGCTCAGTCATTAAACTTCTGAAATGGCATATAACTTCTAATTGAATTCTTGGCACATGAAAAATATATTGAAGTATATGGCTTCAAGTTGAATTCTTGGCATACCTCCATCCATTCAAACTCCTGCAACTTTATTTAGAAGTATAAAAGGAAATACATCCCTGCATTTAAAAAGATAATTAAGGAGATCCACCCGTAAAAATAAGACTGCAACAAGTTTCAGGAACACAGTAAGTAGATAGGGTATAATAAGTTCAGAAAAGGTAAAAGAAGCCTTCTTAAAGAAAGAGGAAGTAACAAGAAGGCTTAGGGAATGCTGATGCCTCTCTGTACCCATACATTGGCGCACTAGAAAGATAGAATATCAATCAGAAATCACAGGTGATCACTTGATAAATGAGACTCATATTCATCAGAGAGAATGACCAAGTCAGTCCCCCCACCCCTCTGTCTCTATCTCTCTCTGTCTCACACACACATACACACACACATGCATGTCTACTTATACCCACACACCAATACACTAGGAGATAAATAATTTAAAAAAAAAGAGAGAATATGAAAATTTGAAACGCCAAAGTTGAATGAATTAATCTAGTGGTTTTCAGAAACCATTAAATACATAAAACCAGGGACTATTACAGAAAAGTTTCAAAAATGAAGAAGAAATTAATCTTAGATAAGAAATACAATTTCTGTTTTTGTTGTTGTTTACATCTAAAACATGAGATGAAAAATAAATTCAAGGAAGCAACTCAAAAATAACCAAAGAATGTGAATACAAGAGACAAAGTAAAAAAGGCTTAGAGGATTCATTGGGGAGTTTTGACATCTGCCTACTAAAAGTGCCGAAAAGAAGACATATAACTATATACAGATTGAAAGGACACACCAAGTGCTAAACACAAAGAACGAGAAAAAGACTCACACCTATATAGACACATCTTCATAATATTTGAGAACACCAAGGCAAATTTTAACATCTGCTAGAATCTTCCAGTGTGCAAAGTATAGTTTACTTACAAAGGAATAATGTTGGAACCTACCTTCTTTTCAGCAACTTAGGATGCCAGAAGAAAAAAAATGGCTACAATTGTCTGAGAAAAAATTATAATTAATTAATAAAGTGCATTTTCCCCAGAAAATGATTACTGAAGTACATGACAGCATTTTCAGACATACATGTGTTCCAAAATAAAACTTCCTCACACTATTTCTTAGAGTGATATTTAAGGATTAACTCAGCACATCTAAATTATATAAGAAGGAATATGTGGGGTTCTATAAATGGTGATTCCATCCAGAATAATGGTAGAAGGAAGTTCCAGGGTGCAACGTGCCCTATTTTAGATTACTTTAGGAGAAGAGAGTAATATGAAGAAAAATGGAGAGAGACAATAAGAAATAGACAAAGCCAGATTATACGAAAACCTATTATTAAAGAAATTAATTAGGCATTTACAATTGCTAGATGTCTTAGTCCGCTCAATCTGTCATAACAAAATACTATAGACTGGGTGGCTTAAACAACAGGAGTTTATTTCTTACAGTTCTGGAGACTGAGAAGTCCAAGATCAGGGTGCCAACATGCTCTGGTTCTGGTGATAGCTCTCTTCCTTTCTTGCAGACAGCCATCTTCTCACTGTGTCCTCATATGGCATAGAAAGATAGGAAGCAAGTTCTCTGGTGCCTCTTATAAAGGCACTAAGCCCATCATGGGGGTCCCACCCCTTATAACCTCATCTAAACCTAATTCCCTCCCAAAGGCCCCATCTTCCAATACCAGCATATTGGATGTTAGGGCTTCGACATATGAATTTTGGCAGGACACAATTCAGTCCATAACACAAGGAAAAACTGAAAGATACACAAGTGTCCAAATCTATAAACTGCTCAAAGCTGAAGCTAACTGGAATTACACAAACATTTGAAATAGTAGATGATCATAAGATACCATTTGACTTTTTTGTGAAACAGGCCAAACAGAGAAACAAAGTAACATAGAATAATATTTACATAGTCATTATAATAAAATGCATTATTCATAATGGTATAAATTATTACTTATGACAATTATAAATTATGATGTGTACATAAAATAAATTATTTTCAAATTTTAGCCATTCAACTTATAAAAAAATTTAAAAGAATAATTGGTTTAAAATCAGAAAATTAATGTTAGTAACATGAATGTGTGGAAATAATGATCAACAGAGACTAGAAAGTACAAATTGAGAGGAGAAATGGAGGAAAGGGTAAATATGTAACATCATTATTCTAAAAGTGGGGTGGAATTTATGGCTAAAGTTTATGAAATGTGACAGAAATATAAGGTTATAATTTAAAGTTTTATTAAAGGCTACCAAATATTTCTTGAAAAAACTTATTGTAATAAAGAGAAAATGTTGCAAACAAGGAAGAAACTAAATCTTCATCATTGATAGCAGGTAGGGAGCAGATTATTTAAATTTATGGAGGTAATTATCAGAAAGAATTCAAACATGAACAGTTAATAGAAGCCACCTCTGAAGAATGGAAATGGAAATGAAGAGGGAAAGGAAAGGAGACCCCTTGCATTTAATTGCAAGATCTTCTTTAGTATGTGACTTGTTAATATATACATATATGACTGAAAAAATTAAATCAATTAAAGAAATAATTAAATGCATCAGGCTATACTTCAAAAAGCAAAACAAAGCAATCTACCAAATTGAATATACTCAAATTAATTATATATATATTATGTGCCAAATAGGTATAAAGGCTTTATCTGAAAGTAATGGAGAAATATAAAAAAAAATCTTGTACCCTGCTCTCAAAGACTTTATTTCCCATTATGTAACTTTTTGTTTTTTTAATGAAATAGGAAGCACACATAAAGCTTTCCTGCTGTGTACAAAAGTATGATGGTTGACTTGAGAAGCACTTCTGTGATTGAGTTGCTAGCTGAACTAGCCACTTTTTTCACGGCACACTGTATTTACTTAAAAGAACAACTGCCAGATACCCTTGGGTTTTCAGACTTAGTTATTTGGCAGGCATTTTCTCAAATATGAACAAGTGAGCCTTTCTCTTCAAGGAAAACAACTGACAGTTTTTGTTGTGTGTGATAGAATTCAAGCTTTCAAGTAAATGTTTTGTGGAGAACTTGTCTCTGCCACTGTGAATTTGACAAAGTCCCAAAGAAATTGGTGGTGATATTAACCTGTATGATTTTGGGGGTATTGTATATTGAAATGTATTGACATTTGAAAGATCTGTTTAACTCAATCAACCAATATTTGTAACCATTATGTAACTTTTTAAGTATTAATTTATTAGAAAAAAAGAAAAACACTAGCCAATGAACATGGAAGAAACAAAGGACATGTTTTAGAAATCTGACCGTCCTTTGAAAAACTGGTGCAGAAACTCATAATTTGATTATTGTATTCATTCCATAAGTAGGTAATTCTGACACTATCTACACTATTGAAAAGCCTTAAGAATGAAAAATTCCACAATATTTATGGAGCCCGCATACAATTGAAATAAATCAGTATCTTTAATTATATCAACACAATCATTATAAATTAAGAAGAAAATAACATATAATTGTAACTGGAAAGAATCATGTACCTTGACAATGTCAGTTTTGTTTTGGGAAGGAGAGATGATTACTATAATTCACTATTTTAATAGGTCATTGGGGGAGATTTATATAGTTGCCTTAATTGTTGAAGTTAAAAAAATTAACATGTACTATAACAAAACCATTCATAAAAAATCCAAATTCTTCAGAAAACTATTAACATATATTACTATATAAAAACAAAAAATAGGCTCAACAACAAAAATAGGAACCACCAGATGAAAAAATGGGCAGAGGATATGAACAGACATTTTTCCAAAGAAGACATCTGATGGCCAACAGGCACATGAGAAGATGTACAACATCACTAATTATTAGGGAAATGAAATCAAAACCACAGTGAGGTATTGCCTCATACCCATCCGAATGGCTATTGTTAAAATGACAAGTGTTGGAGAGGATGTGGTTAAAAGGGAACCCTCATGCAGTGCTAGTGGGAATGCAAACTGGTGCAGCCACTATGGAAAACTTTATGGAGACTTCTCAAAAATTTAAAAATAGAAATACCATATGATACAGCTATTCCACTTCTGGGTATTTATCCAAAGAACATGAAAACACTAACTCAAAAAGATATATGCACCCCTATGTTCATTGCAACATTATTCACAATAGCCAAGACTTGGAAGCAACCTAAGTGCCCCAAAATGGATGAATGGATGAAGAAGATGTGGTATATTTTACTCTGTGGTATAATATTACTCTGTCATAAAAAATAGAAAACTGTGCCATTTGCAACAACATGGATAGACCTTGAGGATATTATGCTAAGCAAAATAAGTCAGACAGAGAAAGACAAATACCATGTGATTTCACTCATATGTGGAAGGTAAAGAAACATGTAGATAAGGAGAACAGATTGGTGGTTACAAGAGGGGAATGGGGTGTGGTGAGGGCAAAAGGGGTAAAGAGGCACATATGTATGGTGATGGATAAAGCTAGACTATTAGTGGCGAACATTCAGTCTATCCAAAAGCTGAAATATAATAATGTAAACCTGAAATTTATACAATATTATAAACCAATAAGATCTGAAAAAATAATTCAAAAAATAAAATAGAATAAAAGTAGGACGATAAGAGAGTCCATAAATAAAAGTTAAAGATAAGCAGTATTCTGGCAGAAAATATTTGCCATACACAAATGCAGAAAACATTAATATCCATAGTATTTAAAAAGGTCCTATACATTAATAAGAAAAAGAAAACAAATCCTAGAAAAATGGGAAATGAAATAAATAGTTCATAGCAAAGAAAATTCAGTTGTTCCACAAATATATGAACTTGTTCTCTACAAAGAATCAAAGAAAAGGGAAAACGAAGCAGGAAAGGAGTAAGAGCCAGTTGGAAGATGCATTATCAAGCTTGTCTCTGGTAAAGGAGATTACTAACTACTAGATCCCTGCGACTGTACTCTTGTGAAACTATATACACGGTATCTTACTAGAAATAAGGAACTAATACTTCTGATTTATTTTTCCTCATCTTCCATTGGTCAAAGCTTCACCACGAGGCAACTCCCCTGCACTTCCAAATTGTGAATGGGTAGGCACAGAGCAGAGCCCAAAGTGTAGCACATCTTTTCATCAGCAAGGTCATCCTGGGCCTGAAAGCAAGAGTCTGTTGAGATCCATGTGTGGACAATATGAAGGACTGGATCAGCTGCTACTCTGGAAATCTAGGCCCGCAGGATTGGAGACTGTGGTGATCTGACTTTGCAAAGAGCATGAGTTAACACCAGGGCTGATCAGGTCAAATGGCAAAACACAGATTAGAAGAATGGATCATCAGGCATATTGAGAAGATCCAGATCAAAAAAAGAGGAAGAAACAAACAAACAAAAAAAGTAATAGGAATGGAAACTTTTCCATCAATGGTAATAACAGTAATAGCAACAATAAAATAATAAGCATTTATGTAGCAATTACTCTATGGTCTAAAGGCTTTGCATTTAACCCTTACAAAAGTCCTATAAATAAGTAGATTTATTATCCCCATTTTATAGGTGAGGCTACTAAGGTATACAGAGGTGAAGTAATTCGAGTCAGGTCAAATATTTAATAGAAACTAGAACTGGGATTTTATTGCAGGCTGTCTAGCTTCAAATTCTAGGCACCTGTTCACTGTGTTATTTTGACTTTCAAATACACATATCCATACACAAACATAGAAAACTTTTATTTACAAATGGATAGAAAATTTCTGGAAGGGCACACAAGAAGTTTTTAATAGTATGTCATTCCATAGAGTATAATTGGAGTAACAGTGAGACCATTTTTGCTTTTAATTTTAAGTATTTAAACACTAAGCATTTTCAAGGCACGTGCATTAATCTTATGATAAAAAATTAAATGTAATTCCCTCAGGCAAATAAATCATTTCATGTGTGATTGCCCTCCTTATGCAAACAAGTTCCAGTTCTTTGACCTCATTCTTCACCAAGCAACTCACTTAACTCCCTCCCTTCTTTCATTGCTAGATGTCTCAAATGAATAGTCTGTTCATTAGTTCCTCATACAAACTGTCCCTCTAACCCTTTGATTATCAGCCCTCTTCCTTTTGCTTCCATTATTCAACTGAATCTTCTCTCTCAAATATCACCAACCAGTAATTTATGTCTCAGTCCCATGATTTCCATTCCTAAAATTCTGTAAGTATTAATCTTCATGGATATATAAAAAGAGGATAATTTAAATTGCATGGATTAAGGCAGCCCCCTGGGAAATTAAATTGAACTCTCAAATATTTTGCTAATATTGTCATCCTGAAAAAATCAAGCCCAAAGAAATAAAAAGGGTCTAAAATGTTATTGAAGCATTTTGTTAGGAAAAAAAACAGAACACCAAATAAGATCCCTTGGTGACAATTTGTCCCAAGAATTAATTTATTCTAACAATATGTTGAGGTCACTCTGTGTTTGTAAACCAGATTCTCATGTCTGTTCTCACTTTTACTATTTTTCTTGGCAAAGCTTGAACTTTCAACTTTGTGTATGAGCTCCTGAATCAAGCTGAGCAGGGGACATAGCCCCACTATAACTCTTACAGGACCTTGTGTTGCTGTTAGAATAATACATAAAATCCTTAACATTCTCTACTAAGTCTCCGTGGTTTCCCACCTCCCTAATTGATCTCATACCAATATGTCCCTCAATCTTTGTGCTCCAGGCCAATTGTCCTTCCAGTTTTTCAAGAATATTCTCTTTCCTGCCAAGGATTCTTCACAGTGGACTCTTCCTCTGCTCTCCCCCATTCCTAAATAACTTCTACTCATCTTTCAGAATTCAGTTTAAATTTTGTTTTCTTGGGAACATCTACTCTGAGTTCCCCAAATCAGATCTCCCCTATGTATACTCTCAACACATTTGGATGGTTCATTTGTTAATGAACTAATATTTATATATTATTGCTAAAGTCTGTAGTTTATTTATATTTCCTCAAATATTTACCTGTCTTTTTCTGTTCTGGAATTCCATCATGGATACCACATTACATTAACTTACCACGTCTCCTCAGGCTCCTCTTGGCTGTTAGAATTTCTAACGCCTTCCTTGTTTTTGATGACCTTAACAATTTTGATGGCCTTTAATGGTCAAATATTTTGTAGGATGTCCTTCTATTGGAATTTGTCTGATGTTCCTCATGATAAGACTGAGTTTATGATTTTTTTTCAAAGGAAAGCCACAAAGTGTCATTCTTAACACATCATTTCAAGGGTCCGTACTATAAACCTGACATCACTATTGACATTGTCCTTGATCTCCTAACAGAGATAGTGTTTATCAGGTTTCTCCACTGTCAAGTTAATCTCTCCTCAGACTACACTTAGGAATGAGGGTTAATGATTTACTTTTATATTGGTGGAGTATCTACCTAAATTATTTGGAATTCTTCGGCAAGGGGAATTTGTCTCTTCTCCCTCAAGTATTCATGTATTCATTCATTGATATATATTAGTATAGACTCATGGATATTTCTTTAATATTGTATTTAAAAAGCCATCATCCTATCCAAGTTCTCTTAGGTTCTCTCCTATGTTATCCTCTAGGAGTTTTATAATTTCACATTTGACATTAGATCTATGATCCATTTTGAGTTAATTTTTGTGGAGTGTAATATCTGTAGCTAGACTCTTTTTTTTTTTTTTTTTGCTTGTGAATTTCTGGTTGTTCCAACACCATTTGTTAAAAAGGTCATCTTTGCTCCATTGTATTGTCTTTGTCCCTTTGTCATAGATCTGCTGACTATATTTATGAGGGTCTATTTCTGGACTCTATTTTGTTCTATTGATCTATGTGTCTATTCCTTTACCAACACCACACTATCTTGATTACTGTAGCTTTATAGTAAGTCTTGAAATTGAGTAACATCAGTTCTCCAACTCTGCCCTTCTCCTTCAATATTGTGTTGGCTAATATTGGATCTTTTGCCTCTCCATATGAACTTTACAATCAATTTGTCCATATCTACAAAATAATTTGCTGGGATTTTGATTAAGATTGCATTGAATCTATAGATCAAGTTGGGAAGAACTTACATCTTAACAATATTGAATCTTCCTATCCATTAACATGGAATATCCTTCCATTTATTTAGTTATTTGATTTCATTCATCAGAGATTTCTCATTTTCCTCATACATATCTTGTACATATTTTGTTAGGTTTATACCTCTGTTTCATTTTTTTGTGTGCTAATGTAAATAGTATTGTGTTTTTAGCTTCAAATTTCACTTTTTCATTGTTAGTAATAAGAAAGCAATTGGCTTTTAATGTTAACATTATATCCTAAAACTTTGCTATTATCACTTATTAGTTCCAGGAGTATTTTTGTCAGTTCTTTGGACAATTATGTAACCCAAAAACAAAAACAGTTTTATGTCTGCTTTCCCCAACTGTATGCCTTTTATTGCCTATTGCATTAGGAAGGGCTTCCAGTATGATGTGAAAAATGAGTGTCAGAGGGGACATCCTTGCCTTGTACCTGATCTTAATTGGAAAACTTCAAGTTTCTCACCATTGAGTATGAGGTCAGCTGTAGGCTTTTGTAGATAGTGTTTATCAAGTTGAGAAAGTTCCTCTCTATTCCTAGTTTACTGAGAGATTTTACCATGAAGAGGTGTTATAAATTCTCTCAAATGCTTTTCCTGCAACTATTGATATGACCCTGTAATTTTTCTTTTTTAGTCTGTTGATGTAAGGGATTACATGAATTGATTTTCTAATGTTAAACTAACATACCTGAGATAAATCACACTTGGTCATGGTGTATAATTCTTTTTATAGTTTCTTGGATTCAATTTGCTTATATTTGTTTGATGATATTTGCATCTATGTCCATGAGAGATATTGGTCTGTAATTTTCTTTTCTTGTAATGTCTTTGTTTGGTTTTGACATTAGGGTAGTACTGACTTCACAGAATAAGTCAGAAAGTATTCCCTCTCCTATCCTCTGAATCAAATTGTAGAGAATTAGTATAATTTCTTCATTAAATGTCTGGTAGAATTCACCAGTGAGGCGTTCTGTGCCTGGTGCTTTCTATTTTGGAAGGTTATTAATTATTGATTCAATTTCATTAATAGATATAGAACTACTCAAATTGTCCATTTTTTCCTCTATGAGTTTTGGCAGATTAATCTTTCAAGGAATTGGTCCATTTCATCTAGATTATCAAATTTGTGAGGATAGAGTTATTCATAGTATTCCTTTCTTATGCTTTTAATGTCTGTAGGATCTATACTGATGTTCTCTCTTTTGTTTCTGATATTAGTAGTTTGTGTTCTCTCTCTTTTATTCTTAGTTAGCCTGGCTAGATGCTAATTGATTTTATTGATCTTTTCTAAGAACCAGCTTTTGGTTTGATCTCCTGATTTTAATTTCATTGATTTCTGCTCTAATTATTTATTTTCTTCTGCTTACTTTGGATTAAATTTTCTCTTCTCTTTCTGGTTCCCTAAAGTGGACACTTAGATTATTGGTTTTAGATTGTTTTTCTTTTCTAACATATGTATACAATGCTATTAATTTCCTTCTAAATACTGCTTTCACTGCAGCCTGCAAATTTTGATAAGTTGTAGTTTCATCTTCACATAGTTCAAAATACTTTAAAATTTATCTTGAGATTTCTTCTTTGACCCGTGTGTTGTTTATTCTCCATGTGTTTTGGGGTTTTTCATTTATCTTTTTGTTGTTGATTTCTAGTTTAATTCAATGGTGATTGAGAATTCGATCTCACTCAGAATTTTATTCTATTCAGGTTTTTAACAGATTGGATGAGGCCTACCCACTTTGGGGGAGGGCATCTGCCTGACGTAGTCTGCCAATTCAAACACTAGTCTCTTCCAGAAACATTCTCACAGACACATCCAGAAGTCATGTTTAACCAAATATCTAGGCAACCCATAGTTCTATCAAGTTGACACATAAAATTAACCATCACACTAGCCTCCTTAGATTTCCGTCATAATGTTTGGCCCTGAAGGAAATAGTCATTCTTTAAGGACCCAGCATGTGACAATGAGTTTAACTATAAAACAAAATAAACAAAAATGTAATGTATAAATACCATCTTTTATTGTCTAAGATGCAAAAGTTTCACATTTTTACACCTCTGACATTGAAATATGTCTCAAATTCAATGGTATCTTACAACCATTAGGAGCAAGTTTGATGTAGTTGGCCTCGCCCACTACCTGTGAACTTATCATAACCCTTAACATATTTATATCTTTAATTTATTAAAACTGTTGACACAGTCGCACTGCTATTTTCCTTTAATATGTCTTCAAAAGTATTATGGTATAACACCACATTTAAAAAATAGTTTATTTTGTATGCATAAAAGTACAGGCACAGAACATCAGGGCAAACATTTGATATTAGTGCAGCAAATATTTACAACTGGAAGCAGACCTATAATTCAGAAACTTTATTTCAAAGCAAAAGTAAATGCTTTATGAAACATAAAAAATGAAGATATCCACAAGCAAATAAATTCTTATTTTATTTAACATTGAGACAGACCCAAAAGGTGTTTATCACATAACAAACAAAGGAGCACTAGCACCAAAACTTGCAGGATGTGTGTCCTCCAACTGGAAAAATATCCTGAAAACAATATTGGGGCACTGGGCTGCAAAATAACACATCATCTATACACAATGATACAAAGGATGATATCTTTGGAAAAACAGGTACACTAAACTACGTGTAAGAAATTATTCAGAAGAGTTGGATTCTGCACAAGAATAATATATGTAAAAACATTTGCAAGTTAAGCTAATATAACTTGTACAGTAATTATAAAATAAAATTCTAGATAAGAAAACAAGGTACTTATATTTTAATAGCCAGCATTTTTTGTGATAATATATAAAATAATAAATGCCTAACAGTTGATAGAGTCATAGAGTGACAAAAATTGAGTAGATCGGGATGACTATTTGATTTTATATATCTGAATTGATGAGTTTAATGTTGACTAATTCTATCTTTATTTACTTTTAAATTACCTTTTGTGGCAGAAGAGAAACCACATCTGATTATGCTTCGTACTAAATCCATACAAACATTTTCTGACAGTTTATATCCTCAGTAACAAGAAAGATCTAAATACAAAATAGTCTCCCCGTCTCCCTAAATTAAAAATAAGACTGCTATACATGAACTTTTACCCCATAACAAAGATAAGTGTATACTGAATAGGATTCATTATATAAACCTTGAGTATAAGAACACTAGAAAAAAAGAGAACTAAATATTGTAGTGTTCATAAAGGTGGATATTAGTAAAATATTTTTTTTTAAAAAAAGCAAGAGTCAAAATACCTCAGTTTACTATCTGTGTGATCTTGACTAAGTCACTACCATCTCATTAAACTGTTTTGCATGAAACTTTAAATAAATAAATGAATAAAAGAGCATAAAGTACTAACAGTAGAAAGGGAGTGAAAAAGGAAGGAAAGGAAGAGGGAGGGATGAGGGGGGAGGGAAGGAAGGAAGGAAGGAAAAAGACAATAAAAAACATACTGTTATGGACAGAATGCATGTGTCCCCCCTTAATTCATATGTTGAGCCCTTACCTCTAGTGTGGCTGTATTTGAAGTAAGGAAGTAATTAAAGTTAAATGAGGATATAAAGGTGGTACCCTGATCCAAGGGGATTGTGTCCTTATAGGAAGAGACACTACAGTGCTCGCTCAATCTCTCTCTGCCATGTGATCCCACAGCTAGAAGGTGGCTGTTTGCAAGCAAAGAAGTTCTTTCTTCCCTCATCAGAAACCAAATGGGATGGAACTTTGATCTTGGACTTTCCATCCTCCACATGTGAGCAAATAAATTTCTCTTGTTTAAGCCATCCAGTATATGGTATTTCATTATGGCAGCCTGAGCTAAGACATGTACTGAAAACAGTTACCTTAGAGAGATGTTCGAAAGATTAAACAAGATAAAAAAACAACAACAACAACATAATGCCTACATTACAATAGGCACATAAAATAGTAACTATTATTCTATACTACTCTACCTATATATTTATCAAGTATTGTGTCTACAAATATCAACACAGTAAAATGTTAATGAAAATTTTAATATTCACTTATATTTTCAAGAATCCTATCATAGGGGACTGAAACTACCTAAACTCTCAGCTATTTACATTAAAATCAACCGTTTTTACTTGTAAACCTAAATAAAATTTAATTGATAGCAAACCTAAAATCAAGATGCTTTGAGCCACATCTAATTGTATCAGTCAAGATGCATTGAGGCTAAACAAAAATCTGAAAATCATAGTGACTTAATACATAAAAAGTTGATTGCTTCTTCACACACTATGTCTTATCTGTGCTAGCAAGGGAGATCTATTCATTTTTAAAGACTAAGGGATTCCAAACGACGATGAAAATTATTACATATTCTCCCACCATCACCAAGGCCAGAGAAAGAAAACATGGAAAATCATGCATTAACTCTTAAATATCTCTCAGAATGCATAAGAATCATTTCCACTAATAACATGTGGCCAAAAGAAAGTCACACGGCCATGCTTAATTTCAAAGGAGGAGAGAAAGTTCAGTCCTAGCACAGCCAGAAAGAAGACAAACAGACTCTTGTGAATAGCTCTAGGAATACCGTTGACATATTTTGCTGGACAAAAGTTGCACCTGCTTGAACATTCAGTAAAATTGAACATGTTAATTGATATTTTTTCTTTGTTAAATTATACTTGAGAAAATATATTAAGACATTTCAACATTTTACTAAGCATACAGATATTAACTGCTAAGAAATTACATGTGCATTATTCATTAAAAAAATACAGCTAGTTTTAATCTGTCACTGCTAATAGCAGGAGACCATTGTTTGACAAAAGATGTAATATAGCAATTTCTCATCCTGTTTAAAATTCATGAACCCATATTCAGACAGACAAATGCTTATTAATTTCTAAATTGCTTTATTGACTCTAATGACAGAAATGCAGGCTTTGTAGGTTGCAATACAATTACAATTAGAGTGAATTTTTCTATTGCCTATTTAGCCGATAAGGTAGTTTTGAGTAGATTTACATCTTTCAGATTTTTTTTAATATTACATTGGATTATTGAAGAAAGTGATCCTTTCTCAAATAAGCACGTTTCTTAAGAAAAGGTGCTTTCAGTTTATTACACTGCCAAATTATGTCAAATATATGGGCCTCTATGTATTCTACTGGATAGTTGGTATTCGGAGAAACTGGCAGGGGAAAAATGTGATACGATTTTAAAAATTGCCCCCATTTCCACCTCTTTCTCTCTCTGTCTCTCTCTATACATACACTTATATTTGCTTTGTGACTGTGAGCTCCTCAAACCACATGAAAGAATCTATATCCCCACTTCTTAAATCTGGGTTGGACTTGTGACTTGCATTGGCTAACTGAATGCATCACAATTGAAACAGTGCCATGTCAGGACCTGAAAAGTCTAAGAAGCTTTCTGTGCTTCGGCTCTTTCTCTTTTCGTAATGTGCCTCAGTATGGAAATAAACCAAGGGTAATCTGCTAGTGGATGAAATACCACACAGAGGAGGGCTGAGTCAATCCAGCCAAACTCCTAAACCAGCCAGCCTATACTGCTAAGCTATAGCCAACACTCCAGCTGACCACAAATGTATCAGTATGCCAAGTTGAAATCAGTTGATCCTGGCCTGAGTCAGAAAAACCATCCAGCTAATGCATAAACTCCTGGGCATAAAAATAAACATTTGTTGTGTGGAATGCCACTGAGGTTTTGAGATTGTTTGATATATATATATATATATATATATATATATATATATATATATATAATGAATTGTGGCCATAAATAATTCAAACAACTTTACGTGCTTGTGAAAATTTGGCTCTTGGAAGTATTTCGTGTTAGTACACACATGCAGGAGCATTTCAGCTATATACACTTTCCTTCCAGTGAATTAATTTCTATTAAAATACATGCCTAAATAGACCAAGCTACATGACCTGGAAAAATATGCAGCTCTATGGACCACATATAGTAAGGAGTACTGGTTTTATTATACTTCAAGTATATAGTTTTGTCCTTATTACCTGAATCTTATATTTTTGCTTTCCAGAGTCATTTTCTGTATATTACATAAAAACAAAACTCTTGATTTACATTAAACTGTTGATTTCATTAAATTGGAAAAAGAGTGGCTTAACTCTATGGTATTCTCATTACCTCTTGCAAGTGTTATTTAGAATGTTTGATTTGTTACTGAGTCTATTTCTGTTTGTAAAGGAATTAATAGGATTGTAGAAAAATATAAATGGGAAGATGAAGGGAAGAACTGTTTGCTTTCTAGGCTCAATATATTTTAAGAGCAGTGCATATATTTAATCTTAAAATTTTTGGAGTTCCTAACTCTACTAATGTCTCAAGTAATATTTGTTGAATGACTGATTTAATGAATAATGAATGAATGAATTTCAGGGATGTTCATATCTTATAGCAGAGCTGATATATCTTTGGAATGATTTCCAATCCCCTTGTTAATACTTAGCTGCAATCCACTTCATTATCATAATTGTGTCTGACATTAATTAAATACTTAGTGTATGACAGCACATTCTAAATGCTTTATAGGCTTATATTTGTTAGAAGTAGCCTATTAAAAAAGAGATACAGAAAACCAAACCTAGATAAAATAATATAAGAGATTTATTGGCTCATGAAATTGAAAAGTCAGAAGTAAAAATGAGACATTGAGAAAAAGTGGATCCCAGAATAATATGAGTGCTCAAATTGAGTTAACTGCTCCCAACCCTGGTGGAAGCGTTACTGTCACCTGATTGATAACCCCAAGAAAATTACACAGAGTAGAGAAGCAGAGCTTCTAAAAGTAAATAGTCTAAGAAGAAAAATACATATATTTATTACAGTGTATTTCTTATTTCATCCTTTTGGTAACCTTATGCATTAACCATTTTCTGTTTTTTCAATTTACATATTAGGAGACTAAGTGAGACAAGATTAGAATTCTGGCCTGTCTGACTTCAGAGACAGACCTCCTAAAGATTACACTCAACTGAGTTTTTAAGTTGTTACGAACTACTTTTAATTATTGTTAGTTCATTGGAATAATATGGATAGATTAGGAAAAAAATTTATTAATAAAATTTGGTATCTCTTTTAATTAGTTTTGATACAAATGTATCTCTGTGAAATATCTTTGGCTGTGTGAATATTTAAAAATTTTCTTTATATTTATAAAATGCAGATTTTTTTTTAACTTTTTTCCTTTTGCTTGCCTTTCAATCATCTTCTCTTTCTCTTTCCCACACTAATCCCTTCAGATAATATGGAGTATCTTTGTTACTTTAAAAGGAGAAAATAAATATCTTAATCAAGACTAGAAGAAGCACTAACCATAAAGAAAAGCAAAATAGATAAATAAAAATACGTAAAAATTAAGAATCTTTTCACCATAAAGAGAGTGATAAACAATCCAAAATACCTTGGCAGTACATAAGATTGACAACTGACTTATTCCAGCAGGCAAATCTGCAAAAGGAACTGAGAATGAGATAAACAAAATATGTTCTTTTTTTCTCTCTAACACAGTCTGTGAAGATTGATTGAGGTGGCTGAAGTCATCCAGTAGTTTAACCAAAGTACCTCCACATTGAAACATGAGAGTAAAGGAAAGCAATTTTATCTGTTAGATTCCATATACATGTAGGTGTTGTATGTGTTGTATGTGTGTAAATACCTATAGATATATAACAACACACATATTTATATATTTCTCTTAATCCGTTGATTTCATTCATTGTGTAAGAATATAAACAGTATATGAGGGATGTCTGTTTCTCACTTTCTCGAGGGAACACCCTTGGACAGCCTCCTGGGACCTCTGCTGAGGCACGTAGAACTTGCCTGTAGAAGGCCCTAACATGGTTCAGAACAGTACCTTATTTAAGTTGGATTTAGGAGTACACACTACCCAAGATAAAAATAATCCCTTAATCCTATTTTCTTAGTAAATATTTACAAATATGTTACGCTATAGTGTATTCTGAGGTTCTTCAATGAAGTAAAATAATAAAGATATTCTAGTGAATAAAGTGAAGCAAAGAAGAAATTACACAAGAAAAAATACGTTAGCAAACACTGAATAATTTATTTAAGCCTAAACTCATAAACAAAATGATAAACAGAATCCTTACTTATAATTAATACGCCAGAAAAAAGTTTTCAATTAATGTTAATTTACAACATAATATCATAAACCATATCCAAATTGTAAACTCAGCAAAAGAAAGGAGTGATCAATAGAATTCACAATAAAAATACAGTGATTAATAGAATATAATTTAAAATACTTAACCTCATTTTACAGTCAGTATGGTCTCCAAAACTTTTGCTTGCATCCACCTTATAAGAATTTTTGAAAGATTATGTATCTAGCTAATACATTTTAAGTTATTATCTGGATATTTCTCATAAATTGAAATAAGTTTAATTCCTGCTAATGAGATATATAAATTATTAAAAATGTTATAGTGGTGATAAGATGATTTATAGTTGAAACAAATATTTTATGGTATATTTTGATGAGTAAGTTTTAATCATCTTATTGAGGTAAGCAGAAAGAACTGGAAGTGATTTGTGTAAACATGATGTATGAACTTTATCCAATGTGTCTTGAAGAATCTGGCAATCCTGCAGAACATTCCAAGTATATTTAAAAGCATCACATCAGGTGGTTGCTTTGTTTTTTTCAGTTCAGAGCACCCCAATGAGTACAATACTCCGAAGCTAATGCTGAGTATCACTCTTTAGATAAGGACTTTTAAATCAGACAACGACAAAAATCATTAAGACTTCATGGTTCTTAATTAGCTATCATAATGAGCACCTCCAAAACTAGCATTTAATTTTATCTCTTTGCTTGGCACATCATAAATTTTTACATCCCCAAATATGCACTGCATGAAGACTTAAAATGGATGAGGAAGAGTATACGGATGAGGAAGAGCATGCCTCACTGAGGTAAACAGACTAATGACCTCCTAAAGATGCCTATGCCCTAATCTCCAGACCTGGGAGTATGTAATTTTACACAGCAAAGGGGATTGGCAACTGTGATAGTTAAGGATCTTAAAATAGGGAAATTAGCCTGAATTTTCCAGGTGTGTCCAATATAATCACAAAGGTCCTTAAATGATGAAAGAAGAAGGCAGAAGAGGAAGAAAGATGTGATGGTAGAAGCAGAGGTTAGAGAGATACAACTGAAGGTTTTGCAGACAGAAGAGAGCCATTAGCCAAGGAATGAGACCATCCTCTAAAAGCTGGAAGAGACATGGAACCAACTCTTCTCTTAGAGCCTCAAGAAGGAATGCGTCCCTTCCAATGCATTTTAGACTTCTGACCTCCAGAACTGGAAGAAAACAGATTTGTGGGTTTTTTTAAGACACATTTGCGGTAGTTTTTTGCAGCAGCAATAGGAAACTAATGCACTTCTTTTAATAAAATGGGGAAGAGACTATTGTGAACAAGGCTAACCCTCAGATGATGAGTTTTAAGAAACACCACATATAGAAGTGATGGATTTAGAAATTGATTTCCCCTGAAAACTATTTGTGGATAGCAACAGAGTATAATTATCACAGTTTGGAGATGTACTAAAGAGTATAAAGCCGGTAAAAGCGTGGAGTCTGTGGTCAGTGTTCCATAGTTGAATTAATCTTTAATACTTTTTAGTTCCAGGACCTCACGAAAATTACCTAATCTCTCTGTGCCTTAGTTCCCTAATTTGTGAAAACTGGGATGTTAGGAGTTACTTCATAATTTTGATAAGATTAAATGTGAAAAAAAAACACATAGGCAAAACACTTCTAAGAATATCTGACACCTAGTTATCAAGCAATAAGTTAATATGAGTTTATTAATAACTGAAAGCAATTTCTTAATAATTATTTATTATAAATAAAAATTAATTATTGAAGATGCATTTAAAACATGAGAAACAACTTTTTCTCCTAAAATTAGAATACAGTTGAATGCTTACAAAGGGTGAGTTGGACACATCGCACTGTGAATGTTAGTAAAAATACTTTACAGAAAACAATTTTTCATTTCACTTCATAGTTTTAAAATGCTCAATTTAGACTTAAATAATTTCAAGAATCTATTTTTACAAAATAATCATACATTCAGATAAAATCACTTCCATAGTATTATTTTACGAAATAATAGAAACATTGTAAACAAGATAAATAGGGTCAATTTCTACAATGAAATATTATGCATCTTTTACAAATTGCACTCTTGAAGACATTTTTCTGATATGCTGAAAGGATACACATATAAATAAATATCCAAAAATATACAAACTGGGGGCCAGCCTGGTGACATAGTGGTTAAGTTTGCACACTCTGCTTCAGTGGCCCTGGGTTCGCAGGTTTGGATCATGGGTGTGGACCTATGCACTTCTCATCAATCCATGCTGTGGTGGCCTCCTGCATACGAAGTAGAGGAGGATGGGCACAGGAGTTAGCTTGGGGCAATCTTCATCAGCAAAAAGAGGAAGATTGGCAAAAGATGTTAGCTCAGGGCCAATCTTCCTCACCAAAAAAGAAATATATATATATGTAAACATATATATGTGTGTATGTGTGTGTGTGTGTATACATATGTATGTATATATACATTCTGCAAAGGAAAATAATAAAAATAACACTAGCAGATATTTCTCAGTGACAGACTTCGTGGAAAGTTTTTTACATAATTTGCATGGTTTTCTACCTTTAAATTATTTCTTTAGATTGTGTTCATTCATTATACTAGGAAATTAAACATGATTAATAAACCATAAATCTTTTAAATTTCTTAATTTAATAGAGATTCAAATGTGCATATTGGATTAAAATAACACATCTATATGAGTAATGTACATTATCTCATAGAAGAGCAGTAGTTCTCACATGTAACTGTAAAGTAAAATCATCTCGAAACCTTAAACCAAACGAAAACAGAAAAAACAATCAAACAAAACAACAAAAGCCTGGGGCCCAGATCCAGGGATATTGATTCAATTGCTCTGGGACGGAACAGATATATGTACTCACATTTCCAGTAATTATAATTGGTTCTGTGGAGTAGTTTGTAGCTTTACTAATATCTGTAATAAAACTGCTAGTGAGTCTTCATAAGATAAATTTTAAAAAATAAAATATTATAAATTGGTTATTTTTATTTGTTTTTAGTCAGATTTTTTAAAACTATGCATTACGATATTACCCCAAAATTTTCTGAAGAAGCTTTATTGGGAACCCCAATAATTTTTAAGAGCATGAAGAATTCCTGAGACAAAATGTTTGAGAACTACTGCCACAGATCATAGTCTGGTAATCTCATAGAAAAATTTTAGTATATCTAGGCTTCCTAGTAAATATAATCTACTGTTCAGTTCTGTGAAATCATGTGTTATAATAATACTGCTCTTGTAGTGAGCAAGCTAAAAAAGTGATGAATGGGAAGACTGAAACTACTTTGAAATATATAAAGTTAAATAGATCATTTAACTAGATAAATGTTACACATTTCTAAAATATGAATGCAGGCAAAATACAAGCATAGGAAAATCAACAGAAATACTTTTTAAAATGATTATTTTAAAGAATATGAACTCTATTATTACTCCATACAAAATATGATGAACTCATTGATATTTTGAAAAGTGTCATTATATCCATAGCCAATTAATTAACTAAACATTCAATGTTAAAGAAGTTAATATGATTGTTAAACATTGGTGAGTTTTCGATGAGCTTTTTAACAGATGCTGTTGATACAGGACTCTAGGGAAGTTTTGGAAAATTGTTAGCCCTTGGAGTCAAAGAAATTTATTACTCCATTCATATGGAAAATACGCTTGAGTTCTTCTCAGAAACTTACTCTTATTGAGCAACCTGGAAAAGAGAACAAATTATATCCAAGTTTTTTACCCAAATGCACTGTACATTTTTGAGGTAAGATGTATGCCAAAATAACTGTCCCTCAAATGAAAACAAGAGTGGGAAATTTTGTCATCCCTTACAGACTTGATTCCAAAAAAAAGTGACATTAATACAGCTAGTATATATTTTTCTTAAATTAGCTAAGTAGCTTGAAATCTATCCTTCCTTCCCCTCCCCTTTCCTCCCTTTTCTTCTTCTACTCCTTCCTCCCTCCCTCCTTCCTTCCTTCTCTTTTATCTTTCCCTTCCTTCTTTCTTTCCTCCTTTTTTCCTTTTCTGTTTTCTTCCTTCTTTAACAAATGTCCACTATGTGCAGGCCACTGTGATTATGTAACAGAAGCAAGACAGGCATGCTATCACATATCTTAGCATCTATTATTGGATACATAAATTTAAAAGGGTTATTACAAAACTGAGAGGACATAAGAAGTGCAGATAACATTGATAAAATAGATAACACTCGGAATATTTGTTGAGAACATAGTGCCTATTTGTCATCTAAAATTACAGTAGAAATTAATTAGATGAAGCAGGAGGTGAGGGTGAGGGAGAACAATACAGGGAGACAGCCCCGGCAGAAGGTACAAATGAAAAACCTGAAGGAAGACACTTGTGATGGTTAATTTTATGTGTCAACCTGACTGGGCTAAGGGATGCCCTGATAGCTGTTAAAACATTATTTCTGGGTGTGTGAGTGAGGTTGTTTCTGGAAGACAGCAGCATTTGATTTGGTAAACCAAGTAAAGAAGTCCACTCTCACTAATATGGGCGGGCATTATTCAATCCATTGAGGGCCCCAGTGGAAAAAAAAAAAGGTGAAGGATGGGTGAATTAGCTCTCTCAAACTCTCTTTGCTTGAGATGGGATGTTAATCTTTTCCTGCCCTTGGACATCGGAGCTCCTAGTTCTTGGTCCTTTAGACTTGAATCACACCACAGGCTTTCCTGATTCTCCATCTTGAGGATGGCAGACTGTGGGACTTCTTAACCTCCAGAACCGTGTGAGCCAATTCCTACAATAAATCTTCTCTTATATATATGTATCTCTTATATATATATATATCCTATTGGTTCTCTTTTTCTGGAGAATCATGACTAATGCAACTCTGGAATATCCAAGTGGAAAGGCACAACTGAGGAATGAAAGGATGGTTAGTGTAAGTAGAGAACGAGGGGAACTGTAATTATGATTGAAATTAGAAAAGCAATGAGTGGCCTGATCATATACATTCTTAAAATAATGCTAAGTATTTTTTATTTTATTGTGACAAGGGATGCAATTGAAATATTTTAAGGAAGGAAATAACAGTCATATCTCAAATTCAGAAAGATTCTACTCTGTATGTAGAATGAGGAGTTAATTGGAGTGGGGAGACTGAGTATGGGGTATATAGAATCTTTTTGTACCATTTCTCAGCTTTTCTGTAAATCTAATCTACTTTAAAATAAAAAGTTTATTTAAAAATGTGGCCACTAAAAAAAAGTTAGCATTGTAAATTGATTCTAGCCCCAAATACATTTCAAATACATTATTTTGCCTCTATCTTTCCTCTCCCCTACAATGATGTAAGAAGTCTTTAATTCATTCACTCATTGCTCACCCATGTTGGTCTCTCATCCTCAAAAGAATTCTCTAAAACTGAGTTACTTTAGATTCCCAAAGAAGGTGCCAAGTTAAGATGAGACATGTAAGAGATGTGTTAGTGAAACACCTATGCAGAAAAAATGGCAAGAGAAGAAGTAAAGAGAACTTTCAAACAATGATGCTAGCCTGACCCTTCTGAACAATAAGGAGAATGAAGAAGGCTTGACTCAGAATATTCTCAGACTACAGCACAGTTCTATGAAAGTTGCAGCCAGGGCAATGGAGTCATCAAGTCATTCCTCAGAGGAGTCAGACATCTCCCAGAAATGAACCTGCAGCAGAATCCCATGGAGCCCGGGTTGTTAGCTGGGAGCAGCTCAAAGAAAGCACGGTCTCAGTGCCAAAAAGGTGCTTCCTAGGCTTTTGCAATCATGCATAGTCTTCATCTCTACCACTGGGGTTAACTTATTCATGAATCTATGAAGCAAGCCCTGTGATAACCCAGGGGGAGAGGCTGGCTGAACTCAATTCATTCCTAGGTTGCTCAGTGCTTCCCTCCGTCATGCATGCTCTCAGACAGAAACAAGTATCCAAAAATGTTGTGTTTATTTCCATAGTTCTACCAACACTCATTCCCAGACTTCTACGTTCTCCCACTACAGAGAGTTTCCCTTCACCCGATTTTCAGGGCTGTCCCAAGGATGTGCTGTGGAGTGGCAGCAGTCCATTTCAGTTCCCACTAATATGTCAAGCCAACACATCGCTTAGCCAAACCAAGCTATATTTTTTTTCTTTCAACAACAGCTAATTGTAGGAAAACCACAACAATAGGTGTGATTTTATGGAGAGGCATTGGAAAAATAGATAGGGGACGTGTGTCTGAACCACTTATTCTGTGACTTGTTTGCGCTCTTCAAGTTTGCTCCAATACCCAAAGATCCAGGTCACTCATGCTTTCCCTCTTCCATTGATATACATTAGCCAGGCCCTACAGGTTTTTTGGTGACTGTTTCTGAATATGCCATTTTCATTATATGACGCATTGTTTGTGGCTGTCTGGTATTATGACTTAGGGATTGACAATAATCTAGCATCAGTTGATACAGAGTCAACTTGTTATACCAAATTCAGGAATCCAGTCTGCTTTGTATGCGAGAGCATAAAAGAGCTGATTTTTGAACTATGAGCAGCCAAATGAGCCAAGTTCTTATTTTAGAACCCTGGGTGACTGACCTGTGACTTTCCTATTGTGATTTGCTAGAACCTCCACATTATCCTTGTCTGCCACCATTATTTCTATTGCCATATGATCTGCAAGACCAATTGGCTGAAGTGGCAAGGCCACTTGCTATAGAGTTATTTATTGCTCTGGTCCTACTTAAAACTGGCCATTTTCTAGTCACCTGATAAACATCAGAGCAATATTTGCTGTGCAAAATTCAAAGAGGCCTACCTAGTGCTCTATTTTTTCCTTGGTGGTGGGAAGGGCAGGGCACAATAATATATCTTTTAACTTGTAGGGAATATTTTGATGTGCCCAAAAGCAGTGGACGTTTAAATCTTTACTAATGTCGAGTTCCCCTAAATCTCAGTATTTTACAATATTGCATTAGTGGCATGCGTGGGTCTAACCAGGGCAACCATAGCACTTGCTACTATTGTTCCCAGGTCTAATTGACATGGTTTATGCATTTTTTAAGATAAATAACAACAAACCAAGTCCAGAAACAGAATTAATCTGTTATAGTACAGGAACCACACCTGCAATAATTGGTTGTACTCCCGGGTAAGTTCACAGTAGTCCTTTGGCAGCCACTATAATCCATATGATTGTTGTAGGGTCAGAATGGTGAATTATAAAGGGTTATGACTGAGAACATCACCCCTCAATTATTTAAGTTTTTAAGAGTGGTCTTATCTCTGTAATTTCACCCAAGTTGTAATCCACCTTAGGCAGGGGCGGAGAAGTCCATTTGGTGTTTTGTACAATAATGACTCTTTTCCTCATGACAAGGAACTAACATGGGGTTCAATCAGCAATTAAATATGTCCATCTTGATTATGAACTCGGGCCAGTGAACGACCACATCTCTGGGATAATTACTGAGAAATGGATTTGAGTCACTCCGTCTTTCACTTGGTTTCTATATATCCCTATACATAGTGGGGTGCTATGATAGTATTTCCATTCTTCTGTTATCTTTGTCAGTTTTGTCCTTTATTTGAAAACACTGGACCTTATTTTTCTCCAATGAATAGTTACTCTGCTAAATGGTCGTGGGTGCCTTTAGAGAATAGTTGGGGGAAACACTATCATATATAGTTGCTGTGATGTTTTAGTGATCTCCCTCAAGGTGACTTATTCTTCTGTTCAACTCATGTTCTCTAGTCCTGAGAATTGGAAACTGAATGAGAGCTCATAATTCTCTTTTGAGGCAGCTGAAAGTAGACTTGTGTTCATTAGCTCTTGAACAGTTTTTGTTATACAGATTAAGCAATACTCTCACTGGCGGCCTATATACCTAATCCCTAGAAACTCATGGTCTATTAGTCATCCTCCATAGATCACTGAGAGTCATTCCTGCTTTCCTACTTGTTGCAGTAATTGTATACATCTTGTCTCTGACAGTTAAATGCTGCCATTAGACTTCTGTTTTCTGAAATCTTATTATCACTGTTAACACTTGGGAGCCCTGTTGCATGACAACTTCTCCTATTATCAACTCTGGTCTACAGAGGACACAAAATATTACTTTTTTTTAATGATGCCAGGAGCTCTCTCATTAGCACACTGCTTATTGCTTCAGAGAAAGAAATATTTTCTGGGCCTTCCAAATGAACATAGTAAACCAATAAGTCCTCTAGTCTTATGAAATAAATCTCTCCTAACATGGTGCCAAACTGAGATTTGACCTCATCCTCAATACCGTGCCAAGGCATATTTTGCATTTCTACTGCATTTACCGTAGATCATTGTCTGTGCGTGTTTGTTTTTTGGGTTTTTGTCCAGGATTCAAGAAATTATCCAAGCATCATGCTAAAACTAGCTCTAAGATGTTAAATCCTATATTACAAAAGGGTGATCCATATTAATAAATTCCCCGTCTTTAGCCATATTTGCCTCACTCCTTCACTCCAGTAACCCAAGATCCATTTCCTGACATATTTTCCCTGTCCTATATGTATATCTTAGCCTGAACTTGTAGCTCTTCGGGTGGCTGATACTCTTACTCCTGAAACATGTAATGATTGCTGAGTCAGGCCATGCCAAGATTTGATTCTAGCTATTGACCTAGAATATCTTACAGGTTATGAGGGCAGACATTGAAGAGGACAAGTATCATTGTTTGAGGCATCCACCTCAGTTGAGGCTTCTGCATGCTGTCAAAGCATGGGCAGGTTTGTATCCCAATGTAAGAGGCTCCAGAGATCAGAGTTCTCAAGCATGTCCAACTAAGTGTCCCCATCCCAGATGTCAGGGTCTGATAGGGTCTATCAGAGCTGTGTCTTTAGTGAAGGAGAATTTTCAGAGGTTTGAAGAAGCCTCCTCTGCAACTCTGCTCTCTGAAATCAGGCCTTGTGCCCTGTTCCACTCAATAGGATACGGTATTTTTAAATCCTCTCACAGTGGACTTATGGCTTTCACAGAGCTTCAGATTTTCACATAATTTGCTGATTTGATGGTTGGCTGACTTGTGTCTGTCATTCCCTGTCATTTTCTTCCTTGAGTGCATCAATGGCACTTACAAACCAACTAACCTACACTAGCATCTTCACAACAACCATTTCCTACATTTTCTCAAATGCAAGAAAGGTTGCATATGTCAGCATAACTCTTTTCACCTGTATCCCATCCTAACTTCATACACGTAGGAGCCTTAATGATCGTAATGCTACAGCATGCGAGCACTTGTAACCACACCACTTACCACCAGAATGTGGTTTTGTTATCATCTTGCTGGCAAGTAATTCAATTCCATAATCTCCTCGTGGATATTTGCTTCTTTGGCCCATTTCCTGCACCAAATTAGTATGGGTGCTCCCAGAAGCAGATTCTAAGTCAAGTATTCAAGTTCAGATTCTTTATTTGAGAGGTACAGAAAAATATTAGTAGAAGAGTAGAGAAGTGAAACAGAGAAGGGGAGGCAGTCAAAAACAGATGAGTTATTAAATCAGTTATCACAGTTGCTGAGCTTAATCCTGGGGGGTGAGGGCTGACAATTATTAATATTATTATTAGAATCAAATAAGGTAAAACATAAAAATAATCATCAGCATATCTAGTAAGACAAATCTGAGCATTTTTAAATATTTTATTAGTACATTTAGAATTGAACAAGAGCTCCAAAATACTGATTGAATGATTATTGTCTTTTGTTTCATGAAAAGTGTTACAATGCTTAATTATGCTTTCGAAAATGGAACACTCTCAACTGACTATGAAATTCATTCCAAGGCTTAACGGATCTGAAAGATAATAACCTCTATTAAAGAGCATCTATGCACGTTCAGGTCTGGATCCTTTTTAAGTCCAAAGGAAAAGCTTAATTTTGAATTTTAGGTAGAAAAAGGTTGGCCTATAGGAGATAATCATTTTGCTAGTTTAATCATATCCAGATTTGTTTCAAAGCATTAAAATTATTCAGTTCATGTGTATGTATTAATATGTGTTAATACATATTGTTATGTATTAATACATATATGTGTTAATGTAAATCATTTTGAATAATATTTTATCATAAACACTTTAATTTGTTAAAGAAAATAATACTTACATAACAGTATATTGTGTATATCGGAACTGCTATATTTTGATAAATGTCCCAAGTTCTCTAATATAGAAATTCATTTCCTACTATACCTCTGTGTGGCCTCTTGTTCTCTGCTTTCTCTTTCTCTCTCACTTTTACTCTTTTTCACCCTTCCTTTCTCTCTCTCCCTCTAGTTTAGTTTACTTGCTCTCTCACATGCGTACGAAAAAAGAAGAATTACAGAATAAAATTATAGTTCTCCAGAAAATAACATCCATGATTGGAGCAAAAGTTCAAATAATTACTTTTATGCATTTTTTATATTGTGTATATTGTAAAAAGAATATACTTGCCTTCCTAAAACAATGATTATTCCTTTTACTCATGCAGAATATTTGGAATTTGCCTTTTCAATTCCTTAACTAATTTTAATATACTGGTAGAACTTAGAGGTTTTCTCTACATATTATCAAAGAAAGTATAACAACTACATCATATTTTATTATTGTAATTCCCTCCTTTAATCACATCTTAAAGAAAGCACAATACTTATTTATAAGAAATTAAATATAAGTAAGTTATACTTTGTTGTAAGAAGTGTCATTTTTTGGCATACTTAATATATTGCAAATGCATCTTTTTTTGGGTGTTAGAAATAAATACAAATCTGATAAGCCCACTCCATTGTTTTAAAACTTTTAGTGGCTCCCTAGTGCTCCGAGAATTGGTTCTAAAATCCTCAACATGGCCAGTACTAACCGGTATAATGTGGCACCAGCTTACTGCAGGCTCACCTCCCACTACTAACTATGATTCTCTTTCACTGGGTCCCAAGTGCTCTTTTAAAAAACAAAATAAATTTAGTTTGGAAGCCTGTAAAGACTTTCTAACACACATAAAAAAGAAAATCCAACCTTCTTGCCGTTGACTTAAGTACCATACATGTTCTGGCTTCTGTTGAATTCTGCATTCGTTTCTGCTCCATGTTTCCTCCCATTTCCTCTATGACAACCACACACAACTTCTTCCAGTTTCTTAAACCAATTCGGTTTCTTCTGCCACAGGACCTTTGCATTTTCAGTTCTAACCCCTTAAGCTCTTGGCATGTTTTCTTCTCAAAAGCCTAGTGGAGCTCAAAAGTCACTGATCACTCTATTTAACATGGAACTCCTTAACCCACTTTTACTTCCTTCGTAAAAAATAATACCGTGAATAGTATTTGTTATGTGTGTGCCTGCGAGTGTGTGCATGTGCATTCATGTGTGAATATATGTGTACACACACAGACAAACAGACACATACATGCATAAGCTCTGTGAGGGCATAAGAGTATGCATCTGGGGCTGGCCCAGTGGCGTAGTGGTTTATGCTCCTGCATTCCTGTTCAGCTGCCCGGGGTTCACAGGTTCAGATCCTGGGCACAGACCTACTCACTGCTCAACAAGCCATGCTGAGGCAGTGTCCCATATACAAGAGCTAAAACTCTACAACTATGATACACAACTATATACTGGGGCTTTGGGGAGAAAAAAGAAAAAAGAGGAAGATTGCCAAGAGAGGTTAGCACAGCGCCTATCTTCCTAAAAAAAAAAAAAAAAATTATGCATCTTTTCTGTATTGTTCACTATTATATAGCCCAGGCCTAGCAGAGAAAGGTTTTTAATACAATATTAGGTGAATTAAAAAATAAAATTAAGAGTGTATTCAGATGCCTCTCTCTATGCATCACACCATTTATTGCATCACCATGTATAGAGATTCAATTAAAGCATGTGTCTCAAAACATTAAAATTGTCATATATCAAGGGTTTATATTTTATGTTTCTGATTAACTGCCAGCCTAATTATTTTTATTTTAAATCAATAATGAGCTTCATGACATCACAAAATAGATTCAAATTTTAAGTCATATAATCAGAATTAGTGCAACTGAAAGTTTATTCATTCGAATCGGGTTATTATTACTTAGTTGTTTGCAGGAAGAGAAAAGTGTGTTTTGAGTATAAAATGATTGTTCACTAATTTATAAAGTTTGTCAAAATGACTTTATTATAAGAAAAAAGTCCTTGTTAATATGGGGTAGATGGCTCTTTTGACAATGATCATCAAAATACCCAGTCAAGAGAAGAGATGGCTCAATTAGAAACAAAAAAGTTTCCTTTATTAAACGTATTTTCAAACTATTAATGTGAATTTTGACCTAATTCGGGAAAAGTTGTATCCATTCTAAGATTGGGATAAAGTGGCAAGATATGCATTCAGAAGTCTTATGCAGACTTTAGAAGACCACATCTCTTGGTGCTCTCATGATCCTATTTAGAAAGATTATCTCGCAACAGACGTTTGTGACTATTTCTGGAAAATAAAATACTGTGATAGCATAATGTGGACTTACATCAAAAATTTAGGCCAGAGAAATCTGTAATAGGGTGCTTATATGTCTCAAATGTCAACATGATGTTCCACTATCCCCAAATATTTTAGAATGTATTTCCTACAAATAAGATTATTTTCCTATGTAACTACAACGTGTGTCAAAATCAAGAAGTTATTAACATATTACTACCATCTAATCCTCAGATATAACTCATATTTTGCCAGCTTTTCTAACAATGCCTTCTAAGGGAGAAGGTTCCAGATTAGAATCATGTGTTGCTTTTATTTATCATTTCCATTTAGTCTTCTTCAGTCTAAAAAATAATTCTGTCTTTATTTAATTTTTATGACCTTGATACTTTTGAAGATTATAGGCCAGTTATTTTTAGAAAGTCTTTCTATTTGGTTTGTCTCATTTTTCCTCATGATTACTTTCAGGTTATGCATATTTGGCAGGAAAATCACAGAAGTGAGGAGGTTTTTTTCTCATTGTGTCCTATTAGGTGCCACACATTTTCTAATAACCACGTTATTGGTGATGTTAACTGCAGTTGTTTGATTAAGGTACGTCTGCCAGTCTTCTCCACTGTAAATTACTCTTTTCTCCTTTGTCATTAATAAGTAATTGTGAAATCATGTAGTATATTACGGTTGTCATCAAAATTTTAACTCATTCGTTTATAGACTCAAGGTATCCTATTATTTGTAATGGGTTATAATCTCTTGCTATCACTATTTATTTTCCTGATGAAGTCTTCCGATTTTGTCAGTGGGAGTCCCTCAGAGTTGGCTTCTGTGTCTTTTTGATACGCCCTGATTATTCTTTGGGTATTGCCTTGATATCTTGCATAAAATACATTGTGGGGAACATACTTTCTCTATCCCAGCCTTCAAATCACACATTTCACCAAAAAGCGCTGGCTATGTCAAGTAGAGAATGATACTTTGAAACTAAGGTCTAGATCCTATGTGTGCTCATTATTAGGTCGTCATTGCTCTCAGGTCCACGTGCCCACATACGTGTATGCAAAAACATTTGTATATTTGTTTCTTCAGATCAGTGCTGTCCGATAGAGCTTTCTGTGATTATTTGGAATATGTATATGTAAATAGATAAAATACAGCAATAGAGATGGAAATAAATATGCTCAAAACTAAGTGTGCCCAATTACATATGCAGATATGTTTATGTAGACAGATAAATGTTCCAGTTATCAATTTGTTACTTCTGGCCTCTAAACCACCCTTTATCATGTTGTAATATTGAAATATTTCTGCTTTGTCAGCCAACACGATGATAAGATTTGCCATTAAAGGGCACTGGAGATACACTGTAGGACGTAGGGGATTTTCATCCAGGTTCCAGCAAGTTTTTCCTTTTCTTGCTTCGACGGTACTGGGACCCCCAGTGAAACAGCCTCAGCTATTTCGCGGCACCTCCGTAGATGGCTTCCTAAAGGCGAAGTGAGTGACAGTCTTATAGGAAGCTTCCCAGTGAGTTCCCTGGGCATTCCGCCTGGCTTCCTGAGGAGGAGTTCCAAGGTCTCCCTACTTGGCTTCCAGGCTGCTTCAGGCAACAGCTTCTGGGTGAGCTCTGCAGATGCCCAGCCAGCTTCCCGAGTTCAACGGCATCCCTCATGGGAATCTTGCCGGTAGCTTTCTGGCAAATCCAAACAGTCCCTCGGCTAGATTTCCAGAAAATTCAGTATCCCCTGCTCTGTGGACAGATTCCTAGCAAGTCATCAGCACTCCAGCAGAGAATTGTCTGCCTGCCAGCCTGGGACCGATGTCTGTGAGCCAGCTCGTGCTCCTTGCCTGGGGAAACAGAACAGACTTCTCCACTATCCAGTGGACTACAACCATATCCTTTCCAGTAAGATCTGAATTCCAGCCTTGGAGAGCCCCTATCCCCAAAGTTTGTTTTTTTCTTGAGTACTCTCCCCCATCCCAGGGCATTGTTTAGAATCTTCTTTATTACCTTTATATTAAACCTTCCTTGTTCAAGTTACCATGTGGTTTATATCTCCTGATTGAAACCTAACTGATAAAATACAGAAATGAATATAGGTCTAATTAGGGGTATTTATAGGTGTGTATGTGTGCATATACACACACAATAGAATATATGTGTACATATATGTTGTATGTGTGTGTCTATACATATTCTTTGCTGTCCAATGTACTACTAACCTCATGAAACTATTGAATACTTGAAATATGGTTACCATGATAGAAAAACTGGACATTTCATTTTAATTAACGTTAATTAATTTAAATTTAAATAGTCATATGTAGCTAGTGGTTACTGTACTGGACAGTGCATATATATATGCGGATATATATATGTGTGTGTATACATACACACAGGCATAGCATACCAATTTACAACTATATTTATTTCTATATCTATATCAATTCAATATCATGGAGGTTATTCTAGTGGTCGTGCTTTCCTTTATTTGCACTCCATTGCTCCCAACATCCTTATATATTTGCTCATTTGATCAATCCTCTTGTATGTACTCAGTCTCTTATCATTCCCTCCTCACCTCAACTGTGCTTTGGAATCTTGCACTGGGTTGCCCTACCTCTGCCCCTTTAACAGATGCTGCTGCTGTTTTATGCCGATGCTTTCCTGAGTGCTCTGTTGCCCCAAACACGCTAGTACACACTCCTCACCCCACCTGTACCTGATACACTGCCTTCTTATGCAGATGTGCTCCTCCCCCTTCTCAGGCTTTAATACTTCATTCTAGTTGGGCTTCTCCATGGACACCATCTTCATTGCACTTGGAATCCATCACTGTGGCCAGGCTGTCTCTCCTGAGGAATGTCATCCTTCTGCCAATCAGATTCTGTGTACCAAGCCATTGTCTCTTGCAGATGCTCTCCTCGCTCTGGGCTTCGACACCTTATACCAGACTGCCCATCATGGGTACTTGACTCACCCTCGTCAGGATTTAACACCTTGTTCAGGGCTATGGTGTGTTTCCCTTCCATCCTTACATCCATCCTCCCTTACTCTCTCCCAAATAATGACTTTGGACTGAGTTTCTCAGAAAAGAAAGAAAAAAGAAAGGAGAGCTATTCTTGTATTATTATTTATTTTGGATGGAGGATCTTTTGATCTATCACTAATTGATGGATTGGTGTTGAAATTCCAAACTATGATGATGGGTCCATTAATTTACTCTTTGCCGTTTTATCAATTTATTCCCCTTTTATTTTGAGGCATTTTATTAGCTGCATCCAGGTAAAAAAAAAATCACACTATTTTCTTAGGGAACAATTTCTCTCGTCATGTAGTAGTAGTCTCCATCTCAAAGAATACTTTGTTGTAAAGTCTATTTTATCTGGTATTAATTATTTATACCAATATTGTTTTCTTAATATTAGCCTGAATGTCTTTTTTTAATCTTTTTAATTTTAACTTTGTGAGTTTTTTATACTTTAAACTTTTTGCTTAAAATAGAATACATCTGTGGATTTTTTCCCCTTAGTCTAGTTAGACGACTTCCTTTTAATAGGCAATATAATCCTTTTATATGTATCATGAGTATTGGCATGTGTGGACCTGTCAATCTTCTGTTGTAATTTTATTCTTATTCAACAAATATTCACTTTCCTTCCCCCACCATGAGAGGGCTATGCTTTCCCAGTCTATTAATTCTGATCTTGTCTATGTGATTTGCTTTGACCAGTGGTATCGTGTGGAATTGACAGTGTGCCTGCTCCAAGCAGAGTCTTTAAGAAACCTGGCAAGTTTCTATCCACCATCTACCTTCTACCATGAGAACATGTGCCATGTAGAAGTGGTTCTGCAGCCTACACTCAGAAAAGAGAAAGCCTGTGAACCAGATCTGAACTCAACATATCACCTGAAGCAGAGTTTCACCAGTCAGCACGCAGGCCAGTGAGATAATAATAATGTTTGTGATTGTAAGCCATGGATATTTTTGGATTTTTGAAAATAATGTTAATGCAGCAAGAGCTGGCTAATATAGTATTTGGTAGAGGAGTGATAAAAGAGAGAAGAAAGAATCCAGAAATTCTGAGACTTGAAAGATAAACTCTCAGGAAAAAAGACTGTCAAATGTAATGTTAAGATCTGCTTTATTAAGGTACCTCTTAGATTAGATTGAAGTTTCCCCAGGTGAAATGTGTTAATTTAAAAAGTTAAAAACTGGGGCCGGCCCGGTGGCGCAGCGGTTTAGTCCGCGCTTGGCAGCCCGGGGTTCGCTGGTTCGGATCCCGGGCGCCCGCCGATGCACTGCTCGTCAGCCACGCCGTGGCGGCGTCCCATATAAAGTAGAGGAAGATGGGCACAGATGTTAGCCCAGGGCCAGTCTTCCTCAGCAAAAAGAGGAGGATTAGCAACGGATGTTAGCTCAGGGCTGGTCTTCCTCACCAAAAAAAATAAATAAATAAATAAAATAAAATAAAATAAAAAGTTAAAAACTTAGGTAAAAGAGATTGAGGGCATGTGCCGCTGATGCCTTTTGTATCCAAAGAATCTGTATTCAAGTCAGGAAAAAAATAGGCACTTCTTGAGAAGAATTGTGGGTGTGATGTGACTGGAATCAAATAAACCAAGAAGTTGTAATAATTAGGAAAAAACTAATGACATCTTGCAAGTGATGGATGGCCAAAATTGCCATGTTGGATGAAGAGAAACTTTGGCAATTTGAAATGGAAATTTACTCTTGAGTGTCCAATATTTTATGGACAGAAATCTGACTGAGAAAGGTACTCAGCCAGCAGGAAGGAAATATTTTCTAATGTCTTTTTCAAATGTGTCCAAGTGAAAAAGTGAAATACTCAGAAACACCCAGAGTGGGGAGCTAAAATCCACAAAGAATAATGGCCTGGTAAGCCACTCGCAGGCAGCAGGACTAGGGCCTAATCAAGGAATTTCAGAATTTCCACATGTCAGCAGTGTGACTTCAGTTCTACTTCTTTTGGAATGGGACCCTGTTCCATCACCATTGTATTGAGTGTCTTCCTTCCTTCCTTCCTTTCTTTCTCTTCCTCCTTTTTTTTCTTTCTTTTTTGTTCTTAAATTTCCAGTCCAAAAAGAACCTCATCTAGTTCTGATATAGAAATTGTTGAGCTACATGTTTTATTTGGTTGATACGTTTAGGATATCTTCCTTGGGTTTCAGTGACTTGTTTTTGTACAGAAGAAAGGAATCCAGGTTTACGTGGCTAACATAGCACCTTGTGGCCAAATGTATTATTTATAGAAAAATTTACTCTCCCCTCCTATAACCCCTAATAGAGTCACGTATTTCCTTGGCTTACTGATGTGGATGGGCAATGTAACTTGCTTTGACACATAGAACATGGAAGGAGTAAACAGTATGCCAGTTCCAAGATGACATGTAAAGAGGCATTAAAACAATCACCTTGTGTGTCTGTCCAAATAGGAGATGCTTTTTTCAACCTGGGACAAGGAAGGAGAACACATATAGAGCAGACCCAAATCCATCAGTCCTCTGAAATAGAGCCATTGCAGCCAACCTGCAAACTTTTGAATGAGAAATAAATGAATAAACCATTGAGAATATTTAAGTAAATTTATTGTAGCACAAATGTCTATGTAATTTTCATCTATCATTTTTGTTTGCCCTATTTTTCTGTTTAATCTTTCATCCATTTTTTATTTTTGAATTGATATTTATATCCCCTCCCTAAAAAGAAAATTGCATTCTTAGAATCAATTTGAGTGCCACTGTTTTAGCCATAGCATAATTGATGTTTATTGTTAAATTTTGATAATGTAGCATAAATGCTATTTTATATGATATAATTTATTTACTAATTAATAAAAATAAAATTAGAATAATATTATAGAATCTGAAATGTTTGCATTATGATTAATACTCTTATTTCTAATAGACTTACTTTTCCATTGTTTAACTGATAGTTTATCCATTGTTTAACTGTTGTCTAAACTTCATTTTGTTACCTTATGTACGTCTCAGTGATTAACATAATTACTTCTAGATTTGAAGCAAAAATATCTTGAACGTGTGTCATCTACTGTAAGCAGTTAAAATATCTGCAGTTATTCAGTAGAATTTTCAACCTGGAAACCCACTCTGAAAAATAAAAAAGCTACAACAGGCTATGCTATAAAAACATTTCAATATTACCAATTACTTACAATGTCATAATAGGTTTTCATTTTAAACATCTAGACTTTAGTATAATTAATTCTGATCATATATTCCTCACTTTCATTTAGAATAATCATAAGCAGGTGATTCCCATTTTCTTAGTTTTGACACTTAAAATTCTTAAGCCAAATAGTAACACTTAGTATTGGCTTGTTTATTCTATAGTGAAACTTCTAAAGGGACAATAATAATCTTTGAAACAGTTAGTGCTTATTGCAATATTGTAGTGAATGAAACCGAGAAATCTATCCAATATACTTGGCTTATAGTTTTAGTTCCCAGATTTTAGAATCTATAGTTAATTATTGATTTTTCATCTATTTAATAAAACTTGTTTCTTTGAAAGAAATGAAGATACCATTATTGTACACTGAAGAAAATCAGTTAATATATATTAACATTTTATTTGTTTTTTATTATAGGATTTTAATCTATATGTGGAGATTTGAGAACTAAAGGTGTTTAATTTCTAGACCAGAAATCCTTTTGGCAACTGAGTCTGTAGTCTCTGTTAAGTCATCTTTTCTATTTATGAAATACATGATTAATGAGACCAGACTTTTTCTCACAGAGGCTGTGATTTTGCCAAGCTAATGGATAGGAACTGCATCTTCTTTTCTGTTCTGTATAGAGCAAACAAAGGGAAGAAAGGCTGACAGAATTTCAAAAGTGTCAATCAAGCAGCAATTGCAAAGTTGAAAAGCACAAGGCATTGACATTCCTGACAAGCTGTCAGTACCTTCAGCCCTTGATAGAAATCACTTTGAGTCTGGGTGACTAGCACAAGGTGATGTCTGACAGCTGACTTAAAAAAGGCGGTAGGAGGAACGTGAACATATTAAAGTCTAAGGAAGGAAAAGGCTATAAAGAAAGGTGATGCACATCTACTTTTCTTTGCAACAGCTGTAATAACAATCCCCTCACCTTCTATTTAAACTTCTTTCTTACGTTATCTAAAACAAACAAGACTGAGACAAAGAAGTAATAATATGTTTTGTGATGTAATAGTTTATTTAGTTGTTTATTCTTTATTGTGTCCTTCCAGTGGAATGTAATCGCCAAAAGTTGAGTATTTTTGTCTGACTCATTGAGCCCATAACCTTGGGCAGTAGAATAAGACTTTGTACTTAGTAGACACTCAGTAAAATTTTTGATTGGATGAATAAGATAAACCAATGATGCAATTATGTTCAATCATTAAATCTTTTAATAGCAGTCATACCAATGGTTTCATTTGAATTTTGAAGACAATATAAGAACAGTGAATGAAGATTTAGTTTCTGTCAGAGCTAGTGCAAATTTATCATTAAGGTGTTAGGGTGAACCACATATCATTATCATCCTATAGATATGTCCTATTCAATTTTTTTAATTTATCTAATTTTGGAAATATAGGTTTCTTTAAGGGTAAAACTTGTTACTCTTATTAAGGAAAGTCTTATACACAACAATATCCATGTCTTTCTTACTTCTTGGGTTCATGGAAGATTAAAATTTCCAGTCCTGCTGTAAGTCTAGAAGGATCATGTAACTAAAGTAGTATTTGTCCTTATGTCAATGGCTTATGTCTCTTAGCAAAATGTCCTCCAGGTTCATACATGTTGTCGCGTATGGTAAGATATCCTTCTTTTTTAAGGCTGAATAATATTGCATTGTCGGTATATACTATATTTTCTTTATGCATTAATCCATTGATGAACATTTAGGTTGTTTCCATATCTTGGCTATTGTGAATAATGTTTCAGTGAACATGGCAGTGCAGATATCTGATTTCATTTTTTTTGGATATATACCCTGACATGGGAATGCTGGATCACATAGTATAAGAACTGATAAAAAGACCAACGGAATAGAATAGAGGGCCCAGAAATTAACCTATATATACAGTCAACTGATCTTCAAAAGGGTGCCAAGAATACACAACTGAGAAAGGATAGTCTCTTCAACAAATGGTGAGAAAACTGAATATTCACATGAAAGACAATGACATTTTTCTCTTCTTACATCATACACAAAAATCAATTCAAAATGAAGTAAAAACTTAAATATAAGACCTTAATAGAACTCCTAGAAGAAAATACAGGGCAAAAGATTCTTAATATTGGTCTTGGCAATGATTTCTTGGACATGATAACAAAAGCACAAGCAATAAAAGTGAAAATAGACAAGTGGGACAACATCAAACTAAAAAGTTTCTGCACAGCACAGGAAACAATCAACAAAATAAAAAGGCAACCTACAGAGTGGGAAAAAAATATATTTGCAAACCATATATCTGATAGTGATTAGTATCCAAACTGTTTAAGAAACCCCTATAACTCAATATCAAAAAAAAAATACATAAATGAGCAAAGGACTTGAATAGACATTTCTCCAAAGAAGACATACAGTCAACAAGTATGTGAAAAGGTGCTCAACATCATTAATCATCAGAAAAGTGCAAATCGAAACCACGATGACACAATGAGATATCACCTCACACCTGTTAGGATGGCTATTATATATATATATAAAGAAAGATAACAAGTGTTGATGAGGATAGGGAGAAATAAAAACCCTTGTATGCTATTGGTGGGAATGTAAAATGACACAGCTGACATGGAGAACAGTATGGAGGTTCCTCAAAAAATTAAAAATAGAATTACCGAATAATCATGGTATTTACCTTGTGGTGCAACCAAAACATTTATTCCTAATGGATCTAGACCATTAGCAATCCTGCCTAAATTGAGTTGTCACAGTTTTCCATTAACTTTAATCATAGGGCAAGATAATATTAAGAGATGCCCTAAGTGATCTCACACATTTCAGACATATTCTTCCACCTTCATTGTGTAGTGGCAGTACATTTTCCCCTTGGTAATAAAAATCAATCAACCCAGCCAGGACAATTGGAATTTTCTCTTCCAATTCTACATTCCAGAACTGGAGAAATAACCATAGGATGTGTTCATGGACCCACAAACTGATCTGATCTGAGTTAAAACTCTATTGATCACCTGACCTCCATAAGCCCTTCCCCTGACTGGTGGACCATAATGACATTTTGGGACTCCTGGAAGCAATGTTAATCAGAACCAGTGTCCAGTAATATTGAAAGTTTGATCATTTTCTTTTCCCCAATGCACACTCTGTGAAAATCCATAGCTCCCTTTGGGGAAGGCTGGGAGTAAGAGTAATAGTATAAATTTTGGTAGAGCAGTGGTGTCCTTCCTATAAAGACACTTCTACCTCTTCATTCAAGAGGTTCCAGGGCTGTAATACTGGGAATTGAATAAGGGCCTACGAGTCTCTTTTTATGATTCAAGTTAGACTTCTGTTCACTTGACCTAGAACTCTTCTGCTTATACAGATCAAGCGAAAATTTAGTAGACTGCCTATCTATTTCACTTTAGGAACACCACGACCAACTAGCCAACACCATAGGTCTTTGCAAGTCAGAATATTTTGATTACTGATTTGACTCTGTTATCCATTACAGTAACCGTGGCTGCCTTGCCTTTGGAGATTAAGTGCAGCCATTTGGCTTCTGAAACTCTGAGATCCAATTATCCCCATTGCATTTAGATATCCCAGTTCAGGGGCAGCAGTTCCCACTGTAACTTATGACCTACAGAGAAGAGTGAGTAACAAAGAAAGTTGTACAACTAAGAACTCCTTTTAGGGGCCGGCCCGGTGGCATAGTGGTTAAGTTTGCCTTTGATTTGGTGGCCTGGGGTTCACAGGTTCAGATCACAGGTGCAGACCTACACACTGCTCATCAAGCCTTGATGTGGCAGCGTCCCATATACAAAATAGAGGAAGATGGGCACAGATGTTAGCTCAGGTCTAATCTCATTCAGCAAAAAGAGGAAGATTGGAGATCGATGTTAGCTCAGGGTCAATCTTCCTCACAAAAAAAGATAATTTGAAAATTAATAAATATCCATTATACTGTATTTTAAAATTATAATAAGACATCAAATGAAATTATATTTTATGTGATAGTCTATATGATAATCAATAATTCCTATAATAATAACATAACATTAATGATTAAATATTGTGTTCTTTTCTTCTTTGAAAATTTGAAATTAAATGCATTAATTAATTAATAATTAATTAAATATGAATTAATAATTAATAATAATTAATTTCATGTCATTTACAATACTATTGCTATTTTAATGCAAAAGTTTTAAGTGACATTAAAGATGAGGAATTCATATAAGCAGAAAACTAAAATTAGAATTTATTTTATAAAGTAAATATTTCTCTGTGGTTCCATATCAGTGTGGAAGAAGAATTTACAAATGTCAATAGCAACTTAAAAACTGCAAAATGTTTTAAAGTAAGAAAATCATTTTAACTTTTGTCTTAAGGATGGTTTTTTTGTTTTGAAATATTAAGTACATCTTGTTTTGAAATATTTAAATGATTAATATATAATATATTAATTGATACCTATGTAAAACATTCTTAAATGTGGATGTATATTTATATGTAAAAATTGTAGATTCCATGATAACCTGGTTTCTTAACTTGGGATTTGTGCATGTGCTTCAGGAATTTTGTAAAAACATGTAAATTTATACAAAGACTTGAGTGCATTTTTTTCCCTTTAGCAAGGGTCACGCATTTCATCAGTTTGCATATATCCATTATCAAATAAGACTCTAAACCATTATTTATAACATAGAAATACTGATTTTTTCATACCTCATACTGGAATAATGGAAACCGGATTAATGAAATCAGTTTGAATTTGTCTTTATTACCTACTTCCATACGGTACTTTTCTTTATTCTAAATAGCTTTTTCCCAAAAAGCCATGGTCTTCTTTGGGGTGTTGTATTTAGTGTATTTATCTCCACAGTTTTAAGCCATGTAAACAAAAAACAGCTTGAGAATGTTAAAGGCCCAAGTCAGAAAGAATTTCACACTGGAGCTCATAACATGCCTATAGAAAAGTAGGACTCTGTCTCCTCCAACTCTACATCTTTATAGCCTATAATTATTTCATGTGGTTAGTAGGAACGATTTATGGTTTGCTAGAGTATCGTTCTTTACAGCTGGAAAAAAATTAAAAAACTCTCAAAAATTACGGAATATTTTAAAGTAGCATATATTTAATGCATGCAAATAGCAGCATTGTTGATTAAAAGTAAACAAAACTTTTCTGCTTATAGTCGTTATTCGAAACCATCTTAATTCTCATGCATATTGGCAGTGGGGCACATTATTATTGTTACACAGAGCAGAGACCTTTCCAGTACTTATAAATCTAAGAGAGCTAATGCCAGAGTGATATTTCATGAAATATCCGTTGCCACAGGGGAGTCTGACCATATTTCATTATCAGTAGCAACACTGAGTATCCTAATAGCCAACCCCCACAAATCACTCTATCATGCATTTCCACCAGCAGTCTGTTTGCCTCTATTCCTTGTTCTCACACGTTCCTCTACTCTCTTTCTCTTTCTTGCTCTGTCACCTCACAAACACTAGCAGATTTTACCTTACTTACAAGTTTCATAAAAATCCACCTTTAATATCACTAATCAAACACTTTCAGCTGAGATTGAGATCAAGATTTGAGCAACTTATACCTTCATAAATCATAGTGATATCATAATAATTTTTCTAAAAAGTGTGCTTTTTTCGTGGCTGACACTACGTTAATGCCTGTTTTGCTTTGCCTGATAAAATGGAGAATTTTACTACATGGCAAATTAGATGAACTGCGCAATGAAATGTTAGAACTGATAAATGTATTTGATAATCATGCTAAAGAGAATATTGCTTAGGTTTATTTTTCCCAAATGTGATAATCATAAACATGATTTAGTTATAAATAATAATACTTCAGCACTCTCTTCTTCCGAGCTTGAAAAATGTATGCAAATATCTTCTTTTTTATTTAATGTAAAGCAATCAATTTATCCTTAAGTATTGAGAATTTCTGTTTCTACTATAAATATGTAAAGAGAAACTTTCCTTTAGGTATTTCTTTTGCTATGTATCACGAATTTATATATGTAAGATTATCACTTTCATTTAGTTTGGGACATATTGTAATTATTTTATTATTCTTTTTGAATCTTTAGATATTTAGAATGGTGATTTGAAATTTTACAACACTTGCTTTATGAAACTTCAGTCAGTTTTCATAAATATTCCTTGTGTATTTAATAAAAACTGTGTACCTAGCAGTGGTTAGGTGCAGCAGTCTACAGGCATTAATAGTGTCAAACTTGCTTAATGTGTGGTTAAAATCTCCTATAATTAGCCAATTTGTATGGAGAGTGAAAAAACCAAATTCAACTCAGTAAATTTGAAGATCTGATTGGCTTTTTTAAGCAATTCATGAATTGAACAGCATCCCATCTACCAAGTAGAAGGTGCTACAAGAGGTTGTACAAAATGGAAGGTTTTTGTAGATAGGAGGCTGAGGTAAGAAGGTAAAGGAAAAGAAGGGACTATTTTCAGGCCAGGGCATCTTCTTTTGAGGCAAGAAGTAATGGCAAAGGTTTTATCATGTAAATTGCCTCTTCTTCCTCTCAGGATGGAGAGGACCAGTGTGAGAGATTACCTCAGTGGTGCTGACTGGAAAATTCCAAACTGGTTGATTAACATTTACATTTCTGGGAGAGGCTGAAACTGCAGTTAGATTCCTTATCAAATCTAGGTTTGGTATTACCAGCTTTAGCACCAGTGATGCCGTTTTGGGTATGTGGTTTTCTTTTCAACAGGAGGTATGTTGTATATGCATTTTATATTTCAGTTCCTATTAGTATATTTAATAGATGACTTTAATAAAAGATATTCAGTAAAAAAGTGAAGATGGAAGCCAACTTATATTGGAATAAGAAGGGAAGTAAGCAGAGAAATTCAAGAAATTTAGACTAAGGTTTTAGATATTTAAGAAAGAAAAAAGAAAGACTACAGTTTACTTATTTCTTTTTCAAATAAAGAAAATTTGATTTTTTTGCTCATAATTTCCAATGATATCATAAATATTCAACACACGTTAGCTCTATTAAAAATTTTGTGATCCTCAAATGCAAATTGAAATGTAGAAAAACAGAAATACATATATTTTATATTATTTTCTGAATATATATTCCAATGATTACAATTTGCTAATGGTATTAATTAATGGATTGCAAGTAATATATGAAGAAATTTTACAAAAATATCTGGCTCCTTCCTTAAAGAAACTAAATCATGATTTAAACTTAAAATAGGTCACACCCTTATTCTCAAATTTTCCACAATTACAGATATAAATTTTTTATGGCATTCTCCATTATGGGTATGATCTTGGAGAACAAATATCATATTGTATCACAATATAAACTGGTAGGTGAGTAAAGGTCATACACTTATTAAAAATGAAAGATCCGTATACTTCTCATGAGCTACTCTCAGAGGTGTCTGTGTTTCTGTGACATTGAGTTTTGAGACAATGAGGTTTTTTTGTTTGTATTACCATCATGGGTAATATTTTTAAATTAAATATTTTTTCATGGAGTCAAGTTTATCTCTGAGCCATAAGAACATTTGATGGTGTCGGTCTAAACAATAAATTATATATTTGATAATAAATATGAATAATAACAATTACACATACAATTAGAATGGCTATTTGAAATGTTAGAGCTTTTGCTTTAAGGAGTATTTGAGAAGGTTGGGATTAGCAAAAATAGAGTCTAACACTCCTTGTTTTCTCCTTTTTCGTTAGGCTACCACTCTACCATCAATGTATATATAATTCTTGCTTTATATAAAATATCTCCCATTCTTATTCAAAATGTTATTTTCCACCTTAATTTTAAGTGCTAATATGTTGATCTTTGCATGATATTGCAGTGTGGTGACTTTTTCTATCCCAAGAATAAAGCATCACATTTTTCTAAAGATTAAAAAACAAACAAGAAAAAACACTGGCATCTTTTTTCAACTGAAAATTAATGACTAAAATATCTCTAAGGATTGTCACAATATTTATTTGAAAGAAAGTATTCTGTCAGTTAAGTTTTGTAAAGTTAATGCTCTCCTTAAGTTCTACAGTCTCAGGAACAAGTTTGAAGGAAATATGCTATGAGTATGATTCATCTTTTGGGAGGACACATATTTAGAAACTTAAATCGATTTACCAAAACAATTGCTCTGTATTTCCTTAAGTATCATACATGTAACTGTATATTTTAGTTTCTATATTTTGTGTTTTGGGTTAGAGCCCCTTCTTAAAGTATCAATGTATGAAATTGTAATAAGAGCTTTTAGCATAATTGCCTCAATTCCTTGTTGAGTCTTTATAAAGTCTTTATTAAGAACAGATTTTTTTAGTCCAATGAGCTGTTTCAAACTGTGGCTTAGGCACTTACTAGGTGTGTGACGTTAAGTACATTATCTTACCTCCCAGTGCCTGAGTCTTTTAATATGTAAAATGAGACTACTTATTTTACCTCAGAATGTGAACTGATAGGTTTAATCCATAGGGATTGGTGAGGTAATCACTTGCAAATTACTTAGAACAATCCCTAGCACTTGATAAACTATCAATAATCATGTGCTATTTTACCATAAATCCAGGGATTTGGTTCTTTGTTTACAGATACACTAGGCATTAATTATCCACTTTTAAAATAAAATACAAAACTGAATGGTACTTTTCTTCAGTGTAACATGTGAAATGATACTCAGGAATCTTTTTGCTTTTCTCTCTACATTGCAACAGTTTAAAATGGGCATATATAGCTTATATTGTTAATGTATCTGATTGATTTACCAAGATATCCAAATGCTTTACCCTGTAATGCAATTTCACTAGAATTAGCGTATTGTGAGAAAACATATTTCTAGACTATTAGAAAGAAACAAAGAAAGGAGAGAGTTTCATTAATTTATGAGTTCATTAGCAAACATTAACACGAGCTTGCTATTTGCTAGGTAGTATGTTAAGTGCTAAAGATACCAAATTGAATAAGATATGATTGCTCTCTTAAAAAGCAATTGCACTCAATCTCAGAGTGCAAAGAAATCCTCTAAGAATAAAAAAGAAAGAAAGCAATAGTTCTACAGATAACTACTTTTCTACTTATTTCTTTTCCTGAACTTGTGCTGAATGATTTGGAATTTTGGATAGTGACTTCTTAAGCATGGTTGGAAGAATGTTGAAGTCTCGCTCAACCTTCAGCATTTGCTCTCTCTCTCTGAACACTCCTGAGCATGCCTTCACAATCTCAGTAGAAAACCAGATACGACCTCTGTCTGCTTCACTAATGTGTTTACATTTCTTACCATTATCGGAGTGTAGTCATTCTATCACTCCTTTGTCATTTTTCAAAAGTTACGAGCTCCTTGGCGGCGAGTACTTTGTATTTTTGTCTTTTAGATTCTAGTTTCCACAGTGTACCTACATCATTGTAGGCAATTTAATACATATATATATATATATATATATATATATATATATATATACACACACACACACACACAAGACAATATGACTGTCCAATGGTGAAGCCAAAATATATAGGAGGATATGAAAGATGTGACCAGAGGAAACACAATGTTTTAAAGTGCATATAGTTGGGAAAGTAAAATAACAGAGTGTTTGAAAAGAAATTGGTCGCTACTAAAATCAGCAAAATGCAAGTTTCTTAAGAAAAAAATCATAATTATCAATATTAAGAAGAAAATTTAGAGCATCTCCTGAAGGCACTACACTTCTAAGGATGCAAAGCAAAATGACTGGGTTAGATGACATGAGCCCAGAACTCTCATTGAACTCTCACATACGTAATTATAGAAGTGGTCAAGAATGCATAAACAGAACAAGTCCTCCAATAACACTGACAAATAAGAAAGGGTGTTTACTTGTTTTAGAGAAACTTCAGGCACTTCTCTTTAATACAATTCAGATATGACAAAAATTTAAAAGCTGATTTCAGTGCTAACTTATCACTTACTGTCGTTAAAGGATTCCTTTAGTATTTACATCGGAAATAACCTTGGAGAACTTAATGAACAACCTTAATTTGAAGAGACAGAACACATGGGAAAGGATGAGCAATGGTGAAAATAGCTAGTGTACATATTGATTATTCAAATCAGCAACAATATTTACATTGAAGCTGCAGATTATATGGATGCTGGTCTGTGTCAAGGTACGATGTGTGTGGGGGGAGGTGAGGAAATAGCTTGTTCATAACATAACGCATTAAGAAATATCCTCTAAATATAGGCAAGGGGCAGGCACAAATAGTAATTGGAAGCCAGACTAAATGCAAATTCTGATGAATCCTGCATCCTATCTCAAAAGAAAGAATGAAGCACAGGAGAGAAGAAAACCCACTTCTGCTCAGAGCTCTGATTGTCTCCCTTTTCATAATGGGCTACTGAATTAATAAACGTGTAATGTCAATTTATGTTAAATAACCCCCTCAAGATTAAAATCCGAAAAAGTCTACATCAAGAGATACTGTTAAGACAGTAAATGAAATTTCTTCACATAAATGTTTTATCCTTTATTCTGGCATCCTGCAACTGCTCTCCCCACAAAAAAAAAATCCCCCTAAACCACAAACATGAATCATGAACAAGAAAGAAATAGAAGATCCTGAAACAGAGCAGAGAGATAGCATCTACTCACATACCTATTTTACAAGCACCTAACTGGTAACGGTTGGGATTTTGAAAATTCTCACTAATTTCTTCCAAGATGTAGAGAGAAGGATAGCAAGTTCATATCCTTATTTTGTTCCTATCTGATCACGGGTTTTGCTCTCAGGGAGGACACGGATGAAATGAGCAGTCCTCCCGGTATAACTCAGAGATAAAAACAAAAGCCTTGCGTACCCTGTCAGGCTATATTAGTTTGCTAGGGATGCTGTAAGAAAGTGACACAATCTGGGTAACTTAAAAAAGAGAAATTTATTATCTTGTAGTTTTGAAGGCTAAGTCCAAGATCGAGTTGTCAGCAGGTCAGTGCTCTCTCTGACGGTGTTAGAAAAAGATCTGTTCCAGATCTCTCTCCAAGCTTTCGGTAGTCCCTTGTCTTACTGGCTGCATGACTCCCATCTTCACATGGTCTTCTTCCTGTGTGTGCGTTTGTCTGTATCCAAATTTCCTCTTTTTATAAGGATGTGCAGTCATATTGATTAGGGTCCACCCTAATGACCTCACTTAACCTGATCATCTACAAATACACTACTTCTAAATAAGGTCGCATTTTAAGGTACTGGGGGTTGGTATTCAAACATATTAACTTGGGGGACACAACTGAACCCATAGCACTGCCCAAGGATGAGCAAAATGGAAACAAATGGCAGGGTAGTTATGTAAGTATACTGCAATAAATTTAGGGAAATTCAGACTTTATTATGCAAGAGACACATTATGAAGCAGCAATCTTTAATTTAAAGGAAGCTTTGTTGAGGCAGCAGGGAAAAAAAGCCAGAGATGATATAAGGAAAGTAGATTAGGGCATTAAAATAAATAACAGAAGGTAAAAAGCAATAATAAAATTAATACCACAGAAAATTGAATCTGTTGTGAAGGAAAGGCTTGAAAGGAAACCCAGAATGCAGATGAAAAAGACCAAAGATAAAAATAATGAGATAAAAGATGAGAGAACTGAAGGAACAAGGAAGCAGAAACAGTATAGTAATGATGTATTCTTGATTAAAAGATCAAGACAAGAGGAATAGAAAATTACTCAAACACATAAGTGAAGAACACATCTGAGTTATAAATGCTTAGTCTGCAGATTTCACGGATTCATCATGGCGTCCTAACAGAATCAATGTAAAATAACAATAATTTAGATATATATTGCTAAATTTAGAATTAAAGACTCTTTAAATGCCCTAGTGAGAAGAATAAGTGTCCTACAGTATATATTAGAAAGTTGGCTGTCCACAGACTTAAAAACCCAGAAGACAATAAAAGAAAAAGAAACATTTGCAGACAGAGTTGAGGTCCTTAAATACACACATCTTCCTGATTACATCCAGCTGTCTTATTTTCAGAGATAACTGATATCTTGAGCTGAGTATACATTATATACACTCTAATTGTTATACCTTTATTACATATGTGGTACTAAGTAATATCAAATATTGTGTATGCTTTAATATAAAAATATTGAGATGCATATCCTCAAAAACTTTTATATTCAAATAGTTATACATTCATTTTCCAAAATGTATTTCTTAGAATAGTTGATTGTTTGCCCTCTTAACTGTTACCTATCTCTCCTCATACCTTCCACACTAACTAAAGCAAGGTCACACTATACCTTTGGTAGACATTCACTTCCTAGCATAGTCCCCATCTTATTTTCAAGCACACTGTCTGATATAGCTAACCAGAGATGATCGTATTATGAAAGTAAATAAAAGTATTAAATATCTCAAAGAAAATGCTAAAGATGTAAGCATGAATTAAATTGAAATATAAACTTCTATTTCTTATTAAAGGCTAAAAAGAGATGTTTATGGCTCAATGTGAAATCTCTTCCACATTTGATTAGTTACCCTAGACATTGAAGTCCCAAATATTGTCTCCTCTCTTTTACTCAGTTTTAGCAAGAAGGAAATTGGAAAGAATCTGGGTCCTTTCAGTCAAAACAGCACGCAGGGAATGGTGCTTCCCTGTGGTACCCTCTAAATTTGAATTAATCCAACACCAAGTCCCATTTTTATATCAATCAGCTTAGACCAAGCCATAATGTGCTAGGTCCCCAAAATATGAATGGTTTGTAACAACATAATTTATATTTCACCTGTTTTTCTAATAGCTTATTAAATGCAGCTAGTAATAAATAAAAATATAATGGAAAATTCTCATCCAAATTCTTCTCCTAGAGGCATAGATTCAGCACATTTACAGTAATAATTACACCCAGCATCAATACTCATACAAATTATTTTTTGCCACCTTATCACATAATTCTTTAGGTTTCTAGTTTTCCTTGCTGTCACAATCCAACTGCTAAGCAAGTACCTAATATTTTATGATACTTTATATGGCAGAACACAAATTCTGGCACCAATTTGGGTGTTAAAGTAGTGATAACTTCTGTATCAAAAAAATTCCAAATTTTTTTATTGATAGAACAAATCAGGAGTATATGCCTCTCACATGTGTTGCGTGGTGGACGTTCTTCCACATTTGATTCAGAGACAAGACTCTTTCCATCTTGTAGCTCCACCATATTTGACACATGGCTTCTTAGATTTTCACTGAAGGGAAAAGTACACCCTTTTTTAAACTACAATATCCAATAAATGACACATCATTTTTCCTAATATTCCACTGCTGAGATGTAATCATATGCCACATCTATCACAAAGGTGACAGATGAAATGTGGTTTTTTGCTATGTGATGATAAATCTACATTAAGGAAGAAGAACTAGATCTTATTGAATCTATAATGGACTGACAACATCTGCCTCTGACACAGAAAAGAAAAATATATGCCTGTTGATCTCTTGGTATTTATATTCATATTTATATTATTGACTGATTAAACTCACTTCAAAGTAATATAAATTCACTTAGAGTCTTCTACATCCAAGACTATATTTATTTTTTCATGGAAGGTAAAGAGGAGCAACTTTTAATCTATACACCCACCAATGAACCATATTTTATCCTTTTATTGGATTTGAACACAATATTCCATTTATCTAATTATCTATATCTTTCCGTTACCTAAAATTCTCTTCTACTCCCAACCATACTACCTACTCTTCATCCAAGAACACATTTTTTTCCTTCTTTGTCTTAGTTTTAATCTATTTTGGGTAATCAGTTTAGGATGTCCTTTGTTTTTTTCAGGATGTTTACCTTTAATATCAAAATTTCATTAGTGGTCCTACCATGCATATCTATAAATATAAATGATATTTCGAATTTTAATTGATTTCATTCAACCATAATGACTTTTTTATTGTCTCATTCTTTCACTAGAACATAAGTTACTTGAGAGTAATGGCAGTGTTAGTTTCCTCTGTGGATTTCACAGATCATAAGACATGTTGGTTAACTGGCAAGTACAATATCAGGTGCAGTTTAAGAACAATGAAAATGTAGAGATGAAAAGCAGTGTTTTAACACAATTTCTTTTAGAGGTAGTACTGTATAAGAGTTTGAAAGAAATATAATAACTTGTTTATATAGGAAGATCCAATGATCATGGTTGAAAAAAGGCACCTAGTTTTTCTATAAGGGGATTAAATATTAATTTTGTTTTTTGTTTACCTGAATGGAATGAGCAAGATTGATTGCATAGAGAATAAGATGGGTAATGATACTTCTCTTTATAATTGTGCTTTGCTTCTCCACTAAATTGTTGGTGAAAAAATGTATGTAAAGGATGCTGTGATGAAGGACACCCATTTTGAGACTCATGGTGTTCACATGTCTAACCATGTGTATTTTTATATGAATCTAAAATGCTATAAAACTTTTAAAAACAGTTGAAACAGTTAATTCCACTTTGAAAACTGAGTAATTAAACTATTTGTAGAGAGAAATAAAATACATCTCCCACATCCACAGAGATACAGACGCTGGAAGCAGATAATACCAGAAAATTTTCAAGAAGATATACCAAGTTCAGTGAGTGTGTGTGCATGTGTGTAGTTTCTTCCAAATAGAAAAAAAATAAATTTTTCTTGACATTTGATAAACTCCCTTCATTTGCTATCCAGACAACTAAATAGCCCAATAAACAATTTTAGCCAAATTATACCATTTTTAATTAATTTCATTTAAATAACAACAAAAATTTCGCTGAGATCAAAGCTTGTTAAAACAATAGCAAAAAGTTCCAGGGCAGTGCATCTTCACCATAGTCTCCACCGAAAGTGCTAGATAATAATAGTCAATCTTCACCTTAGTCTCTATCTGGAATAATGGGTAGTAATAGATAAAATTCAAAACATTTTAAAATTTAATATTTTACCACTTAGCTCAGTAAAGTTTATTTACTTAAAAAGTTATTAGAGCTCCCTCCATTTATTGAGCAGTTTATGACCAATTATTTACACACAGCTTTTGATAAGTCATTTTCTGCCCCTTCTAGAAATGAGGAAATTTAGGCTTCGAGATTAAAGCAAGTTCACAGAATAATGCAGCTGGTAAGTATGGATTCTAATAAAGATCTGCTTAACACTAATACATTATTTTTCTCACTATATCATATATCAGTATAAAATATATTTAATTAAATTACAATTGCATAAGAAAGTATAATTTGGAAGTATAATAAATGTCCTCTCAATAAATTTTATGTTAGCATGACAGTTATTCTTACAAAATTTTTGAATAATTAGGTTTTTCATATATAATTACAGTATATTTAAAAAGCGGTAAATTGTTCAGATATTTCTGTCATATAAAGTAGCAATTATTAGATACTCCTTATCACAAGGAATTATAAAGAAATACTAAAATAGCTCAAAGTTCTCTTTTCAGCTTTAAGAGATTTGTCATTCTCAATTCTCTCCTTGGCAACATATTTAAACAGAAAATGAGAGTGGAGTAAGTCTCATTAGCTTCGGGAAAGTAGAGAATCATTATGTTCTATTCTAGTTCTTTGTTGCACTATATATACTTAATGAAATAAGAGGTGGGCAGAATTACTTTATTAAATATGAACAGAGCAAGTGAAGCAAATTACACGGTGCACGTAGAAACAGAAGGCTGATTTGACAATATAAATGGGGTTTCAACTAGATGTGTGAAACTTGGAAATATAAAACTGCGTGTGACTAAAAGCTTCCACAAGAGATCTTTCAGGTTTTATCTCTCCCTTGAATTGAGAATAGACTTTAGAGCTATTACAATAGTCTCTAGAGATGCCTCAAAAAAAAAAAATCTTTTAAACAAACACCTATGCTCCTCTCAAGGTTTTATGGTTTGATCATTGTAAAATATGCATTAGACCAGGAATTATGTTAGTAAGTATCAAGAAGGAGCCATCTGCATACTCTTCTGGACAATTCTGCTACACATTTGCTTGACACACTTGTCTTTAAATCTATAAGGATATCACTACTGTTCATTCAAAGTGTGATGTTTTGAATTCTCTGCCTTTTCTATATTTTCCAAGTCTTATTATTATCTCTATTTTCATAAATTTTACTCGCTTATGTGGGGAAATGACTCTACACCCATGCCCTCAACTCATATGATGTTGTGCATATGAAATACATATTTCTTCAACCCAGAGCTTGTTCATGTCCTCAGATCCATACATCCAACAGCCTATCATACAATTTCTATTCTGATATTCTATACGCTCCGCAAATTCAATGTCCCAAAAATTTAACTCCTCATCGTCCTCCCTCAAATCCCCTCTCTTTCCAGCATCCCCACTGTCAGTGAACAGAATCACAATGTAGAGTCCTTCAAACCTGAAATCAGTGTCATTTCTCAATTTCTGTTTTAGCACTCCTTTTATTCAATCTACAACCAAGTTTTGTTGAATAGTACCATTGAGCCCTTGTTTTAACCCTTTTTAAATTTTTGTTGTTGTTGTTCTTGGGACCAAATAACATTGATCACAGATCCCTGCACTCCTCAAACATGTGCTGGATCAAATGAATCCCGGAATCTCATTTTCAGAGTTGGTTTCCTGGGACTATTTCCAGTATCAATTACTCATCGATGAGGGTACTGCAATGAAAGAGATGGCATATTCAAGTTGAGTGATTTTAAGAGATTTTAATAATGAGACCATTCACAAAGGTGTGGATAGATGTAGGGAGACAGATAAGTAAAAATTAAACAGCATGGCTACCCCAAAACCAGAAAGAACAGGATGTCATTACCCCTCCTGTGCCTGAAAAGAAGAGGGAGTAAGAAATATGATGATTGGACTGTCAGAACCTGGACAATGAAACAGTTTTGCATTAAAGGTTTCCTGCCAGGAACTGTGACTTTTGGTTGAGGAATGTAGCCAAGCCACTGAGGCTCCCCAGGGAGGAAATCTAAGGATAAACACTTCCGCTCTTGCTTCCCATCGGCTGAAGCAGAAACTAGAGCATAAAGGAGCCCATTAATTCAAATCAGACTTTCAGGCCATATGAAAGGATAAAGAAGGATGAAAAGTTATCTAAAAGGATTCACAGAAGATCTACAATAGAATCTTCTATCCCCCTGGGGGAGAGCCTTCATCATGCTTTCCAGTAGGGTTCCAAAACTGCTATACCAGATTCCACTTCTTCCCTTTTTACAAAGGGGAAACTCATCGTGGTTTCCCTGTTATTTTCTGCTTCATCATTGTATGTTAAGTGTTACTGGGATTGAGGGCAAATGCCTTGCTTTAATTCTTAGGTTTTCAAAGTACAAAAGCCACTTGCAGAGTAAAGGAAAAGACAGACCATCACCAAGAATTCTTGGATGCTGACTGAATATGACTTTGGGTTGTTCTCTTTGGGAAGAGAGTGAGTGGGTTCTGTTTTTGAGAATGAATGATATGAGTTTCACTTTTCTTTTTTACTGTTAATAATGATATAGCTATATTAATTTAGGTTTTTGAGGAGTTTCTGAGAGCAGGCTTCTAATTTAAATTGGCAATTCGTTTTTTTTTTTTTTTTTTAATTTATTTTTTTTGTGAGGAAGACCAGCCCTGAGCTAACATCCGTTGCCGATCCTCCTCTTTTTGCTGAGGAAGACTGGCCCTGGGCTAACATCCGTGCCCATCTTCCTCCACTTTATATGGGACGCCACCGTAACATGGCTGACAGGCAGTGCGTCGGCGGGCGCCCGGGATCCGAACCCCGGGCTGTAAATTGGCAATTCTTATAATTAATTCTTGATATATGATAAAGTAAATGACTTCAGACAAGAGAAAGAATATGATTTAGTAAGTGAAGGCAATTTGAAAAGATAAAAACAATCTATACTCAACTATACAATAAAATACATGCACGGGAAGATTTAAAAGTTAAACATTTAAATAAATTTATAGAAAACCTAGAAGAAAATGGGTATTGTATCTATGTGGAGATAATAGGAATATAAAAATGCATATTTTCTGTAAAAATAGAAAACAAAAATGTAGTTGTAAAATAGTTGACTAAAATATGACCCACATAGATATATCTATTTTAAAAAAGAATATATTAAAATGTATCTAATAGATAAACTGCAAAAGAATATGACAAAGTTTTAACATGGGTGAGAATGCAAATTTTAAACTAATTAATAACAATTGCCCTTTTTGCCTACAATGACAAATAAAAAGAGCATATACATGCCAATTTCCTGAAACCAATGAATCTTTTTTTATAATAAACCCTCACTGTTAGTGAGATTATGGAAAGTTGACATTCATATACTGCTAGTGATAATGTAAATTGCTACTTTATCCCTTTGATCAACCAGTGTGTAAAAATAACTCAAAAGGCACACAAATGCTCATTTTTTTCTAACCTGATATTCAAAGAGGTAAGAATTTATTCTAGCAAACTAATTTACCAGAGAAAAAAATATTCACAAGACAGTTCATCATTCTCTGGTAGAGTAATATTGGAAGTAAATTAACTGCTAGACAAGACAAGGATGCTTGTTACTTTAAGGCATCAGTACATTTAAATATCTTTTTAGTCCAAATATTATACATGCAACTATTATACATGAACATTATACATGCAACATGGAATATGCTATGAAATTATAATAACAGTTGTTTATACAGTATTGATAATTAAACTATTCAATTGAGCAATATATTTTGAGCTGAAAGAGAACACAAACATTAAGTGTTGATGGAAAATAAATTGATCATATTTTTCTTTTATTTGAGATATTTTACAAGGAGAAAATATTCATAGTTCTCTTTTCTGTACCATTACCCTATTCCAACAATCCATGCACTTTGACAGGAAGAGAACAATATGAAAACTGCACAAAGAATGTGTATATTAGGGAAGAAGAAAAAATATTGCACATGGAAGTTATGTGTATAAGTGCACCATATTTCTCTAGTACTTTCCCTCTTTTGTGTATTACCTGTAATGTTCTATCTACAGACTCTTTTGTAAATCCTATCTTCCAAAACATAACCATATTCACTGTGTAATTCTCAACTCCTTGTAGAAAAAAGATCTGCCGGCAATAAAGACTGCAGACTAAATAGAGGAGAAATAAATCAACTTTAGCTATACTTTCAAAACCAGCAGGTACAATCTTTTATAAATTACTATGACCCGAGACAGTAAACCATGTAATAACAGAAACAGCTAGCAATTTGGGTCAGGGAATATCTTTTAAAATATAAAGCTATATGAACTCAGTATTTTTATTTGATGGCCAATAAAAGTTCTATTTCTTTCACTTATGTGTTGTTTCTTCATTACTGATTGTCTGTTTCAGAGGTGTCATGCCAGGTAATGTTCTATATATTTGGGGAGGTTATTCTTTTATAAATGTACTTTTCTGAAATGTGGCATATGTTGTGAGAGGCCTGTGCTACTTATGTCAGCAAACTTATGTTAAGTTGAACTTTGGTGGTCATATTAGTGAAAAATACACTTTATACTGCTTAATGATTTGGGATAGTCATTAAAATCTTCTTTTTATAATCGATAAAATGCAGATACTCCTGACATCTATCAACGAATCTTGGTTAGCTTTTCTTTTTCCTACATAAGTTGAAAACCAGGCTCACTTATAGTCCCGTAATGCCACTATTAAAAGGGAGAGATTTCTTAATATTTCTATTTTATTGACCCTATATTTCAGTATGCTCAATACTTTTTCATTAAAGGAAAATGTCATATTCATTTAATTACTAAGTGTGACCATATTATATGGTAGTTTCTACCCATATCCTTAGTGTTTGACTCAATTCAGTGTCATGAGGCAGCCACGGGGAAAAGTCATATCAGCCTTTCTGGAAAAAGAATTAAACAGCTTACGTCATTCTATCAGTTGGACAATTAGTACATTTCATATGTTCCCAGATATCTTTCTACAGGCCTGATGCATTTTCTAATGCTCTTCCATTGAAGAGAGAGTTATACATACTAGGTCTTCTTTTTATACAAATACCTCAAGTAGAAAACACATTAAGTTGTGAGTAGGTCTGACCATTTTGTTATATATTCATTTCTAATATCCATTTGCAATTTCCTCTGAATAGCTAACTGGGGACAGAGCACTGAGAAATTAATAGTAAATGTACTTCCAATTTATGCAATACTTTACAATTTTCGAAGCACTTGAACGGATCTGTATCATTAGAAAAATTACATTATATGCGTTGAGCCCACTTCCCAGATATAAGTTGCATTTGCCTAAGGCAACATATTATTACTAACAACCTACAAAGCCATAGCTGTAGTGCTACTCTCCTGTTCCAAGATGGGCAATGTTTCTGAGATGCATGCACCCTGCTGAAGATGCTGAAACAGAGGGAATGGTGAGATAATTTTTCATAGAACCCACAGCGTCAATAAAGCAACTATGATTAAAAACAATATTTGTGATTTGCATCAGTTAGTGAGAATGAGAGCACCAAGTGCCTGAGGTTAAGTAAGAGAAACACTTTCTCAGGGAAATTTTGTAGCTTACCCTCAGGCCCAATTCAAGAATAGGTCACGCTTCCCCTATTCATGCTCATAACTCCCTATATTTGCTTCATTGCAATCGTCCTTTTCAAAATTCTATATTTGATAGGTATTTGAATAAAGTTTTTCCAACCAAACAGATTTCAAACTTCACAATCACTGTTTCACTGACCATTTTATTCCCAGCACATGGCAGATTGTATGCGTGTTAGGTGAATATCAAAACTTATGTTGAATGAATGACTCAATAAGCAATAAATAAATGCTATGAAGCTGCTATTGCTCTCATTTTATTTTTTTATTTCACCAATATAAATATACTCTGATTTATAAGAACAATGAAAGAAACTGAAATTCTGTTAGAATACACAGTGTTATGTCAACTGCAGAGACCAGCATATCTACATTATTACCTAAATGACTCTATAAATTCTAGACCTAATAGTAACTCTGATTTTAGGCCCAAATTCTATTTCAAATTTTGAGATAACTTAACTGGAGGCTTCTTCTCATGTTTATCTATGTCTGCTTTCCATAATTCTATCCTCAACTATTACTTCCAGATATTCTGTACATTTTCAACTTAATTATTTACTCAAAGGATGAATATGTGCTGGTTACTCTGCTAAAAATTCGATGCCCAATTATTTTTTTTATTTTGTATCTTGAACCCCTATCTGACAACCTGTATTATTATTTCTTTTATTGCTGCTGTAACTAATTACCACAAACTTGGTGGATTAAAACAACACAAATTTAGTACCTTACAGTTCAGTAGATCAACAGTCATACATGAATGTCATTGGGCTAAAATCAAGATTTCATCAGGGTTCCACTTCCTTCTGGAGGCTCTAGGGGATAAGTCATGCTCTTGCCTTTTCCATCTTCTAGAAACTGTCATCATTCCTTCACTTATGGTTCCTTTCCTCCACCCTCAAATACGGTAAAAGAAGGCCAAATCCTTCTCGTGTCACATCTCTCTGATCTGTACTTCTGCCATTCTTTTTCCTTTTAAGGACTCATGTGATTAGATTGGGCCCATTCTAATAATCTAGGGTAATATCCCATCTTAATGTCCTTAATTTTAATGACAGCTCCATAGCATCTTTTGCCATTTAAGGTAACATATTCACAGTTCCAGGGATTAGGAAATGGACATCTTTGAGGGGGCAGTATTTTGCCCACCACACAGCACATCCTAATGAGGGTTACCAGGGATCCTCTGCCCAGCATTAGATATTTAGGAATTTTTTCTTACAAAGGCAACCACACCTGGATCACATATCTTGATATTAGGATCAGCTGGGTTTTTGTTGAAATTCCAATTACCTGTACCCTAATCCTGCTTATTGAGTCAGTTTCTGAAGGTTGTATCTCAAGGGATGGAAAATTTACCAGGTTCACTAAACCCAGTAACTAAAAGTTCTTGAAATCTGAGTTCTTAGATTCAAATTTATTTTCTCTGTGTTCGCTAGCACTTTTATTCAACTCTCGCTCACAGATAACCCTCAGTCACTCCTCACCTTCTCTGAGGTCTTGCCCTTGGCCTTTGTTCCTCTCACTGTTTACATTCTAAACTCTTTGGTGATGCTTTTCTCATTAGATATCATACTTTTGATTGCAAATTAGTGATTTTATTTCCAATATGGTTTTCAATAGAAGTCAAAAGGAAGTTAAGAGTGTGGATTCTGGAGAAAATTTCTGGAATTTGAATCTAGGTTCATCTATTTGTAATGCCATCTTAGACAAGTAACTTTACTGAATGTTATCATCTATAAAATTATTGATTTAGTACTAGTTCCTGCCTGATAAGGTTTTTTGAGGATTAAATTGAGTGATACATATAAAGAAGTAATAAGAGTGCACAGAATAGAGTATTAAGTATTAAGCAACTGTTAAACGAAGTTATAAAGTTTCTCATTAGTTGAAATTTTATATTAACCATATTATTATTTGCTCAATGTGACTGAACTACTCATAAAGTCTACAGGTTATTTTAAAGGTTATGATACGTATATTCATACATTTGCTCATATAAACCTAAATGTCCCCTTAAATCCTCCAACTTGTTAAATTCAATAATATAATATCTAGGTCAAATTGGATCTAATTCTAATTAAAAATATTTATATAGGGCAGGCATAAAAAGCTGATTGGGACTCATAAGAAAATATCTAACAATTATAAACATATGCACACCTAACAACAAGCCCCTTTATAGAAAGCAAAACCTGACAGAATTGAAGGAAGAAATAGACACTTCTATAATAAATAGTTGGAGAGCCCACTTTAAATAATGATAGAACCAGACAGAAGATAAATAAGGAAATAGAAGATTTAATGTTATAATTCCAGTTAGACCTAATAGATATATACAGAACATGCATCCAACAACAACAGAATACACTTTCTTCTCAAGTTCACATGGGAATTTCTCCAGAATAGACCACACGTTGTCACAATATAAGTCTTTATAAATTTAAAAGATTGAAATCATACAAAGTATCTTTTTCAACCACACTGGAGTGAAACTAGAAATCAATAGCAGAAAGAAAACTGGAAAATTCACAAATATGGGAATATTAAGAAACACACACTTAATTAACCAATGAGTCAAAGAGGAAATCACAGGGAAATTAAAAATACCTTAAGACAAATGAAAATGAAAATAAAAGAAACCAAATCTGATAGCACAGTAGAAGCAATGTATATAGGAAAAATTATAGCTATAAATGCTTACACTAAAAAGAAGAAAAATATCAAATAAAAAACCAAACTATACACCTTAAGGAACTACAAAAAGAAGAGAAAACCAAATTCAAACTAGCAAAAGGATGGAAATAATAAAAATTAGAGTACAGGTAAGTGAAATAGAGAATAGAAATATGGTAGAGACTTTCAGTGAAACTAGAGTTGGTTCTTTGAAAAGATCACAAAATTGACAATTCTTTAGCTAAATATACTAGGAAAAAGGAGAGAGGACAGAAAACCTAAAATCAGAAATAAAGTTGGGGACATTACTAGCAATTTTGCAGATATAAAAAGGATCATAAAAGAAAACTGTGAGCAATTGCATGCCAACAAACAGGATAAACTAGATGAAATGGAAAAATTCCTAGAAACATGGAAACTACCAAAATTAACTTAAGAGAAAATAGAAAATATTATCAACCCATAGTAATTAAGGTAATTGAATCAGTATTAAAAAACTCTCTGCAAACAAAAGTTCAGGACAGACAATTTCACTGGTGAATTCTACCAAACATTTAGAGAAGAATGAACACCAGTGCTTCGCAAACTCTTCCAAACATTGAAGAGTAAGGAACACTTCCTAACTCACTTTATGAGGCTAGCATCAAACCTGATACCAAAGCCAGACAAAGACTACACAGAAAATAAAACTATAGACCAATATCTCCTATGAATATGGATGCCAAAAAATCTCAGCAAAATATTAGCAAATCAAATTCAGTAGCATGTTAAGGAAATATTTATTATACACCATGACCAAATGGAATAAAGCCTGGAATGCATTGGTGAGTTTATATGTGAAAATCAATCAATGCAATTCACCACATTAATAGAAAGAAGGAAAGAAAGAAACACATGATCGTTATCAATTGATGCAGAAAAAAAATGCGAAAATCTCAATCTCTTTTATGATTTAAAAAACACTCAATAAACTAGGAATAGAAATTAACTTTCTCAACATGATAAAGTCCACTGAAGAGTAAACAACAGCTAACATCATACTAAATGGTCAAAGACTGAAAGCTATTTTCTCTAAAATCAGGATATCCATGGGATGAGGATATCCAGTTTCACCACATCTATTCAATATAGTACTGGAAATTCTAGGTAGAGCAATTAGGAAAGAAAAATGAACAAAATACATCCAACTGGAAAGGAAGAAGTAAAAGTAATTCAGTTCATAGATGACATGATTGTATATCTCATCAGGAAAATCCAAATTAAAACAAAAATGAGATACCATTACACAGTTAGAATGTCCAAAATCAGGAACACTGACATCACTATACACTGGCCAGGATGTGAAGCAACAGGGTCTCTCATTCATTGCTGGGAAGAATGCAAAATGGTACAGCCACTTTGGAAGACAGTTTGGTGGTTTCTTGAAAAACTAAACATACTTTTACATATGATGCAGTAATCATGCTCCTTGGTATTTAACTCCCCCCCCAAAAAATTTAAGTTCATGCAAAAACATCATGGATGTTTATAGCAACTTCATTCATAATTGCCAAATCTTGGAAGTAACCTACATATTGTTCAGTAGGTGAATGGATAAATAAAGCATGGTACATCCAGACAGTAGAATATTCTTTCAGCATTAGAAAGAAATAAGCTATCAAGCCAGGAAAAGACATGGAGGAACTTTTAGTGCATATAGATAAGGCTACCTACTGAATGATTCCAATTATATGTTATCTGGAATAGATAAAACCATGGAGACAATTAAAATATCAGTGATTTTCAGGGGTTGGGTGTGGGGGGAGGGATAAATAGGCAGAGCACACAGGATTTTTAGGACAGTGAAAAAACTCTGTGTGGTACTATAATGATGTGTGCATGTCATTATACCTATGTCCAAACCCATACAACATACAATACCAAGATGTACTCTAACCTAAACTGTGGACTTAAGGTGATTATGATACGTTAGTGTCGATTCATCAGTTGCAACAAATGTACAATTTTGGTGGGGAATATCGATAATGGGGGAGGCTAATGCATGTGTGGGGCAGAGGATATATGGGAAATCTGTGTACCTTCCTCTCAGTTTTAACATGAACCTAAAACTAAAAAGTAAAGTCTTAAAAAGATAACTGAGTTTACCAATAAAATATAACTTTACCCATGAAATGAGATACATAATTTACAGTACCAGAGAAATTAACTTATAACACTTTTTAACTTTTCTCTAAGTCAAAAATGCAGGAATTAATCACATTGCCTTTTGTAATCATTAGAAACTTTAGAATTATGTAAGAAGTCTATACAAAAAATAAATGAGGGGCTCCCGGGTGGTGTAGTGGTTAAGTCCACGCACTCTGCTTTTGGTGGCCTGGGGTTCACAGGTTCAGATCCCGGGTGCAGACCCACACACTGCTCATCAAGCCATGCTGTGGCAGAGTCCCACACACAGAAAATAGAGGAAGATTGGCAACAGACGTTAGCTTAGGGCCAATCTTCCTCACCAAAAAAAAAAAATAATAATAATAATAAAATGATAGCTTTTTTTTAAAACAATTCATTGAGCAGGAATGAACATGTATTACCTATGCATAAATGTTAATCTGTGAAAAGGGATTACAGCAATAGTTTAATTTATATAATGTAAAACAATACATGAAAGTCACTTTTGTTTCTGTAAATTTTGTGTACCATTCAGTGATATATGGAACAAAATAAATAGCACTGACTGATGTTTATAATGGGAGACGTTTTCCCTGCTGGTTAAAATGAAATGGAAATGAGATTATTTATTTCTCTATCATAGGGAAAATAGATACTTATTTTAAGCATTTGGTTTTAAAACCTATAATTCACGCTGTAAACCAAATAAAAGCAGTATAAGACTCATTATTCATTAATAGAAATCATCTTTTAGAAAATATATTGTTTTATGGTATAAATCTAAAGAAATTTTTAAGATGCATGTCTCACATTTCATTATCTTGAACCATGGCTCTTTGTTGAGAATCTCATCTAGTGCCTAATAGCTCCTACTCTAAGAGTCACTTAACAACATGACAGTCTCCGTGGAAACCAAACAGCCAGATACGGATATGGTAACATAGCTTAATGTACTGTATTTTAATAGTGTAGGAGTTCCCAAAAGCACTAAAGCATTGCTTTTTAGAAATAGGTGTGATGTTCAATCAATGTAATATTTAAATAGGAAAATCAAATTTAATTTCTTTTACAAGATCTCTTACTATCAAGTATGAAATGATTGACGTCGGTCGTTATTTTGAGCACCTCCCATCTACCACTATGAAAGAACTTATTTTGGGAAATAAGATTACACAGTTAAATTATCTACAGTCCCTGATTTCAAGTTGAGAATGAGAGACAACAAAAACAAATTGTAATGCAAACAAAATTGTAATGTAGTGCGACGCTAATTCTGAGGATGATGATGGCCATAGCACACTATGTACCTGTATGCAACACTAGATACAGATAAAGATATTCCTGCTTTACTGACAAGGAAATTAGGCTGCCGAGAAGTCAAATTAAAAAAAAAAATGTATAAGAACTGGAAAATGGACTCCTAAATATTTCGACATCTTATTTATAGTATTTGAATAAATTAGATGTAGTGATGGGGCAGGTACATTTAGTGAATATTTACTATCATATATTCATATATAATAAAAGTGATCAAGTGTTAATTCCATTTTATTTATCAACAGGGAAAAAAATTCTTAAATTCTTATTGAAAACCAGAGTATGATTTAATTAAGCAAGGAGGATTATTGCCTAAAACTCAATCACCCCCAGGAAGGTCATTTCAGCAACCCAATTAAAGATGAGCTTCAATACTTTCAATCACATGATTCCTGACTTAATCTCCATTATTCCTTCACTCTAATGAAGTACATTTACTGTTATATCCTCACTTCATAATGATGGAATTTTTTTTCCTCTAAATTCTGCTTACTCATCTGGCACGGCTTGACCTCCAAACTACTGCTGATTTCTGTTTCATTGGTCGTTCAGTGCTCTTCCATATCTCATATTTTCTTGGATCTTACTTCTGGACTACTTACTAAAGGTGGCAATTATCTATTTTTACTTTTGTAAAAGTAATGCTTATATTTTACTATATCATTTTATCCTAATAGGTATAATTTAATAACTCAGTTGGAAGCCCAGATCTGATTCTTGAGCTGATTAACTTAAAAAAAATATATTTGTAAATAAAATAGATAATAAACAATTTTATATATTATATAAGATATATTTATATATATATTTCATATCTAAATTATGGCTAATGATTTATCTCATAGTTTTACTGTGTGTATATGTATTCAGTAAGACAATATGCATAAAATTACAGGAGAAATTTTACAGTTGTTTTAAAAATTGCTTATAAAAGCATTAAATGCATGATAACAGTAGATCATAAATCATTTAATTTTACTGAATACTCAAAATGTTAAAGTGCCCTGAATGAGACAAACACATTTCTGATAAGTAGTTAACAATGAAATTAGAAATGAAGAAAGAAAAAAATTAGGAAAATTTTTCAAAAAATTTAAGGGTGCGTAGTGACTTTATGATTTATGCCATCTTCAAAAACAATTGAGAAATTTTCATCATGACATCTAGAAAATCTTAGCAAATTTTTTATCAGTAAATATACAGTCCTCGTCGTAGATTTTTTTCCCAAACATTTTATTAGGAAAAATTTCATAAAGAAATTGAAAAGTCCAAAGAATTTCTTAGGAAACAACTATATCCTCACCACTTACATTCTCCCAGTAATTATGCTATAGTTCCCTTATTTCATATCATACATCTACCAATCCTTTAATTTACGCTGTAATATATCTTACATATTGATGAATTTCAAAGTTACAGATATTAGTATACTTTACTCCTAAACATTTCAGAATTATTATTAACTGGAGATAAATTGTTATTAACTAGACAAATATTGTTTTTAAGTGGAGTTTAGTATTTGTTTACAGATTTTCTTGAGGTAAAATTTACACACCATTCTTAAATGCATCATTCAGTGAGTCTTTACAAATGCATACGCCTGTGTGGGTCAGATCCCTACTAAGCAGCAGAATTACCATCACCCCTCAAAGTTCCTCGTGCCTCTTCCTAGTCCATCCTTATCTCCACCCCCAGCTAGAAAATATGCAATATCTTTTCTCTTTTACCATAAACTTGTTTTGCCTGTTAATCTTTTTATAAATGTGATTATAGAGGATGCACTCTTTTGTGTGAGGCTCTCTTATTCAGCATAATATTTTTAAAATTCACATGTGTTGTTGTGTATCCTTTTTATTTCTGAGTAATAGTCCATTGATGAATATGCCATTTAAAAAAAAGGTTAAATCTCTTGCAAATGAAAAGATGAACCATTTACAGGTTTTGGCTATTTTAAATAAAGCTGTTGTGAACATTTCTGTGGAATCTTTTCGATGTATGCTTTCATTTCTCTTGATTAAATAAATACATAACTGTGGATTTGCTGGATCATCTGGTAGGTGCACTGTAAGTTTTATGAGAAAGGGTCAGACTTTTCCCATAGTGATTGTACTATTTTTTTTCTTCCACAACAATGTATAAGGGTCTCAATTATCTGCTTGCCTTTCTGGTGATCTGTGGTTTAGCTAATGTGGTTTTTGTTTGAGTATTCTTTATGGGTAATGATGTTCAATACTTTTTTTATGTGCTTATTGATCTTTTGTATACCCTCCTTCTGTTGTCTCGTCATCCCACCTTTTTATAGTGTTGTTTATTGCCTTGGTATTAAGTTGTTGGCATATTTTTACATATTCAGGATACAGGTCCTTTTACAGATATATGTTTTGCAATTTGTTCTCCCAGTCTGTAGCATCCTTATTCATCTTCTTAATGACAAAAATGAGACATATTTTTGCTTTTATTTTTATGAAAAATAATTTAATTATGATGAAGTCTAATATATGCTTTTTTATTTTATAGTCATTGTATTCTGGACTCGGGTTTAGAATTTATGTCTACACCCCAGTTGCAACTATATCTTGTTATATTTTCTTCTAGAAACTATAATTTTAGTTTTTACATTTATGTTCATCTTTAATTAATTTCTGTGCTGTTTTTATGGCATATGCTTTTCTGTCCTTTTACTTTCAACTTATCTAAACCTTTATATGTAAAGTGTATCTCTTGTAGTTGTGCCTTGATTTCTCATCAATTCTGATGATCTCTCACTTCTACTGGACCTATTTAATACACATATTTAGAAATTATATTCAACACAGTTATCAGTATTGCTGGGTTAGGTGTGTTATTTTATAATTTTTGGTTTGTTCAATTTTATTTTGTTCCTCGGCTTGTACTTTTCTAATTTCTTTCGCATTACTTAATATTTTTGCTAGATTCAGATTCCCATTTATATATTGGCTTTTTAAACAACTTAATTAAGACATAGCTCCCATGCAATAATTTGTACAGATTAAATTTCACCATTTGATAAAGTTTGACATATGAATAGACCCATATAACCATCACCACAAACAACATGATAAACATCTAAATCATCCCTGGCATTTCTCTCTTTGTAAACCGTTGTTTCTTATCCCCAAGCAACCACTGATTTGTTTTTTTGTTACTCTAGATCAGGATCATTCAAGACCAGCATTGTTGATGTTTTGGACAGGATAATATCTTGTGTCTTGTAGGTTATTTTGCAGCACCTCTGGCCTTGACCTACTAGATGCCTCTACTTGCCCAGAACTCACCTTCTTATTACACTCACACTACGGTTACCTGCACATTGCTTACGCCAAACAATCAATTCCCCTGAAAGAGCTGGATCATAATCAACAGATCAGTGAAGAAGGCAGGGTAAGTCACAAGTGAAGGAATCAGGAGAGTCAAATGGATCCGGGTTCTGGGAACAATATCGCTCATTAAGATCCTGTTTCTATCTCTGAGAAATCTGTAATGTAGATCCCAAAACAATGGTCTCATTTGATCCACATTTCAACCCAGATAGCCCAGACTGAAGCAGAGAAAAATTAGGCAAATAGTCTTATGATACATACTTACTAAAAAGACTAGATTTAAGATCTTCTAATTCCACAACAACGAACACAGAAGAATTTGTGAATAAACATATCATTTACAATGGCTTATACACCACCTCTTTGTGTGCACTTGACTTTGCATTTTACATTTAAATAAAACAAATTACAACTTTTCAAAAAAGTCTTTAACAAGATACAAGATGGTTTACGCTTCTCTTTAAACACCATAAAAGTGCTACAGCATAAACTTTAACATAAGTGTACTAGCTAGTTATTATGTGTAACAAACCACCCCATATTTAGTGGGCAAAGAATGTAGAAACACATTCCCTTGTTTTTATCATCTCTCCCAGTTCTGAGGATTGACTAGGTTCAACTAATCAGTCATTGGTCAGAATTTCTCATTTAGACAGTAGCTAGGGCTGAAGGAAAATTCCTTACTCTGGGTGCCTGGGTGAAGAAGACTCAAACAGTTGGAATAGCTGAGGATCCTAGGGCATCCGACCGTACATGGTCTCCTCAGCCTGGCAGCCTCAGGGTAGCTGAACTTCTTACACGGCAGCTGGTGGGTCCCAGAGATGTGTTCCAAGAGAAACCAGCAGAAGCTGCATGCCCTTTTCTAACCTAGTGTCAGAAATCATGCAGCCTCACTTTGACCACATTCTAATCATTGAGGCACTCACAAAAACACATCTGCGTTCAAAGGAGGGGCACAGCAGTTCCAACTCTTCATAAGAGGAGTATCAAATATTTGCAGATGTGTTTAAACCCACAGCACACATGATGGGTTATGCTTTTCTTTATTTAAACTACAAATTTACAAATCTATTTCTTTATTTAAAATAAAAATGTTATTTCAATCTCATGAATTCACCATAAATACTTGGCTCTTCCAAGTCTCCAGTACATTTGATCATGTAGAGGGTACTTCAGCAGGTTTTCTATTCCTGATTTATTCAAGTTGCATCAAGAATGCCCACTTGTATGCTGGTGTATCATTATGGAACCTTAGTTTACAGAATTGTTTCTACTATTTGTAGGCAATCCCGTGCACACAAAAGTAGATAACAAGCCCAATTCGTTTCCGTCACTTTCATTCCCACACTATACATTCACCAGGCAATAAAATTCACCATGCTTTTGCACAAATCAAGATACCTGCAGGAAAATGCTATTGTGATATTACAATATCCATGGTGTTTCAACTTTTTTTCACATTTCACATGATGGAAAATAACAATTATAAAGTCATTATCTCTTTCCAGAACAATAGTTTGGAGGAACAGGTGCGTGTCATCTCAGTCTCAGTCTGGAGTTCATTTCAGTAATCTTACACTGCCTGCATTTTTTAAGACAGCACCATTAGTTGTCTCATTTGTTACAGCCGTTCTTTGCAGTTCTCACATCTGTCAAAGTCCATACAAACAGCCCCCCAGAGGAAGCAGATGTTACAAAGTTATAATTTAGATGTTTGTTTTGACTCTTAGACAAAATGTGGACAGCAAACATCCTGGTCTGTTAAGCAGCATTATCAAATGCAAATTGTGGATGAAATTTTTTATTAGTTTTTTACTGCTTTTGAAATGCTTATCTCGGTAATTAGTAGCGGGGAAAATATAATAATCTCAGAATGCTTAGCCTTTAAATAGGGAGGGAGGGGTTAAAGAGTAAAGGAGTGAGGGAGAGAAAGGATAGAGAGAGATAAATAGTTGAGACATATTTAAATAGTTATTGATATATCTGAAAGCCAAGTGTGATTTTGTAATTGTAATTGTATGATAAATGCTAAATTGACTTAACAACATGCAGAAATATTTGATTTACCCAGAAAATGTTGTGCCATGCATAATATTTTGCTCAAAATAAAAATATTAAATATTAATTAGTGAAGAAAAAAGATACAGATATACTTTTGCGGAATGTTGAGCTAAGTTTTAGATTTTATTTTAATTTTGTGTGTGTGTGTGTGAGGAAGACTAGCCCTGAGCTAACATCCGTTGCCAATCCTCCTCTTTTTTTTTTTTCCTGAGGAAGACTGGCCCTGGCCCTGACCCTGGGCTAACATCGTGCCCATCTTCCTCTACTTTATATGGGACGCCGACACTGCATGACTTGACAAGCAGTGCATCTGTCTGTGCCCAGGATCCAAACCTACGAAACCCCAGGCTGCCAAAGCAGAGCAAGTGAACTTAACAACTACACCACCGGGCCAGCCCCTAGGTTTTATTTTAAATTTTATTTTGCTCATACACCTTGTGCAAGCATATTCATGTTATTTCTGAATACTTAATGGTAGATTAACTTAAGAAAGCCCATTAATTTTATACTGTAGCATTTTCATTTCACTGCTTATACATTAATTTACAAAACACAAAAAAATAAGTGAACTAAATGTCATTTTCAGTTTGGTATCCTGGAAGACACATTTTCTGCTTAATGCTTAGCAGCTATCCTATGTAACACATATTATGTGTTATTTATTTTATTTAGTGTTCATTTCCTCAAACAAGACAGTAAGGTCCCTGAGTGCACAGATATTTGTCTCTTTCATAGAATATCTAAAACTGTGCCTCCCACATTGTAGGTCCTCAATAAATATTTATTGAAAAACCAAATAAATGGGCAACATAAACAGTAATGCATGGGGAAATTAGTTTTTTAAATACAATATGCAATTCTAACTCAGAGGTGCATGGACTTTGAAAAAACATACTATTACTACTACTTCTGCTATTATTAATAATAATAAGTACTATGATGATGATGATCACAACAAAACCAAGAAAACACAAATATAAACAAATAAAGATCAGGATATATTCTTCAGTGCATAGAAAATTTTTATAAACAAAATTAAGATGTATCAATATTCAAGGTGAATATTTCCATGTTTTGAAATTCCAGAATTTGTACTGCTTACAAAATATTAGCCTATTATGAATTTAATGAAAAATATTAAAGTTACGCTAAATTATCTGTTTCCACAGAGGTGCTTACGTCTTGTAGACTTTGGTGATTGTGACACCACCGACCCAAGCATATGAACTTTGGATAACATACCACACAGCAGAAGGCAATGGTAAACCTTTGCTGTATTTTTTTTTTCTTTACCTTGAAAACCCTATCCTGAGACTGTCCAAAACGAAATATGAGATAGTGCTGGAAGATGAGACACCCCAGGTCAGAAGACAAACAGTTACTAGGGAGCAGTAAAGAACAAATATGAATAACACTGTTGCTAATGACATAACTAGACTAAAGCTGGGAGGACGTCTAGTGCCTGAAGTACACAAAGGAGAAAGAAAAGTCCAAAGCTGTACAACACACACAACTAGAACATGGAACATGAGAAGCATGAACCAAGGTAAAGTGGGAATTGTAAAGCAAGAAATGGAATGTTTAACTATTGCAGTGCTTAGCGTTAGCAGGCTAAAATGGACTGGAATGGGACACTTTCCGTCGGACAACTACAAAGAGTTCTACTCTGGAAATAAACTCAAAAGAAACGGAGTGGCTCTAATACTGAGGCAAGGTGCAACTCAGGCAGTTAGTGGCTCTAATTCAAGATCTGACTGAATAAGACCAATTCTTTGGAGGTGCTCCAAAGAATTTCAGATTAGCCTACGTTTTATAGATTATAGGAAAGCCTTTGAGTGCATGGATCATGAAAAGCTATGGGTTACTCAGAAAGAAATGGGCATGCCTCAGCACTTGACTGTCCTGATGTGTAACCTGTACTGTTAACAAAAAGTCACTGTCGGGGGGCCGTCCGGTGGCGCAGCGGTTTAGTCCGCGCTTGGCGGCCCGGGGTTCACGAGTTCGGATCCCGGGCGCCCGCGGAATCACTGCCTGTCAGCCATGCCGTGGCGGCGTCCCATATAAAGTGGAGGAAGATGGGCACGATGTTAGCCCAGGCCCAGTCTTCCTCAGCAAAAAGGGGAGGATTAGCAACGGATGTTAGCTCAGGGCTGGTCTTCCCCACAAAAAAAAAAAAAAAAAAAGTCACTGTCGCGACAGAATATGGAGAGACAGAATGATTTCCTGTAGGCAAAGTCATCAGACAAGGGTGCAGGATTCTTTGGAAAAAATAGCAATGCTGTCAAAAGTAGAAGGCAGCAGGAAAAGAGGAAGATCAAATATGAGGTGGACAGGAAAAGAGGAAGATCAAATATGAGGTGGATTGACTCCATATAGGAAGACAGACATGAGTCCACAGGAGGTGAGTAGGGCTGTTGAGGACAGCACACCGTAGACATCACTCATTCATGGTCTCCAGGAGTAGGAGATGACATGACAGTATGTAACAACCACAAAATTATCTGTATATTCTTCTTGCTTTTCTGAGTAGAAAAAGAATACTTAATTTTTCTACTAAATTCATAGACAGTAGCATTGTGTTTTTATACAATAAATGAAATCCTCATTTAATGTTACTTAATTCTTTCAAACTAGGTCAAATGCTCTTTTATCACATAAAAATGAGAAAATCCCATCCACTTTGTAAGTGAATACAAAACCTCATAAAATTATTTGCAATGGGATAAATTACCAAAAAAGAATAAAAATTATAGAGTATTTCATATTTCTATGACACAAACTTAAACTAGATATTCACTCACATGTATGATGCCCAACAACACCTAATTACTTTTGGAAATTTGCTTTAAAATAAGAGGTATACTCTAATAACATAAAATTGCAGGATGCCACCAATGATTGTCCAAGCTCTTCTTTGTTTCCCCAAAATCATTAATATGATTATGATACAAAAAATAGTGGCTTATATTAATGATAAATAGGATTTGAAAAGACTTTTAAGATTATATGGGAAAATATCGACCATATTGTATGTAATTCACAATAAGAACACAAGACTATAATAAGGTAAGAGTATTCTTATAATTAATTTTTAAATATATAGTGCCCAATCTTTACAAGGTTGCACTCTCAAATATTTTTCAAAGTAATGTACTTTCCTAAATCCTGAAACAGTTTGACGTAGAAAAAGTTCACAGTAAATTTTTATATGAAAAGAACAACCTAATTAATTCAATTTTTAATTTAATGTAGAGTTTTAATAAGGTTATATTTATACGTTTTTGGATATTTGATATTAGATTTTTTAAAATCCTGAAAGTATAAGATTTAAACTATTTAGTTTATTTCTGTACTAAATCTACAATTATTGAGTATGATTTCATTTGAGTTAGTTTTGATAAGTTATTTTTATAAGAATATTTTGAATTCTATATTTTCAAAGTGGATATCATAATATTGTTCATAACATCCTTTTATTGCCTACTTCATCCTACAGCTTCTTTTTATGATTCATTTTCCATTCCAAGTATAGTTTATTTAGTATTCTCTCTTACTTTAAAATAAGTATCTCATGTCATAACTTTTATTTACTTATTTTAAAAATATTTTATATTTCTTACAATGAACATAAATTATTTTTGCCATAAAAAGGAGTATATATCTGATGGTATTAATCATGATAATTAGCCACCTCATTAAATATTTTAATTCCTGCATAATATATTATGCAATAATTATGTTAATCACAAATATTATAAATAGTTCTACAATTAGAATCCTAATAGATATATTTTGATTTATTATTCACATCTCCAATTAGTTTCTTTTACTAGTTATTATTAAAATTATAACATCGAATTAAACCGGTGTGGTTAAGACACCAAATTCATGTTGTAAAATTGCCATCACACATATTGTTCTATTTCTATTTCCAAAAATATTTCATAAAAACTTCAACAATTATTTGTTAATGCTGATTTTTTTTTAAAAAATCTGTACTAATTTGATCAAGAAATTATAGGGTATGATTATCCTTTTGTTACCATATTTTTAAGAACTTATTGAACACTTGAAATTCTCCTTTTTTCAATGAATTCTTTTTATATTGTGTCCATTATTAGTCTAAGAGATTCACATTTGTCTTATCTATTTTCAAAGGCTATATTTGTAGCATAACTATTACTACTTTGATTGACATAATAATTATTCCAGAATTGCATTATCTTCTGCATTTTTTTATGGTTGAATTTGGCATAAAACATTCAAAATTATTTATGTTGTTTATCATACCAGCATTTTTATTTGTGATTTCTTAATCAGATTTAATCAATAAAATCATTTTTATCCCAACAATTGCATTTGCTACAGTGACATCCTGTTGTTTTTGTTTACTTTTCTTTAGACAATCATGAATCACATTTTGAAAGATCTATATGTTAAATTAAATTCATTTTGCTTCCCAATAATTAAAATTTGAGTAAATCATCATTTATAATGTAATTTAATCTAAATGTTTGCATACTATTTCTTAAATGTTACATTACTACTATTTTGTTTGACATTGGGTTTCACTTTCACCAGTTATTATATTTTATTGAGTAAATGAATTAATATCATGCTGTTTCAAACATTATAAGTTTTTAATTTGTGATACGTTCCATGGAAAAATTCCTTCTCCATTATTCTTTTAAAAATCCTTATATGTTCTTTTTTAGAAATTCTTACATATACATAAGTATGTATTAACATATGATGCATGCACACAAACATATTTACATATACTGTATGTACTATATATGTGAATAGAATGGCTAAGATATAAAAAATTACATAAAAGCCTATATCTAATTTCCTGTTACAGATGGAATGTTTGTGTCCTCCAAAAATTCATATGTTGAAGCCCCAAACCTTGTGTAATGGTGTTTGGAGGTGAGGCCTTTAGTAGGTAATAGGGTTAGATGATGTCATGTGAGCGAAGTCTTATGATGGGATTGCTGCCTTTGTAAGGGGATGAAGAAACCAGGCTGTCTCTCTCTCTCTCTCTCTCCTCCCTCTCTCTCTCTCTTATATGAGGATACAATGGGGAGGCTGTTGTCTGTAAACAAGTAAGAGAGTCCTTACCAAGAACCCCACCACCCTGGCACTTTGGTGTCAGACTTCCCAGCCTCCAGAATTGAGAGAAATAAATTTCTGTTTTTTAAGCCACCCAGTCTATCGTATTTTGTTAAAGCAGCCCAAACTGACTAAGACATATTCCATGTCCTATATCAATCAAAGTAAGGAAAATTTGGGGAAATAGTTCAGGTGGATTTAAATGCATTTTAATATGCTCTTATTTATATTATATACCTTACATATGTGGGAGTCAGAATACAGTGTTCATTTTTAATATTGATTATTGATATAATTGTATTTTCTTTCATTATAAACTCTAATCAATACAGTATCAGAAATTGATTGTAAAACTATTAGATTACTGAAGAGAAAAAATATATAGGAGTAAAATATAATTTATGTACCAAATGACAAAAACAAATATTAAGCCAAAATAAAAAACACCCAGTAATGAATATAAATATAATATATCTACCTGTATGGATAAACTATGTAAATATAAAAATAAAAATAAGAAAATAAGCCTAGATATATATTCTCTATTATCTTTAAGAGGCGTAAACCAATGGCTAATGAAGACATTTGAAAAATATTAAGAATATATGACAAAATCCTTAAAAAACAAGTATAGCAGTAGTATTTTATAAAGAGAACACATGATTGATATAATCAGACTCAAGGACTCTTTTATATTGGTAACATATACATGCCACTTCAAATATCTATTTTTGTGTGACAAAAAAATATAACATTGAAATACAATAAATATCTTGCCAATTGTTTATGTTTTTTCTGTTTTCCTATGTGAAATTTATTATATATGTCACAGAGGTTTACCATGTGCTACTGTTACATTTGTGATAGTTTGTTGGATGAAGCACAAGTACTTGACCTAAACATCAGACTATGAGTATTCTGATGAAAATGATTTCCTTGTGCTCCATGACAAATGACTGAGTCAATCAGTTTCTTTCCAAAGACATCATGCCAGCTAAGGTAAATATTGCAGCTCTGCAATTTGCAGCCAGTGAGGAAGAAGTAACAATTTGTAGCCAGTGAAGAAGGAGCAACTGACTAAGGTAGTGAGCTTAGCAAAAAGAATAATATAATAGAGTAGCCTGCGTTTGTTCCTTTGTTCTGAATAAGCTGCTAGGATCCAAGTGACACAGTGCTGTTATATATCCCATGTGGTGATCAGAAAGGCAAATAAATAATGAATAAACATGTAGCAATTAAAGAAAATAGACCACAAAGCTTATATAAAATTGGGTATAGAATTTCTTTGCTTTTTCCTTATTATATTCCATAATATAATATTTGGTAAATACAATATTTGGTAAAAACCACCTAAATGCCTTAGGTAGTTGTTTTTACTCTATCCAGAAATACATTTATACCAATAAGGAAAGGAACAACTATACCAAATGAAAATCTTCGAAGAAATACAAGTGACTGTTTGGTTATACAGGCAAATACATAGACTGAAGATTACTGCGTTAGGGTAGGTTAAACATACAACTAAGTTGTCAATTTCACCCAGAATTTCTGAGTAAAGTATGTGCCAGAATAACCTTGAAAGTACCTCCGCAGGATGTTTGGCGCATAATAGACATGTGCCGCATGTTGGTCCCTTTCTTTAGATTTCATTTCCAAGTTTTCATTTTCCTTATGTTTTTAGACGTTCTAAAGTTCACAAACCGAGACTCCTTCCAAAAGTAGGCAGGCTGTGTAAATGAGTAAAGCCAGCTGGTCCTAAGAAGATGTGGAGTGGTGAGATTTATATCATCATTGCTGCTTTACACTTACCAGTGTGTGGAGAATCTCATCAGAATGAGCAAATCTGTATTTTTATTTAAACTCTTCATATTTCATGTTTTTAAAAAAATAATTTTCCTTTAAACACTATGATAGACAAATAAATCTTATTTGTGGATCAAAATCAGTTTACAGCATCTGATTTTGGTAATACAACAAGTTGATCGTGGCTATTGTCATGTTGGGTGATCTGCTTCTATTCTAAGTAGCAGAAGGGAAGTTTTCTCGGTTATTGTGCTAACAACTGGCAAATTAAAGAATGATGCTATTGACAATGAAATAAAATAGTCAATATGATATAATGGAAATTCAGGATAATAAGTCTATGAAAAATGCCTGCTAGAGTAGTGATAATATAATGTATTTATTTCTTTGGGGTTCACTTTCCATACCTGAAAGTGAAGGAGTTCGATTAAAAGATATTTAAGACCCATCTCAATTCTCAAGTTCTATAACGAAAAATAGAGCATTGAAATTGCTTCTCAAAACTCAAAGCTTTATGTTTGTAAACCAGTTAGAAACCAATTGATAGGATTCTGCCAATAATAAAAGAAACAATCTCCTTAAAGGCAATTACTCTTTATTATTTACCTTTATATTTTTGGAATCAGACATTGGCTTCTTGAAAAGGTGATGTGTTCCATGATGTTAAAAATATTTAATTTGATGTCTTAAATTTTGCATTGCCATAAAAAAATCAATATAGGCATTTAGAAAATTGTTTATAGCTCTCTGCATGCATCATTCTGAGTAAAGTATGAGTAAAACGTGTGGGAAGTGAAAGAATATTCTGCAGAAGGCATTAATTCTCCACTAACATATTATTTGTGTTCATCTTAGCTGTCAACATCATGTTATGTAAGGTATTTAATACATGAGTAAAAAATAAAACTAAAAAAAATAATAATCTTTGCCTAATTTTTTCCAAGTATTTTTTAAATGGTAACTCCTAAAACAAATAAACCAATTATCTCTTTCTCTCTGGCAAGTATCTTACAGTAAGTGAAAACTGCATTTTTATTAAAGTGTAATGATCCAGGATATCAATGGGGAAAAATTCTGTCCCTGAGCATGTATCCTACCAAAGATGGCACAGTGATTAAGAATGGGAAATGCTAGATGAATGGGTATCATAAAAGCTGCCAAAACTGTGATTCCTTTGCCACTTACATCTTATCTTACATAGTTTCTTGATGTAGTTATTCATTATTAATGCAGACAACTGTTATTTCATTCATGAATAATTTAGGTAGCACAAAATGGATGATGGGAAGTTGAGAAGGTAAAGATGTCGTTTTCTCTGATCTAAGCTGTACAAAGCACAAAAACAAATGTTCCTCTCACCAAAGTGTCCAATAGTTTGCTTTGTAGATTTTGATGCTACTCTATGATTAAGCAAATTGAAGAAAGCTCTGGCTTAACTGCTTATGAGAGTTGACATCTTGTTTTTCCTCTTTGAATTTTCCTGTCATGTAAATTAACATCTATGACAATGAATAGCACATATCTCTGTATTAGGACTGGTTCCTATGAACAAGGTTGGTTTACATTCATCAATATCATAACAGCTTAGGTGTCTTACTAAAGAGCTTTCTTAATTTTCCAGTTGTGTTTGGTTAATGTGTGTTACATGAGATAATATATATGAGAAATGCTGACACTTTCTTTAGCAGATGCCTAAGTCTTAATGTATTTAGTGTAGGACTAAGTAGTCAATGGCTGAGTTTAACGTGTGGTTCAAAACAAAGATGGGTAAAACCTTAAAAAAAAATCCCTTTTATAAAAAAAAATAATGCTTTTCTTTTTTATATCTTCCATTAAAAAGATGATGTGATATGACTAAAAAATGGCTTTATATTAATTTATCAATTATTTACTCAGTGTAGTTTCAATGAAACTTCATAAAAAACATCAATATCATGAAACTCAAACTGCTGATTCTGGTAACAGTGGGCTAGTGCTTAAGACCAACCCCTCTGTTAAGAACACCAAAAACGATATATGAATAAAATTCAATAAAACAATAATTATAATGTGAACATTAAAGTGTTAACAACATAGCATGGGGTTTGTGGACCAAATTCTAGAAGGCAAGAGCCATAGACATACGCCTAGTACTTGAAGCAGTTTTTGTATTGAAGATATTTTTCAATTCTAAACAAACCCATGTAGAAAATTGAGCTTCGGAATTTGTAGTAGTGAGAAACAGGGGAACAACATCAGAGTGTGCATGGCCTGCTTAGCTAAAGAGGAGAGTCTAAGATACTTGTATTTTAATCTGGGATCCCATATGGCTGCACCTTCAGAATGGGGATGAAACTGACATCAAACTGTACTCTTGGGGACAATCAGCCTCGTTCTACCTCAAGCCTGGAGCTTGAACTAAAGATTGTCCTTGTCTCCTAGTGACCCCGGCTCTCTGGATGTCTGGTACAGAGGTAAAGAAAGTTTATTTGCAGGAAGTTAATGTCATGTCAGGTCTAAAACAAAGTTTACTACAAACAAAGTTTTAAATTCTATATCCAGTACACACTCAATGAAAACCAGGGACACAGGATTTTAAATACCATGCCTAAGAAACAAAGAAACAACAGATAATAGAAGCAGATTCAGAAAGACATGAGATTTAGGAATGATCACATACTAACTCAATATGTTAAAAAAAAAGACAAGCTTGAAAATATCTCTGGGAAAAAGAGATGACAAAGTCATACATTAAATTTGAGAAAGAACTAAAGAGAATTTCTGGTGTTAAACAATCCAATAAGAAAAATCAAATACTGTACTTAATTCCTTAGTTTGATGACAGATTCGACACACTGAAGCGAGAAGGTGAACTACTTTGAGGTCAGAATAAATTTTCCAGAATTTTGTCTGGAGTGATAAAAAAGATATCAAGTACAGAGAATGGGGCAAAAACATGAGACATCAAATATATATTTAATCCAAGTCCCATTAGAAGAAAGAAAATGAAAAAAGAGCAATATTTGAAGAATTAATGGATGAGAATATTTTTTCAAAAAAATACCAGTCAGAAAACTCTACAATCCAAAAGAATCCTGACCAGAATAAAAAGAAATACCCACTAGATACTTCATAGTGAAACTGCAGAAACCAAAAATGCAGGAAACATAACATTCTAGGTTGATGATTGTTTTAATTGTTGTGATATTTAAAGATGTAGTGATAATATTTCCTCATCCTGTTTTTGTTGTTGTTGAAAATATCAGTTCTACTGCTGCTCCTTTGGAATAAATGTATGTTTTAACTAGAGACTCTTTTTCATAATTATTCATTTGTAGAGTAAATATTTACTGAAGTATAACAGGGTGGTAAATTTGATTATTATTTCCAATTATTTACACTCACCCTTTAGTAAAATCAAATATTCATTCCCTTTAGCCTTTTAGGCTTTTTGGTACCTCTCACATGACTTTGATTCCAAAGATCATGATTGGAATGATCTTTTCCACTGCACTGACAGTGTGCTCCACCATATGACTTGCTCTGTTCCATTGAATGCGGGCAGACACCAAGTGTGCCAGAGTTTAGCCAAGGACAAGGATATGTCTTTGAATTATGTTATAAGAAGAAAAGAAACATACACACACACTGTCTCTCTCCATATAAATATAGATACTGCTATAAAGATGTTGATATAGAAATAAATGTATATATAAAATATATATTTTTATACATAATATATAATATATAACACATAATATAAGTATATAATCTATAAATAATACATAATCTAATTATATATAATTTATGTAAATATACTTATATATAAATATATAAAATAATATTGATATATAATTTATAAATAAACTGATATATAGACTATTTTTATTTACCCAAATGCTTACCATCTCTTTTGCTTTTTATTTCTTTTTTCAGATCCTAGTTTTTAATCTGATGCATTTTCCCTTCCTTCAGTTGATGAATTTCCTTTAGAATATTTTTTAATTCATATCTACTGATGATGAATTATCTACATTCTTTAAACTTTGAATATGTTTTTCATTTTCTTTCATTTAAAAAATATTTTTGGTGAGGAGGATTGACTCTGAGCTAACATCTTTTGCCAATCTTCCTCTTTTTTTTTTTTTTTTTTGCTTGAGGAAGGTTGCCCCGGAGCTAACATCTGTGCCAATCTTCCTCTATTTTTTATGTGGGCCACCAAGACAGCATGCCTCGACAAGTGGTGTAGGTCCACACCCAGGATCCAAACCTGTGAACCTCAGGCCCAAACACTACACCATCATGCGGCCTCTTCTTTCATTTTTAAAGGACGATTTTGTTGAATATGGGATTCCACACATTGGGATATATTTTTAAAGGTGTTTGAGTATGTCATTCTAGCGGTTTCTGGTCTCCATGGTTTCTAATGAGAAGTCATTCATTAATCATATTGTTTCTTTATATGAAACGTATAGTCATTTCCCCTCCCTTCTTGCTCCTTTCAGAACTTCTTCATTTTTGCCTTTTAAAAAGTATCACAGTGATTTGATTAGGTGAGGTTTCCTTGTATTTATCCTGCTTGGTATTTAATTATCCTCTTAGATCTGTGAGTTACTCTTGTTCACCAAATTTTGCAAGAAAGTTTTGGCAAATACTGTCTATTTCTGCTCTGTATTAACTGTTTTCTTTTTTGAGGACTCCAGTTCCAAGTATATTGGACCATTTAATATTTTCCCACAAGTCTCTGAACATTCTTAGTGTTTATTTTATTTTTAATGTCTGTTCTTCAGATTAAATCATTTCCATTGATTTAACTACATATTCATTGGTTTAATTATTTGCTATTTAATTTATTCAAGTAACCTTAATTTGCTAATTAGTTTAATTTGCTATTTTGGATATTTTGTTGACATTTCATGAATTTTTCAGTTCAGGAATATCTATTTGGACCTTATTTTATAGTTTTTAATTTTCTTGAAATGACTTATCTGTTTAACCTTTAAGACCACTTTCCCTTTTAATCTATTGAATATATTTATAACACTGTACACATATAACATATAATCATATGTATAACATAAATATGCACATATTTATAATAAGTGCTTTGAAATGCTAACTTCAATATCTAGAGTAACATGGAATCAGTTTATGTTGACTGTCTTTTTCTCTGATCTTGAATTACACTTACCTGATTTTTGAAAACTGTCATGTTAATTTGGGGTACTTCATGCTCAGTGTTTTAATGGGAGCAGCTTGGGGAAAGCATCATCTCCATTTGAGTACAGTGGTGGATCCCAAGTAGCAGCACCTAGGGGCTGTGAAGTATGTCCCTATTAAGATGCTATACTGTATGAGATTCCATGCCTATAGATCTGCCTGTGCAATATATGTCAGGGACTCCACTGAGCTGGGAAAGAGAACTGAGGGGCCAGGTGCCATAGTAGTCAATTAAAGCAATAGACCAAAAATGAAAGAATTAAGCCTTTAATCTCCTACTGTGATGATCTAAGCAAGAGTTTAAAACCAGAGAAATCACCTACTTCCCCTATTCATTCCGTTTTCCCCCATGGAATGGTGCATCAGTCAAGGATGAGGCAGATCAACACAAACTTGGAAGTCTTCTCACTGTTGAGGGAGCCCACAACAAAAGGATCTGACAGTTTGTTGGACTCTGGCACGGGGAGGAATAGGTAGAGTTAAGGAGACAGAGTTAAGACTGGAAATGTACTGGGTACAGAGAGTAAGGAAAAGTGTCTTTAAGTTTTCCTGATAAGCAGACTTTCAAATGGAGGTACCTGGGCTTGGAATACAGATATGCATATGATCCTACCTGGCTAGAAGGGCCTGAGTCCTTGACTGCAACTCCCTTCAGAGACTATAATATACTGATTGACTGTACCTAAGTTCAGCGTGGGGAGGGCAGCTTTTTCCCCGAGTCCTTGAGGAGTATCAGGTAAAGCCTTTGTAATTGTCCATAGCCAGGCCTGAAAAATCACAGACAGGGTGTCAACCAGAAACTGAACTCCACTTCACAATCTGTTGATGGGTCTTATTGATACACATGATAGTGAATTTCGGCATCCTTACTTCTCTCAGATTCTTTATTCATTCCAATACTGACTTCCAGGCCAACTCCAGGATTTTGACTTTGCTTAATATGGACCTTACAGCTTATATCAGGCTTATAACAGCCAGTTGGACCTGTTTCTTAGGTTACTTGCCAGGGAGTTGGATTTCATATCCTCAGACTGTCCCTGTCCTAGTCCATGAATTCTTGGTTATCAAGTCTTATATCCTATCTCCTTTGAGCAAGCTCTTTTAAAATTCAATCTATGCTAATACTCCCCTCACCCCTGGCAGAATGTGCTGGACAATAATTTCATCTCTTTTAATGTGCAATTGCTTTGTTCTCTTGTTAGACACATCATATTTTTTGCTAGATTATGCTGTGATTTAATTCTATGTATTCATCCAAAAGCCAGGAGAAGGGAGCATCTCCTAAGTGTGTGTAAGGGTCTGATTTCTTTGTGGATAAGAAGAGTCTGCAGTATTTGTTAACATTCAGGAACTCTGTCTCTTATTAGAGAGATATGGACCACCTCTGCAAACTATTAGGGTTTAGGGGATTCTGAAGGGCTAACATCCTCAGTAGTGTCTAACTAGATTTCCCCTCATAGTTGTCAGAGTCCCAGTTTTCCTAACAAGGCCCCTGACTAGCATAATAGTAAGGCCTTGGGTAAGCATGTAAATATTGCTGAAGCACTACAACTCCAACTATCAAATCCTGAGTCGGCTGCATAGTGGTTTCTACTCCTTAATTATAGGATACAGGAACATTGTAAGCTACTGAAGGTACCCTCTGACTCTTATAATTAGTCTTTATATGCTCCTAAATGGCCCTTAGTTTCTCATTATCCCTCTGCAGTTCATCAATTTCAACTTAGCAATAACCAGCCAACTCTGCTGTCATTGTAAGAATTGCTTCCCCAACCCCATCTTTTTTTTGAAACATCACACCTGCAAGGGGGTTCTTCCTTATCAGCATGTTTTCTAAGTCTAAACAGTAAAATCTTCAGCAACTGGTCTGTGCTCAACATACCACTCCCCATGGTGTCCTTCTTCATGGTCGTAAGTGAGCCAGTCTTACCACTCATCTTACCACTTGATTTCTCAGACCACTCCTGGTACTACATTTTTAGGTCCTCTAAGAAGCAAACAACAAGATGGATTTAGTTGTGCACAAGACTTATTAGTCAAATTCCTGTAACAGAAAAGTGGAAGGAGAAGTGAAACAGAAGTACACGTTGGGAGCATTCAGAACACATGCAGGTCTGACATCAGTGAAAGTAGATGTGGAAGAAAGTAGAATTGTGCACTAAGAGCCTCAGGTTGAAGTACAGTCCTCAGTTTGTTTTGGCTAGGCTGGTGGGGAGTCCGAAGGCAAAGATACCCATTGTAGGAGTTCCACTTTCACAGGTATGTGCTTTCGTTAGTATCCCCACCATGCTCAAACATTGGCTAGGAACAACCCGGGGAGAAAATGGCATCAGTGTGATCCGGTACCGGATCTAGTGGGATGGCAACAGGGGCTATCAGTCAACTGTTTTCTTCACAACTATAGACTTGAAAGACACGTTTTCATGGCCACCACAACTGGACATTTTAGTAAATGTTAACATTATGTGGTTAACAGACACTGTTTTCTGTTATATTCTTTTCTCTATGTTGATTTTTAGGTCTAAGTAATTAAATTATTACACTCATACTGCAAACTCTGTCTTCCCTACAGTGTGTATCACTTGATATATCTACTCAGTTCTTTCAGATTCTGGAGGCTGTTAACCTGGCCCCCTTGAAGGTCTTGCCAGGGCCTATTTAGTTTAAAAGGCAGCCAAGGATTGGGGCTGGGTTTATTTTCATATTTTACAGCTCCATACTTCTGCAGTTCTCTCGCTTCTGACGTTCACCTCTCCTCTAAATTTCTAGCTGACCTGTCAGCTCAGAGTTCTGTGCTCTGACATTTTAAGCTACAAAAGTCTCAACTTGATGCCATCTAAGATGAATTCAGGTCGGGGAATTGAATTCATTATAAAAACAGTAAATTCACAAACTCATCTGGTGCATTTTTGTCTTCCAGATGTGGACTCCTCACTGCTCTCTGGTGGCCTGTCTGAAAGTTTCCCAAGTGTTTCTTCCATGTATTCATACTTCAGCAGTCAGCCAGAGGTTTAGGCAAAGTTCATACTCAGATTTGGGGTTTTACTGTTTCCAGAGTTCTCTTTCTACCAGGATCACACCCTCCACTCCAACCTTACTAAATCTCCAGCTTTGTTGACAGAACTGACTTTATATTTCCTGCAAATTTGAGCCAGTAAAGTTGTGGTTTTGTGGCATCAGTGCTAAGGGAGTAGGAAAGCAGCATCAGAAAACAAAACAAAACAAACTGTCATTTAATGTTTGTCATATTGTGGTTGTATCTTTGCAAGGGTAAATTTTTCTGCCACTATTGCTTGTTTGTGGTCTTTCTAAGGCTTTTGAAATTTTTATTTATTTGTGTTTTTTGGTGAGGAAGAATAGCCCTGGGCTAACATCCATGCTTGTCTTCCTCTACGTTATATGGGATGCCACCACAGCATGGCTTGACAAGTGGTGCATTGGTCCATACCCGGGATCTGAACCTATGAACCCCAGGCTGCCAGAAGCAGAGCATGTGAACCACTATGCCACTGGCTGGCCCCTGAAATTTTCAGTTTTTTAAAATAATTTTTCAAGATTTTATATTTGTCACTTGCAAGAAGTTTCACCTGATTAGGTCCTCAACCACTGTTGGTAGCCCAACTGGGAGAAAACACGAATAGTTGACAAAATATCAATAACTCAAGTATATTAATAGTAACAAAAAGATAACCAAGCAAACAGAGAGTTGAGTATAATAAGTGAGCAAATACTTAGTAGAATAGGAAAACTCAGTGAGTATTAGTCTATGAAAATGATTAATATCATCAATGTATATAAATATCAAATCGTTATGTTGTACACCTGCAACTAATAAAATGTTATATGTCAATTATACCTCAAAAAAATCACCAATGATAAGAAAGTTAAAAGTCAAAATAAGTTTAACCACACTTATTACTTTAGGAAAAAGAACTCTAAAATATCTCACAGTGCTAAATTTTGCAGTGATGCAGAGAAAAACAAAACTGCTGTCAGAATCTAATGGGTAAGAATGACACAGTCTGCTTTAGGATCGCAGTTATTTCTAGTAAAATTCCAATTGGATTAGAGAGATTTAAATAGAGATCCTCAACCACCTCTAAAATTTCTAGTATTAAATTTAAAAGTATATGGAGCAAATATGGCAAAAATATTTTCTTAGAACTTTGTTGTAGTTTTATTTACTGTGTTTTTACTGCAAAATAGGTTCATAGTTGACTTAAAAGTTTATTGTAATTCTTGGAAAGAATTGGGAAGCTGACAAGTTGTGATTCCATAGCAAAAAGTTCAGTAATATGCTTAGACTAGACTGTACTAGCCAGGAGAACCTGAGAATGGTAGGCAAGTTCATGTTTATGTCAGAATGTAATACCAAATGACCATGTTGTTCATAATGTAGTTTCAGAAGTTTTAGTACTCTTCATTTAGATAAGGTAATTTCTGTCATACATAAGTGGATTCCATTCAGGTATTCTCCATTCCTTCTATACACTTCTATGAAAACAGTTATGCTTATCATTTGTCCAATACAATCATTGCTCACCCAGAAGTTGATATCAGCTTTTAAACTTCAGGAACATTTTTTTTTCAATTAAGGGATAGATTTGTGTGCAATTTTAGTGTAGAAATTTAGCCACCAGTTAGAGTATTATTTGATAGAGTTTGGGAGTGAAATTTGAATAAATGGATGCCAACTGAAGTAATTATTATACTAGAAATGTGCCAGAAAATGTCAAGATGTGAATAGGACCCTAATAGAAACCAACTCTAGTTACCCACACTAAGCTCCATCTAATGCTTTTCTGGTAGCCTTCACTTTCATGACTTTCTGACTGCCATATTTATGTGGCCTTGACCCACTAACTAAACTACTGACACTCAATTCCTTGTCTTGGGGTTTATTTCTGGGAGTACTCAAACTAAAACCCTACTTTACAGTTTAGTTACTGGCTCCCTTCTTCCAAGAATTAACCCTGGCTCAATTCCTTCTAGACTCTGACTTCAAGCCAGAGAAAATGATCAGTGTTGTTATACAAGAAAGTTCCAGCACTCATAGCTTCAGGGTAAATCTCCCACTTTTAATTCTGATGATTTGACTTACAGATCTCCTCGAAGCCTCTCAACTATTTTTTTAATCTCCACAGTTTTTTAAGGATTAGTCCTAAATTTTGGCATTGATTCATGTTTCTCCCTCTTTTTCACTATGAAATCTCCATGAATGACTCTACTAAAATGATTCTGCTTTTATTAGTAAACCATAGGATGTATTTCAACCTAATAGGATGTTTTAGGCAAATATCAACCAATTGAGTCTAGTTAAAAAGGAAGAAAAAGGAGTGACATCAGCCACATGATGGAGTGAGCTTTTCCCTTTGTCTCTCTCCCTTTGAACTACAACTAAATGGACATTCATTGGTCAGCAGAGGATACCCACAAGCACATCAGGATGCCTGAGAGACCCACACAGCTATACATCTGAAGGTCGATGGACTACCCCTGAGGAGGTTGTGGAAACAGGTGAGCACCCTCTGGCCCCCAGGCAGCCCAGCACATATGTGTAACTGCTTTCCCAGTTGGAGTGATCATAGCTGCTGCCCCGAGGGTGGGAGCATGCCTCAGTGCCACCAAGGAAACAGGTGACAGCAGCCCTGAGCCCCCATGTGATGGCTTCCCTGTCCAGTGGGAGAGTCCTCAGGTAAACACAGCCCACAGAGAGCAGCTCAGGCTTAGACCCAGTGGGGAAGCCCCACCCAGCAAGCACAAAGGCTGGTACAACCTAAGAGCAGAGGGTGCCTGGGCTGCGGCCTCGGCGAACAAGCTCCCAGTTGTCATGAATGCCCATAGTGCTGCTGCGGCCCTGAAGGGGAGAAATGTGACTATGAACAAAATGAAAGGACAATGCACTAACTGGGGAAAAATATTTGCAAATCATATATCCAACAAGGGGTTAATCTCCAAAATATATAAAGAACTTATACAACTCAGTAACAAAAAAACAAACAACTTGGTCAAAAAATTGGCAGAGGAAATGAACAGACACTTCTCCAAAGAAGATATATGGATGGCCAACAGGCACATGAAAAGATGTTCAACATCACTAATCATCAGGGAAATGCAAATCAAAACTACAATGAGATATCACCTTACACCTATTAGAATGGCTATAATTACCAAGACAGAAAACAACAAATGTTGGAGAGGATGTGGAGAAAAAGGAACCCTCATTCACTGCTGGTGGGAATGCAAACTAGTACAGCCAGTATGGAAAAGAGTATGGAGATTTCTCAAAAAACTAATTATTGAAATATCATGTGACCCAGCTATACCATTACTGGGTATTTATCCAAAGAACTTGAAATCAACAATTCAAAGAGACTTATGCACCTCTATGTTCATTGCAGCATTATTCACAAAAGCCAAGATGTGGAAGCAACACAAGCACCCATCAACTGATGAATGGATAAAGAGGATATGGTATATATATGCAATGGAATACTACTTAGCCATAAAAAAGACAAAATAATCCCATTCACAACAACATGGATCCCATACCAACTCATATGGGATGCAACAAAAGCGGTTCTGACAGGGAAATTCATAGCAATACAACCTCACCTTAACAAACAAGAAAAATCCCAAATAAATAACCTTAAATTGCACCTAACAGAATTAGAAAAAGAAGAACAGACAAAGCCCTGAATCAGCAGAAGGAGGGAAATAATAAAAATCAGAGCAGAAATAAATGAAATTGAAACCAAAAAATAGTAGAAAGGATCAATGAAACAAAGAGCTGGTTCTTTGAGAAGATAAATAAAATTGACAAACCCTTAGCCAGACTCACTAAGAAAAAAAGGGAAAAGACTCAAATAAATAAAATTAGAAATGAAAGAGGAGAAATTACAACAGACACCAAAGAAATACAAGGGATTATTAGGGAATACTATGAAAAACTTTATGCCAACAAATTGGACAACCTAAAGGAAATGGACAAATTCTTGGAAGCATACAACCTCCCAAAACTGAATCAAGAAGAAATAGAGAATCTGAACAGACCAATCACATGTAAAGAGATTGAAACAGTAATCAAAAACCTCCTAAAAAATAAAAGCCCAGGACCAGATGGCTTCCCTGGAGAATTTTATCAAATATTCAAAGAAAATTTAGCACCTATCCTTCTCAAACTATTCCAAAAAATAGAGGAAGATGGACTACTTCCCAACACATTCTATGAGACCGACATCATCCTGATACCAAAGCCAGACAAGGACAATACAAAGAAGGAAAACTACAGGCCAATATCACTGATGAACATAGACGCAAAAATCCTCAACAAAATATTGGCAAACCGAATACAGCAATACATCAAAAAGATCATACACCACGATCAAGTGGGATTTATACCAGGGACACAGGGATGGTTCAACATCCGCAAATCAATCGTGATACACCACATTAACAAAATGAAGAATAAAAACCACATGATCATCTCAACCGATGCAGAGAAGGCATTCGACAAGATCCAGCATCCATTTATGACAAAAACTCTCAACAAAATGTGTATAGAAGGAAAGTACCTCAACATAATAAGGGCCATATATGACAAACCTACAGCAAACATCCTACTCAATGGGGAAAAACTGAAAGCCATTCCTTTGAGGACTGGAACAAGACAAGGGTGCCCACTTTCACTGCTCTTATTTAACATAGTACTGGAAGTTCTGGCCAGAGCAATTAGTCAAGAAAAAGGAATAAAAGGACTCCAAATAGGCAATGAAGAAGTGAAACTCTCACTATTTGCAGACGACATGATCTTATACATAGAAAACCAAAAAAAATCCATCGGAAAACTACTAGAAATAATCAACAACTACAGTAAATTGGCAGGGTATAAAATCAACTTACAAAAATCAATTGCATTTCTATACACAAACGATGAACCAACAGAAAGAGAACTCAAAAAGACAATCCCATTTACAATTGCAACAAAGAGAATAAAATATCTGGGAATAAATTTAACCAAGGAGGTGAAAGACCTATACAATGAAAACTATAAGACACTATGGAAAGAAATCGAGGAAGACATAAAGAAATGGAAAAATATTCCATGCACATGGATTGGAAGAATAAATATAGTTAAAATGTCCATTCTACCTAAAGAAATCTACAAATTCAATACAATCCCAATCAGAATCCCAATGTCATTCTTCACAGTAATAGAACAAACACTACTGAAATTCGTATGGGGCAACAAAAGACCCCAAATACCTAAAGCAATTCTGAAAAAAAAGAACAAAGCTGGAGGCATCACAATCCCTGATTTCAAAATATACTATAAAGCTAGAGTAATCAAAACAGCATGGTACTGGTACAAGAATAGACACACAGATCAATGGAACAGAATTGAAAGCCCAGAAATAAAACCACACATCTATGGACAGCTAATCTTCGACAAAGGAGCAAAGAACATACAATGGAGAGAGGGAAGTCTCTTCAATAAATGGTGCTGGGAAAATTGGACAGCAACATGCAAAAGAATGAAAGTAGAGCATCTCCTATCACCATATACAAAGATCAATTCAAAATGGACCAAGGACCTGAAAGTGAGACCTGAAACTATAAAACTCCTGGAAGAAAATATAGGCAGTACACTAATTGAGATTGAACATAAAGGGATCCTTTCAGATTCCATGTCTACTCGGACAAGGGAAACAAAAGAAAAAATAAACAAGTGGGACCTCATCAGACTAAAGAGCTTCTAGAAGGCAAATGAAACCAAGATCAAAATGAATAAACAACCCACCAGCTGGGAGAAAATATTTGCAAATCATTTGTCCAACAAGGGATTAATCTCAGTAATATATAAAGATCTCATACAACTGATCAACAAAAAAACCAACAACCCAATCAAAAAATGGGCAGAGGATATGAATAGACATTTTTCCAAGGAAGAGATACAGATGGCCAATAGACACATGAAAAGATGTTCAGCATCACTAATCATCAGGGAAATGCAAATCAAAACTACACTAACATATCACCTGACACCCGTTAGAATGGCTATAATCACAAAGACAAATAACAACAAATGCTGGAGAGGTTGTGGAGAAATGGGGACCCTCATTCACTGCTGGTGGGAATGCAAACTGGTGCAGCCTCTATGGAAAACAGTATGGAGAGTCCTCAAAAAATTAAAAATAGAAATATCGTATGATCCAGCAATCCCACTCGGGCATCTACCCAATGGACGTGAAATCAACCATCACAAGAGGCTTATGCACCACTATGTTCATGGCAGCATTATTCATGATAGCGAAGAAGTGGAAGCAACCCAAGTGTCCCTCGACTGATGATTGGTTAAAGAAGATGTGGTATATACATACAATGGAATACTACTCAGCCATAAGAAAAGACACAATTGTCCCATTTGCGACAACATGGATGGACCTAGAGGGTATTATGTTAAGTGAAATAAGCCAGAGAGAGAAGGACAGACACTGCATGAACTCACTCATATATGGAATATAAGTGAACACACGGACAGAGAGAACTGATAGGTGGTGACCAAGGGGAAGGGAGGCGGGGGGGGTGGGCACAAGGGGTGAAGGATTACATCCACAAGGTGACGGACAAACAAAAATGTACAACTGAAACCCCACAGTGTTATAAACTATTAAGACATCAATAAAAAAATGGTAAAAAAAAAAAAAAAAAAAAGAAAACATTATGCAGTACACCCTCAGCTTCAAGGATACTTAAGAAACTACCTCTTCTCTCAGCCTGGTGCAGATACATATCTCTTATGATAGTCATTAGAAATGCAGTTTTAGTTTTTAACACTTAAACAAATATCTTGTCAAAATAATTGTTAATAATTTTGAATAACCCTTGAACCATTTCCACAGTAAGAAAATTAATTGCAAAACTATTACTTGTTTGATATCATGCTTCTACTTCTACATATTCTCCAGTTATGTTTTTCTCCTAATATTTCTATGATAAAATATTAAGCTCTCCTATCACTACTCATCTCTACAGGAGTACTCTCAGTGCAACAGCATTTAAAACCAAAAATGGCATAGTGATTGAGAGGAATGAGAAGTCATACATAACGCATTTGGTAATCCCCAAGTCAAACTTGAACATTATAGAGAAATTAAATTGATTTTGATAAGTCGGCAATATTAAAACAGGAGCAACTGTGGTGGAATACTGTGAAGTGAATGAATGACCTTAAGGCAATTAACTTGAGATAAAGAAGCAGTGTGCTCCACAAAAATGAGATGAGTGATATCTTACAAATGGAAAGAGGTTGGAAAGACGTAGAGAAGTGGAGGTATTATCACACTCTCTTGAGTCTTGTATAGTCTAATCGTTGTGGAAGAAATTGTCATTTTATATATTATAAAATTCTTATTTTTTTGTTAAATCTTTCTGTAACCTTTTATTTTGATATAAATCAAACTTACAGAAATGTAAGAATATTATAAAAATCTCCTGTATACTCTTTAACTATATTTACCAGTAAAGCCCATTTCCCCAGCTGTCTGTCTTATCAATCTTCTCTCTATCTCTGTCTTTGTCACTCTCTCTCATTGTGATTGTAATTTGAATTTTTCTAATGATTAATAACATTTAGTGTCTTTTCATGTGCTTACCAACAATATATATAGCTTCTTTGTAAAGTGTTCGTTCAAATCTTTTACCCATTATTTATTGTTATTTTTCCCTTATTATTGAGTTTTGAGGTGTCTTTATATATTTTTGATACAAGTCAAAGATATAGAAGATATGGGATTTGCTGATATTTTCTCCCATTCTGTGGCTTGTCTTTTCATACTTCTATCAGTGTCTTTGGAGGAGCAGAATTTTTTAATTCCAATGATATCTTATGTTTTAGGTCCAATATTTAGGAAATCTTTGTCTCACCCATGGACATAAAGACTTTTTTTCCTATGTATACAGACTTCTTATGAATTTTTTTCATTGTGAATTTGCTGAGCATTATTAAATGATAAAGGCAAAATTTCTCCACTATGCAATTTGACGATTAGTGTTCTAATGACTGATATTTATTTCAAAAGTTGTGTACCATGAATTTAAAGAAGTTAATATATGCAAAGCTTTTAGTGTGGAGCCTGGTTCATAAGTGGCATAAAGTGGCAAGTGATGCATTAAAAATGTGTTAATATGTCTAAATTGCTTTAATAAAACTGTGATACATAGTAAGTATATAATAAGAACATATTAAGGAGACTTTAACAACATACCAACGTATAATAATCATTGTAAAAGTTTTCTTTATAGTATTATCCTTCTTTCACATTTGTAAATTTAGGATCTTTTTGATGATATTGGCATTGATGAATCTTTAACAAATAGAAAGCTTATAGTAGAAAAGTAATTGATCAATTCAGTAAAATAGAAAAACAGACAGTAAAATCATTGCAAATCCTACCACAGCCAAACTGGCAAATTGCTAATTATAAATTATTTTTTAAAAAGTATAAAGAATGTTGTCTAATATTCTCAGTCTTTATATATTTGGTGGATTTCTACAAATTTCTACATTTTTCTAGATGTTCCACCTTGCTTTCATTTGACAGTTGATTATACTTTGCTACAAAAATGAACTCATAAAAATTTATAACCTGAGGCTTTAAACAATGAAATAAATTATGAAATTAAAGTCATGTTAAACCTATCTTAAGCTAGAAAGAGACTGATTGCTTTATAGACTTTATATTTCTAAATTGTCAGTATTTTTATTATATATTTACTACATTCACATCGGAATAAACAGTATTAAAAACAAGAAATATACTTAGCAGTTAAAATTTTTGAGGTGATCTTCAAAAGTAACTATTTCAATTAGGTCTTTTAAACTATCTAGAAGCCTAATGTAGCTTTCTCTGTTTATTTCATATGGCCAAATGACCAGTTATTCACTCAGAACAACACTTTAACATGAGTGTGTGCATGTGTATTTTCATATTAGAACTATAGATAGATTTTGAAGTATTCTCTGAGAGGTGTGAGTACAAAACTATCACCACTGACATAAATTTGGAATAAATATTTGTCCATTATATATTTAGTTTTCCATTATAGCTCATCATATTTTGCAATGTTTAAATTGTTTATTATGCAGGAATTCTTATGATGAATCACAAATATTCAAATATAGGGGTCATATATTCTGTACTTACAGGCAAATGATGAACCATTACAAAGCCTTTCTGTTTCACATGCACACACAGACACACACAAATCTTAATTACTGATATCTCCACATGTAGCATAGAAAACTCCATCTTTTAAGCTAAGGATTTTTTTAAATTGTCTTTTTTAACCAAAAAAAAATGTGGTATGTCTTATTTTGGATCTTGGATTAGATGAAACAAATTAGTGAGACCTTTAGAAAAATGTGAACATAGTCTATGCATGAGATTATAGGACTGTATTAGTGTCAGTTTTGGATTTTGATAATTGTTCTATGGTTTTGTAAGATTTTCCTTGTTTTTAAAATACATTTATTGTAATATTTACAATATAGTTCATATATAAATATAAACACATATGTATACATGTATGCCGATATTAATGAGAAAGAAAGAGAGGAAGGGAGAGAGAAGAAAAGACAGAGAATGGATGATAAAAATAATTAAGTAAATATCATACATGATTTGGAGAATCTGTGTATGATGTTTATTATTTTTGTAACTTTAAAAATATGACTGTATTACAATAAAATATTTTTAATTGAGACTAGTTCAGTGCTATAATTTAAAAAGAATAATGTAAGTATTTCATAATATGGTTCATGTTTTTATAAATTAAATAATAATGACATACAAAACTTCCTCATAAAATTCCATAGCAATGCAAGGAACCAAGTCAATACACTTGCAAATGAAAAATGACATGTATATCCTATATTCAATGAAAATTTTAGCCGATTAAAATGCCTTTTTATAGCTTTCATATGTTCAATCCTCTAACTAACGTTTTATCTATCTCTAGTTTTAGCTGATTCTAGATTTATGTATTTTTTGATGTGTTTACCCTATATCAAATGTTCTCTGACAAATTATTTACAAATGTCAATGTTCCAATTTAGATCAGGTGATGTTTTAATTTGTCAGATTTACTTTTCATTTATTTTCCCTTGTGTCTCTACATTCATATTGCAAGGATCAAAGTTTTAAATAAAGACAAAAAAGAAAGAGAGAGTAAGCTATAAGATATTGATTAAACTAGTGAAGTCGTCTGTTGAAAGCACATGATGCATAATTAGCTACATTAATTTACTTTAATTCACTCAGTATTTTTCTATTTATGTTTTTCTGTGCATTTCACATAGGACACAAGTAAAATCAATAAAAAACCTTACATAGCTCTGCATAAAACAAACTTGGAATCCAGAATAAACTGAGACTTGATACTTGATTGGTATCCCAATCCATGACATATTTGGTATAAAGACAAGAGACAATTTTGTTGTAAAACAAGGGAGAATATTACTATAATTTTTACTTATTTATTCTGTAGGGGGTAAGTCTAATTTGCTACATTTTCCCTCATAGAGTGTCTATGCGTAAAAGTCCTAACATCAGACCAACAAGTATTCTTGGGAAAAATTAACCAGTGATATCACCACACTCAGGAAGCACTTCTTTCTTTGGAATCTTATTTCATTGTTGCTTCCATAGCTCTCAGACATAATTAAAATTGTGGAGGTTTTTGTAATTTAGTGGATATTTCTGTGAGGCAACAGGATCACTGCCTTGCTTCTGCCTACTATGTCTTTTTCAGAAATAAAGTCTATTTATATTTATTGTATATTTGAGATTAAATCTATCGGGTTTTTTTCCCCATTTGACCTGTTTGTTATTTTTTTATCATTATATTCTGCTCTTTTGTTGAATTCTATCCAGTCCCACCATTTGCTTGGTATTTATGTTTTTCTTTAGAATTATTTTATTATTTGACCTAAAAATCACTAGTTGCATTTTTATGAGAAGCAAATATACATTTCCCAGAAAATGGAAAGACCTTGGAACACTTCAACTACGTATAGCACCCCTTGACTTACATGTTTTTATTTATGTTTTAATTATTTTTATATGTTAAATCCACCAAAAAGTATTGTTAATTTAATATAGGCAATATTTATTTACATTTGCTCAAATATGTGACTCACTTTGCTCCTGAAGAATTATCTGTATCTGCTTTCTATTTGCTTTCCTACTATCACATCACGTCCTACTCCAAACTATCTTATACTTATTATCACACATGATCGTGGACTCCTTAAATGGGCTGCCTGTGTCTAAATTCCGACTAGTTACTAGCCATTTGAACTTGCATAATATTCTTAGAGTTTTATGCCATTAATTTTTCATTGTGTAGTGAGTGTTATAATAATGATATGTACCTCATATCTCATTCTATGAATTAAATGAATTAGTATATTTAATGAACTTAGAACAGCACTTGTGCATATTAAGTATTATGCTTGTGTTACCTATTTTTGTCACCTCGAATGAAACAGTTCCTGCTAAGGACAACAGTACTAAACAAAACATCTATTTATCAATCTTCATCTTCTCAGCAGCATTTAACACTGTGGCTGCTGCATCATTTTGATACAAGTTTTTAAGATTTTTCTGGCCCATTTTCTCTTACTCTTTGTTGCTATTTTCATATTTCCTTCAGAACCATTGTCTTCTTCCCCATCACTTATTGAATTCCTGAAGTTTCCACCTTTGTCTCTCTTCTCAATAAATATATTGACTAAAAAACATATGTGCCAAAGCATTCGTATTCATGCCCACATGTTTAATTACCACCTGCATACAAATAATTCACTAACTTATTTATATTTCCTGGATATATCACCTCTATTCCACACATATATATACAAATGCCTACTTGGCTTCTCTTTTGAGATCTCAAAAGTATATCTAACAAAAATGTTTTCTCTTCCCACACAAATAAACTTAATTTTCTTCCTGATATTTCAGCAACACCACAATTAACAATCCAGTTATGTGATACTAACAATTTGATGACATCTTTAACTTACTCTCACTCTCCATATCTAACTTATCGCCAAGTCCTCTCAATAGAAAGTTCTGAGTATGTCTCAAATAATGCAGGTTTCTCTTGATCCCTGAGCACTTCTCCATCCCAATAGAAATTTCTATATTTCCCATCCTAATCTACAATGATAGCCTCTAGATTATATTTATTGTCCTTCTTGTACCCCATCATCTAATGTCCACACAGAGGCAAAAGTCATTAATTTAGATATCCACTTAAGATAACTGCTATAAATTAATATTTTTACTTACTTCCTATTACTCTGTTAACAAAGAATAAAAAAAAACTTATTGTGCTTTTATATTCCGGTACCTACCTCTATCCGTCTTCACCTTGCAACAAACACCACTTTGTCCTCACCATTCCAAATATGTTAACCATATAATTCCTATAGGGCACCATGTTCTGTCCTAGCATAGAGTCTTTGCACATGTTGCTCTGCCCTGTGTGGAAATAGCTTCTCTTTTTGCCACGTTTGAGCTGACTGATCCTTAAAATTCAAAGTATTTTCTTTCCTTAGGAGAGGCTTTTCATACATACTTGACTTGTTCAAATTATCTTACTGTAAAACTTCCTGTCACCATGTATCTCTTCATAGCACTTATCACAGTTTGAAGTGTGAATTTATTTGCATGGCTATTTATTTTCACATATTTCTGTGTACTTGATTGAGACAAGAAGGACATCTGTTTTGCCCATCTTTGGTTCTTCACTGCCTAGTATTAAAAAAGGCTAACGATGTTTATTAGAGACTGAATATGTATTTTTAGGTCAACTTAAATTAGGATTCACGAAGTTAAAAGTGAGAGAGAAGACAATGGGTTGACTTGTATCACCACAGAGCAGAAAACAAAGAGCATGCTGATATTTAATAAACTGTTGGAACAAGATGGACCTACAAAGGATATTTGATAAGACATGGTAAAGGTAAAAAAAATAGAGTGATTACATCAATAAAGTAGAGAACTTTGAAGAATCAAGGAGTATAACATGCAATGGTTCTGAGCAGTCAAGAGAAGTCCAAAACACTTTCAATGAAATTAGTAATGTAAAAATAATTGGCTATCTTAATCAGAGCATTATGCAATGCTATCACATAAATATATTATATGAATTTGATTACTAAGTAGGAAATAATAAGAGAAATGTAGGCTCCTATTTACGAATATTATCAATGAAGAGAGATTATATAAGCGCTAAATAAAGATGAGAATTTTACTAGTGCTATCTGAGATGTTCTATTTTTAGATTAAATAAAAGATAACTGGAGGGCCGGCCCGGTGGCGCAGCGGTTTCGTCCGCGCTTGGCAGCCCGGGGTTCGCGGGTTCGGATCCCGGGTGCCTGCCGACGCACTGCCTGTCAGCCATGCCGTGGTGGCGTCCCATATAAAGTAGAGGAAGATGGGCACGATGTTAGCCCAGGGCCGGTCTTCCTCAGCAAAAAAAGAGGAGGATTAGCAACGGATGTTAGCTCAGGGCTGGTCTTCCTCACCAAAAAAAAAAAAAAAAAGATAACTGGAGATGAGCTTGAAGTTAAAGGAAGAAGAACAATTCAGGGATCTCAGACCTTGAAGAGAGAAGAGAAAACACAAGCTAACCAGAATTAAGGAACAAGTCTGTGAGTACAAAAATGAATACTTTTTTTTGACTAAAACAAAGACAATAAAAATTATATGATGGTGAAAGAAGGTAATTAAAAATTAAGTTGGATGTATATGTCAAGAAAAGGAATTGAGAAACTTTTGCTTAATGCTATTGATTTTCTATAAATTAGCAAGCAAATTTCTCTACGATAATGAAAACAGAATGAGATGAGAATAAAGTTACGAGGTTGAGATTTTAAGATTAAGTTAAAAATTTGGATTAGCAGATGAGAGGAAATTTTAGCATATGTTAAGTAGTGATGCAAAATCTTAGTTGAATACTGAGGACTCAAAAGAAGTAAGGAAACATCAATTTGCAATGTCACTTATTTATATGTATATAAAGAGAGAGAGAGACATACCTCATTGTATTGTGATTTGCTTTATTGTGCTTTGCAGATATTGCGTTTTTTACAAGACCCTCCACCAGGAAAAAGATTAGGACTTGCTGAAGACTCAGATGAGGGCTAGCATTTTTGAGCAATAAAGTGTTTGTTAATTAAGATATATACTTTTTTTAAACATAATGCTATTTCATACTTAATAGACTACAGTATAGTCTATACGTGACTTGTATATGCACTGGGAAACCAAGAACTTTGTGTGACTCACTTGCTTGTGATATTCACTTTATTGCAGTGGTCTGGAACCAAACCCACAACATCCACACACACATAGACATACAGCTTATATATCAATAAACATTTTCCCACTTGTTTATCAACTTATGATGTTTTTAATTTAGCTATATATTTTGTATTGTTGATTTGTACTTTTTTTCTTGTTATACTAGAATAGTGTTTATAGGAACAGAAAAGGCCATATTTCAATTGACCCAGAGCTGAAGTGTTTTATAGCAGAGAAAATAAGTCTGTAACGGTAAAATGGAGAGAGGGTAATGGAAGGTGAGTGGAACGAAAGGTAAAGAAAGTGGCTGTATAGTTAATTTGCTAAGTGTGCAGGCTGTAGCCACCCCCGCCTCCTTTCTGACTCAGATGCTTCTTTTTCTTCAGGGTCCTTTTTTACTCCCCTCTCATTTCTCTTTCTTTTTCACTATGTCACTCCCAGTAAAAGAGAAAGAGAATGAGAAACAGAGAGAGAAACAGACTGGGAGGTGAGAGAGATGAATAACCTATTTTGAGTAAATGTACAAACATTAAAGATCAAAAATTTTTACATATTGAAAGTTGAACATGTTAAGTAGGTGAAAATGAATTTTTGAATTCAAATACAGCTGTGATCACACGACATAGTATTGAAAAAATATGGGGATAACCAGGGATGAACACGCTGAATAAATGAAGAGTTAAAGACTTGTCAAGGTGTATAAAACAGTGATAGTAAACTCATAGAAATGATATTTTACAATCATTTAAAATCCTAAATTATTTTAAACAGCATAGCATATTCTGGAGTTACATTTATGAAAAAGACAAAAATTTCTTCACTTATCTGTTTTTATTTCCTCTTTCTTTAAAATGGCATACAATCTGCAAGAGGAGTTAGTCAAGAATATTCAAACTGATATATATGGAAGCATTTTGATGATGTGGAAAAGAAGAGATTATTGAGAGTGATAGTCTCTGAAAATTATTACTTAATATAGATTTTAGCAGGTTGATAGAAAAGAAAAAAATGAAGAAGATGAAGGAAATAAAGGAAGGAAGAAAAGAAAGAGAAAGAGAAAGAGGATTTTAAAATCTCAGAAAAATAATCGTAGTAGATCATAAAGGGGACAAATACATACAATTGAAATATGTAAAATATCAGTTTTACACTCAGTTACTTATAAATGAGACAAAGTGGTGTGTATATAGTACATGCCACCTGTTAACAAATGTTTAGTATTCAGTTGAGCTAGCTGGGGATTTCTAGTGGAGGTGTCTGATTAAAGTGAAGAGCAATAATAACAAAAGCAAGAGAGTCATTGGAAAGAAGAGATTAAGAGCACAACACGCTTTTCTCCTGTCATTTACTCCTCCATGTTTTACTCTTCGTCTCAGTTTAAATATCCATCCAATCCAAAGCTATTCAATTAATGAGCCTGTTTTAGGTTTAGGTGGGGATTCTCATGTGTTCTATCATATTGGGCTTCTCCATATCTACTTACAGGTCTTAGCTATTCTGCTGCAGCAGGTAACTCTATGAGTCAGACATGATCATTGGAGAGAATTATTAATCAAAAGTTTCTCTTTTCTCATTATGATAAAAGGTTACTCAGCATTGATTTTAGCATATTGTTTTGTTTTCTCTGTAGATTTGCTCTTGTTTTTCTGTCATTGTTTATGGTAGTGGAGTTGGTTGGTTGGTCAGTTTTGCTTATACAGACCAAACTTAAACAGAAGTTAAGAATAATCATTTAAAATGTTGGCATTTTAAAAATATAAAAAAGAATGTAGAGTGGAGCAATATTTTCTAAAATGTTCAACAGGAAACCTTCAGAAAAAAATATTGTTCATTTCATTAAATTAATTCTATCACACCTATATGATCATATGTTTTGTTACTATAAAGCATTTATAAATCCTCTGAATCTATCTTTTATTGTGCCATATTCTTTATATAGAGAACAACTGATCTCATGATCATGTGGGGAACTTTTTCAGTGACAGGGTTTGTTATATCAGGTAACTTGAATTTAATAAAACTCAGGAAAGATAGGAATAAGAAAAGAACTATGAAGTAGAAAATGAAATAGTCATTGCTCAAAGATGACAATAAAAGACAAGAGGATTATAATAAAACTAAAATAAAAAATCGATGCAGCTGATTAACTGCAGGGCCCAGAGGCAGCATATGTGTATTCGTTAAGAAAGAGACAATAAGTTATATGTTAGCAATGCTCTGTAAGTAGTGTGTAATATGTGTGCAGTTTTGTGTGTAGACACAAAGGAAGTAATGTACATCACCATTTAATTGTAATAATTTTTAAGCAGTGGAGTTATCAAGTAATACCAATCCTACTTAAAATAATGTAAAATACTTGGCTTAGTTCAGTGACATTTCAAACTATTATACCATATTTACATTATAATGTCAATGAATAGAATACAGATGATCAGGAAAACTATCTGCCCCTTTACTCAAAATGACTGACAATAATTCACAAAGAACCAGCAAGAATGAAGTTGAAAAGTCATATATTTTTTTAGCAACATTGGCCCTGAACTAAGATCTGTTGTCAGTCTTCCTCTTTTTTTTTTTTTTGCCCAAAGACCCCAGTACATAGTTGTATATCCTAGTTTTTGGTCCTTCTAGTTCTTTTGCTCATAGCCTGATGAGCAGTGAGTAGTTCTGTGCCCAGGATCCGAACCAGTGAACCCCAAGCCACCAAAGTGGAATGAGCAAACTTAACCACTGCACTACTGGGCTGGCTCGAAAGTCACATTTTTATAGTAATTAAAATAATCCATACTGACATGAGTAGAAATTGCTATACTACTCATATGCTTTAAACACACCCATGCAGTTTTTTTCTGTAACTCATTAATAAAATAAGGAGCAAATATATATGGAATATTTTCTCTGAACTAAAGAAATCAATAGGTATAAAATAGTCATGCCCTTGAGGACATTTCCATCTAGTTGTGTGGGCAAGATATAAGCCATTGTTATTATTATTATTATTAATTTATTTATTTAGTCTTGGGGAGGTGTGAGGAAGATTCACCCTGAGCTAACATCTGTTGCCAAACTTATTTTTTTGCTTGAGGAAGATTAGCCCTGAGCTAACATCTGTGCCAATCTTCCTTTATTTTGTATGTGGGTCATCACCTCAGCATGGTTGATGAGTGGCGTAGGTCTGCACCCAGGATCCAAACCCACAAACCTGGGCTGCCGAAGCAGAGCACGCTGAACTTAACCACTATGCCATGGGGCTTGCCCCATGCCAAAATTATTTAATTCTAAGAAATATATAACTCTAGAAAATGGTGGAAGATATATCACAGGAAAGTATGTATATAGTTTACCATTGGTGAATTATATTGATGGTTTTGTGCAACCTTTAAGTGATAGGAGGTGTAACCACAGGTGGAGATGTATTGGGAAGGTTTAATGGAATAAATAGGAATTGTTTGCAAGCTCTTAAAATATAAGTGGCCTTTTGAGTTGGAACAGTGTTTAGAAATATGAGAAAACCTAATGGAAAAAGCTCAGAGATAGAAAAGTTCACATTGTATTCCAGATAGTTAAATAAATCAACTGCTTAGTGTTTAAGGAAGTAGTGGGCAATGGAACTGGACATTTATTTTATGGCTTTCCTTTGTGTTCAACATGTTAATCATTTTCTAGATTTTATAACATATTCTCTTAGATACTTTTTTGGCTCCTAGAGTGTCACAAAATTCAACTATGGTAGCATTGAATTATCATTTTCCTGAAACATTCTGTTCAATACAATAGTCCATAAAGGAAAATCAAAGCCAACCACAGATTCATTCATTCATTCATTTGAGATATACGAGCTGCCATTTTGATAGATACTGTAAGTACACAAATAGTGTCACTCACTAAATTAGAAGTGTGCTACTGTTAGAGTGAGAATACAAGGAAGTAGTATATCAACTCTGAATCAATGAAAGTTTCAGAGATGAGCTGCCACATGATCAGAGTCTTGAAAGATAAGTATATACTTACCAAGCAAAAGATATTAACAAGGACAGCACTGGTCAGTGACTGAAAATGGAAAGAAGATTAGAGGGTGTCCTCAAAGATAACTGCACTATTTTGAGATTAGGAGAAATACCGTGTCATTGAGCAAAGGGAGTTGCAAGGTAAGGGAGTTAGTTTTGAAAATAATTTCCTTTCACTTTTGCTTTATTTTAAATAAAAATGAAACATAAAGATACATGAAATTCCTCATTCGAATGCAAAATGAACGGTTTATATGTTGTTAAATAATGTTATCTGGACTTTACATTGAAAATATTTTTAGATGAGCATAAATATATGCAATATAATCTCTATCTACTTAATAGCCACATTAGTTTATATGTCAAGGTTTGGGCGAAACAAATAACTCTGCTCTTGAAAAACAAGTTTAGAGTTCATCTGGATATAGACACAGAAATCAGTGAGAGGCAGATTAAATTATCAACTTTATTTCTGATAAAACTGATTGTAAAAATTTGTCTTCACCCTTATGATATTTAGCTTCATTATTTTTACAGCAGACTTAGATTTACCCACTCTGATAAAAGCAGAGCTAAAATATTAATGACCAACTCTATGAGAGCGACTAATCCCCTTAAAATATGGCCACAAACCCACAAAAAGACAGTCTGTAGGCAGGCATCTTAAAGGAAGACCTAGAAAGGGTCATGACATATCTACCTGATTTCTTCCCCAAAATCCATTCCTCATGTAGTTCACTCCTGTGCCCCTGGGAGGAAGGTGGGAGAGGGTGGGATGTGAGACCTGTGGGATAAATCTTTTAGAGTCTATTCCCTTACCCCTTTTCAGTTGATACATCGCAAACAAACATCATTTGCTAACGAAAGATTTCCTAAAACCACCCCGCCTCACATCCTGCACACATTCATACTTAAATCCTAGCTTGGTTCTCTTTTTCTACCTTTTGTACATCATAAACATTTGATCAAATTAATGTCCTATTTGGGAATCATATGTACATTTAATTTTTTTATTAATGCTTTTCTTTTACACTTTAAACTCCAAGAAAGAGTAAACTGAGTCTCTTATTTCACACCCATTGAATTACAAAACCTAATAGATTGCCTGACAAAAAGTTCTACAGTAAAAAATTAAAGATGTGTGTTATGAAATATTCAGTAATAAAATATTAAAATTCAATTTCCATGAATTAAAACAGTTCATAGATTATTGCAAAATATATTTTTATACCAAAATTGGTCTTTGAAATATTACCAATCACTCACAATGAAAGAAAAAATAAATGACCTTTACATGCAGAAACATGGGTGAATCTGAGGCATAAAGTTGGGTGAAAGAAGTCAGATGCAAAAGGATACTTTCTATATGTATTTACATGAAGTTCAAAAAAAAGCAAAATTAATCTATGGTGATATTGGTCAAAACAGAGTTTGCCAGGGAGGTAATTGCTGGGTGGAGACTTGAGGAAATCTTCTCCAATGCTGAAAAGTTTTTTTTATCTTTATTTTTATTTATCTTAAGTCATACATATGTAAAAATTCAACAAGCCATACACTTAAAATTTGGGTACATATTGCCTATAAGTCATAATGCAATTGCTAAGTTAATTGTAAAGAATGAAAGATTACCTTGGATAAACTTGGATGTTTTCAATTTCCACAGAAGCATATCTACTCAAATTTTAATTGGTAACTTACTGATTCTAAGGATAATATTTGGACAGAACTGGCATATTTTACAATATTGGACATAATTGATATTTAAAAATATATACTGAGGTACAATAGTCTTCTAATCAGTGCACATGATACATTACTCTATTTATTTAGATTTCCTTTAATTTGCTAAATAATGGCCTGTTATTTTCTGTCTGGAAATCTTCCACATCTTTTGCTCTTATTTATAAATTTTTTTAATGCTTTTGATGCTATTGAAATGGCATTATTTTTCTCAAAAGTTTATGTTCTAACAGCTTACTATTGTTGGATATCAGTAAAATTTATTTTTATATTGATTTTGAGAGTAAATTTAATTATATTATTGGATATTCTATGTATGAAATCATACCACTTGTAAATACAAAAAGTTTATTTATTTATATTTCTTAAACTTTTTATTTTCTTTTATCTTATTTTATAGGCAATGTACTTCATCCCAGTCATTGAGGTGATGATGTGGAAATGCTTTTCTTGTTTCCAATTAAGTGGAAAAGACTGAAATATTTTATCATGAATCATTACATATTCTGTAGAGTTTTGTAGATGTGCTTTATCAGATTACAAAAGTTCTTTTCATTTCATATTTTGCTAAGTGTTTTTAATCATTGGCTAGATATTTGATGTTTTTTCCATATCTAATTAAGAAGAATAAGATTGTGTTCATTAAACTTTTTTTGTAATGTTAAGATAAAGTTTATTTCTCTATAAATTCAGTTTGGTCATGCAGTCTAACATATATATATATATATATATATATATATATATATGTTAGACTGTTATTAGGAGAAAATAAATTTAGAATTTTTAAGTCTTCCATTTGAAGTGATCCTTTTATCATTATTAATCACCCCTCTTTATCTCTCATAATGTTTCTTGCTTTGAAATCTACTTTTCTCTGGTGTACAAAATTCACAGCAGCTTTATTTGGCTAGTGTTACGTGGTATATATTTTGTCCTTTTACTTACAAAATTTTGTACCCTTATTTTTAAATTATGTCTTTTGTAAGCAGCATACAGTTTTTCTTTCTGCTGGCTGGCCTCAGATATTGATTTCTTAATGGACTTATTTGGTCTCTTTTGCAATGCAGTGTAATTGCTGATGCATTTGGATTTTTAAGTCATCTTGTCATTTGTGCTCTATTTTTCCACTCTTTTCTGTTCCTCTGCCTCTCCTCCTTGGTCATTTATTAAATTAATCATGTTTGTATTATTTTACACATAGCTCATTCACTTGTTAATTCCACATTATTCTACTATTATTCTAATGATCATCCTAGAGATTTCGACATGCATCCTTGTCATATTTTAATTAAAATTATTATTTTACCACCTACTAGTCAATGCAAGAAATTGAAATGTTACCTCTATTTATTTCTCCTCTCTCCTTTCTGATATTGTTGCTCTGTGCTTTATTCCTATACATATTTAAATTCCTCAAGATATTATGACTCTTTATTAATTTAAATTATTGATTTAAATTAATCCACATATTTAACCTTTGCATTTCTATTCATTTCTTCTTGCATCAACATGAAAGAATTTTCATTTGTCAAAGACATTGCTTTTATGTTTTCTATTGTGAAGTTATACAAGTGACACACTTTCTTTGTTTTTCTGAAATGTGTTTATTTGCTCTTTTATTTGAAGGGAAATTTTGCTGAGTTTAGAATTCTATGTTGGTATTTTTCTTTTTTCAGCATTTTCATGGCATAATTTGATAGACTTCCATTATTTCTGGCTTATATTGTTTTTGCTGTTAAGTCAACTACCATTCTTCCATTGCTCTTTGCTTTCTAGCTACTTTTTAAATCTTGTTTATTCTAGTATTTCACCCATTTTCATATAATATGCCAGATGTATTTCCTTTAAACTTGTCTTACTTTGTAAAGCTTCCAGAATCTGAGTTTAATATCTTTTGCCAATTACGGAAAATTCTCCCCATTATTTCTTTATGTATTGTTTCTACCTATTCTTGTGCCTCCTTTGCAGAATCCAATTACGTTTATATCATGTTTCCACAAATCAAATATGTGTTGTATACTCTTTGCTATGAACTGAACTGTGTCCCCTCAAAATTCATATCTTCAAGTCCTAACCTCCAATGTGATGATATTTTGAGAATGGGCCTTTGGGAAGTAAGTGAGTTTACATGAGACCTTGAGGGTGGGGCCCTCATGAAGGGATTAATGTCCTTACAAGAGACACTAGAGAGTTTGCCCCTCTTCTCTCCTCCATGTGAGTGCCAGAAGACTAGAAAGTTTCCATCTGCAAGTCAGGATAAGACCCTCACTGGGGAACCAAATCATCTAGCACCTTGATCTTGAACTTCTCAGCCTCCAGAACTGCATGAAATAAATTCCTGTTGTTTAAGCACCCAATCTATGGAATTTTGTTATGGCAGCCCAGTTAAAAAATAGACTCCTTTTAAAAAATATTATCACTTCTCTTCCTTGGTGCTTTTGTATGGACAGTTTCTTCCGGCTTATTTTCTATTTTACAAATTATTTCTTATAATTTAACATAAGTACTGTTAAACTTATCTATTGGCTTTTTAACTTTATTCATTGATTTTGCATTTCCACAACACAATTTGGTTCTTTTTTATAGTTTCAAGTTATCTCATGAATTTCTGTACTGCTATTTAAATTCTTGAATATAGTAATCGCTTATTTTAAAGCACAAATCTTATTCATCAATCTCCTCTGTATCTCATTCTACTGTCTACTTTTTTGAATTGTTATCCATGTTTTATCTTTCTCAAAATCTCATTATTTTTTATTGAGTGCTGGATGTTCTCTAAGAAAAACCTTAGGTATAAATTGTTGCTCTTCTGAGGTTATCTTCTTCCAGAGAAAAGATAATGTTGCCTTTGGAAGGTAGTTAAATTTGACTAGATCATCTTAAACCAGTTTGGATTGAGCTCTCATTAGAGCCTGGTTTTGCTGTAGGTGAGGACTTGTCTGTTTCTGATTAACCCTTACCGCTGTGATACAGACTTTAGATGGGTCCCTAAGAAGAGGCTGGGATGCTTAACTAGGCCCCTCCTAATTGATAGTTCTAAACTCCAAATTTTACTGCTGCCCATGTAACTCAGGATAGCTCAAGTTTACTTATAAAATTCTCATTAGCTGTTTTCTTCTCAGATTCCTACCATTTCAGTTGTAGCTCTTTGGATTGGCCATTGTCTCAAAAGGAAAGCAATGAGAAAAATAGAGCTCATCTCTCTGGGTTTGCATCTCTCTGAGATCTTGCTCAACAGTCGAATGCTTTGGGAACCTGGAAGAACATTTTGTTTTATACAATCTACTTCATCCTAGTTGGAAGTGAGATTCTTCTCTATAATTATAAAAGAAAAATAAAATCACTCTTTTTGAAATTATCCTAATATAGCAGAGAGCAGATATTTAACTATATGACAAAATAAAACAAACATCAAATGCTGATGTTTTTCTTCCTTGCAGTTCAAAAAAGGTCTAATGGCAAATTCATGCAACAGCAGCAATAATAACAATAAAACATGCAATATAATATTAATACCAGGATTCTGGGTCTTTACATTTTTGTCATTGCCTACATCTGGACTGTGTGTGTCTCTTTCAACTCTTTGTACTAAGATTTCTACATATTTCTGAAATTACCATAAATGCCATCATATTTTGTGTTTCTTATAATATCCCCTTCTGGAAAGTTAACTCTTCTATGTGTGCTTCTATTATTGCACTTATCAGAACTATCTCATTGTAATCCTGTTTTTTTCTTCTAGATGATGAATTCCTCTAGAGGAGGAAATTTGTCTTATCCATCCGAATTGCACAGACATCTATCACAGTGAAAAATCAGGTGCTCAAAATCGTTGATGCTTAATGCAGAATCCGTAGACAGTAAAAAAGTCCACGGGTAGAGAATAGTGTGCCCATGATCTTGGATGGAAAAAACAAAATTACACTTTTTTTTTTTTTTTACTGAAGTCTAAGTGAAGTTTAGTGTTTTCTTTCCCTATAAATACAGGCAACAAACCATACTGGTATGAGCCGTATCTGTGACTTCACTATCATTAAAAGTCCAAGATAGTTCCATAGTATATTATAGTTTTTCTAGAGATCTTGAAATATGATTTATGGTCCCTGTTTTGTAATGGTGATAGTTATTACTAAGTCATTAAATCTTTTTATTTACTTGTTAGTAGAGAAGTGATAGATAATAGATCAGTCAATTGATCAATTGATAGAGAGATAGATGACTATTTCAATGCAAAGTGTGAATTCTATCTAATTTATTTTAGATATTTAAAAATATTATTCTGAGAAGATGGTCCATAGACTCCACAAGAATGACAAAAGGGTCCAAGGCAAAAAGTATTTAAGTACTCCTGGGAAACATGTTTTTGTGAAGAGAGAATATCAGAAATACTTTATTAGTGTTAGAAAATAATTTGATATCTTTTACAGTACAAATTAAATTTTGTCATCAGCTTTTAAAATTCTATTTTAATATAGCTAGCTTATTTTAGAAAATAAAAATTGACTTTAGCATCTAAATATTTGATGCTTTGAAAACAGAATATTTAGGCAATGACATTCTTTTTTAAAGAATGATATGATTATACATTCAAAATGACAACTTTAAGCAAAATCCCAGAAAATTTCATGTTTACATTTGTTTATTTTTTACTTGCCTGATTTCCAAGAGAGATTAACCCAACAGTGGAAGCCTCTCTCTCTTAAACTATATTATTTTTGAAAATAGAAGAGAGGAGTAAAAGTAACATACCGGGCTTCTTTCTCTCTCTCTTTCTCACACTGTAAAGAGATATAAAAATGTTGGTGCAATATTCCTCAGATCTTATGGCCTTAATTCAAGAAAATATTTAACTGCACTGGCACTTAATAATAAGAAATTATCTTCAATTAAACTGTGAACCGAAAAACGTTATTTGATTTAATACTAACATAAGGATGACTCTATTTTCTTAACCCATATGTGTTTTCAATTAGATCATAACCATGTAAATCTGAAAACTGGCATAAAAATAGCATTATTTACATGTAAAGTTAAAATTGTTCTTATTCATTATTTATTCAATAAAAGCATAAATACATTCCCAGTTCAATCACAATAATTATAGAAATTTAAAGATTTCACATCAAATATGAATAAAAGTGTAACAGAAATAACATATTGTGTTACACATATTTTAATCAGACCAAAATTCAGTGTATTCAAATTAAATCACACAGAAAGTGTAATCTGAAAATGATCAAGAAAAAACCTTACTTCAGAAAGCAATTGTCTTTCAACTTTTATATAGAAAAAAAAAGGACAGAAAGAAGACATGAAAGAGAGAGGAAGAAGGAAGATAGAAAGGCAGGAAGGAGGGATGGAAGGAAGGGAGACAAAAACAAAAGCAAAAATCAGGAGCACAATGGAAAAGATATGTAAGGATTTCCTTAATTATTTACAGTATATTGTAACCTTATATCACTGTTCAAAAGCCTATATCTCTTGAAATCCTTTACTGCAGAACACAGCCTTTTTCTAGAATCAATTTTCATTTATTAGTGGGTTAATAAAGAAGTTATTAGCATTTTCTGTTTCTTGCAGGTATTCTTAAGAACAAAGACATAATGGTCTTGATATATGCCTTAAAATGATGATGAAAAACTTTCCTAATTCAAAAAAGAAAAAAACTAAGATTCAAGTATAGAAAATATTTCCCAAGGATATTAACATTCCATTGCACACTATACTTATATGTAAAGCCGAAGGCTGAATTGGTGCATGTAAAGTCTCCTTTTTTCTATTATGATATCTTATCTACAAATTGGATATGGTCATGTGTCACATAAATTTTTGAATAAGAAGCTAGATTGTCAATTTTATCAAAGTTCCACCTGATTATAATGCATAATAGCTTCAAGTAGAGGCCTTTGGGGACCCTACTTCCCCTAATAGAGATATGGATAAATTATAAGCTTGCTTGCTGCAGAACCCATAAGTAATACAGTAGTCATTTCTGTAACAGAAGCAATGGAATAAAAATGAGGTGTCACAACTTGAGCACTTTTTTTTCTTTAGTATATCAAGGTTATTACACTGTGATGAAACTCATGAAAATTAACAATCAAACTAATTTGTCAACTAATTGTTGAAAGTTAAAAAACAATCCCCAAACTCCTGACAGACAAAATTGCCCCTGGAACACATTCATAACTCATCCCTTTAAAATACGCCCAAATCCATTGTGGTTGTCTTCTGCCCATAAGTGCATAATCCTTGGAAATTTATAATTTTATAAAATTATCAGAAATAGGACAAGCTTAACTCAAGATTAAGAAAGTAAATGTTTGGTTTTGGTCCCTTTACATTATTTGTCATTATTTTGTCACTACTTTCTGCCTCTTGCCACATGTAGTCTAGTGTCCTTACACAACCCGAATTACATTTTACCTGACCTGTATCTTCCCCAACAAATTGTATTACTTTAGTGTGTTAAATAATAGAGGAACCTACCAATCTGATAAACATGTGCTAAGATACTGATGGTTAGTTACTATTTAATAAATTATCCTTCTATGTGTAGGAGGTTGCATAGTTGTGAATTCCTGAACCAGAGAATTACAAGATAATAGCAATCACACATCATTATGATAACCAAGAAAGTTCCAAAATATTTCCAACCTGGTATGATCAAAAGTTCCATTTTAAAGAGAAAATTAAATTCAAAGTAACCAGCAGAAAAGAAACAATGAAGATCAGAGTAGAAATCAATGGCTTAAAACACAAAAACAAAAGAATAAAAGTCAATTTTAAAGATCAGTAATATCAATAAACCAGGTTGATTAGCCAAGTGGATCAAGAAAAAGAGGGAAAATATAAATTTCCAATTATAGAAACAGAGAGGTGACATGATTATAGACATTAAGAATTTTGGGGCCACCCGGTGGCGTAGCGGTTTCGTCCGCGCTTGACAGCCCGGGGTTCGCCGGTTCGGATCCCGGGCGCCCGCCGACGCACTGCCTGTCAGCCATGCCGTGGCGGCGTCCCATATAAAGTGGAGGAAGATGGGCACGGATGTTAGCCCAGGGCCAGTCTTCCTCAGCAAAAAAGAGGAGGATTAGCAACGGATGTTAGCTCAGGGCTGGTCTTCCTCGCAAAAAAAAAAAAGAATTTAAAAGACAAGGGAATATTATTTGTAATATTATTCCAACATATTTGATAGCTTAAAGGAACTGGACAAACTGCTCAAAAGACACAAAATGCCAAAGCACACTCAAAAAGAAACAGATAACCAAACTATTCTGTATACATTTAGGAAACTTAATCTGTGGGTAAAAACATTCCCTTAAAGGAAACCCCAGGTCAGATGGCTTCACTAGTGAATTCTACCATACTTTTAAGGAAATGATGATATCAATTCTACACAATTTCTTCTAGAAATAAAACAAGAAGGAATTCTCTCAACTTATTTTAGAAGTCCTGTGTTACCCTGATAACAAAATCAACAGAGACAATATAAGAAAACAAAACCAAAGATCAATATCTCTCATGAACACACAGGAAAAATTCTTAATAAAATTGTGGCAAATTGAATACAGGAAAATATAAAATTTTAGTAAATCAAATCTAGAAAAATATAAAAAAGATATTCAAGCATGACAAAATGGATTTCATCTCATAGGGATGTAAGGTTGCTTTAACATTTCAATATTAATCAATTCAATTCACCATATTAATAGACTAAGAAAGTGAAACGATATGGTCGTCTCAATAAATGCAAAAACAAGAGATAAAATTTAACAATGATTCTTGATTTAAAAAAGCTACTTGTAAACTCAAAGCTGAATGGAGTCACATAAAGGGCAGCTCTAAAATTCTAATTATTACTTACTGATAAGAAACTGAATGTTTTTCCCTTAAGATTAAGAACAGGTCAGGGATATGCATACTCACAATTTCTATTTCTTGTTGTACTGAATGTAATAATCATTTTTATAGACAAAGAAAAAGAAACACATTAAAGTCCAATTAGAAAGAAATAAGTAAAATAGCTTTTATTTGCAAGCAACTGAAGACCTACAGGAAAAATTCTAAGGACTCTACAAAAGAGTTACTGGAAGTAATAAGTGAGTTTAGCAAGGTCAAAAGACACAAGATAAATATAAATTATCAATTATATTTCTATGTAGTACAGAAACATTAGAAATGGAAATAAACATCAAAATAGCATAAAATATGTGATACATTTAGATATAAATTTTACAAAATACATATGTACCAATCTGTATGTTGAAAGCTACAGAAAAATTCTAAAAGAAATTAAGAAATAATGCAGGATGAAACTACACTCATTGAACAGAAAACTCAATTTTGTTAAAAAGTCAATTCTTCCCATATTGATCTATAGATTCAATTAAATCCCAATAAAAAAGAGAGAAGGCTTTTTGCTACAACTTCACCATCTAATTCTAAAATATATATATGCACCCAGAAAGGCCTTAGAATAGCTAAAATAATTCAAAAACAAGAAAACAAATTTGGAGGATTTACAGTATCTGATTTCAAGACTTACCATGAAATCACAGTAACCAAGACTTGTTTTTTTGGTATCAGGACAAAAATATAAAAGATGGAATAAAACAAAATCCAAAAAAATTCACACAAAAGTGATGGACTGATTTTCAACAAAATACCAAAGTGATTGAAGTTTAAAGAGACAGTGTTTTCAACAAAATTGCTGAATAAAAACCCCAAACTCACAAACTTATACCATATAAAAAGTATCTCAAAATGTTTCACAGAGGTCTTTAAATAAGAGAATACAACTTCTTTAAGAACAAAAATAGGATAAAATTTTGTGACCTTGGCTTTGGTCAAGATTTCTTAAACTGTATACAAAAAGGAAAGAATCGTATATGAATTGGTCTTCATAAAACGGACTTCATAAAAATTAAAACTTTTTGCTTTTCAAAGACACTGTTAAGAAAATGAAAATAAAAGCTACCTGTTTGCAGTGGATATTTGCAAATCACATATCTGATAAAAGACTTGTATCCAGATTAAATAAAGATCTTTTAAAACTTAATAACAAGACAAACAACCCAATTAAAAATTGGCACAAGGTTTTTTGGCATTTCACCAAAGAAGATACCCCAATGGCAAATGAAAAAATGTTCAATATCATTAATCAATATTGAATACAAATTAAAATGTTAATGTGGTGCCACGATGTACACGGTAGAATGGATAAAATTTAAGATTTTGAAAATATCAATCATTTGTAAAGATGCAGAAGAAATATAATGTTTACCAACTGCTGACAAGAATGAAAAAATAAATAAATTTACAGCCTTGTTGGAAAGCATTGGGCAGTTTCTTATAAGGTTAAGCTGACATGTATCAGATAACCCAGCTGTCCCACTCCTATGTATTTACCCAAGAGTAACAAAAATTTGTCAACACAAAGATTTGTATTCAAATGTTCCTATTCTGAGAAAATTTATTCATAATAGCCATAGTTAGAAAAATAAAGGCTACATTAACTTTTAAGTATTGATTGATCAGCTAATTTTGCATAATCACATAATAAAATATTGCTCAAATTATAAAGAATAAATTATTGTTATACACAACAACATAAATAAATCTCAAAAGCATTATTCTTAGTGGAAGAAGTCTGATACAAAAGACTATGTATTATATGACTCCATTTATAAGAAATTCTATAAAAGGCAAAACTATGTTGACAAAAGCAATTGATCAGTTTCCAGTTGCTAGGTCAGGGGACAGTATGGTAATATTCTGCATCACGATTATGGTAGTGGTTATGCAACTGTGTACATCTGTCAAAACTCTTGGAACTGGTCACTTAGTATTAATGAATATTTTGTGTGCAAATTATATCTCAATAATGCTATTGGAAAACTAAAGAAAAAAGTTCATAAACGAAACATCATAATTCAAATACAGAGATTGTCAGATCTGAAGAAAAAAGCAAAATTCAGCTACATGATGCCTGCAAGAAATATGCTTTAAATTTAAAGATAAAAAGGATCCTGTGTACATAATACAAAGAATAAGAAGGAAGGCATGATTATATAAATATCAGATTAAATAGTCTTCAAGACATGGGGTATTAAAGAGATTGAGAGCAACACTTAATCATGAGAGAAGGTCAGTTCATTAGGAAAATATAAGCTTCATATGTAGATAAATATCAGAGCTCAAAAATATATGGAGCAAAACATGACAGATATAAAGGGAGATATAGTCAATTTCAAAGTCATAGTCGGAGATTTTTTTAGCCCCCCTCAGCAGTTAACAGAACAATTAGACAAACGTGCAAAAATCTATTTAATTTGAACAGTACTACCACTCCCTTTAATTTAATTAATATTTATAGAACACTAAGCATTCTTCTCAGATGCACATAATATGTTCTCCAAGATAGACAATACGCTGGGCCATAAAACCAGTTTCAATAAATTTGAAAGGACCCAAAATCATATGAAGGTACCTGACCACGATGGAACTAAATTGAATAACAATAAAATATATAGGAAAACCTCACATATGTGAAAATTTTAAAAAACAATTCTAAACAGTCAATGGCTTAATAAATAAATGTTCCATTTCTTAGGCTGAGTGGTTTTATGTTTAAATTATGCAATATTTAAATATACTTAGCTGTCATGTGTTTTATAATGAAATATTTTTTAAAAGATAGAGTGAATTGGATTACTGACTTTCTTATTCCCATACTTAACAACAAAAAAATTAAATCCAAGGGCCAGCCCAGTGGCATAATGGTTAAATTTGGCATGTTCAGCAATGGCAGCCAGGGATTGGTGGGTTCAGATCCTGGCACGGACCTACACCGCACATCAAGCCACGCTATGGCAGTGAACCACGTACAAAATGGAGGAAAATTGGCTCAGATGTTAGCTCAGGGCCAATCTTCTTCAAGGAAAAAGTGGAAGACAGGCAACAGATATTAGCTCAGGGCCAATGTTCCCCACCACAAAAAAAAAAAAAAAAAAATCCAGGCACATTTTATCACTATCAGTGTAAGTGGAACAACCTGCTGATACAATGTGCAAAAAGTTTTGGCCAGGGAATGAAATAAATTTTCTGTCATAGTGCACCAAAATGCTTAAACCTATTTCTAAGAGCAATGTTGATAAATAAGTTTACATGGATGAAATATCATTTCAAGGAAATCAAACTGAGAATATGGAAGCAAGTAAACTGAGAATATAATTGAATAGTTTAAGTAAAGCTCCTCAATTATACTCCAGTTCAGAAGAGCCTATAGATTACAGCAGCATCTCAACAACACATTGAATAGTCATGAGGTATTGACATGTTCCAGAGTAATTTCCATCTAGGAATAATCGACAGTACTTAGTAGCAGTGCACTGAGGTCACAGAAAGAGAAAGGAAAGGAGAGAAGAAAGAGAAAGGGAAGAGAGAAAAAGATATATCATGTAATAATCAGGTTTCTCCAGAGAAACACAACCAATAGGATGTGTGTGTGTGTATGTATACACAGCTATATACATACACACAAACATATAATATGTACGTATGTTATATATGTGTGTACATATATGTTTGTATATCTATCTATCTATATCTCTCTACTCAGAGATAGAGAGATTACTTTAAGAAATTGGCTTATGTGATTGTGGGGACTGGCAGGTCTGAAATCTGCAGGGCACCTGGTAGGCTAGAGACTCAGGGAAGAGTTAATGTAGCAATTTAGAATTTATCTGGATTCTAAATCTATCTGGAGGCAGAACTTCTTCTTCCTTGGGGTAACCTCATTCTTTTCTCTTAAGGTCTTCCACTGACTGGATGAGACTCGGTAACACAATGGAGGATAATCTGCTTTACTAAAAATCTGCTGATTTAAATGTTAATCATCTAAAAAACACCTTTATAGCAAAATCTAGACTGGTGTTTGACCAAAAACCAGGCCTAACATAACCTTGACAAGGTGACACATAAAATTAACCATCACACATGAGAAAGACAAACTCATTTAACAGAAAAGTAAGATCCAATTAAAAATAGAAGAAAATTTTTCTAATTGCTTTGCAGGGTAGAATGTGCATACATTAAAAATGTTAAATAATGATGTATTTTATTAAATATACATTAAAATAGAAAGATTTTTATAGCTAAAAAGGAATTAAAAAACAATACACTCTATTTAATAGCATAAATAATAATGGAGAATAAATTCCAAATTGGAAACCAAATTACAGCAGGGAGGACAGACTTGAGATAGTCATAGAGAATATAGAGAAAATATAACTAAAATTTAAATAACAAGGGAGGAAACAAAATCTATGGAAGAACCATAAAGATAAATCAACAATACATATATTTCCCCCTCTAGTTGAGAAATTAAATGAGGGGAACAGAAAATTTACTAAGCTAAAATGGAGAAGCATTTCCTTCCATTGGAAACTCAAATGACAGAATGAAATTTCAGATCAAAGGGTATATCTTGTTGTATGGAAAAAGTTGAAAAAATGTGATATTAAAATATTTCCTCACTGGCGGCCAGCCCGGTGCCATAGTGGTTAAGTTTGCATGCTCTGCTTCGGCAGCCTGGGGTTCACAGTTTCCATTCCAGGTGTGGATCATTGCACTGCTTGTCAGCCATGCCGTGGCGGCGTCCCATATAAAGTAGAGGAAGATAGGCACCCATGTTAGCCCAGGGCCAGTCTTCCTCAGCAAAAAGAGGAGGATTGGCGACGGATGCTAGCTCAGGGCTAATCTTCCTCAGACACACACATATACACAAAATATATATGTGTATTCTCATTATACTACTGATAGTCAGAGATAAAGACTTTTTTCTGGCTTCTGCAGAAAGAGAAAAAGAAGTGGGCCACATAAAGTCGAGAAAATCCAGACTTGTTTTTTGCTGTTCTATAACCACTTTTAAAGCCAGATAAAATTAGAGCAATATCCACAGTCCTGAGAGCAAAAGATATTATATGTTTGCCTTATATTTCCAGTTATGACCATTTCTCTGGTCAACAGCCATATGTTGTCAAAAAATTGAAAATCCTGGTAACTAGAATATGCATGAACCTTCCATAGGAAAAAAAAATCTAGTATTAAACATAGCCAAGAAAGTGATTAAACAAACAAACAAAAATTGAGGGCATCAACTTCTATTTCAATATATTAATGAGATTTACTTTCTTTATAAATATGGAAAAAGACTAAAGACTAAAATACCTTTAAATAGTATTTTAGTAACAGATTTCAAAATCCAGATTTATGAGGTAAGGGAGAGCTGAGAAAAGAGAAGATAATCACCCACTTCTTAACATCAGCATAAGTATTTACAAAGATTATAAATGTAATATTTTGTAGCACTTTAACCTTGAAAAACTTAAGAACTAGTTCTTATGTTGGAGACTATTTAGCTGTTAATATCATTTGATTGTTGTTTTCTTTTAGTATTTATATATTTATAATTTAAAAATAAGCATATATATTTTAGAATTAGTTCACTCTTCCTAAAATGTCAAATTTAATATCATCTATTCTGTCATATATTAAAGAATATATAAATACTGTAAAATACCAAATTAATGATGTCAGAGTAGGAAATTCCTGGAATCACTCCCTACATGGAAGCAAAAATTCATCTGGCAAGAATCATCAGAATCAACTATTTTGGAGCCTTGATATCCAGCCCAAGACTTGTAGCATCTATGGAGTGCTTGATGATGAAGGAAACTAGAAAATTTTGGTTAATTTCAGTGTTTGGTGTAGCAGCTACCATCTTTTAGGCTCCAGACCCATGGTGGGTAGCCATGGGGACTTTGGCCTGCATTCCTGTGTGGCTTGCTTCTGCCAGGTTGGGCAATAAGGACCTTACCTTCCAAGGATCAAGGTCATGTGTATTGATCTGCCTGGTGGTTCATTGAGAGGCCAGTGCAGGGGGTGGCCATCGTTTCCATACCCTCAGGCTACAGTAGCTTTCCTGGTGGCACTTGTTAGAGGGAAGTTAAAGATACAGAATATTTTTCCTCTCTCTCTCTCTTTCTTTATTACATCCAGTTATTCAAGGAAATCTTTGTCAGGTCACTGGCTGACTACAGAGATAGAAGACAGACTAGTGACCATATAGAAGAAGAATATAACCCTTGCAGAAGTAGTTTGGAAAAGTCCATTTGTTAATGGACTACTGCAACCTTCCATTGGTAACATAAGCAATCCCTGGGGAAGGCAGAGAATCAGATTTCCAGAGTTATCACATTATATTCTTCAAAAAGTCCAGTTCTCAACAACAAAAAAACCTACAAATCATACAAAGAAACAGGAAAATACAGCCCATTCTCAGGTAAAAAAAAAAAAAAAAAAAATTAACAGAAAATATCTCAGGGTAAGCCCAGATATTGGAATACTAGACAAAGACTTTAAATTAACTGTTTTAAATATGGTCAGAGGGCTGATAGAACCATGGACAAATAAGTAAAGGAAATCAAGAAAATGATGTATGAACAAATAGAGAATATCAATAACAAAGATAGAAATTACAGAAGTGAACCGAATAGAAATTCTGTAGCTGAAAGTAGAGTAGATGAAATGAAACTTTCATTTATAGGAGTTTAATATCAGATTTGAGCCGACAGAAGAAAGAATTAGCAAACTGGAAGACAGGGCAATTGAAATTACATAGTCTGAGGAGCAGAAAAAAAAGGATGAAGAAAAATGAACAGAGCCTAAAAGACTTGTGGAACACCTCATGCACACCCACACATTCACTATGAAAGTTTCATAAGGAGAAGACAGAGAAAGTGGCATAAAAAATATTTGAAGAAATGATGCCCCCAAACTTCCCAAATTTGAGGAAAAATGAATCTACATATTCAAGATCAAGGAACTTCAAGCAGGATAAAAATCAAAGAGATCCACCCCACCCCATGACACATTATAGTCAAACTATTTAAAGACAAACAGAAAAAGGAAATCTTGAAAGAAGCAAGAGAAAAATGACTCATCATGTACAAGAGACTCTCGATAAGATTAGCAGCTTATTTTTTGTCAGAAACCATAGAGGCCAGGAGGCAGGAAGACATATTAAAGTACTGAAAGTAAAACTGTTAACCAAGAATTCTAAATTCAGCAAAACTGTCCTATAATTATGAAAGAGAAATTAAGATATTCCCAGATAAACAAAAGCTAACAGAGTTTGACACTACTCAAGATGCCTTACAAGAAATGTTAAATTGAGTCATTCATATGAAAGAAGAGGACACTAAATGGTAACTCAAAGTCATTTGAAGTAATAAAGACCTCTAGTAAAAGGTAATGACATAGGTAAACATAAAAACTAGTGTGATTGTATTTTTGGCTTGCAATCCCCTTTGTGTTCCCTATATACTTTAAAATGCATAAAACAATAATTATCAATCTATGTTAATTGGAACACAATGCATAAATTTAATTTAAGACAATAACACAAATTGTAATTTGCGACAATAACAACATAGAATGGAAGAGCAGAGCTGGACAGGAGCAGAGTTAATATATGCTATTAAAGTTAAGTTTTTATCATTCCCAACTAGATTGGTATAAATTTAGCATGTTAACTGTAATCCCATGATAACCACCAAGGGAAAAAAAAAAAACTAAAAGTATACAGAAAAAGAAATGAAGACAGAATCAAAATGGTACAATACAAAAAAATCAAGCACAAAATAGGAAATATTGATGGAATTGAGGAACAAATTATATAGAGAAAAGAAATAACAACACGGCAGAAGTAAATCCTTCATTATCAGTAATTATTTTAAGTGCAAATGGATTAAATTTACCATTAAAAGACTAGGATTGGCAGAAGAAACATAAAAATGTTCTACCTATATGCTGACTAGAGGACACTCACCTTAGGCTTAAAGACACAAATAGGTTTAAAGTGAAAGGATGAAAAAGACATTCTACAAAAATAGTAACAAGAGAGCTGGGGTAGATATACTAATATCAGACAAAATAAATCTTAAGTCAAAAATTGTTACAAGAGACAAAAAAAGACATTATATACTGAAAAAGTGTCAATCCATCAGGAAGACATAACAACTATAAGCTTATACACATAAAACAAGAGTCCCAAAATATATGAAGCAAACATGGACAGAATTGAAGAGAGAAATAAACAGTTCTACAATGATAGTTGGGGACTTCAATACATCACTTTCAACAGTGGATAGAACATCTCAGCTTAAGCTTAATAAGTAAATAGAAAACTTGAATAACGTTATAAACCAACTTAACCTAACAGATGTTCCACCCAACAAGAACAGAATATACATTTTTCTTAAGTGCACATGAAACACTCCAAAATACACCATATGTTAGACAAAAAAAAGTAATTCTTAATAAATTTGAAAAGATTGATATCATACAAGGTATTTTTTCTGACACAATGTAATGTGGAAGGAATAATGGGAGAAAAACCGGAAGTTCTACAAATAAGTAGAAAATAAATAACATATTCTTAAGCAACCAATTGTTCAAAGAAAAAAATCATAAGGGAAATTAGAAAATAATTTGAGATGAATGAAGACAAAACTCAACATTCCAAAACATATGAGGTGCAGACAAAAAAGTATTAAAGGGAATTTTATAGCTGCAAATGCCTACATTAAAAAAGAAGAAAGGCCTCAAATCAACAACCTAATTTTAAACCTAATGAACCAAAAGAAAAGATCAAACTAAACCCAACTAAGGAGGGAAATAATAAAAGTCACAAGCAAGATAAATATAATAGAGAAAATAAATCAATAGAGAGAAATAATAAACCAAAATGTGGTTCTTTTAAAATATAACAAAATTCCTCTGCTAGACTGACTAAGAAAAAAAGAGAGAAGACACAAATAATTAAAATCAGAATGAACTTGTAACCATTAATACCCACCTTATAGAGATTCAAGGATTATAATAGAATAATATGCATAATTGCACACCACCAAATTAGATAATCTACATGAAATGGACACATTCTTAGAAAGACACAAATTACCAAACTGACTAAAAATTAAATAGAAAAATCTCGACTATCCTATAACAAATAAAGAGTTTGAATCCATAATCAAACACCTCTAAACAGGAAAAAGTCCAGGACTAGATAGATTCATTGGTGACTTCTACTAACCATGTAAAGAATAATTAACACCAATCCTACTCCAGCTCCTCCAAAAATCAGAAAGGGAGAGAATACTCCCTATCACATTCTATTAGTCCAGCATTACCCTTAAATCAGTCATACAAAGATACTACAAGAAAACTACAGACCAATAGCCTGTAAGCATACAGACCCAAAATCCTGAACAAAGTACTAGCAAACTGAATCTAACAGCACATTAAAGAATTCTACAACACGATCAAGTGAGATTTATCCCAGGAATTCAAGGCTGGTTCTACATAAGAAAATTAATGAAATACAGCACATTCTGAACAAATTTTAAAAAGCCAGATGATCATCTCAATAGATGTAGAAAAAATATCTGGCAAAATTCAATACTCTTTATAATAAAAAAAAAAATTCAGCAAACTGGGAATAAAAAGGAACTTCCTTAACACGGTATGGCATTTATCAAGAACTTACAGTCAACATCATGCTGAAATGTGAATAACTGAAATCTTTGCCTATAAAGTCAGGAACAAGACAAGGATCCCTACTTTCACTAGTGCTATCCAAAGTTGAACCTGGAAGTTCTAGCCAGGGCAATTAGTCAAGAAAAATGTCATTCAAATTGGAAAGGAGGAAGTAAAATTATCTCTGTTTGCAGATGGCAATGACATGATTCTAAACATAGGAAATACCAAAAATACACACACATGCACACACCAACAAAAACCTTACTAGAGCTAACAAACAAATTCAAAGTTACATAGCACAAGATCAACACACAAAAATCAGCTGTGCTTTTATACACCAGCAATGAACAATCTGAAAAGAAAATTAAGAAATTCCACTTAAAATAGAATCCAAAATACTAAAATATATAGAAATAAATTTAACCAAGGAAGTGACAGATTTGTCAATGAAAACTACAAAATATTGCTAAAGAAATTAATGGAGACTTAATTAAATGGAAGGTTCTCCCACATGCACTGATTGTGAGTTAATACTGTTAAAATGGCAATACTCTCCAAGGCAATCTACAGATTCCATGTAATCCCTATAAAAATTGAAATTGTCTTTTTTTTTTCAGAAACAAAAAAGCCTATCTTTAAATGCATAAGTAATTGCTAGGGGATACAAATAGCCAAAGCAATATTGAAAAAGGAAAAAAAAAAGTTGGAAGACTCACACCTCTTTATTTCAAAACTTGCTACAAACCTATACTAATCAAAACAGTGAGGTACAGGCATAAGGACAGATATATAGGCCAATGGAATAGAATTGAGAGTCCAGAAACAAACTGAAATATTTATGGCCAATTAATTTTTGACAAAAGTGCCAAGATAATTTTATTGAGAAAGCATAATATCTTCAATAAATGTGCTAGGACGACTGGATAACCACATGCAAAATAACGAAGTTTAATGCCTACCTCATTTCACTTACAAAAATTAACTCAAAATGTATCAACAAACTAAATATGAGGGAAAATTATAAAACCATTAGAATAAAACATCAAGGATATATCTTCATGACATCGGATTTGACAGTGGATTCTTAGATTTGACACCAAAAGCATGAGCAACAAAAGAAAAATATATTAAAATTTATCAAATTAAAAACTTTAGTGCATCAAAGAATAATATCAAGAAATGAAAAAACAAACTACAGAATGATAGAAAATATTTGCAAATCATAAATCTCATTAGGATTTAATATCTAGAATATATAAAGAATTTCTACAAGTCAACAACCAAAAAGCAAATAACTGATTAAAACATGGGCAAAAACTTGAATCAACATCCCTCCAAAGAAGATATACAAATGTCTAACAAGCATATAGAAAGATGTTCATCATCATTGGTCACTAAGGAAATGCAAATCCAAACCACAATGAGATGCCACTTCACAATCATTATGATGGTTTGCGAGAAAATAACAAGGATTGGTGAGGACAAGGAGAAATAAGAACATTTGCAAACTGCTAATAGGAATGAAAATCATGCAGCCATTGTGGAAAACAGTTTGGCAATTCCTCAAAAGCTTAAATAAAGAATAACTACATGACCCAGCAATTCCACCCCTGAGCATATAGCCAAAAGAAATGAAAATATATGTCCACACTGAATCTTGTAAATTAATGTTTATAACAACATTATTCATAATAGCCAAAACATAGAAACAACCCAAATGTCCACTAGTGGATAAGTGGATTAACAAATTGGTGTGTATATACACAATGGAATACTATTCAATCATAAAAAAGAATGAAGTACTGATGTATGCCACAACATGGATGAACCTCAAAAACATTATTCCAAGTGAAGGAAGCCAAACACAAAACATCACATCTTATAGATTTTTTTTTTTTTACAAAATACCCAGAATAGGAAAATTTATTCAAATAGCATATTAGTGGTTTCAGTGGAAAGGGTTCGGGGGGATGGGGAGTGACTACTTAGTAGGTATGGGGTATTTTTCTGGAGAGAAGAAAAAGTTTCAAAATTAGAAAGAGATGGTGGTTGTACAACATTGTGAATGCACTAAATGGCACTGAGTTGTACACTTTAAAATGGTTAAATGTATGTTTATGTGCATTTTACCTCAATAAATTTTAACAGACCTTTATATCACACACACACACACATATAAAATGAATGAAAGAACAAATATCCATCAGCCACTTTATGGGTGAAAATAATGTGTCAAATGTTTTTAGCCTCCTTAAAAATATACAGGGGGCCAGCCCAGTGGCACAGTGGTTTATTTTGTGCTTTGGCAGCCCAGGGTTCACAGGTTCGGATCCCCAGTGCCCGCCAACACACTGCTTGTCAGCCAGGCTGTGGTGGTGTCTCATATAAAGTAGAGGAAGATGGGCACGGATGTTAGCCTGGGGCCAGTCTTCCTCAGCAAAAAGAGGAGGATTGGCAATGGATGTTAGCTCAGGGCTGGTCTTCCTCACACACACAAAAATAAAAATAAAATGAAATAATAAAAATATACAAGAGTATAAGCAGAGCAAGAACCTGTATCCAGCATCTTACCTCTACAGCCATGAAAGCTAATATGTACATTCCATAGGTGGAGCCTGTAATACAACAGACAATCGCTTAAAAAACAAAACAAAACAAAACTCCCTTAGTGATATAAAGAAACTGCCAAAAAGAAAACGTGAGGGAGAGAAAGAGATTTAATTTATCAGTGAATAGTAAAAGAAAATCAGATATTTTGAACATAGAAAAGTAAGTTCGTGGTGTCTAAAACTCTCTGGAATATAGAACAACAAACTAGTTCCTGCTTTTCTTAAAATTTGGGTTCATTTTTAATTATGTTTCTCAACATACAATACATAAGTTGAGTTAGTTTTGATCCCTTGTGACTGAAAGAGCCGAAGAAAATGGAAAGAACCGAATGTAGAAAGCAAGAGAATTTCAGATAAGAGGATGACAAAATGAGAAGATCTTTAGGTCAGAAAACTTTAGAGTATTTAGGATACTGGAGGAGGCTTTTTGATTAAAGCACATTAAACAAGGTGAAAGGTACAAGATGAGGTCAGAGAGACATACAGGGCTGAATAGGTAACACCTTAATATTGACAGTGCTGACAACTGACTGAGACCCATGACACCAATAAATCTTCCCACACTTTCGTGTTCGAGGAAACTACTGTCAGCAAAGAAACACCCTTCCACATGTGACTTAGTAAAGACAAATGACAAGGCTAGACATATGCTCTCCAAATTCCTTTTCTTAGCGTCATAAATCTTTAAGAACAGTTTGTGTGCACTGATCAATTAGAACAAATGCCCATCAATCTGATTTGGTGAAACTTTAGTTAATTAAGATTCTCTCCTTCTTCCAAGTTGGTGAATTCTGACATACCTTCATCCTCACACCCTCCTGAGAACAGACTGACCCCCGGGTAAAATGTTCTCTAACCTACTGTCTGATCCTGCCCCCTCCCACCATTCATCCCACTTTCCTACACCAAGTTCTTTTTAGCCCTGTTCACTCCTCTTTATAAAAGCAAAACCTTTTTCTGTCTGACCTCTGAGACATTTTCAGATGTCCTGGTCAGAGCTTTTTCCCTCTTGCAATAGTCCATGTCACCCTGTTACAATAATCTTTTTCTCCTTTCTTGTAATAATCCTTTTGAATACAGTTTCTCCTTACCCAAGTCCTGACTATTTTTTTTAATTTAATAATATCTATGATATAGACTTCAGATTTTTTTTTTTATTTAGTCCTTGGAAGCCATAGAAATATGTAAAACAGGAGATGTGATTTATCGAGTTCTAAATATATTTCTCTGATTGAGCTATGGAGAAAGATTGGAGTGAAGCTAGAATGTCACTTTAGGAGACTATTCCAAGAATGAAGACTAGAGTTTGTGGCTTGGGCTGTAGCTGGCACAGTGAGGGTATTTGGAGATAGTGAAAACCAGACTTTGGTAATGGGTTTAGGGCACAGTTCCTGACAAAAGAGGAATCAAAGTTGCTTCTGGGTTCTTGGAGAGAGTAGTGGGATGGATGATGCTACTCTTCATTGGGGATGGGAAAGATGGAAGGAGATTGGGTTTCACTTCTAGTGGACATACCACCTGGATAGTTACATTTTTAAATCATGAGCTCAGAGGAAAAGAGAAATCTGGTCAGGGAACATGAACTAGAAAATCTTCAACAAAGAGATTGTTAGCCATGGCCAAAGCAAGGAATAAAACTAAATAAGAGCAGAGAACCTATCCCCTACTTTAAGGCACTTCATTTTTCTTTGAACCTGGTGAAAAAGAATCATAATGGAAACTGAGAGGCAGCCCACTCTGACATAGGAGGGAAACCAGGTAACTTAAATGCCATGTCACACAATGGAAAATCTTTGAAATTTACTTCTTCTTTTAGTTCTATTTTTAGAGTGTAAAGCACTCCCAACTACTGTCATGACTAATGCTGTGTTGTTTATGCTTCACTGGCCTCTCTTTCCTCCCCATAGTCTTCTCTATTTTCTGATATTGGGTCAGGTGCTTCTGAAAAGTGTTCCAATAGTAGACCCTGCATATATTTTAAACTGTATCTAACTTTCTTTCCTATCCATTAAATGGCTATATTCTGTATCCTTTACTAGACTGTGAACTTGCAGTTCTGTTTCCTCACTTAATAGAACATTGTGGATACTTATTATACAAATTATTAAAACATAAACAGATAAACAATTTTAAAGAAATGATAAGAAATTCAATTTGTAGGATAGTGAGTTTGAGGTACCCAGCATACTCAGGTCAAGGTGAAGGGATGGAAAATTTAAGGTGCTTCAGCCTAAGTCCCTACATAGACTCTGTTAATTAATGCAGTTTTTTGAAAGAGAGTTGAGTCTGAGTGTGATGGCTGAGTGAAACAATAACACTTTGAAATTCACTTTAGGATAAAGGGAAGAAGGGGATTATCTTACTGAAAGTCAAACTGCTCCAATTACAAGAGATGGAGCTCTTTAGAATGTATCACTTGGTGTGTACTGTCACTTTCTCTATAAATTTATTAACATAATTTCATGGGTGGGTCAGAAAAAAATCAAAATCCAACAGCAAAATAACTAAGACCTGAGGCATATTCTCCACAAATATTCAGAATTCTGACTTCAAATTTGCAATAGAACATGAAATCTTTATCTGTGCTACTTTGAGCTTTAGGAAATGCTTGAAATAAAGTTATAATACATTTCTTTTTTATTTTACTCATGGTACTTTAAAATTATTTTTGAAAATTATAGTAATACCAAATTAAGTTACTATTGTACTCCTTCCATTCAAACAGGTTTAGAATAATTCCTTTTTTTTTTTTTTTTGTGGGAAAGACCAGCCCTGAGCTAACATCTGTTGCCAATCCTCCCCTTTTTGCTGAGGAAGACTGGCCCTGGGCTAACATCCGTGCCCATCTTCCTCCACTTTATATGGGACGCCGCCAAGGCATGGCTGACAGGCAGTGCGTTGGGGGGCGCTCGGGATCCGAACTCGCAAACCCCTGGCTGCCAAGCACGGACTAAACCGCTGCGCCACCGGGCGGTCCCTAGAATAATTATAGAGTAAAGAAATAGATGATCATCGTGGCTGTGCTTTAAGAGTATATTGAATGATTTCCATTTATATATTGTAATACATAAATATATAAATATATAAAACCATATATGATATTTTATATTTATTATAAATATATTTATGATTGTAATATATGCATAAATGTATAATTATATAAATATAATACATTTAAATACAAATGTCTAGAAATATAATTTGGGGTATTTTTTTAATATCTAGCTAAGTTAAAGATGTAAAGCAAAGAACCAACCAAAACAAGTTTACCAATCTTTTCTTTTATGTTACATCAGTGAGTGTGATGGGATACTAATGTTGAATTGCTTTCATTATGGCAATATACTTGTCAGTTGCAATAGGAAGACAACAAAAAAAGAACCTTTGGGAACTTGCCTGGTGGCATAGTGGTTTAGTTCGCGCTTTGCAGCCCAGGGTTCGCCGGTTCAGATCCGGGGCGCCTGCTGACGCACTGCTTGTCAGCCATGCCGTGGCGGCGTCCCATATAAAGTGGAGGAAGATGGGCACGGATGTTAGCCCAGGGCCAGTCTTCCTCAGCATAAAGAGGAGGATTAGCAACAGATGTTAGCTCTGGGCTGGTCTTCCTCACACACACACACACACACACAAAAGCGCCTTTATCTTTGGCCAAAAAAGCAGGTTTGATGTTATGTTGCTGTTGTCAACATTGTGCTCATTTTGAAAAATAATTGGAAGTGAACCAAATGCAGACTTGATTCAATTCAAAATCTCATATTAGATAATTTAAGAAAAGATTTCTCAATAGCTTGAGCCTAGTGGAACAAAAGAAGCCACACAAAAACCAGAGACACCCCAATAAAATCATGCTCTCTGGAAATGGGTGAACTTGTTTGTGACTTGGAATGAAAAATACATGAAGAAATGCCTTCTACAAATAATATGACCCACTACAGACCTGGTGACAATTTTTAAATGTTTCAAAGCATATCATGTAGGATTTGGCAATACAAAACTCAATAAACGTAATGGGTTTCCTGGTAGCCACTTTCTGTTTTCTGTGTGTTGTGTACTTGCACACACAAAGAAAAATTCCTCTACTGTGAGACTCATTTAGGAAAAACAAAATAAAACAGCTATTCCTGTCTTTGAAAGGTTGAAGCTTCTTTGTTATGCAAAAAGAATACTAAAAAACAATTTTTATTTGCTTTGAACAAATGAGCACCTTCAATATTTGGCAATATAAGTGGTCTAATTACTTATTTTAAAAGAAAGACCATTGTGTTCCATTTCAATGCACATTAATGTCAGATATAACCAATACTTCTTGATGAAAACTGCCAAGAAAGCTAAGACTTCTATCACAAAGATTTAACTTTCCCTCTTGCAAAATGATTTGTTTTAAAGAAAGTGAGAAAAAATATGAATTTATATATCCCAGAGCTTGTGCCTTTCAGAGGGTAAATTTTGAAACAAATGAATGATATTCAGGCAGAAGTTTGATTTCCTGAAAAAGAAAATCATTTTCAGATCATTTTGACAGAAACATTGCTTATTTAGGGATGTATTTGTTAATATAAATATATGTTGTACAACAGATATTTTGAAATACATTAATACAAACACTGATACAGATATATGGCAATGAAGACATTGTGGAAATAAATTAAAAAAACCTTAACTAAGTTGGAATCAGGAAGGTCTACAGGGGGAGCTCTCATGCCCTACCACACATCATCAATTACGCCAAACAGGAAGAGACAGAGGCTTACATGTTGGACAGGAAGTAAAACTATTTTACTACTGGATGAAGGCTTCTCTCTCCCCCAGCAACAGCCCAGCCAAAGAGAAACACCATAGCTCAGCTAATAAGAGGCTATTGCCACCCTGAAAGCTACTTTCCTCCAACGGATTTTCAATTAGAACAGCTCCTCACTATTCACCCTTTTCTGTCCTAAAGCAGCTCCCTTCTGTTCTTTTCCGGGTTTGCCTGTGATTTGCCATAGTGTGCACATCCTGAATTGCAATTCTTTTGGCTATTCCCAAATAACTCATTTTGAGATAAAATAACAGGCAAATTTGCTTTTTTAAGTTGACAGCAGCATTATGGATGCAGCTCAAGAACCACTGGCTTTTTGGATATCTTTCCATGTTGGGCTCTTCTATTTCTTTCAACAATGTCTTACAACTTTCAGTGTATAGATCTTTCACCTCCTTAGTTAATTTTATGCCTACATATTTTATTATTTTTATTTCAATTGTAAATGGGATTGTATTCTTGGTTTCTTTTTCTGCTAGTTTGTTGTTAGTGTATAAAAACATGACTTATTTTTGCATGTTGATTTTGTACCCTGCAACTTTACTGTATTCATGTATTATTTCTAATAGTGTTTTGGTAGATTCTTTAGCCTTTCCTATATGTAAAATCATGTTATCTGCAAATAGTGACATTTGTACTACTCCCTTACCAATTTGGATAAATTTTATTTCCTTTTCTTGCCTAATAGCTCTAGCTAGGACTTTCAATACTATGTAGAATAAGAGTGGTGATGGTGGGCATAGTTGTCTTGTTCCTGTTCTTAGACAGATTGCTTTCAGTTTTTCAGCATTGAGTATTATGTTAACTGTGGGTTTGTCATATATGGTCTTTATTATATTAAGGTATTTTTCTTCTATATACATTAAATTGGCAGTTTTTCTCATAAATCAATGCTGAATCTTGTCAAATGCTTTCTCTGAATCTATTGAGATGATCATGTGATTTTTATTCATTTTGTTGAAGTGGTGTATCATATTGATTGATTTGTGAATGTTGAACCATCCATGCATGCCTGGAATAAATCCCACTGGATCACAGTCTATAATTCTTTTAATATATTGTTATATTTGATTTGCTCATACTTTGTCGAGGATTTTTGTGTTCATTAGTGATATTGGCCTGTAATTTTCTTTTTGTGTGTCATCCTTGTCTGGTTTTGGTTATAGGGTAATATTAGCCTTGTAAAATCAGTTAGGAAGCATCCCCTCCTCGTCAATTTTTTGGAAGAGTTTGAGAATGACAAGTATTAGATCTTCTTTGAATGTGTGGTAGAATTCACCTGAGAAGCTGTCTGGTCCTGGACTTTTGTTTTGGGGGAAGTTTTTAATTACTGCTTCAATCTCCTTACAAGTGATTACTCTATTTGGACTCTCTATTTCTTCTTAGTTCAGTGTTGGGAGGTTGTATGATTCTAGGAATTTACCTATTTCTTTTAGGTTATCCAATTTGTTGGCACAAAGCTTTCCATAGTGTTATAATCCTTTATATTTCTGTGGTGTGTGTTGTCATTTCTCCTCTTTCATTTCTGATTTTATGTATTTGAGCCTTCTCTCTTTTTTTCTTGGTGAGTCTAGCTAAACGCTTGTCAATTTTCTTTGTCTTTTCAAAGAACCAGCTCTTAATTTCATTGATCCTTTCTATTGTCTTTTTTGTCTCTATTTCATCTATTTTTGCTTTGATTTTTATTTCCTTCCTTCTACCAATTTTGGGCTTCATTTGTTCTTCTTTTTCTAGTTCCTTTAGGTTGAAAGTTAGACTACTTATTTGAGAGTTTTCTTGTTTCTTGATGTAGGCCTGTATTGTTATATACTTCCCTCTTACTACTGCTTTTGTGGTGCAATGGGAAGCACTGCTGATTTTGATATGTTGTGTTTTCATTTTAATTTGCCTCCAGGTAATTTGTAATTTCTTCTCTAATTTCTTCATTGATCCAGTAGTTTTCAGTAGCATGTTGTTTAGTCTCCACATATTTGTGACTTTTCCAGCTTTCTTCTTGTAGTTGATTTCCAGTTTCATACCATTGTCATCAGAAAAGATGTTTGACATGCTTTCAATCTTCTTAAGTTTATTGACTCTTGTTTTATTTCCCAACCTATGGTCTTTCTTTAAGAATGTCGCATATGCACTTGAGAAGAATGTGTATTCTTCTGCTTTGGGATGGAACATTCTATATACATCTTTTAAGTTTATCTGGTCTAATGTTTCATTTAAGGCTGATGTTTCCTTCTTGACTTTCTGCCTTGATGATTTATCCATTGATGTAAGTGGGGTATTAAATTCCCCTAATATTATTGTGTTGCTGTCCATTTCTCCCTTTAGTCTGTTAATAGTTGCTTTATATACTTTGGTGTTCCTTTATTCGGTGCATATATATATTAGTAAATGTTATGTCTTTTTGGCAGATTGTCCCATTTATCATTACATGATGCTTATCTTTATTTCTTGTTATCTTTTTTGGCTTGAAGTCTACTTTGCCTGATATAACTACATCCACTTTCTTTTGGTTGCCATTTACTTTAAGTATCATCTTTCAGCTCTTCACTTTGGGCCTATGGTTGTCTTTAGAGTTGATATGTGTTTCATGGAAGCAGCATATTGTTGGCCTTGCTTTTTAATCCATGCAGGCACTCTGTGTCTTTTGATTGGTGAATTAAATCCATTTACATTTAGAGTGATTGTTTATATATGAGGATTTAATACTGCCATTTTATCTTTTGTTTTCTGGTTGGTCTATGTTCCCATTATTTCTTTTTCCTTGTGTTTCAGTCTGCAGTTTCAGTTTGGTGATTTTTTTGTGATATGTTTCTCAGTTTCCTATTTTTTTTATGTTTTGTGAGTCTTTTCTGTATTTTTGTTTTGTAGTTACCATTTGGTTTGTATAAAAAGTCTCATAGATAAGAGTCCTTTTTCTGCTGATAGCCTCTTATCTTCATTTGCCTATGCTGGTTCCATCCTTTTCCTCTTCCCCTTCTATCTTTTTGTTGTCACAAATTATCCCTTTTTGTATTGTGCATTTGTTACCAAATTCAAGTAGTTATAGTTATTTTTAATGCTTCATTTTCCTTTAACCTTTATGTTATAGTTGTGTATACTATCCTATTCTGATACAGATTTGCAATTTTCTGATTCTGTCTATTTATCACCTTGTTCTAAAGCTTTCTATACCTTTGCCTTTTCCTTTTAGATAGGAGGGCTCCTTTCACCATTTCTTGTAAGACAGCTCTAGTGACAGTGAACTCCCTCAGCTTTTGTTTGTCTGGGAAAGCCTTTATATTCCTTCATATCTGAAAGATAACTTTGCTGTATAGAATATTTTTGGCTGGCAGTTTTTAATCTTTCAATATTTTGAATATATCTTTCCACTCTCTCCTGGCGTATAGAGTTTCTGCTGAGAAATCTGCTGATAGCCTTATGGTGGTTCCCTTGTAGGTTATTTTATTTATCTCTCTGGCTTCTTTTAATATTTTTCCCTTGTCATTGATTTTTGACAGCTCAACTGTCATGTGTCTTAGAGAGGTCTTTCTGTGTTGAGATAATTGGGTGTTCAATTAGCTTCATAGATTTGTATGTCCAGTTCTGTCTCCAGGTTTGGGAAGTTCTCAGCTATTATTTCTTTAAATAAGCTCTCTACTCCCTTCTTTCTCTCCCTCTGGGATTCCCATTACCCTCATGTTGTCCTTTCTAATGGAGTCAGAAAATTCTCATAAAATTTCTGCTGTTCTTAAGCCTTAGTTTTCTCTCCTCTTCTACCTATATCATATCTAGTTTTCTATCTTTGAGCTCACTGATTCTCTCTTCTATATAATCTTCTCTATTGACAATGCTTTTTTTTTTTTTTTTTGCATTTATCTCATTTATTGAGGTCTTCAGCTCTAGAATTTCTGTTTGGTTCTTCTTTAGAGTTTCAATCTCTAAAAAAAAGTATTCCTTCTGTTCATTAATTTTATTTTGGAGCTCATTGAACTACCTTTCTGAGTTTTCTTGTAGGTTGTTAAGCTTTTTCATGACAGCTATTTTGAATTCTTTTTCAGTTAGATTACAAATTTCCATGACTTTATGTTTGGTTTCTAGAGAGTTGTTTTCTTTTTGTAGTGCCATGGTACCATAGCTTTTTGTGGTGCTTGCTGAGTTATTCCTTTGCTGGCATATTTGCTGCAGCAAACATGTTTTTTATTTAGGTATAGTTTTGTTTTGATTCACATTTTTCAACTGCTTGGACATTAGAAGTCTTTCTTTTGTTTTTCAATAGGTGGCATGTAACATTAATTTTTGGTATCTCTACCTGAGCTGCCTCTGGCTATATTTGAGAATCTGCACATTCCAACCTCCACCACCTCTATTTGGAGTGTCACCCATAGTCTTGTCATCACCACATATGCTTCTAGGAGCCACTGATGCAGTCATTGGCTTTGCCACCAGAGGCACAGGGTTGGCTGATACCTCAGCTGTATCCAGAATCACTGGGGTTGGAAGTTCTGCCACAATGGTAGGGGAAGTGGGAGGGTGAGGAGGGAGCCTGGGATGCAGGACACTGTCTCAGCTGTTGCTGTTACTTTGTGGTCATAGGTGCCACTGCGATTGGGATGTTGGAGTTCTGTGCACACCTCTGCTGCTGCTACCAGGCTCCAAACCAGGCAGGAAGGCCCAGGATGATGGGGCTCCATCTCTGCTGCCACTCCACTTCCCATGGCCACAGGTGCCCCTGGGACTGGATGACTGGAATTACACATGCACCTCTGCTGCTGCCTACTGAGTTCTCTGGGGCTGGGGTGGCTGGCTCAGCCACCATGGCCAGGATCCAGGATCCTGGGCTCTGACTCTGCTGTTCTTCCATTTAGCCTACTGTATGTGCTCCAATTCACCCAACTTTGTATATACCAATGAGTGTATCTTTCTGGCATCCTGGTGTGCTATGGAATGTAGTATTTGCTAGGTTATGGATGTTTTATTCACTATGGATTGAAGAAGAGAGACAAAAGAATCCTCTCATGCCAACATAATAATGATGTCTCTCTCTGAAAATTCTTTTCTATTTTTCAGCCATTTGCCCTCTTCTTTTATGCCTCTTAATCCTTTTATGTCTCTTATTTAATGCCCACTATTGTCCCATCCCACAGGAAATAACTTCTCTCCTTTTTGCTATCCAATTCTGGCTTCATGGAGATTAAATGAATTCCAGCCAACAAGAAAGAAAATGTGACTATATTACAACTATACCATTTCTTCTGATTATTTTATATGCATATGTTTTTAATTTTAATAAAAATAATTTCAATTCATTTATATAATTATTGAAATAAATATTAATGTATATATGGGTATTACAAAATCATTGTAAAACATTCATTTCTATCTTGTCAATTTCTTTGAATAAATGGTTATGAGGGGCTGGCCCTGTGGTGTACTTGTTAAATTCACACTCACTGGCAGCCTGGGGTTTGCATGTTTAGATCCTGGGCATGGACTTTTGCACTGTTTATCAGGCCATGCTGTGGCAGGCAGCCCACATACAAAAAATAGAGGAAGATGGACATGGATGTTAGCCCAGGTCCAATCTTCTTCAGCCAAAAGAGGAGGATTGGCAACAGATGTTAGCTCAGGACTAATCCTCCTCACCATAAATAAATAAATGATTATGAGACATTTACTTTGTGGTAGGCACTATACTATGTTAGTGTTGGGATTAGCAGACAGAATTATAGAGACCTCTTCCTTCCTGGATTAAATTTATGGATTAATCCAACATTTGGAATCACTTAAAAGAATATGAAATATTCTGAAGAAAATGATTATGCCCAAAACCTAATATAAGATTATAAGTTTTCATCTCACCAGTTAATTAAGATTTTGAGATACAAAGAACCCAGATAGTTCTTCATTACTTGGTAAATGTAATAATGTCTTTTTATTTAAACCATTTTAACAATATAAAAATGAGCTTTTTCCAAATAGTAGCAGAAATATCATATAGGAAATGTGTGAATTTTTATAGTTAAAGTGCTCTATTTTCTCTTATCATATTTAAACAAAAATATTCTGCCATGTAAAATAAAATTCAACCTCTGTCCTAAGTTCTCTGAAAAGCATTACAAATGCTCTGAAGTCAGTATTTTATTTTAAGGATCATTCTTCCTTTATATATGGACCAAGTGTTGACTTTGTAGAGAGGAGGATTAAAAATTTAAAATAAAACTTTCCTAAAAATCCACAGTCTAACTTATGAGGAAATTCAGGAGATAGAAGATACAAAAATATAAAAATTTGTTTCTACTTTTGAGCTTGGATTTGAAGACTATTCCATATATAGATATATGTAGGAAATATTTCATGAAATGAATGAAATATTAAATACATATATATTTATGAGCACAAGACCTTAAGTTGTATGTGTATAAATTTTAATTACCTTATTGTGATGTTAGCAATTTATTTTTAATCAAAATTTTTATGACAAATTGTTCAAGCAATAATTTTTTAAAAGATTTAAGGGTTTTTAAGACAATTTATGGCCTTAATATCATTCAAGCCTTCCATTATTCAGGAACACAAATACAAAACTAAAAGCTAAATAATTTAATATTCTTCACAGGGATTTTTTTAAATTTCATGAATGGCTGGTGATTTGGTCAAAAGCCCTTGATTGAGTCAAAAATCCTTAAAAATCTAATAGAACCTGATGACCTGACAATGTCATATTTCACTTATGACCTGAGTTGAAAGATAATTAACTTACAATAGTATGTTAACTTAATTAACGTACAATGGTATGTTCTTTAAGAGCCATTCAACTATATTCTTTTATTAATGTGAATATTCAGTGTTTTTTTATTGTAATTATATTGTGAAAATCACCTTGAACATAGAGTCAAATGATATGGATTTCATTCCTTCACTTGTCACTAACGTTGAGAATTGAGTAAGCTGAGTTTACCCTTGAGATTCATGTTTCTCATTTATAATAGAAAAACAACCCTTACAAACTACCTCAAGGGTTTCTGTGAAAAATTAGACAATGTTATTGCAATCGGTGCTATATAGATTAGTTGCTATAATCATTAGATACATTATTTATAGCTCATACAGAGAAGTAACATAATTTCTAAAGCATCCTTTCTTTTTAACTCTTGAAAATAAAACTCTACTCATGTTTTGACTTAACTACCTTTATTATAAGGTCAGTAACATATTTCTTTGATTTGATAAATATTAAGGAGTCCATATAAATAAGGATATATCAGTGATTAAAATAATCCAACTTAATTTTAAGGAATTCAGGTAGCCAGATTATCTTTTAGTTCTATTCCTTTAAGTTTTCTTCAAAATTCTGCATCTTCTTCCTGGCTTTAGAGAGGAAGCACGTTTGTGAGGAATTTTATATACTTTCACTGAAGATCTATCATTCTCTTTATTTAATAATATTAAAAGTATAAGATAATTGGAAGAAATTGAAGAAAACGGTAACATTGATGCGAACAGAGCACATGCTACTTTAGCTGTGCAAATGGAATGCTTCCGTACCAATGGTATCTGAAAATGTTTTGCAATGCTTTTTTAATGAAAGCTCATCATGGTAGAACTATGCTGTCACATTATTTCAATTAAAGAATAATGTGTGCATTTTAGGTTATAAACATTCCTTCCAAAATCATTGTTTCACACAAAATTTAATTTTATATTGAGTAGATACACACACATTCATGTATATACACTCACACATACATAGATATTAGCACAGTCTGTAAACCTCTGGTGGTTGTTTTTAATTTTGAAGCATGTTCAGTTCATTTTAATCTTGTGTCAATTTTATGTGGAAATTTTATTGCTTTCATTGTTACTTTTCTCATTAGTTTTTGTAGTTTCAGTTATCATGGTACAATTATTCAAGTGTCCTAAGCAGTGAGAACAGCTTTGCTTCAATACCATCATTGTATGGCATCTAAGATTGATGACCCTGCTACAAGCAATTCTTTAAATCTGTCACTTTGGGATTCTCAAGATGATTAGGAATTACTCTTCTGTGACTGTTTGCAAAGAGCAGCTAACCAAAGCATATAGTACATAGTAAAGCAGTAAAGAATGATCAGAGAATGAGAATTCAAACACTGTCAAATGTAGAGTCTTCTTGACTTTCAACAATGATTTTCCCCCATTTTTTTATGAATATAGTTTTAGGAATCTTATGTGAAATAATGAATATACACTTGGTCCAAAACTAATATTTTTTCTGAAAACATATATGGATGTTTTCTGAGACACACAAATTAATTCAATCTGTATGATTTCTTGTTTTATAGAAAACTGGGACTTGGTTCTTGTTCAGAGTGATGCCATTAATTCAAAGTTGGATGTGGGTTAGCTAGGCAAGATAGACTAAGCAGGTGTCCAAATCAGGAGGTAGGTGTGACTAGGTCAATCTGATCTAGAAAGAAGTATTTGTGCGATTGCAAATTGGGGAACAAGTGAGAAATGAAAAGAATACAAGTAATCTATAATAAAAAGCAGGTTATCCCTGAGGGCTACCTGGGAATAAATTTAATGCATTTGTGAAATGTGTATATACATTGTGTAATGATTTCTATCTTTAAAGTGTCAGAAAAGAAATGATTAATGTGTCACTATATTACCCATACATTCTGTGGTAAAACACCAAAAAGCTTAAGAAAATAAATAATAATGGGAAAAATTATTTTTCAGTTATGAACTTCATACATTACATTTTGTCACAAATATCCTGTAAAGTGTAAAATTATATAAATAAAAAAATAAATTCACAGGATCTTGAATACAAAAGCATTTATAATAAATATGTTTTAACCCAAAGAATTAAAAACAACAACAAAACTGGAATTATTAAGTAATTATAGCCAGTTTATAAGACACGAGGTTGATACAAAAATGTTAATTGCTTTTCTATATGCCATCAATGAACAATCAGATTTTTAAATTAGAAACACAATACCATTTACATTAGCATACAAAACATGAAGTGCTTCAGTATAAATCTAACAAAATATGTACAAGGTTTACATGAAGAATCTTAAAAAAATTGCTGATGTAATAAATCAAAGATCTAAATATATAGTAAGATGTTCCATGTTTAAATAGGAGAAAACAATATTGTTAAGATGTCAGTTTTTCCCAAAATGATCTATAGATTCAATATAACCCCAATAAATTATTTTTATATCAATAAACTGATTCTGAAATTTATATGGAAAAGCAAAAGACCCAGCATAGCTAACACAGCCCTGAAGAAAAACAAATTCAGAGAACTATCACTGACTGACTTCAAGATTTACCACAAATCTACAGAGATCTACAGTGATCAAGACAGTGTGGCATTGGCAAAAGAATAGATAAATGGATCAATGGAACAGAATAGAAAGCCCAGAAATAGATCCACAAATATATAGTCAATTGATCTTTGACAAAGGAGCAAAGGCAATTCAATGGAGAAAGAATAGTCTTTTCAATAAAAGTGCTAAAACAACTGGAAATTCACATGCAAAAAAAAAAAATGAGTATGAGGCCAGCCCAGTGGTGTAGTGGTTAAGTTCATGCACTCTGCTTCAGAGACCTGGGGTTCATGGGTTTGGATCCTGGGGCACAGACCTATGCACTGCTTATCAAGCTATGCTGTGGCAGGTGTTCCACATATAAAGTAGAGGAACATAGGCACAGATGTTAGCCAAGGGACAATTTTCCTCACAAAAAGATGAGGATTGGCAATGGATGTTAGCTCAGGACTATTCTTCCTTCCCCCTCCCCCCCAAAAATGATTATAACTAATACCTACACTCCTCACAAAAAAATAACTCAATGTTTCATACACCTAAATTTAAAATGCAAAACTATAAAATTATAGAAGATAACAAAGGACAAAATCTAGATGACATTGGGTTTGGAAATGACTCCTTACATACAACATCAAAAGCATAATCCATGAAAGAAAGAATTGATAAGTTGGGCTTTATTAAAATTAAAAACTTCTTCTCTACCAGAAAACATTAAGAGAAAGAAAAGAAAAGCCATAGACTGAGAGAAAATATTTGCAAATCACATACTACATAGAGGATTTGTATCCAAAGTATAAAAAGAACTACTAAAATTGAATAATTAGAAAACAAATAATTCAATTTTAAAATGAGTAAAAATCTAAATAGACATCTCGCCAAAGAAGATATATAAATGTTAAATAAGCATATGAAAAGATACTCAACATTATACATCCTTAGGGAATTGCAAATTAAAACAGTGCTGGGGTATCACCACACACCTATTAGAATGGCTAAAACCCCAAACCCTGACCACACCAAATACTGGTAAAGATGTGGATTAACAAGAACCCTTATTCCTTGCTGGTGGGAATGCAAAATGGTACAGCCACTTTGGAAGACAGGTTGAGAGTTTTATACAATGCTGTTTATAGGATAACAATATGATTGAGCAATTGTGCATCTGGGACTAACCCAAAGGAGCTGAAAACTTACATTCACATATAAACTGGCATATGAATATCCATAAAAGCTTTATTCTTAATTGTCAAAACTTGAAATCAATCAACATGTCCTTCAATAGGAATATAGATAAGTAAAACGTGGTACATCCATATAATGGATTATTCAGCAATAAAAAAGTAATGAGTTACTTTTTTGGCAACAAAGATTATACCCAAAAAAGACATGGAAGAACTTTAAGTGTGTATTGCCAAGTGAAAGAAGTCAAACTGAAAAGACTACATATGTATAATATTAACTATAAGGTATTCTGTAGAAGGCAAAACTATAGAAACAGTAAAAAGATCAGTGATTACTGGGATTCAGAGGGAGTGGCAGACAATGAGTAGATGGAGCACACAGCAATTTGGGGTTGTGAAACTATTCCATATGATGTTTTAATGACGCATATGTGACATCATGCATTTACCCAAATCCTTAGAACCATATAAAACAAACAGCAAACTCTAATGCAAACTATGCACTTAAATTAATAATAATGTATCAATATTGGTTCATCAACTGTAGCAAATGTACCATGTGTTAGCACAAATAATCCATAATCAATCTCTAAGTCAAAATTGGGGTGAAGTTATTATGACCCAAATTTGAGGACCGTATACCCTGGGGCCTTCCTTCCCCAAGGAAGGAAGGGCACCAAAGAAGTGGGGCGTACAGAGTGGTTATATACCATCAAAGAGCATATATCACATATTGTTGCCATATCCTTTTTACAGTAGTCATGAGATTGCCCTGTAGGCACAGTAATCGATGGGCACAGCAGATAGCAGGTCTGCTGTCTTGAGCTGGGTGGTCACAGGATGAGCACAGCAATCAAATCCTAGCCTAGGGAGAAATGCTTATCCTTAAGGAAATGCCAATGTGGGGAAGTTGCATCCTTGTCTTAAGGGCATTTGTTCTTGTGTCTGGGGCATGGTAAATGCTCAAAGCAGATATACAATGCATGTTCAAAGGCTAAGTCAGGTCCTTTTGGAAAAACAAGGTCAGGCTGAATTAGTTTTACACCAAATGGCTTCTTCATATACTCCAATATATCCTGTTGCTTATTTATCACATGCTAATGCAAGATGTTAACAATAGGGGCAACTCTATGCAAAGGGACAGCAAATTTATGGGATTTCATTGTAATTTCTGCACAAGTTTTCTGCAAACTTGAAAAGAGCTGTAAAATTAAATTCTATTACAATTTATTTTTGGACTTTTTAAATACACATATATAATTTTGTCTCTCTGTCTTATCTTTTTATCCTAAGGTATTTGTAACAGATTGAAGTTAAGGAGGAAACGTCATCTCCCTTGGCCTTGACTCCTAAGTCATTTTATTTTTCCATTTGGTTAAACAAGTAGGCTCAGGATAATTAATATTTTTGACCTCTGTGATACAACATGCTGTTCCTAGCTCTATCCAGAGCATCACAGAACAGTCATTTCATAGAGGTATATGCGGAATGAAGGGGAGAAAGGGCATTCTCTACCCACTCTGGATCCTTTCTGACTGGGCTACTAATTAAAATGACATGAGGCCGAAGAGCAGGAGAAAATCAAATGAAGCTTTATAACATGTATACATGGGAGAGACTCAGGGAGACAGAATCTCTTGACAAAATGGTGCAGGTTCTCCTCTGAAATAGCCAAATGAGGATATTGGGTGTTGGGTCAGCTATGGGAAATTACCAGAAGGGCAGAGTAAGGTTATTATGCAGATTTAAAGCCTCTCTTTCCATATGGACAAGTTTCTAGAGATGAGGTCATCCACGCCTCTTCCTAGTACAGAGAAGGAAATACCTTTACAAATGGAGATTTCCCTTACAAATGTAAATGTCTGGTAAACAGAACTTTGATAAGAATGGGCATAGCAAAGACCCTCCCAGTCTATCAATACCCAGAGTTATGCAAGGTGATGGCCCCTCCCAGGGACAGGCCTTCCATCCCAAATCCCTTCAGACAGTTAGTTGGGGCAGGGAAGGTCAAAGCCTCCCTCAGAGCAAGGTAGAGAGACACATCTTGAGATGGCCAATTCTGACCCCCACAGGAATTAATCAGAGATGCAGTTGTTTTCTGTGAATTTGAGACACAAATCGTCACCAGTGAAGCAGGGCCTTTAACCTAAAACACTTTCGAAATATTTGTTATTTGGTTGTTATCCCATCTGCTACACATTACTCTGAAATCATATGAGAACAACACACTAAACAAAACAAACATCAAAACTCTCTCTACACTTACATCAATAACTTATAAATTAATATTGAATGGATAACACAATTTAAACTTTTACAGAGTCATTTTTTTTTCTAGACATGTATTTCTTTTAAAGACAGCTTCATTTCTCTAGTATGGCAATTTGAAGTAATATATTGCTTTGAAATAATTACCTTGCTTTTAACATATATAAGGAATGTTTCACAAATTTATATGCATTAGAAATGATTCATTTTAACAGGGCATTGCTCCAAGAGATGAAATGAAGATGATATTTAATATAATTAAAAATTTATCTTTATGGGGTATAATGTAAATGTATAAATTTTTCTGCAGATGGCACAAAAAGATTATACTCAATGTGTATATTTTTTTCTAATTTGGACAAGATAAATATCTTATTTTGGGAACAAAAAACAAATTATAAAGTGATTAACTGATCCTAACCTTACTTATTTTCTTCCATAGCTTTCTGCCTATCAGCATGAAATATATATAGCTGAAATATGGATTAAATGGTATGAAAAAATTCTGCTATACATATTAGAATTCCATTTTAAATTCCTTATGTGTATCAAATAAGTCAGTTTATTTTTCACTTTTTCTTCTTTTATTCTATCCCACCTTGCTTTAATACCACTAGGAAACCACATTCAAACAATGATAGTTAACAATAAATTCAGAGCTGTGGGGGATCCAAATTGACCACCTCAAAATATGTCTTTTTACCTTGATTATTTTATCTCTCCCCTGAAACTGACTAATAGAATGTAATACAGAAGGCCTGTTCCAGGAAGGAGCTGCTACCATATGATAGTTGGAGTATACTGTAAAATAGTTGTGATAAGAAAGACACCCACAAGCCCATCTTATCGAAATTCTTTCTCTGGGGCTACATTCTCTATAGGTGGCACAGTGAAGAGTCGTCTGACAAATATTTGCATTTCCTTCTCCACGTAAATTGTCTTCCTCCCCTCTGAAATCCCAAACCACTACCCCTAACACCCCCTTGCCTTTAGCTGAATATACTTAAATGAGCAGCTTAGTCAGAATGGCCAAGTTGCTCAGTTCTCTTTCTGAGTTTCTCCCATGTATACATGTTATTAAACTTTGTTTTATGTTCTCCTGCTAATCTGCCTTTTTAATTATTTGGCCAGTCATAAGAACATTAAGGGAAAGGTCAGGGGGGATGATCCTTCTTCCCCAACAGAGCTTAATGCAATTTATCTGTTTTCCATTAGCTGAGGTTCATTAAATTAAGTGGTTTCATTTTCTTTAAAACTGAAGAAATTTTCAGAAATATGAAACTATTACTAAACTACAGTGGGTCGACTTCTTGGGTCCACTTCTTGGTAAGTTGAAATAAAAGCCTTCACCAGAGGTAGTTATCACACAAATATTTATTTTCAGCAAATAAGGAGCCCATGGGGAATTGTTTCCAAAGCCACAGTTCCCTAAGCAAGGGACAGCAGGGGCCTTTTATTTTGGATGGGGAATGAATATTCAAAAGGGAGAGGTGGGTGTTTGCCCGTGCAGGCACAGCTGGAAAACATGCTTCTACATACATCACATGTTATGGTAATAAGGCCTAGGCTCCTCCTGGGGCAGAGATCTGAACATTGAAAGGAAGCAAAGGTAACTCTTAGTCACTTCTCAGCCCCCTCTGAACAGACTTCACTCTTGCAGTGGGGTTTAGACCAGTTCAGGGCACTTGGTGATTGCTTCTCTTAACATAACTAAGAAAACAATTTGGAGAAACAGTTAAGTGCTCCCAAAACCTTCTTTGAGTTATCCAGGCCAGTTAGTTGGTGACAAAGTCTTGCTAGATTTTTTATATAAGCATACATTGAAACTCACTGAAGGGAAGGATGCCTAAACCTCTCTAATCCTTCAGAAACAAGTTTTGCTTGATGAACGTAGGCTGAAGTTGTGAAAAATAATTTTAATAAAGTTAGAACTTGTCTCTAAAAATATTTCTTTGAAAATAATAAGGAAAAGCAAATAAATTCTAGTTGATCATGTGGAGAATCATGCTTCTACAGAGACAAAAGATAATTTAGAGATTATTTACTGCTGAACAGTAACTTTAAAAAAACAAAATAGAAACTCAAGGAGTGTAATGTATCCACTTTGGAAATTCTAACATGGAAAACATCTTCCCCATTAAAATTAATTTTAAAATTAAGTCATTAATTTTTAAAAAATAATATCTGAGGAAAAAACACAAATTTAGTTCTATCTTTAATGAAATGTATTAGTTCTATATTTAACAAAGGTCTTATCTTGACCTGTATTTGTAAGGAGAAATACATATAGTGGAAATATTAGGACAAAATAGTTTTAATGTTACCCTTGAAATATGGCAGGAAAATGACAGAAGAATATACCTTTTGCTTCTTCCCTTCTTTCAGGTGTTCATTTCATTTTTCTCTTCGCACACAGACAGGAGATCCACAAAAGCCTGCATTCTGTTTTCATCTGAATTTGGTTTTCTTCTTTTTATGTATTTTTAAAAACATATTACTAATAAATGTCTTTATGATTTTGTGTTACTGTTTTTAGGATTGTTTAATTCTGGAAGGCTCTATATAAACATGTTTATGCAACATGGCAATGAGATTTTATTTAATTGCTATGATGTCTTTTAATTTTATTATCTATTTACTCAGACTGCACTATAGTATTTGCAAGACAGTTGGTTCTTCAAAACTATATTAGATGGGAATTGGGGATTGATGACTTCATATCTTACTGCAGCCTGAAAAAATACATATCTTCACAAATCCCAGAAGAACTTGTTTTGTTATGTATAGTTTGTAAAGCTACATGCCAATGCCAACAGTGGAAAACTTTAAATACTGCCTATCAACTCAAATGTTAATGGAAGATTATTAGTAATAAATATCATAGGAAGCTATAATTACCTCCTGCTGCTCTGCTACTTGAAGAGAGATGCTCTATCCATTCAGGTCATGCTGCATAACATATTCATTAAATATTTTCTGTACTAATGAGAATTTGTAGAGTAAAACAAACAAAAGAAATGCTTTATCAGTAAAGTAGAGGAAGACAGTCACAAATGTTAGCCCAGGGCCAGTCTTCCTCAGCAAAAAAGAGGAGGATTGGCAACAGATGTCAGCCAAGACCAGGGCTGGTCTTCCTCACACACACACACACACACACACACACACACACACACAAACAACAATAGCAAAAGAAGAGCACTTACTAAAGCAAAGAATTGTTGCCATTAAAAAAAAAAAATCTCTGATTTACAACAACCATACTGACTGGTATTATACCTTTTTTAATATTCTGTCTGGAAACAAATACATAAGGAGGAATTTATATAACACTAAGGCAATTTTATTTGTTCTCCATCTTTTCAGACTAGTGACATCTCTAGTGACACAGGTTTCTTTTCCATTATCATCATATGATTGCTTTAAATATTTAGTATATGCAAAATGTTATTTGTTCATGGGGATATTTTCATTTTTATAATGTGAAAAACCCAAATGTGCCAATTCTTCTAAAAGTAAGAGTCTATTTGTTTTTCTAAAAGACAACTTGTTAGAAAAAGATATTGAATTTAGATTTTTTGACTCCAAATTAGCTTAAGAATTTTAAAATTTCAAGGGTCCATTTTAATGTTCTTTACATTTTTAATAAAAAAGAGAAAAAGTGAAGTAATCAAAAGTTATGTTTAAAGTCCTTCTAGCATTTATATATTTGTTAACAATATAATAAGAACAAATGTTTGTTTTTGCTGCTAGATGAATTTAATCTGTAAATTTAGGAAGCACCTTATGTTTGGAGCACTGAGCAATGACAACTGTCTATATCCTAGAGTTTTTAAGCAACTGAATATTCTTCTAATCATTTGGATTTCAGTTGGTTATTTTCTCATTCCTTCCATATCTGCTGTTTCCTCTTACACTGGGTCCTTCAAAAAACTACAATATCTTTTTCATCCCATGACCTTCCTACTGGAGAATCCACCAATTCTTCAAATTTCCATTAAAAATGGCTACCTTGAAAATATGTAAGTTCTACTAATGTAGTTATGCTAATTATTCTCTTTTTCCAGATAGACTTCCTGATCTATTTCACTTGTTCACTATTAGAAAATATAGTGTGTTTAAATAACTGTCTCCCTTGCTAGATTAAAAATAGCATGCTGGTAGTGTCTGACTTATTACCCAAAGTTTACCAGTGTTCTAGGGCATAGTAAGTATGAAAATGGATTGAATTACTCTTAATTTTGTCTTTGCATTAGCTTGTTTGACAATCTTATCAAAACATAGGCCCAACTTAAATCTCCAGATCATTTTTCAAGTAAATTACTATAAAGCATATTGTTTGATCCTAAAATATGTATATAAAATATTTATATCTATGCTTATTTGTGCTCAATTCAGCCACTCAAGACATTTTTGTAGTAAACATATTAGATTCCCAACTAACTTTGAGCCATATGAGAATTTAATCAGTAAGCTTTATCTATCTGAAATAAATGCACACTGTTCAATGTTTAGCTTGGGGTAAATGTTCTAGATTGCTCGAAATACCAACATCATAATCTCTTCCTTCAAATATATTGGTTTCCAGGGTTCCTATCTGAGCTTGTAAGTGACTCTGAGCAATGGGCAACTCATGCTAATAGGGCAGCAAAATTGTTCTCATAGAGTTCAAGAGCCCTGTGGCCCTCATAGCCACTAGGCTTATTACCACACCAGGTCTGTTTTTGCCCACCGCCCAGAAAGCCCAACACACAGATGATGAGATTGCAGCAGAGTTTAATCACAAGGCAGCCAAGTGAGGAAATGAGAGAGAATGAATCTCAAACCTGCTTCCCTGAAAACAGGAACACAATCATATTTATGGGGTAGGGGGCAAGGTGGTCTGAAGTGATTGGAGGTGAGGAGAGATGAGGTAATTGATGATCTGTGCAAGCATAGTCAGGCTTCAGGACTCCCCATAGGACACATGTCCACAGAATGGTGGTTCCTGAAAAAATAGCTCAGAAAACCCATTACCATGGTGACCCGGGCCCCAGGGAGATGTTGTCTACAGGAACTTAGTGGGATTCAGCCTATTAACAATGGGTAAAAGTTCATTATACAGATTTAAGTCCTTGCCTTCCATTCTGACAAGTTTCTAGGTAAGGCCATTCCCCCCCTTCTTCCTGGTACAGGGAAGAAGATACCTTTGCAAATGGAGATTTCCTTTACAAATGTAAATGTCTCTTTCAAAGCATAACCAGAACTAAGAATGGGCTTAGCAAGGAACCCCTGACACCAAGAGATGTCTATGGTGATGGCCTGTTCTGGGGGCAGGCCTCCCATCCCAAACTCTTTTGGTCAGTTAGTGGGGGTGGGGGGTCAAAGTTTCTCTCTGGCAAGCAGAGACATATTTTGGGGTGACCAATTCCAATCCCCCCTCGTTACAAGCTGCTTAATCATCAGTGGCTAACTGTTTGCCAGTTTCAGGCTGAGCTAGATACCTTTTAGATTAAAGACCCACTCTCTGATCAATCTCATGAACTAGGTTTAAGGGCACTCACCACATGATTCTTCAACTTTCCCTCTAGCCCCCAACTTACACACACAGACACACCACACACACACACACACACACACACACACAGGTGCACATGTATGCACAGCTATCTTTTTATTTTGTTTTTCTACCAATTATACTGCATTAGCCTTCCACAGTGCCAAAAAGTGTTTATATTTACTCATCCACTAAATCAGATCTCAAATCATTAGCAATAGAAAATTATCTTTTCTATTCTTTGAAGATGAGGACTATATTTTGGAAAAATGTCATGCATTCCCACATAGCTATAATAAAATGGATATAAAAATGGATAGCTTTGGGGGCTGCCCAGTGGCACAGCAGTTTAGTCCATACTTGGCAGCCCGGGGTTCACAGGTTCGGATCCCAGGTGCCCGCTGATGCACTGCTCGTCAGCCACGCCATGGCAGTGTCCCATATAAAGTAGAGGAAGATGGACACGGTTGTTAGCCCAGGGCCAGTCTTCCTCAGCAAAAAGAGGAGGATTGGCAATGGATGTTAGCTCAGGGCTGGTCTTCCTCACACACAAAAAAATGAATAGCTTTGAAAGTACCACAAATAAAATGGATTAGTTACAGAAGCTTGGTTTAATGAATTATGGGGATTTGGTCAACTTTAACACCATGACATCTTGCAAAAGATTTCAATGCAATGTGTAAGTATATGCTAATGTGTAAGGAGCTCAGTTAAAACTCACCATGAAGATCAATAGGTAATCTTTGAAAATTTTGGGATAAATAAAAATAAATTGCTTTATTTGGGGATAAAGAAATAAATGTATATGAGTGTGTACAAAATGTTTCTGAGAAGAGTCCCCAAAGGACATGGAGAACAGTTACCTTGGGGAAAATTACTGGTGATATTTAGGGTAAGGGGACTCAAGATTTTAAACTTTTAATTTTCCATGGGTATTTCTGGAAAACCAGGAGTTTGTCACCATAGCCAAATCAATGAACACAATGACAAGGGTTTGAGGAAGAGAAAAATGTTTAATTTTGCTAACAAAATGAGGGTGCAGTGGGCTCATGCCTCAAAGTCCACAGTCCTCCTGAGGCCCCCAGAGCTGGGGTTTTTAAACAAAAATCTATGGGAAGGAATGTGCTCTCTATGTGACTTTAACCATCTGGTGAGAGAAAATTTATGAGGGTCCCAGACGTTCTGGCACCATGCCAGTTTTTATCCCTATCTACAACAGGAGGTTTAGGGCTTCATCCACCAATCTTCCTGGGCCACCTGAAATTGGGCTGGTATGGGGGAAGAAAGAAACTGCTGCCAATCAACAGTTACAAAATTTACAGGGTTTTAGATGGGTGGGGGGAGCTGTGGCCTCGTAGTTCAGCATCCTCCCATCAGCCTGCATTTGGTGAAGACAAGAGAAGCTGCAGGTGTCAGCGTCCATGATGAATCGTGGATCTGGGTGTCAGGAAGCCAAGGGTGGGGGAATTCACCTTCAGCTGCTTGATATTCTCTGGATGTCAGTTTCCCCGTAACAAGACTCCAAAATACCCTTAACTAACCCAACTTCAGTGAGCCCCCCCACACACATAAGGCCACCTGGGCTGTAACAATTTGTCACTTCTATTTGCCTTGTGAAGTTTAGGGATACAAAGGTTTAAAAAACAACCAATATCTAAACGTGAATGTAACTTAGAGGAGCTGGGACAGGGAATGAGGGCTTTTGGTTTTAATCCCATAAATGCGGGGTTCAACATAGGGGAACTGATAACAGGGCCAGCAACAGGTGTAGTGGGTTAAAGAGTGGCCCCGAAAAAGATATATTCTCAGAAAGCTGTGAATGTGAACTTATTTAGGAAAAAAGTATTTTCAAATGTAATTAAGTTAAAGATCTCAAGATGAGATCATCTTGAATTAAGATAGGCCTTAAATACAATGACAAGTAAAGTGTCCTTATATGACTCAGAGGAGAAGGCTATGTGAAGATGGAGGCAGAGATGAGAGTGATGTGTCCACAAACAGAGGATTGCCAAGGATTGCTGACACCCACCAGAAGCTATGAGAGAGGCATGGATAGGTTATTCTCCATACTCAAAAAGTAACCATCCCTGCCAGCACCTTGATTTCAGATTTCTGGCCTCTAGAACTTTCAGAGAACAAATTTCTGTTGTTTTTAAGCCACCGAGTTTGTGATGATTTATTACAGCAAGCCAGGGAAACTAATAACCTACATTTCTGTCGTGTTAAAAAAATTTAACTCATAGGCATGTATGACTTTATTTTCATTTTTGCATATTTGGTTTCCTATTTTTATTTTCTATCTGTATTGAACAAATAAAGTCTAAATAAGACAAGGAAAAAATCTGTGGGGAGTAGACCTGTGGGTTGGCTTGAAATTTAATTTTTATCCTTTATTTATAATTATATTAGTGCTTCTGGTAGTAGTGTTGGTATATTTTCCTTATTAAAAGAAAAGTTTGCAGGGGCTGCGCGGTGGCGCAGCGGTTTAGTCCGCGCTTGGCAGCCCGGGGTTTGCGAGTTCGGATCCCGGGCGCCCGCCAACGCACTGCCTGTCAGCCATGCCGTGGCGGCGTCCCATATAAAGTGGAGGAAGATGGGCACGATGTTAGCCCAGGGCCAGTCTTCCTCAGCAAAAAGGGGAGGATTGGCAACACATGTTAGCTCAGGGCTGGTCTTCCCCACAAAAAAAAAAAAAAGAAAAAAGAAAAGTTTGCATATTCATATCCTGTTATACATTCTTATCCAAGTGAAAATAAAACTTCTTGAGCCTAGCAGAGGTATTAAAGTACACTTGGACTTTTGACTAAAAAACTTCTTCCTCTTAATATACACTTTCTGAGTATAGTCATTTGGGAAAACAAAGCTACATAAGTAGACTATTTTTTTCAGTGTACATTTCTCTAGAAAGTGTTGTAGTGTAGTGTTAACATGATAGAAGTAAACTCCCTGTGTTCAATCCCCTGTTCTACTTTTTATTAGCTTGATGAACTAGCATAAGTGACTTGTATCCTCAAGTAAAGTTTTCTCATCTAAAATCAGAAATGATAATAAAATTATGTATGTCATAGAGCTTTTAAGAGAATTGAATATGTATATATACACATAATGCACACATATATGTATAATAGAAAAATTCCTGGTACATGGCACTGTGGGTTTATTTAATAAAGGTGTTTTTCTAATTTATCAAAGAAATTTATTAAAACTTATTAAATTACACAGACTACTCTGTATAGAACTTATTTTTGTGGTGGGAGAAACAACAAGAACAGTTTAAGTTTTAGAATTTAATTTTCTCATTCCCAAAACATGAATCATCATTTTGAGAACTTTTATGTTTTTCAAAATTAATCTTTTCTCTCTACAAGCACACAACACACACATACATTCACTTTATCTCATTTTGGATAAAAATACTCTACATCCTGGCAGCGAGGATACTAAATTACACCTTATTAATTTTCTGCATAGCATACTGTTTAAGAATATTGACTTAGGGGGTCGGCCTTGTGGCATAGCAATTAAGTTCTCATGCTTTGCTTAGGCAGCCCAGGATTCGCAGGTTCGGATCCCGGGGACGGACAGATGCACCACTTGTCAGCCATGCAGCGGCGGCGTCTCATATAAAGTGGAGGAAGATGAGCACGGATGTTAGCCCAGGGCCAGTCTTCCTCAGCAAAAAGAGGAGGATTGGCAATGGATGTTAGCTCAGGGCTAATCTTTCTCACACAGGAAAAAAAGAATATTGACTTTGGACTAGAATAGGATCCTGTTTTGGTTTTTTTTGGCACAATAAGTGTTATATAGATACATTTTGTTGTTTTAATTTATTACCATGTTCCAAAGCAGTCACTCTTAGGACATAGGCTGAGAGGAACACAGCTTTAAGTCACCAGCGATGGTATGATTCTAAAAGAGGTAGACGTGGAAAACTTAGACATTGGAAATCAAAATCTATAGAGAATTTACCATTTTGTGTCATAAATTCTAAATACACTTATGTATATAATGAGTTTAAAAATCTTTTTGAAATATTTGATTTAATTTCATCCTCTATGTGAGTAATTTGTGGTAACAAATGTGTGGGTCTCAAGTATCTCATAATTTATACCAAAAATGATATTCATATTTACTTTTTTACTCTAAGTTTGGTTACTTGCTTTTTTTCCCATTTTGTTTTTCTTTGAAAATATTTCTTCTCCAGTTTATAAACTGGTTCGGAATGAAGGCAAATTTTCCAATACTTTTAACAATATAAAATGCTGTTAAGCTCTTAAGTGAAGGGAATATGAAGTAAGTTAAATATTCTAAAAACTGAAAAGAAGTTTAAATAATTGCTTCCATTCTAATTATTAACTGAAAGTGTAACTGAGAACAAATAATGATAAAAGGCAGACTCATTATTTTTAAATGAAAGCTTAATGTTTTATTTTATTAACTGATATTTGTACTTGTGGATCTGCTTAAGTTAATTAATTTAAAAATATGTGCAATTGTTTACATTTTACAATCCTGAAAAGCAAACAGTAAAAGTCCAGTTCACCAGCCATTTAAATTAATAGAGTATTCTCACTGACCACATCATGTCTGATCAAGTAGTGATGAAATGAGATGGACTTAATTTACAAAGTAACAGTGAAAGTTTGTCCAGATTTATAGGTTATGCCTGGATTTCTGTGTTTTGTATAGGAATTTAGAATGCACAAGCAAGAATGGGTTAAGAAGCAGTAAGTGATTGATATTTAGATGGTTTTGACTCTAACGAGAAAATATATTAAACCTTCATATAGACCAACTTTTAAACGTGATCATATTGGAGAGTCCCTATTCTATGCATGGTATCACTTTTTAAAAATAATTGCAGACAAACTTAACACCTAATCTATCAATCTTCCTCTTGTAATTTTTACATAATCTGAAAGGAAAATGATTTATTTAACATACACAGACTAGTTATTAAATTATCTTTTTTTGCAGTTAATTAGGTGAAAACACAAATGCGAATAAATGTATAAAACATGATATGATGGAGTGTACTTTTCTACACATACATAGAGATACACACATGCACATCAATGCAGCACACATCAGATGCATATTTAGATACAGACATATATACATACATATACACACACACACATAGATTCTCATAGGTATATGGATATGTAAATGCATCAATTGTATGCTCTCTGTATGTAGAGAAATGCATGATTATATACAGTGAACATTAATGTATATTAAATTTCATACATATATTCCAAATCACAAACACTTGAAAGTAGCCAGATAGCCACCCCCACTTAGGACATATTATAAGAAGTGGATTCTGGTTCACTTTAGCCTTTCTTTTTTTAGTGAATGAGCATTGATGTTCTGTGGCTTCATCAGTATAAAACGGGAACTTAAAACAATATGTGACTCACAGGCATTTGTTTTTTTTTGTTTTTTTTTTGTGGGGAAGACCAGCCCTGAGCTAACATCCGTCGCCAATCCTCCCCTTTTTGCTGAGGAAGACTGGCCCTGGGCTAACATCCGTGCCCGTCTTTCCTCTACTTTATATGGGACGCTGCCACGGCATGGCTGGCAGGCAGTGCGTCGGCGGGCGCCCGGGCTCGCGAACCCCGGGCTGCCAAGCGCGGACTAAACCGCTGCGCCACCGGGCGGCCCGACTCACAGGCATTTGTGAAAATTAAGTACAATAATGCATGGTGCTAGCCTTTAAATTAATAATATCTGTATATATTACCTAATATAATTATCATGATTACAATTATTAGTATAGTCTAAACTAAGAAGAATATACTATATCATGAGATACTGGCTCCCAGAACTTTATTTTTGTATCTCCAAATGTCTATAAATAATATAAATTTTTTATTCTGCTAATCATTTTGATAACTCCTTTTGTATATAATTTGACATTTATAATCTAAAATTTTATAGCAAGGGCATCAGCTGCAGCAAACTCCTTCATTAGTTTTGAAGATAAATATTTTAGGATATCAATATTAAAATATGTCCAAGTCCCTTACAGTTATTTAATGTCTATGGGACATTGTAAATAACATTGCTTTCTTTTTCAAACACATATATTTGAGTTTATGATATAAGAAACACACATGCATGAGTGCTCTTTTTCAAAGTTTAATAAATATTTTACTAGTGTGCTGAAATATTATAATTATTGTTGAACAACTCTAAATGTGTCTATAGTAATCTACAGCTATTAATCTGCATAGATATACATCATTTCATCAGACTAATACACAAAGAGAAATCATTATATTCTAAATAAATTTACTTATTTAGAAACAGAAGAGTTTACTCAGGAAATTCACATTTAAAATAAAATCTTCACTAGTTAGCTGATGTGGGATCTCTGATAACATAATCTCTGACCAAGAAACCCATTTTATGCTGAAGGAGGTGTCCTGAATGGCAAACGTTGCTGAGATCCACTGTTTTTTCCCATATACCACATGACCCAGAAGTACTCTACCTGGCAGAACCCTGGAATGGCCTACAAAAAGCTCAGTTCTAACCCCTATAGGGTTGGAGTGCAGTTTTCCAGAATGCGGCATATGCACTGACAAATTGGGACCAGCCCAATGGCATAGTGGTTAAGTTTGCTCTTTGCTTTGGCAACCTGGGGTTCGTGGGTTCAGATCCTGGGCGCAGAGCTACACACCACTTGTCAAGCCATACTGTGGCAGCATCCCACATACAAAACAGAAGAAGATGGTCACAGATGTTAGCTCAAGGCCAATCTTCCTCAGCAAAAAGAGGAGGACTGGCAATGGATGTTAGCTCAGGGCCAATCATCCTCACCAAAAAAAAAGGGGGGGGTGATATATTGTGTGGAAATGGGATTGAACCCTTTCACCATCAGTTCCAGTGTCCTACTTGCAAAGTTGTGTTTTTCATTCCCACTGGAGGCTGTATAGAGTATTGTTCAAAAAATATTCACGCTCCACTCCCCCAACCCACCCACACACACTCCATGGGAAGAGTATACTTTTCTGCTCTATTGATGTTGGGCTTGGCAATGTCATATGCTTGGCCCCTTGGAGTATATTTCCCCACACTTTGATACTGGGCACAGACAAGTGACTTGCTTTAGCCATGGTATGGTAGCACAGACAATGCAAGCAAAGGCTTGATGTAGCTAGCCTTGTAGTTGGCCTTGCCCTCCTATGTTTCTGCCATCATCATGAGAAGAATATGCCCAGGTAGCCCACTGATCCCAGAAATATGGGAAACACATGGAGCAGGACCAACCCAGCCAACTAGCAAACCCACAGCTTAAAGCAGAGCTTTCCCAATAGATCTGTGAGCATGATCATAAACGTTTAGTGTTGGAGGTTTACAATAAATAAATTCTTGAGGTTATCCATAGACTCTCTCCTAGTTGTTGGACAGTAAACCCGGGTTCAAAAACTCACATAAAAAATGGAAATTTCTGGAGGGCAAAGTCTATTTCTTGTTATGTTTCCACTTTATTTCCTATTACACTCTTTTGAGGACATTAGGTACTTGAAAAAATGACTGTGTAATTATGGATTTCTTATATTTGGCAAAAACTTGTGAGAATTCTGTTAAACAGATTGTAATGCTAAATATAAGAGGAGACATTATGCTGACTTTTTTTTCCTGATTTTGAAGTATATTCATTGTTGCTGTAAACCATCAACTTTAAAAGTACCACTATAGCTGACCCAGTAAATACCCAGTATTCACATTAAAGTAAGTGCTGAAGAATTCAAGAATTGCTAACAACCTACTCTGAAGTGTATTCTTTGTGCCTTTTTTTTCTTTTCACCAAGGAAGAAAACAGAAATAATCAATTTAATTATGCATGCTTGTAATTCCTCCTTTGTTATTCAGAGGAGCAACACTGTTATTTGTGACTTATTCAACCTACGACAAAATGTGCAAGTGAATTTCAGACTTTATTTTTTAACATGAAGTAGGGAAGCTTTAAGCTGTCACAGTCCATGACAGGTATTTAAAACTTCTGTTGCTAGTTCCACCTCTGTTCTAAACATATTCAGAAAGCTGACATTTCAGAACAGACTATTTCTTGATTCTGACTGGCAAGAATATTCACTGGAATAACTTATTCTTATTGAATAAAAAACATAGGCTAAAATTGAAATGACTAGAAAAGGTAACTTCTGCAAGTAATGTAGTATACTTTCATTTAAATACCAAAAAAAAGAAAAAAAATGCTACTTACTGAACATAATTAGGCCAAACTAACTCTCAGGCTAATAATTTATAACATCAGTCAATCCGCCCTTCCCCCATCTCCAAGGAATCGATCTATTGTTAGATCTAGTGTAATATTATTTCATGCAGAAAAAGCATCAGTATCTTCTATTTCTGTTTCATCTGTACGGAAAGAAAAAAAAACACGATACCGTTGCATACACTATTTGGCCAATAAATGGAATTTAAATTATATGTTGATCAGGAAACTAAATTCCTACAGGGAATGTTTTATTGTAATATCTGCAAAAGTGGCTTGTTATGTTAAAAGTCTTAACAGGTGAAATTCTCAGAAATAAAAGAGAAAATCCAATAATTTTAACTCAGTATTTATGGCATAATCTGTGTTAAAAGTCTTTGAAGTCAGGGACAAATTATTTACCCCAGCTATTTTATTACACTCCAGATGAATTACATAAAAAAGTATAATATATAGTATGTTGCCACATAATTATATGTAATATATACCATTATATAATATATAAAATTGTAATATGCACAAAAAATGAAAATAATGAAATAAAATATAAAAATTTTGCTCTTTAAAAATTTTAATATTAAATTTTTATATCCAAATTCATTTTTTTATTTACCTGTAAAATATAAATGCAAATTTTCATGTTTGTATTTATTTGTATCTCTGACACAAAAGTGGCCTAATTCAATATCTTTGTATGGTGGCAACGATTCAATGCCTTTCCACACATTTGCCAAGACAAAGTTGGTTGTTTCTGGCTGTAAAAGAATAAAAGATTAGCAAAGACTCTTAAAAGAAAGTTATTTTTTTTGTTCCAAAAGATTTTATAATGACCTGTTCTTTTGTGGAAATATATCAGAGAATCAAGAATATGGAAAGAATATAGAGAATGATAAATATAGATGCAGAAAAAAAATTGGGAAAATAAATTATTCCAAAAATAGCAAATATAACAGGTATCTGATATGTTGAGGGACTTATGAAAGCAACAGCGATATTCTTAAATATGGTACCAACAAATTGACTAGAGCCAGGGGGTAGAAGCCTATGGAAAGTATAACACATATACTATCTAAGATAGCATTTTAAGAGAGAGCTCCAAAGTATATTCAAGTGAAATCAATCCTTCACCAGAAAAAAAGCTCCATGAAAGCAAACATTTTTACTGTGTTCTTCACAATCATATTCCCAGTACCCAGAACCTGCTTGATATATGGTCAGCACTTGATAAATATTAAATTAATGGATGAATAAATGAACTGCTTGAATAGAAGCCATTCATAAGTTCAATAAAGAGGTGGAAACAAAAATTTCAAAAGGCAGGTGTGGTGTCCTAAACTGTATGGTTAAAGGAGCAAATGATATAAAATGGTGTAAGAAGTCAAAATGGTATACTAAAAGTATGCAAATCCCAAAGGAATCCCCAGAGATCCTTGGTGAAATAAATGACTCCAGGTCTGGTAGAAAAGGTACAAGATGTGTCTGGGATATTGTGCAAATAACAATGCAAAAGAAATGGTACTGGGCCATTTTAGTGATGTCGAAAAAATGAGGAGCCAAATTAAAAAGACTCCCACTGGCCATGCTGAGATATTTGTGGATAAAATCAGAAGATATCTAAAATTGGCTTCAAAATAATCCATTAGGTAAGAGGCGTTAAGTATGATCTGTAGAAGAAATACAATCAATACTGAGCGGATAAGTGGAATGTAGGTGATAGGTCCTTGATGTTCATTACACCAGAATCTACATGTTTGCATATGGGAAATTTTCCCTTAAAAATCTGAGGAGTACTTGAACTATAATGTACCCTGATGCACAGGTAGTCTTTTGCAAAGACGAATTATATTGTTTGTAAAAAATGACACTTCTTGTTTCATCAGGGCCTTATATTCTGTATTCTGAAATAAATGCTTAAAAAATTGAAAAAATGAAATTGAAAAAGAAATATGTAATAAACATAACTGGTTTCGTTTTTCTGGAACCCCAATCATCTTTTCCTTATAAAATGATCTCTCTTTCTTAGACATAGGTACCCATAAATCTCAAGCTAGTCCAAGCAGACAACTCTTCTAGAGTGTGTGCCACAACTTTTGAATAAGAGCAAGCCTGAAACACTGGTAGGATGCGAGTGTAAACTTACTAGCGGCCATCGTGTCCAGCAACTTGCAGGAACATGTTTAAGAAATGAGTAGATGGACTGGGATCAAAAGTCTCTTGAGCATTTGGATTCAGCCATACCTAAATACCTGTGTAAAAGTAATGCCCTTTATTTTTTAAGTTATTTTAAGTTAGAATTCTCTCACTTTCAATCTAAAATATATTAACCAATATAGGGCCAATAATGTCTGATGATAGAGTCCATTGATAATTTAATTATTTGAGATATAGTGCTTGTAAATCAGCTAGCATCCCTACCACACATATAAGAGGCAAGACAAATGACCCCTCTTGAATCAGATAGGAGAAGATGAAAAGATGTAGGATAAAACAGAGGATTAGGCCCACAATGATTGGTTTAATGGATTGACTGCCAGTGAGTGCACTATCTGCCTTAGGGTAAAGATCAAGAGGGATGGTTAGGAATACATTTAGTGCAATTTATATGCAAATACCTTAGATATATTAAACTTGAAATTACTGAGCAAGTAAAGACTAAAAAGAAAAATGCTGAAACCCATGAAAGAAGTAAGGCAGAAAAATTAGAACAATGATAAGTAAAACCTAGACAGAAGACTCCTGAGCAGAATAAATACAATTTATTAGCCAGACTGACAAAAACTTCTCCCCAATTCTGTGATGAGGAGGAGGTGAGGGTTTAATATTAGAATCACATTTTAATGTATTTTAATTCCTTTGTAGTTTCAGGGAATATTCAAGTAAACTATAAAAACAATTTATAAGTCATTTTTTATGGACATAGTCATTCTTTGGCTCTTGTTTTTAATGTCCAGCTTAAAAACAAAACAGAAAGAACTTCCAGTTAATTTTATACATCAAAACTTATGGATTTTGAGGCTTTTATTTCATAAAGAGTCAGAATGTTGGTGCCCAGATGAGGTAAAGCCATGTAAATATCACACTTTAAGGGATGGTACCTTAGTTGTGCTATGAAGTACAGTGACTCCCAGTCAACTCCCAATTATACTAGAAGACAAGGGATGATTTGTATGAATAAATAAGGCAACATTTAAAGGCTAGACGAGTTTATACAGGTGGCTCTTTGAATATTTGTTTGTTTTATTTCAATAGTATTCAATATTTGCTCAAAAAAAAGAAAAAGAAATGCTTCTAAAAGGAATCATGCTTAAGCATAAAGTTGTTGACAGAAATGCATTTCTACTCGAAAGAAAAATGTATTTGTATTTTACTTAGTTTAATATTCATGGAATTTCTTATTTCCATTTGCAGAGATAAGCAAACCTAAACTTCATTCAATTTTCTGCATTTCCCACCTATTTCAATCAAAAGTAAGCTAAAGTATTTTTATTGTTTCTTCAAAGTTGCTCAGTTACCATTGCAAGTTTTTGATCTTATCTTTATAACAGTTCCACTTTATTTGATTATTGTATATGGATACTTCATTTAATATTTAATATAGTTTATTAATTTAAAAAACCACAAAACTTGACATTAATATTTTGAAGCCCTCTCGAAAGTCTATTTTAAATGGCCTAAATATCTCTCTGCTGATTTTCGAAAAGATGTACGTTTCTCCTTTTGTAGCTTTTGTCTAATTTTCAAAAAGACTCAAATTGAACACACAGCATTCCTTTAAAAACTTTTAAATTGCTTCTCATGTTGTAATCAAACAAGATAATTAATTCGTTGACATACAGAGATAAATGACACTTAGGAGGCATTGTCTTTTAACAGTGTTTTTATTTCATTTGACAAACATTTACAAAAGTCAATTATTACCTTGCTATTGTTCTATGATCCATGTACGTGATAGTGAGAGCAGTAGACATAATCTCTTCTCTCCTAATATGGGATGGGAAAGGAGGCAAGGATTTGAAAAATAAATAAATGACAAATGCAGAAAACCCCACAAAATGTAAAGTGCAAATGGAAGAAAGTTACTGAAAGCTGTTACAGAGAATAATGGGAAGGGGGTGTTCAAAGTTATCACAGAAGGCTTAATGGAAGAGACGATATTTAAGGTGAAACTTCTAGGATGATTTGGAGCCACAGAAGTGCACTTCATCAGGAATAAACAGCCCATCTAATGGCCATGAGCCTGGAAAGGGCTTAATATATTTGTTGAATGAGGAAAAGGCCAGGGTGACATTGGCTCTTAGGGAACAAATGGCAAAGTATTATGGGATTCGGCTGGTGTGGTGAACAGCCCCAGACCAAACAGAACTCTGTATGTCAGAGTAGGAACCATAGATTTTGTTCTGAATGGAACATAAAGCAGGTGGTTGGGGTGGGGTTGGGGGAGTGTTTGCTGATGGTGCTGTTGCATGATGTGATTTACCTTGTAAAAAGATCACTTGGCTATTTATGAAGAATATACCGGAGTTTAGAATTCCAGTGACTGTTCCTTGTGCATTTTACAAATAAAAAACAAACACTGGAGCGTCTTAAAAACATAAGTGAGACTCGCTATATAAATATAATCACATATACTTCTTGAAGTGACACCATTAGATTAGATTAATATTCTGCTCTTCAAGCATCCATTTCCCTGACAAATACATACTAAACTGCATACAAAAGCAAATTTTTAAAAATAGTGCATTCAAATTTCTCCTAGTATTATATTTATGTATTTAGTATTTTGATTATTGTAAAGACATATTTCTGAATTTCTTCTTTAAAATTGTCACAAGTGGGAGTTGCTACTGGAATTATTTGACTGCTACACATCATATAATGTACTTGGCAACATCCCACAAGAAAGAATATGCAGCCACAAATATCAATAGTGTTGAATCTGAGAAATACAGGTCTATTGAGACCACGAAAGTAACATGAAATGAATCGGGGCCAGAAATATAACTTTTTAACCTAAATCTACTATTTAAAAAGATCAAATATGCATGCATTCACAACGATAATGGCAACTGAGATAACTTCAGCAAGATGGCGGAATAAGATGTCTCCGCTCTAGTCCTGCCCATAGAAACGCCAATTAAACAGCTCTCCACCAATAAGAGTAACGTTGTGAAATTCTGTAACACAAGGAAAAGGTTACAGTTCACTGATGGAGCAAAATCAAAAGAAACAAAAGCCTGAGAGAAACTGCATTAAAAGGGTAAGAAGGGGAGTTTTGCTTTATTCGCATCACCCCTCCCTGAGCTGCCACACTGCAGTGACAAGAAGGACCACGTGGCCCCCAATTTCTGCAGTAGAGGAAAGAGAGACCAGGGTGGATGTCCAGCTTCATAAGCCTCTCAGGACACTCCCAAAGAGGCCCACTTCTGTCTCAGCTTACGCAGAACTGGGGGAAATGGAATGGTTAGACCACCTGGGGACGGCTAGGAGCAAAGAATAGGGGCAGGGCTGTCAGTAGCCAATGCTGCGAATCTCCTCCACGCTCCCTGGGCCTGAGAGCACCACGCACCAACCTTGCCCCACTGTGGAGCCTGTCAGGAGCCTCCCTCCACCACCGAGTCCCGCCCGTGGCCTGGCAGTCACAGAGCCCTCCCTATTGGACCCCTCAGAGGAGCACCATCTGGAGTCTCGCCCCACTGGGAGCCTCACCAGCAGCTTCGCCCAACCCTGGAGCCTGGCTCCACCACGAAGCCCTGCTAGTGGCTCCCTCACCATGGAATCCTACCAGCAGCCTCATCACCGTGGAGTCCTGCCTCCTGGCCAGGCCCAAACAAGAAGTTCCGTCCAGAACCTCTCTCATCATGGAGCCTCACTAGTGGTCCTCCCTCACGGCAGAGCCCAGCCAGTCAGCTTCATCTGATCTCGGTGATGCACCAGTGGCCTTGCCAGAACACAGAGACCAGCAAGACAGCTGTGACTAACTGCAGAGACCCAGCAGTAGGCCCTGCCCAACCGTGGACTCTGCAGACAGCAACAGTGGTCCCTATCCAACTGCAGACCAAGGCAACAGGTCTCTCACAACCACAGAGATGCATCAGCTGGCCCTGCCCAACCGCTCAGCCTTGCCAAGCAGCCCCCTTTGGAGTGGAGCCCAGCAGAGGGCTAAATGATTATACCAGTGGAAAACAGAATGTGCCCATCTGGCCTTGAAGAGAGGGAAGTTGGCAATTCTTACTGTGAGGCAGATTCTCCCCTGTGCCTAGAGGAAACCAGGGTGCAGTGGCCCAACCACCCAGGTGGGAGCCAAGGCCAAAGATTAGTGCCACACAACCACTGGGTCTCATTTGGGGCTACCAAATAAATACTTGGGTGGTGTGACCAGTCAGTGCCAAACCAGTCACTCTCCTTTAATGTGACAAAATGACTACACAGTTCCAGCAATATCCATCCCATATTCTTGGTACAATTGTGTTGATTCTGCTTAGAGTGATTTTTCTCTTCTCAACATAGGAAAGCACAAGTGCTCAGATGTCCATAACCCAGGGTAAGCCACATGAACCCTTCCCAAATCTGAGTATAGCCACCCATGGCTCTGTTCGTGGTGTTTTAGGACTTTTCTGGTCAGCAGTTTGATGCACTGCTTGTGTAGTTTGATTGACAGAAAAAGAATACCTATGCCCAGTGTTATTCATAGTGTGAGCCATAGGTCAGGTTTCTGGATCATTATATTCCAGTAAAGTCTGCAGAGTCCTGCTGCAGAAGCAAATCTTCATGTTCACATCAATGTGATGGGCCCATTTTGCTGACCTGGAGAAGGAGAACAGAGACAGGTCTCGGGCTACCATTCAATGAAATATTGTGAGGTTGTGCAGATAGTCTTGGGGAACCACTTTGAAAGGTCCATTGTTGTCCCTCCCACACGAAAGCAAATTGATCTTGCACTCAGAGGCCAGGAGTATACTGACAAAAAGCATCTACTAAGTCCAGTACAGCATGGTACAATCTCAGGACTATGGCCAAGGTATCTAAGATGGTGGCAATGTTGGGCACAGCCACGTGGATGGGGGGAACTACCTTCTTCCATTCTCAGCAGTCCACTATCATCTGCTGTGAGCCATCTGACTTTTCTACTGACCATACCAGGCTGTTGAAAGCACTATGGGCAGGGCATACAATACCCATTCAGTGCAGTTCTTGGAGTTTCTCCTGTCTCGTTATGTCCCCCAGGCAACTTAATTGTTTCACAGCTATCATTCTTCATTGGGGTGGTAGATAGTTGGTTCTCAGTTGGCATTTCCCCTCAGCACTGGTTTGATTACTCTAACCTGGAGGGGGAATGCACCGATAGAGGTTTGCAGAGTTTGCTCTTGTAAAATATCAATGCCCGATAGGTTCTCTGGTATTGGAGAGATAATGACAGTCTCATGGGGGAGAATGTCCAATTTGCACTGTCAAAGAGTCCTTCCAGACCATAACCTTCTACCCTCCATAATGATCAATGGTGCTGAGGGGGCCAGAAAACTTCTGAGGGTTACCATGTAGTAGAGTACATTCAGCTCCAGTATCAACAAGAGCCATCACATTATTTCTGGGGGACTAGTGAATAGTGAGCTCAACCTGGGGACTCCAGTTGTTCCCAGTGGCCCTCACCTGGAGGCCATCTTGGTTTGGGTCCTATACCCAGGGCATGGGATACACCCTCCCCAAATAGGACTGTGTCTCTCAGGCCTCTGCTGGAGCAGGTGGAGCACTAGGGGTAGTAGGGGCAGGTCTGAACTGTTAAGGTTTTAAGGCTTTCCATAGGTTGACCAACACAGTGTTAGGTTGCTGGTCTATTTTTCATGTGGGGACTTGGCAGCAATGAGGTCAAACTACATCTGCCTTTAGGTCACTTTTATTGGAATGTTTTAAGCTGATTGGGGTAGGCTTATGGCTTCTTGAATTCCCTCTCTGTCTTGAGTCTCTCTCATAGCCTGTACCTGTTTCTGGCTTTTGTCAGATTTCCCCAGATCAGCACTGGTTTGCCCAACATCATAAATGTCTTGTACCACAACTGGGCTCAGCATGCATATCAGCATCCACCAGCAGGTGCTAGGGACAAACTGGACCATCTTGGCTTTCATTCTTACAGTGAGTGTGGCCCTATCAGGGCATTCAAAGACAGGGATGTAGATGGCTTGTCTCATTCCAACTCCCTAAGAATATACTGTGCCTCTTCTAGAGATTTCCAGGGTCCCACATGCTCAGGGAGATCTCTGTCATTGGATGAAGCCCCCCTGTAGGCTAGAATAATCCAATTCATAAGGGAGTGAATACCTTGAACTCCCCAAGCACGATGCAGGTGCTGCCAGAAGGCAGGGTGTATGGCAATGTTGCTCATTTTCTTAGCCTCCTGCAGGGTCAGAAAAATGCCATCACCCCCCATACCCCATAGCTGCACTAATCATGCGTGGATACTTTCCCTGGCCTTTTGCTGAAACTTGTTAACTGTATCAATAATTTCAGTGGGAGTATATTTTCTCATCATGAATATTTCCTGAGTGGGGGGTTGCCCCACTAGCCGGATTTGTTGCCGTGTTTTTGCTTCCCTTTGTATTAGGGGTTAGATGGCATGGAGTGTTTTGTTCATTTCATTGTCAATCACCACAACATCCTCCTCTTCATTCTCCTCCCTTTCCCAGAGATTCCACCTCTTAGTGTCCCAATTAGGCTTTGTCACAAGCACTCAGATCTTAATCCACTGCAGCTTGTGCCTTCCTGGCTTTGTAAAATGACATGCTAAAGTCTTCAACTTATTGTCCTGCTCTCCCACCTTGTCTGCCAGCCCCGAAGCTAGCAGAGTAGTGGACAACCACATGTTCTCCTCTAACCTCAGCTCTCCCTCCAACATTCTAGCTCGAGCTTCAGCTTCTAGTTGGGCATCGATGGCCAGCTAAACTGCCCACAGTAGAGACCAGTTCACTGCAGCAGCCATTCATTTTCCTTCTTTGTCACAATGTGCTATGTGCGGTTCCTTATAGAAACCGAAGAAAGAGGCAGGCCATGCCAAATTGGAAGGTAGCAATTTTAATAAGCAAGGGAACTTACATATGAGGCTAGCCTTAGGAGGTCCCAAGACAGGTAGATCTCTGCACCCATCCACCAGAATCTTAAAAGTTTATATAGAAAACTTAGCTGGGTCCAGCCACATATTCTATCCAGATTGTCTCAACACCACATTACTATTTTGAGGCTGTGTCCTTGAGGCAGCTTCTAGTGCAGAGAAGGCAAGTGGAATGCACATTCCGAGGACTGAGAAGGGGGTTAGGAGGCTCCACTTGCCTCATTCCAGCTCATGGGTCAATTGGTGGTCATGTCCTCTCAATGACCTCCTCCAACAGCTGACTGGTGAAAGCCTTTCCCTGCCAAAGTCAACCTGTAAAACCTGGAAGAAGTGTTCACATTTTTAAATGTGCCAACATCTAGGCAAGGGTACAAGGATCAGGGAGAATCAGGGAAATGTGACACCTCCAAAGGAAACTAATAAATCTTCAGTAACTGATGTTAAAGAAACAGAGATCTATGAACTGCCAGAAAAAGAATTCAAAATTATTGTCTTAAAGAAACTCAGTGAACTACACACAATGTAATGAAATTAGATATCAATAATGTAAGGCAAACAGAAAAATTCATAAATACATGGAAATTGAACAACACATGTTTAACAAGCATTTGGTCAAAGAATAAATCAAAAAAGACATTAGAAAATATCTTGAGACAAGTGAAAACAAAAACACAGCATATTAAAACTTATGGGATGCAGCAAAAGCAGTGTTAAGAGAGAAGTTTTTAGCGATAAATACCTACCTTAAAAAAGAGAGAAAGGGGCTGGCCCAGTTGCATAATGGTTAAGTTTGCATGCTCTGCCTCAGTGGCCCAGGTTTCGCAGGTTCAAATCCTGGGTGTGGACTGACGCACCACTCATCAAGCCATGCTATGGCAGCATCCCACATACAGAATGGAGGAATATGGGCACAGGTGTTAGCTCAGAGCCAATCTTCTTTGACAACAACAACAGCAAAAAGTCAATGATTCTTAGGGGGGATGGTACAACACGTTCCTAAGGCAGGGCTCCCCCAATTTTTCCCAATTCCTAAAATGCAATTAGATTTGCCTAAAAAAAGAGAGCGAGAGAAAGATCTCAAATCAACAAACTAAGAACTGGAAAGATACCAACAAACTGGAAAGATACCCAAAGTTAGCAGAAGAAAAGAAAATTATAAAGACTAGAGCAGAAATGAATTGAAAATAGAAAATAGAAAAACACAGTAGAAAAAACTGTTGAAACTAAGAGTTGGCTTTTGAAAACATAAAAATCAAAAAACACTTAGACTTACTGAAAAAAGGGTGAAGACTCAAATAAATAAAATCAGAAGAGAAAGAGAAGATATTACAACTGATGCCATAGGAATTTTAAAAAAATCATAAAGGATTATTATAAACTATTATACAGTAATAAATTGTACAATCTGGATGAAATAGATAACTTCCTAGAAACATACAATCCACTAGACTGAAGCAAGAAGAAAACTTGAAGATCCCAGTTACAATCAAAGAGAGAGAATCAGTAAAAACCACCCGACAAAGAAAAGTTCAGATGAATTCTACCAAACATTTAAAGAAAAATTAATAATAATTTTTTAAACTCTTCCACAAAGTAGAAGAAGAGGGAACACTTCCAAACTCATTTTATGAGGTTATCATCACTCTGATACCAAAGCCAGACAAAGACCTGAAACTAAAACTCCTATGAGAAAATATATGGGGAAGTCTTAATATTGGCCTTGGCAATGATTTCTTAGACAAGACATCAAAAGCACAAGCAACAAAAATAAAAATAGACAAATGGGACTACATCAAACTAAAAGACTTCTGTACAGCAAAGGAAACAATCAACAAAATGAAAAGGCAAACTATTGTTTGGGAAAAACTATTTGCGAATGATATATCTGACATGAAGTTAATATCCACAATATATGAGGAATTCCTACACCCCAATATAAAAAAAAAAAACAAATAACCTGATTAAAAAATGGGCAAAGGACTTTTATAGACATTTTTCCAAAGGAGACATACAAATGGCCAACAGCTACATGAAAAGGTGCTCAACATCACTAATCATCAGAGAAATTCAAGTCAAAAACCAGAAGATATCACCTCACACCTGGTAGAATGGCTGTTATCAAAAAGACAAGAGATAAGTGTTGGAGGGGATGTACAAAAAAGGGAATCTTTGTACACTGTTGATAGGAATGTAAAATGGTACAGTCACTATGAAAAATAGCATGGAGGTTCTTCAAAATTTAAAAATAGAGCTACCATATGACCCAGCAATCCCACTTCTTGATATTTATGCAAAAGAATTGAAATCAGGATCTCGTGGAGATATTTGCATGTTCATTGCATGTTTTCATGTTCATTGCAGCATTATTAACAATAGTCGAGATGTGGAAACAACCTAAATGTTCATCAACAAATGAATAAAGAAAATGTGGTATATACACACAATGGAATATTACTCAGCCTTGCAAAAGAAGGAAATCCTGCCATTTGCTACAACGTGGATGAACTTGGAAGGCATTATGCTGAGTGAAATAAGCCTAACATAGAAAAACAAATATACATGATCCCATTTATATGAGGAATCCAAAATAGTCAAACTCATAGAAGCAGAGTAGAATGGTGGTAGAAGGGGGGATCAGGGAAGTATTGATCAAAGGGTACATGGTTTCACTTATGAAAGATGAGTAGGTCCTGGAGATCTACTGTACAGCATCTTGCATATAATTAACAATACTGTATTGTATACTCAAAAATTTATTAAGATGATCAATCTAATGTTAAATCTTCTTAAAAAAAGAGAGAGGGAGGAAACTACTAGAGGTTTTGGTTAAGTTTAAGGCTTTGTATTTGGTGACAGTTTCATGAATGTATACTTACCTTCAAATTCATCAAGATGTATACATTAAATATGTACAGCTTTCTTGTATGTCAATAATATATCTTTAAAATTTCTTATATAAACAAAGAAAAAGAGAAAAAAAAAAAGGGACTGCAATGATAAATGTAGGTAGCTTCAAGCCAAAACAAAAAAAGAAAAGAAATGGCAACTGATGATGTTTGTGGTCTCAGGAAGTCAAAGGAATGGTATCAACTGAGGCGAACTGGAGTGTTCTTGCTCCCGCTACAGGCTCTCTTCACTTCTAGTCCACTGATTCTAGGCATAACTTAGCATTACCAGGTCTCCCAGACTTTAGATAACAAAAATGAAATTGTGATGTCTAAAGATTTAAAAGTTGCCAACAAAATGACAGACTTCAAAAGATATGTAGTAGTTCTTGGACAAGTTTCTCAATATTTATTGTCTGCATTATCTTCCACACCGAATCTAGTTATCATTAATTTTACATGTATAGCTATGCTTTGTTATGGATGATCTCAAAACTATTTGTTCACATATAGAAAAATCTCCCTCTGGTTAAAAGTACATAATATAATGTATAAATATATGATATAAGATATTATAAGATATGTATTTACATATTTATATATAAATGTAATAATGTTATAAATCACTCATTTGAGAAAAAATAACTTGATAAAAGAGAGGAAAAGTAAGTAATCTTAAAAAGAATAGATAAATGATATTGGATTATACATATAGAATTAATTGCTGAATTAATATTGTTGTAGACAACAGCATACAATTCCATTTTTGAATCGTTATTTAAACAAAAAAATAACTTGAGTTTCTTGCTACTTTCCCTAGCAGTTGATTTTGCACAGCTACACACCATTAGTGCTTTAATCTGCTAATCAACAAAAATGATAACTTGACCCAGAAAAACTTGCTTCCAATTATCAGCAGTAATAGAATCTTTATTGATTCCAATAGTGACAATTTCATAGCCACAACTATTTCAAAGACCTATAGAACTATTTAACTCCCAATAAATGAATTTTCCAAAGTGTGTCAGGATCACTCTCGTGTTTATCAAAATGTTAATGGTTCTTTTTCAAAATGCTTCTACTGTCCAAAAAAATTGAGTAGTCAATATTTTTACCTTTCTAGACATTGTCAGTTCAAACTAGTATTTTAAAAATATAGCAAATCCTGCAATAAATAAATGTTATCTTTTTACTATATTGTTTTAAAATATTTTGATGACAATAGCCTTATTTATCCTCAAAGGTAACCTACCAATGTGCCCTGAGAAATAAGACATTACTGTTCTAAGCATAAGGAAGGAAAATACTATTTTAGGATATTCACTATGCCTTCATGTTTAAGGGGAAGGGAAACAGATTTTATAAATATGCCTATTAACAGCAAAGTTGTGTGTGCATCTATGATTTTAATGATCTCCTCTTTCCTGGTGAGCCAACAACATAGTAAGGGATCAAATAAAAGCCACCTGACTTGACCCTTAATGTGAGATGTCTTTTTTTTTTTAGCAATTCTGCCAATCCCCCATAAATTCCTCTCCCTAGTCTCCCAGGATCAGAAGATTTCCTCCCTCACTACTCTACACTTGAATTTGGTAAAGAATAAGCAGGATTTTGACAAATTCCAATAACCAAGACACAGAGGAGTCAGGAAAATCACATGTAAGAGAAATTTTTAAAGGATTTAGTTTCTGGACCCCATGCAGTTAACTTTATTGAAAACTAAATAGGAAAGTCAGTAACAACCACATAAAAAGAGATTTTGTGGTTGCCTATTAGGTTGTAGAGTTCGTTGAACACAATCATAACTCAGTCAAGCATTTTGTAACATAAAGGTCCTATTCAGTGCTGTACTGGAGCCGGCTCATACCAGCTCACATCAGGTGCATCTCTTCCCAACTTCACATTCAGTGACATCACATGGATAGCTTGAAATCAGCAAGAGACATCAGGAAATGTTGTAAATCAGAACCTTTGTTCTTGGAAATCCAATTGACAAACACATTACTGATTTCACGGGTAATAGTGGAATATTTTAATTGCTCTTCAGCAGTGGTTGTGAATGTAAGGTCTCCAGTCCACCAGTGTGTTTCACCAGGAAGTTGTTAAATATGCAAATTTTTGGGTTCCATTCCAGATCCACTGAATCAAAATATCTGGGAAGGGCCCAAATATCTGTGTTTTAATGAGCATTTTGGGTGATTGTGATGCACATTGAAGTTTGTAAACCACATCTCTAAGGAGACACATAAAGCCTGTGTGTGCATGTGTGTGTATGGGAGAGAGTGATTGTGTATTTAATGACAAATGATGACAAGATATCTTCTAGGGACAGGGAAGATATCATAGTTGCACAAAATTTCCCAGGAACTTTTTATATCACTTAAGAGTGGTTTAAGGTTGAAATTATTATAAGATACACACACACACACACACACACACACACGCACATATATAAAAAATTAGGTGATCTTTGTTACCATCACCGGCTTGTCTCACCTGCACTTGGCTCTGTTCTTGATTTTAGCTTGGGGAGACTTATACTGCTATAGATACTGCGACAAACTGTATGTGAGTTATACAAATTTTACTTTCCTAAGTTAGGCCTATTCATTAATGTTTAAGTTCCTAAGTGGTGGAAAGACGAACTAGAAAAAACTCTGGACTTAAAGATAGAAGGCAGGGCCTTGAGAAATACTTCTTATTAATGTAACAGCAGATAAACTCCCTAGCCTTCAGAGTCAACAGCTCTGTTATCTGTAAAATATAGTATTGAAGAGTCAAAATAAAATAAAATCATGATCATTTCGGTTATTTCCTTTTGTTTGGAAGCTACCATAAAGCAATCTGTGAGCATGCACATAACCAGGGAACCTGATATTCTCATTTTACACCAAATTATTTGTTAATAAAAGTTATTATTTATATGTTGTCACTTTATATTTATACTCCATGGATTGCAATTCTGATTTGCCGAATTGTAATTTATATGGAAAACACATACTGAAATTTTTTTTCTGGATATCCTGAAATATGTTTCTAAAATGAGATGTTATTCTATCTCCTATGAAACCTGGACTCCTCCAGTTGGATCTGATCTCTTTCTAACCCAGGGGTTGAAACCATGGCCTATGAAGGCATGCTGCTTCAGATTGGTTCCTGGTTCCACTACTAACTAGACTTGTCTCTATGCCTCAGTTTTGTTACTTTTGAAGTGGACATAATTATGATATTTACTTCACAATCATGTCTGAAATACAGTAAACAAAAAAATCATCTACTTATTCTAATAGTATCCATCTACTCTCAATTTTACAAGTAATTCACCATATTAAATAACTTAAAAGAGAAATCATGTAGAATCTAAGTAGAAATAGAAAGACATTTGACAAAATGTAATATAAATTTCTGATTAAATAATCTCAGCAAATAGAATAAAAGGGAACACCAATCTAATCAAGGACTTCTATTAAAACAACCTAAAAGCTAATATATTTAATGATGAAAGACTGAATGTTTTCTCCAACATCAGGAAAAAGTCAAGGATGTCTGCTCCCCTTCTATTTGCCATTATATTAAAGGTTCTAAGCAGTATAGTTAGTAAGGAAAAAAATGATAATAATGACATTCAAATTGGAACAGAAGTAAAACTCTGTCTTTGTTCATACACAATATGATCAAATGTAGAAAATCCAATGAAATCTACACAAAAGTTACAAGAATTGATCATTATATTTATAGTGGATATAAACACAAAGATCAATATACAGAGTCAATTTTATTTCCATATACAGCAATTAACAATCAGAAATCAAAGTTAAAAATAATTTATTTTACAATAGCAACAAAAATATGAAATACTTAGGGGTAAATCTGAAAAGACGTGAAGGACATGAACAGTAAAAACTATAAAATATTTCTGAGGAAAATTTTAAAAGACAATTAAATGGAGAGCTATACTTCATTAACGTGTAGGAGAAGTGAATATTGCTCAGGTGTCAGTTCTCACAAGATTAATCTATAAATTCAACACAGTCCTACAGAAAATCTCTGAAGCCTTTTTAAATAGCAATTTCGAGCTAAATTTCAATCTTATGTAAATGCAAAGGACCTAAATAGTCAAAACAAATTTGAAAAAGATGAACAATATTGGAAGGCAAACCATACCAGATGTTAAGATTTATTATAAAGCTATAGTATTAGAGAGTGTGATATTGACATAAACAGATAAATAGAATACTGAGTCTAGAAATAGATCTACACATACAGGAACAACAGACATTTCATAAAGATACAAAGGCAGTTCAGTGGAGAGAAAAAAATTCCTTTTCAAAAAATGATTTTGGAACAAGTGGATATCCATTATGCAAAAAAGTGAACTTGAATCCATACCGCATAATATATATATATTTATATATACATATATTTTATATCTACTTATATATATATAAGGTAACTCAAAATGGATCAAAGATAGAATTGCAAAATCTAAACTGTTAAGTTTCTAGAAGAAAATATATGAGAAAAAATTCTATAAACTTGGGTTAGGCAAAGATTATTTAATTTTGATATCAAAAAACAGGATCCCATAAAGAATGAATTGATAAGTTGAACTTCATTAAAATTGAAACTTTCAGATCTTCTAAAGACATGTTAAAGATTTAAACGTCAAGTCTCAGACAGGGAGAAAATATTTGTAAAGCATATTATCAGATAAAGGACTTGTATTCAGAATAAACAACTCTCAAAACTCAATAATAAAAAAACAAAAAACCTAAATTAAAAATTGGCAAAAAATTTGAGCAGACATATCACTCAGAAAGATATATGATTGTGAAATAAGCACAAAAGGCACACTCAAAATCATTAGTCATTATAGGAATGCAAATTTAAATTACAATGAGAGGTAAGTACACACCTATTATAATAGTTAAAATTTTAAAAGACTGAATATATCAAAATTTGTCTAGTCCATGGAAGAACTGGAACTTTCTTGCACTCTTGATGGAACTTAAAACAACAAATCAACTTCATAAAACATCTTGAGAATTCCTCAAAAATTTAAGCATGCATTTACCATTTATCTAGCCATTCCACTCCTGGGTATTTATTCAAAGTATAAGAATGCATTGTAGGAGAAATGAGCATAGTTCCACACTCAAAGACTCAGGGGACATGAGGATAAGCGTCCCCATTATTATTCCATCAGAAAGACTCTGAAGCATAGAAATAGACTAACAAAAATTCAACCAAGCACTGTTCCTAATTGCAGTTACAATGCCAGATATGGCATTTGCTAGAGCAGATTCACATGACCTCAAATGCAGGTTATATAGCCATGCAGCTGACAAATGCATTCTTTTTCCTCCCTATCAAAATAGAAGGTCGTAGGGCCTGCCTGGTGGCATAGTGGTTAAGTTTGAGTGCTCCGCTTGGGCGACACAGGGTTTGCAGGTTCAGATCCCAGGTGCGGAGCTATGCACTGCTCATCGAGCCATTCTGTGGCAGCATCCCATATACAAAAGAGAGGAATATGGGCACAGATGTTAGCTCAGGTCTAATCTTCCTCAGCAAAAAGAGAAACAGTGATGTGGAACATACTGGGACAGACTCTCCAAAATAATGGATAAATTGCTGCATCTAAAAACTACACCTTTAAGAAGAAAGCACACTCCCTGACAGATGGCTGCGTTCTTGAATGCATCATATTCAATATTCTGACCCACTACTGAGCGAGACAGAAGGCTATGAGTTTCAGTGGAGCCAAGAGGAGACGAGTTCCCTGACATACAACTGGATTTTGGAAGATCCAATGATATTAGAGATATTGTGTTGGGAAATGATGCCATGTGGAATTTATAAAAAACCTCAGAAATAGTATCACTATATAAAACCATAGGTTTTTGGAACAAAGTGTGCTATCTCCAAATCTACCTTGTATTATCTTCTCTGCAATAGTGGAGATAGACATTTTAGTCCTTGTTCCTTTGCATCTAACAAAATGCTAATATTTGCCAGTAGAGGGCATTGGAGATATATTCCAGGAAGAAGGGTTTCCATTTTGTTTACTTATTGCTTTTTTGAAGAGCTGCCAGAGTAAGAGCTGTGGAGACATATAGTGGACTCTGCTACAGCTGCTTGCTCAGTGTGTGCAGTCCCTCAGGGACCTCACAACTCCAGCTCCAGCAAGTGAACACCTCTCTTCAGTTTCCCACCTCAGACACCACAGAGCCCAGGCCTCTCTTCACTTTGTAGGTGAGAAATCTCCCTCTGAGCACTTGGATGATGTTTTTAACCTTTCCATTGACTGTGGACCAAGACTGGCCCAGGCAGCTATACAAACTTCTCTGTTATCCAGTAGGCTGCAACCATACCTACTCCAAGATCTGAATACTAATTTTGGGAAAGAGACTCCCTTCAAAGTCTGCTTCTTCCTTGTACTCTCCTTCAGCTCTAGAATATTCTTTAGGATACACTTTGTACCTTTATAGCTACTTCCTTGTTATAGTTAATAATTCTTTATATTATAGTTTCTAGTTTCAAATTACTCTGTTGTTTTTGCCTCTTTGTTGTAGCTTGACTGATGCAGAGTTTGCATCAAGAGTGTTTCCAGAAAAGAGACTCATGAATATGTGATTTGGGGATTAGTTTAGTTGCTTCCTTGATTGAGCACAGTGTAGAGTATTTTGTCAATGGAAGTGAGATATTAGTAACCCACAGCTTGTAGTGGTATCACAATTAAATAAGCTATTCCCTGTGGTTGTTTGTGAAGAATTTCCAACTGAAGCAATTGCCTTTGGAATCCAAGTGACAGCTGCATTTGACTGCTATGACATTAATGATGAATGTAAGTACTGTGGTATGGAAGGGATCCTTTTTGTGTACACTTGAGCTTTTACAAAAAGAAAATAACTCAGGTCACTTGACTCTCACTTCAAGTCATGGTCTAAAAACCCCAGCAGTCTTAAAGTAATCTTTCATTTCTTATGTCCATGTGGGTAATATCACTAAAATTCAGACAGAAATTTAATTCTGTGGGTTGCCAAATTAAATCAAGAGTTGAATTCACAGTGTGACCATGTCTCTCAAATGGAAATTAGAAAGTTTATTGAGAAAACGTAGCATCCTGAAACTTGGAATTGGGCATCAGGTTGCAATCAGATGAAACTGATAATCTTGAACTCCCAGGTCATTCTGAACCTTCCTGCTGGTGGAAGTAGTTTGCCCTCTGGTATTTGAGATGACTAGTCTTCATCTGCTTGAAAAGTCTGTTAACCTCACTTGGATTATATGTCTTGAAATGGGATGATTACTCTTCTCAAGAGCCACAACCATCACCTGTTGCCACTAGACCTATAACTAACATCTCAGCGTGATACAGGAGAACAGGTACATACTATGACCTAACATAAAAGAGTTTCCACATTGAAAGAATTGTAAGATTTTGCTAATACATATCACTAGAAACCTGAGGATCATATGCAAGAATAGATTCTAAGAGTGTTACTCCAAGGAGGGTAAAATAAAACACTAGACTGGGCTAAATTGATTGATATTAATGGGCTTACTAGAGATTCTTATGCAATTATATGTTGCTTTAATAGTCTTCTTGGTTAGTTGACTAAAACTTAGACTTAATAGTAGCCTACATTTAATGAGATTGGGTGGCCAGAGCTTCCCAAGCTTGATGTGGAAGAGGGAATCCAATGGTATGTAGAGATAGAAATGTTGGACTGGATTTATCATGTTCAATCTACACACCTAACCTCCAACATTGTTCCATGGAGGGAACAAAACACACTCGCTTTACTAAGGACTTAAGAAATACATACATTAGTTAGAGGAGCATTTGTATCCTTAAAAAACCTCTATTGTTCATCTTCTTTGTAGGCTAGGTATGATGATAGCTTCCACTAAGATGGCCTCCCTGATTTCAATGTGGATAATGAGATTCCAGAGTAGAAGAAGCCAAGTGGCAGCATTTAACCATGAAGATAAAGTAAGCACATCTACTATAAATGACAACAGAGAAGTACAAGTAACCAAAATGTGTTGGCCCACAGAGAATTTTGGTGAAGTCTAATTGATCATGGTATCCCTAGGTATGAAATAGATAGGCAGTCTAACAAAGTATTGCTTTATCTGTGTAAAAGGAAAAACTCTAAGTCTGGTAGCCAAAAGTCTGACTTGAGTCTCCACACTGGAGAATCATGCCTCTTCCCAACTGTCCAGACTTAAGTCAATTCACAGATGAACTGATGCAAGGGAAGGCCTCATTCCTTGACAGAAGACCTTATGCCATTACCACAAGTGCATAAGTCTACAAGTATATACCAGAAGTTTTCCACCAAATAGAGTTGAGACCATTTACCAAAATGATTGTTCATTGGAGAGAAAAAAAAAAAAAACTTTTAGAGGATTACTAGACATTGGCTCTGAATGACACTGATTCTGAGGATCTAAAAACCATTTTAAACTACCAAAGTAGGGACTTACAGTGATCAGATGATGGAATTTCAACTGAAGTCTAACTCACAATCAACTAGTCAATACATTAGCTCACTTGGAGGTTATCTGCCCTGTTTTTGAATGTATCACTTGAATAGACATGCTTGGCAATTGAAAGAATTAGCTCTACTTAACTGATTAAGTTGGTTCCCTGAATCATAGGGTTTGGAACATTATGGTACGCAAGTGAAAGTCCCTGGACCTTCCTCTCCCAACCAAGATAGTCAATCACAAAAAAACTCTGGTGAATTAAAAAAAAAAAAAAAAAACCACCATCAAAGACTTAAAAGAAGCAGAAAAGATGAAACCTATAGCATCTCCATAACTCACCAGTTTGGTTTGTGCAGAAGTCAGGTAGGTCTTGGAGAATGACTATGGACCATCATGAAATTAAGCAGGTGGTAACTACAATTTCAGCTGCCTTCTCTGCTGTAGTATCTTTACTGGGACAAATCAACATGGTTCCTGGCACATGATATGCAGCTACTGACCTGGCTAATGACTTTTTTAACCACTAATCTCTAAGGACTAGCAGAAACAGTCTACCTTGAAGGTGTTGCCACAGGGCTCTGTCAAGTTTCATGCTCTCTGCTATAATATATTCTGCAGAAATCTTGAATGTCTTGACAATCCACAAAATATCACTATGTTGATGACATTACACTGATGATGAACAGGAAATATCAAGCACTTTAAATGTCTTAGTAAGACCGATGAGGGTGTGGACCATACGGTAAACTAGAGGGTGAAAAATAAACCCCACAAAAATTTGAGAACTGCTACCAAAGTGAAGTTTCTGGGGATTCACAGGTTTTCACAACGTTGAGATACTCCACCAAGGGGAAAGACAACTTGACACACTCCATCATTTATCATGACTAGAAATCCAAATGTTTAGAAGTTCCTTTTGGATTCTGAGCAATAAATACTAAATTTAGTGTGACAATTTCTCATATTTTAACAATCATTACTAAAGCTGTCAGTTTTGAGTGGGGACCTGAGCAAGAAAATTATTTTCAGCAAGTTTAGGCTACAGTACAAGCCACTCTACCAGTTGGTCCTTATGTGTCAGGAAATCCACTGATACCTGAAGTGTTAATTGCAAACAGGTTGCTGTATGGGGACTCTGGAATGCACCAATAGGAAAATCACAGTGCATAACTCTAGAACTTTGGAGCAAACCTATGCCTTTTTCTGGAGATAACTATTCTCCCTTTGATAGCTTCAGGTCCACTAGTAGTCCTTGGTAGAGACTAAACCTAATTATGATACACTAAGTGATGAAACAGCCTGACTTCACATCATGAAATTCTCTAAGTAAGCAGAACTTCGGGCTATGCACCTCGTTATCTTCTTGTTTTTGAAAGCAAATTGGCCCTAAGTAAGAATATACACAATTTCACAGAACGGTTAGTTAGAATCCTGGAAGAAGAAAGATTGCAATAGCATGGACAAAAAGCACTAGGGAAGAGGCATGTGGATAGATAGGTAAGAGTAACCAAAAGTATGAGGATCTTTCTATTGTGTGTCAGTTTTTACCAGAGACCTCCATCACAGAAGAGGCACTGAAGAAATAAGTAGACAAACTAACTCAGCAAATTGATGTTAACCAGCCCCTGTCTTTGCCCCCATCTCAGTGTTGAGACAGTGGGCACATAAATGCAATAATCAGGGAGGAAACAAAGGTGAAGGATATGCAGGGTCCCAACAACATGGGTTCCCCCTCACCAACATTGATCTTTCTCTGGCTACTGTGGAGTGTTCGATCTGCCAGCAACAGAGAGTAACACTGAGCCCCCCAGTTCTTTGAGGCAACTAACCAGTGACTTGTTGGCAAATTATTTTAGAGCCTGTCTGGAAAGGGTAATTATTAAAATATCGACTAGGATTAACACAAATTTAGACTATAGGAACTTAATTGTGAGTTATTAGTATCATTATTCAGCTCATAAGGCAGCACAATATTATCCAAGGGCTTACTACGTATTTGATATGTTTTTATAAAATACTGATTAACATGACCTCTGTAACAAGAGGTCCACTTTATAGCAAAATAAATGTGGAGTGGGCTTACATATTGATCTTGTCATACCACCCAGAAGTGCCTACCTGATAAAGCAATGGAACAGCCATTTTTTAGGTGCAGGTTAAGAGTTAACTTGGAATTATGTACTATGCTGATGGGACGTTATCTCAAAAGATGTAGTACACAATCTAAATCAAAAATTATTATATGGTATTGTTCCTAAATTGGTAGAATCTTTGCATCAGGGAAACAAGGCATGGAAGTGGAATTAACCTCCCTTACCATCACTCCCACTAATTTAATTGAGAAAATTTTGCTTTTCTTAATCATATACAGACCTTGTAGGTCTAGAGTTCCTGATTCCTAGTGAGAAAATGGTTTCACATGGGAAAATATTAAGAATCCTATTAAGCTTTAAGTTAAAACTGCCACCCATTCACTTCTGTCTCCTTTTTACCAAGAGACTAGGAGGCAACAAAAGAAGTTGTCATCTGGGAAGAGGTAATTAACTTCAATTATCAGGAGGTTGTAGTACTTAACGAGTATAGGAAACTGTTATTTTGCATTATGATTATTAAGTAGAGCAACTCTTGATACTTCCCTGCCCAATTTTAATGATCAAGGGACAGGGTAGCAGTTAAAGTCTAAGAGGGGCATGAGGACAAGCGCCTCAGATATCACCTCATTAATTCTGGTTCACTCAACCAGACAGGCCACCTAGACCAGTAGAGGTGCTAGACAAATGTGAATGGAACATAGGATGGAGGGTAAAGGAAGGGGGTGATCTCATGATGCCCAAAAACCAACTGCAGTTTTGGGGGTTATAGTTGTCTCACTATTTTCGTGTGGTAAGTTTCCCAGGAAAAGGGATTAACTAGAATCCTGGAGGAGCTATTAGCAGATGGTGTAAATTTTTACATAAAGTAACTGGATCTTAGTGACTCAAAGGGTGGATTGTAGTTAATGCTGTGGTGAGGTACTCAGCTATGCCTTCAAGAACACAAAATCACTCATTCTCCCTCTTCCTGGGTGTGGGCTGGTGATTGTTCACTTTTGAATCTTTTGTCAGGAATTGCCTTCAGCCAAAGGGAGTTTGGAAACCATCACCCTCCCCAGGATCAGTCCAAACCTAATGACTCTTTGTCTTGATCTAAGCAACTCTAAGGGGCCTCCTAGCTTCAGAACTTTCCATGGTGTTAGCAGAGGGCTTTATTGCCATTTGCATAATAGTTTAATTTCTCTCTCTGATTTGCTCTTCTTGCTTTCTCGTCAGTGCAGTTTTCAAGAGCAATTCCCAATAAACTTCTGCCATGCAAAAATCCACGTCAAAGTCTATTTCTCAGGAAAATCTACATTGGAATTGTGGCTCACAATAATTACCTTAAAATAATAAATAGACTGAAATTTGACTGTACTTACATTAAAATTGAATTAAGCATAAATTTGAATTCTAGCATATAAGATAGCAGTATATTCTATAATAGAAAAATATTTGTTAGTTTTATATTGTTGTGTAACAACAAAAACTTAGTGGTTTAAAACAATGTATATTCATTACCTCAGAGTTTTCATAGGTGAGAAGTACAGGAACAGGTCCCTGGGTCCTCTGTTCAAGGTTTCACCTGGTTTAAACCAAGTGGTTGGCCAGGGCTGTAATCTAATCTGAGGCTTGAGATCATCTTCCAAGCCCCGCGGCTGTTGGCAGAATTCAGGTCTTTGTGCTTGTAAGAATGAAGTCTCTTTTTCTTGCTAGCTATTGGCCAAGGATACCCTCTCGTCTTGGAGGCTGACGTCAGTTCATTGACACTTGATTTCCTCCATAAACCCTCTGACAACATGGTAGCTTATTTTGTCAAGGCCAGTAGATCAGAAGAATCCAATTAATGCTTCACCTTCCTGAAGGGATCACCTGATTAAGTCAGGCCTGCCCAGGAGAATCTCCCTTTTGATTCACTCAAGGCAGCTGATTAGTAACCATTCATGAAAGTGATATCCCATCATATTCATAGGTCTAGTCTACTCAAGGACAGTGTTTTATACAAAGGAGGGCAATCAAGTTGTGAGTCAATGGATGTCAGTTTAAAAATCTGCCCACCATGATATTCATTTAACCTCTTCCCTCCATGTGATTATGCAACTTAAAAAAATATTGCCCATAATACTTTAGAGAATGTTACATTTTTTAAATGATCCATAGAGTGCAAATGGAATGAGAGTGTGCCATCATTTTTATAGTTGAATTGTGCTGGTGAGTTTCTCTGAGGAAAAAAAGAAGTAATGGAGGCATGGAGTGAGGAAGAAAGGAAGAGAGGGAGGGAGAAAGGAGGGAAGAGAGAACAAAAAGAATTATTGGCTGATTTATCTTTTGTAATACTGTCTAAAGTCTACTATGATTAGGAGATTGCTTAAAATAGAAATTCAGAAAGCTGGAAGAGGCAACATTTAAGTTTTAAGAAGCAATTTGTAATATAGTATAAATTCTCATTTCCATTTTCACATTAATCTTGCAAGGTAGGAACCAGGTGAAGTGAACTTGAAAAATTCTTCTCTCTCTGCCATTTTTATTCATTCCTTACCATAGGAGAAGCAGTAATTTGACAAGTGAATGAGTTTTGCATAAGCAATTGTGCGTGTTCCACATGACCCTTCTGGACACTTCTTTCTCGATTTGCCAGTAGAGAGGACATCACTCTGCTTTGATTTCCAGCCCATAAAGGTCCCTGTGTACGAGGCCTGTGGTTGTCCACTTCTTTCTGATTCTGAATTTGAGCAGGAGAGTTAGAAATACTAATCTTTGACTCCCTAAAACCTCAACAACCATTAAAAGCATTTAATACATGTGCATATGGAATGACGAAGGCCAAGAAGAAAATCCCCAGCCAAGTTCAAGTTCACATGCTTTACAATTTTGAAAAGGGTTAATAGCTTTAATGTGTTGTGCCCTTCTATTTCTGAATTCTGTACTTTGGTTAAAGCTATGCATTTTAATCTTTTAATAGATTTTTTTCAACTTTGTTAGTTATGCATGCTTTGCACCTGTTCCCACAGATGTCAACCACTGTGTCCTCCAGATTTCCTTTTGGAGTACATTAAAAAATTCTCTTTTCTACGCTTCCCATTAGTACTCTAATTTGGTGTCATGGAGTGGATTTCCACTTCTGAAATGATGATATGCTAATTTACCTGGAACATAATTTCTGAAACCCTGAGGATTTTTGCTCAATGCCATATTTACTGTAGGGCATCAAAGTCTGAACATCAAGTAATTGGTTATTGTTTAATACCAGATAAGCCTGATTGCTTTCAGAACGTTTTGGGCACAGCTTCCACATCTACATCCTAGTTTTACACATTCATAGAGAGCCGCACATTGATACCCCATTGTGTTAACTAAGTTACTAATTATAAGTTTCCACTATTTCCCCATCAGCTACAAGGGTAAAGGTGACATACCTGTAAGTATGCCTACAGAGTGAATATATGGCTACAACAAAATCATATTTTAAAGCTATTTCATATTATTTTTGAATGCTTCCAAAGTCTTATTCATTACATGGGTTTTAACAGCAGTATAAATCACACAATCACACTTCTTTTTCAGAAATTTCAATTTTAGTTTATAATCCTAATTCTCCTCTAGGCTTAGAAAGTAAACTTAATGTCGTTACATACATTTCTATGTGTTGTCTCATCTGGCTGAACTGATTTATTGATAAAATACTTGACAGTCTTTCATCCTTTACAAACTGAATTTGTTTATGATATTTGGGATGATTACCTTTACTCATTAAAAGATCTGAGATAGGCTTGCTGTACTTGTAAAATATATAATTTCAAGTGAGAATATAGTATACTTACAAATAATTTAAGACATTTCTTAAAAATTAACATGTTTTGTGACATGCGGGTAGTCTATGCTTTTAAAATGTCCATTCATAAGTATTTAATAAATTAATGAGGATATTAATGTATCATTCATTCAATAAATATTTATTTTAGGCATATCATATGATGCTAAATTTGATGTAAATTACAATACTATATTTCAGATTTTTTTATATCAAGTAATATATCATGCTTTTTTATAAAGATGTTCTAAAGCACTTATGTATTAATTTTAGGTTAAATATTCATAAAGACTTCACTGCATTTATAAAACTACTATTTATATAAAACTCACTACCCTGAAATCTATGGTGAACTGTTTTAGTTAATTCTCATCAAACCCTATTCGTTCATTAATGCATGTATTTATTCAGTAAATGTGGAGAGTTTCACTCTGTGCAAGATATCCTGCTAAACCTAAAGCCAAAACAGTGAACTACATGGCTGTGATACCCCAGTTCACGGAGCTTCAAGTTGATAGTTGAAAAAATTATATTTTATAAATAGAATTTTGGGTCTATAACTCTCTGTTAAAGCCTGTCAATCACCAAAGCTGTATCATCCTAATTTATAATTATATTTTATAGTACTCCTAGCGCTATTGAGTAGACTGGACCAATGAGTATGTAATGCAATCAAATAAAACTGTTCTTTATTCATTTTGTCCCTGGGTTCATGCCCCTCTAAAAATCTTCAGGATATTTTCTCCTTTATAAGATATCAAATCGACCCACATAATTTCTACTAACTGCTATAGCCTTGCTTATAATTTTCCAGAATTTTTAGATAAATATGTACATGAGAACATTCCCTTTTCCTGTATCAACACTTATTTAACTCTGTCCTAGGAAACATACTTCCCCACTCCCTGTCATCTCATGAACTGACATTTGCCTTTCTACATAAGTCACATCTATGTATATCTACTTTTTCTCACTTTTTGTGGAGACTTTCTTCATCTTTTTAATCTCTGCCTGTAAGAGATGATCTATGGTGTCTTAGTGAAGAGATCAGGCTTGTAGAGAAAAAAAGCAATTCTAGGTAATTATGGAAAAATTTATATCTAAATGTAATTTTTTCATAGTTTTAGTGCATGTGACATTAATAATTAACTTAGTACATAAAATCTTCTTTATGTAGAAATACCTTAACCTTTATCTATGTATAGATCCCTTTTCTTTTGGTATTATTTTCATTTAAAAATACTAATTTTAATCAAATACAGGCCTGGTTTTAGTTATTTACTCTAGAGAAACATTCAATAATTCACACTTTCACTTCAGATCCTCCAATTCAACCACTAGAGCCATATATGGGAACTGGCATAATTTTCAACATACTCAAAGTAAAACTCATAACTGACCTTCTCAGACTATTTTCACATCCAATTCTTATTTACTAATAATATTTCCATTCTTTCTATTTTGACTACTTGTTCTCTTTCATGTCTGCACAATAGTAGACACTGAGGCTTGTAATTCCTTCTTTCCATGTCACATCTAATTTATATCCCTTGAATTAGTATAGAATAAGCAATTTATGTTCTACTTTACTGGATATACTTAATTCTAAAAATACAATCACACTTCTCTCATCATAATTTGAATTGTTCTATTATTTACCCATTAAACCAAATTCTTATGGTAATTTTAAAGAGACTTTTCTGATGAGTTGATTATAAGACAAGACAGGAAATGGATTGAACACATAATATTTTGGATTTAGATCACTTGATTTTTCTGAAGAAAATGTATAAAAATGAAGGCATAAAAGAAAATAATGAAAAATGAACAATCTTTTTTCTAATTAAAATATTATAAATTTATGCGAATTATTTTTCAAATATGATGCCTAATACATAATATACATCTTCTGTTTCTGGTTTTTGGTCACATTACGAAATTTTAGTATAATAAGGAAAATAGCTTACTTCCTGGGATTTATTCAATATGGGGGTCATAGATCTTCTGAAGCTCTGATTTTCTAGATTATTTTTTTGAAAACAAACATTTTAGGCATTGCTTAGAGAAGGGGGAAAGTATGGGACTTTGAGCTTGATTCCCCTTAAGAATCAGGCCTCATCATATTTAAAAATAATGGAGAAGATGTAAACCAAAACAGTATAATTTATCAAGGGAATAAAAATTTCAATAAGACACTATATGAGGAGTGAAGATTAGAATTCATCCTTGATTGAATCCATCCTTTTTTTTTCTTTTTAAGAGCAACACCATGGATTATTTTTGATTTGCAGATGTAAAACAAAACCTGTTATCTGTAGTTCAAGTTAAAGTGGTTGATTTAAAAATATAAACTGTTCATTTGACTATGGATGACATTATATGTCTAAAATCTATAAGTTCTCTATCAGAAATTCATCTTGTAATTGTAGATTTAGAATTCATTGAACCTGAAAATTATCGCTAATTCTTGAGTGACGTGTATGTGTCTGTGTTGTGTATATGCATTTATGCATAGGCCTGTGTATGGGACTGTTTTCATTCAAAAACTTTCTTCAAGAAGATTAAGAGGAGATAACTGAAGGACAGGAGGACAGAGGTGGATACCGATCTTTACCTCATGTTGGCAGAGGAAAAAACAAAAGACCCTGTCTTTGATTTCCAAGGTTCAGTGTGGAATCTACTATTAAAGTTCTCAAATATGGTGTTAGGTGAGACAGAATGATTATGTATTAATAAAAAGTTATTGATATTTCTTTGTTAGTGGACAATGGCAAAGACCTCAAGACCACCACATAACCGGTGATTTGTTGGACTGATTCACAGAACTCAGCATGTAGTTGTATTCATGGTTAAGGTTTATTATATGGCAAAGGTACATGCAGGATTAAAAAGGAAAAATGAAACAGGCAGCATCTAGAGAAGTCTGTGCACACATGCCCGGGTTTTCTTATGCTACCTCTGTCTAGTGAGTGGACACTCTGAGTATGCTCAAATGAGCTCCAGCAATAAAAAGACATAACATGTGTACCAGGTTTCTATTCAAGGAAGTCCATTAGTGACACAACACTCAGTTTCTTGCAGAGGACTGGTTATGTGGTCAACCCTCCACTTAGCACAAACAAAAATCCAGACTTCTATAATGAAACACAGCAGTAAGCATCATTCACATTATTTGTACACACAGTCTGAGCACAGTGAGCCACTCTTATTGGTTAGGGTGCCAAGTTTCCAACTTTGCACAAATGTCCTTCTAAAGAAAACAGCCTCAGCTGTTATGCTTACTTTCTTCTGCACAATTTGATAATATAATTTTAATGGATTGGGGGCATCTAGATCAAAGGTCATCCTCTAGGTAGGACTGGGATTTCTCCCTGAAGGAAAAGTGACACATCTACTCGCAAACATTTTGGGAATGAGGACTCAAAATATAGGTGTAAGCAAGGGATGGGACTCCTAAATTTCAGAATTCTCTCTTGTGTAGCTGAAAATAAGGTGAATTTTTATCACAGTGAAGAAAGTAAAAAGTTGTATAGAGACTATGTTGGATTCCAATGGGAAGAATTGGGAACGAGGAGTATGAGATCAAACATATTTTGTATCCAATTTAATTTTGTCTCTGTTGAAATTTCTTTCTGTGATTTTGCATTAATTTCCTATTGCTGCTATAGCAAATCCCCACAGAGTTAATGGCTTAAAACAACACAAATTTATTATCCTACAGTTCTGTAGGTAAGAAGTCTGATGTGTTTTATTGAGCTAAAATCGATGAGTTGACGGGACTGTGCTCTTTTCCAAATGCTCAATGAGAAAAATCTGCTTTCTTGCCTTTCACAGCTTCTAGATGCTGCCTGTATTCCTTGGCTTGTGACCGCCCATCCTCCATCTTCAAAAGCAGACACATATTGTTTTCCTGTCCCTGATTATATCATCACCTCGCCTTCCCTGACTCTCCTCTTCTCCCTCCTTCTTGTGATTATATTGAGCCCACCCATGTAATCCAGGGCAATCCCCCTATTTTTCCCTATTTTAAGGTCATTTGATTAGAAATCTTAATTTCATCTGTAACCTTAATTCCTTTTGTCAATGGAACCTCATACACATATTCACAGTCCCAAGGTTTTGGACATCTCTGTGGGGCCATTAGTCTTCTTACTATACCTTATGAGACCTTTAGCAAAAATAATAATAATAATAATCTCAATACTAGATAATACTATGTATAAAATACTTTTGAAAGTATTTAGAATAAATTAACTGCTTTAATCTCTTCCATAGATCTATAAGGCAAGTACTGTTCCCACATTTTACCAGAGAAAGCTAAAGCATGATGGCATGTTTAAGTCACTTGCCCAGGGTTATACAACTAGCATGTACACAACATATTTTTGAACTTAATAAATGTGATCCAAGAAACATCTTTTCTACCATCTTTTCCTTCTTCTGTTGACTTTATAGTCACCTCTTAGCTGTGTATGAGGAAGGAAAACAAATGGTCTGTTGATATTTTGAACGGAATAGAAAAAAAGGATATAAACCTTTCTTCCAAAGCAGTGTGGTGTTTGTAGGACTGGCTCACAAAGGAGTTAAACATTATAAAGGTGAACCATGACTTATATGGGAATGGATAGTGATTTTATAAGTCAGAAAGTGTGTGGAAGGATGTAGTACTAATTGATGAATAAGTTGATATGATACCAAGTTTTTCTCTCAAAAATATTCTAGAAAAGAAGAGGGTGGCCCAAATTTTCTATTATCATGTGTGTAGAAACTATCAGAACACATCTATTAGATTTATCAGAATATTTTTCTCTTAATGAGCTATAAATACAAGAAATAAAAAATTTACTAGATGTTGCTATATATTTTAGGTAAAATAAATTACTTTTTAAGCTTTAGCAGTTATCTGTTGCTACAATAATGCTGCATAAACTGCAAACTCAGTGATATGAAACAACAAATAATCATTTAGCTTGTGAGTCTGAAGGGTTCAGCTGATCTGGACTGGGCTCAACCCACTTCTATCAAGCTCACTCATGTGCCTGTGTGATCATTGTAGATCATCTATGTGGCTCTGCTGTTCTTGGCTGGGTTCATTCAACATTAGTGTTGGGTTGGCTATTGGCTGATCTAGAATGACTGAAAGATCTAGGAGGTTTGACTCTATCCCACATGTTTTTCAATTGCCAACAAGCTAATTTGGGCATATTCTTTTTTTTTTTCCTGAGGAAGATTAGCCCTGAACTAACATCTGTTGCCAATCTTCCTCATTTTTTGCTTGAGGAAGATCAACCCTGAGCCAAAATCTGTGCCAGTCTTCCTCTACTTTATATGTGGGTCGCCCCCACAGCATGGCTGATGAGTGGCTAAAGTCTGTGCCTGGGATCCGAAACTGTGAACCTGGGCTGACAAAGTGGAATGTGCCAAATTTAGCCAGTATGCCAATGGGCTGGCCCCTAATTTGGGCATATTCTAATGACAGTAATTAAAGTCATGAATGGACCTGTCCAATTATGTAAATTCTTTTCAAATTTGCTTATGTAATGTTTGCTAAAATAATTTTAGTGAAGTCAAGTCTAATGGATGAGCTCAGAAGTGGAATAGGACAGCTGCACAAAGTTATGTGGAAAAAGTTGTGGATACAGGGAAAGCTAGATGGAATTGTTAATGTATCTAAACTACCATAGAAATTATAAAGTTAATAATATTTTGTATGAATAAATAATAAAAATAAAATGTTTGCGATATTAAGTGCTGTACTGTTTGACATATGCATTATTAAATAACAATTTCAGTAAATATATGAGATGTGTAATTCCCAACTTTACACAATATCCTCACCTCCTAAAAGGAATCATACTCGACTGTGCAGGAAGGGATACTTTCTGGGGAGAGTGAGGTCCTGATGCTCTACAAAAATCCCTCATTAGGGGCTGAACAGGTCTCTTAGTTGTCTTTAAAGTCCAACATAATTAGCTTATATGTTTACAAAACTGACATTTGCAACCACATGATTTGTATCTAGTACTATCACCATCTTCTTACATCATCCTTAGTCTATACAATGATGAACATATATCATATATGTCAGCCTGCATTGCAACTATGTAGTGATCAGTGTGAGGCCAAGGTATAAGGGAGCAGGGATAGAGTGGCTATTGCCTTCCAGAAATTTATGTTTCACTTAATGAAGTAAATAACTTTTCTCTTTTTGTTAGCATGTTTGCTTATAGACCTCAAACTGCAAATAAATTATTCTTTTCAAAGTGGTAGCAATATCTATTATTTTTATCGTGTAAACTATGTTAATTTAGACTAAAAGCTTTAATTGATCTCAAATAGAAACAAATATATGTTAATCTTCAAAAAAGAATCATAAAATAACACTCATCAATTGATTGTACCTCTCAAAATTCGTATATTGAATCCTTACCTCCACAAGGTGATGGTATTTGGAGATGGGGCCTTTCGAGGTAATTAGGATTAGATTGGGGAATGAGGGTGTGTCTCTCATGATGGGGTTTCTCTCTCTCTCTCTCCCCCCACTCAAGCATAGAGGAAAGGTGATGTGAGGGTGCAGGGAGAAGGTGGACTTCTGCAGCCAAAGGAGAGAGCCCTTACCAGGCACCAACTCTGCTGGCACCTTTGTCTTCATGTCCAGTCTCCAGAACTGTGAGAAAATAAATTTCAGTTGTTTAAGCCACCCAGTCTGTGGTATTTTTTATGGCAGCCTGAGATGACTAAGACAAACACACAAATAAGTCTATCTATGCATGTCTAAATATTTGAATGTTAATCCAATTATTTTACCATAAGTAGAAACATAAGAAATTTTTAACATTATTTTACAATGCAAATTTTTTCAAGTATTTCTTGAGAATGCATAGTGTATTTTAAATAAGAAGTGTTCAATAATGCATTAATACAATTCATACCATTCTGCGGGATTTTAGACAACTATACATAGATTTTTCAATTTATAAAACAATCACAAAAATCAGAATGTTAGTACAAATGTAAGTTGTGAAACATATGGTAGTAAATATCAATAAAGGTACTCTGAGAATTGAGGTATTAACATTCTTCTCATTTTTTATTTATTATTTGATACTTTATTATTGTCCTTGGCAATATAAATGTATATGTATGTTCTATAAAATAAGTTGACCATGTTGTGGAGGTGAAGTTACAGCAGCAAACTAAGTTTATTGTTAAAGTGAAAATCTAAGTATAACTTAGACAGTTTATTTAAAGCTTTATCATTTTGCTTGATCTTTTCAAAGAACCAGGTTTTGGTTTTATTGATTTTACTCTATCTTTTCTATAGTCTATGTTTTATTTATTTTCATGTTTATCTTTATAATTTCCTTTTCTTCTGCCAGCTTTGGGTTTAATTTGCTCTGTTTTTCTAGTCTCTTAAGATGAAAGATTAGGTTATTGATGTGTAGTATTTCTTTTATTTAAATATAGATGTTTATAGCTATAAATTTCTTTCTTAGCACTGCTTCAGCTATATGCTATAAGTTTTGGTATGTTGTGGGGTTTTTTGTCATGCATCTCAAAGTATTTTGGAATTTTGCTTCTGATTTCTTTTTGACCCAGTGGTTATTTAATAGTGTGTTGTTAAATTTGCACATATTTTTGAATATGCTTTGTATCATTTTAACTCTTAAAATTTTAAATTTATTGGGACTCTTTTTAATAACCTAACATATGGTCTATGGAGAATGTTCCTTGTGCCCTTAAAAGAATGTGCATTCTGCTGTTGATTAAAATGTTCTAATACATCAGTTAGGTTTCATTGGTTTATATTGTTTTTCAAATTTTCTATTTCCTTTTTGATCTTCTGCCCAGTAGTTTTTTTCTATTTTCAGAAATAAATTATTGAAGCCTCCAAATATTATTGTTAAATTGTTCCTTTATGCAACCAGTTCTGTCACTTTTTGCTCCATGTGTTTCGGGCCTCTGTTGTTAAGAGCATATATGTTTGTAATTGTTATATTTTCTCAATGGATTCACCCTTTTATCATTTTAAAATTCCCTTCTTAGTTTCTAGAACAAATTTTATTTAAAATCTACTTTTGTCTGATATTAGCATCACTTCTCCAGCTTCTTTTTGCTACTGTTTTCATGGTATATCTTTTAAAAATCCTTTTACTTTCAACCTATTTGTGCCTTTCAACCTATTTGTGCCTAAAGTGTGTCTCTTGGTCAAAACATATACTTAGGTCGGGTTTTCATTTTTTCCTGATTCTGTCAATTTTGTCTTTTGATTGAAATGTTTAGTCCATTTACACTTAATGCAATTATTTATAAGGAAGGATTATGCCTGTCAGTTTGCTATTTGTTTTCTGTGTGTCTGATGTCTTTTTGGTTCCTCTTCCCTCCGTTACTACCATCTTTTCTGTTAAATAGATATTTCCTAACATATTATTTTAATATCCTTGGAGTTTTCTTCACTATATTTTTTGGTTTTTTTATTACTGGTTTTCCTAAGAATTATAATTAACAATTTAATTTACTCCAATTTGGAATAATCCCAAGTAATTTCAATAGTATACAAAAACTTCACTACAATAAAGCTCCATTCCCTTCCTTTCTACTATTATTTCATACAGATTATATATTTATGCATTATAAATCCTTCAATCCAGTTTTATATTTATTGTTTATCTGTTGTTTATTGGTTGCAAGCAAAAATTCGTTTATGCAGTCTTTTTTTTACCTATATAGTTACATCTTTATTTCTTCATGTAGAGTTGAGTTACTGTCTAGTGTTCTTTTATTTCAGCCTGAAGGACTCTAAATTTTTATCATTTCCTGTGAAATCTGCCTTAGGGAAAGATTCTCTCATTTTTTGTTTATATAAGAATGTTTTATTAGTTCATTTTTTTTTGCTGAGGAATATTTGCCTTGAACTAACATCTGTTGCCAATCTTCCTCTGTTTTTATGTGAGCTGCTGCCATAGCATGGGCACTGACAGATGAGTGCTGCAGATCTATGCCCGGGAACTGAACGTGGGCTGCCAAAGTGGAGCTTGCTGAACTTAACCACTAGGCCACCAGAGCTATTTCCTTTGTTTTTGAAGGATAATTTTGCTGGATATAGAATTTTTGGTGATGGTGTTTCTTTCAAAATGTAGACTGTGTCACACCTTGCATTCTGAGCTCCATGGTTTCTGACAGTATAGATCTCTTTGTGTTTATCATACTTGGAGTTTCTTGAGCTTCTTGGATGTGCACATTAATGTTTTTCATCAAATTTGTAATGATTTGTCATTTTTTAAAAATGTTCCTTATTCCCCTTTCTTTTTGTTCTCTCTCTGGAATTAGCATTATGTCTGTGGTGAAATTCTTAATGGTGTCCAAGAGATCTTGAGGTTGTCTTATTTTTTTCTCCATTGTTTCTCTCTTTCTGTCCTGCAGACTAAGCAAGTTCAAGGGCTTTTTCCTTAAATATACTGATTCTCTCTCCTGCCAGTAAATCTACTGTTGAGTCTTCTAGTGAATTTTTCCTTTCAGTTATTGTACTTTTCAGCTTCAATATTTCTATTTATTTTATTTTCATAACTTCTATCTCTTTATTGATATTTTCTATTTGGTGAGATATTTTCATGTTTTTCTTCATTCTTTAGGAATGATTTCCTTTAAAAAATATATTTATAATAACTAATTTAAAGACTTTCTCTAGCAATTCCAATGTCTGGCCTTCCTCAGAGATGGTTTCTATTGACTGTGTTTTTTTCCTTATGTGTATTGGTCACAATTTTCTGGTGTTTTTAATGTCTTCTAAATTTTTGTTGAAACATTTTCATTTTAAGCAATATAATGTGGAAATCCTGGGAAACATAGCCCTCTTCCCCTCTTCCCCAGTGTTTGGAAAGATATTTTCTTAAATTCTTGGAACCAATAAAAATCTCAGCCTTTATCAAGGCTCTGTGTGTGTGTGTGTGTGTGTGTGTGTGTGTGTGTGTGTGTGTTTGGATACACTCTTATTTATCTAGCAGATGGTTTACAGAACTGTCTTAGTTTTCATTTCCTGCTTATGCAGAGCTTCAAAGTCATCAAAAGGTCAAGGACTCAGGCCTTCTAAGGTCTTTTCTGAGCATGCATATAGCATTACACACAGATGTGGCCTTCTGGGTCCCAGGAATATGCTGTAACTTTTAAGACCCCTATGGACATCCTATTTTAGAGGTGTTCCTTTAAACTTTTTTGGTTATCCCCTTGTTCTTAGTATTACCACTTTAGGCAGCTGGAATGCTAAACAAATGCCACTATTGTTTTCAACAAATTCCCTGGGGATATGGTTGTTCACACAGATTGAGCTCTGAATCAGGTCAAATAGAGGTAGTCCCTGTGGATTGAACTTTTCACTGAGATGTCATACATACTGACAATTCTCTGAGGATAGGGTCTTTGAAAGCTAATAATCCATTCTACTCATTCCAGCGACTGCTAAGTTACTGGTTTTTACAGTGCCAACTTTCAGCAGAGGAAAGAACAATTTTATTTAACTAAGAAAAATGAATTTATTTTGGAACGGCAGAGAAATTGCAATCCAGGACAAGCAAGCTTTGGTGAACCATAGGCAAGTCCAAAGAGACATGAGGAAGGCCAGCTTTTATTAGGTTTAGGAAGGAAATTGGGGAGAGTTGTTTTGAACAAAAATGTTCATTAGAGGAGAGCAGGAGTAGCGTGGGGGCTTTACATTGCCTGCAAGTTTCAGACAGTCGGTTGTTACTGAGGTCCATGGGAATCTTCTTTTTTCCCAATGACTATGCAAGTTGAGACAAGTGGTACATGCGAGAGAGCCACCCCTTCAGGGCTTCTTGATTCCATTTTAAATCAGATTTCCTTTATTTATTTTCACAACAACTATCATGGTATTGAGGTTGCTTATTTTCAAAGTTATTGCAGATTTAGAGAGAGGTAAAGGGATCATGGCAATTAAAAAGCCATAGAGTTCTCTCTCTCCCCTTTTTACTTTTTTAGCAAAATTCGATTTTTTTTATTGAATAAACACTGCTTGTATTGTTTCAAGCCATTAATTAATTTCCAGAGTTCTGAAAAAAAGATGAGTATAATTTCCTTACTTCATTATTCCTGAAATTCTTCTAGCTTCCACTAAATTTGAGAACTATTTAATAGATATCCCTTAGAGGCTGGGAAGATTCTCAGATGTTCTGTATGTCATGATGAATTCATCTAGGAGGGAATTCACAGGAGCAATAATGCCTTTATCATTAAAAGTTGATGGTGACAGGCTTATTTTGTGCAGCAATTATCTAGTACCAAGTTCTTATATAAAGCCTGGTCCTGAATAATGTAGATTATTCTGTGAATCTAGATATCTCAAGTAACACCCAATCTGTTAGTAATTGCCAAAATATTTCTCAAAGAGTTATAAAACTGGCTTTGTAATGATGATGGCAGCTGGTAAAACAAACAAACAAAAAAGATTTTCCTCAAAATCTTTGAGAAAGAACTTGTTGCGAAAGAAACAACACAAGACATGTGTTCTATCATTTTCCTGGGTTTGTTACAACAACGTTTTTGAGACAACAATAAAAAATTTTAAAATGCAGTGCCATAGAGAATGCTATGTTGAAGAGGAAAATATTCATTTAATAGAAGTTAATTTACTTCACAAAACAAGTGTTCTTTATAACTGAAAATTATTCTTAGCACTAAATAATTTCACCCTTTTATTCAGAAAGCAAATTTGAGTTCTTACCTTTTGTAAATCACTTACCCACATATACTACTCTCGAAGATTGTTTATTCTGCACTAAACCAAATTGCTAAAGCAAAACACCAACTGAAGTTAAGTACTAGAGTAAATAATTCAGTTGGCTTATGAGGAAGTTCTTAAAGGATAAATAGTATTCTTTTAAGCAAATTAGTAGCAGAAGATTGAGAAAGAGTACATTGTAATCAAGGGCACAGAGGTGGAGAAGGGATGTTGGGGACACATAAAAGATGATAAAGTGTGAGCTTAACTGAAGATTGTTCTGAAGGAGATAAAGCTACGGTGGTAGGTAATGTCTAAAATGTAAAAAGGATCACAAATAAACAAAAAGTCTTCCACCTGCTTCCCTAATAATGTCTATAATGTATTTGCAATGTAAAATTTCACCCAGTGGTTAGTGGTTGGTTCTGACATAAGGAAAAAAAAATTCAAAATTAGCATGCCACATTTACATTTAGAAATTACAAGAAAGGGAGGGACCTGGAGGAGATTTTATAGGTCACAATGTATAGATATTAGTCTACTGCATGTTACATTTTTCTGTAATATGTTTGTAGTAATTTTACATGGAAATTTATTCCTTCTGAGACATTTATAAAATCTTTTCAACAGAGTTAGTTAATAACTAAGGCTTTCTATCTTGGGCAATAACACAACATTTTCGCTGAAGTACTAACTACAATTCAACATAATTCCTTCAATTTTACATATATTTATTGTTAATAATAAACACAAATCCATAATATAGAGCTAGTATGAAAAATTTAAATAATAAGAATGTGGATTAAAAAGTTAGAGTCCAGGGGCCAGCCCAGTGGCGCAGCGGTTTAGTTTGCTCTTTGCAGCCCGGGGTTCGCGGGTTCGGATCCCGGGCGCCCGCTGACGCACTGCCTGTCACCCATGCCGTGGCGGCGTCCCATATACAGTGGAGGAAGATGGGCACGGATGTTAGCCCAGGGCCAGTCTTCCTCAGCAAAAGGAGGAGGATTGGCAACGGATGTTAGCTCAGGGCTGGTCTTCCTCACACACACACACACACACACACACACACACACACACACACAAAAGTTAGAGTCTGTCCAATCTCTTTTGTATTAGTTTTCTATTCTGTGTAACAAATTGCCAGAAATTTAGTGTATTTAAACAACAGAAAATCATTGTCTCACAGTTTCCATGAGTCAGTCCCCTGGAATATTAAAATGGAGGCCTCTGTTCAGCGTGTCACAGGCTGAAATCAAGGTATCAGTTGACTGGGTCCTAGTCAACTAGTCCTAGACCTGGAGGGTCAACTAGGGAAAGATCCACTCCAAGCTCTCTCAGTTTGTCGGCAGAATTTATTTCCTTGTAATTGTAGGCCTGATGTCTCCCTTGTCTTGCTCACTGTTAATTGGGGAGCACTTTGTTTGAGAGGCCACTCTCAGGTTCTTTCCATGCAGCCTCCTCCATAGGCCTTCTCACAATATGGCAGCTTCCTTCTTCAGGTCAAGCAGCAGAATTTTCTTCGTGCTTCAAGTCTTCCTTCAGGAAAGATCTTGTCCCTTTTAAGGAATCACTTGATTAAATCAGGCCCACTCTTTGATTCAAATCAACTGATTTGGGACATAACCTCGGGAGTGATATCCCATCGTATGTACAGGTTCTGCCACACTTAATGGGAGGGGATTATACAGGGCATGTGCACCACGGGCAGGAACATTGAGGACCATCTCAGGATTTTGCCTCCCAGACTCTTCTTTTATCCAACTATAACTACTGTTATGTAGATAGCTACATATATATCTATCTATATATATCTCTATGTATATCTGTCTATCAGTCTATGTATCTAATGTATATATCTATCTTACTGTACATACATGTGTATATATATATATATATGTATCATGAATATATTTTGTAATATATTGTAATATAAGTTATTACATCTTGGGCTTCTGGAAGTTGGTGCTGACAAGGAGTTTTGGGTGAGAGAAATTTGTTCAAAATTTATTCAATTTTACTCATAAAAAGTGAGAAAGCAAGATTGCGCAGTGGAAAAAGTTGAAATTATGTAGGCCCAACTTCACAAAACCTTAGTCATGCCAGCAGGGTGTTCTGGAACAAATATTGCCTGGAAAAGGTTTGTTCTTTTCACTCACGTTCTTTGCCTTTAGACACCAGTTTCAAAGACTGATTTGTAACCATAACCGTCAGTAATTGTGCTTCTTGGTGGAAGAGTTTTATAGGAACGTGCAGTGCCAACACTATTTAACATCAACATGAAAAAACAATGAAAGTGTTTAATGAATGAGATGCCTTTGGAACGTAACCTCATTCAATAAATAGGTTAACTTGTTGATAGATGTTACATATATTCTGGTGCATCTAAGTGGTTTTAATGACAAACTGGAAAGTTTTGACCTAAATGGAAGAGGGTTCTAGAAATCTGAGGCAAAAACAAACAAACAAAACTTTGTATTTTAGACCAAATTAGTGGATTAAAGTAAAGAAAAATCTAAATATTCGATTAATCTAAACTGAAAATAAAGTAAAATACCTATTTTATTTTTTCACATTCAGAAAGGTTATCTTATTCAGGAAAAATGCACTTTTAAATTATCCAAAAAAATGCAATTCCATATGCTGAGGGTTCAGAGTGGACACTAGGCATCAGAAGTCTTATAATGTCAAACTGTATGGAATATCTAATAGAAAAAACATGGATACATTTTGTAAGATAAATTATAGCTTGCTTAATAGAAATAATGACTCTGTTTTGGTAATATAACCTTAGAAAGATGTAATTAGAGATGTTTTCATATATACTGAGCTTTGGAGAATATGTTGTCGATGGGAAAGTCTTCCAAAATTTACTTTTGGCAAACATGAGTGGATGCTGCTGTGTGGCCATCTCCTCTTGAGGACAGAGGCTCTCATTCCTAGAGAGCCTTGTGCTTGCCTGGGCAGCACATTTCAAACACGTTTCAGAATCACTCTTTCTGAATCAATGTTTCCCTTCACATTGAAAAGAATGAAGAGCAACATATCAAAATAAGAAAGTTCTCATAACTGAATACCTGTATTTCAATTAATAGAAATATTATGTTTCAGTTACAGTTATGTCTACTTGGTGCCAGAAATTGACACTTATTTTGTTAATTAGTAAAAACTCAATTTTTAAATTCTGGATTATTCTGTTTATGCAAGAAATTAACAAAATTATTTCTTTCTATTGAAATGATTCTGCACTATGAAATAATAAACAATGCATGCCATTTTATAAGTTTAATCTGGGTATGCCTGTACATTCACTTGTATTAGAGGCATATCTAAGTAAAAAGAAGTTGTGTTTACTAAGACTAAATGTTTTGATTTTCAATTTTCTTATTTTTTGTGAAGTTGATCTTACTTTTACTTTTAATCACAGTTTCATGGTCTAACTTTTTTATTTCACCTTTTTTGTTTCAACCAGTATTTTCAAAACTGCTCTATTCTTGCACATTTTGTCCAACAAGTAAGAGGAAAAAATATGAAAAATGGTCCATATAATGTTCTTATTTGTTCTGAATTGGATGCCTTAATTTTAATTAATTAATAATATGCCAGTTTTCATTATAACTAATCAGATAAGTTTAAAAAGTAGAGATTAGTGCAAATAAAATGAAAATTAAAATAAAGGTGACAGTTTAATATGGTTGTGTTTTTATGAGTAGAACTGCTAGTAGAAGGAATTAGGATTTAGTCATTCATCATTCAAATGTTATTGCATAATTTTTGTAATTCTGATGGCAAATTATTGGTCTGTTACATTACTTTAGCAAGATGTTTGAAACCTCAACATATCTAACTGAATATGTGTTCACTTGAAACTGTAAGTGGTTATTAGTATATTTCTTGATCTAATATGCCCTAAGAATATGATGCCTTAATTAATTTTAGTTTCTAAATGCATTGGCACACTTGGAGATTAGGAAATATGAAATAAATGGTTATATCCACTAAAAATTCTTGTACAAAAACAAAAAATAAAAATACATATAAAGACCTGGGTCTCTTATTATGAGCAACTGCAGGACGAGTTCAGTGTAGATTCTGATTACCAAGTTTTCAATAGTATTTTAATTTGGTGTTTAATTTTTAAAATAATAACTCTACAGTCCTTTTTTTTTATAATATGGTGCATGAGGATTTAGCACTACTTTTAAAAAGGAATATAAAATTGGATAATTTTAGTATTAAGTAAATCATTTATGCTTAAAGTAATTTTAATACAATAGAGATATTAGGCTGTTATCTCAATTAAATTGATTACCTTTATTTTATTTAATCAGTGTAATTTAAGTAACTTGAAGTTTAGTTTGCACCATTTGATGTCCACTGGAGTTTTTAATAATTTCAGATTCTATACAGTTTTTAAAGATATATATAAGGCTCAGATTTTTTACTTTTATTTCCATCTCAAGTTATATATGCAGTAGGAACTTAAAGATGTCATTCTCATTGCTTTGTCTCATACATTAATTGGTTGTATTTTTAATCACTTTTTCCAAGAATTATTTGATTTCTAGTCAATCTTCTCATTGATAGTATGTTTTTATAAGTTAATGTAAGACACAGTAAAGCACAGAAGTATTTTAATAACTTTGAAGTATTCAATGAGGCTGATCTGTTTATCCTTCATTGACTTTCATGGTAAAATCCTTTAATCTTATATTTCTATATTTGCCATTTTTCCTTAAGCATACTGTCTTCAGTTGTTCTGAGTCACAAAGTCAAATTCTGAATAGATTGAAAAATTCAATCTTAAAGTATTCTTTGATTCACCATGAAATATATTCAATAATATTTATTGAGAACATACTAAATGCCAGGAACTCTTGTAGACATTAGAGATAGAACTGTTAACATTTAATTAATTAGCTAATTGATATTTGGTAGAACTTTGATTTTATAACAGGATTAACAAAAATATTTATTTTTAATCCATATAAATTCACTGAAGGGCCATGCATTACTATTCTCTGTTATTGAAAATAATCTAACTCCTGGTATTGGAGTCATGGCACACATAAGTGAGATATTTCTTTCTATTTATTTCTTTTGATTTGAATTTCTTTTAAGTGGGTCCCATCATTCAACTGCATTTGTATATCCATTTTTCCAAAATTTTTAAAATGAGCTCAAACTAGTTAGATTATTTAATTATTCCAATCAAGATGTTTAAGATGATTTTCCATGTAAGAATACTGTTCATTTTCCAGTCTCCCTTCATGTATTTATACACTCAAATTGATGCTTGCCTATTTCTATTATGTTAAATTGATTTCTCTCAAAGTTTGCAAATTATGTCTTAATTTGTATATAAGCACAAGATATTACTTATAACCTTTAACTCTTTCTATTGTGAAGCAGAGTTTCCATCTCATAATATGATTTTTCTATCAACATCCATCCGAATAGGTGAATTTACTTACTAAAAATTCCTTCTAACTGGATGGGACCCCAGTGTGGAAACAATGTTAATGGCAGGCACGGCAGTGAATGACAGATGGAAATCAAACAAACTCATGCTTACATATTCATTTTCAGATTTTTTTCTGCTTAAATATCTTGGGCCTGATTACGTGAAAATTTCAATGTAACAAAGTTTTTACAAATATGTTCCAACTGTGGTATATGGACAAATTTGGAAAATGTTAACATAATCCTGGAAAGAGACACTGTTCAATTCTTTATTATGACCTCAGTTAAAGTAAATATTTGTTTACTTTTTTCTCTGAAAACAAAGCAGTGAACAATGAAGTAAAAAGTAAAAGTACACGTTATTTATCATATGTCCTAGTTTTAAATATTTGTTTTGTTGGTGTGAAAATTGAATATCGTTAGCAGCAATATCTCTTCATCTGTTAGTATGTATTACATTTTCTTATTTTCTAACTCATAGTATTTATTGTAGAATTCTAATCTAATTTACACATTACTATTTAGGTCATTATTTAAGAATCTTGACATCTGGTGCCCCTTACTTATCTCCAAATTAAGTTCAGAGTTCATTGTTCCTCAAGCAATGTGTTTAGCTATTCTAGAATTCTGCCTTTATTTAAAAGCAATACCAAAAAAAGGCATTTAATCACATTCATTCAATCATTTTAATGACAATAACTCAGTATTACAAAGTAGTTAAGTACATATGTTAGTTTTGTCCAAGTAAAGTCCAACAAATGCCATAATATGATTTTTTAAAAATAAATTATTATATTTTAAAAGGAACAAAGAGAAGAATCGGTCTTTATATAGCATATGTTAGATCTGTCATAGGCATTTTGTGAACAGAACTTCATATTCAACACAACAGCATCTATCACAAGAATATATTGTTTTCAATTTTCTGGTTTTACATCATTTGTATTTATTTTGAATATTTCTATGATTTTGTGCTTCTCAAAGTCTAACTTTTCAGCTAGATTTATGTTTTCACATATACAAATAATATGGTAAGAAAATCTAATTTAAGACAGAAAGAGTGATCAAAATTTTACTTACTATTTAAATTTGCTTATACATTATTCAATTTGTTGCGAATTTTGAAGCAGTTGATTTCAAAGTAGTATTGAAGTAGTTGATGGGCACTGATTTATGGGCATTGAACACTTCTAGCTTCAAGGGCATTAAAGTTGTCAAATCTTGGAAATTGTGTATACAGCATGTTAGCTTCTTCCACGATGTAACCAGGAATGGGTATAAACTTTGATGAAAATGAATGTGTCAGGTCTATTTTATACATATTCTGTCTAGATCAGAGTACAGACAGAGAAAATATGTTTTTTCAATACTTTTCTGATTCCTGGTTCCTATCTCAAATACAGTAAGTTATTTATTGAAATCTTCCATTAGGTTTTATTCTTGAGATTTATTACAAAAACTCATCTATAGGGATAAAAATATTATGATAGAAACTTGAGTGTAGCACTTCTTTATGTGTAACACCTCTTCTACCACTGGGTTGTGAGAGAAGGGACTTTACATGGATAGAAGTTTGCTAGCATATGAGTTCTCTAAAAAAATCTCAGTGAAATAAAATAGTCTCCTTTTAGATTTTATTTACTCTTTAGTTGGATGCCTTTTTTAACTCCTCTGCATGATCATCTCACAGGATGAGATTTCAGCCAAAGTCAACGCATTCTCCTTATAACAATCTGTTGTTCTCATGACTTTTTCTCCATTCTACAAATGAGAGACACCAAAGAAGCCCCTTTCCTCTAACACTGTATATTTCCCTTTGGACATTTTTGCTTTGTTTATTATCCCTACATAGTATATATATTTAATTTTTATTAATAATACCAAAAATAACAGTAGAGAAGCCAAAGCTGAACATGAAGACTTGAAAGATGAGTGCTTAATATTATTTTACTGCATTCAGGACTTTTATGTTGAAATTCAGAGGAGTACTTAAACATTTATGCAAACAAAAAGCATAATACTTGTATTAGTCTGCTGGGGCTGCCATAACAAAATACCACAGACTAGGTGACTTAGAGATTTATTTGTCATAGTTCTGGAAGCTGGAAGTCTAAGATCAAGGTGCCATCAGGACTGATTTCTCCTTAGGCCTCTCTCTTTGGCTTGTAAGATGGCCGCCTTCTTGCTGTGTCTTCACATGGACTTTTCTCTGTGCATACATATCCCTGCTATCATTTCCTCTTTTTATAAGGACACCAGTCATCTTGGATTACAGCCTGATCTTTATGACCAAATTCAACCGTAATTACTTCTTTAAAGACTCTGTCTCCAAATACAGTCATATTGAGTGTTAGGGCTTCAATATATGAATTTGGGGGGAGGGACACAATTTAGTCCATAAAAATACTCCTTTAGAGTTAATATGATAACTAGTTAAATGAGGAGAAAACATTGAGATGCTATTCTCTGTTCTATGAAAATCTACTTTTTTGTCTATGTAGGATGTGGACAAGATACACAAGATGCTCAGAGATCCTGTTTTCTAACTGTCGGCATGGGAAGATTACATTTCCTAGTCTCCATGACAATAGGCAAGTTCTGTCCAATAAACTCGGGTAGGAGCGATGTGGATGGCAAAGAGATCTTCCTTTCTTTCTCTCATTTTTTATTGGCCAGATCAAAACAGTGGATCCAGGGCACTACTTGAAGAGACTTCGGAAGATGGAGATGCCACAAGGAGGATCCCAGGATCCCTGAGTCTCCAAATGAAGGTGCTTGGCTCTGGGTATTTGATTGTGTGTTTATAAGATGACGTTTCATTTTGATGAACCACCAAAATTTTACATTGTTTTTATGGCAGCTAATCTTAATACTTTATCTAATACAGATATTTTTACCTTGATCTGTAGTGATCTGTAACAAAAATTAAAATATGTGATATTAGTTTAATAATCAAGAAACTGGCAGCAAAGTGACATTTAGAGTCTAGGACAATGGTAATCCATGTTATACAGTAGTAAGGTATTGGGTAAAACTTCTCTCTCATCTCCCGTAACCTAGGAAGCAGACAACATACATACTTAATCAGTAGATTCAAAAGAAGAGAGTGGAAAGTTAAAGTTCATATTGTGTTTGGGTTATTATTGGCTGTACTTGGCAAGATGTTCCTAAAAAATGAGTTCTGAAAGGAATTGTTCAGTTTGTAAGCAGACATAAAAGGGAAACAATTCATTCAGATATTCATGGTATTTGCAAGTGTGGAAATGTTGACTGAGTCTAGATCCAGCAAAGAAAAGTTAAAATATAAAGTGTTGTGCATTAAAATCCAAATAAAATATTTCTGTTAAACAACGTGACTCATAGCAAAGATCTCAACTTTAGGTGACTTCTCAACATTAGATGACTTCAAGGTAGCAGTCATTATCTTGTGAAAAAGAAATGTGAAGGATAAAGTTCTGCCTAATATAAAACTATGGAACCAATTGGAAATGAGTAGATAAGACATCTACTAAAAGTTTGAAGGGTGTGTGTTATCAAATAAATAATCCCTGAAAAAAAAGCCTTTAACTATTTCAAACTTTAAACAACTTTGCGTTCAACATTCTGAGAGGTTTTAAAGACTGGGAAATATACAGGCAAACATGGTAAATAATGGAGGGAAAGCCTCTTGAGAGAGCTTAGCTTAGGGCCATAGGGAACAGTGGAGAAGGAAATTTCTATTGGAGAGCAAAATTAGGAAACATCCAGAGTAAGCTGCCCAGAGTATTTAAATATTTCTTCAGCTCTGTGCCTGTTCTTTGCCTAACAGTCTTCCCCATTCCAAATGAGTGTATTTCTTATGATTATCCTATCTCTTTTCATCCCCTGTATTTAAGTCTGGCGTGGTGGCATATACTTATCTTTTTCAGTTCCTGGTTACTTGACGGCAATGTGCCCTATCTGATCATGATGATGAGAATCATACATCAATCAGAAATTCTGGGCTTTGCAATGACTAGATGGTACTTTGTGGTCCCCTTGCATTGGGAACGATGTGTCATGTATGTGGGTGAAAGAGTAAAATAGTAATTAGATTACCAAATGACTGATTAATATGAGACTGGCCAGATGTTTAAAATACCATTTCTTTTTGTCTTATAAAGGAAGGCTGTTTTCCAGCCTCTTTTCAAGTTAGATTGGGCCTTTTGACTTTTTTATGGCTAATGGAATGTGGGTGGTTATGATGTACCTCACTTCCATGTCATAGCATTAAACATTATGTGAAATTCTCTTTTCTCTTTCTCCCTATTTTTTCGTTAGCTGATGGAGAGACAGGAGGAGGTTGTAGGACTTCAAGTTAGTCTATAGGTATTGTAAAGATAGTGGTGCCAAAAATTGGAATCAGTAAAGATTACTGCATCACCAGAGGGGGGTGTCTGAACACCCAGACACACTAAGAACCAAAACAACCTTTATTTTGTTAAGCTAATAAGGTATTTGGTCATTTTGTTACACGATCTAGTGTGAATTGCCCTAAAAACTATGTATAATTTCACCCAATTCCTAGCATTTTTCCAGCAATTACTTCTCTTCATTATAGTGTTTTCTTAATTTAAAATTCCACCCCCCCCATAATAACTATATTATCCCTAGGGAAAAACAGAGAAGGACTTCTATTTTTTTTAATTATTGACATCCGTTGAGAAATTGTCAGCGATTGTTCATTAGGGCTATGTATCTCCATCCATTTACTCATGACAGAGTCTTTAATGTTACATATGCAGAAAGAAGAAATTTGAAATAAAGTCTAATTATCACTATAATAAATGACTATGTTGACTTAAGAAATTGTCAAAATCCTTATTCAGTGCAAGAGGTGAAAACAACGTGCACATACAGCCTTGACAGATACTGGGAAAAAGAGTCAGAGCTGTGTGGTGTTTTTCCTTTTGGTGTACACCTGAGAAAATTCCTCTTACCTAAAGAACCATTACTGCTAAACGGAGTTCCTAGCAAACCATGACCCCTAGTTTATGTTGGCTCTTTCCCAGGATACACATGGGCTGTGTCAAGCAGTGAAAGACAATGTTCTGGTTACATAAGGTTGTGCAGGAAGGAGCAGCAATTTTCTGCCCCTTCAATTTCTGGAATATGTGGAGGTATAAAAGGTCCAAGAAGAAGGATCCAGCATACTGGGATGAGGGGTGGGGTGCAGGAGCTTCAGGGATCATATATCAACAATGTGAAGGCCCTCGGGAGACTTGCCATGCCAAATGATGGCAGAATTAATAGTTCTAGCAGTGCTTTGTCTTTACTCCCTGCCTTCATGTGCTGAACCAGCCACATCTTCATGTTCTGGATTCTTCGTGTGAAAATCATGAACCTGTTTCTCTGTCTCCTTACTCCAAGAGACACATATCAATCTCTCCCAAGAGCTTTCTTTTCATCTACTACTCCACTGCACTTGGGTGGGCCTATAGATTTCTGTCTTCTCTAATAACCCAAGAGGGGAAAGAGATGGCAAATTCCTGTTTCTCTAGACATAAAAATTTTCTAAGAACAGATATCATCAAGCCATTCTCACTTGGACTAATGTGGAGGAAAGAGAGAAAACTCAGGCCAACTCAAAAAATATAGAACTTCCTTTTGAATTTCCAGATTTCTGTTTATATGGACTGACGCTGATAGTGAGGTGAAAATTAAAGATTTTTGTTTGGTCATTTTATGATAAGCACAGAAGGTAGGTATTACAGTTCCTTGGCATTCTGTTTGGGACATAAAGGTGTTAGTTGCCTATTTTCCCTAATTTTGTGACTTTATCTGAAATTCCAAGATATGAAAAAAAAAATTGTTTGTTTTCTTGTTCAATACATTTGATCTCTTACAGGACTGGCAATTAAGTCTACAACTACTTAAAGACCCAGATATTGCTTCCAAGGCTCTACTTTCAGGATATTTCTGGGTTTTGTTTTGCTTTGTTTTGGGTTGGTTTGATTTTTTTTTTGGTTTTTCTTATTTGATTGTATGTTTTGTTTTGTTTTGCCTTTAGATATAGAGCCATGAGAGAAATACTGGCTGGTTCTTTTGTTTGCTCTCTCATTTAACAGCAGAGAAGTTATTTAATTCTCTGTCTTCTCAGTTATAATTCATAGAAATATTTATGCCAAAGTGTTGGTGGGAGGAGAATAGAAATAATCTATGTGTAGTTTCTGTTAAATAGTACAAATTTCCACAAGACAAGACTACTTCAGAGGATTTACTCTGTCATAGTCACCTTTGCCCCCACAGTCTGGAACGGTGACTTCCGCAAACTGATAATCCATTAAAGTCTGGCAAATGAATGAATGAATAAGTGATTTTATTGGATAAATAACATTAACATTAATAATATTATCATATTATTACCCAACATATATTGTAAAAATTCAGCTTAACAGTCCACATAAGAGTACATTTATAAGGCAATATTAAAGAAAAAAAGCAAGTTTCATTGGAGGGCAGTTTCTGGACCAGTTACTGCCAGGACATAACATAGGTGTGCCCCTGGGGATTTGTGCATCCCAGGCTACCAGCAGTGTCTTGAATACACCAGAGCATGAGGTGAAACAGAATGAAAAGTTTAGAATAAATTAAAGAATGAATAAACACTGCAAACTAACATCATCCTATATAATTTTATTGTTTCTCTTGTATAGACTGGAGCGACTTGCAGATATTATCGTTATGTTAACACTGAGGAGGTGGAAGCACTGGAAAATCAAATGATTTGCCATTGTCAAACACTAAAAGTGGTCATTTTTCAACTGAGTACAACACTTTTGTGACTGAGCTCCAAGTTATTTGGTGCTAGTTTTTATTTGAGGTTCTTCTTTAAATTCACTAACTTTCAGCTAATGATAAAGAAAAGTTACTCAAATCTATTAAGAACACGTGTATGTCAAAAGCAGCACAGATTCTGTGCTGTATCCAGCATTCCACTGATCATTTAATTTAATAGTAAAGTTTCTCAGAAGACTGAATTGTATCGGGGGTATTGAATAGGAGCTAGTGATAGCTTTCCCTTTATGACATCTTTCCAATTCAATTCCACCACACCAGAAGATGAGTGTCTTAAGGCAAATTCATCAGATTATCTGATCTACAAACACCAGCAGGTAGCGACCGCTGCTTCTGGAACAATGTGATGGTACCAGTATGGGATCACTCCCTTCTTTTTATTATCATGTTTTAAAATTATCCTTGGATTTTATTTAAATTGAATTCCATTCTTGTGGATCAGTCAAGATTTAAGTACAAAAGCATTTTTGAAGTTACGGTGCTTGCAGTTTTGATTATTTGAGGTATTCCTATTCTACTCCCTGGTTACCTAGGAAACAACCATGTGACAGATTAGGCTCCTATTATCTGAGTCCTGCTAGATTGTCTTATATTTGTTTTGCACTTTGTAATATTATGCAGGAGTGTGTTTTATTATGTTGCTGATTCATCATATTTAAACAGCTATGAAAATTAACTGCAGTGCATGCTCAGCAGCTCATTTTCAAACTCAGAGCTTTGGGGGATATGCTGGTCACCCATATATTTAAAAGGCAAGAAGATTTAGCCAGTTTATTGCTGACCTTTAATGCTATTTTGTGAATGTTTTTATGATGCCATTAAACTAGTTTGTAAATAGTAGATTTAATACTGAAACTCTGTTGGCTGCACCTTCAGGGCAGAGAAAATACATTACTGAGTGGGGAACTGAGACTAACACAATGGCACACATGTGCGGTCAACTTTCGTGCATCCCCAGAGTCAGGAGAAAGTGTAGATCACTACAAATGTGTGTGACTATTTAGAGATACATGCACTCCATGATTTGAATGCACAGGTCTCTGAAATATAGAAACATGTAATACTTCAAGCAGAATACGTAAATCTCTCTCTCGAGGTTTCCTCTCTTCACAATCCTGTTCAGTATCTTTATCATGCCTATTTTTTAGATGAGATTAATTAACTACCTAAAAGGCAAAAGAGGACCAGCCTAATGCAAAGACCAATTGTATGTAACAAGTTAGTTATTTCTATGTTATGGTCAGATTAACTTTGGCAATTGACTCTACATATAAATGCTAGCTGATAATAACTTATAAAGTGCCCTGCAAAATATAGAAGCAACATTAATTGCTTGAGTGGTCCTGGTGTATAGGTTACCATCTCCTTCCTTTTCCTTAGTGGCGTACCAGTTTACATTTCCATCACAAGTACACAAGTGCTCCCTTTGCACCACATCTCAGCCAGCATTTGTAATCTCCTGTCTTTCTGATATTAGACATCCTAGCAGGTGTGAGGTGACATCTCATTGTGGTTTTGATTTCATTTCCCTGATGATTAGTGATGCTGAGCACCTTTTGTATTTGCATTAGGAATCTTTGTCACTTTGGTTGAATAGATAACTGAGATCATATTTAATCAAGTGTTCAAACCTTTTAATTCTTTTTTAACAAACTTCCCATATGAAGTCTTTTTGACCTCAAACTAATTTTTGAATTTTCTGGAAATTCCTTGGAATATTTCAAAAGATTTGTTCTCTCTCTTATAAAAGAGAGATGTTAAACTAATTGGGATTATTTGATATGCTAATTACATGGGAGACATTGTCAAATAAGAAAGGATGATAAATCTTTAGGTTATAGTTGTATAGATATATGTTATTGAGGTAAGTATCCAGAAATTATATGAAATTCCTAGAAATTTGATATATCCTGGTATAATGTTATCAGTCATAATTCTAATTATTATCTTAAAGTGTTGTATGTGACAGAATAATGAAATTTCCTTGTCAATCGTGTTGTAATGAACTCTCATCAGATCTTCAACCATGGCCACTTTTAAATATTTTGAAATTTACAGAGAGTTATTGTTTTCCTCTGATGCTTTTGCAAAAGTTCTTCCTCTTCAAAAAGATTTATGAAAATGACTCTAAGTACAAGTTTCTGATAACTTTAGGATCATACCATTGAATTGGGTAAGAATTTTCTGAACTCTAATGAAGAAACTGATGGATTCATCAAACTGCTAACCCAAGATCAATTATTAATCAATAATTAATTACATGGGACTGAATGAATTGAAGAGGATAATTATAACTTTTATGACTTTGTTTGAAACATTCCTGCTTCTTCAGTGTTTTATCTTCCAGATTTCAAGTGCCTTTTTCTCCTCTTTGTTTTAAACTATCTATGCCTTACAGTGATTTGGTAAAATATACTTTTGTAAACAAAAATAGAATATGTATCTTTTTCTCTTACCTGATTCCTGCAGAATTCTGAAACTCTTATTGAATATCTTATTTTTCATGATAATATAAGTGTTTACATATATTTAAAAAGAATCTATCCTCCTTGTAACAGGACACAATTGGGTAAGTCCCTGGTTTGACTTCTTAGCCTAAAGAAGCTTCTGAAAATCAAATCTGAGATTCCTTATTACCAGACAGTTTTAAGAAATTAAGATGGACTTTATGGATCCAACAAGCCCCTTAGATATCACCAAAGATATAACAGGAACATCATATTTGAAATTATACATAAAATTACTGTTCTTGCTGTACTTATGTAATAATCAAGCCCGATTTAATGAGATTAGACTTATTTTGCAAACAAATTAGTCTTACTGTGATTATGTTTGCTAGAAATTGGGGTTATTGCAGAGAGAAAAATTAGGTTCAGTAGAAGACTAAAACATACCCTTGTGGATATCAGATTCCAGTTCTGTTTGTTGTCTTTGAGGTTTTGTTATCTACCTTTAAACTGGACTGCATCCTAAATTCTAGTTTCCTCCAATATCTGGCCATAACTCTCCAATGTTTCCAATTTTCTTCCACCCTCTGACTAGGAGTAACTGAGAACACACACTGCCCTTTTCCTGAGGCCCTGAAAACTGAAGCTGGACAACTAATATCAACTTCAGAGAAATCACCACAATGACTCATTTATGGACAACATTTGTTTCTGTTTCTGTGTGGGTCACTCAGAAAGTTCTCCAGAACACCCGATGACATCATCAGAGACATTCAAACTACAAAAGATGCTTGAGTCCAGAGTTAGGAGACCAACTTTTTGACGTCTTCTCAACCGGCTACCGTATGAACGCATAAACTGATTTGTAGTCTGCTCCAAACATTAACTCCTATTTTTCCTTTATTTTCATAGCAGTGCCTCCTATTAAATACCTGATTGCTTCCACCATATAGGCCTAACTTTGGAAGCCCTCCTGCAACACCCACCTCCTGAAATGAGACACAGCTGTTTAACTGAACTGACCTATTCTCAAAACTAAGAGACATTTCATATGATGGAGCAATATACCAAGTGAACTTGGGAACTGTTAAACCTCTTGGGGAAATTTCAAAGACAAGGATTAAAAAATAACATGGGGCTGGCCCCGTGGCCTAGTGGTTAAGTTCCGCACACTCTGCTTCAGCGGCCCAGGTTCACAGGTTTGGATCCTGGGCACAGACCTACACCACTCATCAGCCATTCTGTGGCAGTGACCCATGTACAATATAGAGGAAGATTGGCACAGATGTTAGCTCAGGGACAATCTTCCTCAAACAAAAAAAAGAGGAAGATTGACAATGATTGTTAGCTTGGGGTGAATCTTCCTCACCAAAAGAAAGCAAAATATACCACCTCAAAATATGCCTCTTGGGCATAGGATTATTTTGGGCTAGTAAGATGATTTTAAATACAGTCATGTGTCACTTATAAAATGGATGCATTCTGAGAAATGCATCATTAGGCAATTTTGTCATTGTGCAAACATCATAGAGTGTACTTACACAAACCTAGATGTTGTAGCCTACCCCACATAGGCTATATGGTAGTAATCTTACAAGACCATCATCATATATGTGGTCCATTGTTGACTGAAACTCTGTTATGCAGTGTGTGACTGTAATAGATTTGCTTTAAATTAATTGCCTGTAAAGGAGGACTCTATGCTATAGCAACCACCTCCTGCTATACCTGGATCAACACCTCTGGTATTATAGAAACTCAAATACAAGAAATTAACAAACAAGCCAGTTGAGTAAAACAGGTTGATACCTCTGTATATACATTCTTTAATTTATTTTGTACCAACTGGTTTGGTTCATAGGGGCCCTGGTTAAGAAGCATACTTCAGTATCTTGGTATTATCCTCCTGATAATCATCATTGTAGACTCTCTGGTGTGCTGTATTCTCTCAAAGGTCACAGCCACCAGTAGAACATATACAGCCTCATTGTGCTTGGAGAAACAAACAAGATGAACAATGAGATGAAAAGGAAAAATGAAGAACAATTCTTCCACAGACCTGGCATCATAACCTATGAGTGTCGTGAGACAAGAACAACTTAACTCTGGTTGTAACTGATAGTGCTGTTGATATCAAATTTTTCTCAATGTCTCATGTTTCAGAGGACGACCAAAAAGGGAAATTTAAGTAAACAAGGAGGTCATTAGACTGAGGTGGTTCTAATGCCTTAGTAGCCTACGTAAGCAAACCGAAAACTAAGCCAGAGTCAATGCACTTGTATCTGAGAAACTGAAATTTAAGAACAATTAATCAAAAATAGCCAACTAGTCTTTCTCAAATAAAGCAACTGCTTAAGCTATAACAATCAGATAATTCCTTTGCTTTGCTTCTGTATCTTCTGTATAAAAACCTTGCCCCTAGCTCCTGTCTGTGGAGCACTCCTGACCACTTTTGGTTTGGCGCTGCCTGATTCAAATCTATATTTGCGCAGGTAAATTCTTCAAAATTTTAATGTGCCTCGATTTACCTTTAAACATTACCAAAATATATTTGCAGGTTGCTCTGATACTTCTAGACTTGCAAAGCAGAAGGAGCACTAAATATAGATCAGTATCTCTGTAGTGTTGCTTCTAACTGATATCAATGTTTAAATGTGATGATGTAAAATAACGTTAACTGCACTCCAGATATGCAGCAAATCCTTTAACTAATGGATATCATTTATAAATTGAAACTCCTTGTGGTTAAGTCTGAATTTGTCTCAATTTCACAGTGCTTCCTTCTGTCACCACCAGCTAATTTTAAATGGCTTGGACAGTGAAGCTATTTGTAATTTAGGATGAGATTATCCCTAAAATCTCTGCCATGTGTAATATTCTGGTATTCCTAAATCTCTTTGGATACTTTAGAACCTCTTCCCTTCTTATGTAGATTTCAGCTTTGAATGACAAAATGTTAACCTTTGGCAAAGACTTAGATATTTTAGGTTGAAACACTTTGTATAAACTATCACTGTTATAATCTATCCTTATGAGATATTAAGCTTCTTGGCAAAATTCATGTATTTTTAAGTAATGGAGCAAAACCATCTTGTAGTTCGAAAGAAACTAAATGATCATTTTAAGGTGCATATCTTTCTTTCTCCTCTTCAACATTACCAATTTCTTCTGCATAATTGCTCCTCATTGAGTCTCCCACCTCTTCAAGTTGGGATTATCTAAAGAGATCATCCAATGCAGTATCAGTATGCTAAACTCATCAATCACCTTCCAGATGTTCTATCAGGGATTTTTCATAGGAGGCTAACAATTTCACTTTGTAAATATTTTTTAAATTACAAGAAAAGCTCTTTTTAGCAATTTTTTTTATGTTGAAGTAACTTCCTCATAGAGGATCCAATTAAAATGAGTTACTGTAGATAAGAAAAAGAATGCAGCTGAGATAACACAGGAGGGACTGGTATAAAAATATGAACCATTAAGTTTCTTAGAATTTTCTCAGCACTCCAAAATGGTCCTAACTCCTAGTTAGATTGTACTACTTTAGAATATTTATAAATTTTTCTAAATAGGCAGCTTCCTTCGGTGGTTTTAATCTTTGTTTAATGTGTCATATGTAGATTATATGTAAGGGAGAAACTTTGAGTCTATATCTCACTTTTAAACTGATCTGGAGATAACTGTTAAATATTCACATCACAGTAGACTTACTGACACATAGCAGAAGTGCTAAATTCTCTTAAGCAATAAAGTATAATCCCTCTGGCAGTATATATACCTGTTGAGTAGTAAATGATCTTAATTTAAACAGAAGTCATGATCTCTGCTCAATTTTGTGATTTAAAATGAATACAGTTTTGGTTCTTTGCCTGGCTATCTCTATTCAGTGTTTTGTTAAAAACCTAGAAATAAAATGTTGAACAATTTCACAGCTAATAAATTGCCATTGCTTAAAAATCTATAGTCATTTTAGCAGTGTTTTTGAGAGTTTGCTGTGGTTAAGGAGCTCTACAGTAGATCCTATAAGGGATTGAAGTCAAGTCAAGAATCTAGGGAGAATTTCCCCAGTGGAAGTTGCAGAAAGTGAATTTTGCCTCAATGCATTAAAAATACCAAAGACAGAAAAATAGATAATACAGTGGAAAGGATATGACTAAATATTGCATTTTTATAAATGGATATATATATATAGACATATTTATATACAATATGCACAAGGGTGCATAAATGATCATCTCTGGTATCATAATTAAAATCCTCTTTCCAAAATGAATATCACTTTATTATTTGGTAGTAATAAAGGAAACAACTCCATAGGCACTTCCACAAATTCCAGTCAGTCTGGCTTATTATATTTTCTCCTTTTATTATAAAGTAGATATATTTCTATGAGAATTTAAGCATAATTGTTATGGATGTAATTTCATAGGATTTACACATATACTGTAGAGTCATATTTTAAATAATGATAATTTCATTACTGAAAATGTATGAATACTTATGAAATACACACAATCTTATATGGTGTTTTAAAAATCATAGGTACTACATATTGCATATATTTTGAAAACATGACTTGAGTCAATTTTCATTCACATTTTATAGAAAATGTAATTCCAGCTCCATCTGTGGTTTGTAATTTAGTTTCTAAAATGGTGCATTATTATGATTAGATGCTATTCCTTATTGTATTTTTTTATTCACTGAATGGGTATTTAATGGGTACCTGCAATTCTGTATACTAAAGAAGATTCTATACTTTTTCTCTGTGAGATATTAATATCTTTATTTTCTAAAGTTTCACAAGATATTTACTATTTTTATTGTTTTTACTTTCATTACATACACATATACAAAAGAAAAACAAGTACTATCCTAATTAAGTACTAAACAAGTACTTATGCCAATCAATATAATAAGCCTCCTTGAAGTATAATCCAAAAGGCCTAATTAAAATTTCATTTAAGTTTATTAAGAAATATATAAAGCACAAAGTTATGATAATATTTTTGAAGGGCTGGCCCAGTGGTGTAGTGGTTAAATTATCACACTCCACTTCAGAAGCCTGAGGTTCGCAGGTTTGGATCCTGGGTGCGGACCTGGGCACTGCCTATCAAGCCATGCTGTCGCAGGCATCCCACATATAAAGTAGAGGAAGATGGGCAGGGCTGTTAGCCCAGGACCAGTCTTCCTCAGCAAAAACAGGAGGATTGGGGGCTGGCACGGTGGCGTAGCACTTAAGTTCGCATACCCTGCTTCGGCGGCTTGGGGTTCGCAGGCTCAGATCCCGGGCACAGACCAATGCACTGATTGTCAAGCCATGCTGTGGTGGCATCCCATATAAAGTAGAGGAATATGCACATGGATGTTAGCCCAGAGCCAATCTTGGCAAAAAAGAGAAGGATTGGCAACAGATGTTAGCTCAGGGCTGGTCTTCCTCAGAAAAAAAGAGGAGGATTGGCAATGGATGCTAGCTCAGGGCTAATATTCCTCACACACACAAAAAGTTTTGCTTTCTAAATCTCAATATTCATATTACATATCTTTAATATTCTTGTCTGGGTAAACTAGAGAATATTACATTTCAAAAAATACACTATTTTTCTTGCATGCTGCAGCAAAATGAGTTTAATTTTGGCTTACTTGTTTGATGGTAAGGTTAGTTATTTCATGTCAGATTAATCTTCCAAGAATTTTCAAATCAGCCAGTATTTATAAAGTGCCTATTTTGGCACAAAATGCAAATGTGGAAATATAAGTTAAGTTCCTTTATATACTAATTTGATTAACATTTAAACTGATTTCAGATCCCAAGAAAGGCATGATTTTATGATACCACTTACTATGCCTTATTTGAATCTAATTTCAATCTGTTTATTTCGCTAATTTAATTGGCCGTGTTTTTCAGCATGCAAAAAATGGCCAGTTAGAATCCAAAAATCAATCAGGCAGTCTTACTCTTAAATTCAGAAGAAAGAAAAAGTATGATTCATAAAAACTTTTATATAGTTTTAACTGTTTATGTAGATTGCCATGTGGTCAGTCTGGCAGTATCAATCAGAACCAATAATGGAAAATACCAGAAAGACTAAATCCATGAACTGTGGCCTAGTTTTTCATTGAAATAGCTGACACATGAGATAAACATAAAAACAATCTAAGAATCTATTATCTCCAGTTTGTTCCATATAATATATGATGTTTCCTGTATATTGAGAAATTATTTCTCATTTATGACAGTTTAAATGTCAATGACAGGGGTAGAGAGATTTATATCCTACCAAATAGTTGTTTTCAGATAAATTCAGTTAGTCAGCTATCAAAAGCATGGGACTTCACAATTTAAATGCAAATACAACATACAGATGCAAAAATTTAAAAAAAACCTTTTTTAATACATTAAAAAATTATCACCTTCTGAAATATTTTTCCCAATATATATATGAGATATTAGGAAGCTCTTTTTAGCTCTTACTTTATACATAAATTGAAATCATTTTTAGATACCATGGTCAGAGAAAAGACAACCTGGCTCATCAAACATTTTGGTTAAATAAAAGTGACTTTACATAGATTATTGATTCTCAAAAATTTATAGCACAACCAAATATAATAATATCTAGTAAAATGCATATAGACTGTCATGAAATAAATAAGGTTTTCTTCTTGACGTATAGTTTCTTCTGGGAACTAGCCCTTCGACCCACATCCCCTTCCCTCCTTTCATGCCTCTCAGCAAGGTCTTATTATATAAATTGTCTCCAGCCACAGATTTTGGTCTGGCATAAAATACCCTAAAAAAACTGATACATAATCCTGGGTCTCTTTGATATCATGGATTAGAGGAAAAAGTATGGCCTGGATTTCTGGCCTGGCTAAAAGAGAATGATATAAAATTGAAGAGTTGCTGGAATCCATGTTTCCTGCGTTGTGTACGAGAGCAGTATAAGAACATCTATATATGGGGAAAGTAAAGGAACATAAGAAATGGTGAAAAAGTCCGTGGGGCATGCAAGTTTCCATTTCTAGTTGTTACTGAGATCCAGCCACATGTCTACGCTTGTGTTGGTGTAAAACTTTTACACCTTCATAATAATAGTTTCTTTTTGCTTATGTCAATTTAAGTTGCATTTCAGTCACTGAAATCCAAAGACACCTAATTAAAAAAAAAACTAATTGTATCCCATGCACTATTTTAGAAGGCGTTTCAAGACTGTATGGAGTTTTGAGTCATCATTAATCTATGCTTTTGAAATGTGATGGACTCATAATATTCAGGTACTAAAATTTACTAATAAGAATATTTGTTTTTTCATAAATTTATTTTTCACATTTTATATAACATTTCTTTCTCAATATTGACTTATAGGCTCCTCAGAAGCACTGCATGCTCTCTTTGTGTACTTTCTCTGTGTTTACACTGTGAGAACTTTGAAGTACTAACAACACACACATGCATCACACACATCCATCCACCTGTTATATATATATACACATATATATATTTTATATATATATATATTATATATATATATATAATATATATACACACACACACAGTGGCTTAGAAAATAATAGGGACAAATGTAATTGTTACTCTATCAATGTTCTTAGTCTTCAACTTGATACATTGTATTTCTTACACAGAAGATATTCTTATGAAAATTTAGTCAATATAAAGGGCTTAGAAACTTTAAAACGGTAAGATGTTTATCAAAATACAAGACACAACTACTCAATAATGTGATCAAAATCCTGATAATGCTTTGGCAGTCCACTACATGTCAGAATATGTACTGACTAGTAGTAGTTTGGACTCTTCAGAGATTCATGCCTCACTTGTCTCTGAGATTCTCCTCTAGTCTGTGAGCAACATAGAGAGAAATCAATTCCTCACATACAAATTCCCACCACTGATCACCAAGTTACACAAACACCAGTGTTATGGGTTTTGATGTAAGATAGAAATGGGATGAAATCCTGGATGGATTTCATCCAGACCATTTACCTGATCTGTTCATTTGCTTATCTCTAAACCTATTTTCTGATCTATAAAATATCCATAAACCTCTACTTTCATGCAGCAGTTAAGAAAATGAATATAAAGTCCCATTTTAATGTCTACTTCATAATAAGTGTTTAATTTAAAGGATTAGCTTCTGTTCTCCCTTTATTATTAATAATTATGCTCAATTTTTTTATAAAAGAAATTATGAAGTACTCTTAGTATTTCTTAGAAATCTTAGAAATAAAAGGACTCTAAAAATGTATACCATATTCTTTCCCAGTGTATTTAATTAAGCTAGATACTTGCAAATATATTTAAAAATGAGAGAGAAAAGTGATTATTCAAATATAAGAGTTAACATTGCAATACATTTAATTATTCCCATAATTGGTTAATTTATCAGGTTTTTGGACTGATGAATATAATTTTAAAATCTTTCTCTTGGGATAACCATAGTCAAACTAATTTTGTAAGATATTTAATATATGAATAGAAATATGAAATATATATAACCATTTAATTTCAGAAAATAACAATGAACAAAATCATTTCATGTCTTTTATGAGTCCATTTACTTCACTTTAATTCTATATCATCCACCACATATGATAGCAAAAAGAGCCCATTAAGACTTCCTTTAAACCTGGCAATGTATCAGGTTTTGTATTTGGTTGAAACAATGGGAAAAACAAAGGTACAAGACAATCCATATCCTACATGGTTAATATTTATTGTATGCTGATACCCCTAAACTTTACCCTTATGTGTGTGTTTGTGTGTATTTTCATTTAATCTTCACAAATATCCTATTCTTTTTATTTTTTCTCAAACATGTAAAACTAGTTCCATGACACATTTCATCTTGATCTTTCAAGAGTTCCTTGCTCCTTTATGTCTGTCAAATCTTAACTTAAATATTACCTCTCAAGAGAGCTCTGAGAACTCAATAAACCACCCAGGCTCTTGTTATGTTATGTTACAAATTATCGATTAAACCATATCCTTTCTTAACTCTCTGCATCACAGTTACTGGTATATAATATTTCTATTGTTTTATGTATTTATTTAACTAGAATAAAAGAACTTTTTGTTAATGAAATTTTTAAGGCTTGGTACAATAATGAATTCATTTCTCCATTTCACCTATTTCATTGAACCAGCACTGGGCTTGACAAAGAAAACAGAGCAAACAACTCAGTAAATACTTAATGAGTCAAAACAAATGTTCTAGTGTTTCCACCTATCATAAAAGAAATTTTTCCAAAGAGATACCATGAAGGAAAAGGATTTATGCTTAGATAACAAATGTTTAATGAAAATTAATGGTTAGTGCTAGCTCAGTTACCTAAGCATTAGCCTTGATTAAAATTTGAAGAGTATAATAACACTCTTGAAAAGAATAACTGAAATTTAAAATGAGATAAAAACCATGAAAGATAACCCAATAAAAGTATCTGCAAATTTAAAAACTTATAATAATGGAGAATTTAAGTACTTACAAACTTCATTCAAAAATAAACATAAATACCCTATATCTATAAGTATATATGCATATGAGTATATACAAATGCATATTGGTATGTGTTTGTGTATGTGTATGCATGTTATATACATATATATGAAAATATGTGTCTAAAATAAATTTTCTCTACATATATTTTATATTCTGTCATTTAGTAGAGAAAGATTAAATACTATAAGATTTAACTCTAAACAAGTATATAAATAAATGTTTTCAAATTTTTGAAAAATATTTTTACCACTAAATATAGAATAAAGTTATTATAGCCTTTGATATTTATTATAATTTTAATTTATATTTACATCAAAATATTTAGAACTAAATTTAAAGAGGGAATATTTTAATAATCTTGATTATAGTTTATTGATAGGAAAATATATATTAAAATATTTCAGAAATAATGTTTCATGTCATTTTAAAACAATTATATTAAATAACAATTTTAAGGTTTTAGATATCATAATGTAGCAGTATAATTTGAGGAATAAAATTATAATGAGAAAACTAAAATGTGTATTTATAAAATGTGATCATTGGGTGTGCCAAAAGTTTTATATTGTTTGACTCTAAAATCCCAAATTAGGAAACATTGCACAAGCGTAAAATGGCATGACTTGCTGATGGTCTTAATGAGACAAATTATGGTAGATATGATAAAAATATTTTCATCTTCCTTTAGGGATAGCTAACCTTTCAGTTTGGTTTTCATATATTCAGTATGATCAATTAGAAGTAAATGTCTGTGGACACCGTTAAAAAAAGCCATTATGTTACATGTACCGAATGTTAATGCTTTACAATGGGCCCCAGAGGGGTGCTTGACAGTCCATAGAAACCAATTTATGACGATTGCAGAGATATTAATTTTGGATATGACAGAAGGTAGAACATTTCAACAGTGCAGCATATCTCAGCGTTGGTGTCCTAGCATTTATGTAATTAAATACGTGGAGTTTGACTGTATGGAATTTGATTTAAACTGTTTTTAACGTGATGAAAATATTGAAACCAAATTCTAGAGAAAAAGTGTAAACAACTGGAAAAAGATGAACTAATTCTGTATATGGATTATATTTGCCCAGAAACAAAATAAATTTAATGATATAATACATAAGATTGCAATGCAATCTGGATATCATTATTCAGAAAAATATATATATACAAAACTCTTTTGTATTATCATATGTAGATTTGTTTCTGGGTTGAAAAGTTTATTTAGTTTGCCACAAGTAGAATTTGCCTCATGACTTTTAAAATGCACTTGGAGGGGCCGGCCGGTGGCTTAGCAGTTAAATTTGCACACTTCACTATAGTGGCCCGGGGTTCACAGGTTCGAATCCAGGATATGGACGGATGCACCACTTGTCAGCCAAGCTGTGGCTGCATCCCATGTAAAGTAGAGGAGGATGAGCACGGATGTCAGCCCAGGGCCAATTTTCCTCAGCTAAAAGAGGAGGATTGGCAAGGGATGTTAGCTCAGGGCTAGTCTTCCTCACTCACACACACACACACACACACACACACACACACACACACAAAATGCATTTGGAAAAACTGTAGTGAAGAAAGCTATGCCAGAAACATTAATTTACACATTATTTAAAAATTCTGTGTATAAGATATATTCTAAAACAAACCACAAAATTGCAACTGTTGCAACATTCTCAAAACCAGAAATTTCTTAAAAGTACATTATGTAATAGTATAATTCTTATAGGTTTTCTCTGGATATTTATTTATGATATTGTATATTCCTTTTTGAGCTTTCTTAAAATTCTTTCAACTATAAAATAACCAGTAGCAAAAGATGTAAGAAGTTTGATTACCAGAAAATTCAATTGCACTTTTATATGAATTAGAATGGAGAATATTGACGATAGCCTGTGAATTCCTAGGTGACTCAATGAACAATTCCCATTGGCCTACCTGGAAATCTTCCAGTGTTCTTGCTTCTGTGTTAATCCCTACTATTTATTCAGCAATTGGAATTGTCTTTTTTCCCTTGGATTCCTCTTCAGCTCTAAGGATGGGAGTCAGCTGAAAAAGAAACATGTAACAACAAAGAAAACCAACTAAAACTGAACAAAAATATTTTATCTTATCCCAGCTGAGCATCTTTCCATTTTATCTAGGCCTTACTGTCTTCTATTTTTCATCCTTCCTTCCTAGCATCTGGGAAGTTACCCTGTTGAAAACTCATTTTTTAGACTTCACATGAAGAAGAAGGAGGAGGAGGAGGAGGAGAAAGAGGAGGAGAAAAAAATTTTAAAAAAGAAGGATTTGGAAAACATTCACAGATATCAACACCAAGGAGAAAAATCACTCTTTTCTAGTTAACCCATATTATTTTTTCAACTCTTATTGTTTTCATGGGTTGACCTTAGGAACACTTCTTATTTAACAGTAAACACACTTAGGGAACTTTTAAATAATAAATATAATGAAACACTAACGACTGGTCTCCACGTGCAGAGATTCTGGTTCAATTGCTCTGGAATGGACCTTGGATATAAAAATTTCTTAAAAGATCCCTGAGTGATTCTGATGGATGACCATAGTTAAGAAAAATTGCTTAATTGGTCATATAAAACGTATTTATTAACATCAGCCTGCCCAAACCCTACTCTCCCATGCCTCTGTGCATAATTGTCTTCAAAACTTTTACTAGTATACCCCCTAAAAGATTCTGAAAAAAGTTATTCATCCCCCTTCTTTCTAAAAATCATATATTAATCTTGAAGGATTTTAAAGATTTAATTTTGTTTTACATATTTTAATATTTAGTATCACTGATTTTAAGAACAAAATTTTAATATAAAAGTGTTATATCATTATTCAATGAATCCAATGATATCTAAAGACTGTCATGATTTGATATCCACTATTATCCAGTTAAAAATAGAATTAATGAACAAGCTTTTCTTTAATTGATTTCAATTAAACTTTATTAATGGAATATGTAATAATAGCATATTTAAATATTGAAAATTTTATTGTACATCTTTCATGTTTTATTATATCTATGTAAATTTTAAATATATATGTTTAAATTAAAAAAATAATTTTCTGTGTTAAAATGTCTCCTGACTTGAGATTATTAGTAGTAAAAATTTGACCAAAAAAATGCAAAGATACTTTAAAAATTTTTTATTTTTTTTTGTAAATAACAATATTCAATCAGATACACAACTGTTAATTATATTACTATAACTCTTTTAAAATTAGTTTCTGTGTCCATGGATCAATATCGCATATACTGCTACAAGGACGCAGAGTTCATTCATATTTTTTTCTATTCTTCATTTTTTCATAGATGTAACTGCTGCAGAAATTTTCCACATAAATACTTAATTAAGAATAGGAGAAATGTCTTACAGCAATAAAAGTCACTGTTTTAACTGCTTAAAAATTGCATAACCCAATCTTATATTTCTTTATCATTAGAATTAATTGAATTATCTATTATCTAAAAAAACAAACCATATAGGCACAGGAAAGTAAATTTTAGGAAATAGTACATAAAGAATTTGAGTTTCCAGAAATTAATTACTTTACAACTATGCAATCTTTTGCATCCATTGGAAACTGTTCTTGTATAATCTAGGTTATGTGTAACCCAATTGCAAGATTGCTTTTCAATGACTTTCTCTTATACTACAGTTTTATTATAGGAATAAATTTAGAAAATTTCCTCGGGAAAATAACTATGTATTCTTCAGGAAAAAATGTTTATTTATGGTATGTTATAAGAACATCCAACTGATTAATAAAATTTGTAATTTATTAACTGTTTTGTAGTTATTTCCCATCGTTACAGAAATCTTTTAATCAGTACCACCAGCATAGCTTTTTTTCAAAATTAGATATTTATAATTGATTTCTCATTTTAGAAATCATCTATGCCTTTGCTTTCTATATTTTCATAATTTTAGTATCCCCTTCTGACCCACATAGTCCTTTTCTTAATTTGTTCCTCTATTCCCAAAACTGCCACTAATTTAATTATTCTCCACTTCGTTCTCAATATTTTCTTTGTATGTAATATTGTTGTATATTTTTCACTATATAATATCATGCATAAATCATGTAAATCATCTTCTTTTTTAAAAAGAAATTCCTTTTTAGTGTAGAAAACATGTAAGAAAAATGAAAGAAAAATCACATTACTTATTATTCCTAATACACAGAGATGGCTACTATTAATAATTTGATACATAGATCTAATGTCCTTTTACTATAAATATGTTATTTTCAAAGTTGATTTATAGTAAATCAAAAAATAGGAAATATTATGTTATTCTTTTCTTTTGCAGCTTGCCACTTTACCAAACTTTTCCATTAGTTCTAAGTTTTCATTTCTTCTTCCAGCTTTTCCAGGAATACATTCATGCTATCTCAAAAAAAATTAATATTCTTCTCTTTATTTCAAAAAGCATACTTCAATTTTTAGCAAACACTACTAAACAGTTATCTGACATATTAATATACACAGTGCTCACCCTTCCTTCAAACTCCTGTAATCGAATAATCTACTCTCTATATTCTCCTACTGTTGCTCCATTGAACATAATCTACTCTCTATATTCTCCTACTGTTGCTCCATTGAACTTATCATTTCCTTCCCCCTCCTTGGCTCTGATTGGATTTTGGGTAGACGGTTTCTCTTTATTCCAGGCTCCCATCCTTAGTCTTTCATGAACCTCAGCCTTTATATAATTTGTTGCCATGTCCACTATTAGTATCTGTAATTCTTCTTGCACCTACTTGCACTTTTACGGTCATACCTTAAGTGAGCCTCCACTTATCTCAAAATCAATGAATTCAATATATTTCCTTTGATTACTAATTGCAAATATTTATCAATAAAATTCATGCACATGATTAAAAATTCATATATTATATAGAAAAGCTAACAACAGATACAAGTCCTTCATCCCATCCTTCTCCAAACTTTGTTTTGTTCTTCACAAAGACAATCCCTATTAGCCAGAAATGCATTCCACATTTGAAGGAAACTATATAAATTAGAAAAATTTATAACTAGCTCTATTTATTGATTTATCCATTTTAGATATTCTTTATTTCTTTTCTGAAACAATATGTAGAGATCTGGCTAACTAGTAACATTGTCTACTTCCACTTCCCCTCTTCCCCTATCATCAGTTGACAGTGCAGTGTCAAATAACATTCTAAACTTCCTTTTCTTGTTTAACAACACATAGTAGTTGCCTTAGTACTTCATGAAGGATGTTTGGTATTCCAATCTAAGCATCATGTTTCTTCTGTCTGTTTTCACAAGCTCTGTCCTCTGAACCTCTCTGCTTTTACACTCAAGATAAGAACATATATGTGATTTGGGTACAAAAGTTTAATCTCAAGTTAAGAGATAGTACATAGAATTTTCTTTACTTATCACGTTATAAATATCATTTACCACAGAATCCAAGTAGTATTAAAAGATTTAAAATATTTGAATTATCAGATATCGATATGGGCAAATCTGACCAACTATTTTTTTAAAAGTGCTCCCAGATTCTATGGGTCAGAAATGTGGACGGAAATGACTTGTCTTCCCGTGCCCCAGTGCCACAGCTGGGAAGACTTATATGCCTGAGCATAACTAGAATGGCTGGAGGCTGGAACCATCTGGCAGTTTCTTCACTCATATGTGTGGTGCCTGAATTGTAATGAATCAAAGACTGAGCTGTCAGTTGGAGCTGTCACAGAATGGCTACGCATGACTCTTCATTTATCCATGTGGCTTGGGCTTCCTCATACCACGGAAGCTTCAGTGTAGTTGAGCAAAGTGGCTCAAGGATCAAAGCAAACCAGACAGAACAAGACAGAAGATGAAAGGCCTGTTATGACTCAGTCTCAGAAGTCACAAAGTATTACTTGTACACTATTGGGGAAAGCAGTTGTAAGTAAGGAGAGGGGACATAGACCCCACATCTTGATAGGTGGAGTGTCAAAGAATTTTCTGATATGTATTTAAAAAAACCTTATGGTCACATATTTAAAGCGTTCTCTAAACACGTTATGTAAGCAAAAGGGAAAATTTTAGCATGCTAACTGTGCAGTATATTTTAGAGTGCAAATGCAATAAAATTCTGCACTTCAGCCTTGGAAAACTGCAATGTCACATGATCCTAAATACACAGGAAAATCATAAGAGTATTCATGGGCTGGATCTTGCAGATTAATATCATATGTCATGTTCAACAACCTTGACTATGTCTTCTTTTAATATTGGCAAAATTGGCAAACGTCATGAAGTAGCAACAATTACGGAGCTTATGAATGAGTTTCCTCCCAACTTAAGTAAGTATTTCTCAGAATCTGAACACATTAATAACATTCTGGAGAGTACCAAAACTAAGACAATCCTATTAGACTGGATTATAGTAATGACTACAAATTGATTTCTATTTATATATTATGCAAGTTTCTCCAAGTCTAATTTACATCAAAGAAATGCTTAAATTTGAATCTGTTAAATGAGATATTATTAACAAAACGTCAAATAAAGAATGCTGAAATAAATTACTCAATTCAGAAATATCAATTTTCGGAGTGTATGTACGAAACTCATGTAACCGAGCAATGGGCTCGCTCTGCTTATCATGATCTGAGCCAACTAATCACAAGTTAGGGATCAAGAAATGAAGTTTTAATTTGATTAGCCAGTATAACCAGGAAGATGGTAGACTAATGTCTCAAAAAACCATCCTCCAAGATTACAGAATCTTGAGGCAGTTATATAGGGAAAAAGGGCAGTAAGGAGAGGGTCCAGGGATGTTGGTCTCCAGGCATCACATTGTTCCATTATTCTGCCAGCTGTGATGGATATCTTGAAGGTGTGTTTCCCACTTGTGGTCAGCCTGTTCTTGGAGAGAAACTCATAAAGCAAAGTTTTTAATTTATCAAGCTATTGGGGCGTACATACGTAAGTGGTGGCCATAAATTGGGAGAGCATGTGAATTTTTTGGAGTATGTGCAGAGCAGCAAGTAGTCACACAGAGGAGGGGCTGGGGCCGTATAGTGTAATAAGATGGCCTCACTTATGCTCACTTACAGGCCATGACACTATAATAATGATTATACTTTGGGTTATAAAGAGAGATGATAAGCCAACAGCATATTTGTGTGTATGATCCATATATTACCTTAGAATGTTTCAATAATAAAATAAAAAGTCATGAAATAGCATTATCGTTTTCATTTTGATGATTGCAAAACTCCTCTTCCTGCAGGGGATCTAGGAAAAATTTATGGTTTCAACCTTTAGTTTAGAATTAATGTTATTGCTGAGCTTTGGGATTACAAATAGCTATCTAGCCCCAACATAAAAACAGACAACCTTTACAAAAGGCGTTTAATAAATACTGCCTTTGCTAGGAAAAAAAACTTTATTGTGTGAGAGCTATTGACAAAGGGCAAGTAATAATCTAATGGAGAAAGGTTATAAAATGAACAGAGGGAAAAGAACTTTACTTCTATTGACGTATTCTATCTACTTGGCAAAATAACACTGTCAAAATTTTCCAGCACAGACATTTTTTTTTAACACTTCTGAAAAAATTATAGGTTCTCTATGCATTTTCGTCTATAAAATTATGAACCACTTGTATATTTTTAAATTGCAAAGAATGCTAATTCCTATGTTAATTCAAGATACTTAAAAATAAGCTTTAATATTAGTTATATATATATTATTTTGCATATGAAAACATTGCAATAATGCCAAAAAATTTGTCTTCAATGCTTTTACTGATCTAAACTGAAATTTTGAAATTGTGTACATGAAATTAGGCTTTGGGATACGAAATGTTATTTAATTGTTTATCATGCTATGCATTTCTCTGATTAGTATATTTTGTTTATTCACAGATATGTCTATAATTCCAGCCTAAAATATTTTTTTACTTTTCTGTTTGTTTTAGAAGACTTAAAATACCTTGTAAACTAATTATTGTTTGTATATATGTAAAGTTTTTCCTTGTAGCTGAATGCAAATTTTGTAAATTAGTTAATTTAATATGGAGTGCATTGCACATTAATTTCTTTAGGCAGTCTCTTGGCTCAATAATACACAAATAGTAATGCCTGAGTTCAAGGATTAAGTATATGCTTCTTAGTATAAAAATAATTAGCTCACTGATTGTGCGATGGCTCAATATACAGTTTATGGAAAGTGACACCAGGGCTCTAAACATGGAGTAGGAGGCAGAGTGTGAATATCCTTTACTCTGGCAGGTGATTAGTAAGAACAGCATAATTGTGTGCCCTATATGAGTCATCTACGTAGATTTGGGTTTTATTATTTTTAATGAAAGGAGACTTGCAAATAAGTCTATAAAATGTATTATTCACAACAAAGTGCAGGAATAAGTACATGGAAAAATGGTCTTATGCTTGTTTTTGTTACTTTGGTGTACTCCATTTTGTAGGAAATTTTATAACTGTGAAAAGTAGTTCAGCCAGTGACAATATTTCAAGATATTTTAAGACTATAACATAGGGTAAACATGATAAAAAGTGGTTTTTCTCTTTATTCTTTTTGTTAATAATTTTAAATATTTGATGACTTTTCTCCAGTATCATTCAATGAAGAGGCTAAGTAAAGTTTAGTTCCAATCTTAATAGAATGGTCCATTCAGTACAGAGATGTGATGTGACTTACATTATATTTCATGTATATAAAATATATTATATATTTATTATATATGATATATATTTGTATATATATGTATATATACAAACACATATAGCTACTATATTATATTTATATTTTAAATGAGGTTATACAAGGTATATTTTAATTGTGATTATCATTCAAGGTAAACTCATTGTAAATTACACATAATTTTTGAATTTTATTTTCAAGAATATTATTGCCCATTTTGAGTGTAAGTATTAATTTGAGAGAAAATATCTATATATATATATATATATTTTTGTTTTTTTTGTGAGGAAGACCAGCCCTGAGCTAACATCTGTAGCTAATCCTCCTCTTTTTTTTTTTTGCTGAGGAAAACTGGCCCTGGGCTAACATCGTGCCCATCTTCCTCTACTTTTTATATGGGACGCCGCCACGGCGTGGCTGACAGGCAGTGCGTCGGCGGGCGCACGGGATCCGAACCGGCGAACCCCGGGCTGCCAAGCGCGGACTAAACCGCTGCGCCACCGGGCTGGCCCCTCTCTATATATATTTTAAAAGTTTAAATTGACCCAAGCAACAATAAATGACATCACTTTACTTTTGTTGATTCAACTCGTGTTTCTGCCCAATCTTAAGGAAATAGAACAGTCCATGGAAACATATTATTTTTAAATTTTATTTATTATCATTGCATTTGTTTTCTAATTTTGTAAATATTATAATATTGCTATAAGAAAAAGTAAAAGAATAAACATTTAAAAATACAATTTGAAGTTAAATTTATATTTGCCTGCCAATGTGAATAAAAACTAAACTTAGGATTTTCAGTTTGTGAAATATTTCCATATAGAGCAGGCAGATGACTATTGAGGGCAACAACTGACAGAAATAATCTTGCAAAATAATTTACATTTAGATGAAAGATTTTATAGGTAACCAGCTATCAATTAACTATAAATATACTAAAAACTACAATTCAAGCTTACTTTTAATTGTGGTTGTTTTATCATGAGCATAGGCATAATCTGCTATTCTACTTGTTTCAATGTATTATAAATTCTATCAGTTTTTACTCAGAAAAAAAATCACCAAAAAAACCCCTACAATCTCTGTCCCTCATTTATTTCTACTAATTCAAATCCAACAAATATTTGTGTAGGTAATATACTTGGTCCTGTGGATAAACTAAAGAAATGTAAGCTACAAAGATTCTAGAATCGATGTTTACAGAAGGTGAATAAAAACAGAAATGTAAGTGCCAAAACAAAGAATGGATGGCACAAGATAGTACTTTATTACTTTAAAATTGGCTGTTGCAATCAATAATTGCTTAAATGGTCAGAGTAAGGAGTGAGCACTGTATACAATCTTTTTGTCTGAAGACTTTCAAGATGATAAGACTTGAAATAGTTCTTCTGTAGAATTATGGTTATTTCAGAATGTGTGTTGGAGAAACACAGGCCTAGACAGGAAAGAGAAGTAAATATAGTATAAAGGAACAGAGATTTCTAAAATAAGAGTAAGTATAAAGCATATGCACATTTAATCCTACAAACAACCCTTAATGGGAGGAGGAAAATGAAAATGAAAGTGAAATGAAAATGAATAGAAAACTCAGTTAGGAGAGATTAAGCAATTTGCCAAAGAATACCATTAATAGGTAAAGCAACAGGGCCAGCACCATATTTCAGAAGATGAGTAGTTAAGAAAAGACAACAAACAACATACAAACAACAAACACATAGACACAGAGAATAGATTGGTGGTTACCAGAGGGGATGAGGGGAGGGGAGAGGGTGAGAGGGGTAAAGGAGCGCATGCATGAGGTGACAGAAGGCAATTAGACTTTGGGTGGTGAACACGATGTAGTCTTTGCAGAAATCGGAATATAACGATGTACCCTTCAAATTTATATAACGTTATAAACCAATGTTACCTCAATAAAATTAATTATATTTAAATAACTAAATAAAAAATAAAATATTGACTTTCAAACACCTAAAAAAGTGGGAGGGGATATAAAAACAGTCTGCAGTAAAACTTACTTTTGTGGTAATCTGACCAATAAGCTCAAGTAATATGACGAGAAATGAGTGTCTCTTCTCTCCCCCACCTTAGCTTCATTTTCAGGCTCCATATTCTAATAAAACAACTTCCAGCTCTTCTGCATATACATCCTCCTACTTTCAAGTCCAGTGAAAAGAATATCATTCTAGGTTGCTCAACAGAAATCCATATATTAGCTCTTAATGACTTCAGTGAGGCCATCTGCCACTGTCCAAATCAAATAACTGGCTAAAGAAACATGATCCCTGAAACACATGTCCATTTATGGAGCCAAGGGCTAATTTAACATTACCTAAACACATGGTTTAAAATTGGGGTAAAGTTAGTTCTGCCTAAGCAAAATCAGGATTCTATTATCAGAACTAAGGTAAATATACAAATTTGGAAAATTTTGAATACTAACCTCCCCTTTGAGGATACAACATATACATAGCCCTATCAAAATCTTTAAAAAATGTTGCAGGAAATAAATATGCTAAATTTGTTAAACCCAGAGTTGCCCAAGTTTAACAGATCACCACACACACTTTCTTTCTAATTTTTTTCTATATATATCACTTTTAAAGTCTGGCAGAACTAGTGTTCTGGCAAACAACTTTTGGAAAACCCTGATACATAATTGATTTTGAGACTGAGTTTTGATTTTATTCAGTAGGAAAAAACAATATTAAATAATTTCCCAATTGGTAATGTGATTGAAATATGATTTGGAATGATTGGACTGGCAACACTTTGCAAGATGGACTGGGGTAAGGATGGACAGGAAATGACAGGCTATTATAAGTGTTTGCAAATATGTGTCAAACTTTGTCCACGTCATTGACTCATCTGTGGAAACCAATGTTATATAAGGCGATCTAAAAAAGTCAGTAGAACTAAATTTATGGTGCCAGTTCGGGACTTAGAGGATAAAGGCAAGAATTTTGGCGAGTATGAGGCATGTCAAAGGAAAAATTTTTAGGGACTACCACCAGTTTTTAGAGAGAAAGGAAAAAGGGGATTAAAATTCACAAGATTATGAAGATAAAACCTGAGGAGAAAGAATCTGTAGTAAATAAAACGTAAAACCTGAATGGTTTGAGCCAGATTTCATCAGATAATAATTGGAAAAATTGGGGGGATTTTTTGTTTGTTTTATTTTATTTTGGTGAGTGTGTTGATACATTAGATGTAGAGATATTTCAGGGAACTCAAAAGACAAAGTTTAGATTTCACCACTGAAATTTTAGAGACAGTTCATCATGGATGTAATATAGATACAACAAGACCAGGTAACAATTAAGTGAACTTTATGGAACCTTTTGTGGAGAGAAGTAAAGAGGGAGAGCAGAGGGATAGACAATGTCAGACGGGGGAAGGGAGAAGAAAGAAAAGAGAATTGAATAGAAGAGAAGTGAGGGGAAGTGAAGGAAAGGAAAAGGAAAGAAAGGAAAGGAAGGGAAGGAAAAAACAAAACCGAGAACAAAATAATAGTGCCTAGTTTCAAAATGTCTAGACTATTACATTAAAAATGTAATTTTCTTGAGAAAATTACAAGGATTTCTATTGAAATAGTTATATGATCAAAAGGCTGTAAAATTACATCTTTGGAGATTTTTTTCTAATTTACTGACCTTGGCATAATATTTCTAAAATATGAATATGAATTTCATATTTAGGAGCAGACCCAAAACCATGAATGTGGTTATCATTATTACTACAGAACTGTGCAGTAATATGGCTTGTGAATTTTATAAAACAATTGCTAATATAAACATATATTTTTTTATAGTCGAATTAAATATCTTCTTAAACAAAATCACATTCTTTACAAATATTTTCTGTGGAATCTCTATTAGTAAATAGTCTAGACTTTTCAAGCCAAAAGACAAAATTGAGTCCATGACATAGGTACTTGTACAACCAGAGATGAAACATATTTCCACAATTTTTGGTCATATTTCAAGAGCAATAATAGAGTATTTTTACAATACAATTATACTAATGAAAATAATAAATTGTTTGGAGGGGTAATATTTCACTTAATTGGGATTCAACATGAATATTCTCTATCTTGCAAATTGATTGCAAATATTCATCTGTTAAAGCTAATGTGTAATGAGATTTTATGTATTTCATCTTTGAAATGTCCTTTTACACAGATAGACCCTTCCAAATGCTGTTATCAATCCATGAGCACATGATTTGTTGTAAGACATTTATAGAATGTTATTAAATTCTTCTCTTGAAATCTTTCTCTTAGCACATCTTAGCATTGAAGATTAATCACTTCCAAATGAAAGTTTTGTAGAAGTTCCTCAATTGCACAGTGAAATAGATTTTTAAATCAGGACATTTCCTTTGGACTTGCATTGAGGTCTGAAAAATGCTGCTAGAACAGTAGTGAGTTCACAAAATATATCTGCTCTATATTTGTTGAGAGATAAGGAACTTGCTTTTTGTTTTAACGTTGACAGCATGGAATGTACATCAAGCAACTTGACACTATCTGTGATTCTAGAAATGTAAGTTGTCCAGATTACTTTACTACAGTATATGTAAAACATATACTGTAAGTGCTGTTTTGCTTTGTAAGTTTAGATAAATTCATTAAGAAATATTATCAGGTTGGCAACAAACACTAATTTCCAAAGCCGTGTAGTATACAACATTAGTGGTTGAGGGTGGTTCTCTTCCAGGAAAAAAAAAAAATTAATCTCTACCCTCAACTAATACAATCATAATCAGACTTTGTTATTTCAAAACCATAAGATTTGCTATATGGTAAATTGAGCAAGAATATCCAGCTTCTGGGGCTGGCCGGTGGCATAGCAGTTAAGTTCGTGCGCTCTGCTCCGGCGGCCCAGGTTTCACAGGTTTGGATCCTGGGCGAGGACAGACGTACCGCTTGTCAAGCCATGCTGTGGTGGCATCCCATATAAAACAGAGGCAGATGGGCACGGATGTTAGCCCAGGGCCAGTCTTCCTTAGCAAAAAAAAAAAAAAGAATATCCAGCTTCTATTTCTATGAAAATTCACGGAATTAATGAAGTTTATGTCCATGAGAGCAAACGAAATTCAGACACCGTTGGTTCAATAACACATGATAAATTCAAATATTTTTGACAAATTATCTACTCAAGAAAAATGCAATGAATAACCATAGGCTATGAACGTGTTACATTTTCAAAAACTGAAAATTTTTCAAATATGCCTTTTTTTGCTCCACACATATTTTACCCATAATCAGCTGTAACGTCTTAGCAGATTCCACTTGAAGTTGCACTGTATTACTGTTTTCTCAATATCTTAGAAAATACACTCATGTGGAGACAATCCATGAAGAATATTTTGTAGAGGCTAATTCTTCTATCACTTCAAACTTGGCCTTGACTCTTCAAATAAACAATTTAGATGTACAAATACCATGTGTCAACTCATCAAAAGACAAAGCAAATTGCTGGAAATCACTTGCCTTGTTTTTTTAAGTGAATATTGATGTTGCTCCTAATGTCTCCAAATCTTCAAGCAACTGTTCTCACCAAAAGGCTAATAGTCTTAAACAAGCATATATCTTCTGGCTATTGCAATCAAATATCGTTTAAATATCATTTATCATGATCAGCAAATATCTTCCCTTGCTTAGCAACAAATGACCTGATGAGAAACTTGGTCTCTTCTAGGCTCATTTTCATTTTTTTAAAAATTTTTTGTGAAGAAGTTCCATGATGAAATATTCCATTTTAAATTTTCTAATTTTTCTGACTTGCTTTCCAATGATCTGGGAACAATGTGATGAGTGCTTTAGTATCCAGTTTCATTACATAATAAACAGTACTTTGTCATTCAATTTGATAACAAAATAATCCACATTTCTCTGTTCTTAAAAGTGTAACATTTGAAGTCCACTTTTATCTTCTTTTCTTATTTTGACATTATGGGTGTGTTCTCATAATAAGAAATAAAATAGAAATTGCCTTGAGTTATAAGTGCATCACCACAATTTGTTTTTATCACAAGTACTCAACTCTATCATTGTAAGACTAAAACAGTCATATAAAATATGTAAATGAATGAATGTGACTATGTTGCACTAAAACTTTCTGGAAATTGGAATTTTAATTTCCTATAATGTTCATTTCCATGATATTTTTCATTTATTATTCTTTTTCCAAACATATAAAAATTTTTAAAAAAATTCTTAGTTTGTTTGCTGTACAGAAACAGGTGACCAACTAGGTTTGGTCCACAGAATATAGTTTTCCAACTCTTCTACTACAGTATAAATACCATAGGCTTTACCACAAAAGAGTTAACAGAGTATTGATAATTATTATATGGTTAAAATATATTTTCTGTTTTTTCATTTATACAAACTGAAACCAAATTGATTGAAAATATCCACATAAGTAAAAATAATGTGGACAGAAAGATGATAAAGTTATGAAGTTTTCCAAAATCAAGTAAAATAATATGAGAAGAAAACCTTGAAATAAACCCTAGCAATCTTGAATTTCTGTAGATAAAAGTAGAATGAGCAAATAAAAAAGGACTGACTTTGGATTCACAAACATTGCTTCAAATCATAAGATATTTCCCAGGAAACGATGATGAGTAATATTTGATCTGCTGTCACCTAAGGTAATCATTGTTTAAATTAGCATAGGTCATTTTCATTTATGTTACAATCAATGTTTTGCTTCTTTAGAAATTAACCTGCCTATTTATCACTTTTAGGTCTCAATTTTTTACTTCTCATATGTAGAAAATCCCACAATGTACCATTAAAATTCCACCATACATCATTAATTGTTAATGAAATGGTGAAGAGCACAGGCTCTCCAATGAGGAGTCTTGACCTATCTCCGCTTATTAATATGTGACTTTAGTCCACCACTTAGGCTTTCTGTGCTTAGTTTCCTTAGGTCTGGTTCTCAAGGAGAAGATCCTCAGATGAGATTTTAATGCAGGTGATTTATTAAGGAAGTGCACCCAGACGAGTATTGTAAGGGAGTTAGGTAACCAAAAGAAGGAAGGGAAAAAAGGCAACTAAGGATGTAATTTGAGGCAAGATCCCAACCTCAAAGTATCACATGGGAATTTCTGGAGTGTACACTGGACTTCAGAGTTAGTCTCACTTGAAGAAAAAGGAGCTGGGCGTTCCTACTCTGTCTACCAGTCAGTCATTGATATATCACCAGTGGGATGTAACTCCCAGCACTTGGCCAAAGGAGCTGCAGTAGCTCCAGTCCTCAGAAGAAGGTCTCAGGTACAGGCCTGAAGCACTCAGAAGGTGAGAGATAGGCACATAAAATGGAACAGAGGCCCCATGGGTGAAACATTGACTATTTGCTACAGCTGGAAAATAGGGGTATAATATTACCTAAATACTGTTGAATGCTTACTTTATTCCAAATACTAAGTAAAGCACTTTATTTTTCTTTAAGGTTATATTTATGCACAGTACTTACTCAATGAATACTTACCTTATATTGCTATTTGTATCATACTTACAAATTCAGCTTTGTGGTATGTCATATGTTACGAGATTAAATTATACATCTTTTTGTTTAAACATTAGAATGTCTTCAGTTTTTATCAATTTATTATTTAATCTTATGTCTTGTCCTGAACAAAAAACTACTCCAGTTAGTATTATAATTTACACTGGCGGATCCCCATGACAATAGCAGTTAAGTTCCTAGTACTTTAAATTGGAGAGAAATAAACAGGTGGCCTGAGTATCCATTAGAAAATTCTATCTAAGTTAGTCTTACTTTTCTTTCTGGGTGTGCTATTTGCCGCATACGTGGTATTTTTTAACTCTGCAGGGAAGAAACAGGGTAAGAATTATAGTTGCTGGAAATTTCTGCCATCTGGCTTCCTGATACCTTAAATTACATGTTGTAACTGTCTTCCTTTGACTACATACACCTTTCCCTTTTGGTTTTGTACTTCTGGGAATAGTACATTAACTTATCAACTGAAAATATATGTGTCTGGGCTGTGTGTGTGTGTGTGTGTGTATGTATGTGTGTGTGTGTATGTAAAGGATCTTTTCTTAATCTTAACTTGGTAACATTAAACAATGTCTCCATCTCCAATATATTTTATCCAAGATAACTGCTGTAGTACAAAAGCTTTGATTCAGTTTCTCCATTAAATTCATCTTATTATTTATAAATGTAATTATCTCTATCCAAAATGTAAAATTTAGTGATTGTGCATATTTTGTTTGCTAATTTAAAGTTTACTTGTAAATATATGTCATATTAATATATTCCCATATTTAAGTGTCTAGTCATAAAATCATTAATTTTAGACATAAATAATAGGTAGTATCCACATCTCTTTCTGTAGAATGTCATATATTTGCAGTCATTATTGATTGGAATGGATTTTAAAATCTCTCCTGCAAGTTGAAAGATTGTACTATTTCACGTTATTTTCACATATTATGAATGTGTTAATGTGAGGCAGAATATGAAATGCGGGAATTTAAAATAGTGTGAAGATTAACTACAAAAATATCTAGAACAATTTAGGCATATAGATTACATAGCCTTATTATATTTTTAAATGTATTCTTATTTAATTACTTGCATCTTACAGCCGATGTGATGACAGTCTATGATGATAAGTCATATGGCAAAGGAAAAGTAAGAGTAGAAGAGCCTGGAGAGAATTTTAAATATATTAAATTTGAAATGATGCATAAAAGCAAGTGGAGTGGCCCTTATGAACAAAAGTACACAGAAGGCAGAGGTCAAAGACACCACATAAGTATGCAGATCATCAGATATTGAGAGTGTAGACCAGTGAAATTGACACAATACCCACCATGGATCCATAGACTTCTGAACACTTTAAGATGTTGAAAGTAGAAATGAGTTGTTGTCTATTACAAGTGCCTTACAAGGGAATTTAGAATCCCAATTTTCTACTAAAACTATAATTTCTCAGAGTATTAATTTTGAGAAATATTTTAAAGGCTCAGTCATTGTGCTTAACCTTCCTGAGTCCCACATTCTTCTTGTGTATAAAAGTGAAATGTGAGACAGGAAATGCCTTTCTCATAGTGTTTTAAAAAAATATATATATTTTAAAATGTGCAGTGATTGATTCATATATAGTTGTGTTCAAAAATATTAATTACTATACCTTTTGTAATCATACATGAATTACTTCAAAATTCAACAAAATTTTAATAATGCTTTTTTGAGAGTGACAATCTGAAAACTAAAAAATTAAAACCAAACTGGTGATATTGAGCAAGATAAAAAAATCTGTTTATCTGGTGTCTCATGGATTGTGAAAAATCTAATGGCTAAATCTTAGTCTTTTAACTATATAAAAGGACAGGAATTTTTAAATTGCCTAATTTTCCCCAAACATGGAAGGCAATGCTGTCTTTCTTACATATTTACCTTGAGGTCAAGAAGTTCTCCTAAAGACCTCTGATTGAATGAGAGTGATACAACCCAGATGAAGTGGAAAATAGCATAAAGGAGCAAAGAAGGAATGGGACTTGTTGTTTTTTACTCATTTATTGGTGTTAAAGCCAATAGTTAGTTTATATACAGAAGGAAGAAGTTGGCTTAAAATATGCAAACTATTGAGAGATTTTCTTATGTGGGATGTTCCCAAGCTAATTTTCATAATATATAATATGTTCTGAGGCAATGACCCTAGGAAGTGTTATTAAAACTCTATTTAAAGAAATGTATTCTATAGATAATCTTAGCCTTGTAAGATTAAAAATAGGAATCACTTCAGAGATGGATGAGGTTAAGTTTCTCTATTCACTCTATCCTCTTCTCTTCTCTGTTTGCATTCCCTATATCTCCAAGGTGAGAGTAAAGTTATGTCATTAGTCTCCATTATCTTTCAAGTGCAGAAAAGAGATTTGTCCAATAATTCCAGAAACAAACACATATTTTTCTGTGAAAATCACATATGAAACATTCCCCAATATCTTAAAAAGAAAAACCAAAATTAATCAATTTCTTTTTCTGTTACTATAATGAGAACAATTTATCTTTAGAAGTTTTATTTATTTACAAAATTATGTACTTGGAAAACTGAGCCATATATATTTATTATAAGTGCTAGCTTGGTGAATCTATGACAAAACATGAGATAACAGGAAAACAAATATGCCCTTGAGAACAAATAATGTAATTATCTCTAATAGCATATTAGTGCTGATAGATAAATGTACATGTGTATTTTTAGATTGAGGTAAGAAAACTTAACATGAGGTTTACCTTCTCAATAAATATTTAAGTGTACAATGCAGTATTTGTTAGCAATAGGTGTCACTGACTCTGTGCCTTGAGAAACTCAGGGGTGGGTTCAGAAGCAGTTAACTGTGTTTCCAAGTTGCTTCTTTTCCTTTTGTATGTTAAGATGTAATCACCACCATCCTGAAACTGACCAAGTGAGAAACTCAAGGGAGATGTAACCACCAAATATCTTGAAACTGACCAAGCCTCACCACAAGAGCTGCACCCATGATTTTTGCTTTATTTTTTAATGCAAATATCTCTCCAGGAGGAGCTTAGGCCTCATTATATGGAAGCATGTTCTACAATTGAGCCTATGCAGGCAAATACCTGCTTCTCCCTTTTGAATATTCATTCTCATCTGAAATAAAGGTCTCTTCTTCCCTTTGTTCAGGGATGCCATGGCTTTGGAAATGATTCCTCATGGCTTCCTATTTGCTGCAAATACACTTTACTCTGTGAGACAACTTCCACTGGTATAGAGTCTTGTTTAACTCACCAGGAGGCGAGCCCACTTGGTTTGGTAACATAGGCACTGTTGTACAGTAGATCTCTAGAACTTATTCATCTTGCATAACTGAAACTGATATATATATATATATTTATATATTTGTTGAACAATGATTCCCCCCCCCACTGACAACCATCATTCTATTCTCTGCTTCTATGAGTTTGACTATTTTAGATATCTCATATAAGTAGAATCATGCACTATTTAGTTCCTGTGATTAGCTCATTTCACTTAGCATAACATCCTACAGATTTATCTCCATTGTAGAATATGGCAGGATTTCCTTCTTTTTTAAGACTGAATAATATTTCATTGTATATACATATATGTATTTTTGATAACTTTATTAGATTTTGGTAACTGGTTATTTATTACAACTTATCTAGGTGATAACCATTATGATGATTGGTGTCTCTTAACTCCTGAATCTGCCTGACCTGTAGAAACTAGCAAATTTATCTGCTTAGATATTTTCATGAATTTACTCCATATTACTTTTAGCACAGTAGATTTCTGAAGTGACAAAGAAAAATCTGGCTTTTCAGCCTTTTCTTTCTAAGTACAGAGTGTCTGTTAAACACAAACATATAACTTCACAATTATGTAACGACATTCCTTTTTTCACAAAACCATGAGATATTGGGCATAATAATGTGAATAATCTGTTCTCTAAAACTAGCAGCATACAGAATTTAAACTGACAATGTGACATTATTATAAAAAGAAATTCTTTTACTTCTCTGAAAAATAATGATAATTTAATAATTCTACATTAGTGGAATGACATACTGGTATGTTTCCTTAAAAGAGTGCCTCCCTATCACCACACTGAAATGCCAGTATTAAATCATCTATTTGTTAGTATAATAATAGCTTTCATTTGAACAGTGTTTTACTATTTTCAAAGAGCTCTTTCATACATTATGCCTTCTGTTCTTCAAAATAACTCTGTAAAGAGGCAGATAACTGGTTTTCCTTTTTCTATATAAACGAGGAAACAGTGGCTTAGAGTGTTTATAGCATGGTTACAGCAACTTAATAGCCGACCTGATCTTGAATCCATGTCATTTAACTCTCAATCCAATGTTCTTGCACTAAATTACACAGAAGACAAATGTTATGAGAATTGCAAAATCAAGTCAGCAAGTGTTATATAGATTGTATTTAGATGATAATCATCTAGATAAAAATTGGCATATTTCACTATAATCTAAACATTTACAAACATTTGATATTTCAAGTCATATAGCTCCAACTTAGGCCAGTTCTTTAGAAAAGAAAGCTATCATCAGAATAGTAAAGAAAATCCACCTAATTAGATCCTATATGCCATTTGCCTGAATTTAGTTTGCAGTGAGTCAAACGTGACACACAATTATCTTTGTTTCAAAAGACCACACTTACAAAGTAGAATTCGCTAATGATTTAGTCTATCTTCTGGAAAATCCATAATTTTCCTAATGATCCTCAGAGCTACTCACTATTTGTACTGATTTTACAGTTCAAACAACTTTCATGGCAGTGGCAAGGTTTCCAGGAAAATGGAACAAGTCAGACACAATCAATGTTCAGACGGTGCTAAACGATCCCACTTCTGCCCTGTGCTTCAGCAGAGGAGGAATCCCAGTCCCTACCTGCTGAATATATTTGTTTTTGGAGAAAAGTCAAACTCTTATCCAGTCTCGTTCACCTCTTGCTGGTGAGGTGAAGATGCTTAGGAGTCTCCACGTCAGCAATACATGCTTGATTTGCGTTCTGACTGGAACACTCTTCCCCAGCTGTGTCCTCATAGCATGCTTTCTCCCTTCTTTTAGTTCACAGCTCAAGTCTCACTCTTCTTAAGTGTATCCTAGACCTCTCTATGTAAAATAAGAGCCTCACTTTCTTGTAAAACCCTTATCTTGACTTTTTAAATTATCCCCACTGAGCCTGTATCCCTTCTTGAAAGGATATTATACATTTATTTGTGGCTACCATTTCTATCCTTCCCTGTAACGTAAGAATGATAAAGCAGGGACTGAGCGTCTCTTTTTTGGTTCACCACTCTGTCAGGAACACCAAGAAGAGCAGCTTGCATGTGTCAGCTGATTTGAATAATTGATTTAGACCATTCTCACTAGGCCCGTGGATACTCAATATCCTATTAATGCTACTACACCACTGGGATTTGTGTTCTGTGGTACCAAAGACTGGATATTTCCAAATTCACTTGGTCAAGTGAATGCTCTGTCTTGTTATTGTCATTCACTCTGCAGAGTAGTAGCTTTATCTTATCCTGCACTGTTCAAATGAATTTAATTGACTAAAGTTACTTCAGGAAGCTTCGTGGGAATTGAAAGAATACAAGTGAAATTCAGTTAGATTCAAGGATTTTAACCAATAAAGATTTAATGCAATGCCAGTTTTAAATAATACATCAGTGATTAAAATAGAGTTTGAAATTTTTCCGATCACCATTGATGACAGCAATGGGCAGTGCCTTTGTTTTCCATTTAAATATTGTTTTAAACATAAAAATTTCCCTTGTGAGCTGAAGTTATTTGATTACTCATGACCAATATTTGGAAAATACTCACTCTCCCTCTAGATGGACATGCTTTACGAAATTTGCTCCCATTTTTCAGTCTTGCTTTCTTCTATTTTCCTGTTTCTCTCATGTGACTGTTGAATGCAAAACTTGTCCAATGCCCTGGGGCTTCTTTTGTTGGGCATTGAATATTTCATATTTGGAGAAATCCGCTTGTGTTAAAATATTAGGTTAGTTTCTCTGACCTTGGTTATTCTTTTCCTCTCCACCATCCAATATTTTTTTATTTAAACTTTTCTCTTCCCCTTCTCAACAACCATTTGCACTCTCAATCTCCAAAAAACAAAAGTTGATAATTCCAATGTATTTTCCAAAGGTTTTTTATATTTTATAGTTATTTATATTTATATAAATTTTATATTTATATAATTTTTTCACAAAATTATTTATATAATTTTTTCACAAATTACTTAGATCATATATTTATTACAATAAAAATAAAAAGTGTATGATATCTTAGTATGTATTTATTTCTGAGTTGCTTTGGAAGAGGCAACAGACCTTTTTTATAAACTCCCAAATTTGCAAATAATATATCTTGCAATTACTTCACAGCAAAGCATAATCATTGGTTGACTAAATAAATTTTTTTTAAAGGAATTTGTTAAATCACTCCATTGAACTTGTATTGGGCTATTGTACAATAACCTTCAGCAATTAAGATGGCTTTGTATGTGCTGATATCTACATGAAAATTTGGGTATTAAATTTTTAATTAAAAATTATTTTAATATATTCATTTGCCAATTCATCAATTGACTAAAATAAATGTTTAGCAAATGTATTTCATTATTTTTTGTGGTTTCTTGACTATGTTAGTAAATTGAGAAGTTATTTAGACTAATGTCTGTTACAGGATTTGCTAGAGAATATCTTGTATATCATGAGCTTCCAGTAAGAAACTGAATTGGGGAGAATATTACCATCATTTGATACTATATTTGTATATTAAAAAGCAATGAAATCAATATATTATTAGAATTGGGATTTTCATCAAAATATTTAAAGGTCTTAACCAAATATGTAGCTCATTCAAAACTTGGAAAAGGCTTTTGGTATTTAGCTGAGAACCCAAATATTTACATATATTTAGTGTATGTTGTTGATGCTAAAAAGCATTGTTAAATATGAGAAAGAGCTGCTGATTATTTACCTTGTTCAATTGTTACTGATTTTTCTACCACTAACTTTTTATTAACAAAAATATAGTACTTAATTTCCAAACTCCAGACTTTACTTATATTATGTGAGCTAACTTCAACTAATGTAATATTTGAACAAGTTTTAGACTTTTGCCAGCTGAGAGCTCATTAGCATGGCACTTTGCAGCACAAAGAAGTAATTTATATTCCAGTCAAAACCAGATGTTTACATACATATTTTTGAATTGTAATGTGGTGTGATTATACCCAAATAATGTTTCATTGAACCAAAATCAAATTCAAAACTTCACTTGCAAACAGAATTACTTTAGTAACGTTAATGACTTTTTACCTAATAAGCCAAAATATAGGTGACTGTTTAATATGTGTGCAGTTTTATAGGAAAATATACCCACTTGAGCAAAAGTGCTCCTAATTTAGGGCTGATGCTTCTAGAATCAGAAAGCCGTAGGCTGAGACTGACAAATCTGATGTCTAATATGGTCTGCAATTGTTTCCTGAGGTCATTGGTCAGTCCCGTGGTCACTGAGCAGCTTTCAGTCACTTAATCTATGTGAATATTTGGTTCTTTCCTTTCTTATGTTTGTGGGAACAAATATTGTTATTTGCTCATCTCAAGTTGATCCAAATAAAATGGGACTATATTAGACCTGTGCCCGACATTGCATTAATTATACAGTGCTTACAGCAAGCCTGGTAAAATTTTAAGAACTTCACATATATTAATTCAATCCACCTTTACAATTACCTTCTGCTGAGTTAAGTAATCTGCCCAAGGTCACATTGCTTGGGAACAATAGGGCTGGATTCTTACCCCTGTCAGTCTGGTTTCAAGAATTTTCCTTTGTTTAACCACTACTCAACACTGTCTCAAGGGCTTTCTTGGAGTCACTGCTTTGACTTAAGTTTTACAGACACAAAGAAAATAAAGTTGATATAAACTATACAACCCTCCCATCATATTATTTGTGGCTTTTGTAGAGAATGTTTCATATGGAAGTCAAATTCATCATCTTGAGCAAAATGATTTGGTCTGTCAGCAACTAGTATAGTGTCAGAGATTTTCCTCTCCGTGGGAAAGTTATAGGTACTTCTGTTTAAACATTATTAGAAATATTCTGAAGCACTCCAGTTATATTTTATATTACTAATTAACTGTTGAATTAAACCACTCAAATGTCCTTCTCCTGGAGGAAAATTAGAAAATGAAAACTACCATACTAAGTTTGTCTCATAGAATCTTCTCATGAATGTTCTCAAAATAAGACCCAAATCACTGTTGAAACTTTCACCTGTGTCTACAAGTTTGTTACATATCACTATATCCATTCAACTATAAGAAAATGTTTAAGTTTTTCATAACTGTTACTCATTGGTTTGCCAGATAGAATTGTACTACTTGTATCTCCAACAACAAAATGCCTCTATCATTATACATTGCCAGCACAAGCATTAATCTTTAACATATTGACAATTTAATATGTGAAATATTAGTAGTATAATTAATACAGAGTATCTACTCAATATTGGGGTTCAATTTCCACACTCTTAAAATCCTACAGATGATTCTAACGTACAGCTGGGGCAGAGAACCATTACTGATCTGGAAGGTTAATATCTGGTACAGTTCTGCTGGACTAAATTTTAATCTCCTACTTCCAAAGCTATGTTGGAAAGATATGGGATTGTGTGATCCTCAGTGAGCACTGCTTACAGAGTCCTTCATGTCTCTATACTCCTTAATTTTTGTCTCTTTGATTTTTGTAGCTCTCATTCATTTTTGTCAGCGCTGTTTTAGAATACATTGTACTACCACCAAGCTCACCTGTCCTCCATTTTGGCATTTTTTTCCTTTTCTGAAAGTTGCAGTCAAAAAAAGTTTCTAATATGGATTAAAATTTAAGTATAGATTGAGGAAATATAATTTTAGCCCAATGAAAAACAGCAACAGCATTTACCTATAGTAAATGATCATAAACACACAGATCTTTTATGTATGTATGCTTTGCTTTTTCTAAATGAAATTGTTGATAGTGGGAGAAGGTCAAAGGATTTTCTTAAGTACTCAAAACCTCCTGCATCTTCTGCTGGAGTCGCATTGCACTGATGGAACATTATCTCAATCTAAGAATGGATGTATTTTTCCATTTGTCTCATTGGATGCTTAATATTTTGATTAATAACATGAATTCACATATATAAAATTTTTCTTTTATATTTTGAAATTCATAAATTAACCTCTTTTTCTAAACAGGATTTTATATGCTGAATAGCATATGGTGATAATAAAATATATTTTCCATATTCCATTGTTTGCAGCTGACTAAAGTCAAGGCTGGTTAGGACGTGGATGGGTAGAAGGGGGAAGCAGAAATTAGAAAGATTTATTTTTTGAAGTATTTAGATGACAATATTTAAAGGGGATTGAATTTAAGAAATATATTTAACATATCTCACTAAATTAGCACTTAAAGCTCTTTGTCACTTTTTTTTCAGAGATGAGTGGTTGAATATATTTGAAGTCTTTAAATCAGCAACTCCAAATGCAATTTAGTGAATTCTAATTAAATTGAACTTTAATGATGATAGTATAAATATAAAGGATATGACTGATGTTAAATCCAATGATTTAAGCCAAAGCTAAACAGTAGGAAACAAGAAATATATATTGAATAAATTATAAAACATTTAATCTAAATTGATGGTGCCCAGCAAGATAAAATAAATATGTGTCCATAATGTATTAATGATTCATTTACTATGTTAATTACTCAGTGTGCAGTTAAGCTTCCAACATCCCTCATTACTCTAATAGAAGGGGAATATCTTTGCAGAAGTACTGTGCTTGGAGCAGTAAGTTTACATTTGCAAATATCTGAGGACAATAAACAAAATAAGAATTTCTTATTGCCTGGAATTAATTTGAATTCTTCATCCCACTCTGCTGTTCTTACTCTTTATTCTTAACAACATTCCATTATCAATTAACTCAGTCAAAAATCAAACTCATAACACTGCTTTCTCCTCTGAAAAATCTTTAAGAACATTCCAAGCCAATACAAAGAAACAAGTTAAAGCATTCAAAATCACTTGGAATCCCCTCTCATGATGCCTTTTCATATAACATGTTTCTAAAAGCTAGTCTAAGCTGCTTGTGTCAGATCAAGTGGCTTTTAGTTCTTAAGATGAAAAGCAATCCAAATACGTTGGCAAAGAATAGTGTTAACATGTAAAATTAATTCTAAACCGCGTGCAATACTATAGTGTTATACATATATTAAGCAATAGTTAAAAAAAGGGTATCTCTGTGTCAGATATTTTATATACAATGTGAAGATCAATTGTAATATTATATAGCCTTTATGTGCTTAAATCTACTATTTTTAGAATAAAAATATTTTTTATATTGCTCTAAAATGTGATTTATATGTGTGGGGTTTCTTTGAAAGATTTCATAAATGACCAAATAAATAAATAGTAATACCATCTTGAAAGGTATCCTTGGTTGATTATGTCTTAGCACTGCGTCACTTTAATTATAACTTCCTCTGGATCTACGTCTGTTCTGAATACCTACTTGATAGAGTCATTGATAACTATAATCTTAACATTTAGATTCTGCCATGATCTAGAATTCTAGATATCCCTCCGAATTTGTATTTTTCCAAATATGCTCAATTCATGTTTTAAAATGGATTTTTCTTTTCTGAAAAATTTCCCTTTTCTGCAAAATCTTTCTCTGAAAAAACTCCCAGTCACCAAGAAATTCTTATGTTTTTCATTTTCCCCCAGAAATTTACAAAATGCAAACTTACTGCTCCAAGCATAGCACTTTTACAGATATTCCCCTTCTGTCAAAATAATGAGTGACATCGGAAGATTAACTGCCCACTGAGTAAAACATAACACGATATAAAATGTTTAGATGTAGGATCATTTTAAACACACACACACACACACACACACACCTGTTTATAGCCAATTCCTTGGATAGTTCCTTGCAAGTTTAAAGGCTAATACTTTTGCTTTCCTCATAACTAAGTCAATTAAATTTTATATTATACGTTTCACTTAGGTTTATGCTCAGAATAAGATTATCACAAGAAAACCAGTATAATGACTATCTAAACATCCAATTTGGGAGTAGAAAGACTTGATTGGGTTTAGGATTCATCCCTGCTGTGTCCTAGCTCTGTGACCTTGGGAAAGGTCTCTAATCTTTCTTATCAGTATATAAAAGTGGGAAGAGTAATTATTACCTCACAGGATCATTTTATGGATCAAATGGATAACTCTTAAGAAGAATGTTGGCACAAGGTCAACTCTGAACAAATATGATTCCTTTTTCCTAAAGTATTCTGCAATTATCTAAGAATAGTTCACAGAAGATCATAATTTATCACATATATTAAATAAAGTACCCTAACTACACTTGCAACAATGTTTTTCTTTCTTATAATGGAAGAAGTGTCTGTCTTACTCTCAAAGCCAATGTCTCCATTTGTAACTGTTTCTATCCCTCTGGCTTCACAAGGACATCATCATTTGCTCACCAACTCTTCTTCATCGTTCATCTTGCTCATTTTCCTGAATCATTACAAGTGGCATATTAGGATATTTGATTAACTTTGATAATAAAATATGCTATTTCTTGACTGCACTTCTCAACACCCCTCATTACTCTGTCCTAATTTAAAGCCAAAATTCACAGTCAAAATATCAAGCTCAAACTGTTTAGACTTAGTCATTTTCATCAATTCCTTACTCTATTAAAATATAATTTTTGGCACTCTTCCACTGAGCCATTCATCTTCTTCTTCATTAGCTTTCCAAATATGGTTTATTCCTCATTTCTCTCCTATCTCACTGGCTATTCTTTTCACCCTATTTGCTCTTTCCTTTCTTCTTCCCAAACAGTAAATGATAGCAGTGTGCATGCCTAATACTGGACCTTCTTTTCAATTTTTTAATACTCTCTCCCTAGGTGAGTTTAAATTCCTTGGTTTCGAATGTAAGTTTTATGCTAATAGCTTTAAGTGTCATTAGCATCTCTATCCTACAGCTCATCTTTTATGATTTTCATTCACAAATATATTAAAAATGTGTCATTTTCTCCAAGATGTCAGCAATGTTTCTCAAATTTACCACATTTTAAATTGAAGTTTAAACAATCCATACAACCTACCATAGCTCATCTTTGCAAATGGCTTCCTCACTCACTATATTATTACAGTCAGATCTCAGATCTCTGTGTGTTATCCTTAATTGCTCCCATTCCCTCAACCTCTGTGCATCAAAATCATTGAACAGTCTCTCATTCCTCCAAAAAATATCTTAAATGTGCTCTCTTCTCTTTGTCCTCATTACCAAATCTTAGTCCAGTTCAAATTTATTTGCCAAAGTTGCTAAATAGTCTCTTAAAAGTTCTCCCTTTTGCCACTCTTGCCTTCTTCTCATCCATTGTCCATAAGATGGCTACATTGATCTTGCAGTCATAACATTCCTATTTAAAATCTAACCTTGGATTCCCCCTTTTGATTTTATTTCCTTTCCATGACCTGTGAGTCTCTGCTTCCCAATTATTTTCTATAATATCCCCCTTTCCCACTATGCATCCATCCTTCTGGTCTTCTCTCAGTTATTGAGGAAACATTGTTTCCCAACCTCTGTTTTTCCCACATTATGTTTTTCCTCCCCGCTGTTAACACCAATATCAGTGAAATATACATACCCTTCAGCTTGCTATTGCTCAGGCCAGAAACCTAGAAGTTGTGCTGGAAATTTCCCTAATATTTGATCTTAGAATCCATTTCATCACAAAGTCTTGTCAATTCATCTCCAAAATATATTTCAAATTATTCCATCTCTTGTTGTCTTTACTGTCACATTGTCATCCAGAACTCCTGCCCTACTACAGTGGATATTTATATTTTTATACTCTATTTTATTAATTTTTTCTCTAATCTTTATTATTTCCTTCCTTCTACTTGTTTTGGGTTTACTTTGATCTTTTTCTAGTTACTTAATGAGGAAGATTAGGTTACTGATTTGAAATCTATTTTTTGTTAGTATAGTCATGTATAGCTATAAATTTCCATTTAAGCATAGCTTTAACTGCATTCCATAAATAATAAATTTATCTCAAGATATTTTTTGATTTTCCTTTTGATTTCTCCTTTGACATGTTGGTTATTTAGGAGTGTTTGTTTAATTGCCACATATTTGTGAGTTTCCCACATTTTTCTCTGTTGTGGATTTCTAATTTACATTTTGTTCAGAGAACATACTTCATATTCCATTGTTGTTGAAGAATATATTTTGTATTATTTTAAATTTATTGATGTTTGTTCTATGACCTAGCTTATACTTTATCCTGGAGAGTGTTCCATGTGCACTTGAGAAGAAGGTATTCTGCTGTTGATGGGTGGAATGTCTGATAGATCTGCCTGGTTTATAGTGTTCTTCAAGTCCTCTATTTCCTTGTTGATGTTCTGTCTAGTTCTAGCTGTTATTGAAAGTGGGGTAAAGAAGTCTCCCAACTCTATTTCTTCCTTTATTTCTGTCATTTTTTTCCCTCATGTATTTTGCTCCCCTGTTGTTAGATGCATATATGTTTCTAATTATTGTATCTTACTGTTAGAACCAATTTATAATTATAAATTGTCCCTATTTATCTCTAGTAACTTTTTTGCTTTAAAGTCTGTTTTGTATGATATTAGTATAGCCACTCCAGCTTTCTTGTGGTTGCTTTCTGCATGATACATCTTTTTTCATCCTTTTTTTGAATCAAAAGTATGTTTGATCAAAGAGTATGAATCAAATTTGAATCAAAAGTATGTTGTCTATAGATTACATATAGTGGGATCATAGAGTTTATCTAGTCTGACAATCTCTGGAATGATTAGATTATTTAATCATTCAATGTATTTAATGTTTTATTAATATAATTAGATTTATGTCTGCCACTTTATTTTTTCTCATGTCTTTCTTTTGTTCCTTTCTTTTATTGTTGCTTCCTTTTGCATTGTGAATATTTACTAATGAAGCATGTTAATTTCTTTAATAGTTTTTGCTATATTTTTAGGATTTTTTAGTTTCTCTGGGGTTTACCATTTATATATTAACTTACCTGAATAAGTTTTTAATTTATACTAGCTTAACTTCAGTGATATGTATAAATGTTACTTCTATATAGGTCTCATCAAGTTTTCTGCTTTTTGTGGTATTACTATTAAAGGTTACATCTACGAAAGTTGTAAATCCAACAATACAAAGTCATAATTATTACTTTACCATCTCTAACCATTTCCTTAGCCCAAGAGCTTTGCTCTTACCCACCTCCTTTGTGCTATTGTTGGCAAATACATTACACACATATTACATTTCTTTATGTTATAGACACAGCAACATATTATGTGCATGTTATTTTATACAGTTGCTTTATAAATTAATTAAGAGAAGAAAAAACAAAAATAGGCATTTCTACTGTCTTTTATAATTATATAACTACCTTTAGTAGGTCTTTTTTTCATGTGAATTTAAAATACCATCTGGGATCATTTGCTTTAAACTAAAAGAAATTTCTTCAATATTTCTTGTAAGGCTGGTCTACCAGAAACAAATTTTCTCCATTTCTGTTTATCTGAGAAAGTATTTGTCCTCGGTTTGGAATAATGCTGAATATTGGACTGTTATGAGCTAAACTGTGCCCCCTTCCAATTTATATGTTGAAGCCCTAACTGCCAGTACCTCAAAATTGACTGTATTTAGACATGGGACCATTAGGGTGGGCCCTAATCCAAACTGATTGGTATTCTTATAAGAAAAGGAAGTTTGGACATGAAAAGACGCACCACGGACATACACACACAGAGGAAAGACCATGTAAGGACACAGTTAGAAGGCAGCCATCTGTAAGTCAAGGTGAGAAAGCTCTGAAGAAACCAAAGCTGCTGACACCTTGATCTTGGGCTTCTAGCCTTCAGAACTGTAAGAAAATGAATTGATGTTGTTTAAGCCACTCAATCTATGCTATTTTATTATGGTAGCCATAGTAAACTAGTACAAGGGTTTTAGGTTGACAGTTTTCTTCTTTGAGCACTTTCACTATGTTATCCCAGTGCCTCTGGTCTCCAATATTTTGGCTGAGAACTCAACTGTTAGTCTTATTGAGATTCCCTTGTGAGTAATGAGACATTTTCTCTTGCTGCTTTCAAGATTTATCTATCTTTGTCTTTGACTTTTAAGATTTTTACCATGGTGTGTCTATTTATCTCTTTGTCTTGATCTTGTTTGGGGTTCTTTGACCTTCTCAAATTTGTAGGTTACTGTTTTTCAATGAATTTGGGAAGTTATCAGCTATTATTTCTTTGACTATTTTTTCTGCTACTTTCTGTCTCTCCTCTCCTGGTACTTCCATTATGTATATATTGATATAATTAATTATGTTCCACATTTTTCTTTCAGTTTTATTCATTCTTTCTTAAAAAAAATATATATATATATGGGGTGGTTTCTGTATGCATACTGGGGTAACAAAGAATAAAGATATAGTATAATGCCATTTGTTACTGGGAAAAATGCATTTTGCACATTTTTCACTATAAGCTTTTCTGTTTTAAGTTGCAATTTTCAGTCCTTTTATTTTTTTATTTTTTGAATGGTAACAAAAATCTGTTTGGAATAAAGCTGACAAAAGCAGAATTAAAAAACTACTCAAACTACCTAATTCAGCATTTAAAATCCAAGCGCTAATATCCTTAACAGTTCTAGTTGCTAAGTGAGCTTAAAAGACATGAAAAAGAGATGTTGCCTGAATTGCCGAATTTCTCACGTTCTCTGCACAGAAAGCCACTAGGTGTTGTTTACCACGGAAGGTCTGAAGTTTCTTGAGGAGAAATGGATTGTTCCCTGCAAAACAGCTCAGTGATGTGATGATTCGATGAGTTAGGCTTTTACACTTGCTACAAGGCCTAGACAATACTGATAAGCCTCACATTCTCTTGGTTCAAAATACATTGTTTGGTTTGAATTATTACTCTTGAATATTCCCATACTCCTTTTGTTCTTATCTATTCTCTGTGAGGTGACAATATGCTTATTAAAGTAACCAATGTTTATTTGGGTAGGCATAAAGCAGTGAATAAGTTTAAAATCATATGAGATCACTTTTAAGCAATTTCTCATTTCAGGCATCAGTTAAAAGGGTGAGGAACCTTTTAGAATATTTTGAAATGTACATTCCAAAGTTTCTAAAAATTTTGAAAAAGATAAGTCTTTGTTTCTATCTTGAAAATGATAGATGTTTGAACAGGTTGTAGATTTAGTTAGCACTTGACTTTAACAAGCAAAGTGGGATGAACAAGGAAAATAAAATTATTCTATTTATAAAACATCCTGTTTTGAATCAGTATTTATAAAAAACTGTCTTATTATAATGATTATTAATACTATCAATACTTTCTATGAACTAAAATTAGCTGACTTTCCATCTATTTATCCATTCACCTATATATTTATCTATTTTTCTGTCTATTCATTAGTATATTGACCAAACATTTTACCTATCGATAGATAATCATTTTATAAATAAGAGCTAGGGTTATAAAATTTAATAACAATTTGTTTTTTAATTTCAAAAGCTTCAGTAAAATTTCACTTTACTGAAAAAAGATTGACTACAAGGACAAGACTTGGAGAGAAGTCACATTTTAAAAGGGTGAGTATATCAAGTGTAAAGTTTTGATCATGTATATGGAGGTATGAGTCAATTATCTTTAAATTCATTTTTCTCTTTAACTTCAGTTCTTTACAGTAATATGCATCATTTTGTATTGAATATTATAAGATTTTTTTAAGGTTCTTAAGGAAATTAGCTAGTCAATTTAATCATTTGGTATTTTGAGATATTTTTTCTTTTATAATAAGTACAGAATTATGAGAACCTGTGATGCAAATAGGATGACCTTGAAAAAAATATGTATTCTCTGATTTTATATATGTATTTTTGTATCTATGTGTGTGTGTATGTATGTATGTATAGATGAAGGGATGGATGGATTGGTGGATGGGTGAATGGATTGGAGGATAAACAGACAGAGAGACAGACAGACAAGAAAATAGATAGATTTTATTTTTGAAACGTTTTACTAAAGGAATCTTATTTAAAAACACTACAGAAACATTTTTTGTGAAACAGAAATCTTCATACAAGTCATTGTTATTATTTTTCTGGGATTTTAGCTTATTCTGTTTTTTGTTGTTTTGTGAATATTTATGTATGAAGAACTCTCCTCAATGACGTAAAACATATTTATGCTGAGGTTTCCAGATGTGATAAATGTATTGGTTATTAAATCAACCATTTCTCATTTAATGCTTGTAATAGTTTAGCATTTATGTGGTTATGACTAGTTGCCCTAGATTTATGTTAAATGACTTGCTTTTATTAATCCTTACATAAATACATATTTTCTCAACCCAGGAATATGTGAAGTAGAAAATTGCTTGTGTGGCATATAATGTTTGTTTTGCAAATATGAAATAAACAAAGTAGATTAAGGTATTGTAAACACATATTTTTTAACCTTTATTAAAAACTTTTTTTTTCACTATTTGAAAATTAGCCTTTTACTTTTTCCATTGTTTGCTAAAATGTTACTTATGTTTTCAATATGCAAATGTAGGCACTTATGCTTATCCAATTTTATTAACTGCATAGATAAAATACACATTTGGAATATTAAGTATGCATTTGTAACTATAATATCTAGGATAGTACCCTTTTTTATAAAAAGTGAATAAATGCAACTAATTGAGGCAAATTTCATTTCTAGCAAAAAATTATTGCAAAAAATACCTATGACTAAGTTGTGTTGTGTTTATTATAGACTTGAACATGTGCAAAGTATTTTTCAATGGAATAGTTCATTGAAATACCGTTCTATTCTTTGACATATTTGTATCATTACATTTATTTCATAAAAATGGAAATAGAAACCAAGAAACTTTAGGAACTTACCTCGTGTCATACAATTTTGTGGGGGAGAGCTTGAATTTGATTTAAGGTGGTTGGACACTGGAGCCCCACAGGTCTAACTTTCACAACAAAGAACAGGGAAGCCCCAGGGAATGACTTCATTCAACCCGTTCCAACCATTTTAAAATGAATAGTGTGTGTCATTTCTCAGATTCTTTGCAGCAGACTAGAAGAAAAATTTTATCTTATTTCCAGAACTTCCTTCTTTATTATTTGGATGCCTACTAGAGGTACTTTGCTAGGTTACAGTATAGTGTGAGTCTGGAGCCATTGGACTTGATCTGGAAACTTCTTTCCAGATCTAAAAGTTTTAATTCACATTGCCGATTCAGCTTTTGTTAAAGTGTTGCAACTGAAAATTTCACTTTAATCAAAATTTTACCTGCTTTTAGTGTAGATATGTTCAGGTTCTAAATTTATATTTTGCTTTTTTCTACTTTGTATCAAGTTGATGCCAGCCCTGATATCAGTTCCCCTACAATGAACCCTGCATACATGGGGTTAAAACCAAAAGCACTCATTCCCTGTCCCAGCTCCTCTAAGTTACATTCACATGTAGATATTCGTTGTTTTAAACCTTTGTATACCTGAACTTCACAAGGCAAATAGAAGTAATAAATTGTTACAGCCCAGGTGGCCTTATGCTGGGGCAGGGGGAGCTCACTGAAGTTTGGTTAATTAAGAGTATTTTGAGTTTTGTTACAGGGAAACCGAGGTCCAGCAAATATCAAGCAGCTGAAGCTAAGGCTTCCCGGCACTGAGATCCACCATTCATCATGACACCTGCAGCTTCTCTTATCTTCACCAAAAGCAGGCTGGTGGGAGGATGCCCAACTATGAGGCTACAGCTCCCCCTCCCTATCTAAAACCTTGTAAACTTTGTAACTGTTACTTGACGGCAGTTTCTTTCTTCTCCCTGGGCCCAATTTCAGGTAGCCCTGGAAGATTATCAATGGAGCCCTAAACCTCCTGCTATAGGGATAACAACCGGCCTGATGCCAGAACGTCTGGGACCCTCATAAATTTTCTCTCATCAGATGGTTAAATTCACTTGGATAACACATTCCTTCCCACGGATTTTCATTTAAAAACCCCAGTTCCTGGTGCCTCAGCAGGACTGTGGACTTTGAGGCATGAGCCCACCACAGCCTCACTTTGCTAGCAAAATTAAACGTTTTTTCTCTGCCTCAATCCCTTGTCATTGTGTTCATTGATTAGGCCATCATGACAAGGTCCCAATTTTCTGGCAACAAAGATACCTAAATTTTTCTTAGGATAATAATAATCGATATATCCAATATGTTAGTTTTGAAATCATGTCCTTTAATATGGTCTTAAAGAGACCACTCAGCTGGGAAATTTTAAGGTGGGATGAAGTGTCTTCCTACCACGTAAAAGAACTTGGGCTGTTGTCTGTCAGAGAAATACCTCCTTTTCTGGAGGTGTCTGTGATAATTAAGGGTGGGTTGTCAAAAATATCTGGGGGGGGTGGTATGGGAAATGAGTGAAAGTGGTCAAAGGGTACAACCTTCCAGTAGGAAGATGAATAAGTCCTGGGGATGTGATGCACTGCATGGTGATTACAGTTAACAATATTGTATTGTGTATTTGGAAGTTGCTAAAAGAGTAGATTTTGGAAATTCACACTACACAAAAAACACATAACTATGTGAGGCAATGTGTGTGCTAGCTAACCTTATTGCTATAATCATTTTGCAATGTATACATATATCAAACCATTATGTTTTACATCTTAAACTTACGCAATGTTATATGTCAATTATGTCTCAGTAAAGCTGGAGACAAATATCTGATGTGCTCTTATCCAGAAAGGCTCCATTAAAATGTACATTGGTAAGAAAGCAGTTAGAGGGTTGGGGTTGTTGTTTATGTGGTATTGTCTGAGAAGGAGACCTTGACCTTTAAAAGTGATACAACTAAAGACAGCTTATGAGGTACTATTTTTAGTAATAATACTACTACTTTCTTTTTATCTAAATGTCATAGGGATAGAAGCCAGGGTATTATGAGCCTATGCTTTTTTAAAAATAAAGTCTGAATGCAATTTTCTTATTCTTGTTTCATACTTATTACAGGCAAATATAAGATATTGTACTCTTATTAACTTATATTATCACAATTTTTACCTGATTCAAAATTAAAAATCTCAGATCTTCTTACCAGTACTTCGACATCTGATTGTAAGTAATGAATCTTTGTCTACATAAAGACACTGATTTGTTTTTCCATCTGAATTTTGAAATGGCAATGGAATTGGCAATGCTTACAAAATAAAATCATTTAAATAATTTTAGCTTCTATCAACAGCTCTTCAAAGATGAGTTTCTAGATCAAACAGACAATAAATCCACGCCAGTAGTCTATGCAGTAAGGAAGTTATTGAGCAATATTAGAAAGCTTACAGAAGCCTCTGATGGGCAAGAAGAACCAGCTCTCAACTTGAGTGTCAAGAACAACTTTCAGAATCAAACACAGAACTAGAAGAGATGCTTTTTTTTCCACCAACTCTATTCCATGATGTCTATGTAGCAATAAAAACATGGCTACAACCACAAAGTTCAGATATATACCATCTGTGCTTTCAGTGGAGTCAACAAAATAGATTACCCATGCCTCACTTTGTCTCACTGATCTTTCTTCTGAATCAAAAGCTAACATGCTTGTATTTGATGGACAATCCCTAAACTGTATGTTGAAAATGTCAGTACTCTGATAGGAAGGAAAGCTGAGATATGCATTGCTTTGTTTTGTTTTGTTTTTGTTTTGATGGTACATATCATGATTGGAGTTACAGTGCAAGAAACCATTAAAATTTGGAAATGATGGTGTTCAAACTATTTTAGACTGCTACAAATGGGAGGCATTCACTTCATTTGTAGCACTTTACCTAGCAAAACATACACTTTAACATCCATTCTATTCATAAAAGATTCTGAACAACAAAAACAAAAATATCACACTCTCTCTAAAATGAATACAAGTTCGTTGTATGGGGCTGGGGCTATATTGAAGCATAAGAGAGATATCTAGGGCACAAAATTTAAGGATACATTCATTCTTAGGTATAGGAATGAGCCCTAGTCTTACCAGTTATTTCAAGTTTCAAATAGAATTTGACACAAAGGTAACACTTTCCTTGAGCCCATTGAGCAAGCCAGGAAAGCTGGGTGAAATCTAATATACTCTCCACAGTGGGATTGTTTTATATTTATTTTTTTCCTAATTACACAGATCTACTAGGATCTTTGTAAGCTGGTCTTTGAGATGCCATAAACAACCAACTATTACTAAAGATTCTTAAGGGTAAATCCACTCTGCTTGCTACTTCTACCCTATGCCCGAGCTAACAAGCATGCCATCTTGCATCTGGTTGTTAAGTGCTTCTATTTGGCCTTTCACCATAGTTGGCAGAATCTCCCATTTACATCCCTAGCTTACTGAGGACAGTCGGTACAGAGCTTTTCCGGGTTATTGCTGTTCTCCTCACCAATGCAGTTTTCCTTGGTTTGGTGAAGAGAATGGTCTCTGGTAGCTCTCCAGACACATAATTAAGGAGTAGTGAGTGGTTCACACATGACATTTTTTTTTTTTTTTTTTTTTGTGGGGAAGACCAGCCCTGAGCTAACATCCATTGCTAATCCTCCTCTTTTTGCTGAGGAAGACAGGCCCTGGGCTAACATCCGTGCCCATCTTCCTCCACTTTATATGGGACGCCGCCACAGCATGGCTGACAGGCAGTGCGTCGGCGGGCGTCCGGGATCCGAACCCGTGAACCCCGGGCTGCCAAGCGCGGACTAAACCACTGCGCCACCGGGCGGACCCACACGTGACTTTTTTTTCAACCTATACGTGTGTTGGTATTTGGATTGTTTCTTTATATCATTCAACATAATTTATAGTATCTCAACTTATTTTAGGATAAGCCAACATTGAATGTCAGTTACAGTCTACCAATTGAACAAACCATTGCTACCATTTCCAGCTGTTCTGGCTACTATGTTCAATTTAGTTTTCTGGACAAGTGCATACATCTAGCATAAGTTTCTCTATCATCCCTCTATTTTAATTCAGTACTTTGTAGAACTAGAATGCTATTTTCTCCCATATCTGTTTGTAACTACAAAAAAAAAAAAGTGATTCCCCCAGGAAGTCCTAGAGATTTTATGGTTGTTTTAATCTCATGTGATATAAGAATTAAAAACTGTAACATTGAAATTTTCTTTCTGTAAGCTTTCTATAACATTTATAAGTAACCTCATCTGTTCTTATAAACTTCATAGTCATAATCCTAATTTATAATAGCAAATATTCAATCTACTACATGAGTTACCTTGGCTTCAATAGACACATAGGTATAGGTGATCATTTATCTGTGAAAATTTCAAACAGATGAAAATTTAAGAAATGCCTTAGCTGCCATGTGTTAAAGACTATAAGAACTCCTTCCTCTGATACTAACTTGGATATAAGTGCTTCCAAAACTAACCAGATTCCTACTTTTCTGAAAGGTTTGTTTGAAACCAGTCCTAGCTAACTTGTTTATTTATCAACATAATTAGTTTTAGATACTAACATTCAATCTAGCTGTTCTAAACAAGAAGACATTTTCTAAGAAGAGACTAAAACAAATAATAAGCAAACAAACAAAGCTCACAGAATTTTTGGAAGGGCTGAAAAGACCAGATCCTGAATGAGTTTCCATAGCAATGGCCAGAACTCACCTGAAGATTCATCTGTTAGTTAATGCTTGAGCTGTTTGTACCAGAATCCCTGTGTCCTAAGTATGGTTACCATATTCTGTGTTTCACTTTGCCTCCATCTGAAATAAAATCTCATACTGATGCATGTAAGCATCAAAGAGTCTGTTTAAGACTTTGTATAGCAATAGGTGGCAAATGCCTACTCTTACTCCCATCCACACAATAAATAATCAATGCTTATATAATTGTATACTTTCACAAGTAAGAATTACATAATAGTTGTTTCCATTTGCTTTGGCAAGTTAAATTAAAATAATCTAAAATTTCTATGTCCAGGAAAGTAAATAGAGTGTTGACCTGTTTACCATAACAGAGTTAACAGGCTTTACTAAACATGGAATCTAGCGACATGGCACATGAAAGCACAGCACGGAGTAATTTCTGTAAAACACTTGACATAAACAGAATATTGAGACTGTGTGTGTACCCTGTATATATATTTCATTTCGGTGGCTGACATCACACTATGGCCACAGCTTCAGACTTCTCAACTAAAAGAAAAAAAAGATGGAGTTTGGAGATCTCTCCAACATTTCCTTTAGTGTAAGTTTAGTGTTAAATGAAAATTTTCTCCAAATGATGTCACATGTTGTATTAGTTTGCTAGGGCAGCCATAACACAAATACTACAGACTGGGTGGTTTAAACAACAAAAATTTCTTTTCTCACAGTTATGAGGGCTAGAAGTCCAATGTCAGGATGTTGGCAGGTTTGTTTTTTCTTGAGGCCTCTCTCCTTGCCTTGTAGACAGTTGCCTCCTCATTGTGTCCTCATGTGGCCTTGTCTCTGTGCACGTGCCTCCCTGGTGTCACTTGTCTTATAAAGACAGCAGTCCTATTGGATTAGGATCTTGCCTTTGTTACCTTAATTACCTCTTTAAAGGCCCTATCTCCAAATGCAGACACATTCTGGGATGTTGGGGGTTAGGATTTCAACATTTGAAATTTGAGGGGGTATAATTCTGTCCATAACACTAGTGATCTGGCCCTGCATGCCTGGGAAAGCTGGAAGTGAATGGATTGGTTTCAAGCATTTTCCTCACAAATAGAAAATGGGTGGTTCTTCTTGAAAAGCTCTTAAAAGTGGCCCTTCCCCTCCTTTATCAGATATGAATACAGATATAATGCCTGGAGCTGCAGGAACCATCTTTTGTGTAAAAGCAAGATTCCTTTGAGGGTGGAGCCACAGCTAAGGAGAGACAATAAATTGCTTAGAACATTGCACACCAGTTCTAGATTGGCTACCCTTGGACTTATTTTGTACAAAGGAAAAATAAATAAATCCATATTTTTTCAAGCCAGAGATTTCCAGATAACTCCTGCAGAGGCTGGTTGCAATTTCTAAATGTCATATCTCTTAAAAAGTGGACACAACCTCTACACTTGGAATGAAACTAGCAGCTGTGTCTTTAAAGAATGGTTTATTTTTTTCTCTTTCTCCTCTTTTATGCTCTTACATTGAAAATGGAAACTATGAAAGATCAGAGTATTTCCTATTTTATTTTCTCCTCCCCTTCCATCTGAAAATTTAACTGTAATCCAATATCTCAGGGTTATCAATCATATTTTAATTCCCTCTGTTTGAAAGATGAAATGGGGGCAAATCTTTTTTTATTTAATTTCAATAATCAGCCAAGTTATTCAGCATATTGAAATTCTTTATTTCACTGAAGATAAATTGTCTGATCAAAGGGAGTGATTCTTTGACATTATATAGAGCAAATGAATTTCAATTATACAAGTATTTATTAGCTCGTGCATCATCTTTGTTGTTGTTCTTTTTCTTTTCCTTTCCATCCTTCCTGACTTCTCTCCTTTCTCTTTCTTCTTTCTTTTTAATCTTATCAACTTGTAAAAGAGTTTTAGTCCAGGCTTTCACAGTGGACACCTGGAATATAAAAGAGTTGGCTATGACCCAGAAAAATGCTTCTTCATGCCTTGGTGACCTTTTATATTTCTCCTACCGCACGGAGCATTTCCTTATCCCCAGTCAGAGATTTTTAAGGGTGACAGATACTCCATGCAGAGTAGAGACGCTTCAAGCTTATTAAAATAACTTATACATTTACCGGGACTTTTTTTTTTTTTCAGTTACTTGAATCTGGATGACTTCTTCCCTAGGACTAAAATGACTTGACCACTTGGAGTACTTTAACTATGAGTCAACTCTGTTGAGCAAAGCTATTTATTATCCAGAACTCAAATGAGTTCAGTCTGCTTATCAGAAACTACCACAGTGCCTCATTAATCTGAATGGATGCCACCCTTAGGCAAGCATTTCAAAGCAGTTGGAATCAACCAGATACTTGAAGAAAACAAGGTTCCTTCAAAAGCTGGGCTGTATCATAGAGGGTCATTTTCCCTGATACGGAGAAGAGGATGTCTAAGGTAAGATGTAAGTATTCCAGTGAAAGTCACAGAAAGCCCACCTGTGCTCAGAGTAATGAGTATGTTGTTTTGAATAGATTTAGAACTGCCAAGGGATGTGATTATTTTGTTAGATGATTCCAAGCTATCAACAACACAGGAAACTTACATGTTTTAACCAAGTAACAAACATATCAGAAAAGCAATTATTTTCAAGGCATGCCCTCTTAGGAATGAAAATTTTATATAAACATCCTCAGATATAATTGCATAAGTTATGACTTTTACTTTTAATCTGAATTCAACTGTCTGTCTCTAAAGTACATAAACACAAACACCGTCTTTAATATGGATCTAAAAAATATACTAAAAAAGATTTTATCTGGGTTTGGATAGACTGAAAAGCACATAGAAGATTCATGAATGTTTGTACTGTATATAAGACACATGTGCATATATATGCAATGCATATGCACATATACATTCATACACACATGCATATGTCTAGTCCTGTACTTGCTTATTTTCCTATCTGATTTGAGGTACCTTATGATAATAGCAAAGATAAAATAAGACAAAAATAAATAGTATCTGACAAGTCTAAGTGATATATGCCATATAACCTTTCCCTCTTAAAAATGTAAAAAATTAAAATCACCCGTGTAGCTCTAACTGTACTCTCACTATTCATACAAAAATAGGGACTCAGTATAAACCAATGCTAGAATATGTAAGAATATCTCAGGAGGGAGAATCTTCAGATTTTCCTAAAGAACTCAAACACTAGTTCTTTAATTAAAATTAGATATATTTTCTATAATTATTTCTCTTTGAGTTATGGTTCAGCCTCCTTGAAAAGATCAGCAGGATTTCAGAATATATTCTACCAATGAGAGGCATTAACAGAAGTATTGGAGGAGAGAAGAGAAGCAAATGCCCTTCTTGCTTATGTAGATATGGCAAGCAAATGCATGGGCCCTGGCACCTGGTGCAAATACGGTTTTGCCAGTGACTTGTGGGCATCCTTTATCAAACTGGTCCCATTGATGTTGCAGGGATCTGAGAAAATTGACAGCCACTTCCTAGTATAACTGAAAATTTCTGTTCTCCACAAAGCTACGGGCAGATTTCACTGACTTTTGCTTCTTCAGCCTTCTCAATGAATTTGTAAGAGTTCTGCTTCTAAACTCCTTTGTCAAATTCCTTCACGCTTGAGGTAGCTACATTTCTGTTTTCTTGTTCAAAGCAGGTCTCATTCATAAAATGCAAATTACATATCTATAATATAGCATTTTTATAAATAGCAACGTTATTATATATAAAAATATGCATTAATTTTAATTTCTGATTGGTCTTACCATGAATGCCATGCTTTATTTCACGTTTCAAAGCCATTGCACTATATGTAAACATGCTTGCAATTACTGTTTGGATCAAAAAAGATCATTAATTCAAGGACATGAATTATTACCACTTTGTGAAAATTAACACTTAGGGAATTACCATAGTGGATTTTTCTAACAATTCTTTTCCTTTAATTCACAAGTGGTCTTACTTAGAAATTTTCTTTTCTTTTGTTTCAATGCACCAAATAAAGAAAACTTTTTGTCATAATTTCATTACATTTATTGCATAGTGCACATTCAATTTCCATAGTCATTCTATAGTCTACCTCATACCAAACACGGACATTTGCAAAAATAATTTTGTTTCAATATTATTTATTAAATTAATTATAGTATTTATTAAATTAATTATAGCTTTTGAAAGAAGAGCCTCCATCATATTTTCTACTTTAAATTCAAGAAAAAAATAAGTAAAATGAATAACTAAATGTTAAAAATAGGTGGCTATGCATTTATAATTATTAATCTTGTATCATTATTATTCTAAATCTGTTCTAAATTTTTAAATTACTCCTTGACATTGTTCAATTTTATGATTTAGCATTAGGATGCATTTTAAATTATTCGTTTTGGATCTCAAAGATTAAAAAAAATTTAGAAATGTGCCATTCATGAAAATAAATGTCAGTTCAGAGAAGTTGAATAATTTGGGACAGAGGAGTATTTAATTATTCTGTTCTCTTAAATAGTAGTTCAATATATTTTTCCCATACCATGCTATACCATTTTGCAACACATGAGAAGTATGAATTAACATGCAAAATAAATTGTATTTGAGCCAATTATTTTTCCTTTGATATATTTATAAGAATTCGGATTAGTATTTAAACGTTGACTGTTTAAGCAACTTAAATGTGTTCTCATTGTTAATTCCAAAATGGTACATCATTTCGTTCTCTATGTGAACAAAATATACTCTTAAAGTGAACATTAAATGTTGCATTGTATCTCTGGCTCACTCTTATAATTAGATTTTATGATCAAGTGTTGAAGTATTATTTGAAGGTAAATATTAAAATATTAATGAAACAATTTTCCTTGCAAAGTATTAAAAACAAATAATAGTATGCTCTAGTTGTCTGTAGGCATGAACCCTAATGAAAATCAGCCAAGCAAAGAACAAATCAAGGTTGAAGTGGAAATACTTTAATTATCTGATTCCTAGGGAAAAATTGAAACAATTTACACTTGCACAGTTTGATTACTAAAGAAAGCTCTGCAATTGTCACTTGAAATTTGTATATTAAAATAAAAAGAATGGTTAAAATGAGTTCGTATTAATGAAAGATCAAAACTTAATATAATTGAAGATTATCAGTTCTATATTTTACGAATTCAGAAACTGAAGCAGACTTTAACAAGCAGTTAACGTTATTCTTATTCAAGACATTTACAAAGTTGGACTACTGAAAAAAACATTGATACTAAATGCAGAAACAAGCTTTGTTCTGCCACTGATAATACAAAATTTGGGGAAGAGTTTAGGTGATGACAAATATATATGTTAAATATGGTTTTGTTTTTACAATTGGTTGGAAATCTCCCTTCCATTTACTTGAAATTTTTATTGAGCACTAATTATATGTCAGATACTTTCTTTAGGCACTGGTGATACAGCAATAAACAAAACATAACAGAGTATTACCGTTGGCTTGTATTCAAGAAAGACAGAAAATAAACAAAATAATAAAGTCACTTACATGATATGTCAGAATATGATAATGACTGTAGAGGAAAACAAAACAAGAGAGAGGAATGAGGATTTCCACATTAAATTAGTTAGTCAGAGAAGTCTTCAGAGAGAAGATAACATTTGTTCAAAGATGTATACTTGACAAGAAATAAACCATGAGAAGATCCAGTGTTAGCATCTGTTAGACAGAAGTCCTGCAAAAGCTAAGCCCTGGGAGAGGACTGAGTCTAGTATATTCAAGGAACAACAAAAAGGCCCGTTTGGAGCTGACGGAGAGGGAGAGGAACAGAAGATGATATCAAGGAGGTTATTGGGGGCTGTCTCTGTTTGATTTCTAGTTGTTAGAGTTTCATATGCCTTTAAATACTCTGTACATGCCAACAGATCTAAAATGTATAGTTACAACCCTAAGATATCTGCTAACAAGAAAAACAGCAAACACAATACAATACATCATTTTTGGTTTCTTTCTTTCGCTGAGTAGACCTAGAAACAATGACATTCCAATAGTAATAAGAATCTATTGCATCCTGATTTTGGTTTCTAAATACCATTCCACCAAAAGAAATTAAGTACTTTGGACAAAAGGACAAATCTAGGACTCAGACAAGAAAAATAAAAAACGAAGTTGCAATATCTAGTGTTATAAAATAAGGAAATGCTCAAAAATTATGAGAGCATTAAAAGAACAAAAGGAATCAGCTCGAAGGAATTAGCCAAATCTAGCATATTTTGAGCATAAAAGAATAATGTCAATAAAGTAATAGTATTATATTCCAGTGAATATTGTAAACATGCACACTCTGCATTTATGGAAAGTAAAAAGGAAATAAGGAAAGAAGAGAAGAAAGGTAGAGAGAGGAAGAAAAATATCTTCCTACAGCAGAATGCCAAATAATGTAGAAAAACACTAAATTTAGAAAATTGGTCAAATTAAGGAAATACGATTGAAACAAGAATCACCAGTTGGTGCTAAAATAGTAGGTAGAAGAGGGAGGAAGAAGAGATTGTTTGCAGAATTTCAAATTATCTTCACAACACGATATTTTAATTAAATACAAAGGGTTTATAAAGGGTAACTTTTCAGTGGAGAATTTTGATGAATACCACCTCAGCCAAGTGACCAAAATTCACTTCACCAATAATAGGACTAACAAACATTATGTGTCCCCTGATGCAATTTATTGAGAAAGAAGAAATGTTATTTATTGTAACATTTTTGTCACATATGAATGACTTCAATTTAATCATGACAAAGCAGCAGAAAAATCTAGGTGGAAGGTCATATACAATATATATTGCCTGTTCTAGAAAATGTTAACCATGAAAGACAAGACTGAGGAAATTTCCCAAATAAAAGGAAACTTAAGTGACAAGAGAATTAAATGTAATGAATGACCCTGGATTGGATTCTGGATCAGGGAACTATGGCCATAAAAGACATTATTGGACATTTGGTGAAATTAGAATATGGATTACACCATAGTATTGTAAATAATAGATTATAGATCAGAGTATTATAATAGATAATAGTATTATATCAATATGATATTTCCTGAATGAGAAATTTGTTCTGGAGTTGCAAATGAGATTTTCTTTATCCTTTAGAAATATAGGCTGTGAAGTATTTAGGGGTAAAAGGTCACGAAGTATGTAACTTACCCTTTAATGATTGAGAAAAGTGTGTGTGCATGTGCGTGTGTGTAGTGTGTGTAAAGGGGAAGAGAGAGAGATGCAAAGGTTACAAAATGTTAGTAATAGTTGATTCTGGGTAAAGACTAGGTGAAAAAAATATATATGGAAACTTTTGTACTATTTTTATCCCTTCTGTAATTTTAAAATCTCAAAATGAAAATTTTTTTCATGCAAATGAGGATTCAAAACATAAAAAGACTGAATAAGCCTTTCCACCTTAAGCAATAAATCAAACTACAGACACGAGTTGCCTGTATTGTTCAACACACAAGATTATGGTGCCTGAGAGAAGGGAAACAATGTGAGCCCTAGCCTTGTTCTGGCTTCCTGTGTGCAGACAGGCTACAGGCGGCACTGCCTGAAGTTAGTTTCCCCAGTATCGTTAGGGTTTGGATACCTTTGGTTTTTCAGATTGCAGCTCAAAATTCACCTCCTCAGTGACATTTTGCTTCATGTTAACTCATGATCATATTTTGACATCGCATGTTGTTCGTAGCACTTATGATTTGAAGTTATCTTGCTCGTTTCTTGATTAAATGCTTATTGTATATATCCATCCAAAGGATTGTAATACTTACGAGAGCATGAGCATTTATGAGGCAACATGATTGATAATTTACCAGTTTCCTCAATCCCTAGGAAATTCCCTGGCATAAAACAAATAGTAACTATATGGTGAATGGGAATGCGATTAATAAATGCAAATTGTACAAAATCACTAATATAAAGGTAGAGATGTTTTAAAAAAGCAAAACACTATATTAGCTGTTCTGAATGATTAATATTTACAGTTTCTTTTAATCTTCACAACAGCTCATGAGGTTGGAATATTATCATTCTTATTTCACATATAAAAAAACTGAAAAATAACTAGTTTAGATATGTTAGCCAATGTCACACTGTTTATAGGTGGCAATATCAGTCTGTCTTGACTTCTGGTTTGAATCTTAAGTTCTTAATCGTTATGTAATAATATTTACCTACTATATGTTATAAATGTACTGTATTTTAAAATTATCAAGTAAAGTTTGAGAGTACAAGGAGTGTAAAGACATATTAAAGAAAAATCAAAAATAACAATATTATGACAAGAAATTATCAAATTCTGGGCCAATAGTCAAAAATGATGAAACAGAATATATTTCATAACAATAAAAGATATAACCACAAACATTAAATAGAAAACTTGTTATTTCAAATGTCATACAAAAATATGTAATTTGTAAAACAAACATGATATGGATGCAGGAGAAGTAAGCTGAAATACAAGCCCTTTTCATTTCAAGTTAAAGAACATAAGAAAAAAGTTAATGAGTTGCTACAATTGCCAGATACTGTGCTGGGTTCTCTATACTCAAAGAAGAATAAAGTATTATTTGTGACTTTTATAATATAGAGAGATTAACTTTGCTACTTTCCAACATATTTTCATGGGAATCTTAGATACTTAAAAAAATATGCTATTATATCTGAGAGCATATCATGCATCTATTTTTGGCTGATGAAAAGATAATATTGCTAAGAATTGGAAAGGACTAATCTGTAATGATGGTTTTTATAGTAACAAACCACTCCCACTCTTGAGGGGAAAGAGTCAGTACATTATAGCCTGGTGGTGTGATTGTACACTCTATGTAAGGAGGTATACTTGCATGTGGATATAGATGACATTACATTGTGAAGATGAAATTTTAAAAAGGGAGATATTGAGGTAGCTTGAAATATTGCCAATGGCAACATTATTTAAGCTAGACTGCTTAATGCTAAATTACAAGTCAATTTTTACTTATTTCAGCTTCAAAAATGTGATGAGACTTTGAGGAACATTTTCCAAAATTTTTAGTTACAGAGCATTCTTTTGGAAGGATTTAAATACATCAACAGTCAGAGGAAATATTTTGAATGTCTCAGGAGTTCTTCTCAGGATTGAATTGTTAAAGGAAGATTTATGCACACACTTGCCCAAAGGTGGGAACCACAGTAAGGCCATAATGATCTTTCTCCTGAAAAATGTGTTAGCAACAATCCTTCACTTCCCCTCTAGGAAAGAAAGATCTCTCTAATCTCTCTAAAAGGGATATTCTTTTATATCCTTCTCTTAGTGAGAGGATGTATTACCCCATGAAACAGTCCCACCAGAGAAGAAAGATACCTTGGTTTTAATATTATCTTTCCACTCCCCTTCCTAAAAATCTTCAAAATTTAAAAATAAAGGAGTATTTTACATTATCAGTCTTGGCAAAAACAACAACAGAAAATTCTTGAGGCATTATTCCAGCAATTATCTGAAACTGTCCTGGAAAGGCTATTGCTTTATAACTGGATTGACTTGCCCTGTGTGACTTTTGATACTAGTGTGGGTGAAAATGAAGCTCTTTAGTTGATAATGATTGTCCAGACAAGGTTTTATTAAAAGAGCAGAATAGGTCACATGTTTTAGGATACAGGAGACTTTTGTGAATTTCTAAACAGCATAAGAAGGGAGATTCATCTCACAACTCTATTTTGAGCCATAACATATTGTAATCCCTTTCTATAATCTTTAATTTTTATTTTCAAATCAAATGAAATTATGTCTCCATTTTTTAAAAAACATCTACTTTGTCCCAAAGTACTGCATAGAGACTTTGCCACATGATATCCAACAGAATTTTCTCTAAAGCTCCCCATAAGAATGTTTACATTATTATGACAATTTATCAATGAGGAAGACAGGTTCAAATAGGATAGGCAAATTGCTTCATGACTGAAGTAATATTTAGTCCCAGGGTTGATATTTAATACTAAGTTTTTCTGACACCAGGTCCATATAGTTTATTTTTAATATCATTATGCTTCCTACAGTACATGCAAAATGTAAAAATGGAGTTCCCACAGACTCTAGAAAATAAAACTTTTACAATATTAGAATAAATAATTCTAAAGTATAAGAACACATTTATTTGGTTTCATTATCACCACTTACTGCAACTTAGAAAACGTTCAGAAAACTCAGAGTCAAAGATTAGTCTAGGCAAGAGAATGCATTACAGTAATAGTTATTTAAAGACTATGATTTTAACCACAGTAGGCATCTCAACTTGCTTATGCCCAGTAATTTCCTCGTGGTTAATAATCTAATGAGGGAAAGTTAGTAGAGGTGCTGTCACAGACTCATTTTAAACCAAGCCTGCCTCTGACATATTGGCTTCAAGCTTTCAGTCAATGATTTTGTTTGGACTTAACTCCTGAGCCCATCAAGGAAACTCTTGACAGTGGAAGTTTCTCGTGAGCCAAAAAGTTAATTCTTAAAATATTGTTATAAATACATGGAATAAAATAACTTGTAAATTAACAACTTATTTAAACCAGAAATAGTACCAGCTTAAGCCACTTATCAGTATTTTAAAGAACACACTAGGAAGATTATGAGGAAAATTATCAAGAGTAAACATGATGTTTTTTAAACTAATTTAAGTAAATGTAAAAAAAATTCTTTACTGTCTAAAATAGAAGACATCGAAATAAAGATCTAAAGAAGCTTTGGTTCAGCAGTCAAGAAGTATCAGTCAGTAACTAACTAAATCCCCAAGTAAAATTCCTGACTGCTAAATGAAGGAATTTTACCCACAGTGTAACAGTTTCATCTAATAACATGTAAAATGCCTGGAATACAGGATGTCCATACACGAATCTGGGTTTAAAAGAAGATGATGTAATTCATAGCAATTCTAGCATCTTTCCCCTACAAAATTGTTAACTACAAGGAGATGGTTGGGCATGAGCGAGGTGACATGCATACCGCTGTTAAAATCATAGTCTTTAAATAGCAATTACAGGAAGACATTCACTTGCCTATCCTACTCTTGGCTCTTTGAGTTGTCTGAATGTTACCTTCAAGAGCAATAAAGTCTTATTACTTTGCAATTATACACTAGAAAATAATTTTCTGAAGAAAAAAACTTTTGAACACTAAACAATAAATGAAACAACAGTGTTTTGTTCTCAGATTTGATCAATTTTTTTTAAATACGCTGTATTTTACAGGTATAACATTGTTTCTAATGCCTTCTAGCTTCTCATTTACTCAGATATCATCAGTGAGTAACCCTGCTCACCTACCAGCTCTGTTAATTCAGGCTAAGGCTTGACACATGCTTGTTGGACTGGGCAATCTGGGCTCCTGAATTCCATAATAAGAAAGGCTTCAGGTAATAGCTGCTTTACAGAGGATGGAGAAAATATAAGAAGAATCTAAACCTGAACAAAAACTTAAAGCCTACCCTGGCCTTGCTCAGTCTAGATCAGCCAAATGCTAGAGACTTGGAAGGGAGTGAGAAAGAAATGATCTTTCGTTTGTTTGTTTTATTCTGGGTGCCATTTTGACTGTATAATTATTACGAAGCAAAATTCGACTGATACAGAATTTTGTACCAAGAAGTGTAGAGTAACAATAATCTAAAATATGTGATACTGGCTTTGAAAATGGGTAGTGAGTGAGGAGGTAACTTTTATCAGAGGATGGAAAATGACCATCCGTATTACATAGTTAGAAAGCACTTGGCAGACTGTCACCTGAGGAAACTCGGAAAAGAGAATATATATTTAATAAACTTGTAGCATTGGGACAGAAAATTTTGAGTCAAATATTGAAATTATGACTTGTTAGTAGCAATTGTTTATTGCTGCTAACAGAATTTTAAAAAATACTCCAAGAAAAAGATGAGGTCACAAAAGCAATAACTTGGGGCTGGCCCCATGGCGTAGTGGTTAAGTTCGGTGCACTCTGCTTTGGGGGCCTGGGTTCATGGATTCAGATCCTGGGCATGAACCTAAACCATTTGTCAGTCGTGCTGTGGTGGCGGCCCACATACAAAATAGAGGAAGATGGGGGCAGGCCCGGTTGCATAGTAGTTGGGTTAACATGCTCTGCTTCGGCAGCCCAGGGTTCATGGGTTCGGATCCCAGATGCAGGTATACATACCACTTGTCAACTCATGCTGTGGCAGCATCCCACATACAAAAATGGAGGATGCTTGGCACAGATGTTAGCTCAGGGCCAGTCTTCCTCCAGCAAAAAAAAAAAAAAACAATAGAGGAAGATTGGCACAGATATTAGCTCAGGCTGAATCCTCCTCAGCAAAAAAAAAAAAAAAAAGTAATAACTAGTTTGGCAGATTTTTAGAAGAAATAGCCTAGAAACTGCAGGATTAGAAAGTTAATCTGTATTTCCCCAGACAGAGGTGTGGCCATTAAAATACAGTCTTAGATATCCTGTGTCTTACTATTAAAACATCACTTCAGAGTAAAGACCAATTCAAACATGGTCATCAGGCCCTATATTAGGATCTGTGAAAGAAATCAGATGGCTTCTAGACCCTTACAGTTGGACAGAAGGGCCCCGAAGAGATGAAAGATGTAGTCTGGTGAAGTCTGTGGAACCCAAAATGCTCTTTCATTAACCTAGAGTGAGGGCAGCTCTTTAATAGAAATGTTGCTCTAATGTCTGATTTTTCAACATATGGAATTGACTGGAAACAACTCCACACAGAAAACCTATAAAAATTTCAGAAACTAGTATTGGTAAAAGTGCTACCAGCCTGCTATAAAAGAGACTGAGTTTGCTTGACATATAAAAATATCTCTGGGCACCCAACATTCTACAGACAAAAATCAGGCTACTAGTTATATTCATCCATATGCCCCCCCAAAAGGCATATTTTCAATGCTACTTAAGAAGCTGCCAATGTGGACGATGGAAAAAAAACTTCCCAGAGGGTAGAGCAGTGGACTGGAGAGCCACACAAGCAAGCAGAACTAGGGCCATGTCTGCTATTACCTCCCACTAGTCCCTTTTTAGAATGAAAGTGTTGACTGTGATTATTCCATCCCTGTTTTGTTGAATCTGTATGTGTGTGTGGGGGGGGTTGGGGTGCAAGGGCAGAGGGGTGCAGCCAGAATATTTCTCTTGTTAATTTCTAGGTGTCTAAATAATGTGGAGCCACATCTGGAGATGTAGATTATGAAATCCTGGTATTTGAACTTGGTGTAGTGATTAGATGAGACACTTGGGATGAGGTCTTGAGATGAAAGTCAATATATATTTATGTGAGAAAGAAGACAATATTATGAATACGAAGGCAGAGTGTGGTAATTAGATTATTCTTCAACAACTATTCACTCCCTCCTCCAATACCTCCATGGGAAGTGGATATCCCTCTGCCCCTTTGATGTTGGGCTTAGCCATGTGATGTTAGTGGGCATGAGGTGAGCAAATTCTTGTGAGGCTGAGTGGGCTCTACTTCCTGCATATCTGCCTTTCAGAATGGAAAAAAACATAGATCATGATTGGATGATGATGAGAGACAAATGAACATACTTAGGTCTCAATCTAAGCCCAATATAGAGATCTCAATCTCTGGCCTAGATCAGCTCACTCCCAGCAAATTTGCATATACTTGAGGGACAATACTATTATTACAACAAATGATATACAACAAATCATTATTGTTGTATGCCCCTGAAATGTTGTGGCTGTTATACAGCAGAAGTTGGCTGATGTAACATGTAACATTCATATCCCATCCACCCTGAGACCACAGATGGGGGTCCATTAAAAGTTAGATACATACTTATATTCTGTAGCTCCATTACACTAACCCGAAAAATCAGTTCTCTATAAAGTGCCCTTTGTGCATTTATGGATTCCCACATTTTTCAAAACGTGCACCCAACAACCTGTGGCTCAATCAAATGCTGGAGCTAGTCCTTCAAGCACAATTTCTTCCTGGGTAAGGTTGCTGCACTGTTGTCTCTCTCAAGTCACCTGAGGGTTGTGTCCATGTCTATTAGTCATTGAAAAAACTGGGACCTAAAGATACTGAAACTACATTGGGTCCTTTTTCAAACAGAAAAATTGGTGGGGGAGAGGGCACCTCAATTTGCTTCTATTATACACACACCTAGGAGGATTGAAAAAGAGTCATACCTCTGAAAAAGTCTTTCATGTTTAGTAAAATGTTTTTGTTTTGCCTTTGTTTTATCTTTGTTTCTTACACCTTCCTTTCCTTTTGAGATACTCAGGCCTGGGTACCATGGAGACTTAATTGGGAGAAAAAATGTTGCTCCTTTTCGAAAAACAGTCTTAAAACTAAGACTTCACTATAAGGTCAGTTTCACTGCCTGATTCTCTCTTCCCTGAAGATAATTTATTTCAGCAGGACAGAAAGAATCTTAGAGGTTTAAGGATGCGATTGTGTGAAGTCTGAAGAGCCCAAAAATGTCTTTAATTCCAAAGCTTCCATTAAAAGGATACAATTGCATCAGTTAACAGGCAGCTGAAAGTCTAGTGATGAAAACACTATAAAATTCAAATTTGCATTCCTGACACTAAATATTATTTGTAATGTTTTCTATATAATTTTTATATTTTTATTTTAATAATATCTATATATTATTTTTAAACCAAACTATGTACATTCCTTTAAGCTTATTTGAATGTTGTTTTTATTTCTTCATACATATTTTACCTTTTGTGTCTGCAGACTTCTTTTGAGTAAATAGTAAATGCCCCTTGGCATATTTATTCATATTCTCTATGTTTAGGTATTTTTGCATGCCTATGGTAGTTATATCTGGGCAATATTTATAAAAATAGTGAAATATAAACTGAAAAAAACAAAGAAATATTTACATATTAAACACAGGTATAGTTTTTCATGGCTTGAATTTCACTGAATTTCTTTTGCAAAGAATGAGCTCTGTTTATATTTTTCCATAATTTCTATTTACCAATCAGTCACTTTATTTAAACAGAATGTGACATTAATTAATGCATTTCATTCCCTCTTTCTGTCAATAATTCCCAATATTTCACTTAACATTTTCTTCATAAATAATTCAATGAAAATCTAGGCATTAACTTTTGTCCAAATGATTGTATATTTAAATGAGCAAAATTCAGTTTAATAAAATTGAATAATACTGTGAATATAATTTATATTTAAGAAAGAATTGTTGACATATGATCATCATAAGTATTTAGTTGTTGTCATCTAAATTGGCAAAGCCATGAATTCTCTGACATGCCCATGAATGGGCAAATCTACTGTTAACTAAACATAATGTGATTTTTTTGTTTTTTGCTTTTCATTTACTAATGAGTTAACACAGAACACTTGTAAATGATCTCAAAGGCAAAGTCATATTTTTGAACCATCTGTGGTCTATTATGAAAGTTTTAACAAATGAAAGAAATGCTTTGATTTAATTGAATTTCCCTTGATGCTCAACTTGAAAAGGGGAAGATGAGTTTTCTTGACAATTTATTATTTCAGATAGTATCACTCGTTATTTAGTAGCAGGAAATAATTCTGAATTTCTTGCTGAAATACAGTATGTTCAGTGTTCAGGGAAAAAGTGCTGTTCACTATTTAGATTTACTTTATTATCCAGCTCTATAGACTGTTTTCACATTTTATGAAGTTAAATAGAACCATTTTAAATGCTAGTATTGTGGTATCATTTATACTTGCCTGTAACTAAAACGTGCATTTAATGTGCATTCCATCCATTTTAAGAAAAAAGAACAGTACTTGCATTATCCATTCATGGAGGCATCCTATAGTATTTAGATAATCTTTTCCTTTATTTCTGGTTTAGATTTGTATGCCAATAGATCTTGACAAGGAAACGATGATGATAAAATAGTAGAGGCATTTACATTTGTCTGTTAATTTTTTCTAGTTAATTTATTATATTACATATGTAGCTATACCGTATCAAGAGAATAAAATATAAATGTCCATTATACTTCATAACAACATTTAAAAATGTCTACTTAAAAACATTTTATCATTTTGCTAAGTAAAAATATAAATATTAATTAATAAAACATTTAAATTTTAAAATAGTAATAGAGGGGATTTCTGGTTTAATCTTTGACATTTAAAGTACTTAGATGTTAAACAAGGAGGACATTAGACTCAGTCTAATGTCTTGGGAGCCAAAATAAGTAAACCAAAACCTAAGACAGTAAATTTTGCTCCCTTATCTTTTCTATAAAAACTTCTCCGCTAGCTCCTATCAGTGGAATGCTCCTACCCACTTTAAGTTTGGAGCTGCCCAATTTGAATTGATATACTCTCACATAAACTCTTGAAAATTTAAATGTGCTTAGTTCATCTTTAACAAAAGGTAATATCCCAAAACACACACAGAAAAATGGACAAACTGAAATCAAGGACTTTTGTTGGACTCATCAGGGAACTGAGGTCAGAAAAGAAACTTCTACCCTGATATCTGAAAAGACGGTCACATCAGAAACACAATTGAGATACGTTGACTTGGAGAAGAATCTCCGGAAGCCATAAACTGGTAGGAACAATTAAGTGGTAATTTTGAGGAATTACCAGGGTCTGACTGGGGACAGGCATGAGAGTGAGAAATTCCTGGGGGTCACAGTTTAAGAAAGCCTCCATCCTTCTATTGGCTTTACCTTCAGAAAATCCATCAGGTTCTTCAAGAAGGTCTAAGAAAGATTCCCTGTTGAATCTGGCAAAGGGAAGGGAGAGTAATCATGAAATACACCCAGAGCATTCTCTGTAAAAAAGACCTAATTTCCAATTAAAAGTGCTTTGCCAGAAATTTATCCAAACTGGGGAAAGGAAGTTCACTCCAGTCCTTCTGTCTCGCCTAAGGTTGCAGGGGGAGGAGGGACATAGTCAGGGATCAAAAAATAGATTGAGAACACTGCAGCCAGGAAAGGGATTAGGGCTGTAGAGGGAAATACAGGCCATACCACTGGAGAAACATTGGTAAAGATCACAGCCCAAAGACATAGGTCCACAAAAAACTGAGGTTGAATTTCAAGATTGTAAACTACTCCCCTTCCTCCACCTCTTTTTACCATACCAGAATTGCTCCAAGATAATAACAGTGGATTGCAACTAAAAGGGAAGCATGCCATGGACTCTCTCTGAGAAGTACATAGGAATTTTAATTTCCTCTCCAATTTTACTACTATCCCTTTGTAGAACTCATATTATTCAAATATACATTGCCAGCATAACGTTATGCTCTTTTCTTTTACATTTTTGTTGTATTCTTTATCTATTTTTTCTTAAAAAATTTTATGTTTTACAGCAGTTTCAGGTTTACAACAAAACTGATAGGGAGATACAGAGATTTCCCATATACCCCCCCCATACATGCATAGCCTCCCCCATTATCAATGCCACTCAGAAATGGTACGTCAATCAGAATAGTTTATTTTTTACCAAGGATGAACCAACATTGAAACATCATAATCACCCAAAGTCCACAGTTTACCTTAGGGTTCACTCAGAGTGTTGTACGTTCTATGGGTTTGAACAAATATATCACAAACATACATCATTCATTGTTAATAGCATACAGAGTATTTTCACTGCCCTAGAAACATTTGTTTCTGCCTATTGATCTTCTGCCTGAGGCCTGGCAACCACTGAACTTTTTAGTCTCCACAGCTTTGTCTTTTCCTGAATGTCATATAGTTGGAATCATATAGTATGTAGCCTTTTCAGATTGACTTCTTTCACATGGTAGTATGCATTTAAGCTTCCTCCATGTCTTTTCATATCTTCATAGCTTAATCCTTTTTTGCCTTGAATAATATTGCATTTTCTGGATATACCAAAGTTTATTTATCTATTCATCTGTTGAAGGACAAACTGGTTGCCTCCAAGTTTGGGCAGTTATGAACAAAGCTGCTGTAAATGTCCATGTGCAGGGTTTTATGTAGACATCATCTTTCAACTCCATTGGATAAATACCAAGGAGTACCACTGCTAGATTATGTGGTAAGAGTATGCTTAGTTTTGTAAGAAGTTTCCAACAGTCTTCAAATTGGCTGTACCATTTTGCATTTCCATCAGCAATGAATGAGTTCCTATTGCTCCATATTCACGTTAGAATTTGAAGTTGACAGTATTCAGAATTTTGGCCATTTTGGTAGGTATGCAGTGCTATCTTATTGTTGTTTCAATTTGCATTTTTCTGATAACGTATAGTGTAGATCATATGATATGATGTATGATCTCTTCGTGTGCTCATGTGCCATCTGTATGTCTTATTCAGTGAGGTGTTTGTTAAAGTTCTTTGGCCCATTTTTTAATCATGTTATTGTTTTCTTACCATTGAGTTTTAAGAGTTCTTTGTATATTTTGGATAACAGTCTTATATCAGATGTGTCTTTTGCAAATGTTTTATCCCAGTCTGTTATTTCTCTTATTCTCTTGGCATTGCCTTTTGCTGAACAGAAATTTTTAACATTAATGAAGTCCAGCATACGCCTTAACTTCATTCATAGATCAAGATGACTTTGGTATATCAAAAAAGACATCACTATGACCAAAGTCATCTAGGTCTTCTTCTATGTTATCTTAAGGAAGTTTTATAGTTTTGCATTTTACATTTAGGTCTATGATCTATTTTGAGTTAATTTTCATGAAAGATGTAAGGTCTGTACCTAGGTTCCTTTTTTTTTTTTGCATGTAGATGTCCAGTTGTCCCAGCACCATTTGTTAAAGAGACTATTTCTACTCCATTGTATTGCCTTTGTTCCTTTGTCAAGATCAGTTGACTATTTTTATGGGGGTCTATTTCTGAGTTCTCTATTCTGTTCCATTGATCTATTTGTCTATTCTTTGCCAATACCACACTGTTTTGATTATTGTAGCTTTGTAGTAAGTCTTAAAGTTGGGTAGCATTAGTCCTCCAACTTTGTTCTTCACTTTTAATATTGTGTTGGCTATTCTGGGTCTTTTGCCTCTCCATATAAACTTCAGAATCAGTTTGTCAATATCCACAAATAACTTTTTTCAATTTTGATTTGGATTACATTGAATCTATACATCAAGTTGGGAAGAACTGACATCTTGACAATATTGAGTCTTCTTATCCATAGACATGGAATATCTTTACATTTATTTAGTTATTCTTTATTTATTTTATCACAGATTTGTACTTTCCACATATAAGTCTAGAATGTATTTTGCTATATATATTTTGCACATATTTTGTTTATTTATACCTAAGTATTTCATTTTTGAGGTGCCAAGGTAAATGGTATTATACTTTCAATTTCAAATTCCACATGCTCATTGCCAGTATAGTTGAAATCAATTGACTTTTGTGTGATAACCTTGTGCCATGCAACCTTGTTATAATCACTTATTAGTTCCAGGAGTTTTCCTGTCAATATTTTCAAATTTTCTACATAGAGTATCACATCATCTGCAAGCAAAGACCTTCCTAATCTACATACATATTTTTTCCTTTTCTTGTCTTATTGGATTAGCAAGGATTTCCAGTATGATGTTAAAAGGGGGTGGTGATAGGGAACATCCTTACATTGTGCCTAATCTTAGTGAGAAAGCTTCTTTTTTTCACATCTTTGCTTTGATTAGGATCGTGCTTGCTTCATAGAATGAGTTAGGAAGTATCTCCTCTGCTTCTATCCTCTGAAAGAGATTATAGAGAATTGGTATGATTTCTTCCTTAAATATTTGGTAGAATTCACCAGTGAACCTGTCTGATCCTGCTGCTGTTTTGGAATGTTATTAATTATGAATTCAATTTCTTTAATAGATATAGGCTATTCAGATTGTTTCCTTTTGTGTGAATTTTGGCAGATTTTGTCTTTCAAGGAATTGGTCCCTTTCATCTAGGTTATCAAATTTGTGGGCATAGAGTTGTTCATAGTATTATTTTATTATACTTTTAATGGCCATGACATCTGTAGGGATGTCCCCTCTTTATTTCTGATATTAGTAATTTGTATCTCTCTTTTTTTCTTATCTAGCCTGGCTAGGGGCTTATCAATTTTATTGGTCTTGTCAAAAAATCAGCTTTTGGTTTCATTGATTTTTTTCTGTTGATTTCCTGTTTCCAATTTTATTGACTTCTGCTCTAATTTTTATTCCTTTTTTTCTGCTTACTTTAGATTTAATTTGCTATTCTATTCTAATTTCTGAATATGGAAACTCAGATTATTGATTTAAATATTTCTTCTTTTCTAACATATGCATTCCATGCTATAAATTTCCTTTAAGCACTGCTTTCTCTGCATCCCATAAATTTTGACAAATTGTGTTTTCATTTTCATTTAGTTCAAAATATTTTAAATTTCTCTTGAGATTTCTTCCTTGACCTATGTGTTAATTACGAGTATTGTGTTTAATCTCCACATATTTTTGAGTTTTCCAGTTGTCTTTCCGTTATTGGTTTCTAGTTTAATACCATTGTGGTCTGAGAGCAGATATTATATAATTTCAATGCTTTTAAATTTGTGAAGACATGTTTTATGGTCCAGAATGTGATCTGTCCTGCTGAATGTTTCATATGAGCTTGAGAAGAATGTGTCTTCTGTCGTGTTGGATGAAGCAGTCTATAGATGTCAACTATGTAAAATTTATTAATGTTGTCAGTAGTTCGACTATGTCCTTACTGATTTTCTGCCTGCTGGGTCTGTCTATTTCTGAGAGAGCGGTGTTGAAGCCTCTAACTATGAGAGTGTATTCATCTGTTTCTCTTTGCAATTCTACCAGTTTTTGCTTGACATCATTTGACGATCTGCTGTTAGGTGCATACACTTTAAGAATTATGTCTTCTTGAAGAATTGACCTTTTTATCATTATGTAATGCCTTTCTTTATTCCTGATAACATTCCTTACTTTGAAGTTTGCTTTGTCTGAAATTAATATAGCTACTCTGGCTTTCTTAATTAGTGTTAGTGTGGCATATTTTTCTCCATCAATTTTTTATTCTTTTTTCTCCAGCTTTATTGAGATATAATTGACATATAACCTCTGTAAGTTTCAGGTGTACAATGTGATTAATTTGTACACGTATATATTGCAAAATGATTCCCAGAATAGGGTTAGTTAATACCTCTATCACCTCACATAATTACCTTTGTGTGTGTGTGGTGAGAACATTTAAGGTCTACTCTCTTAGCAAATTTCAAGTGTACAATACAGTATTGTTAAGTAGCATCACCATGTTATTACATTTGTGAAGATGTGTTTTTCACAGAACTTATTCATCTTATAGTTGCTGTTTTGTACTCTTTGACCAACATCTCTCCATTTGACTCACCACCAGACTCTGGCAACCGCCATTCTACTCTCTGTTTCTATGAGTTTGCCTTGTTTAGATTCCACATATAAGGGAGCACAAACAATTTTTGTCTTTCTCTGTCTTGTTTCTCTTAGCATAATGCTTTCTTGGCCCATTCATGTCATCACAAATGGCAGGATTTCCTTTTGTCTGGCTGAATAATATTCCATTTCCTGCAGGGGCACCTATATTTTGTAGGTGTTTGGTGACTGTGACACTATGGACCCAAGCACGTGTGGTTTGGACCCACACACCATGCAGCAGATGGCAATGGTAAACTGCTGCTGCATTTTTCTTTTTTTTAACTTTTTTTATCTTGAAAACTTTATAATGGGACAATCTGAAATGAAATATGAGACAGTGCTCAAAGATGAACCCCCCCAGGTCAGAAGGTACTCAGTTACTGGGGAAAAGCAAAGAACAAGTATGAAAAGAACTGTTCCTAATGACACAACTAGACTAAAGGAAGAAGGACATCTAGCACCTGAAGTGCACAAAGGTGAAAGGAAAGTCCAATGCTGTGCAACATGCAAAATTGGAACATGGAACATGAGAAGCATGAACCAAGGTAAGCTAGAAATTGTAAAGCAAGAAACTTTTAACTATTGCAATGCTTGGCATTAGCAAACTAAAATGGACTGGAATGGGACACTTCAGTCAGACAACTACAAAGTGTTCTACTCTGGAAATGACAAACTCAGAAGAAATGGAGTGGTTCTAATACTGAGGCAAAATGTAGCTCAGGCAGTTAGGGGCTCTAATGCAAGGCCTGACTGAATAATATCAGACTTCTGGGTAAACTTATTAACATAACCATCATCCAAGTCTACGCTCCGACTGCAGATGCTAAAGAAAATGAAACTGAAAGTTTTTATGCAAGTATCCAAGAAGAAACTGATCATACTCCAAAACAGGACATGCTGGTAATTGTAGGTGACTGGAATGCAAAAGTAGGAAATAAATTGAAATCAACTGTCATCAGAAAATTTGGACTAGGGGTCAGAAACGAAGCAGGAGGGGCCTGCCTGGTGGCACAGTGGTTAAGTTCACATGTCCCGCTTTGGTGGCCCAGGGTTCACCTTTTCGGATCCTGAGTGTGGACCTACTCTCTGCTCATCAAGCCATGCTGAGGCAGTGTCCCACCTAGAAGAACTAGAAGGACCCACAACTAGGATATACAACTATGTACTGGGGCTTTGGAGAGAAAAAAGAAAAAGAGGAAGAATGGCAACAGATGTTAGCTCAAGGCCAAACTTACTCAAAAAGAAAAAATAATAATAATAAAGGAGCTGTGCTCCAAAAAAAAAAAAAGAAATGAAGCAGGAGACCAGCTCATGGATTTCTGTGAAGCCAACAATTTGTCCGTCACAAATACTTGTTTCAGGCAACTGAACAGACAACTGTATTATTCGTGGACATCACCAGATGGCCTATATAGAAATCAGATTGACTACGTAATTTGAAGCAGGAGGTGGAAAAGCTATATTCTCTATGTCAAAATAATACCAGGAGCAGGTTGTGGTACTGACCAGGAACTGTTAATATCAAACATCAGAGTAAAGCTGAAGAAGAACACTAAAAGAGCCATAGTGCCGGGGCTGTCCCTGTGGCCTAGTGGTTAAGTTCACACACTCCACTTCGGCAGTCTGGGTTCATGGGTTTGGATCCTGGGCAGGGACGTACACCACTCATCAATCATGCTGTGGTGGTGACACATATACAAAATAGAGGAAGATTGGCACAGATGTAAGCTCAGGTCGAATCTTCCTTGGTTAAAAAAAAAAAAAAAAGAACCATAGTGCCAAAATATAACATAAACAACATTCCTAGTGAATTTAAAGTCCACATAAGAAACAGATTTGCATCGTTAAATTTAACTGATTGAGAAGCAGAAGAACTGTGGACTGAAACCAGAAATATTATTAAGGAAGAATGCAAAAAGACATTGTCTGAAGTAAAAAGAAAAGAAAAATTGAGTTAGATGACAGAAGAAACACTAAAACTTGTTAAGGACAGGAGAGAAGCAAAAGTAAAAGGTGACAAAAGTAGGATTAAAATCCTGAACACAGTTTTTCAGTGACTATCACATAGAGATAAAGAGAATTACTATAATGACTAATGGAAAGATATAGAAGAGAACCACAAAAAAAGGAAGAACAAGAGGTCTCTTCCAGAAGATTTAAGAAAGCAAAGCAAAATTTATCCTAGATTAGAAGTGCTGAATGACGAAGAGGGAAGCACCCTCTCTGACCAGGAGAAAATAAAGGGAAGGTGAAAACAGTATACTGAAGATCTGTACAGAAGAGACAAAAGGATGACAGATTCCTTTGTAGAAGATTCCTATGAGGAAGAACCCATAATTTTAGAAAATGAAGTGAAAGCTGCCCTAAAAAACTGGAAAGAAATAAGTCACCACGGGTAGATGGCATACTGATAGAATTATTTCAAGCCGCGGAGAATGAAGCTGTCAAAGTCCTAACAAGAATATGCCGTGAAATATGGACAACTTAACAATGGTCTACAGACTGGAAACATTCAATGTATATCCCAATTCCCAAGAAAGGAGATGCCAAGGAGTCAGTAACTGTAAGACCATTGCTCTAATTTCCCATGCAAGTAAAGTGATGCTCAATGTGCTGCAACAAAGATTTTTACCTTATATGGAACATGAAATGCCTGAGGTCCAAGCTCGATTTCAAAAAAGGAGAGGCACATGAGATCTAATTATGATTATACACTGCCTACTGGAATGCTCCAGAGAATTTTAGAAGAAGGTTAGTATTTGTGTTGTAGGCTACAGTAAAGCCTTTGACTGCATGGATCATGAAAAGCTATGGGCTGTTCTGAAAGAAAAGGGCGTGGCTCAGCACTTGATTGTCCTGATGTGTAACCTGTATTGTGGACAAGAAGCCACTGTTAGGAGAGAATATGGAGACAGAATGGTTTCCTATATGCAAAGGTGTCAGACAAGGGTGCATTTTTCTCCCTATCTGTTTCATCTGTATGCAGAACATATCATACAAAATACTAGCTACACTCAGATGAAGGAGGATTGAAAATTGGTGGGAGAAATATCAACAATCTAAGATAGGCAGATGACACTGTCTTACTGGCAGAAAGCAGCAATGACTTGAAACTGCTAAAGCAAAAGAAGAAATTGCCAAAGTAGGAGTCTATTTGAATATCAGAAGACAAAAATCAAGACCACAGAAGAACTACACAACTTTAATGTAGGCAATGCTGACAGTGAAATTGTTAAAGATTTTGTTTACCTTGGTTCAATCATCAATTCAAATGGAGACTGCAGCCAAGAAATCAAGAGAAGATTGAGACTCAGAAGAGCAGCAATAAAAGATTTAGAAAAAATCATCAAGTATAAGAAAGTGTCATTAGAGACCAAGATTATTCAGACCCTTGTATTCCCGTTACTATGTACAGGTGCAAAAGCTGGACAGTGAAGAAGGATGACAAGAAAAAAAATCATTTTAAAAACTGATTGGAGGAGAGCGCTATGGAGACCCTGGACTGCAAGAAAGATCAACAAGTGGGTCCTGGAGCAAATTTAGCCTGAACTATCACTGGAGGTAAAAATGATAAAGCTGAGGCTGTCCTACTTTGGGCACATCATGAGAAGACAGGATTCTTTGGAAAAGACAACAATGCTGGGGAAAGTAGAAGGCAGCAGGAAAAGAGGAAGACCAAGTATGAGGTGGATTGACTCCATAAGGAAGCCATTGGCATGAGTTTACAGGAGCTGAGTGGGGCTGCTGAGGGCAGGACATTGTAAACATCACTCATTCATAGGGTTGCCAGGAGTCAGAGCTGACTAGACAGCATGGAACAACAATAATATTCTATTATATAATATATTATATATAATACTGCATATAACTTTGTATATATAAAGTTTTATATATATATATGTAAAAAGTTATATGTAACATTTTCTTTATCCACTCGTCTTTCAATGTCCACTTAAGTTGTTTCCATATCTTGGCTATTGTGAATAATGCTGCAACAAACATGGGAGTGCAGATACCTCTTTGAGACAATGATTTTATTTCCTTAGGAGAAATACTCTGAAGTGGGAATGTTGGATCATATGGTAACTTTATTTTTAATTTTTTGAGGAACCTCCATACTGTTTTCCATAGTTGCAGTGCCAATATACATTCCCACCAACAGTGCACAAGTGTTCCCTTTTCTCCACATCCTCACAAACACTTGTTAGCTCTTGTCTTTTTGATAATAGTCATTCTAACAGGTGTGAGATGATATTTCATTGTGGTTTTGATTTGCATTTTCCTGATGATTACTGATGTTAAGCATCTTTTCATATTCCTGTTGCCATTTCTACATATTCATTGGAGAAAAGTCTATTCAGGTCCTCTGCCAATTTTTAGATCAGATTATTTGTTTTTTGCTATATAAGAAACTCATAAAACTCAATAGCAAAAAAAATTTATAATCCATCCCTTTACTTTTAATCTATATGTGTCTATACATTTAAAATAGATTTCTTGTAGACAGCAAGAGGAAAGATAGCTGACTAATGTCCGAAGAACCATATTAAGGGAGCACAAAATCTTACAGTAGTTTTTATAGGCCAGTGGGTTATGGGGAAGGGAGTTAGGAATGTTGACCCTCAAGTGTTACAGACTGGGAGTCTCCACACCAGATCTTTCAGTTTTCATTGATGATGGCTGTCAGCATAGGCTCTCTGTTCAGGTGTCATCACATTCCTAAGGAACTCAAAAGAACAAAGTTATCATCTTATTGCAGCTGGGAGGTACATGCACAAGCAGGGGTTATAAAATCTACAGAGCAGTGAGATCTCCTGGAGGGTGCATATCCAGCTGGGTTAGTTAGTCAGAGGTCATTCAAGGTTACAATAGGGTTTCTTCTCTACAATATGGCTTCCCTTATGCCAAGCTTGTCTTGAGCCAGTATCAGATATTCTATTCTGTTTTTTTCATTCTTTGCTTTTTGGTTTTCAAGGGTTCTAGCTCAGAGAGTCTTTCTTTAGCTGGTTTACTAATAAGCCTATCAAAGACATTCTTCATTTCTGTAATTGAATTTTTAATCCCTAGTATTTCTTTTTGGTTTTTTTTCTTGGGATTTCTATCTCTTGGCTTACATTGCCCATTTATTCTTGCATGCTGTCTACTTTATCCATTAGAGCCCTTTGCATATTAATCTTAGTTGCTTTAAATTTCCATTCTGATAATTCCAACATCCCTGCCATGTCTTGCTCTGTCTCTTCAGGTTGTGTTTTTTGCCTTTTAGTATGTCTTGTAATTTTTTCTTGATAGCTTACATGATGTATTGAGTAAAAAGAACTGCTGTAAATAGGTCTTTACTAATGTGATGGTAAGTTGTGGGGTGAGGGGAACTGTTCTATAGTCCTATGGTTAGATCTCAGTGTTTAGTGAGCCTATGCCACCCATCTGTGAACTTTATGAGTGTTTCTCATTTTTTTCTCCACTCCTTAGGTAGAACAGGATAACTAGAGCCAGATAGAGTTGCTTATTTCCTTTTCCAGGTCAGTTGGGCTCTGATAATACCCCTCAGGTTAGGCTTCCCCTGAGGGCAGGTGGCCTTGTTAAGAAGAACAGAGTGCTCTGGTGTAATTCACAATGGTTCCTTTTCCCTTCCCCAGCAGGAGGCTGGAGGGATTTTTCTCAGGTATTTACCACCAGAAATTGGTCAAGTTCCTGGAGGTAAATCTCATAATATTGTGAAGGACTCCCTATGACTGGCTTCCCCTGGAGTCTTTGACTCTCAGAGATGTCTGCATGGAGCTTTCAGCAATTCATCAACTACAGTTCAGATTTCCTACTCTGGCACTGATTTAAGTGGTGTTTTCTGCTTGTGAGTCTCTGCTCAGGTTAGCCAAGACTCCATGTATTCAGCTGTCTGTCTCCCTGGTCTTGAGGGCAGTTGTTTATCCTCTGTCCTTCCCTCTCTTATGAATTTAGGAAGAGTTGTTGATTTTTCTGTTCAGCTTTCTACTTGTTGTTAAGCCTGAGTGGTGATTTCCAAGCTCTTACATGTGGCACCAGAAACCAGAACTCCTTTGTCTTTTGATTCTATTCTCTGTGAGTTCTCAATTGAATCTTCCAACACTTCTATTATTTTTTAAAATTTATTTTACTATGCCTTAAACCCCTGTGGTGTATTTTTGAAATTGCTGTTGTTTTATTGTTTTTCCTTTTTGTCCTAGTATTATTTCATGAGTGGAATATTTTCTCTTATTTTTTTATATTAATACTATTTTTTGAAGTTTCACTGTTTTTTATTCTGTCATTTATACCTTGAATTTTAAAGTTTGTTATTTACTTTTCAATTTTTAATCAATAGCATTCTTCAAATGTGTGGTTATATTTGTCTGAGGCCTTAATTTCTTTGAGTAAGAGAGTGAAAAAGTGATTGGAAACTTTATGTACATGGAATATGGTTACCAAGGTGTGGGCCTCACTATAAACAACTTGTGGCTGGCCAATTATTGGAATCTGGGTGTTTTTTCTCTTTGTTGGCCACTTTCTCAAAGAACAGAGAGAAATCTTTCAAACTCCTTCCTGGACAGTAAAAGCCCAGCTACTACTATTCTCAAGAGACTACCTACAGAAGAAGGTTTGGTGTATACTTTTAATCTCTGTTTTTAAATAGCTTCTCCATTGGCAGCTCACCAGGAATCCAAAGACCCTCTGATTAAATCTTTTCAGAAAGCCATAATGAAGTCATATATAGTCAGTCAGTGTGAGTTTGGGGAGGTGATTTTGAGAACCCTCTAGACAAATTTTGGAGAGGGGGTGGGGGTGAGTCAAACCAATCCTTAATCAGATTTTATGTCAATCCTCCTATTTCATCAGCCCAACCAAGAAAACCACATGAGGGAAGCCCAATGACTCAAATTCCTGAGCTTTTGGATGTTTTGCAGGGGGAATTTTCTTGCTTCATGAATTCTTTCTCCACAGACTTTATTTCAACTTTCTATGATATGCTAAATTAGATGATATCCTTTCAGATTCCAAAATTTTGCTATTTTATATATTGTCTTGTAATCTTTGACCTGTGGATATATGTCTTTTCATAATCCCTTTTGTGGTATTTTGGCATTCAAATAGGAAAAAACTGTTAAATGCATGTGTTTTAATACATGGAAGTAAACAGAAATCCCATTTACTCTTCTTTTAACTAAAAAAATTCCTTTATTAAACAGAATACACTATCTTCTGCAATGTATTTGACACCATTTCTCTGATGCCCACTTTTTCTTTGGAGATTAATTTGCACCTTGAATTTATATCTTCGCCATTTATCCTTGTGTTCTCTTCTAACCAACTTCATTTGCTTCCACCCTTTAAAAATTCTCTTCAATGTAAAATGGGTATATTTAACTTAATGTAAAGATAAATAGAATACCATGTCAGTTGCTTATCAGCATAGCACTATTGTTAAAAACCATGTTTAGAGTTATGTGATCTGAATTCATGCCTGAAAACCTACTTATTCACAGTGTTAATAGAGCTAAGTTATTGACCTCACCACAATTAAACTTTTTTTCTTTTAATGTAAGGAAAATTTTTGCCTAAATTACAGTGACAAAGTATTAGAAACATTATTTAGTAAAGAGTCTGACTCCACTTTGTAATACATATTCTGACAGCTTTCAGGTCCCCTCTCCTCCTCCTTCTGCGGGCTGGTAAGCTAATAAGAAAGCCAGGGATCTCCCTTTTTGGCACCGGTGGTAAGGTCAGACCTTCCAGACGTCCAGCCTATGCACAGGAAGTTTTCTCCTCTTCCACCCTACAGCCACTATAAAGACTCAAACTACTCTCTCTGCCTTCCTCAAGCCGTAATCAACCTGCTTTCCTCAAAAAGCCTTATTATGTGAATGATAAGTCCACCCATACCCTCTTGGTGTATTTGGCATCATTAGTCTTGACATCCAATCCAAATGAACGTTTGGGGTTTGTTCCTGCCTTTCTTCAGGCAACGCCACAATAGTACATTTTCTAGTTTATTCTTTTTTTTTCAGCTAATATTTATTGAGTCCCTGTTCTCGACTTGTGATTGTTAATGCTATAATATACAAGAAGAGAATAAACCCTCTCCTGGTGGAGCTTGTAATAGAGTGAATACTTCAAAATATTGTTGTGAAATTTAAATGTTTTAAGATATTCAGCAAATTGCCTGAAATGCTTTATTGTGTCTATGTAACACTTTTATAATTTGTGCCCTGTATGGTACTATTATCTTTCCCCCCCTTTGGAATTATTGTCTCATTTTTAACGTGCTTAGACTATTTTTATGTAACTTTCAGTACAGCAGGAAAGAGAACCATTTAAACGCATAGTTGACCAAATCTCCATGATTTAAACTATACTAAATTCTACCTAGGAATGTAGTATTCTGTGAGAGCACAGCTAAATAAGGAAGTCAGCACAGTGGAAAAATATATAAATATTTTGAACAGAAGAGCAATGTAAGTATATATGTGGTTTAAATAAGTCACTTTGGTTGCTGTGAGGAAACATAGAGCGGGACAAGGTAGAAACAATGAGACCAGTTAGGAAGTTTCTTTTATCTCTTATCTTTCTTTTCATCCTTTTTATTTTTGATAACTATTTAAAGAATAAAATTTGATTCTTAAAGCAAATAATTTAATGAGAGAAAGCTAGAGGCTGAGTGATAAAGAATAATCATTTTAATAACAGGTGAGAGAGAGAAAAGTAGTTAAGGATAGAGAAAAGAAACAAATAGAAGCCATCAAAGTTGAAGGAGTAGAGAAGTGGCTAATGGTACAGAGACATCCAGGATAATGAAGACAGGGTAAACCTATCAGTTGTAAAGACAAGTGATTATATTATATTCAACTAGGCCTTCAATCTGTCAATTTGTTAGTTTCTATAAGGAGACAAGGAGAGCATTTCATTTGGCGTTTCCCACAAAAATTGAACCTAAAACAAGGACTTAGTTCTAAGTATTTTATTTGGAAGGTAGTTTCAGGAAGCAAGACTGATGGAATGGAGAAAGTGAAACAGTTAAGGAAGAAAAGCTAATACAAGGTGGTTGTGGTTCATGTAAGCTTGACACCTGCAAGACCCCTTGAGAAGCCAACAAAATTGTCCTCACATTGTCTCCTTAATGAACAGGAGACTGGAGTGTGGCAGGGACTACAATTTAGGGCACCAGCAACATCTGCTGAATGGCAGTAAAAATATACTTGGAAAAACAGCTAGATATAATCACTAAATTTGAAAGTAAAATTAATGAGCTAGAATAAAAAGTTCAGAAATGGACATAAATATATATATATAAGAACATGATAATTTATGTTTCATCAAGGTGTCATTTCAAGATTCAGAGATGGGCATATTCTTCAAGAAATATTTACCCCATATTTTACCCTGGAAGGTATTAAACTTATTCAAAAGTGTCATTTCATAGCATGAATACTGTATGAGTTAAGTACATTGAATTCTGTCCTGCTGCTCAATTGATGATACAGATTTACTTATATACTGTTTCTCCTTTTAAAAAGTAAATATATAATATGTTTATATTTTAGATATTTCTAATATAGATTCCTTTTTATTATTCTTCTTTAATATCTCTTTTGCCTAAGTCAAGAGCTTACAAATGAAAATGGCTAAGAAAAACAATGAATTTTTATGGACATATACTAGGTGTTCCATGACAGAAAAGTATTTTGTAGTTTATTTTAAGCTGTGGACTTGTGGCAGCCTTAAAGTTTAAATATTTTATACTTAAATATTTTTGTATAAACAGCCAAGAAAAAGTGAGGATGATGTAAATATGTTTACTCACCAAGTTCACCAATAATAACAACAATAATAAATTATAGATGTTGTATACTGACTTTAAAAACTGCCCAAATGCATAATATTACCTCGCAAAGGGCATGATCTGTTCACCACAAGGCAAAAGCCAATCTGTCAAGAGGCAAGGTAGTGGCAGAGAAAGGGCATTTTATTAAGCTATGAGCTAGCCAATTGGAAGATGGTGGACTGGCATCCTGAAGAACCGTCTTAAAGGGTAGAGAACCTTGAAGCAGTTATATAGGGCTAGTGGGCTATAGAGGAGGGCGTCAGGAATGTTAACCCCCTTGCATCACAGACTGGGAGTCACCACACCAGATCTTTCACTTGTCTTATACTGATGGACACTAGTATAGAATCTCTGTTTAGGGGTCATCACATTCCAAGGGCACTTAAAAAGGTTATCATCTTATCACAGCTGGCAGGTATATACACAAGCAGGGGTCATAAATCTGCAAGGCATGTATATCTCCTGAAGGGTGCATATCCAGATGGGTTAGTTAATCAGAGATCATTCAACATTACAATATGGCTTCTTTCCTACAATATGGCTTCCCTTATGGTCAACCTTGTGTTGAGCCAGTATCAAGAAGACAGTGGGTCAAGCATCCCTGTGTGACTTGCTATTGTTTAGAATCTAATTTAAACCTCAAGACACCAGTTTTCATTTATTACGTTAGAATATAATGCTTTACATTTTCATATAATAAATATCATATGCTATGTTATTCTTTAATTTAAAAACAACTTGGCCCCTCAGCCATTGAGTAAAATTCAAATTCAAATTAGATACTTTATGCATATATTTCCAAATTCTTTTGTAGTAGTTCTTTTTATAATATTCAATTCATTAACATGTTATTAAGCAAAGAGATAAAATGGAAGTATTTTAGAATTACCTAATCCATAGCATACACTTTGGGTGATCTGAACTACAGAATATGAACAATGGACAAATTACATATTGAAACCAGATTTCTCTAGCTACATTTGACACCTCGATATATTTTTTAAGTTCCATAAAATGACATCTGTGAAAAACTATATTAAGATACATACTTTGGATTCATAGCTATGGGTTTGTTCCACTCATATTATTAAAATAATTTAATAATCATGTATATTCCATGTCTAAGTAATTAGGGAGTATAAATCAATTTATAATAATAACTACAGATCAGTAAGTTCTGTAACAATTTAATATTGACAAAGAAACACTTGGGTGGGGTATTTGCTTTAGGTAAAACGAATGCAGTTTACGTTTCCATGGCTACATTTTTACACATTGTTTTTCCCTGATGACATATTATAAATCTATTAGTTGACCCTTTTTCAGTTATAACATATCACATTTTCTTTCAGTTTAATATTTATATAATTTTAAATTTAGTCATAAGATGTCAGATTGAATTCCTTCTTGGCACTGAGAATAGGCTAATTTCCCTGTCCAATTCAGGATTTTTTAGGAAAGAATTGAACAAGGACAGACCAAAAAAAAAAAAAAAAAATGGGTGTAACCTCAGATCATTTCATTTTTTCCCCCCAGAAGAATTTTAGTGTATGTTTTACAATCTTTTCCTAATTCAAATTAAAGAAAGTCTTCCAAAGAATGATTTAAAAAAATAACAATAAAAGAATGTGAGGAGTTGTAGTGACCGTGTGGTCACCACTATTGCTTAAGATTAATTTCTACTGGTGTTACTCTGTACTTTTGTAGCTGCTGCATGTTATTTAGCCACTTCTTTCCTTGTTTTTTTCATTGAATTGAGTGGAGGAGAAAGGAAGATATCATTTTCCTCCCAATGTGGTGATGCCATCTATTAGCAAGATTGGAGCCACACATGAATAAATTATAACAATAAAGACACACAGACACCAGCAGACACTTCACTGCTACAATGATTAGGTGCAGACATCCCTTTGCTTAACATATTGATTTTTTTGTTTTCATCCATAACATTTGTTTAAGATGAATCTCAATAATTATAATACACAAAAGTTTCTCTAGGCGAGTAGCTAATAATTCAATATATTGGAAAATGGGCTCTTTTCACAGTTGATCTCAACTGAAGTCGGGCATTTTCTTTTGGAAATTTCTAAATAAGTATACAAGATTTCACCCAATGATCAAGTTCTGCAATTTGAGTTACTGCAAATTCTTGGTTGAGTTACTGTTTTCAGAAGTAGAGAGGTGTTTGCATGCTAGTTAATCAACATAAAGCATCCTTTAATTTATATATTGTTATTAGTTCATGCTTAGTTTTATCAAGCAATCTGCTAAGGTAACACAAATAAATCATTCCAAACATGATAAGTTAATTTTCCTATTTTCCTTTTTTGAACAATGGATAATCAGCATAACTGATTACTCTGTTGTCTATAATTTATTCATCTCTCCTGTTTTGATATCATGAAGATAAATTATTTGCCACTATTTAGAATACACGTGACAGATACTATTGTTATTTTCACACTGTTAGTTCATTTTCTACTGCATTCAATTTTTGTTCATAAAGACAGTAAAGGCATGATTCATGTTGTGCTAAATGTTGATGACATGAGAATTTAATTTATTTCAAAATATAAGAAATCTGGGGGAAAGGTTGTTTGATGGAAGCAATGCATTTCAGAAGGGATATGGATAATACAAAAAGAAAGAAATATTAAAGATGCATACACTTGTAATATTGAAATTACTAATAATCATTATAGTCAATGAACAAACATAAATTACCATGCATACATTAGAGTTTTATTTGGTGTAATTTAGGCAATCAGAAAGTCATTCATTTGTTCATTCAGTAATTGATCTATCTTCATACACTATATTTAATACAGGCACCATGGGGAATACAAAATTCTGTAGCACAAGTTATAAATAATGGAAATCATGAGCTACAAATGTCTCTTATGCTCATTCATTCTTAGTACTAAAGGGAGAGTAAAATTACATATTTAAGAAGAAGTGTAGAACATAGGATCACCTGAGATGGGTAAATGCCAGTTTCCATAATATTTCTTATTCATAAGAATCATTCTGATTACTTTTTTAAAATTCAGACTTCCTCAGTTTTGCTTTCACTCATTAGCGTGTGTGTGTGTGTCTAGTTCTCCACAATTTTATCACGTGTGCATTTTCATGTATCCACCACCACAGACAAGATATAGTGATATCAGCACAAGGGTCCCTCCTGTTGCTCTACTAGAACCACGTCCACCTCCCTTGTTTGCCCTGTTCCTAACCCCTGACTACCCTAATGTATTTTCCTTTTAAAGAATATTATACAAATGGAATTGTGTAGTTTTTAATCTTTTGGGATGGGCTTTTATTTCTCTAATTCCTAGAGACTTATCCAAGTTTTTGTTTATAGCAATTGTTTTTTTAAGTGCTGAGTAGTATTCCATGGGATGTCAGGAAAGTCTATTACACTTTCTTTAAACATTCGCCCATTGAAGGACATCTGTGTTGGTTCCAGTTTGGAGTTATGAACATTCATGTACAGGTTTTTGTGTAAACGTGTGTTTCCATTTCTCTGGGATAATGTCAAGAGTGCAGTTTCTGGGTCTTATGGTAGTTTCATGTTCAGGTTTAAAAAATTAAAATCTGCCAAACTGTTTTCCAGAGGGGCAGTACTATTTGATATTCCCATTGGTAATGCTTGAATGATCTAGTCTCTTCACATCCTCACCAAGATTTTGTAGTGTCATTATTCTTTATTTAAGCTAAATGATAGGAGTATAGTAGTATCTCACTGTGGTTTTAATTTTCATTTCCATGATGGTGAATGATGTACATATTTTCATGGGATTATTTCCCAACTGTGTTATCTTCAGTGTAACATGTTTATATCTTTCTGCTATTTTTTAATTGGAGTGATTGTTTTTACTATTGAATTTTGAAGTTTGTTTATATGTTTTAAATATTACTCATTTGTGCGACTGTTGGTTTGCAACCTCCTTGGGAGCTTCCTGGGTATAATCTGAAACCACCCCCATACGCAGAGAGAGACCAAAGAAAGAGACAGACCACTCCAGATTGGTAGGTGGCAGGTTTAATAAGCAGAGGAATTTACATATGAGGCTTGTCTTGGGCATTTGCAAGATGAGGAGATCTCTGCATGTGCCCTCCAAATCTTAGTTTATATAGAGGCCTTAACTGGGTTCAGTCACTGTGTGCCATCCAGATGGTCTCAATACCACATTTCTATCGCAAGACTGTTTCCTTGGGGCAGCTTCTGGGAATGGGAAAGGCAGAGGAGAAATGAAGAAGTTAGTAAAAAAAAAAAAAAAAAAAAAAAAAAAAACAGTTTTGGATTACAGTGTTTGATAGCAGAAAGAAAAATACATAAAAATATTTTGAAAATATTAAACATAAAAGTGAGAATAGGTCAGTATTTGAGTAAATTACATAGCGGAGAAGATTGGTTCCTGTAATGATTCCCACTTGCCAGTCATACAAGGAGCATCAAGGCTGTGCAGTTCCTGTCTATTTACTTATTCAAGAAATATTTTATTTAACAATTATCATGAGCCAGTCACCATTCTGGGTAATGGGGATGCAGCTAACAGAACAAAGACCTTGCTTCTAGGAAGTTTATATTTCTCTGATCATCACTTTACCACAAATTGGGTGGCTTAAAACAATGAATTTATTCTCTCAGTGTTCTGGAGACTAGAAGTCTGAAATCAAGATGTCAGCAGAGTCTTGCTCTCTGAAGGCTCTGGGTGAGAATCTATTCTGACTTTCTCTTAGCTTCTTGTGTTGCCAGCAATACTTGTGTTCCTTGGCTTGTAGATGCATTGCCCTGATCTCTGCCATGAAGTTCCCCCTGTGTCTTTGTCTCTGTCTCTTCTCTTATAGGGATACCTGTCCTATTGGATTACAGCCCACTCTAAGGACCTCATCGTAACTTGTTTACCTCTGCAAAGACCCTATTTCCAAATAAGGTCACATTCACAGTTACCAGAGGTTAGGACTTCAACATGTCTTTTTGAGGGACACAATTCAACCCCTAACAAATCTTACCTATTGAGGAACATGCATGGGAATTACAGTAGACTTCTCAGAAATCATGCAAGCAAGGAGAGAGTGGACTGATATTCTTAAAATATTGAAAGAAAACCCCTAACAACCTATAATTCCACACACAGCCCAATTATCTTTCAAAGAGAATCATAAATAAACACTTTTCTGAGGCAAATTAAAACTGAGGGAATTTATCACCACAGACTTGCCTGTATCTATAAAGGAAAGAAAAGAAGTTTGAGAAAGAATAAGGAAGGTAAAATAAAATCTCTTAGTGTTATTATTCTTAATTGATCTAAAATATAAATGTTTAAAGTAATAATAGTAACATTGCATTGGGTGACTATAGTAGGTAAGTGAAACTGACAGCAATATCAAAAGGGAATGGAGGAATGAATTGAGAATATTCTGTCATTAGGTACTTGCATGACACAGGAAGGCGTATGGCGTTATTTGAATGTGGACATAGATTGGTTATAAATGTTTATTGCAAACACTCAGACAATCACTACAAATTTTCAAAAGAAAGTGTAATCAATATGCTAAGATAGAAGATAAAATTGAATCATATAAAATGCTCAATTAAAACCAGAAAATGCAAGAAAGAGGCAGGAAGAGAAATAGAACACATGCAATGAATACAAAACAGTTACAAAGAAGGTAGGGACTAATCCAATTATAAATAATTTTAAATGTGAAAAATATAAAAACACAAATGAAAGGACAGAGATTATCAGCATGGATCAAAAAATAAATACACAAGACCCAACTATCTTTTCTACAAGAATCCCACTTTAAAGACTCAGATGAGTTAAAAATAAAGGAATGGAGAAATATATACAATAATAACACTATATCTATATTAATTAATTTCAAACAAAGCCAACTTCAGAATGAGGCAGACTAGTGAAAAAGAGTGGCATTATATAACAGTAAAGGGGTCAACTGTCCAAGACATAAAAATCCTAAACCTATATATACCTAACAACATAGTCAATATGCATAACACAACAACTGACTGAGCAGAGAGGAGGAATAGACAAATCCACTATTTTTAGAGAGTTCAACAACCTTCTTTCAGTAATTGATAGATCATTCAGGCAGAAAAATCAATAAGGATATAGTTGCCCTGAACAGCGCTGTCAATAAACATTATGTAATTGATATATATAGACTACTCTATCTTACAACAGCAGAACTCATTCATCTAGTGCTCACACAGAACATTCAATAAGACAGACCACATTCAGGGCCATAAATGACTCTTCAACAAATTTAAAAAAGAGAAATCATACAAATGATGTCCTCCTTCCTTACTGGAATTAAACAAGAATTTAATAACAAAAAAATAGCTGGAAAATCTCCATATATTTAGAAATTAATTTAGAAATTAAACAACACACTTCTAAATAACACGTGGGTCAAAGAAGAAGTCTTAAGTAAAATTTAAAACTATCTTGAACTAAGATTTTGAAGTATCTTGAAATTGAACATACAACTTATCACAATTTGTGGGATTCAGTGAAAGCAAGAAAAGTCAGAGTAGGTGAAAATATTTTTCAAAACACATACCTAGTAAAGGACTTGTATCCAAAATATGCAAATAATTCTCAAAACTGGGCAACTAGAGAATAAACAACATAATTTTAAAGTGGGTAAAATATCTAAAACACCACCCCAAAGAAGATATACCAATGGCAAAAAGCATATGAAAAATATTCATCATCTGTAGTTGCCAATTAAAACAAAATAAAGATGCCACTAACACTTATTGGAACCATAAAACAAAATTTAAAAAACTCGCAACACTGATGTTTTGTGAGTATGTAGATAAACTGTCATCGCTGGTGGCAATGCAAAATAGTACAGCCACTTTAAAAGAAAGTGTGAAAATTTCTTGCAAAGCTAACCAAGGTCTTATCATAAGATCTATCAATCATACAGGTATTTGCCTAACTGATTGGAAAATTTATCTTTGCACAAAAACACAGAAAATATAAATATACATGCATAGATTTATAGCAACTTTATTTATAATAACCAACAACTGGAAGCAGCCAAGTATTCCTTTAATATGTGAATAGGTAAAGAAATGGTAGCACATGCATACAATGGGATACCGTTCAGCAATTAAAAGGAAGAGCTATCAAGCAACCAAATACATTGATGAGTCTTTAATACATATTGCTAAGTAAAAGATGCCGGTCTGATAAGAAAATGTAATTTATGATTCTGTTTATATGACATTCTGGAAGAGCCAAAACTATCAAAAGTGTAAAACAATCAGTGCTTGCTAGGGTTTGGGGACAAGGGGATTTGAATACATGAAGCACTGGAAATCTTTAAGGCATTGAAAGTATTCTGTATTATTATGTGCAATTCTTTAATGGTGGATATATGACACTATGCTACAGTAAAATTCATAGAACTTTACAACACAAAAAGTGAAACTTAATAAATGCAAATTTTAAAAAAACCATTGAGGAATGCAAAATGGTACAGCCGCTTTGCAAGACAGTTTGTCAGTTTCTTACAAAGCTAACCATATTCTTACCATAAAATTCAGCAGGTACACTCCTTGATATTTATTCAAATGAGAGGAAAACGTATGTGCATGTAAAAACCTAACACAGGTGTTCATAACAGCTTTATTCATATTGCCAAAACTTGGAGGCAACCAAGACGTCCTTCAGTAAGTGAACAGACAGACAAGCTGTGCCATATCCAAACAATGGGACATTGTTCACTTCTGAAGAAATGAACTATGAAAAGACATGGAGGAACCTGAAATGCAAATTACTAAGTGAATGGAGCTAATCTGAAAAAGGTACATACTGTGTGATTCCAACTATACGACATTCTGGAAAAGGCAAAACTATGGAGACAGTAAAAATGATCAGTGGTTGCCAGGGTTTGGTGGGAAGGAGGGGTGCATAGGCATCCACATAGGATTTTTAGGGCAGAGAAACTATTCTATATGATACTCTAATTGTGGATATATGCCATTATGCATTTGTCAAACACATAGAACATTCAAGAATCCTAATGTAAATTACGGACTTTGGGAGATGATGTGTCGGTGTGGGTTCATCCATTGAAACAAACTCTGGTGCTGAATGTTGACAATGAGGGTGGCTGTGCCTGTGTGGGGACAGTGGGTATAAACAAACTGTAATTCTCCTCAACTTTTCTGTGAACCTAGAACTGCTCTAAAAATAAGGCTCTTAGAAAAATCATTGAAGTTCAGGGGAATGCCAGATGGAAGGTAGCATGTGTACAAAAAAAAAAGCTAACTGTGTTACAAATATGTAAAACAACCTCCCTGAAGGAGGGGGAAAGGTACTAATCTAAGAAACTTTGGAAATCAATGGAGTCTGAAAGAGTAAACGCAGAAGGAACTGCACATAAGCATTGTACTAGAGTTAATCAACTTTTGCCCCCTGGGTACTGGTTAACAAATCTGATGCTGCTGCATATGCACACTGCAATTAAACAATTAAGTAAAAAGAGGGCGGATTGTGGAAGCCAGATTTCTTTCTCACTCCTGGAGTGAGAGTTTATAGATAAGCAAGGGGAGGAGTTTAGGATTATCTATGTAGTAGTGGATTAGAGTTGGAGACATCAGTATGAACTCATGTTTAGCTTAACACAGATATAAATGGTTACATATAGAAATATTTGTAGGTATGCAGATATACACAGGTTGGTAACAAACATACATTTCCTTCCTCTTTCCACTGAGAGGGCCTGGAAGCACTCACATTTCGTAGCATGAGCACATCTATCATCCAGATCTTCCTTTCAAACACATTCTTCAATAACAGAGCCAGTTGATAGTATGAACCCTTGATATGTTGTGATGAAAACAGACCTTTATCTCTGTGGTTTTCCACCAAAAATAAATCCCCTGGTTTAATCATGAGAAAAACCCTTAGGCAAATCCCAGTTGAGGGACTTTCTGCAAAATACCTGACCTGACCTGCACTCCTCAAAACTATCGAGACCATCAAAAACAAAGTCCAAAAAATTGTCACAACCAAGAGTTCCCTAAGGAGACATGATGAGTAATTATATTTTCATATCCTGAATGGGATCCCAGAACAAAAAAAGAACAATAAACATCAAATAAGGAAATCAGAATAAATTATGGACTTTAGTTAATAATGTATGATTTAGTTAATTGTATCATAATAATGGTAAAATGTTAACGCTAGGGGAAACTGGATGAGGGATGTGTGGGAACTCTATACCACCTTCAAAATTTTTTATAAATATAAAAATGCTGAAATTTTTATACAAAAAAGAGCTTATTTTAATTATAATATGGAGAATGAATTAGAGAACAGATGAGAGGAGACAAAAGTTCAGAGGCTGTTGTAATAATCTATGTACCAGATGATGATAATATGTCCTAGGAAGCTACCAATAAGATAGAAAATGGTAAATATCTTCCAGAAATATTTAGGAATTAGAGTAAAAGTGACTAGTTATTGATTTGGATAAAAAGGTACAGTGTCAAAGAGTCAAGGATTACTCATTGATTTTGATGACTGAAAGAATAGTAGTGAAATTCATATTTTAAATGAGGTCTTATGAGTCTTGAAAAATTATTTTAAAAGAAATGCATTCAAACAGTTGCCTTAACATGAAGCAAGTTAAGCCAAACAGCAGATTAATGTAGTTGGTCAAGGTGTTTGGTTTTGTAGTGCGTTTACACTAGATTTACTTCTGTCATGAACACAGACTCAAACAATAAGTAATTTTTCAAAACTACTTTCCATCATTGAAATAGAAAATTTTTTGTTTTCCCATCCAAATGTTCATACATGGTTTCAGTGTTTGAAACTTTTAGATAAAAATAAATAAATAAAATTAAAATGGGATACAAAATTTTTTAATGAATCCTGGAGACTCTGAGTATTCTTTCTGGACTTTATATGAGATGATAATAATAAATGATTGAGATGTTAAGTGCATTCTACCTTCCTTCAAGTATAAGGTTAGATGAAGAAAACCTGAAGGGCTAACACTTACCTCCACTATATAAGGGCACATGTCCCTTGCTACAGATTTAATAAATTAAGTGAATGCTATTTTTTTTTAGTCTTATATATTGATCTGTTATAAGAGGAAAATGTCTTAAATATTATATTTCATACACATAAGGCATTTTTTGACCGAAACAAAAGCATCAAAACCAATTAAAATTATTTTATTGTGAAATAAATGACTTAACCATTCGAATCTCAAATAATTCCTCCAAATAAGCTTTTGTCATTAGACATCTCTGGCATGGAACTCGTGAAAATGGACTAATGTTATGATGGAAAAAAAATAAAACCTCCCTTCAATTAAAAAAACTATAAAGTTCACAATATCATTAAAGGCATGGCTCTCATTTCCTGAGTTTTAGGCTATTTTAACAATTTTAGTGAAATGGCTACATCAACGGTGCCACATAGATAATTTATATGTCACAATTCTTTGACAATAGCTGGACTTGCAGATGTGTTTCTTGGTAACACTACATTTCTCGCTTTAGGGAGTGATAAGCCCTCACCTGTAAAGCTGACGTCAGCAAAGCCAGCTCCTTTGATCTTCATAAGGTTATGCTTTGAAAATTAATGGGACAGCTACATATGAAATCAAAATCAATTTACTATTTTCTTCAGTGCGGCAAGAATGAATTATCCAATATAAAGTGTGAAACACTATAAAGGCTGCAATCTCATCTCACTTTTCTTATGTTTTTTTAATAAACTGCTCATGCTTTTTTCTAGCAGTTTATGACATCAAAGGGATGCTTCTGTAAAATTACAGCAGTAAATTTCACCTTATGCTGGACAGATTTTACTTCCTCTTTTCTCTCTGTCTGTCATCTTGTTTTGCAAAAAATCAAGGCATGATAAAATTGATTAAAGATATATCTTGCCTCCATGAAATACAGTAACTCTTACTTATTTAAAAATGGCAAAGTAAAAGCAGAGCTAAGTTTAGATCAAGTTGCTACTATTCAACACACTCTAAGACATGAGTGATATTCAGGTAAACCAAAATAGTTGCCTTTATTATCACTGAATATTTAATTCCTGCAGTCAAGATAAAGTGGATTTCTTTATTACCACTGGCATTTGGCAAAAGTTGTTAATCAGTTATAAAAAAAATGCATTGTTTATTACCATCTGCTGTCACATCTGTTTTACAAATACATGGCTCCAAAGAGATTATATATAGGCTGAATATAGAACAGATACTTCCAGATATATTTTTAAATGATAAAGAAAATTTTTTTCAAAATATCTAACATCTCAATTTCCAGGATTTTTGTCAGAATACCAAAAAATATTATCAATTTTTGTACAAAGTTTTGTTATTTTACTTATTACCTCTAAGAACATTGACATCTAATTATTTTTATGACCCTAGTCATTTTTATCTAACAGACTTTTTTGTAAAAATCTACTCATTATAAAAATTAGTTTCTTCCAAAGTTCATTATTATAGTTCTGCATTTTACCCCATCTCACTTATCTCTGAGAAGATGATTCTCAAATGCATATTCCTACAGTTGATCTCCTTTTCATATAATTTTTTCCCTAACTTTCCCTTTATATTTTCCATGTCTGCCTCTGACATCTCCAAAATAAGCATATGAATATGAACAATATCTTACATCTAGAATCAGCTTTCTTTTGTGTTTCCCTGTTTTATTTTTCTTAATTTATTGACATTTTTTTCTTGTATTAGTGCCCAAAAATAAACCCTCATTTATTCCTCATAACTACTTGGTCACCAAAATGTTGGTCATTAAATGTTGGTCACTAATGCTAGTAAAGACTCATCCTTTATCAAACAATGTTTCTCATTTTCAGTGGAACTGATTCCATTCTCTTGGAATTTTCCTTGCCTCCTACCTGGTCTCTATACCTCCTATTTTTTCAGTTCTATAATTCGGTAGTTACTACAGTCGTGCTGATCTTCATACCAATAGTTTTATTGTCTCCCTTTCCTGCTTCAAACCTCCAACAAAAAACCTCAAACTTCTTTTTCTATTTAAATTTCTTCATATTATGACTCTACTGTTTATTTCCATCTAATTTCTCAATCTTTTAACTAAAATTATAAAGAAGATGTAATATAAAATCTCTCCATATGTATTGTTTCAATTCTTCTCTACTTCTTTCATATAACAAGATTTAATTCTCTATCCTGCAAGAATTCCATTCTCATCCCAACTGTTTACCATATACAGACACTGCTCACTTCCTATTCTTCTCACTCCCTACATGCCTTAATCCATTATACCTATTCCCTTGAAAGTTCCTGCCTTGTCTTATATATTGTAGAATCCATTACTAGTGGGAAATTTAATAGACAACTCCACTCATACATCACCTAGCATAGCTTATAATGCTTGCTTTACATATGTGCAATATACACCAGTTTTTTTAACCTTCACTGTTTTACCTGATATTACTTTTAACCAACCTTCTATGTATCATAACGCTAAGATACAGACCAGCAGTCCTCTGTAATTTATTCTGCCATGAAAGAGCAAGATATTGAAAACCATGGAGTAATGCATACACAAGTAAGACAAGAGATTACTATGCTCTTAAAGGAGACCTGTTTCAAAATCTGAACATTGAATTTTGTAAATTGAATGATTTTCCCCAGGATTTAAGGGAGACTCACCTAGTTCTGAGATCCCCAAGTCGTACTAAACATATCTCCCAGATAAGTGAACTTCCATAGGTAATCCACACAGTTGGCCTACAAAATCTTATATTATTAGGCCCAGAATTTCTTCCACTGTGTCCTCACCCAACTCCTTCTTTCAAATATTTCTGACTAACCTATATCCCTGCTACACATGACTAATTTGTCACTCGAATTCATCCAAACATCCCTACCTCTCTCTACATATTCCCTTTACACTTTTCACCTTTTGTCTCTCCTGTGAGGATACTGCTTCCTCTTTGGCACTACCAAATATTGTCTATTTTCCCCTGACTCACTACCTACCATACATCCTAGAGGTTGGGTGTGGGCCCTCTTTACTCCTCATTGCTGCTTTCACGACACTTATCAGAGATGAAAAATTAAGAAATAAGGTTATAGTTGTTAACTAGAATAAGAATTTTAACATAATGTAGAAGTTAATAATTGTCTCTGTAAATAATATTGTACAAAACTCGGGATGGAGTAATTCAAATATTATCAAATGTTAATTTGCCCTGAGCAAGAAGTCTTAAACCTAAAAATAAACAGAGCTTTAAGACTATCTATGAAAATTTTGCAATGTGTATGCCTGTCCACAAAGTCTATCGAATGAGAAATTTCCATTCACTCATTTTGCCTTGAATGCCTTAAAAGATTGCTATTGAAATTAGTCATTATGTAACATAGTTTTTTCCAATGGTAATAAAAATATTTGAATGACCTTGATGTTGCAACAGAAATGCCATAGAATTTAAAACTGTCTTTATAATCTAAATATTCAAAGGCCCTCAAATTAAGAACCATTTTAGAATTTGTAGTTCTCTTGAAGGCTTCAGTGAGAGGCAGGTTTGCTAAAATGCAGAATGTGATTTGAAAAAGCAGATAAGATTTATGTGTCTGTAAAGCTCGTTACAGAAATAGACTCCCAGTATTCCATTAGGAAGCAGCACCTGCTTTTGTTTAAGTTCTAGTTTGCAAGAGTGTAAATTTAATCTATTGAACAAATAATCCAGTAACATGCATTTGTATGAAATATAATACATGAAAACCAATTATGGAAAATGTTGACTCTGAAATATGCATGTCTCTGTAAAACTTCCTTTTTCATTTTGAAACAAATGTCTTGGTGCAATGTTTAACAAAAAAATGATATCTATGATTTTATTTTTAAAAAAACTTTACAACTGCTATCAATTTTCATTTTTATTTTGAAAACCTTTTTTTTATAAAGTAAGGTGATGATTTTCTGAAAAAAACTGGCAGCATTGTGCACCACTTTAAAAATGGAGAGAAAAAATGGAAAAAAAAATCCAATAAATCAACTTGCATTTCTGGATAGTTCCTGCATAATGGTAAGCATTTCTCTCCAAATAAAAATAATCAGGTATGTCTATTTTTAAACATAGCCCTACGTTATACAGGAATCCGAGTCCTTAGAAAATAGAGAACATTATATATAACTGACAGAATTTTAAGGATTAATGAGATACATTATTTGTGTGGAACATATTTAGTACTTAAAAATCCTCTTTGATTCCATACTCTGCCCTCCAGGCCCTCTAGGGCTGTAGTTTTGCCCCTGCAACTCTGCTGGACAGGGTCCTGCCCTCAGGGTTTTTTGCAAGACAGGGATAGAGGCCCCAATGGCTCTGGGCAGCTCTGCCCCCACAGCTTTGGGCAGAGGTCACCTGGCCTGCTGAAAGCAAAGCAATGACCCCCCACTTCTGAAACCAAGGAGGCAGCCCTGATGATCTCTGAAGTGCCTTTTGGGGTCATTCTTCCCCTGTCTAGAAGAATAGAGCAAGTTCACAGACAAAAAGCTCTATGGTCCTGTCCTGTAAAATCCAAATAGTCTGACAACCTTCCTTCACTTCTCCCAATCTCCTTCCCATTCAGTTCAAACTGGCAGTTTTCCTGCTAGGATGCTGATTAAGTCCCTGGGTCACACCCACACTAATCTCCTGATAAAACGGTTGCTTGGCCATACTCCTAATGTTCTCTTCTGAACATTGCCTTCTCATTGTCTACAATATGGATAGGCTGAGTATTTTAAACTTTAAGTTCTAGTTCTTTTTTGCTTAATAATTCTGTCCTCAAGTTACTTCTCTCTCCTCACATTTTACTATAAGCAGTCAGAAGGAACAAGCCTCTCCTTCAACACTTTGCTTATGAAGGGGAGGAAAAGGATCCTCTACCCACTCTGGCTCCTTTCTGGATGGGCTACAAATTAAATTGACATGAGACCAAATAGCAGGAGAAAATCGAGCAAAGCTTTATAACAAGTATACGTGGGAGAGACCAAGGAAACTGAGTTTCTTTCAACAAAATGTCAGAGTTTCTCCAGACAATGGAGGATGTTGGGAGTGGGTCAGTTATGGGATACTAACAGAAAAGCCCAGTAAGGTTATTATGCAGATTTAAGGCCTTGCCTTCTGCACTGACAATTTTCTAGAGATGAGGTCATTCTCTCCTCTTCCAGGTACAGAGAAGGAGACACCTTTATAAATGGAGATTTCCCCTTATAAATGTAAATGTTTGGTTTTAGCAAGGACCCTCCCAGTCTATCAATACCCAGAGTAATCTGTGGTGATGGCCTGTCCCAGGGACAGGCCTTCCATCCCAAAATCCCTTTAGACAGTTAGTGGGGGGGGGGGAGCTTAAACCCTCCCTCAGAGAAAATAATCAAGGTAAAGAGACATATTTTGAGGTGGCCAGTTCTGATCCCCCACACTTAACAAATCTCTTCAGCTAAAGATCCAGTTTCATTGTTCACAAACTCTACCTTCCACAAAACACTAGAAAACAGACACAGTTCAGCCAAGTTCTTTGCCACTTTATTATAAGTGTCACCTTTCCTCCACTTTTAAATAAATTGCTCCTCATTTCTGTCTGAGACCTCAGCAGAATCTCCCTTAACGTCCATATTTCTACCAACATTCTGTTCATGATTATTTATGTATTCTTTAGGAAGAGAGAAGTGTTCTCTGGAGCTTTCCTCTTTTTTTTTTTTCTCCTGAGTCCTAACCAGAATTGCCTTTCAAATTCCCTTCATGGCAATATTTGCTTTTTCTAGCATATACTTCAACACTCTCTCAGCCTCTACCCATTACCCAGTTTCAAGGCTGCTTCCAGATTTTGGGGTATTTGTTACAACAGCATCCCACTTTTGGGTACCAATTTCTATGTTAGTCGGTTCAGGCTGTTATAACAAATTACCATAGACTGGCTGAAACAACAAAAATTTATTTCTCAAAGTTCTGGAGGCTGGGAAGTCCAAGAATAAGGTCCTGGCAGATCTGGTGTCTGGTGAGGACCTGCATCCTGGTTGCAGAATATCGACTTCTCTTTGTACCCTCACAGAGAGGCTGGCTCCTGGCCTCTTCTTATATGGCCACTAATTCCATTTGTGAGGGCTCCATTCTCATGATCTCATTACCTCCCCAATGCCCACCTCCACATACCATCATATTGGGGAATAGATATTAATTTATGAATTTGGGGAGGGTACAAACATTCAGTCCATAGCAATCCCCAAATCTCACCCACCTGTCAGTATTTGCTTTAGATGTGTTCCATGTGTTATTTATTCTGGAACCACATTAAGGGAATAGAATTTCTATCCCATTTGTAAAGCAGAGGGAAAAGTTAATGGTGAAACTATAGAAAGGCTCTTAAGTTTCTGTTGCAAAATAGCACAGCTCAAATTTCCTTACTTACTTTGGCTAAAGCAAATGACCAAAGATGATCCAGCTTCCTTCAGTAGGGTGTGGAAGTATGCTCCTCGCTCAGTGAGGCATTGCAAGTCACTTGGCAATGGGTGGGGTGTAATAATCTTTTTCCAGAGAGAGCAGAAAAGAAGTTACAAGTACATACATTGATTTGGGGAGAATTGACATGTTTTTTGATAACTGAGTCTTCCTGTCCAAAAATTTAGTACTTTTTAAAATTTGTTCTTGTCTGCTTCATGTATCTTTGGAAGTTTTCTTATTTATGTTGTAAGAAAAAATTCTTTAACTTGTAGTTTATCCTTTTTTTTTTTTTTTTTGTGGGGAAGACCAGCCCCGAGCTAACATCTGTTGCCAATCCTCCCCTTTTTGCTGAGGAAGACTGGCCCTGAGCCAACATCCGTGCCCATCTTCCTCCACTTTACATGGGACGCCGCCACGGAATGGCCGACAGGCAGTGCGTCAGCGGGCGCCCAGGATCCGAACTCGCGAACCCCGGGCTGCCAAGCGCGAACTTAACCGCCGCGCCACCGGGCGGCCCCTGTAGTTTATCCTTTTTAATTGTTAAATAGGACTTTTCTCTTATTGTTTTTAATTTGAACCATTTTAAATTTATTTTTCTTATCTACTCTTTAATGAACAAATATTTTTTAAAGACTCCAGTCTGGGAGGCAATATAAAATGTGCAAAATAAATAAGAAATTGTCCCTGCTCTTAAACAGTTTATAATAATATAAGAGATAAGACATATTCAGACTGTGGCATTTGTAATGAAATTTAACACAGTAGATGATAAATATACAAAATGGTTTGACTTTGAGTGTGATGGATTTAGGACTATGTTGCTCCATTAAACAATTAATTTAATGAGTTGAGTAGCTTAACACCATGTGTCTCCTTTTGTTCTCTAAATATCTTTCCTGAACCAGAAAATCTCATTAAATAATATAAACATGCATGTGAAAGAAACATTTTCTCTGTCCAGTGGCATGCTACTTAATATAGATCTTCCAAATAATTTTAAGAAGTATAGACAAAATTATTCCAGAACACAGAGAAGAAACTGATTACATTGGATTGACATAGTCACTGAAGTTTAAAGCAAAATATTTTATTTCCATTTTTTGGAGGATAAGCTAGCATTTCAATTGTGTTAGATGATGGATGCACCAGTGATAGAGATTATGCCAAAATTGACACATGGTTTAACTTTTCTGGAGCATAGGTGCTTGTACAAAATGGTTATTATTTAAAATTTAAATCTATAGATTTAGTTAAAATAATGGATGCCCTTAGAATTTGATTTTAGTTTAATACTTGAGAGCCAAAGAAACTGCAGTCCTGAGAAATATTCTGACAGGGATAACTACTACTAAATGAATTATTTGTGTGTCAAATATTTTATTTACTATTTTATGTATATCATTTTATTTAATATTTAACAAATTCTCATGAAGCAAGGGTAATTAGTTCATGTTGCTGACCAGAAATCTGAGGTTTAGAGTGTTTATGTAACTGACCCAAAGTCAAAAAGCTAGAAGCCAGCAATTAAACTCCGGTCTTCATTTTCTCAAGTAGGAGCACTAAATACTACATGGTGGTTCAGGAAAAGAACACTTTATGTGTATCTTATGCGTTGGATAGTTTGGGAGATGAAGGCACTAGAAGTTTGGAAACTGGCTGAAAAGAGATAATAATATTTAAAAGATCATGTGATAACCTGAATTAGAAATTTTCAGTAAGATATTGGGTAAAGGCTCAAAAGTGAGTAAATTTCTGTGTGATAAACAATGTTAAATACATAGAATATTGGTTTTTAGTAGTACTGTTGCAAACAGATGCCCAACAGAAGATAAACAAGTAACATTGTATTGTGAAGTTAGAAAATTAGTTAGAAAGTCATGCAAGAAACAAATTGAAGACACCAATAATATGGAATTATCAACATCGTGTTAACAAGTTTTCAAAGGATTTTAATTTAATAGTTGACACTCAGATAATGAAGAACAGGGTATAAATTACAGGAAAAATATATATTGTCTATTTTTATTGTTGCTAAATGACAATAAGTGAAGCTTTTTTATAGAGTTGAAAGGCTTATATTAAGTAATTGATATCAAAGAAATAACACTTATTTTCCAATTTTGGCTTTCCCATTTTAATTTTAAATCATTCCTAACTTGTTTACATGCTTCTGACTTTACTGGGTTTATAATCACAAAATATGTAAATAAAATAAAACCTTAATTTGAGTAAAAGGTAAACAGGTCGTTAAAGTAAGAGTCTATTGTATAATTTTGTGTTTGGAATAATGGCAATGAGATTTTGAATTAAAAAAAACCCCAAAATGATCAAGCTTTACCTCGACTCAAAAAATATTATTCAAGAAACAAAAATTTAAAACTAATATTGCATGCACTATTATACACAACATATGGATTAGCATATTAAAATATAACCATTTTAAAAATAATTGTTAAAGTATGACTAAATAATATATAATATAACTAATGTTAGCACTGTGGGGGATTGGCATTGGCCACCTCAAGATGTGTCTCTTTACCTTGTTCTGAAGGAGGCTTTGACCTTCACCTCTGCAACTGTCTAAAGGGATTTGCGATGGAAGCCCTGTGCCTGGGATGAGCCTTCACCTTGAATGACTCTAGGTATCGATAGACTGGGAAAGTCTTTGCTATGCCCATTCCTATCAAAGTTCTATTTACCAAACAGAACATTTGTAAGGGAAATCTCCACTTGTAAAGGTATCACCCTTTCTGTACTGGGAAGAGGAGTGGATGACCTCATCTCTAGAAACTTGTTAATGTGGAAGGTGAGGCATAGTAACCTTACTGTGCTTTTTGTGTAATCTCTCATGGCTGACACTCCCAATCCCCCAAATTCCTCATTTGTCTATGTAAGAGGAGAATCTCTGCCAGTTTGTTGAGAGACACTCAGTTTCCCAGGGTCTCTCCCATGTATACATTATAAAGCTTTGTTTGATTTTCTCATGTTATTTGGCCTCATGTCAATTTAACTTGTAGCCCAGCCAGAAAGGACCCAGAGTGGATAGAGAATGCTCTTTCTCCCCATCAGCACCATTAAGAGCAACATTAAAATAAAAGTAATAGAAGGGCCAGCCCTGGTGGCCTAGTGGTTAAGTTGGGCACACTCCGCTTTGGCAACCTGAATTCAGTTCCCAGGTGTGGACCTACACCACTTGTCTGTCAGTGGCCATGCTGTGGCAGCAGTTCACACATGAAAAGAGGAAGATTGGAAATAGATGTTAGCTCAGGGTGAATCTTTCCTCAGCAAAAGGGGAAAATGGGTAACAGGTGTCCCTCAGGGTGAATCTTCTTCAGTTATAAAAAAAAAAAAAAGAAACTGGAGAAACTAAGAAAAAATTGATGGCTATATTGGGCATATATATGATTTTTTTTCTTATTAACATTTTTACAACCAAGTTATATCTGTTTCTGGCATTGTCTGTGAAAATTCTTTCATTCAGCAACAATTTCAATCAACACATTTTTATTGACATTTTCTTTGCAGACACTACTGTAGATACAGATACTGGAGATGTAATAGTTAACAAAATCAAAAAGATATTCCTGCTCTCAGGACTCTTCCATTCTAATGCACTGTCATTATTACTATGGTGTATTTATTTATTTATACTACACAAATAAAATTTTATCCTAATTCTTCACTAAAAAAATAAGAAAAAAAAATCCTTCCATTTCATTGTGCTTTCATTTGTCTATTAATAGTTTTTGATACTAAATGGGAAATAACTGAAAAAACAAATTTGTCTATACTCTAGCACCCATCCTCTGAACACTGAGGAAGATCATACATAGAATCAACTATAATGCTACATGTGTGTTAAGGTTAGGAGGCATCTATTTCCTTTATCCAACTATGGAAAGAGTCTGTAAGATTTAGGCCACTGAAGGCTAAGTGAGAACAAAGAAAGGGCAGTAGTTGTGTCAGTTTCCAATGTCTCTTTACTATCAGAACAGTTTTCAATCTGCTTTAAGATTATGCTTAATTATAAATATAATATAGAATTAATGCCTGCCGTTAAAACAGTACACAGCTATGTTAGGCCTCCATCTTTTGAGTACTACTCTTGTTCTTTGGTGATGTAGGAATTAGTCACAAAACATTAGACCTACAAAGTTTACAACATAGGAGCCACACCCTTGACTGGGGTTCTGCTTTTCCTGTTCTTCTGGAAGAAGGAATCCTACTTTTGAACATCAATTTTCTCTGAGGGCCTTGGGCCTAAGCTGTTATGATTAAGTGAGTAATTTATTTCTTATGTACTTTTTTCTCCTTCCTAAGACCCAGGGGAAAATAAGAAATATTTATTATCCTTTTGTTATTTGAAAGAAAATGTAGTATAAGTAAATAAAAATAAAATATTTCTTGACCAGATTCTGATGACCAGTTCACGTTATCTTACCATGCATTTTAAAAGACATATATTTGATATATATGCAAAGAGAAATATCATAACAATATTCAGTAAGGGAATTTTCATGCAGAGAGTGGCACCTACTTTACATTTTTTATCTTTCACAATGAAAAAGTAACAGAAAATTTTAAGAAATCCCCTCCAAAATGACTCACTTTGTTTGTGAGTTTAATAAATCTTAACAATAGGACAAAACATTTTAGCCTACTTTATAGAGAAAGGGTACTTCATTATTTGATATTTTACACAATTTGCTGTAAATGAAGAGAAATTTATTTTTTTTAATATTGTACATCAACTGTGTAAAACAATGATAATTTTACCATAAGCTGGAACAAGTTGAATTCACATGTTCTCCCAAGACATGGTTTTAAATCCATACTGAGTCCGGGTATTTTTTCCATTAAGACTTTGCAATTGTATCTACTTAAGTTTGCTTTAAATACTCACTGAAATAGTCAGTTTTATGTCTTTCTATTGCCTAAAAATTTAATATCAAAGCCTACTAGTGAAAAACACTATATAATAAAAAGATGCTTTTAAAATTTCCCTTAATATTTTGTTCAAAATGTTTCAGGCATGAATACTAGATGATAAGAAAATAATGTACGAGTGTATCACTGAGAAAGAAGGAACATCACAAAAAACCTCCTTATCCATACAGAAATAATGGCCAAGCTGTTGTATCCCACTGTTCCTGATGAAAGGAGAGGTCATTTTTGTACATACTTTCTGACAGAATGAGGACATTCATGTTATCCCTGATTAGTTGAATAATGTCCCATGGCATCTTCTCCATTGATGAAAGTCAGCAATGACAGCCTCATTTGCTGTTCATCCTGATCTTCTCTTTTCCCTCCTACTACACCCCCTCCTCTAACAAGCAGACTTGAAGTGATCAGTATGTTCCCAGCTCTAAAAATTAAATGCAATTTTTTCTGGCCTACAATATAAAAATGAGACTATTCTTATTAAAATTCCCACATAGATGTTTCTTTTAAAAGTGTTTTTCTAAAAAAAGTCATTAATTCTTATGAAAATTAATTAGCCACTTAGGTAACATTTTAGTTTGAGTAAAATTTAATTGAGATTTAACACTTTATTTTCATTAAATATTTGTATATACAAACTGGATCTTTGTCCATTCCTTTTTATATTTTAATTATATTTCCTCAATTTAATCTATAAGTAGTAAGTAAGAATTTGAGGTATATTTGTAAGAGAAAAATATATGAAATCAATATTCACATGTTGATAAGCTAAATAACCTGTCCACAGCATATGTTTTAATTTTCTATTTTCATCATCTAAAATAATTATCAGGGGGAAAAAGGCAACTTTGAGAATCTTACATTTATATAATAAAAGTACATTGTTGTCATCAATATGAAAGATGTTAGTATCTTGAGTTATGATGGAATACCCTGTCTTATTGACATCATATAATGTCTATTTAGAACATGGCATCATTCTATATAGTCTGAACAATTGATAAAAATAGATGATATGGCCATAATTAACAAGGGAAAGATAAAATAGTACATTTCCCATAGTATGTCATATGGTTCACTAGTTGTATTGAATATTTCATGTATGGCATCACAAATTAGTTTCATGTCTTGCTAAATTTAGAAAGTACTATATGTAACAAACTTAAATGCATTTCCTTCTGCCTCATTCAGCAGTAATATTTAATGTGCATTGTGACTCTTCCATATTTCTAAAATTTAATGAACAAGAAAACCTTTTTTTCCCCCAGAGCATCCCATGGAACCATTTTTATAACCACATATTTTTTGGGGGAAAAAATTTAGGGGCTTCTAGTATATTTTAAAATAATAAAGAACAACCAAATAAACTTACCTGTAAGCTCAGGTAAGAGTATTATAGTTAGCACATAACTCAAATAATAAATTTCCAAGATAGAAATTGCATATTCTTGTTAAAATGTTTGAAAACATGTCAAAATTACTAGTAACAAGGAAATATAGGGAGTAATGTGAGCATCATGGTGGAATGAGCTTTCCCCTTTAAAATCTCTCCCCCTAAGATACAACAAAAAGATCATTCCCATACAGAGGACATGCATACATCACAAAAGACAACTGAGAGACCCACACAGCTCTACACCTGAAGGTGGAGGTTCTGGAAGCCCCAAAGGAAGTGGGGAGAGGTAAGAAGAAATCCCCCCTCCCTATTTGATCCATGACTCTGGTCCACGCAGCTCCCAGAGAGGAGGGAGTGGTGGACATCTGTGGGAAAACTGTCACTCTCCAAGTTCTCTCACAGACTGTGAGAAATTCCCACAAGGAGGGCACAGAACTGTTGCAGGGGTGCGGTCAACATCCAAGCACCCCAGGAAAGCAGATATCCCCCAGGATCAGGCAGGTGAAAGAGAGAGCCCCTCCCCCACCCCTCTGGTGCTTCAGCATAACCCATCAGCCAGAGGGCCTGTGGACTGCAGTGGGCTCAGAATACACAGCTCTTGACCCCCCCCCCAGTGGCACCAGGTGGAAACTCTGACCAGATATCTTCATCATAAGAAACAATATGCCAAAATCCCCAGGCTCTATGCCAAAATATGTTAAATCTCCTGACAAGAAGGAAAATGACAATCACTCAACAACCAACCTTGAAGACACAGAAACCTATAACCTAAACAACAGAGAATTCAAAATAGCTGTCAGGGAAAACTCAATGAATTACAAGAAAGGTCAGATAGGCAATCAATGAAATCAGGAATTTCTTCACAAAAGACATTGAAACCATAAAGCAAAACCAATCAGAAATGTTGGAGATAAAAAACACAATGGATGAGATGAAAGAAAATCTGGAATCTTTGAAACAGATCTGACAATATGGAGGAAAGAATTAGCATTATCGAGGATAGGACTGCAGAAATGCTCCAGATCAAGGAGGAGAGAGAACTAAGACTAAAAAGAGATGAAGAAATTCTCTGAGATATATAAGACTCAATTAGGAAATGCAGTATAAGGATTGTAGGTATTCCAGAAAGACAAGAAAGGGAAAAAGGAGCAGAGAGCTTGTTCAAAGAAATAATAGCTGTGGAAGGAGCAGGAAATACCAGTGAATGAAGTCAATAGATCTCCTAAATATATAAATAAGAAAAGACCAGCTCCAAGGCATATGGTAGTAAAGCTGGCAAAAGTCAATGGCAGATAAAAAATATTAAGGACAGGTAAACAAAAAATAAAATAACGTACAAAGGAATTCCCATGGGGCTCTCAGTAGATTACTTGACAGAAACTCTAGGAGAGTTTGGAATGACTAGGAGAGACTGGAATGATATATTCAAAATTATGAAAGAAAAAATCTTCAGCCAAGAATACTCTAGCCAGTGAAAATATCCTTCAGATATGATGGAGAAATAACAACTTTCCCTCATAAAAAAAGCTAAGGGAGTTCATTACCAGAAGACCCACACTATAAAAAATACTCAAGAAGAACCTCATGCCTGAAAAACTAAAGAGAGAAAGGGGATATGAAGATTTGAGCAAGGAGACAAATAGATTAAGCCAGAAAAATTGCACCTCTCTATCAGAACAGGTTAGCAAACACAATTATAAAAATCAAGATTAAGGGAAGGAAAACACCAAAAATAAATATAACCTCATCACTTTAAACACATACTCACAATGCAAGATGGAATAAGTTGTGAGAAAAATAACTTAGAAGGGGAAGGGGAAAGGGATAGAATCAACTTAGTCTAAGGAAATAAGAGGCCATCAGAAAATGGGACAATCTCATCCACAAGATTTTTTTATACAGACTTCATGGTAAACCACTAAACAAAAGTAATCAGAAAAGAATCATATACAACAAATAAAGAGAAAACTAAGAGAATCATACAGAACTACCAAACTGAATCGGTAGTCCGAAACACATGGGACGAGAAATGAAGGAAATGTAAAAGAACCGGAAAGTGAGTGATAAAATAGCAACATTAGGCCCTCATATATCAATAATCACTCTAAACATAAATGGATTGAATTCTCCAATCAAAGACACAGAGTGGTGGGATGGATTAAAAATTATGACCCAAGAGTATGCTGCCTCCAGGAAACACCTCTCAGCTCTAAAGAGAAAAACAGACTCAGAGTGAAAGGATGAAAGACAATACTCCAAGCTAAGGGCGAAGAAAAGAAAGGAGGGATTAGCTTACTCATATTAGACAAAGTAAACTTAAAGATAAAAATAGATAAGGAGAGACAAAGAGGGGCAATATATAATGATAAAAGGAACACATCATTGAGAAGACATACCACTTATAAATATATATACACCCAACACAGGAGCACCAAAGTACATAAAGCAGCTATCAACAAACCTAAAAGGGGATAGTAACAACAGCACAATAATAGTGCGGGATCTTAACACCCCATTTACATCAATGGATAGATCATCCCAACAAAATGTCAATAAGGAAATAATGGGCTTAAATGAAAAACTAGATGAGATGAACTTAATAGACATATACAGAGCACTTCACCCAAAAACAGCAAATTACACATTCTTCTCAAGTGTGTATGGAACATTCTCAAGAATAGACCATATGTTAGGAAACAAGGCAAGACTCAATGAATTTAAGAAGATTGAAATCATAACAAGTATCTTTTCTGACCATAATGCTTTGAAACTAGAAATCAACTACTAGACAAAAACTGGGAAAGTGACAAAGATGTGGAAACCAAACAACATGCTACTGAACAACTAATGGATCATTGATGAAATTAAAAGATAAATAAAAAAATATCTGGAGACAAGTGAAAATGAAAATACACCTAACCAACTCATATGGGATGCAGCAAAATCAGTCCTGAGAGGGAAACTCACAGCAATACAGGCCCACCTTGACAAACAAGAAAAATCTGAAATAAGCAACTTCAAACTACACCTAACAGAACTGGAAAAAGAAGAACAAACAAAGCCCAAAGTCAGCAGGAGACAAAAAATAAAAATTAGCACAGAAATAAATGATATTGAAACCAAAAAAAAAGAAAATATCAATGAAACAAAGAGCTGGATCTTTGAGAAGTTAAACAAAACTGACAAACCCTTACCCAGACACACTAAGAAAAACAAAAGGGAAGGCTCAAAAAAATAAAATTAGAAATGAAAGAGGGGAAATTACAACAGATACCACACAAATACAAGGGATTATAAGAGAATACTATGAAAAACTATATGCCAACAAATTGGACAACCTGGAAGAAATGAATCAGTTCTTAGACTCATACAACCTCTCAAAACTGAACCAAGAATAAACAGAGAATCTAAATAGACCAATCACAAGTAAAGAGGTAGAAACAGTAATCAAAACCTCCCCCAAAATAAAAGTCCAGGACCAGATGGCTTCTCCAGAGAATTTTACCAAAGATTCAAAGAAGATTTAATACTGACCATTCTCAAATTATTCCAAAACATAGAGGAAGATGAAACACTTCTTACACATTCTATGAGGCAAACATCACCCTGATACCAAAACCAGACAAGGACAACACAAAGAAGGAAAACTACAGGCCAATATCACTGGTGAACATAGATACAAAAATCCTCAACAAAATATTGGCAAGCTGAATACAGCAATACATCAAAAAGGTCATACACCACGACCGAGTGGGATTTATAGCAGGACCACAGGGATGGTTCAACATCCACAAGTCACTCAATTTGACACACCACATTAACAAAATGAAGAATAAAAACCACATGATCATCTCAATTGATGCAGAGAAGGCATTTGACAAGATCCAACATCCATTTATGATAAAAACTCTCAACAAAATGGGTATAGAAGGAAAGTACCTCAACATAATAAAGGCCATATATGACAAACCCACAGCACACACCACACTCAATGGGGAAAAAGTGAAAGCCATTCCTCTGAGAACAGGAACAAGACAAGGGTGCCCACTCTCACCACTCTTATTCAACATAGTACTGGAGGTTTGGGCCAGAGCTGTTAGGCAAGAAAAAGGAACAATAGGACTCCAAATAGGACATGAAGAAGTGAAACTCTCACTATTTGCAGATGACATGATTTTATATATAGAAAAGCCTAAAGAATCCATTGGAAAACTATTAGAAATAATCAACAACTACAGCAAATTTGCAAGATACAAAATCAACTTAGAAAAATCAGTTGCATACCTATATGCTAATAATGAACTAACAGAAAGAGAACTCAGAAATATATCCCATTTACATTCATAAAAAAAGCATAAAATATCTAGGAATAAATATAACCAAGGAGGTGAAAGACCTTTACAATGAAAACTATAAGAAACTATTGAAAGAAATTGATGATGACATAAAGAAATGGAAAAATATCCCATGCATGTGGACTGGAAGAATGAACATATTTAAAATGTCCATACTACCTAAAGCAATCTTCAGATTCAATGCAATTCCAATCAGAATCCCAATGATATTCTTCATGGAAATAGAACAAAGAATGCTAAAATTCATATGAAACAACAGAAGACACTGAATAGCTAAAACAATCCTGAGAAAAAAGAACAAAACAGGAGGCATCATGATCCCTGACTTCAAAATATTCTATAAAGCTATAGTAATCAAAACAGCATGATATTGGTACAAAAATAGACACACAGATCAATGGAACAAAATTGAAAGCCCAGAAATAAAACCATGCATCCACAGACAGCTAATGTTCAACAAAGGAGCTAAGAACATACAATGGAGAAAGGAAAGTTCTCTTCAATAAATGGTGCTGTGAAAATTGGACAGCCACATGCAAAAGAATGAAAGTAAACAATCTTCTATCACCATACACAAAAGTTAACTCAAAATGGATCAAAGACCTCAAAGTGAGACCTGAAACCATACAACTCCTGGAAGAAAATACAGGAATTAGACTATTTGACATCAGTCATAAAGGGATTTTTTCAAGTTCCATGTCTACTTTGACAAGAGAAACAAAAAAAATAAACAAGTGGGACTTCATCAGGTTAAAGAGCTTCTATAAAGCAAATGAAATCAGGATCAAAATGAATAGACAACCTACCAACTGGGAGAAAATATTCACAAATCATGTATCTGACAAGGGGTTAATCTCCATAATATGTAAAGAACTCACACAACTCAACAACAAAAAAATAACCTGATCAAAAAATGGGCAGAAGATATGAAAAGACATTTTCCAAGGAAAATATATAGATGGGCTACAGGCCCTTGAAAAGATGTTCAACATCACTAGTCATCAGGGAAATGCAAATTGAAACTACACTAAGATATCACCTTGGACCTGTTAGAATGGCTATAATCACCAAGATAAAAAACAGCAAATGTTGGAGAGGTTGTGGAGAAATGGGAACACTAATTTGGTGCTGGTGGAAATAGAAACTGGTGCAACCTTTATGGAAAACAGTATAGAGATTCCTCAAAAATTAAAAATAGAAATACCTCATGATCCAGCTATCCCACAATTGGGTAGCTACCCAACCAACCTGAAATCAACAATCCATAGAGGCTTACGCACCCCTATGTTCTCTGCAGCTTTATTCACTATAGCCAAGAAGTGGAAGCAACCCAAGTGTCCCTCTACTGATGATTGGATAAAGAAGATGTGGTATATATATATATGTATATATATATATACACAATGGAATAGTACTCAGCTATAAGAAAAGACAAAATTGTCCCATTTGCAACAACATGGATGGACCTGGAAGGTGTTGTGTTAAATGTGATAAGCCAGAGAGAGAAAGACAAACACCACATGATTTCACTCATATGTGGAATATAAACTAACACGCAAACAGAGAGAAGTGTTTGGTGGTTACCAGCGGCAAGGGGGATGGAGGGTGCGAAAGACTGCATTTATATATTGACTGATAAACAATAACATACAACTAAAACCACAATGTTATAAACTACTAATACATCAATAAAAAAAGAAATAAATTCAAAAAAATGTATATATAAGTTTAACAAATTGAATGTCAATTTATAACCACCAGATGGCTGTTGCAAATGTCCCTTGACACTCATGGACTTAGTGACTAAACAAAGGAAAGAAAAACAAGTAACAAAGAACTCATCTAGAACTCTCTTCCACTGCACACATTTGTGTGAGTGCATCTGTTTGGAAGAATTTAATATATATTCAGAATCCAATCTAAGAGATGCTTCAAAAAGCTTTCCAGGCTCTGCAGTGAAGGCCATACAGGAAGGAGAGTGAAATGGATGAGGTAGAAAATCCATCATTTTTAACATACTCAACAATGACCAGGATTGTGGAAGTTCATTATCAAATGCAATTATAATGTATGAAATAGGTAATGGTTGAAGTGTCACCCAAAACTCATATATTTAAGTCCTAACCCCCGAACCTCATGACCTTATCTGGAGATAGGGTGTTTACAGAGGTAATCAAGTTAAAATGAGATCATTAGGGTAGGCCCTAATCTAATATGACTGGTGTCCTTTTAAAAAGAGGAAATTTGGGCACAGAGACATGCATAGAGGGAACATGATTTCAAGAGACAGAGGGAGAAGATGGCCATCTACAAGGAGAGCGGCCTGGAACAGATCCTTCTCTCACAGCTCTCAGAAAGAACCAACCCAGCCAACACCTTGATTTTGACTTCTGGCCTCCAGAACTAAGACAGTAAACATCTGTTGTTTAAGCCACACACTCTGAGATACGTTGTTTGGTGGCCCTAGAAAACTAATACAGAAACCCATATCTCAATCATTCTTTTTGCTACCTTTTTTAGGTCTATATTTTGAGCAAGGGCATAGCTAACAGTTAATAACATTTTTCTACATCTACCTTAAGAGTTATAATATTTTGTAAAACATTTTAACGTTTGAATTATAAACCATTTCCCTTTACTATTTGGGATTTCTAGGTAAGTCCATTAAATATAATTGTAGTACATGCATTTTTCTTTTATTAATTAGTTTATTCAGTAGCTACCTGTCCAACATCTGCTATATTCTCACTAAATTACCAGGTGATTTGTATGTCACATAACTGAAATAAAAATTTCTCCCAAACCCCAGGAAACATACAGTCTAATTAAGACATGTTATATGCAAGGAACTAAAATTTGACCTAATAAATCTTAAATTCAGTGTGAATAATTAAAAATAATATGATTAAATTTCCATAGCAACAAAGAACATATGATCAAGAATAATCTCATTTTTACATATAAAAAACAATTTTACAAACATGTAGCCTTTCAATTTTTTAATTTAGCATTGAAGAAGAAATCAATAGTATATCTTGAGTTGCCACTGCTCACACTGGTGGTATTTTCATATAATATCTATGCATACTAATGTAGGTAAAATTTTTTTGAAACTGTAGGAGCCTCTGAGCATATTAGTATTTTGGTTATTCATAATATATAATTATATTTTACTTATAAATGTTAAGTGACTATAAATAATAATGTTTCTTAATTCATAAAAAATATATTAGGACAACATTGCATTGCAATGTAACACAATTGCATTGCATTGTAAAACCAATCTGAATTACACATTTAATATGTTAGATCCTTTATTTAAATGTATACATTTTTATCATTTAACACATATTGGGAAATTATATCAAAACAAATTAAAACACACTCAAAAAAGCTCATTCAAATAATCTGCTATATAAGAAGGCAATTCATATTAGATTGTATATGAATATTTAAATCACAAGTTATCAAACTACTTCCATCAGTTCTTGAGAATCTAAGATAAACTTTATAAACACACACACAAATACATACCTTACAATAATAATTCTTTACTATCTGTTTAATCTTGGATGTGAGATTAGGATAATTCCTACCTACATCTAGATTGTACACTCAAGATTCTTACTAGAATTCATTTTTCACCAAGTTCATATATTTAAAGAGCAAGGTAGATAAACAAATGTCAAATGAGAGACAGATAGTAGACGGATACACTTTTGAAATCATATGGTTCACATCATACCACTGTGAAATGGTTCCAATATTTGCAGAATGATTTTACGATCTCAGCAAGTATTGACTGTTAAAATTAAAAATGATGAGATCAAAAGTCATCTTGATAAATCAGATAAATACTATGACTAGGTTAGGAGATAACTCCTTAGTGGTGAGTCAAAATAGGCTTGGAAGCTAAACATATACAATGCAAGTTCAAGATTTGGAAATCCTGGATATATTTTTGACAGTTTATATCCAAGATTATCATGAAATTCTTAATAAAGAAAAACAAAACAATCTACTTATGTACTGGAACTCAATATCTGGCATTATTTAGACTTATTAGCTGAAGTTCTTAAGAATACAAACATTGAGTCCTCAACCTATTATATTGCAAAAGGCAGATTGAGTCAGGCCACTACTGTATGCATCCTTAGCAAATTTCTCAGCTGTCATGTTGCATACTAAAAATTGAGAAAAAACATCTATTTACAAATAATGTTACCTGTGTAAATATATATGCAGAAATTTATAACATTTATATGTACAGTTTTATGACTGGCTATAATTTTAAGTATTGAAATTTTAAATATTGATTTCACTAATACACTGGAACTTAAAGATTCCTAAAAGGAAGACTTATTTCTAGTATTGAGATGGCTGATAAAGATCAATCAGAAATTTATATCAAAATGTATCAGTAATTACATTAAATGTAAACAGACTCTGCTTCTATTCTCTGAAACAGATTGTAGAGATATAACATAAATTCTTCCTTAAACATTTGATAGAATTCACCAGCAAACCCATCTGGGCCTTGTGCTCTCTGTTTTGGAAGGTTATTAATTATTGACTCAATTTCTTTAGTAGATATAGGCCTATTCATATCACTTATTTCTTATGAGTTTTGGCTAATTCTGTCTTTCAAGGAATTCATCCATTTCATCTAGGTTACCAAATTTATGGGCATAGAGTTCATCATAGTATTCCTTTATTATCCTTTTAATGGCCATGGGATCTGTAGAGATGTCCCTTTTATTTCTGATATTAGTAATTTGTGTCCTCTCTCTTTTTTTCTTGTCTTGCTTGGCTAGAGACTTATTGATTTGATTGGTCTTTTCAAACAATCAGCTTTGGCTTTCACTGATTTTCTCTGTTGATTTCCTGTTTTCAATTTCCTTGATTTCTACTGTAATTATTATTCCTTTTCTTCTGCTTACTTTGAATTTAATTTACACTTCCACTTCTAATTTCCTAAGATGGACACTTAGATTACTGATTTTAGATATTTCTTTTCTACTTTTTTTAGTGGTTGCCCTAGAGTTTGCAATATACATTTAAACTAATCCAAGTCCATTTTCAAACAACACTATACCATTTCAAAGACAGTGAGTTCACTATAATAACAAAATAATCCTAATTCCTTCCTTAAATCCCTTGTATCTCTGCTGTCATTTATTTCATTTATATATAAACACACATAAGCACATATATATATAAACATAAGGCATAAAAATAAGCATGCATAATTGAATGCACTGTTGGTTTTATTTTGAAGAAACCCTTACCTGTTAGGTCAATTAATAATATTAAAAATGAAAGTTTTTATTTCACCTCCACTTATTCCTTTTTCCTTTCTTTGTGTAGATCCAAGTTCCTGACCTATTATTATTTTCCTTTTCTCTGAAGAATGACTCAACATTTCTTGAAAGACAGGTCTACTGGCAACAAAATTCCCCAATTTCTGTTTTTCTGAGAAAGCCTTTCGTTCTCCTTAACTTTCAAAGCATAATTTCACAGTGTACAGAAAATTCTAGATTGGTGATTTTAAATAGCTTGCTCCATTCTGTTCTTGCTTGTTTACTTTCTGAGTTGAAGTCGGATGTAATTCATATCTTTGTTCTTCTAAAGTAAAGTATTTTTTCCCTTGCTTTTTCAGGATTTTTTCTTTATCTTTGATTTCCTATAGTTTGAAAATAATACACTTAGGTGTTTTTTTTTTTTTTGGCATTTATCTTTCTTAGTGTTCTATGAGCTTCCTGGATCTGTGGTTTGGTGTCTTGACATTAATTTTGGGGAAATTATCAGTCATTACTGTTACAGATATTCATTCTGTTCCTTTTACTCTTTCTTCTCTTGGTATTCCCATGACATGTATATTATATTTTCATAGTGGTGCCACAATCCTTGGATATTCTATTCTGTCTTCTAATTCTTTGTTCTCTCTCTCTCTTTTTGTGGAAGTTTCTGTCGAGATATCCCTAATCTCAGGCATTTTTTTCCTCAGAAGCTTCCAGTCCACTAATAAGCCCATCAAAGGCATCACTCATTTCTGTTATAGTGATTTTCATCTCTAGCAATTTTTTTGCCTTTTTTCTGTGTACAGGTTCCATTTCTCTGTTTACAATGTCCAGCTGTTCTTGCATGCTACTTTACCCATTAGAGCTCTTAGCATATTAATTATAATTGTTTTAAATTCTCAGTTTGATAATAACTTCAATATCTCTGCCATGTCTGATTCTGATGCCTCTTCTGTCTCTTCAAATTGTGTTTTTTTGCCTTTTAGCATGACTGGTAATTTTCTTGATAGCCAGACATGCTGTACCATGTAAAAGGAACTGCTGTAAATAGGACTTTAAATAATGTGTCGGTGAGATGTAGGAGTAGAGAATGCATTCTGTAGTCCTGAGAATAGGTCTCAATCTTTTAGTGAGTTATTTTCTAGACTGTGAATGTCATAAGTGCTTCTTAGTCTTTTTTTCTCCCCTAAGTTGCTAGACTGGGCTGGAGTTGGATATTTCCCTTCCCTCATGTCAGTTAGGCTCTGATAATGCCCCAGCAGATTAGGTTCTGTTTGATTAGTTTCTCCTGAAGGCAGGCTCTGTTTCTTTTCTTTTTTTTAAGAGTATTCTGGCATATTTCTCTCCCTGCCAGAAGCAAGAGGAAATTTTTCTCAGATATTTACTGTGGGATTCTGGTTGAGGTCCCGGAGGTAAATCTCACAATAATGTGGGGGCTCCCCCTGACTGGGTACCCCTGGAATTTTTAACTCTCAGACTTGTCTACTCTGAGCCTCCAACAGTTCATCAATTACACTTCAGGTTTTCCTACCCTGGTGCTGGTTTCCATGGTGGTTTCTACTTGTGAGTTTCTGCTCCAGCAAACCATGACTCCCTATTCTCACCTGTGTGTCCAGTCTTGGGGACAACCATTTGTCCTGTGTTCTCATTTCTCTTACAGATCCAAGACAGTTGTTGATTTTTCAGTCCGTTAGGCTTTTTATTGTTGTTGGGACAGAGTATCAACTCTAAGCTCCTTACATGTGGAACTGGAATCCCCTTTTAATCTATGTTTGTCTGTATCTTTAAAGTGGGTCTCTCATAGATTCCATATAATTGAGTCTTCATTTTCATCCAATCTGGCAATTTTTTCATTTTAATTGAGATTTTCTTTTATAAGTAATATGATTTTTGGTATGGTTAACTTTAAATCTACAGCCCTAGTATTTTTTTTTTCATTTGTCCCCTCCATACTTTGTTAAATTGGTAGAAAGGGAGGGCAATTAAAATGTCATGACAAAGCAATAAAAGTATTGGCTGAAGTATGAAAATTTAATTGATCTAAGATTACACGATATAGAGTCAGCTCACTGAGGCTATTAGGAAACCCTAGTAAGTATTTAACTGATTTTAATTAATGGAACTGTGTTAACTTCACAATGAGAAATAAGAATTTGACTTCATATTGTAACACCGATCATAAGGACAAAGTTGCATAATTTCATGTAGTCTATTGACCTCTACCAAATGTAATCTAAATGAATTTTTCATACTTGTTATTCATATCATACCATATAAAATATTTTATTTGTTTATTCATGCAATTAGCTGTGCTTCAGATAGTCCTGGAGAAGAAAATATTATTTTAAACTTAATGCTTAATTATTTAGGGTAATATGATTATATTATCCTTTGATTGTTGGTTTTCTTTTGAGATCATTACATTTCAAATTGTATTCTCATTTTTATTTCAAAATTTAATGTTTTTATTAATTTCTACTGCACTTAAAACTTGCCTTTCACACTGTCATGGTAGAACCTTTAGCTGACAAATTAGATATTCTAACTAAATTTTCTTTAAATTACACAACTTAGCCTTACAATCATTTACCCATTTAATTAACTCACTGTATGTTGACAAAGAAGAATAAAAACAAGCTATGCATAAAATTATGAATAATGTTTATATTGTATACTTCAGGACCAAAACACAGAAGGCAAATGCCGTTCAACAATTGGAAATATGTTGCTAATCTATGAGTACAAATTAACAAAAGGTCAATTTATTTGTGTGTGTGTGCATAATATTTTCATGTATCAGTGATATTTATGTTGGGAAAAATGATATCTCATGTCATTATTGCAAATTAAAATAAAGACATATAGAAAATGTTTTCCTTCAGATTTTGACTATTTTTCCAAGTCAGTCAGTTGAGTCCAAGGTAATGATTTTATTCTCATGGTCCTTTTTCAATATTCAGTTTCAGAGGATTTTATAAAGTATGAATATAGTTATATAATATGTATGTGTTATTCTGAGAATTTATATAAGAGACGGTATGTAAAACTTAAGTATTCCACCTATCAAAGGTCTCACAGATATTACCAATTTAGAGGAATCAAAACCCTATCTTTTAATACAAAAAAGGAAACAAATCTAATGTCATTCTAGTCATATCATTAAGGTTTTAAAGTGGAAAATGCACATTTGCATAAGTGGCCTTGACTCTTTCAATCACAGAAACCTTGGATACTCTATTATGGCTTTTATGCTTTCTGGTATAATGATGTGGCATATACTACACTCTCTGTGATGGTTGGATAATTTTATTTCAAGGTAATTCATAGCCTTATATACATCTTGTTAAAATTTAATTCCAACTTTAACACCCCAGTGAAGAACCTTAACTTACTCACATCCTAATTATACATTATTTCTTTTCCTGCCTAACATAAAGTAAATTACTTGCTGGGTTTTTCTTAGATTTCATTAAAAATGTAAAAGGAAAAGAAACAGAATAGACTATTTCTACTCTTATTTTCAGTGTGTTTCCTTGAGTTACACAGCGAATAATTTTTGTTGATATTAAATATTGCTTCAACTCTCCATAAACTCTTGTGCCATAGAAGTTTCTTAATAATTTTTATATGTCATCCTGTTTGGTAAAGAAGTTCATTTACCTGGGCATAAAACAAAAATCTCTTACCTCACTTTTTTTTTCTATATTGGAAATATTTGTCTCTGTGTATTAAAGATGTCAAACATTTCATGTATCTTAAATTTTTGTACTCTGTTCCCATTCTTTCTTTTGGAAATTATACTTATCCTGTCTTCTCAGATAGTCTTTTCTTCTATCTCTTATATATAAGACTGTAAGTGATGTTATTCTACCCACTTAGTAGTCAATCAGACTACAAATAAACCCCTGATTAAACTGAGTCAAAAATATTTTCTAATCAGTTCAAGATATGCTCTAGGAGTCTCAATTCTGTACTTTAAATAAAACTAACAAAGATCTGTATTTAGTTCATTTGAAAATTCAATCAGAGACCAAAAACTAAATAAAATGAAGACTATAAGCACAAAGGAGCAGATAAGATTTATCATTTGACCGTGGAGAATTGGTAAGATTAATTTGTTATTAAGTCACGCAGGAATCAAAGTTATACTCCTTACACCTGGGGTTAAAGGAAGACCTTTATATTCTTCCCACAGATGCCATCCTTTTTTAAAAAATAAAGATAGCTAAAATGATTTTTATACCTGGAAAATAATTTTTTCCTGAAAACATCTGCCAGAATTCAAATGTGCTTCTCAGGCAATATGCTTCTTTCAAGCTGATTCTTGTTTCTCTGCATTTCATTCATAAAAGTATACCTTTATTTCAATTAAAAATATGTCTTTCCTTCTATAAGCTACCCTCTCACTATTTCCTGTATAAAAAGAAGACAAAAAATAATATTAACTTAAATAAATAGAGTAAAATATGAAATTCTTAACTGTAACAACTGAAGAAAACTATAATAAATGATTTCAAATTCAAAAAGAACATTATTTCTGCCAAAAAAGCTCTTTAATTCAAAGTTATGCATCTATGATCATCATGTCTTTTATGCCTTAGGTCGTTTTCTTTATTAAATAACAAAACAATCTATAAATGTGTTTTTGATACTTTAAAGATTCATACAACACTGAAAAATAGGACTCTGAAAAGATAAAAAATATACTCATGTGTTAACAAGTATGTTGTTATTTCCTGAAATGAAAATGAATTGTTTTCTTCATTCAGTAAAATATTCAACTTTATAATTTTCTTTAAAAAAAAACACTGCAGTAAGCCTTTAAGTAAACAGTTTAACAAGTAAAGTATTCAAAAAGAAATAAAGAATAGGGAATTATAGAAACAGTATTACAGAATAATACAAAACATACTTCTGATATGATTATCTTGAATCTTGGCTTCCACAAGATTTAGCTAGCTGCAGTAAAGAATACACGAAAATAAACATAATAATGGATGCTAAGTCAAATAATTTTTGTATTATAAGATTTATCATGTTATATTTTACCCACTTTTAAAAACTTAATAAGCAATCTCAATGTTCTCTAATTTAAAGTTTCCTTGAAAGTTTGTAATATTTTTTATTAAGTTGACAAAAATATTAGGGACAATTTTAATTTGTCTTACTCTTTCTATTAACATCACTACATTTTGGTTCTGTTTACATATTTACTATAATATGAGAGAGATTTATTTAAATGTATATGTTATATTTCTCATATATTTACCTTTGATGTGGAGGTGTTTGATTTTTGTTTTGTTTTGTTGGTTCACCATGTCTCTCCACACACATCTCATTCCCCTGACCTGTCCTGGGCACCTGATTTGATAAAGTGGTATCTATACCAATATGAATTTTCTTTGCTCATAAAATCATTGAAAATATAGTTAGAGGGACTTCTGGGGAGCAATATCATAAGGGATAGTGTTTTAATCTCATCTCTTCTGGGATATAATCTCCATCATACATATATCCTGTGTTCATGGATCTGAATAGTTAATATTGTCAAAATATCCATAATATCCAAAGCCATTTATAGATTCAATGCAATCTCTATCTAAATAGGGGTGTTTTTCATAGAAATAGAACAAACAATTCACAAATTGTATAGAACAACAAAATACCCTGAATAGCAAAAGCAATCTTGAGAAGGAAGAAAAAACCCGGAGACATTAGCATTTTCTGATTTAAAACTATATTATAAAGCTTTAGTAATCAAAACATTATGACACCAGCATAAAAATACACACAGAGACCAATGGAACAAAATTGAGAACTCAAAAGTAAACCCTAAATTATCTGGTCAACTAATATTTTACAAGGGAGCCAAGAATACTCAGTGGGGAAGGTGCAGTTTCTTCAGTAAATTATGTTGGTAAAACTGGATAATCTTATGCAGAAGATTGAAATTGGATACCTATCTTACACCACTCTTAAAAATTAACTAGAAATGGATTAAAGACTAAGGATAAGACCTGAAACTATAAAACTTCTCAAAGAAAACAGGAAAGAAGCCCCTTGACATTAATCTTGACATTGATTTTTTTGATATGATACCAAAAGCAAAGCAACAAAAGCAAAAATAATGAGACTACATCAAACTAAAAAGCTCCTGCACGTTAAAATAAACAATCAACAAAATGAAAAGACAATGTATGGAAAGACAGAAAATATTTGCAAGCCATCTAACTGATAGGAAGTTGATATCAAAAATATGTTAGGAACATGTACAACTCAATAGCAAAAAAAAAAAAAAAAAGAAAAGAAAATCCAATTAAAAAGTGACAGAGGACCTGAGTAGACATTTTTCCAAAGAAGGCATACACATGGTCAACAGGTACATGGAAAGATAAACAACGTCACTAATTATCAGGAGAATGCAAACCAAAACAACAATGAAATCTAACCTTGTGCCTATTACAATGGCTATTACCAAAAAAGACAAGAGATAACAAGTATTGTCAAGGATGTGGAGAAAAGAGAACACTTGTGCACTCTTGGTGGAAATGTAAATTGATATAGCTACTGTGAAAACCAGCATGGGGGGTCCTAAAAATGTTAAAAATATAACTACCATATGATACAACAATCTCACTTCTGGGTATATATCCAAAGGAAATGAAATCAGGATCTTGAAGAGATATATGCACTTCCATGTTTATTGCAGCTTTATTCACAACAGGCAAGGTATGGAAACAACTTAAATGTCCATCTACAGATGAATGGATGAAGAAATTGTAGAATACACACACACACACACACACAGTGGAACATTACTAAGCGATAAAAAATGAGGAAATCCTGCTATTTGTGACAACATGGATGGACCTTGAAGGCATTATGCTAAGTGAAATAAGCCAAACAGAGAAAGAAAAATACTATATGATCTCACTTATATGTGGGATCTAAAAAAGCTGAACTCATAGAAAGAGAGAGTGGAGTTGTGGTAGCCAGGAGCTAGGGGGTGGGGGAAATGGGAAGATATCATTCAAAGGGTACTAACTTCCAGTTGCAAGATGAATAAATTCTGGGGATCTAATGTACAGTATGGTAGTAAGGTTAACAATACCATATTACATACTTGAAAGATGCTAAGAGAGTAAATTTTAAATGTTCTCACCACAAAATAATGGTAATTATGTGAGGTGATGGAGGTGTTAACTAATACTACTGTGATCATCATTTCAATATATAAGTGTATCAAATCATCATGTTGTGCACCTTAAGCAATGTTATATGGCAATTATATCTCAATAAAGCTGAGAAAAAGTCAGATCCAAATTGAGCATATCAGAAAACTAGGAGTAAAGGGGAGTACAGATTCAGATATTGGAGTAACAGAAACTCAGGGAGACAGATCTCAGAACTGTTTTATTTGGCAATTTCTGCTGAGTGAAATGAATGTTTTATAAACATGAAATGAACTGTCAATTTGGTAATGGCTCTCTACTTTAATCAAACATTCTTTTCTGAAATTAACATAAGTAGTTGTACCAAAATCCTGTCAAAATTCTAACAAGAATATGCTAACAAATATGGAAAACAAAACAGTGGTCTACAGACTGGAAACATTCAATGTATATCCCAATTTCCAAGAAAGGAGATGCCAACGAGTGCAGTAACTATAGGACTATTTCTCTAATTCCCCATGCAAGTAAAGTGATGTTCAAGGTGCTGCAACAAAAGCTTTTACCTTATGAAGCAAGAAATGCCTGAGGTCCAAGCTGGATTTCGAAAAGGCACATGAGATTTAGTTGTGATCATTTGCTGGCTACCAGAATGCTCCACAGAATTTCGGAAGGTTAGTTTATGTTTTATAGACTACAGTAAAGCCTTTGACTGTATGGATCATGAAAAGCTGTGGGCTGCTCTGCAAGGAAAGGGCGTACCTCAGCACTTGCTTGTCCTGATGCATAATCTGTATTGTGGACAAGAAACCACTGTCAGGAGAGAATATGAAGAGACAGAATGGTTTCCTATAGGCAAAAGTGTCAGACAAGGGTGCATTTTATCTCCCTGTTTTGTCTATAAACAGAACACATACAAAAAACTAGCCTACACTCAGATGAAGGAGGACAGATATTTGGTGGAAGAAATATCAGCAAACTAAGATATGCAGATGACACCATCCTATGGCAGAAAGCAGCAATGACCTGAAACTTCTGATGAAGTGAAAGAAGAAATTGTCAAAGCAGGGCTCTATTTGAATGTCAAAAAGACAAAAATCATGACCACAGAAGAACTACACAACTTTAATGTAGACTATGCAGACAGTGAAACTTTTAAAGATTTCATATACCTTGGTTGAGTCATCAATTTAAATGGAGACTGCAGCCAAGAAATCAAGAGAAGTCTGAGACTCAAAAGGGCAGCAGTGAAAGAGTTAGGAAAGATCATCAAGTGTAAGAAAGTGTCATTAGAGACCAAAGCCAAGATTATCCACACCCTCGTATTCCCTATTACCATGTATGAGTGCAGACGCTGGACAGTGAAGAAGACTGACAGGGAAAAATTGATTCATTTGAAATATGGTGTTGGAGGAGAGCTCTTTGGATACCCTGGACTGTCAGAAGATAACAAGTGGGTCCTGGAGAAAATTAAGCCTGAACTATCACTGGAGGCAAACATAATAAAACTTTGCTGTCCTACTTTGGACACATCATGAGAAGGCAGGATTCTTTGGAAAAGACAATAATGCTGGGAAAAGTAGAAGGCATTGTTACTGGACCAAACATGGGTGAGTTAAATCAGCAAACTGCACCCAAAGTAGTTGTTTCACAAAGCAGAATTTTATTTGAGGCATGCAAATTTCTTCTAGCAAAGATAAAGAGACCATAGGGAAGAATCGCACAAATCTATGGCTCCCTGAGCACAGAGAGGTGGGCATCTTCATTTGGAGGGAGGGAATGAATATTCAAAGGGGAAGTTTCATCATTGCATGTAGACGTGGGCATAAGCTTGCACATGCGAGGTTTGAAATCATGCTTTTACATACATCACATGACCTAACAATGGCTGCTTTGCCCCTCACAGATGAGGGAAATTTACAATGTTAATGAGGACACGTTACTTTAGTACAATTCTCTGCCTTTCTGTGCAGGTGTCCGTCTTTTGGTTGCAGTCTGGGCCGGTCTGGTCTGGTTCAGAGCGGCTGGGTCCAGGGCAGCTGTCGCTGAGAGCTTCTCCCTGGAACACGGCTGAAACTGCATGAGCTCAAGACCCAAAGGTATTAGATAAAAGAACATCTGCACCTTTCAAGAAGACAAGAGAATCAGGTCAAACACAAAGGTTAGAGTTTAGGCAGGATGAGAGAAATGGGTTAGAATCCATGGCTGGTGACAGCAGCAGGAAAAGAGGAAGAGCGTATATAAGACAGATTGACACCATAAAGGAAGTCATAGGCCTGAGTCTACAGAGGTTGAGGAGGACTGTTGAGGACAGGACATTGCAAACATCACTCATTCATAGAGTCATCTGGAGTCGGAGCCAATGTGACAGCACATACAACAACAAAGCTGTACCAGCTTTCTTTGATTTAAGATTTGTATGGGAAGTATCATATGCTAAGTAGCATGTAGATTTCAAACAGGTGTGGCTATCTTTGTCTATTGTTTGGCATATTCTATTTGTATGTAATCCAGTCACTGATATATTTTTTGTTTAACATTGCTATTTATTTCTCTTTATCCTGTTTCCTTTTCTAGCTTTCTCACCTTGTGTTGATTCAGTAAGGATACTTTATTATAGGCATTATTATTATTATTCCATTGTTCTCTCTGTTGGCTAATATGTTACTGATTTTTTACTAAAATGGTTTTTACTAATATATTACTGGTATAGAATATTGAAAATTCCTTCCAGGCCTCACTACAGTGAATACAGAGTAGTATTTTCACCAACTACTACATAGTTAATGGGTCATAGGATATTTTAACTCCATTTCCCCCAGTCTAGGAATTCTGTGTTATTGTCAAGATGTTTATATATATTCAAAATTGTATTATTATTTTCTAGTCATATGAATTTAGTTTTATCAATTTATTTGCCATTCCTAGTGTTAAAATTTCCTTCTTTCATCTCTAGGTTGTTATCTGAGGTCGGTCATTTTCTGAATACTCTTTAGTAATTTTTTTAATGTCAGTCTACTAGTGACAAAGTTTTTCAGATATGTTTGCCTAAATATACCTTAATTTTGTTTCACTTGATGGTCATTTTAAATGAATATTGAATTCTAGAGTGACAGAATTTTTTTTTTTTTGCACTTCAAAATTATCATTCAGTTGTCTTTTGATTTTACATTATTTTGATGAAAAATCACCACTTAATTTTATTGTTGATAATTTTAGTTTAATATTTTTTTAATCTATAAACCCAAACAAGGTAAGCGCAAAGAATAAAAAAATTCAAGTTCACTATATTAAAAGTTTTGAAATTTAAAGAAAAAGAAAAGAAACCTTAAAATCAGAAGATTAAAAAGTATATAATACAAGCATTTGTATAGTACAAACATTATAGAATTAACACTTCTCTCTCTAATCTGTTGTAAAGTCCATCTTCTGAGTTCTTGACTATAATGTTTGTATTTTTTAGTTATGTTAAATTTGCTTATTGCTTGTAATTCAGTTTCCTGTAAAAAAATCTAAACCGATTTTTATTTTTTGTATAAATCTAGCTTTCTTATTTCTTTAGGATTAATCATAGTTAATTTATTTTTCTGATAAATTGAATATTGGAATACATATGGGCCTTTGCTTCTGTCTGATGGCTATGCAAGAAACTCTAGAAATACCAGTTTAGCTTAATCAAATCAGATGTGGAGATGATTCATCATTGGAATTCAGTTTATTTCCATTTACCCCTACTGTTAGGATGTTGTCTTAGAAGATACCAACCCATATCCAAGGGTTTCACTAGGACCCTTCTTCCTTAATAAAGACTGAACTATCATTTTTGTTCCCTCAGAAACTTGAATCTCTCAAAAGCTGGTCAGTTTCTCAGCCTTTACACCATGCTTTCATAATTAGCTGACATCTCTGAGGAAATGTGACCTGAGATGCTGGGGTTACCTGTCCGGGTACTTCTCCTACATCTTGGTCCTGTAATTTTTCATTAGTGTAGTAATACTCCACTGATTTCAAAGAAACTTTATACAGACACTCACACATGTTTGTTATTTTTGTTTTTATTCTTGGGAGATTTAGTCAGTCACTGCCAGACGATCATTTGTATGGATCATTTGCCTTAGAGACATCAATGATCAGAAACCAGAGATTTATCTAAATAAAAAATACATGGGGTCCCAGGATAAAGTATTATATATTATATGGATCCTTAGCATTAGAGCATTAGCTACATTTCCTTTCTTTTTGACATTTTTCAAGAAAGAGCAGAAGTTTATCCAAGAGGACAACCAAAGTACAAGTTTAGATGCCAACAATCTATGGATTGCAAGGTAATTCCTATTTTGATCTCAAATACATTATTTCAATAACTAATGTATTTTAATTAAAGGGAACAAATTTTTCTTGTCAAAAGAAGATGATTATGACTATTATTTTCACATTTGTAAAGTCATTCAAGAAAAATATTAAATTCTCATGCATTGCAGAGAATTGATGATGATTCTTGTCTGAATTATTACAATATTGGTGGCCAACATGATAATTTTCTAGTTCCATTACCCTTCAACATTTATTATCTTGATTTTTTCCTCTAAGGGAAAATCTTCCTTCTTTCTTTTCTTCCTCCCTCTTTCCCTCCTTTTCCTCCATCAGTATGGTCTCATGGATTCTTATTTATTCAAAGTATTACAATTCATTATTATTAATGTTAATTCTTCCATTATCCAAGATTTGGCAAGATGGATAGCGTGTCATTTTGACATGCTTCCATAATTCTTTTGGCACATTCTACTTTCTAATACAAGACGTTTCAGGCTCATCTTTTACATTCTCAATCTGAGCCCTGACATTAGCCATTTCTCCAAGTATCCCTAGTTTTCTTTTGAAACAAAGATGTAGTTGCTACTTGAGCTCATTGTAACTGGGATGTCATTGGCTCTAGGCCCATTCAGTGGACAGAGGTAGGAAATAAATAACATACACCTCTGTCTTAGCTGGTTCTGGCTGCTCTAACGGAATACCATAGATGGAGTGGCTTACAAACAATAAAAATTTATTTCTCACAATCTGGAGACTAGGAAGTTCAGCATCAGGGTGCCAGCATGGTCAAGTTCTGGTGAGGGCTTGCCTTCTGGTTCACAGAGTCTTTTTGCTGTGTCATCACAGGGCAGAAGGAACAGGGAGCTCTCTGGAGTGTCTTTTATAAGGACTAATCCCTTTCATGAGGGATCCACCCACATGACCTAAGCACCTCCCGGAGTCCACACCTCCTAGTATCATCACATTTGGGGTTAGGTTTCAACACATGAATCTGATGGGGGCGGGGGCACAAACATTCAGTCTATGGCAGTACATGTGTAGTTGTAACTTTTTTCTCTGACAGTGAGAAACCCGGCTCCCATTATGCACAGTATCCACTATATATATATATTTTTTTTCAATTATAGAATACTGCAAATATTGTTTCTGAATTGCTCTATAGTGTGTTCTAAAAGTTACTTTCGTTCAATCTTTGTTGTTTCCTCTCTTTAGAGAGGAGCAATACTTAGTCATTTGAAATACTGCCTGGTTCATTTCTTTCTGTTGTATTTCATTTTAGGTTTTTGCCTCCATCCTGGTTGACTTTGTTTTTGTGAGGGGGAGGATTGTAGATGTGAAACATCCAGAAAGTTCTAAAAGTAAAAAGAAACAAAGAAAGATATACTCAGACAGGTGTTAATCCTTCTCAATTATTTCTGTAACATTCCTAACCCTCATTTCTTCCATCCATTCTCAACCATTCCTTTAAGTGACAGTGTGCTATTGGCACAAGGACTGGCTAATAGACCAATGTTACAGAATAGTGAGTTCAGAAGCAGGAACACATAGACACACTTGAATGCATGTGCATGTGTACACACATATTTAATCGTTTGCTTTATTAGAAAGTTTCTGCTTGAGGGCAGTAGGAAAATGATGCTATTTTTATTAAATAGTCCTAGGTCCACTGAATATCCTTATGGAATAAATCAATGAGCCTAATCTCTACTTAATACCAGTATTAAAAAGTTACAAATGATTGCAGCGCTAAGTGAAATAGATACAACAGTGAAAGATTTAAAATATAAAATAGAAGTATATCTTAATAATCTGAGTGAAGAAAAGCTGTTGTCTACTATGAGAAGCACTAACCATGTAAGATTGATACATTTGACTTCTCAATTTTTTTAACTTTTCTTCATCATATATACTATGAGAGCATGTAAAAAAGCTGATTAGGGAATTACTTTTGCAATACATACATTCAAGAAGATATTGAAACCAGAATACATAATTAATGAAATTCCACAAATGAAAGAGAATACAACTGAAAGCCCTCACCCCCGGTCCACCTTAGAGAGAATATTTTAAAAGGCATTTCAGAAAATAAGACACAAAATGGCCAATAAATGTATATGTATTCTCAAAATTGATAGGCATAAGAGAAATACAAATTAAATGAGATATGACACACAAATGATATATGACACAGAAAATTAATTAAAAATTAAAAAAATTAAAAATCAATCAGGATTTAGAAAGAATGCAGAGTAATTATGCTAATATACAGTGAAATGGGACTGTACGTTGCTACAATTACCTTGGAAAATGATTGTCCCTAATGAGGAAAGCAGAAAAGACTTTCTGAGCCACAGTATTGAAATACCCCAGTCACCATTAACAGTAGAATAGATACATTTTATACATTTTTACACTGGAATATTATGCCAATAAAACTGACTGAACTGCTGCAACAATAAACAATTTATTTACATCTCTCAGAAAAATATCTGAGCAAATGAAGTCAGACACAAATTCCTATCCAGTATGATTCATCCTTTATAAAAATTTCAAAAACAAGCAAATCTAATAAACGGTGATAGAAACTTGAAGGACAATTTAGGAGCAGGAAATGACATGATCCAGGCTTCTGAGATGCAGGTGATATGTTATATCTTGATCTGTGGGACAGTTGTGAGACTATTTTCACTCTATAAAACTTCATTGAATGTACACTAATGATTCATACAGTTTTCTGTAGATATGTTTCAATATTTTACTTAAAGTAAATTCATGAGACTAAACTAAATCAAAACTTAGATGAAATAATTTTATGTAAATTTAACAGGAATCAAATGAGGTTATAAATTAATGAGCTGACCAGTCCACTCAGAAAATTGGGAAAAGAGTATCTCAGGAAATCAAAAATAAGTAGAAAACAAAATTAAAGAAAAAGGCATAAATAAGTGAAACAGAGGAGGGACAAAAAATGAAGAAATTTAATAAAAGCAAATTCAGGGTCTTTGAAAAGATTAGTAATATAGATATATCCTTGGCATGACCAAACAAGAAAAAAAATGGCAATAAATATATGGTATAATTCAATAGGATAAAAAGAAAGATTTATTAGTATATAATGCTGGAAAGAATGGCTAAAAATAAGGAGAAAAACCAAACAAGTAAAAACACTAAATCCTTTCAGAATACCATATACGTAAATGAAATGCATGTGAATTAAAGGTAGGTCCTCAATGTGAAAATCAACAAAGGAAATTGTAGGAGAATATTTTTGTACATAGATGTGCAAAAGGGTTTCATAAATAATTCTTTATAAGCATAACTGTCATGACAAAAAAATGAAGGATTTAGTTACAGCAAACTTATGATTTATGTTTACTGAAAGAATGAATAGTTAATGAACATGTGACAGATTGAGAAGATAATTGTAATGTATGCAAATGACAAGGGAGCAATCAAAATAATAAAGTGACATAAAAACAACAGAATAGAATCAAATACATAAAGGACGTCAAAAGTTTACAACAAAAGAAAACAAGATAAAAATAATTTGAAGCCGTGCTTAAACCAGTTAGTAATCAGAAGAATGTGAGAATGAAATATCACTTATCATGGTGGAAAAAAAGAGACAGAGGAACAATTAATGCCAACTGAGAGCATACAGCATAAAGAGACATTTCCTGAAACAGCTTCTAAAGATGTAGTCTAGAGTGAAGGAAGACAATTCCTGAAGGATAATTTAAGAGGCAAGAAGGAATGAAGAAAAATTAAATATCATTCATATATATTTATTTAAATGACACACTGTATAAAAATGATAATAGTCAATTTGTCTAATTTGGAGGTTTGAAAGAGGACCTTATGTTCTGGAAGAAATGAGCATGTAACGGGGGGCAGTAAAACTTGTTCTAATGTGTTCTAAGTTCGCTTTATTGTTTATGAGAGGAATCAAGATATCATTTCCCTTTACATTTATTATTTGTAAAATTCTTGGCAAATTTTCAAATTCAAACATTACAAAAAGAGTGCAGAGTATAAATTTCAAACTAGATGAAGAAAAATTTGAATGAAAAGAAATCAAAATAAACCTCCAAATTCAAACTGTAACTCATTATGAAAAGAAAATATAGAAATAGAACACAAAAGTGAAAATTAAAAAATTAAGATGATGGAAACAAGTCCAAATATATTAATAAGCACTATAATTGCAAATAGGCTAAATGCAGAAAATTCATAAAAGTAAAGGCAATCATTGTTTATTGGAAAAAAAACCCAGCTATGTTCTGGCTATCACACACACCGATCTAAAGATAGGAGTCCTGAAAAGTTAAAAATAAAATGATTTAAGGATATTCTAGGTCAATATTAATAAAAATAAGGCTTATATGACTATATTAAAATCATAAATATTTACTTCTATGCACAAAATGTTATTAATGTTAGATGGAGTCACTAGGTTAGGGGGAACATAATTCAATCGCAAGAGAGAGCAGTATAAATTTGTATGTTCTTAACATGATTGCTTTAAATATTTATAAAGCAAAAATTGCTGTAGAGAGCAATACAGCTTCTAGTATGGGTGAATAAATGCTTAACTGACCAGCTGTCCCTCACAGAGTAACTCAAAGTCTGGATTAAACACAAAACCAAGTAGAAATACCTTGAAGTTTTGGAGGGTGACCCAAAGCTGATAATTTCTGGAAGACTGTCAAAACTTTAAAGAGGGATGAAGAATGACTGTTAATGGGTACAGGAAATTCTTTTTAGGATGATGAAATATTCTAAATTTAGATGGTGGTGATGATTGCCCAACTGTGAGTATACTAGAAACCGCTGAATTATGTACTTTAAAAGGGTGAATATTATGGATTGTGAATTATTTCTCAATAAAGCTGTTATATGTATATTAAAAAAAGTTTTCAAAGGCAGGATCAGCATGGGGTGAATTTCTATTTCCCTTTGATTTGTAGCTGGAAGTTAGACCTCAGCTCTAACACCGTAGGGGCACACAAAACTCTGATATTTTACAGTCTTTCTGGCCTAAGAACAAAAGACAGAATTTGGGTAACAACAGCCCCTGGGAAGTGAGTATGTTTTGAAAGGAAAGCCGTGGATGTTGAGCCCACGATCTGGTTATAATCTCTGCACAAGTTTCTAAATGACTCTTGAAATATGCAAGCATACAACAATGAGCCTACTGAAGGGAAAAAAAAATCAAAAACTGAGATTTGAGACAAAATATCAACCAAAATTAAGGGGAAATAAAGACATTCTCAGATGAAAGGAAATTAAGAGACTTCATCACCAGCAGATGTGCACTATAAGAAATGCTGAGGAATTTATTCAGATGAAGAGAAATCATACCAGAGGCAAAATTGAATCTCCGGGAATAAATGAAGAGCATCAGAAGTAGCATGTATCGTGGTGGATATAAAAGATTTGTTTTCTCCTCTCAGTTCCAATAATATTCATATCTCCTCCCTCTAGTCACAGGGTCTTGTTGACTGTTTTTCAAAATGGCCAGGGATACTCCCAAATAAGAGAATTTGTATTGGCTGTTTCCTATGACTGGAAAGAATATCTGTTTGGCTCACTCTGTCACATCTATGATATCTGTTTGCCTTTCAATGAGTACAACCTTCATCACATTATATAGTGTTGCAATCCATCAACGCCATCACACCAGCAAACGTTAATGATATAAATTGCCCCATTTTTTCCCTCATGTAATTTACCATCTCTAATTTATTTTTATTTATTTAGTTATTTAATTAGTTATTATGTCAATCATTTCTTATCTGTCTTTATAGAATGTAAATTCATTGGGAGCTGGGGTTTTTATTCTGTTTTCTTCATTCACATTTCTCAAGCATGAAGACCAAGTCTCAGGATATAAAAGGTACCAATAAATATTTCTTTAATGACTAAATTTAAATGGCTTAATTAACATAATTGATCTAATGTATCTACGTATTAACAAAATAAAATCAACAACTAAAGAATACACATTCTTTTTAAGCATCCAAAAGACATTTATATAAATTGAAAGCAACCTGATCATTTAAGCAAGTTCATAAATTTAAATGATTGATATCAGTAAATCACGTATTCTGACCATAACAAAATTTGGATAGACATTAATAATGAAGAAAGACAAAATTAAAACATAACTGTACCTTTGGAAACGTGTAAATGCAATTGTAAATAAAGTGTCAAAGAAAGAATAGCAATCAAATTGTAAAATACTATAAGCTGTGCAATGAGGGAACTTAGTTCCGAATACTCATATTTGTAAATATCTCATGATTTAAAGAAGAAACAATAATCAAATTTTGAAATAATCGGAGCTGTTCTATGAGGAAATTTATAGTTTTGAGTGTTTGCATCAAAAAATTAGAAAGACAAAATACATTTTTAAATTTACTTGTTAGGAAGTTACAAAAATAATGAGAAAATTAAAAAATGTGGCAGATGTTGTTTTCCAAATCTGGTTGAAGAAATGTGTGCTGTTTCAACAGTGTGACTGACTCTCCTCCCAACAAGAGGTGTGGTCTTCCTTTGCTTCCCTTGAATCTCGGCAGAAGCTTGTGACAGTTCATTGTAGGAGAGGATGGCAGAATGATGCTAAGTCAGTTCTGAAGCTAGGTTATAAAAAGACCTTCCACCTGACTTCTCCCTCTGTCATGAAAGATGCCATGGGAAACCTGAGCTGACATGCAAAAAGTCCAAGTGTTGTGAAGCCTCTATGCTGAAAAGACCACATAAAATGTGGAGAGGCCACATAAAATAAAGATGCCCAAGAACTTCAGCTGTCCTAGCTCTTAGCTCTTTGAGTTTTTCAAGCACCAACCACCAGACTTATAAGTGAATATACTTTGAGATGATCCCATTTCCGGGCCTTCAAACTGCAACAGAAGATGCCAAGTGAAGCAGACACAAATCTTTGCCCTGTCCAAATTTCTGACTCATGGCATCCGTAAGCATAATAAATAGTTGTCAACTTAGCTAAAACTGGTAACTGTATTTCCCATATTCCTCTTTCATACACATTTCTAAGTTAGAGTTGACCAAAAGAAGAAAGTGGATAAGAATTAGAAGTTGGAGATAAAGAAGAAGGCATTACTTTTCAAAGATCTCAGAAGCTGATCAGGTTGAGAGAGACATGGAGGTGCCCAGTGGACCCCAGAATCCAGGTGGTCTTTCAGACTACTGGGCCCAGCAGTCAATAGTGGGCCCAAGTCAACTGTCAAGCCCTTCATTGAAGTTGCTTCAAAGGCAGCAAATTCCACAGATTTCTCCACCAGTTTTCCCTTTATGGTTTCACTTTGACAGCTGACATGAACAACTTCTAGGATTTTCCTTAAAGCTCAAATCTGCCCAACTACTTCAGTGACTCTGGCTGTTGTTGACAGTGATTGTACCTTACTTTCCCATTCTCATCTTTCTGACATTCACTTAGCCAATGCCTTTGATATTTGTGTAAATCCTAATTACTATAGTAAATTTTTTAGCCCTATACATTTTTAGTAGTTTTACTGTCTTAATTAAAATTTGACTAATACAACTATGAATTTTTCATTTATTATATTAAAATGTTTATGACAAATATAAACCTGTTTTTAACTCTCTAGCTTATATGAAAGGCTACATCATTGGATAAGAGATCTTGAACATAAGAAATCTGCCAAGAAAACATAAATTTAACCTTCAATGATTTTCATACACCTAGTACAAACTTTTATTGTACAGTGTCAGATAATGAATTTTTTAGAGTTTATAGGTCTTATAGTCTCTGTTGCAACTACTCAACTCTGCAGGTGCAGTACTAAATCACCCATAGACAATACATAAATAAATGATTGTCTCTGTGTTCCAATAAAACTTTATTTACAAAAAAAACTGTTTGTAGTACAGAATTGTTCCATGGACCACAGTTTGCTGAATCATGGTTTACAGAATCATGTTGAAACAACTAAAAGGAGGAAAATCTAAGAATTTATTCTATTCAGTTTCAATTTACAAAACTATTTAGAAAACCATTTTTATTCCACTTTCCTGCCTTAATCATTCATTACTTCCTAATTTCTATCACACATGCATCATCCTTCTGACACTCAATAAGTTAGATACTATACCTCTGCTTTTGAAATATTCAGCCCATTTCCAATTAAAGTCTAATTCCATATATCAATTGACAAATTACATTGACTTAAACTCCCACAATCTCCTGTGTGCCAGCTCATTATATGCTCCAAATATCCTCCCATATTTGTTATGGAAACGTGGTAAATGTGTGGGATCCCCCTATGGTAAAATGTCAAGGGAAATAGTGGTACATGAAATTCAAATTGATGGAACCCCCACACTACTGAACTTTAGCTTGTCAAACAAAAGAGAGGAATTATTCCCTTTGCTCTATGCTAATAGTATAGCACTTAAGGAGTGAAAAATAGAAAGAATAAATGAATCCAGTGTTCAAAGTGCCTGAAGAATTTTTTAACGTTCACATCTTGTGGACTTTACCTCTTTTAGGCAATGAAATCTCAGATTTATTTGGTTACCCTTAGAAGAAAACAAATTACTGTGACATTCCCAAAACATTTGTAATTCCATCCACAGGCAGCTTTAGAGCCTCTCCTTCATTAAGACACTGCATTCTGTGGCTGCTGTTGTCTGTTAAAGTCGCAGTAAACACTGCTGACAACCAGCTGTTCCTTTCTTCTACCATAACCGAACTGCTTAAAGTAGATCATTAGTTGGCTTCAATCCACACACATTACTTACGCCACTGAAACAATAAAAATATTCATCTGCCAATATTCTTAATGTGAATTTCGAGTAATATGACATACTTCTCTGAGAGAATTACATTTCAAGTTACAAAATCCATTCTTAATTATACATGAGAATTAAAATACTTTGAATATTTACATCACTATGTTTTGACTTTGAACAGTGGTCAAGGGGATTTGTTTCTTTGGTCCATGTGACATGGCATCATTAAAACTTTTAAAGCACTATCAGTCAACTACAGCTGTTGATTGTTCAATTACACTGAGCTTAAATTTTACGCATTTAAAGTGAATGTCATCCTTCTTGCTAAGTAAATAATGATATTTTCATCTTTGAATTTAATTCAGGTAGTATTTTTAATCTGAGGTTCACTGAGATACATGGAAGTATTTTAGCATACTTAAATCCTCTGAAATTATATACACAATCATGCATTTGATTTTTTTTTTCTGGTGGAAAAAAAGGTCTATAGATATCAATAGATTGAAACATGGACCCATGAGCCAAAATGATCATTAATAGAAAAATGATTGCTACGACAATAGGATTGAAATTATAACTTTTTTCCACTTTTCTTCATACAACAATAACAAAACAACAACATATGTTTTGACTCGATTTTGATAACTTAGACTCTAAAAATTACTATTTCTGGATTGAAAGCCTTTAATGTTTAAAGACAGACAATTTTCATATCACATGCAGAAAGATATTGAATAAAATTTAAAAGAAATGACAGCAGAATCATGCCTTTTGCTGCAATCCATCAATAAATAGCGTTATGTGACAAATGAATATATTGTAAACCAGAATTTTTCATTATGCTTCTAATAATGCCATGTGACCCTGTGACATAGGACAGCTACAAGAACTTCTTTTCAAGGTTGCGATGTAATCAAGCTTTTCAAAGGTCTGTGCCAGGGCACCAACTGTTCTTTACTCTCTGACATTCGTAAAAGCCCAAACAAGTTTTTGTTGGCTGCTTGATTGATTTTGTTGTTTAGATGGCTTTCTCCTTCAAAGTATTTTTAAACCAAAAAAATCGAGCCTTTGGAGCATGTTCATCTAGCAAATAGGACTGGGCTAGGCTAAAAGAGAGCTAGTAGGGCATATTTCTAATTATCCTTATATAACATTCAAGTTAAAATAGAATCCAGTTTCAGAGGAGAGAAAAAGAAAAGACATTTAACCTTCCTGTATCTTTAGTTTTATCATTTGTAAAATTGCTTCTAGCTTAAAAATGCTGTGATTTCAGTTTCAAGAAAAATCTGTCCAACGAACCATACAAACAGTACTGCACTGATCAGGATAATGGATTGAATGGAATATAATGAGTATCGGTGATTCCGTCTAAGAGGAATCAGGCTGTTAAACACCTAAGGTCAATTTCAGCCATCAGCTACTCAGATATTTTCACTTCAGCTACCAGGTAAATTCACTTGAGTAGAATCTGGGCCTGTGTACTTGAATTGATAATGTACAATGAGCACACTTAGGTAGAGTGTCTTGTGCTAATGAGGCAGACAACCCATCTTTTCCTCTAGGCTTATTGGATGGACCTAAGGGCAATACCTGTTAAATATAGTTGGCGGGTTGATCTACTCCTCAGTGCCATAGAGAAAAAGAAAAAATAGACTCCAGTAGAGGTATATCAAAACATTAATCTTCTGAAGTGAAATAAATATGTGAGTGCTTGCAAATTGAGACAGTCTGCTGAAAAAGAATAATGCAATTTCCCATATTTTTTAACCATATTGAAACGTTTGGCTATGTATTCAATAGAGAAATGTGTAGAAATTTTGGTTATGGAAGTTCACTTTCCTTTTGTTTATATCATTATACCAGAAGAACTGACCCCTCCTGTTTCAGTGAAATGGCACAAATAATTGCTCATATTTAGAAACATATTTAATATTCAACTACAACTGTCAACATTTTTAAAGTAAGTTCAAGGAAGCTAATGAGAAAGTTGCTTCCATCAAAATTTATTTAAAAATAAACATGAGCAATTAAGATTAAGAAATACAAATATAGGGGCCAACCCGGCAGGGTAGTGATTAAGTTCGCGCTCTCTGCTTTAGTGGCCTGGGGTTCGCAGGTTTGGATCCTGGGCTCAGACCGACACGACACACCGCTTGTGAAGCCATGCTGTGACGGTGTCCCATATAAAGCAGAGGAAGATGGGCATGGATGTTAGCCCAGGGCCAGTCTTCCTCAGCAAAAAGAGGAGGATTGGCAATGGATGTTAGCTCAGGGCTGGTCTTCCTCACACACAAAAAAGAAATACAAATATAATACAAAGCACCTGGAGAAAACAATGAGAAATGTAATAGATAGAAATAACTGCTACATACCTTCTCTTTGCCATCATTTAGTTAGAGTGTACTTTCAGATCACCTTTGCTGAAATAACTATATCTAAGATTTTGTTGTCTTAATACTAGTCTTTTATTTAACACCTTTCAACATTATGGTTTTATTTTGTGAGGTAGAAGGTAGGAGCATTGATCATATAAATGAATATACAAATTGAACATCTAGACTGATTTGTATTTTAAAATCATATTTACTGAATAAAATGGCAGATCTAGAATATAGGAAAAAGAGAAGATAACATTGATATTCTTGTGAGATCAGCTAACATTATAAATAACCCTTTGAAAAAAAATGCGTGAAGAGGATATGAGGGGCTTTTGCTTTCCATTGTGAAAGGCAATTTTCCCTTTTGTGCCTTTTCAGGGGAACTGGAGAATATTTTAATTATTTTACAATATTTTTTAGATGTCTGATTTAAGTGTTTTTTAAAGTAGAAAACCAAGAAAAATTGTCTGTATAGTTACATAGTTTTGTTCAAATTATTAAGAGTAGCATAAGATTTTGTTTGAAAAAAAACCTTAATTTTCAAAAATAACTGATTTAGTTCAAAATTCTCACTTTATTTATGAGAAAACAGATACAATAATTAAGTGTCTTATTGAAGGACAATATTATTTAACTGAAATAAAAATTCTGCCTTCCATTTCAGTGCTTTTCTCTAACTTTAGGGTTCCCTGTGATTGAATATCTGATTATTAGACAGGAAGTAGAAAGTGTTATAATGTATGACACCCTTCAAATCCAGGCTAAATTACCTTGATTCTTTTCATACAAGACAGAATCACCTTGAAATACAAATATTCTTGACATAAAAATGATTTATTTTCAAGGCTTTCCTTTGGAGATAGCAAACCATTTCATTCTAACCAGGTGGACTTAGTTGTGTGGCTTACTAGGTTCTCTTGGCAGAGCAATGGAAGGACATGAGAGTTGATGGTTTGGGTCTATAGAGATATTTATTATGTGCTGCACTATACTGTAGAATCTAAACATTCCATTTGGTTACCTTTACAATCTGTCAGCACTTAAACATGTGAACTGAAGGTCCCTAGCAATATGCGTCCAACAAGTACTTTTCTTAACACCAAATAGACTGCACATTCAGGCAGGACTTCAAGACCAAAAGAAAATGAATATAAAGCATGAATAAAGATGATGTTCGTCAAATGATTTAGAGACAGAATGCGGAAGTTAAAGGGAAAGATTGAAACTTACTAGGCTAAAGCCGTGGGAATTTATCAATTGTCAGACTGATGTGGGAATGAATGAAAAAGTAACTAGTATTACTGAATGCCTACTATGTGGCAGGTGCATCATGCATGTAGTATTTCATTTAATCTAAAAATTTTACCACAAATTTGATATCTTAATTCCCATTTTTATAAAAACATTGAAAATATTAAAGATTTGATATGCTGATAAGGATGAGGACAGTTAAAATCTCATTCATGGATCAACTTTGGTAGAAGGTATAAATCTAAGTTCTGCAACTGAGTGTATTTGGGGAAAACAAAAATGACTGCTGCATTCCAATGTAAGAAAAGTTTTAAAATGAGTTTTCTTTAAATTCGTATACCTTATCTTCTTGGCAGGCACACCCTTTCTTCTCCAATTAAAAATCAAATCTAAAGCACAAAATCTGTGTAAATTAAAGATTCAGCTTCCATGCAATGTTGAAAAAGCTTGAAAACTTCAAGTATATTAAGATATCTTTAGCGATTTCATAAGTTTCACTTGGAACTGGAAATATGCAAAAAACTGTTCTTCTGGTAAAATTATTTCAAAATTAGAGAGGTCGGAAACTACTCAAAAAGGTAAGCTTTGAGCATACAGAGTCTCCTTTTCAAAGATTTATTTGTGTGTGTGTGAAATCATTAATTATGAAAGCTAGATTTAATGTATTTACTTTTCTATGTACCTCTATTTAGAAGACTAATTGGGCCCAACTTTTATATTGGTAAAGTTGATGGATGGCAAAATAAAATATATATATTGCCATAACCATTGTCTTTTTTGATTAATTTAAATTTAAATAAGATTTTGGATGAAATAGTAGTAAAATGTATGCAGCCTTGAAATGATAAAAATTAAATTTAAATTTAATTTAACATTAAATTCTCAGCAGAGAAATAGAAACTATAAGAAAAACTAAATGGAAATTTTAAGATCTGAAAAACAAACACTTCAAATTTAATAGATAATTTACTGGATGGGTTAAATAGCAAACTGGAGAACTGATGAGAGAGAAAGTAATTGGAAAGGTAGATCAATAAACATTACCAATCTGAAGAATGGAGAGTAAAGATATTTTAAAAATGAACTGAGACTCGAGAACCTGTGGGGCAATATCAAACTGTCTAACATTCATGTCATAGTAGCCCTCAGAAGAGACTTCCCAGAAAAGAGAGACATTTGGCAGCAACCAATTCCCAAATTTGGTAAAAGACAAATGTACAGATTCAGCAAGCTCAGCAAACAACAAATGGACAAATAAAAAAAAGTCATATAAAGACATATTGTTCCAAGCTGCCGAAAACCAAAAATAAGAAAAATCTTGAAATCTGGCAGAGAAAAATAAAATACTGCATACGGTAAACAACGATTTGAATGACTGTAGATATATCATCAGAAACATAGAGGGCAGAAAAAAAGAACCTTAAAATACTTTTAAAATTATTTATATACATACATACCTACATATGCCATTCTATACTCGAAAAGAAAAAATAAATATTGAATATCTGAGTACCTATAAAAGATTAATATTCTTTTAATTGTTTTTTAAAATACATGCCACTTTAACACAAAATGAGAACATTGTCTGGTAGGGTTTGGACTGTATGTAGCTGCAACACATATGACACCAATAACATAAAGGGAGGAATTAAAGGGACTTATACAGCTTGTAAGAAATTTATATTTTACTTGAAACAATAAAACAACTCTAAATAAATTCTAAAAGTTTAATTGTACATATTGTAATCTTTACAGTATTTGTAAAAGCAAACAAACAAACCTGGAACATTCCCCTATATGAAAGCTGGGTGCGGATCTGCTGCTTGACCACAGATTCTTCTTCTTTATTAGGAGAAACCTTTCCCCTGTTCTGGGTACGCTGTGACCTTCTTTGTATTGCTTAAGAGTGTGCATTATATGGCCCTGGGCCAGTCATACAGGTATACCTGTATGGAAGGAAACAGGATCTTCATCTACATCACAAGAGGAGTGTATGCAGTCCATCACTGAGCCAGCTATTGGGCAGGGCCTGCTGGCTATGGGAGACTTGCACACACTACAGACACTGATGTTCTATCTCTTCTTCTTTCTGTGAGTAAAGCATTGTTCCGCTAGTGACTCATGTGTTGAGTCTTCCTTGGAGATTCTGAACCTGTAGAGTATGCAGTAGACCTATGTTTGAGGGCTCCTACTTCTAGGGGTTGGCGTTATTATGATTTTTGCCATCCGCCACACAATGGGAATCGTCACTTGGGATTGGTAGCTGGACCTTCCTGCTCAAAAAATAGAGTGTCCTGTATATGTCTGTTAGATCTAGTTGATTTATTGTGTTGTTCAAGTTCACTATTTCCTTACCTATCTTGTGTCTGGTTGCTCTATTCATTATTAAAAATACGATATTGAAATCTCTAACTATTATTGTAGAAATATCTATTTCCCCCTTCAATTCTGTATGTGTTTGCTTCATATATTTTGATGGTTTGTTATTAGGGACATAAACGTTTATCATTGCCTTATCTTCATATATTGAACCTATTATTAATATATAATGTCTTTTGTAAACTTTTTTGATTTAACATCTATTTTGTCTTATATTATGGTAATATAAGTGTAATATAACTTGTCTCTTTTGGTTATTATTTGCGTGGAATATCTTTTCGCACCTTTGGCTTTCAACCTATTTGTGTCTTTGGATCTAACGTGAGTTTCTTGTAGACAACATATGGTTGGATCATGTTTTTTTATCCATCCTGCCAATCTCTGTCTTTTGATTGGAAAGTTTAATCCATGTATATTTAAATTATTTACTGTTAAGGAGGGGCTTACTTTTGTCATTTTTCTATTCGTTTTCTGTATGCTTCATAGCGTGTTTTGTCCTTCATTACTCTCTTTTGTGTTTAGCTGATTTTTTCTAGTGAAACATTTTAATTCCTTCTCAATTCCTTTTGTGTATATTCCATAACTATTTTCTTTCTGGTTACCATGGGGATTACATTTAAAATCCTAACACTATAACACTCTAATTTGAATTTATACCAGCTTCGTTTCAATAACATACAAAAACTCTGCTCATTTACAGCTCCACCCCCACTCTTTTCAGTTACTGATGTCACAAAATTACATCTTTGCACACTGTGTGTCCAAAATCATAAAGTAATCATTTCAATGCATTAGTCTCTCAAATTATTTAGAAAACAAAATGAGTTACAGATCAAAGTTGTAATAATACTAACTTTTATACTAATAATTTTTGTAGTGTATTAGTCACTTAAATCATGTAGAAAACAAAAAATGGAGTTATAAACCATTGTTACAATAATGCTAGCTTATATAATTGCCCATGTATTTAGCTTTACTGAGATTTTTATTTCTTCATATGGCTTTGAGCTATTATCTAGTGTTCTTTCATTACAACCTGCAGGATTCCCTTTAAAATTTCTTTCACGATAGACCTAGTGGTAGCAAACTCTCTCAGGTTTTGTTCATCTAGTAATGTCTTAATTTCTCCCTCATTTTTGAAGGACAGTTTTATGAGTTATAACATTCTTGGTTGGAGGATTTTTTTCTTGTAGCACTTTGAATATATCAACCCACTGCCTTCTGGCTTCCAAAGATCCTGATGAGAAATCTACTGATAATATTATTGAGGATCTTTTGTATGTGATGAGTTACTTTTCTCTTGTTGCTTTCAGGATTCTCTCTTTGTCTTTGTCTTTCATCAATTTGATTTTAATTTATCTTGGTATGAGTCTCTTTGAGATCATCTATGTGGAGTTCATTGAGCTTCTTGGATATTCATATTCAGGTCTTTCATCATATTTTTGAATTAAATTTATACTAAATGGTGCTGCTTTTTCAACTGCATTTCTTTCATGATTCATTAGACTAAATACATTTTCACTTATCTCTCATAAATAGTCTCTTGATTTTTAAAATAGTCTTACTGTACTTCAGAGAATCCATGTGATTCAAAGAACTAAAGGGAGAACTAATCAATCTGGAACTATATAGTTTCCATGCACATGTTTTGCCAATAAAGCCATCTGTGAATTCTACCTTTACATTTCCACCATCGTGCTTTGGGAGAAAAAAATAATCAACTAACACTTCCAGGAAATGGAAACTCAAAAGACTCAGAAAAATACACAATGCAAATAATGCTCCAAAAATGGAATATGTTATTCTAGTCAGTGGTAGACCAGAAATATTCATAGATTCATTTAACCTTTCAATTCCTTATCACTGGTTTCTGAAACTAAATGTTGAATTGGTAACTGAATTGAAGTTTAATTTTTATTTAATGCTCCTTAGCTTTTTCATTCAATGCCACAATTATTTGTTAGTATTTTGACAAATTTTAGCCACCTGTCTAGTATATCCCCAGCCCATTCGCTTATTTAATCTATCAAAGAACCCCATAAGACTGTTCTTTTTCTTATTTTCTCTTGATGCTGTAATTTTTTCCTGTTATAAATTGTCTGTAGATTGTATATGTCAACATATACATATTGTTGTATATGTATATGCTGAATGCTCTGAGAAGTAAAATTGTATTTCCATTTTCAAAATATTTCTAAAAAATAACATTCTCAGGGGCAAACTTCTTGTCATCATGTTTTATAATGCATTATTCACAAATAATAGCATGGAAGCAATGGGATCATCCACTATACTCACTCTAGCAATGCCAAAATTTTAAGATTTTTTTCTTCATATGACATGTTTATAGAGTCATCAAAACATAAAACTGCTTGCTTTTCTCAGCATTTCCCAGTAGCTTGTTGCAAGTGTCCAGATTTAGTATTCTTACATGAATTGAGTTCAAGTAGATGGAAGTGACAATTTTCCCCAAATAATTAAGGACAGTACAGTTGTCAGTGTTTTAAAACTGGACTTTTCCCCATGTAGCAGTTACCAGAAAAATTAATTCATCTGAATTATACTATTGCAGAACAGAAACTGATTTTACATCAGCAACTCTAGATTCAACATTCCCAATTGAAAGAAAGAGAAAAAAAAAGAGCCTTAAAATGGAACTCTTACAGGTGTGTCTCTATAGATTGAACCCCTGTAGAGTTCTTGAATCATTAATCATCACTGCAGATACAAGGATGATTAAGGCTTGATTCTTGCCTTCAAGAAATACATAGAATATCCTATCTATTAAGGCAGGAAGATAACTAGTACATCTGATACATGGTATTTAAGCGACTATAATAGAGTATATTTGAGTATAATCAGTATATTTGGGGGCCTATAAGAAACAACAACCAGAACCTGCCAGTAGAGAAGAGAAGAAGAAAGGGCAAGCTATGGAAAGTTTCATAGAGGAGTTGTCAGTTCAGTTTATCTTTAAGTATAATTTCATAGCTTTTAGGTTTTACCCTTTTTGGAATAAACACACATGTATATATGTACATGTACACACAAAGACACACACACAGAGTTAACTGTAATGAAGATGAAGGCTGGTGAAAGTTGGATTAGACAAACACCTCCTAGTGACATTTTGAATATTAAAATCTGGCTGCATATTATTCTGTTCAATTGGCTCAGAGGCTGGTACTACCAGAAGGCAGAGCATTATTTTCACTTACATTTAAATTAACATTAAATCCACATGTTAATTGAGTTGTAAGTGTGTAACAAATAATGACAGGTAATTATATTCAGGGTCTTAACATTTAAAAGTATATATGTACCTATTCACCTCTAATTAATCACAAGTGTGGAGAATCAATTGGCAGGAAGAAACAACTATTTAAAATAAAATATGTAAAATAGATCAAAGAATAATTTGTTTTTATTCTTTTTTTTTCCTTTGGTGAAACTTTGTTGGATAGTAATTAAGTTATTTTATTTAGAGAGATTATATGTATTCAAATGCTAAAAATGCACAAATGAATCAATAAACAAGATTTTCTGGAACAACAGAGGATACACTGGTGAGATATATGGAAATGTTCCAGGAGAAACAAGAGCCTAGAGTGAGACGTAATGACAAGGTAGATTCTAATCAAGATCTGCTGCTGTTGTGGGGTGAGATCAGATACTGGGTACCCATTCTCCAGCACAGAAATAAAAATTAGTTTAGCAGGATAAAAATCTGGAAAGTAGCCTGAGAATGGCATAAGTTATAGGTATGGAAAAGAACTTTTCATTCATGGAGTAAAAAGCCAAAATAAAATTGTACAGTGGTACCAACATAGAATGTCATTTTCACTGAATACTCCTGATATGCCTATTGATAGAGCTTATGAATTATATAGTTAGAGGAGTTTTTTCAGATGAAAAATTCATGGATACGCATATCTTTTTCCCCCTGGAAATTCTAAACACAATTTTAGGCATAGGTTTGCATGACTATTAAATACCGATAGAAAAATATTTTTAAGTCTACAATAATTGCATGCTTTTTTTCCTTATGTGCCCTGTAATTAATTTCAGGACAGTTGGAACCAGTTTACTGGTTTATAATTTTCAAATTATTATCCTTATAGTATTTAAAGTCTAAATTTAGTAAATGCTAAGTATAGTTTTAAAAACTAATTTAGTGTTTAAAACTAATTTAAACACTAATTTACTATATATTAGATTTAGTATTTACATCTAAATTTCCAAATCATAATTCCTATAGTATGTAACATTTTACAGTAGCTTTCTATCAAAACCACACCCTTATGAGCTCTACACGATAGTCATAAGATAAATTTATTGGAGTAAATTAGCATGTCTGTGTCTTGCAGAAGAAGAAACTAAGTTATATACAAGGAAATTAACCTACATTTAGACAAATATTGAGTAAGACCAAGTAAGCTGTTATTCTGATTCCAGAAAATTGTTTATATCATTGACTTCTGTTCTCTATTTCTCATTTGGAGTTTATTTAAGCATGGCTTTGTCAAAGTTATTTAGCCCGTTGTTATTTGTTTCTCCTTCTGTGGGAATTGCCTTTGACACATATACAGAGGGAACCAAAGCCTACAATTGGTTTTAGTCCTTGGGCAGTAAAAGAATAATATTAAAAAATTATATATATGTCTATATATATATGTACATACACACACAGATACACACATTTGTTTATTTGTGTAATTATTTATGTATTTGTTTAATTGTTTTTAACCCACCTAATTCCAAAGAATATTTAACAATAATTCAAAAATGGTATTAGTCACAAAATGTTGCTAAGTAACAATATTAGTGGGAGAGTAAAAGTCATCCTGAGTTAAAATTGAATTGTTAATGACAACCTTTAACAAGTGACTTGTAATATACATGAAAGACCCATGAAGCAAGCATAATGGAAAAGTAACTAAAATGTACATTCTTATTTGTCACATTAATCCAATCCAATATGTATTATTATTCCTTCATTACATATGAGAAATACACCTTTACTTAGTTAATTTATTTTTGTCCTTATATCATATAGTCCTTATATCATTTTCTTTTCAAGCCTGTACCTTTTTTTCCTTCTTACAGAATTACTTAAAGAGTCAATATTTGTAAATAATTACAACCAGACAGTACAGTAATTATTTTTTACAGAGGCTATTAGCCTCTAATATTTGCAAAAAGGAAGCAGAAGGTTAAAAGTCACTTGTCAGAACATAACAGAGAGCAAAGCTCATTAATTATTTAAACATTTCTTGAGTAATCATTCCATACATTGTGCTAGGGTTTAGAGGTAGATAGATAGATAGATAGACAGAAAATCACACCATCCCTGTTCTAAAAGATATGCAGACTAGTACCTGAGAGAATACTTTAATGAGATTAATAATATATTTTCCAATAATAATAAAACTAGTAAAGCCATCATTTATTTATTGCAGACCAGGAATTGGGCTAAACTCATTAGCTTACTGCAATTTAATCATTATTGTCCTCATTTTCCTGAGACCTAAACAATTCTAGTCTTATCAAATATCACAAATTTAATAAATTTGAGGACACGATTTGAAGGCTTGTCTGCCTAACTCTAGTTCTATGACTTTAGCTACAAAGAGAAAAAGAGACATGCACATAATATTAGATGGAGAAGAGGAAAATATAAAATTTACTGGAGGAGGAACGATTTGGAAAAGAATTTCTATAGATGATAAACATTGAGCTAGCTCTTGTGTATTAGTCAGAAAAAGTTGGGATGAGATACAGAGTGTTACATTAGGGACAACGTATGAATGAAACCAGACATATTAGAAATAGCATATTATGATCAAGGAAATATAAGTGATTGTTCTGGTTGGACAGGAAATTGACATAGTTATGATCTGATTATGGAGAGACCTGCATACCAATGTAACCAGCTTGCTTATATACTTAAAAGTTGCTAAAAGAGCGGATCTTAAATGTTCTTACCATGAAAAAAAGTTATTATGTAAGATGATGGATGTATTAACTAAGCTTATTGTGGTAAGCATTTCACAAAATATATGTATATCAAATCACTATGTTGTACACATTAAACTTACACCATGTTATATGTCAATTTTGTCTCAATAAAGCTTGGGAAAAAAACACAAAAAAACAAAAAACAAAGAAACAAAAATGCAACAAAGTAACCAACTTGGTTTTAGTTCTAGTATTGATGGAGGAGCACTTAATGACTTTAAATAGGGGAGAGATATGTCCAGATTACCATTTGACGTGTGTCACTCTATCGATTTTGTTGCAAAACTGTCTACATCAACTAGGAGTGGTTTTAATAATGGCACAGGGTGTGAAAGTTAATAAACACAAAAGAAAATAGAGAAGAGAGCAAAGTATGATGCACTTTTAAGAATATGTTTTGAGATGCATTTTGAATGAGTAATATATATCTTCTATGAAAAAGTTGATTCTAGTGCTATTAATTACTGATAGTGTGATTGTGGACATTGTCTATCCTATATATCAGGGATTCTCAGTGTTGGGACTACTAACATTTTTAAATGGACAATTCCTTATTTTGTGTGTGATTTTATTGTGTGTATAATTTTGTTGTGAAATTTGAAGCCTCTGAATGGTCCTATTAACTAAAGAGATGGTAATTAGAGGAATGCAAATAAGTCATAAACGTAGGGGCACTTATAATCATAATTGAATAGATAGTCAAGAAAGTAAGAAGGTAGCAGTTGGAGCAGGAAAAGAGATGCCAGGAAGAGAGGGGGTGCTGTAGTTCTCCACTTAATATAAGCGACCCTCCACATTGTCATTTTGCATCTCAGCTAGACTGTAGCTGATTATGACCTACTGTCAAAGAAATGGAGCCTCAAATGGTGATACACTAAGGAAACTCCTGTTGTATCTATTCTCACTTGTTATTGGAAGGAATAACTATGTGTATGCTGGTTGGGAAATAATCTCTCTGGTAGAATTTCAGTGTATTAGTTAGTTCAGGCTGCTATAACAAAACACCATAGACTGGGTGCCTTAGAAAAAAACCCAAAATTTATTTCTCACAGTTTTAGAGGCTGAATTCCAAGATCAGGGTGCCAGCGTGGTCAGGTTCTGCCAAGGACTCTCTTGCAGACTGCCAACTTCTTGCATCCTCACATGGTAGAAAGAGGTAAGACAGCTCTCTGGGGTCTCTTTTATAAGGGCGCTAATCCCATTCATGAGGGCTCTACCCTCACGACCTAATCACCTCCCAAAGGCCCCACATCCTAATACCATCACCTTGGGGGTTAGGATTTCAACATATGAATTTGGAGGGGACAAAAACTTTCAGTGCATAACATTGAGCCTGGATAAAAATTAGGTATGTTTTGAAAATTTCCTGTTGTATATATTGAGTATATACTTGAAATTTTAGATCCTCTAAATTTTATAAGGATTTACCTGTAACATGAATGGTCTTTATTAATAAAATTCATAGATGATTGTATCTTATTTTATACAATTTATATAAATTCTAAATATTATATATGTGTGTGTGTGTAGTTATAAATATTTTTCGAAGATGCTAATTCCAAATTTAAAAAAATAAAAATGATCTCTATCAAGAAACTACAGAGATAAAGAAGAAATACATAGTTTTTCATAGTAAAATATGAATACTTTCTGAGTATGGAGTTCTAAAACAGTTATAAACATGAAAAGGATAGGCACTCATTACACACACAAGTACACACACACTCACACAGAAACTTTTATTTTTATATGCTGAGATCTTAGTTAATTCTTGGTTTTAATCAGTGAGTCTCCACATGGGTGACAAATTGCTCTTTTCAGCATATGGAGAATGTTTTAGGGAGTCCCTGGCAAAGGAGAGGTGTTGTTGCTGTGGTGTTTGCATATATGCTGTATGGCCTAGAGATTACTGAATGCCTGAATTCCCAATAGAGCTCAAAAACGGTATCAAAAAGCTAATGTTTAATTTTCAGTTGCAAAATATATTGTAGAATTCAGCACTGTTTGTAACTTAAGTTCTAGACTCATTGGAATAAAAGAATAACACAAACTAAAATATTATGAATATATTTCTCTAAATTTTGATAATCAAATTTTTACAATTAACATTCAAATAGGTTTATGCTCCTTTGTAGTTCTAGGGTGCCCAGTCTTTCTGAGACTTTAGGAATGGATTAGGATATTTAATCCTCTTGCCTGTAAGAATTGCAAATTTATCCATTCTCTTATTAAAAGTAAAAACTAAACTCCAGATCAAGTACTTCAGACATTTAAATGGCAAACTCCAAACATAAAGCCTGCTATATTGTCAGTGAAAAGCAAAACAATCCCAACAATTTTATTTGGTTAAATTTTCTCTTGACTCTTGTTGGTTTTATACTGAACTTGGAAGTTTGTATTGTTATTTAGGAAAAGGTTTTCTGTTCTACTGTGATATCACTTTGAATAGCCAGCCAATACAATTCCTTAATAAATTTCCCTGTGTAAAATTTTTTCTATGCATACTTCAAAAATTCCTCCACTTCATCAATTATTTTTTGCTAACCAAATTGTCCTGCTCATTCTGTAATTTTTCTTCATATCCCAAACAAGGACTGAATTTCAAATGACCTTTGTGTTTCTTTTCATTTCTATTAGGAAAACCAACAGAGATTAGCATTATAATTTTAGTTATACACCAGAAAATTAAAACATGTTATCTTATTTCATCCCTATAATTGTGTAAAGCATAAATTACTGTGATATTATATAAGTATGGAAAGTGAGCCTCATAGATATTACCAAAATAAATCCATGTTTTGAAATACTGAAATGTGGAACTTGTAAGAGACTGGTTTTGCAGATATTTGGGTGCACCATAAAGAGTAATAGCATTTCCTACTGAAATTTGAATTTTTTTTCAGTAATACAAATTTACACTACCATACGCAAATAAGCCAATGTTAATTCCTTATGATGATATATATAAATAATGTATTGTTCATTTTAAAATATACATAGAACTAAAATTCATGAAAGTCTAGTAAACTAATATAAAATGTGCACACATTAAAAAGTTCATATTTTTTTCAAGTGCAGAAGAATTTACCCAATTAGACCATGCTATGTCATAAAGTCTCAACACATTTCAAAAATAAAATAAAGAAGAAGAGATCATTTAAAATATATTTTCTGACCACATGGAATTAAGCTAGATTAAACAAAACATATCTAAAATAACAAGCCCAAATTCTTAGAAACTAACATCTCAGTTTTAAATAATCCATGGGCCAAAATGAAATAAAAACAGAAATTGGAATGTATTTTTACTAAAATGTAAAATAATAATGAATGCATGATGTATCAAAACTTCTGGGATACATCAGAAGTCATGTTTAGTGGAACATTTATTATAAAATTTAAAATGCTGAAAATCAGTTATTCAAGCATCATTCTGAGGAAGCTAGAAAAAGGAACAGCAAATAAAACCTAAAGAAAATAGAGGAAGAGAAAAAAAAACATGTGATCATTACAGTAGATGGAGAAATCACTTGAGAAAATTCAATGCTCCTTTATCATAATAATTTAGCAAGCTAGGTATAGAAGGAATATTCCATAATCTGATAAGGAATTTCTACAAAAACCTAAGGGAAACCTTATAATCAATGAAAAAATATTGAAAATGTTTAAAAATAACAAAGAATGCCCTCTCATTATTTTACATAATATTGTACTGAGAATGTGTATATATAGATACACATATACACACATATGTACATATATATAATCATTGAAAGTGGAAAATACTGCAAATATTTGCACATTACATGATTATGTGCCTAGAAAAATCCAAAATAATTCCCAGAAAACTATTAGAAATAATAAATATGGTAAATTTTTAAAGTTAATATTTTTAAAAATTTTTTGACAAGTAGAAATTAAATGAAACAAATTAAAAGAGACCATTTAAAATAGCAATGAAAATCAAATATGTTAAAAAAATCTAATATGTGAAGATCTCTACATGGAAATCCAAACAATTTTATTGATAGAAAGTAAAGATCTTCTAAATAAATGGAGAACTTGTGGATTTTAAGACCGCATATTTCAAAGATCAATTCTCCTTGAATTAACCCATCAATTCAATATAATTCCCATGTAAATCCCAAGAGATTTTTTTAAATTAACAGTGATTCTAAAATTCAAATAAAAATACAATGGCCCCAATATAACCAAAGCAATCTTAAAGAAAAGAAAAATGAAGTGGGAAGACAAATGCTACCAGGAAACATGACTAAATTAAGACAAAGTGGGCTCCATACAAGGCTAAACCTAAAACAAAACAAAAAACCCCACGAAAACAATAAAAGCCTAAACGATGGAATAGAATTGTGAATTCCTAAAATAGTCTCTCACACGTACAGTCCCCTGATTTATGATGCTACAGTGTAATGGGCAATTTTTTGTCTTTATAAATAGTTCTAGGACATTGGCTATCTATACAACAGAAAATGTATCTCTGCCTCTATCTTACTCTGAACACAAAAACATTAGTTCCAGATAGACTGCCGATCTAAATGTATAAGATAAAACGTTTTTAGCAGAAAACATAGGTGACCATATTTGTGAGCTTACAGTAGGCAAAGAGCATTTTAGAGAGACACAAAAACAAGTTACAAAAGAAAAATTATTAAAGTATATTAATGTTAATAAGTACTATTAATCAAAATATGCCGAGAAACTAGAAAAGTAACTCAGAATAAAAGAATATATTTTCTAGATTGACAGATCCATAGAACAATAGATGAAAGAGACTTGAGAGAAGATCTATGGATATAAAACAAGGAACTCACAACTTGAATACATACAGATTTCCTACATTTCAATGAGAAAGGAAAAATCAATAGCTTTTTGGGTAAAAGACAAACAGCAATTTACAAAAGAGGATAGCCACAGGACTGTTAAGCACATGGAAAGATGCTCAACTTCATTAGCCATTAGGGAAATGCAAATTAAGTGCATAGTGATATATAAGTACGTATCCAACCAGATACAAAATGAAAAATACCATGTTTTTGCAGTAACTGTGTGGTAGTATCTACTAATGGTGAAAAATAATCGTACCTGTGACATAGCGATTCAACTGTTAAGTACATACCCAATAGACAAGTGTATATATGGTCATCAAATAAATGTACTAATATGTTCAGAGTTGCACTATTTGTGATAACCCAAAACTGGAATCTACTGAAATGCCCATGAAAATTAGAATTGATGAAAATATTGAAGATGAAGTTATCACATACACAATTACAAAAAAATATATGCAAAACTACATACAACAATATTTATTAATCTTGTATGCTTGGTAAAAAAATAAAAAGACACAGGAATAAATCAAAAAATGCAAAATTAATCTGTGCTATTAGAAGTCACATTAGTTTTACTTTTTGGGAGGTTAGTAACTGCAAGGTAGCATGAGATGGGTGCCAGGGAAGGGGCTTCTGGGATGCCGATAATACTCTGTTTCTGAAATAATTTGAGTATACTCAGTTTAAAAAATTCTTTCATACATAGAATAATGTATACTTTTTGGTATATATTATACATATAAAGGTGAATTTCAATATAAAGTAAAGAAACAAACCAACCTTTAGGGGAGTTCATATTGTAAAATGAATAACATATGCAGAAACTTAGCCATGTAAAATCACATGAAAAGTTCAATATGTGTTAAGTTGATCGGTTATTATTTGAACATAGGGAATGTGATAAAAATATGTCTAGAGTTGACACTAGAGAAAAAAATGCAGGAACCAGTTCGTAAAGAGTCTGGTTCATTTAATAATTTTTTTAAAAGTTTATAATGAAATAGATTATACTTGTACATGGAAAACAATCTAGAAAGCATTTAGAAGAGTAGAAAGAAAAAAAGTTATTTTTAATCCTTCTAGCCCAAAGCAATTGTGAATATTTTGATATCATCATTTGTGGTATTCTTGCTTTTATATCATGATTTAATATATAAATAAGTTCGCTTTTGTGTTCTTTGGTATTTTTTTTATTACTTTAGTGTTGTGAAATGCCTATAGGCTTGGGTAAAGTGTTTATTTTTACGTTCTATTTTATTTATTTAATCTTTCACATGAGGATTTAATTATGCCAATTAACATTCATGGAATATATATTTTAAAGGCTACATAGTACTCTATGACTTAGTTATGGCATGAATTGATTTATTAGATCCATTACTCACCTAGTGCACATTTAATGTCTGCCTAAGTACTGTTTTCATGCATATACATATGTATCATTATGCCTATATCTCAGTACTTTCTAGATAAAGTTCTTGACATTGAAGTAATGTTTGATGCACAGTGCTAAATTTGACTATATCATAATTTTGGATGTAATGTCTGATTTTAACGGTAAACGACTGGAGGTTTCTTTGGATCTAAAATCAGTAATTAAGATTTTTGTGAAGATTGCTGAATTTATTCCACCTCTGAACCTGCCGTAGCACTTCATGTCTTCAGTATGTCCAACTTTTTGTGCAGCACTGTTTGGACCAGTCAGTACGTATGAACTTGTTTGTATGTGAGACCCATCAGAATTTTCTGGAGTGGTATCTTCCTCAGGGCCAGTTTATGTATCAAGAAAAATCAGTTTTTGTGTACTTTCAGTCTTTTCAGAAAAGTACATTAGTATAGGCTCATAGGCTTGGATAAAGTCCTACATGTTCTAACTGGAATGTCATTCTGGAACAAGTTTGGCAAATGCAGATGGTGAATGGGCAAGAGAAGCTATTATTGACTCTTACAGGAGCTTAGCCTTGTTGACAATGGGATGGTTTTGGTCTGTTTACTCAGGTCAATAAAAGGGCTTCTTGAAGACTCAAAACCTAGGCCTACCTTGCTCTCACTTCACCCCTTCCCTGGAATCTAGAATGTCCCATAGATGGTGGTGGGGATCCCATTATCTTTTCTTCTCTTTATAACAAAAGCAAAACCCAGATCATCCCATAGCAACTAACTGTTTCTCCCCTTGGACATTACTGTATTCTAAATGTTCATCTCTTTTCCCATAACAATTTTTCCACATAGGAGATGTAATAATATATTTTAAAAAGTATATCCGCTTATTATTTTGTTTTTTAGATTTTTTTTAGATTCTCACATATAAGTGAAATCATACAGCATTTGTCTTTCTCTGATTTATTTCACTAGACATAATGCCCTCAAGGTCCATCCATGTTGTCCCAAATGGCAAAATTTCTTTCTTCTTTGAGGTTGAATAATATCCCATTTTCTTTATTTATTCAGCCATCAATGGACACTTAGGTTGTTTCCATGTCTTGGCTATTGCAAATAATGCTGCAGTGAACGTGGGGGTGCAGATATCTTTTCAAGTTAATGTTTTCATTTTCTTTGGATAAATACCCAGAAGGAGAATTGCTGAGTCACATCAAAAAACCAAGCTCATAGATACAGAGAAGAGACTGATGGTTGCCAGAGGTGGGGGGTTCAAGGTGGGAGAAATGGGGGAAGGGGTTTGAAAGGTACAAACTTCCAGTTATAAAATAAATGTCATGGGGATATGATGTACAGTATGGTGACTGTAGTTTGTAATACTGTATTGCATATTTGAAAGTCACTAAGAGAATAGATCTTAAAAGTTCTCATAGCAAGAAAAAAATTGTTTTATAACTATAAAAGGTGACAGATGTTAACTAGACTTATTGTGATGATCATTTTGCAGTGCATACAAATATCAAATCTTTATGATGTACACCTGAAACTAATATAATGTTATATATAAATTATATCTCAATTAAAAAATAAAACTAAAATTAAAAAAGTATATCAGATCACATTATATCATTTATTGCCCTGAATAATATTTTTCTTTCAGTTAGAATAAAATCTAAATTCCCTACTATTCTTTTGGAAATTATCTTGATGCAACTTCTTATGTGTCTCCTCCAACTATTTGTTTTCTGGTATTCTGTGGCAGAATTGAATATTCTAAAATAATACATCAAAGTAACGTCAGATCTAGACTGGCCTAAGAGCCGTGCTTGACATATCCTCTTAATATCCCTCCAAACTTAGCACTCATGACGCTTTCTCTTAGTACATTCCAGCTACACTGAGTGGTCCTCAAGCACATCAAGGTTTTCCTATCTCAGTACCCTATATACATCAATTTTATTTGTCTAAATGTCCTTCCTGCAACTCTGCACTTAGCTAAACACTTTACAAGTGTCAACTGAAAGCTTATCCTCTTAGAGAGGAAATTCATGATCACACCGTCTGCCTCATCTTGCCCCTCATATTGCTAGTTACTCTGCCATAGCACACAATTCATTTCCTTATAGCATTCATCAGTCTAAAACTACTTTGCCACTCGTTTATTTAATTGTTATGTTTTCATTATCTGACTCAAATGGAAAGCTCCAAGAAAAAAGAAACCCTGTTTACTTTATTCAGGAATGTTCAGACTTGTTTTTCAGATACCAAACACTAATAAATATTTTTAATAAATCAGTAGAAATTATGTTATTTAAAAACTAAATACTGGTCATATAATTCAAACATGGATTTTATGATATTTAATTTTAGAAGCAATGAGAATTGACAATTATTTGAATCAACAACAATGTTTTATAGAATATATATGGGAAGAATATTATAGGTTACTTACCTCAAACATCTCATTTTATAGATAAGAAAACTCATATCTAAACAAGTAAACAAACTTAGCCAGTGTCAGATATTAAAAAAAAAAATTCCTAAATGACATATTTTTAAATTTTATAAACTCTTCTTCAAGTTGCAGTACTTGGATTTTCGAAAAAATTTCCTACTAGGTTTATATATCCTATTGCATTCTTTGTTGAATTAGTCAATAGCTGATTAATTCTCTTTATTTGGAGATTCTGCCAGGAAGCATGAGAGAGATTTTGGAAAATAAACCATCTGGTGAATGGTAGCAAGTAGGAGATCATTAACAGAGGTAGAATGAATTGTAAGTAAGAATTTATTAAAGAAGTAACATTGATTTCCAGGCCAGTAGAACAACAAGGTAGAGAGGAAATTATGCTTTGTAATTGTTCTGAATATTTCTTATATTTGATGTAAATAACAAAATTTTCCAGGCACCGGTCTTATAGGGTTTCATTTCCCAGTCGAATAGTATGAAAATATGTCTTCTATATTCTCAAAAAAATAAATCTGGGATGCTTCTAGATTCATTTTTTGAAATATTTCTGAGCTTTTATTTTTCCTCACATGTTTTAAGCACCATTATCTAACTACAGTAAAAAATCAAAATCCCATTTTAGCGGAGAACTTCTGCCTCTGGAAATGCTTTTGTACATTTCCACGACCAACCTCCTCTGATGGGAGGCTAATTATAGGCTTCAATATGCACCTGGGTGAAAATTAACTTTTAAGCAGCCTTTCAAATAAACGGTTTTTAATTATTATCATTATGTAAAAGCTGCATAAATGCCTTTAATTGTACTTATAAAGTAACATTTGCTATAATCACCTCTAATATCCAGGAGCAACCACAAGAGTTTTCTTTTCTTTTTTTTTTTTTTTTTTGTTAAAGTAAAAATAGAAGGAACCCTCATTATTGAGTCACAGGTCATTTTGTTTTATTTTATGAGCACAAATGTTATTGAAATACATCAACTGCTAAAATTTAACATGAACTGAATGCTAGTTACTCAAAATTGAACTTAAAATACCTTGAAAATATGTTTAATTACTGAAAAAAGTATACATATCAATATACAAGTTATTCAACCATAATGTTGAATTTTGTGATTTGATTAGGCTTGTATATTGGGCAGGACAGTTTTAAAGAGAATTAAGATTGTATATTCACATTTTAAAAATTTATGTAAAATTATTTGATGCTTCCATATTTTTATTGTCTTTTTAAGAAATGATACTGCTTAAAATTGCTGTGCATGTGTGTGTGTCTGCCTATGAGTCACAAAATAACTTTTGTTTCCACAAATTGTTGCCAAAAGACAAAATGAACCACAGGTCTATTTTTATTCAAACTTAACCAAAAAATTTTTCAAAAACTCATGCAAACCCAACAAAAACACCTTTAAAATAGCAGCTTGAGGTAGAAATGATGAAGGGGCGGGGAAGAGAGGCAGTATGCTGTCATTATATGGGGTGATGGTAGCAGCAGATTCAACTTTTGGTTTTTTGTTTTTCTTTTGATTTTTTTCCCTCTCCAGCTACTTTCTATTAGAAATGTGTGAGAGATGAAAATGCGTGGTATTTTAAAATGTATCATTTTAAAAAAGGTTTTAATTTGGGATAGAAAAAGTATTATTCCAGGCAATTATTCAAAAAGTAGCTATTAGAGTAATGATTAGATTAAATGAACTATGATGTTTATTTTTAATATTATATGTAATCATAAATCTAGTATCAGAAAATTCTGATGTTAATTTATTCAATCTCATATGCTCAGCTATGTTCATAAAATTTACATATTTACATTATTGGCTATGGCTTTTAACAAACTTCAAATGGAAGGTGCAAAGTTATAGCATGGCAAGAATCATAATAATGAGTTTAGTTGAATTAAAGGATTTGGAGGTAGAAGCTGAGATCTGTGATTATATTTTTCCACTCTGCTTAAGATTATTTCCAGCCTTTGTTTAGAAGGGGGCCTTTATTAGTGAAGGCATTGTAAGTTCTATTTTGATGGGGGACAGGTTTATGTGGCACTCATTCCCCAGCCGGGTTCAGCCTACTTTGAGTAATTTCATCCTCCTAAAATGGATTCATTTCTAGACATGTAGAAGAGAGATACTAAACGCCAAGTAAACCAATGGATCGCTCAAACTATGAAAATATCATTGGACATGACTTCACAGATCTATGCATTTCTCACAAGAAAGATTTGTAACCAGTAATGACATATTTTTAGTTTTTACAGTTTTTATAAATGTTATGTTCTGCAAACTTGAAATAAATGGAGGGCAAGTGTATTCTTTATTCTTTATTATAGGATATTACAGTAAAGAAATGGCTTGAGAGAAGACTGATCGTGTGAATCAGATTCATAACTTTTAACAGGCATTTACAGGTTGAGGAAATGTCTATCCCTTTATATCTCATGTAGCCCAAGGAATAAAAGAATGAAAACATAAAGAAAACTTAATATTGCTTTTAATACATATATTTTAATTAATTTCAGTTAATTCTAAAGACTCTTATTTTTATGAATTATGTTGTCTCCTAAATAAGTAAAAACTATCTAGAAAGCAGAGGCTTCATTATTCTCTTTTCTCTTCTCACCTACTGATTGTCCACAGCCAACATTCAGTTCCTTTAACAAATCCATCAATAAAGGAAGTATGAAAATTTGGATGTGAAGTGACAGCATTTTAGGAATGTTTCCTAGTTTATATGGCTGATGATAGCATTAAACTTGTTCCCCAAACTACAAAACCTCTTCTTGACCAATCCAGTATCGCTTTTATTAAGACGTCATATATATACATACCTCACTCAAATTAGAAATAAGGTCTATTTGTCTTTCTTTATTGAAAAGCATGGAATTTATGAAGTGCTAACATCATCATCCTTTACCTTGACATAAAAATCACAATTGTTGAAAATACACACACAAGAATTTTAGATTTTGAGGATGTAAGTGTATCTTATCTGTAAGATGAGGGAATATAGTATAATGAAGTATATTTAGGACAAGAAATTGTGTCAACAAATAATTATGATTTTGTATAAGGTTGTCCATAATTTTTCTTTAGATGCCTTAATCCAGAAAATGGACTACATTTATTTGGCAAAATTATACATCACTTTGTAGTTTTCCTGAAAATACAACTTAGGATGCTATTTTTATGATGTTTGTATTAATCATGAAAGGCTGATAGACAATTTTACATTACTATATCAATAAATAGAAAATATTGATTTTACATGCTTTGATTTGTCAGGTATAGACATAAAAAACACAGACATTGTGTCCCTACAGGAGGTTTTTTTCTTTTTGGTTTTTCTTTGAGTAAACTGTTAGCTACTGGAACATCCCATTTGTACAGTGTCCCATTTGCTGAGGCATCATATCCACTCACTATTGAGTAGACTTGAGCAACACAAATGTGATGGCTAAGCTACTGACTCACGTAGAATAATTATTATTCTTGTCTTTTAAGGACAAATCCTATAGCCTGCTTTGAAATCCCAGGATACTAAAAAGGGAAGCTCAAGTATTAGATGTCTGAAGTCCACACTGCATGCTCACAGTTCTATTCTTATAATAGTACAAAGAGCTTATGTCCTTGATGCTATGATAATGATAAATGGAATAACCTCATCCCATTGAAAGCACAGCAGCTATTTTAAGCATCTTCACTCACAGAATTTGGTCAAAAGAACAGAGTACCAAAGAAGCTGATGTGGAAGAAGAGATCTCGGGCTTGTTACTCTTATACATTTGGCACTTGCCAATACTGGAGGGGCCTCAAAATAAAATCAGGGGTATATTTTACCAAAAGGTAAATTATATTTTTATAGTAAACTTCTTTATTACATAAGAGACACTTATTTGAGCAATTTTATAGTCAATATATCTAGTGTATGTATAGGTGTTTATTTTTTTTTCTGGACTTAAATTTTTCGCGAACATTTTTCTTTTGTTTCTGTGAATATGATCACATTATGACATCTACCTTAAATAAAATGTGTCATATTTTATTTTTGGCCTTAACTTTATATTTAAATCTCAATTTTCGGAACCATCCATAGCAATGCCCCCTCGCCTTAAACACACAAACTTGTAAACAAAATCAAGACACTTACGACTAATCTATGCAATGTTGAATGTTGTTTCTGAAAAAGACCCCATAAGCTGAAATTGTTACCCGAAATTAAATTACCTGGATACACACCAAAGGAACATGTAAATGACTATCTGGAATTCTCATTTAGACTTGTTTTGAACTAGAAGAGATATATAATTTCTTAAATAGCAACACAAACTCATTATTTATTTAATTTTTATAGCATGTATTCAGTTAGAGAGTTCCATTATAGTTTTAAAGAGTGACCTTGGATGTGTATCAGAGTTGAGAATTTGAAGACAATTGGAGTAAATAAGTTGGGGACGGCCGTCTTGGCTACACGGATGAACAAGTGGAAGAGGAAATATATAAGAAATCACAGAAATTTTGTGTGTGTGTGTTGTATGTATTCACACATATATAGTCATATATAGTGACTCCTAAAATCTATAAATGAGGATTAGGTTTTAAAGGCTGAAATGGATATATGGCTGCTGTAATTCATATCAATATCATCATCCTGATAACAAGATGGTGTTTGTCAGGTTCTCTCTTTTGATGTCTTAGCAATGAGACCCTCAGAAAATAAAAATGAGAAATAGTAATAAACAGTTCATAATTGAGGTACCTATTAATTAAGGTGTTTCTACTAACTGTAAGGGAGTGATTGATATGCGACAGGTATGGTGGGAGCAACAGGGATAAAGGAATGTAGCACAACGGGAAGAGAAATGCCTGTCCCGTATGTATCCCAACCTTCCTTGCTGCATCAAAGATCTTCTAGTCCTGCAAGAATGTGCAGACTTCCTGGGTTGATATCAGTCAGGATCCAGTTAAGAAAATAGAAACTACTCTGTCTTTCACAAAAGGGATATTTATCACACGTTGTTGATTACATAGATGCATTAGGCGTGTGTGATTTAACGCATTAGTACTTTCTTTTCAGAACATTGCATGATTCCATGCTATTTTACTAAAGGGGTTTTAGGAAGTTAAAGTTGGTCATTGTTTTCCCCTGAGATATTTTAATACTATATGTTTGAGAACGATAACAAAACTTTTAAAGGGGATGCTTTTGTTATTTCTTGAATAATCGATCACATATATAAACACTCACAGAATGCATATAGGCCTACCTTTACCAAAAGTATGTTGTGCATATGTATATAATCTAAGAGCTTTAATGAATGGGATATTTATGTATATATATCCACATATGAATTAGAAAAGTTCTAGAAATCAACCAATCTTAAGAATCCCAATTTAAAAATGAAGAAACTGAGAATTTCTCTTAAATATTTTAACTAATGTGTACTTTGATTCTTGTAATATCAGTCACCTCCTTGTCAAAATATATATATGCATATTACATACACATGCACATAGTCTCTGAGAGGACATAGGAATTTAAAAACGTAAAAAGAAAGCAAAAAATATTCCCACTCTGAATCTCAAAAAATCTCCAATGCACTCTTTCTTCATCATATAATCTATTTGAATTATATTCCAAAATATATATATTTATACATAAACATACTTATATATAAAGATAAATATATTTAATCTATATTATATATTTTAAAAGATTTAACAAATAACATCTAGAAAATATTTTAATTGTTATAATTTCAGAATGATAGCATACAATGTATATATTATGAATAAATAGGATACATAGCTAATTACAAGTTTTCACTTTTAATATAATTAGGATTTTCACAAGAAATTAAACTAATAACACAAGACATTTGATACTTCTCAATAACACATTGAACAAGAAAGAAAAAAGTTAAATGACTACCAAAATGTGTAAAATTCAAGTGATTTAAACATCAAAACTTTTAAAAATATTTACTTTAGAATTTAGATATTTTCATTACCTTAGCCAAATAGAGTTATGAAATATTTAATGAATTAAGAAAATCTTGTACAAGGACAAATCCCTTATAAATATATTGAATGCTATTTTTCATTAGTCATATCTTGAATTTCTACTTTTCATTTGCCTCAAATTTATTACTCTAAATTTAGCTAGATTCTACCATTTTATTTTTTTACTCAATAGAAATACTGTTGTTTATCAATTCCTGGAACATAATAGTCAATCAGCCTTGACTAAGTCTAATTTAGTGAGTTTATATACTGCTTTTCTGTATATGAAATAAGATCACTTATTTTTTCTTACAATATAAATGGTATCATTGCTGATTTCCTACGCATATAAGAATTGAATTTCTTCAGATAAATCTTATGTTTCTTTTGTGCCCACAAAGACATCTGGATAGTCATCAGAAGAGTAAAAATCCCAACTAGAAGAAAAAAGAAATAATTACCCTTTCTTTCTTATTTCTATGATGGTTATAGCAACTTATGTTAGAAAAAAACTATCATATATACCTCTTAAAATGTTCTTCAGATGTTGCATATTTGTCTATCAATTTTCTTTACTCATATTCCTTGCCTAGCATAATATATGTTTAATTGATATTTGTTGCATGAATGAATAAACACAGAAAACACATAGCAGAGATCAAAATAAATCCACATTTTTTATATCTCACTGCCACAAAATACTCCCAAATAAGAAATTTTTTAATCTCTGAATTTTTCAATAATAGTTTCCCATATGTTTATAGTATATAGTATACACACACATACATATAACAAACCACATTAATTATGATTCAAAATTTTTGTAAAGTGGAACCTATCCCTTCTAATACATTGCGTTCAGTGCAATTCAATTCTCTTGTGTGTATTAAAATGCCCAGCACTCAAGATGTTACACTCATGCTCCCAGACCTTCCTTCACAGACACTCATGGACACTTGAAGAGACAGCCTCTACACATGTCTGTGCACACACACATGAAACAGTTTCAAGTGAAGTGCATTATTACTACTACTTCTTTATAACGAGACTTCATTGCTTAATAAATATATTTGGATGACATTTCCTCTCTTGAATTAAGCTGCGATTACATAGAGACACACAGTAATAATATTCCAGTATTTTTAATACTGCTAAAATACCGAAAATAAAAATACAAGCATAAGATCCTTTTGCAAACATGCCAAACTTTGGTACTATAGCAACTTGCCCCCAGAAACCAGTTCTCCAAAAAGTGCATTTACTTCAATTAATTGTCGGTAAACCTAAATCTTACCTGGCAGTGTTTGTGTCATGATTGTGAAACTAATCCATGATCCAATCTGTTAGATTAAGACATAAATTAACAAATAGCTATGGTTAATCTAGTAATCTGTTCATTGGTGGCATTAAATAGGCACTTTGAAAGCTTAAAACACAGTGGAAAATTACAGGTAGAAATAAATTTCCCCCAAATAAAAATTTCACTGTCAAATATGATAGTCATAAACAATCCCATAGAGCAGTATCATATTCATAAGAAAATGGAGAACATTTTTCCAAAAACTTTGATAAAATTAAAATCCTGAAACATCTCAAGACATTTCATATAAAGATTATAAAAATGTCTTTTAGTATAGATACATATACTTACAAATATTCCTTTTTCTGCAGAGAAAGTTGTGGTTGACATGTTCCAATTTCCTATGCCTATAACTTGAATTGAAATCTATATCGTAATCTATATCTCTATGCCTATATCTACAGATAAAACCTACATATATGTTAATCTATAATACATATAAAAACATAAACACATGCATTTAATATATCATCAAATAAAGTCCAATAGTGTACCTCATAGGTGTAGTTAGGACATGAAACCAGGAAAAACATCCATGTGAAGGGGTTATAATTTGGACTTGGAAAACAGGCATTATTTCCTTTCAGAAAGGAGAGCAAAATGTCAATGATGTTACATATTGCAAATTTGATCATATACTTATTATATAATTCTAAATTCCCTAGAACAACTATATACTATATGAAATGTCATCATTTATTTATAGAACCTATTTCAGAAATTTCTTGGAAGAGACCTAGTTTCAAATGTTATGACCTTTTGAACCTGTCATTTCTGACCATGCCTACAGCTATGCTGCTGTAAGATTACAGAATACATCATGATAATCATTTCTTTAAGATTTTAAATAACACAATATGTAAATATTATTTTGTGTATCATAATAGTTGCAGCAGTTGCATATTGAGATTAATAAATGCATTTTAACAATTCCATGCCTCTTCCTATTCTCCTGTGTCAAAGAAGATATTTTTGGTTGAGATTATCAAATAGCTCACACCTCTCTTTCTATTCAATTAGTGAAAATAAAAAGGAAATTTTATAATGATGTCATTTATATCAAAAAAGTGTGAAAATCTCTCATAAAAGGATTACAGTGAATATCACTATAGTTAATATGCAGAAAATCCACATAAATTGTTTCTGCTCAGCAATCAGGATAGTTATTTACAGCTCTCATTATACTTAGCATATTGTCCCTTGATTTTTGTTAGTTATTTTTCGCCTTTCCAATTTTTTTCAAGAAACATTTTAGATAAATTTATAATGATTTCAAGTTGAACTTTGAGCTGTGACATTTGTAAAAGTAAATCTGAATTATAAAATTACTGTTTATTCTCCATAGCAAGATTTAATCAGATAACACATCAACTAATCTCTTTTAGTTGTAACTCTAAAGTCATAATGAAATGTCAGTATGTTGTTTTCAAGACTGTAACTATTGTTGAAATATCAAAGTAAAAAATATATTAGGTACTGTTCAGATTTCATGCACTGCTTGTTTCAAGATAAGGATAAATATGTAAGCCATTTAATATTACCAATTCTCTTGGTAACATTTATGTAAACACCTTTGTGTAATTTTCATATATTCATCAAAAGAAAGATAATTGAGGAACCTACCCACGTTATAGTAACTGCATTGCAGAGGTGGAAGATACTCACAAGATAATCTGGGTTAAAGCCTTCTAGTTCAGCCACTGGAGGAAGTGGAATGATCAGAGCCCACAAATACCCATTTCTTCCAGATGCAGTTCATAGATTAAATAACCAATATGTCTTGTGACACAGAAAAACATTTGTAGGTAGATATTGTCTCAAGTGTACATAGTAGCTGTCAGTTGTAATAATATGTGAGTTTAGGTGTTACTGATTTAATACTTACATTCCCATGATATGTTTTCTCAACCTATAGTTACTATTTATAATAGAGCATCTATTAAAAAAAGTCTGACGATTTTTTGAGGTTATAATACTGCACCATCCAAATTCTACTTTAGGCATAAAGGGTTTATTCCACAGCTTCAGGGAGTACTGCTGCCAGAGAACCTTCAATTCTTAGCAACCCCTGTGAAAATTGCCCAGCTGAAGGGAGCAACTTTTTCCAAGGTCACACTCACTTTTTGGTTTATCCTTAATCCAATATTTGATTAATATGGCAAATTGATGAGACTCAACTCCCAACAACATTGATTGTTGATCCTGGCTTTAGAATGCCCCATACGTTCATCTGAAATGTTCATTGACACTGTATTGTTATCAATTTCCTACTGAAACATGATTTCTTTCTCCTCATCCAAAAAAATCACTCCCTAGCAAAACTCCTAAATGCTAACCTCTCTCTCAGCATCTGCATCCCAGGAAACTGAACCTATAGTAGTTGACACCAGGAATGGCCCAAGAAGCAGATGCTGGAATGACATTTTAGAGTTGAATGATCTCCTGAGGAGCCTGCAATATGTATCCATCATTGATAGTAGGTGCAGAAGATAGTTGCTGGTACAAGGTAGCTGTGCAAATGTAAAACTTTTACCAGTGGTGTACTGGTATGTTTTATTGATGGAAGGGAATGCTTTATTTGGTCCAATGGAATTAAATGGTAATTACTATCAATGTTCTTGACAAAGATAGCCAAAACTGAAACTAATAATTGACAATGAAAAGCTAAGTGTGTAAACTAGAGGATCTCGTTGGTAGCATACAAAGAAGCTCCTCCTGCAATGAGAGAAAGGCAGAGAAAGCTGAAGACCAGGCCCAGGACTTAATCGCAGGAGTAGTCAAGCTCCAAAGAATATACAAGTCCAGTCTAAAGCAGTTCTGCTAAGCTAAGGTCTTTGTCCACAAAATCTTGGAATATATAGATTTTCATGTAGGTCCCTGAGCCTACAGAAGGGGCCCACTCCTCCTTATTAAAGCTTAGCATACCTCCTTGCTTAAAGGTAATACAGAGGCCATTGTGTTGCAAGAAAATCCCCTCTAGGATCTTCCCCATGTCCCCTCTTAACCCCTATGCTATAGTTAGGATTGCATCCCATAACCTACCTGAGTTTGTTCTGGTTCTGATAAGGAGAAAAGGAATTATGCACCAATGAAGCCATAGGACCCACCCAACATGAACAAGCAAATTATAGGAGAATACATATGTAATGATCGAGTTCTAAGGGTGCTTGATAAGAGGGGCAAAACATAACGTTGGATAAGGGTAGGTTTATGTTGTTGGAGCACTGTCCTGGATATAGAATTTAATGCCCTGCTAATCTAGTACAAACACACTAACACATATCTGGAAGCATGAACAAGGCAATGGCCCACAGTAAGCGAGGAAGAAATGTTAGAATCCCTATGGCAGGCAGAGAAAGAAGGTGTTAAATGGCTTAAAAAAGTGGGGATCCTAAAGTAGATAGTCTGTATAAGCCTAAAAGGGAAGCTCCCTTTCCATGAGAGGATATTTTTTCCCCTCTTCCATATTCCCTTGTTCTTTCCCATGTTCCATGGAAGCATCTAGAGGATACACCATTTTCCAAAGCTTTAAGGGATGTGTTAATGAAAGGGCACCACCATCACTGAGATTAGTGTTGGCTTTCTGCAGTTCCAGGGTGACTGTAAGTGATGTCATCTTAGAACTGGGATGACTAGTAGTGATTAGGATAAGAGGATCCTTCCCCTCCTCCAAATCAAAGCCAATTCTAGTTGCACTTAATTGTCATAAGCCAGAATGAGTGGTAAGTTCAGAAGAGGTTTGATCCACAGAAAAGTGGTTAAAAGAACACAATGTTTCTGGAGGCTAGATTGATGGATACTCCACTACACTATTTCTAAATTTAAGCAAACAAAATAAATTAGAAATGAATAGTGCAGAGACTTTGGGAAGCTAGCTCAATATAAAATTCACTATTCCTTTCCCAGTTTTTGGACTTGAACCAGTTGTAAGACACTGAACTCATTGATGGAAGAACAGTCCGGAACCCCAGGAAGAAATACCCTGAAACACCAAAGCAAGTAACATGATAAAGATTCTCACATTCCTTCACTAAAAAGGTCACTAAATGATCTATGGTCATTTGTTTGGGGAATTGTATGCTAGTGAAAGTAGAATATCCCTACATTTCAAGGACTGTTTTAGACACAGTGAGTCCACCACGTCCAAAGTGGTCATTTCCCCAGACACTGAATGAATGATTGGACTATACATACTTTGTAGTTCGCACAACCTCCATATTGATTTCTTGGCCTTTGGAGCAAGAGCTATTGCAGTGGGGAAAAGCAAGTGGAAGCCTCTGAAATTGCACCCATTCCTCTATAAGTATAAAACAATACTGTATCCCAGGGAGAGATTAGTGCCACACTTAATATCTAAAAGTATGCTTGAGTGATGTTCTCCATTGTATCACCATTTAATTAACTTCTCTAAGCCCTGCAAAAGAAAGATGTATTTTGGAAGATGACGAGACCTGCAAACTTGATCAAACATTATCCACCACTGCAATTGATTACCAGATATGGTATCTTCACTAAAGAAGATTAACCAAGGCTTGGGTGTAGGGAGATAGCCACTGAATTAATGAATGTGTTTTTTTCCATCTCTATTAGAAAAAAATAGTTTACTTTTCCTTAAAATGGACAGTAGCATACATTTTCAATTTTTTTCTAAGACTATTTTAATATTCCTACCCTCTGTCATAAAATAGCTCAAGGAGACTCAGACTGATTGGACACCTCACTGAAAATCACACTCTTGTACTGTATCAACAACATTATACTATTCATACTGGATGAGTAAGGAGTAGCTAGCATGTAAAGACATGCGTGGGGGTGTGGGGGGTGGCTAATAAACACTACAAGGTTTTAGGGGCATCAGTAAAATGTTTTGAGGCCAAATGATTTGGGGCATCACCTCCAAAACAGAAGAAATGCATTGCAATTTGTGCCTCCCACCATTAAGAAGAAAGCAAATGCCTTATAGGCCTCTTCCAGTTAGGGAGGTATCATATCACACACCTGGGAAATCTGCTTTGAACCATACACCATGTAGCACAAAAAGCTGCAATAGTTTAGTAGGGCTCAAGGCAGAAACCTGCAGCAGGCTCAAGTTTTAGTGCAAGCACTCCTGCATTTGGGCCTTAAAATTAGGTAGATGCTCTATACTGAACCTATCATTGGTGGGAAAAAAGTTGTGGAATTTATGGCAAGCCCCAGTGGGATAATCACAACGCTGAATCCTGGTATTCTGGAGCAGACCGTGCCATTTGTAGAGGAGAATTATAGTTCTTTGAGAAAATAGTCCTGGCGTGCTATTGAATCCTGCTAAAGATTAAGATCCTATTCTAGAGACACCAGTGACCATGTGGTCCTAATTGTGCATCATAAGATGAGTTCTGTTAGACATAGAAAGTCATAGGTTGGGTAAGACCAGCAATAATCCGTTGTAAGATGCAAGTGGTATATTCATAGTGAAACATAAGTAGGACAATAAGGTACCAGCAAAATGCATTAGCAGGTATTCTAGAAAACCATGTTATCCACCACTGTTGAACCAATGTGTCTCCTTTGACTCACCCATATGGCCAATTCAGGGGTTCCTTAAAGCCAGCTGAAAAATGAGGAAGAGCCTGAGCATGGTTTAGGGACGAGTTGGCTGGTTTGTGAGTATAAGCCAAAAAATGCATGGCAGCTGCATTCTAGTCGCATTCAGGGGTCACGTTAAAAGACAATAGTGGGGGGAGGGGTGGAATTCTCCCAATGGGCAGAGTTTCTGGAGTTGAAAGAGAGGTGTCCAAGGCTACAATATCCATCAAATCACAGGCAGTGTCAAATGGACACACAAGTCAGGAATGTCCATAAATATGAGTGGACATGAAGTGTAAAGATCTTTGTATCACACGTTAATGCCCAACAGGGACCATCTATGATGGAAGAGACAATAAACAACAGGCAGAAAAGATGACTCAATGTCAGCCAGCCTCTGTAATGGACTATTCCATTGCTGGCAAATGGGTGATAGAAGGGAGTATGGTGGCTGGAATTGAAGCTATGCTTGGCTCCATAGCATGGGCTCCCATTTACCAGGGCAGATCTAGCTATTGCTGCTCCCAAGTGTCAAAACTGCTAGCAAGAAAGAACAATAGGGAGACCATAATAAGGCACCATCGCTCATGGAGACTTACTAGTAACCTGATAGCCAGGTGATTTATTAGACCAATTTATTCTGAAAGGGGGCAGTAATTCATATTCACAGGAAAATTTCCTGTGAAAAACATATTTCACAGACCCACACTCTGTGAAAGATTTTCCCTTTCTTTCCTTCACATCCTGAGTCCTATTATCTGAGGGCTTACATAACAGTTGATCAATTAACATATCTCCATAACATACTGTAAGTTTAAGGAATTGACTTTTCAAAAAGGAGGTCCAGGAGTGAGTCCATAACCATGGGAACTTCTCATATCAAATTCAACATCATCAAGAAGTTGCCAACCTGGTGGATTGATGGACTGGTTGAAAGCATAGCTAAAGTGCTGACTTAGGGGCAAGGTACATCTTGAAACCGACTATAAACTGTAGCTGATAGTTGAATGGAGACCTTTCTGCATCCCAAGACAGAACATTCCCCATCTGGGGACATGGATCTTAAAACCTGAAGACTTTAGAGTTGTGGAGATGGAAGTACTATGGTTGACAGGGTAATTGACCATGATCATGAAGAGGAGGTATGCCTGCTGTTATACAATCTGGTAAGGAGAATATATTTTGCCTCTAGAACTTGGATACCTCTTGGTACTCCCTTGACCCATGGACAAAGGCCACAGGACATGGAGACAATCTCAGACTCTCAAGATGAAGGTTTATGTCATGCCAACAGATAATCTCTGAGATGTTAAATGTGCCCATTGAAGGTAAAGGAAATTTAGGAGTTTGTGGAGAAGGAAAACAGTGCAAATCAGTCATTATACCAAGACCACATGCAGTGGTGAAGGCTGTGTAATTTCCCACTAGCATGTCTCTTTTAAATTTCCCCCAGAAAGAAAGGCCCAGTAACATCCTCATGGGGCTGCTCCCAGAAAGTATACAAAAATGTGGATCTGTGAAGTAAAAGAGTGGACTGTGATGGATGCTGTGATATGCTGCCTAGATCGCCATCGGGAATAATGGATTTCTTCCATAACTGCTGGGAGTGCTGGTAGCAGAAAGCTTTCAACTGTCAGACCTCCCGAGAGGATGGCCTTGACTAAAAAGAGTTCTTATCCCAGGCCATTCGCACTTCTCAGGGAGACTCAAATCAAAATTACCTTTCCTCTAGTCATTCCAACTTACGGCAACTCTAAAGGGTTATCCTAGCTTCAGATATCCCTATAGAATTGACTGAGGCCAAACTTGAGACAGCATCATAGCTCAATCTCCCTCTCAGCACAATTCTCCTTCCTTCATTCTCTTCCCCACTTCATAATAAGCTTCTTTTAAACTGATTCCATATCAAATTTTGTCTCCTGGGGAACACATTTTGTGACACCTTGTTTAAACAGTTTATTAGGTGGTTTGCCTACATGTAACTCATGCCTAAACCACGTCTAAAAGACAGATCTTACTACAAAGTTAAATTAATATGTAAGTGGGGAGATAAAAATCAAAGAGTAGCAGAGACTCATTTATAGCTGACACAGAAACTGATAGTTAGATAAGGATTTTATGTAAGAAAAGAGAATATATTGAGTGTGGATATCTAGAATTCATGATCAAAGAAGAGAGTCTACCTTGAGAAAGGTCTGAGACCTGATATATTAGAATACTGGACATGGAGAACTGAAATAAAACAGTTTGAAAGTAGTGAGGCCAGAGGTTTTTGTTCTAGAAGGCACTGCTTCCAAGAGAGAAAATAGTATATGAAGGCAGCACAGATGGGGAAGACGTTGCTTGAAGGCTTACAGGCGAAGAGAAAGAAGGAAATGATTCTGGGACTTATGGAATTTAGAGAATCAAAAAACACAATGAGGGGCCAGCCTGATGATATAGTGGTTAAATTCACATGCTCTGCTTCAGCGACCCAGCGTTCTTGGGTTTAGATCCTGGACCCAGGCCTACACACTGCTCATTAAGCCATGCTGTGGGGGCATCCCACATACAAAATAGAAGAAGATTGGCACAGATGTTCCTCAGCGCTGTTCTTCCTCACCAAAAAAGAAAAACAGAAAAAACCTACACATTGAAACCCCTATCCCTTCCAGAGCACACTTAATTCTCTCAAGTCTTCACTTCAATCACCCCATCTGTAAAAACATGTGTTATTTCTCTTCAAGGACAGTCCACACACTTAAAAAGGAAAATAAGTTGATCAGCATTCGTATAGGGCTTCTATGTGAATAAAATGGAAAGTGAAAACCTTCTTTTTTTCTTGCTAATAAAATTAACCCCCACAAAAAAAAACAGAACATACACAGAAGCATTTGCAGATATCAAAGAACATAACCGTTAAGAAATCCCCAAACTCAAAATAAATATGGACAAAACAGGAAGAACAAAATTTAGAGTTAATTGTACTCAAGAAAGAAATTGTAGAAAAAGAAAAAATCATCTCAATAATGTGGAACATATTTCAATTTGCCTAAGGGTACAATGTTCAATAGAATTTAAGCAGATGATTTTAAGCAGATGAATTTAAGCAGATGAACAAAAACAGCCAAAAAAAAAAAAATGAAACAGTTAAAAACAGAGAGATGATGATAGAGATACAAGATAGAGGCAGATGTAACATATGTATAATTTAACTCCACCACTCTCCTACAGTCAGCAATGGAATGAAATGAATTTTAAAACTGTAATAAAGCTTCATAGAACTAAAAAAAGATATGAATCAACCTACTTGAAGATTCCATCATGTTTCTAGGAAAATTGATCTGGGATTATCAACTCTAAGACACACCCTACAAAATTAGTAGACTTTATTGACAAAGAAAAAGTCTTCTGAGTCTCCAAGCAAAAAAAAAGTCAATTAACAAAGGAGAGAAGAGTAGATTGGCATCTGGTTTCTCAAGAGCTATGTACAAAGCAAGATAAAGGGTGAAGTAAGCACACGTACACATGCACAGTATCTCTCACATGAATAATTTCAAAGTCATGTTTGACTTAAAATTTTCATTTTCACACAATATTCAACATAGATAAAGAAACTTGAGCAAGGTCAAGACTAAAATTTGTGATACTCATAACATTGGCAATGTTAGCATTTTATAGGATTGTGTGGTATTTTGCTTCTACACTAAAAATAAATCAGACTGTCAGAAGTTTTTCATCTGGGCTTCACATACCTCCAAAGAGAATTCAGTGGATCTATGAATTTGGATCAGATAAAAATGGCATCCAACCTCTTAATGAAATGTGTGCTTTGCTTCATACTTCAAATTCAGACAACAAACCACAACAGCATTTGATTAATCTGTTAACTTTTTTCAGCAAGAGAAAGTCCAGATATTTTCAAAGCATATTACAGTTGTTTTAGATATCCATATATATAATTTATGGTCATCAGTACTCCAAAATTAAAGTAGTTACCATAGTGTTATTTAATGTCTTAATAAGAAACATATTATTATATTACAACATTCTTGATATGTTCCAAAATATTGTAATATGTTCCAAAATTTGTAATTCTATGTATCATATGAAAAAAATTATTCTGGAAAGTGTTTCATATGCTTCAGCAGCCTGCCAGAAATGTACAAGGCAAGAAAATGTTAAGAAATTCAAGTAGACAGTAAAATACACTTGAAATGACAAATGTGCCTTTATATTTTCAGCTGAATTGATAGCAACATGAAGTCCAAATGTTGACCATTGCTCTATGAAATGTACAATTAGAATTATGTATCATTTATAATAATCAGCTATGAATCCCTACCTATAATTGAGCCTGAATGAGAAGATTGATTTAACCAAAATATCTGCAAATGATTTGGACTCTGTAAATTTTTTCAAATACTTTTTAACTAACAACCAAATTACAAATACTTTCCCAGGCATTGCTTGTATCAATTATTGTGCAAATTAGATCAAAATTGAGCACTAACCTATGTAATCTGGATATTCATCAATGGATTTCATATTGCTTTACTTCCAAACCATGTGTTTATTTTTTTCACATATTTAAGTGAGATTGTTGTTTGGGGTGTGTTGGGGGAGAATGTGTGCATGCATACTTCATTTTACAGAAACCATTATTAGGGTATATGATTTGGTTCAAATATTTGGAAAATTTAGGCATAAAAGGGTAAGGATTGGGGCATACTTTCTTAAGTGTTCCCAACTATTGCTATTTCCCTTTTAAAAAATTGTTGATTTAAGGCTTTGAAAAATAATAATTAAGATAATTCACTCTAGAGAAGTTTAAAAGGAAAAGGGACTAACCTGTGTGATTGGGATGAGCCAACACAACGTTGATGAAATGATTTCCAGCTTCACAAATCTGCAAAACATTTTCAACTTTTCAACAGTTGTGTGTACCTGTTTTCAACAGTTTTGTGTACATTCAACAGTGTGATGTACCTGTGTCTCTTAAAAAAGAATGTATTCTGTATATAAATATCATGTAATATATTAATCCCAAAGATTTAATAGATATATTATTACTCTAATTGTAAGGAAAGGAAATTTTGTATTATAACAATGAAATCAGCCAATTGTGGGCATATAGAGAATCAAAATAATGTCACCCTGAGTTAGAAATTCTGAAAATACTCCTGACCCTATTTAATAACTGGGTTCAAATTGCCTGGTTAATCAGGTTGCGCTTATTATCTGCTTTGTACTTGTTATAGTTGGTAAATTTTCATGGCTTGAAGAGATAAGTCATGTTGCTTAAGATAGACTTAGCATAGGTTTACATATTCTAAGTTTATCGACACAGTGGCAACCCTTCTACTGCAAGGTTGGTAGTTTGGTTTCCAGCTGGTTTCAGCTCAGTTTAGAAAACCTATTGTAACTGTCCCACAAAGACAATTGCTGCTTGTCTGTCTTCTGACCCCTTGATCATGTACACTCCACTGGCTGTCCCTGTTAGTAGGCCACTGTGAACTTCTAAGAAGCTCGAGCCAACATCTCCTGTAGCTATCAATGCTTTCAATTTGCAACGTGTCCTCAGAAGGTAAGACCCTTTCCTTTGTCTGCCATATAAGCTTATCTGATTTAACACAAAGTATGTATTCAACATATAAATACTGTTATTAATAACAGATTACATTATCCAAAATCTTTACTGTTGAGAGTCATTCAATTTTTCATTATAATCTATCCCATAGGTTGAACACCCTTTTAACTCAGTGCCTTTAAGGCTATTAATCTCTTAATATATATCTTATTTTGTTCTTTTCAACAAATTTTGTATGCATATAACAATATTCCTATAATTGTACAAGAGGCTCCTAGTTTCTCAAGTTATGAAGAATGCAAAGCTGAGGGGCCGGCCCAGTGGTGCAGCTGTTTAGTTCACGCTCTGGCAGCCCGGGTTTCATGGGTTTGGATCCCAGGCACCTGCCAATGCACTGCCTGTCAGCCATGCTGTAGCGGCGTCCCATATAAAGTGGAGGAATATGGGCACGGATGGTAGCCCAGGGCCAGTCTTCCTCAGCAAAAAAGAGGAGGATTGGCAACGGATGTTAGCTCAGGGCTGGTCTTCCTCACAAAAAAAAAAGCTGAATTTTGCATTTTCAGATAACAGTTTTACAGCTGAAATTATTTACATGTGAATGTGGTTAAGACTGTAGGCTTTTGGTTGGATGGACTTGTGTTCAAATCTTGTATCTTTCACTTGCTCTTGTTAGAAATTAAGTGATTTAGATATTTGAATTTTCATTTCTTCACCTAAATGCAAATATTAATTCCTATCTCATAAGTATTTTATGATGATTAAATGAAATCAAGTATCGGACACGAATTGCTCAATAAAATTATTGTGAGAATTTGTTACCAATGTCATCAATAAATCTTCCCCAGAGAATTTTCCTACAGTGATCTCATTTCTCTAAATTTCTGTCTCACACATTGTCAACACTATAAAACACTTAGTTACCAAATTAATGATTTATTATATGTCTGTTTGGTCTTCATATCTTTTGCTCGTCTTTCAGTCCAGACACTGTGTCCTTTAGTAGGTGAACGGACAAACTGTGGCTGTGACTCCAACCAAATTTAGGTATAAAAATTGATTCCTATGTATATTATTATTTATATCAGATACTTCAGGAGATTTGAGAGGAAACTAAAATGGCAAATGATGAGAAAACAGAGTCCTAGATTTTGTTTTAAGTCTTCAATGACAAGTAAATGTAAATCTTTTTATCGGTGTCTGTCAATAGTAGGCAAAGGATCAGAAAAAAATTGTCACAGCCAAATCTGAGCAGACTGCTGAGAAAGAAAGCACTTAAATGTGGCACGCTTCTCTTCCCTCATTCATCTCACCCACAAATATCAAATAGTCCCAAGCATTTTCCTAGCCTTTCTGTGATTTCCACAGCAGAGTCCCACTCTCCTCTACCTTTATTAAATGTCATAATATGTTGTCCCCAGCATCCTCTCCCCTAGTCAAAAACTACTGTTCTATGCTAAATGTTCCAGGAGAAGTTGTGACCACTTGACAAGAGCATAATTTATTACTTTCCAAGAATATTTGCATTTTAATAAAAAAACAACCTAAGTGAGTGGATAACCAATGTGAAACTGGAGACACAGAGGCCAAACCAAGGAGAAGAGTTATTTTCAGTACATTTCAAACTATGTCTTATATGTTATTATCTATTGCTCCCATTTCCTACATTATGAAAGACAGTAAGAAAGGCAAGAAAAAAAATCCTTTTTGGATGAAATATTCATTGTACAGAGAATGGGCAAACTATAATTTAAGGTTGAGAGGAAGAGTTGATAAAGAAAAAAGATTTTTATTAATAAAATAATTATTAAAAGTTATAAAATATATTTGTTTTGCAATCGTGATTTTGGTGTTATTTGTTGCTTTGTGGGTGGAGTTGGGTTTAGAGGATGAAGAGGGGTCACAGAAATATGAAGAGGCTGGATTCTAGTGTGTCTCCACAATATTTACAACAGAAAAACAAAGTTATATCTAAAAGTTGTAGGGAAAGATATTCTGATGTCTTTACAAATTTGCCTATATTGAATTTTAATTGTTTGATTTTTCCTTTCTAGTTTTTTTGATACCAGAACATATTTGAGGGAACAAAGTTGTATTGAAAGTCATAAAGAATTTACACAAAGCGAGAGGTGATACAATACTTTTCAGAATATAGTATAAAAATGGAAAAACTCACCAAAATCAAAGATTTTCCACAAGGAATTTGTTACCTAACTTTGGAATATGTTGGCTATGCATTGTAAAGTGTGTTGTTTTGCCTACAATATATTTGGTTTAGAGGAGTAGAGTAGGAAACTCAGAATAGCAGTAGAAAGAAAACAGAGGGAGCAGAAGAGAAAATTATAACTGTTAATGGTTAGTCCACAAAATGGATGATTCACACTTGAAAAATTAAGAATTAATTATAATCATGTTTCACATGGTTCTAATATATTATCTTCTTACCAGGTGATAATCTGGCTCTATATAACTTTTTTTGACGTTAGTTCAGATCTTTTCAATGGTAAGGGTGAGAATGATGCTCTTTTCAACTCTCTGTGTCCCTCAATGAAAGGCAGAGGGGTTTCAGGAAGCGTGGCTGTTTATATACTTTTCTTTTATAAAAAGAGAACCTCCTAACAAAGTACTAAACAAAAATCAGGGGAGTAAAAATGCTTTAGATTAGGGTCTCAGCTGAGTGCATTTTATGTTACACCAAAACACGGAAGGTTGAAATGTTTAGCTACCAGTTCACTCAATTTAGAGAAACCCGTGCCCATTGGGTTTGCTGGTTGGCTTAAATGCCAGATACAACAAAACACAGTTTGCTCCTCTACAACGTTGCAAAGGGTCTCTCTTTCTGGAGTTAATTTCTTCTGTTTGAAGTAAATGAGACATCCGTGTACAATAGATGTGCAGCAGATCACCCCAAATGTGTCTGCTTCCTCAAGGGGTTTTTAGTGCAACTGGCTATCACTTAGAAGTGATGAGAAAACACAGGGATGATTGTGTCATTTAATTCTCTACATGTTTTCGTTTAACAAGGGCCTCTAAAGTTTTTATATTGAGTTTTTTTTTATGGCCCACATTTAAATAAAATTATATTTATATGGGAAGGATGTTGATTGAATTGTTAATTATGGTTGCCTCTAGGGATGGAATTTTGCATTATTTAAAATTTGTATACCATTTGATGTTGCTTGGAATTTCTATGTGTAATTTTTATAATTAAAAAATTAAATAAAGCTATTTTATTATGGGAAAACAACCCAGTGCATCCTCTGAGGCCTACTTTATATGTACATTCTCCAAGAAGCTTTCTTTGATCCACTCTCCATTCTACCCTCAGACTGGAATGGAGCCCCACCTCCTTTATAGCTCTTGGCATTGCAACATCTTTGTCATCTGCTTCAACTTCTGGCCTTTTCGTCCTTTTTTTTTTCTTTTGTTGCTCAGTAATTACTGAGTCAAACCAGCTTTAAATGAATCATGCTTTTTTTTCTTAGGCTGAGAGTACACAGATCAATAAATGAAGAGCAAGATGTTTTGCAAACATAACATTTTCTTAGAAAAATTAGCACTTGCAATTAAGATAGATATTTTCTGGTTGAATTTTATATTATATGGTTGACCCATGAATTTCCCCTTTGTTCCTTTTAAATAATAATTGATTCTATTATACACTGGTAATTTTGATATAAAATAATTTAAATGCATTGGACTTAAAAGCAGGTTGCTTATTCTTTACAAATCACTTGCCCATGTATTATTTGTGATAAACCTCAAATAAACCTGATAAACCTGATACATTCAGCTATTATGAATGAAAAAATTAACCTTGAAATATAGGATGTTATACTCACAATGATTTGGTAGGCATCTTCAATTTAGGTGATTATACACAAACTCGATCAACTCATTGGTTGTTACATTTTGTATTAGAATCAATTCCCTAAAGTATATATCTTAATATCATTATTATTTGTAAAAATTAAGTGAGTTCTGCCTACATTGATCATTATTAAGAAGTTCCAGGGCTAACAGGCCTTTTTCATTTGTCATCACAATTTACAATTTCAAGAGTCACAGTGGCCCTTCTGTCTAATTCCTAAATTTCTATTTGCAATGGAATACAATTGCATTCAAAATTTTTACTTTTAAATAAGCTCTTCCCATATACTCAATACTATTTATGATTAAAAGTACAGGTTATTCTTTTCATCTTAATTTAAATCTCTGACTGAAACAGACAATGCTTGTTATGTGCTTAGAGACGTGGAATTAAAGTTATCACATTTACCTGCTATGTCTGTATTGGACATAGTCTAGGCTACTATTTATCAGTATTTGCGTAGTTTGGCATCTTGGCCCTTGCAAGACAGCAAGTGTGATAAAATTTTGCTAGTTCCTTAATTCTTATTATTAATTTTTCCCTGGGGAACGTATAAAATAGCATTAATTAATAAAGGCATGTGTGAAGGGGAAGCGTTAGTAGCTTAATAAGTAGGCAGTTCTTAAAAGTCTTTGGGGGAAAAATACATATTGCAAACTTAAAATTTTGCTTGTTTCTAGTTATGCCTCTTTTCACTTATTATGAAAAATATTATAACTACTGTTATGACATAATGTTTTAAAAAGCTACAACTTTTCTTTTGTTCTAGAGCCATGGATTGATAGCCATACCACATTTGAGAAAAGGAAAGAAATCAAGAAGATTATATAAAATGGGAGCTGTGTAAATATTCACACAGAAATAAATAACAGTAACCAAGTTGTCAAAAAAGTAGTGGATAATATCATAAGGAAGAGAAAAATGAGAGAGACAATCAGATATTAATCAAAAAACATATCTAAATAAAGACCTAATATATAGTTATTATTTTGTTAATCCATGAATTCATTCTTCCATTTGCTCAAATTAACTGAGTAGTTAATATACAGAGAACATTAGACTTGGTACAACATAAGTTAGCGATAAAGTCATCAAAATAAATAACTGCAGGCTTGCTGTCTATGAACAATATACACGTGGAAAACTAAATGGTAGTGATATATTTACAACATATTTGCTTAAAGAATTCTAAATAAAGAAATGATTTTTGTTATTCATTCGAACGAGTAGTGAGGTCCTACTATGGACAAAACTAGGTGCTAAAAACATTAAGGCGTAACCTGTCCCTCTCACAGCCAACATAGTAGAGGATATTATTAACTAAACTATTAATTAAAATACATGTACATATACAGAGAGGTTCTTATGAGAGCTTTTTCAAAGTGTGGTGTGTAATTTATTCCTTGTGTGAAATGGTGGGGTATAAATTGTTCAATACAAACTTCACAAAGAATATGGACTTATTCATGAATCATGGGAGTTTATCAATTTGTCAGGGACAGGAGTCATGGAAGTTAATTTTTCAAGGACAGGCATGAGGGAAAAACATGAACGAAGAATGAAAACATGGAATTACATGGTGTATGAGGTTAAATATGTCTAATGAAATAATGTATTTCAGAAATAATAAAGAATCTGTTGTACACAGATTGATTTGGACCCAATTCAAACAATGCATATGTGAAGTTCAATAGAATGATCTAAAGAATTGGACTGAGAATAATTAGGAAAGAGCCATGTTTCACTCAAAAAAACACAGTTTGTTTCACCCAGAATTAGTTAAATCAACAATTAAGCCAAAGTGTTCTTTGGATGTCCATCTGTTAGGATTGTAAAACTTTTTGTTCTTAGAGGTTTGTAAATTGGTAAACATGTGGACAATAGGAAGAATTACTGAGTATAATTTTTTCAAATTTTAGTATATTTCAAATAACTCTAATCATCCTTTATAGATGAGTACAACAATTTGATTAAAAGATTTAGAGAACAAATGACTTGATTATGGGAAGTTATTTGATTTACTTCATTTATTACCATTATGTATATGATATAAATAGATCATATTTTCTACATGGCAAATCCTCAAATGCAATCTCTTTTGCATTCTTAATAATACCACAATTAGAGCATGAATAAGATAACTAATACATACCAGAAAATTGATAGCAGATACTGTGATTTGCCTGTTTCCAAACGCTAGAAAGTAGGAAAGGAAGGTGTTATGCAAACAGTCATATTTTGGATCGTCACAATATAGAAATAATTCAGTCAAGGTCTATTGGATACCACTATTCTCCAGTCAAAAGTTCTATGTGGTATGTAATTGACCTTTTGGGATGATACTTTTGGAATCTAAAGAAATGGAAATGTTTTTGCTTTCCATATGTACATTTAGTAACCTAATGATATTTAGCATATAAATTAAATCTCTTTTTAATTTGCATTTGATTTAATTTGCATTAAACTCTTTGAAAGCAGATTTAATCTATTTTGTTTGTCACTTTAAAAGCTCATTAAAATGTCCTACCATAAAATGGTACCCAATGATATCTTGTTTTTTAATGTTTAACAATAAAAAGTAAATACTAATAATTTTTATTTTTGCATTGATGTTTTGTAACAGGTAATATTATAAGTGTTTTTATATTTTTTCATCATAAAAAATTGGGGCAACTATTATCGTTCTCATCTTAAAATAAAGAAAAATAGCTTATATAATTTCCCAAAAAACAGTGTTCTAAAGTCACCTTGTTCTTGTCGGAGAAGTTAGAATATACAAAAGTACTAAAAAATAGAATTATCTGATAAGCTCATCATCTGTATTAATAGTTCCATTTATTTCTTATAGTTTTATGTAAATGTGTGTACATGTAAACTATATTTACTTATATAAACACATCTACAAATGAAAATTAATATAATGCCTCATTTTCAATCTTGCATTTTTATGTAAGAATATATTTAGACTTTTCCATTATTGTTAAAATTATGATAGATTCTGCATCACAATGTATGACATGACTGGCTCTTGAAACATTAAATATTATCCAATGCAATTAGGATCACTTTAATTTTATGTGTGATAAATAATACTGCTTCAAACATCTTTAAGTACAAGTGTTTTACTGAAGTTCTGTTTCTCTGGGCTAGAAATTTAAAAGTACAATTTATTTAAAAGTTACATAAGTACTTATACTTGGATATATGTAGAAAGTACTTATGTAAAACATGTACTTGTATTGGAAGTTTTTCCTTTATAAAGTGCATTTATCTAATTCTAAAATAAAATAGAGTAATGGAGAAAATTTGAGATATATATAAAAGTATAAAGGGAAAATAAAATGCAATAAAAATCCCATCATCAATGGAAAATCAGTTAAAATTCAGATTTTCCCCTTTGGAAATATACATTATTTCCCATATACTTTTTATAATATTTGATAGAACAATTTTATAATCACCTTTTCCCTTAATAATATGTTATACACATTTTGCCAAAAAATTAATTATTCTCTAGCTAAATCATAATAATTAGGTGATATTCATGCCTATCAACCATAATTTTTTTAATTGGTGCCGACATTTGGACAAAACTTTACTCATTCAACAATAGATATTAGGAATTTATATGACAGCACTGCACAGTCGTCTGTTGATAAATTAATAACAAACAAAGCCAAATGTAAACCTATCTTAATAGAATTTACTTTCTGACAAGGAAACATACTAATCACATGATAACAAATGGAAGTTTGCAACTTTAATAAGTGTTACTAAGAAGGATCTATGTAGTATTTAATGTAAGAGCTAAAAAGAAGGATTTGCTGTGATCGGGGAAATCAGGGAGGACTCTCCGAGTACATGACTGAGTTCTGATCTAAAAAGTGAATAAGTATTGGGGCTGGCCCGGTGGCGCAGCCGTTAAGTTCTCAGGCTCCGCTTAGGCGGCCCTGGTTTTCAGATCACAGGAACAGATTGACGCACAGCTTGTCAAGCCATGCTGTGACAGGCGTCCCACATAATGTAGGGGAAGATGGGCATGGATGTTTGCCCAGAGCCAATCTTCCTCAGCAAAAAAGAGGAGAAATGGCAACGGATGTTAGCTCAGGGCTAGTCTTCCTCACACACACACACAAGAAAATAAGTATGACCACAGAGAAGAGAGGGGTTCAGAACATTTCTTGCAGCAGGACAGTGAAGATATGCTTTGTTTTCAGTTTTTAATGAGAATAAATAATAATGGAATAAAACAGGTACTGGGCCAAAGAGTATAGCTTTGAAATATATTTAATATTTATGTCCAAAAATCAAAGTTACAGACAATATAATTTGACAAACTTCCTAGAAAAAAAAATGTAGCTATCATTAAAACTTGCTATAATATTTTTATAATTTGTATAATATTTCACATTGACACAGGCAAATAAAAAGTAGGTCAATTTTCCTTGACTATTTTTGATAGCGAACATTATGTATTAAGTTTTCTGAACGTACACATCCTGGTTTGTGGTTAATAGAATATCCCTGCCACTGGGCAGTTTTCAATTATGACAATGTATTTTTCTTATTTACTTTTAAATACTGTTCAAGAAGTATGGAAATGACCTCCTTAATGGTATAAGTATTGGAAATACATACCAATCTTATTTGTCATTTAAGTTAGTTTATGTGTGTAAATGTACATATGCTATTAATTTTGTGCAGTCAAATTTGTTGAGAATAGGACTATGAAAAAGATGAAATAGCGTTAGTGTGGAGAATACAGAAAAAAGTGAAAAAAACCAGTTGATATAAAAGACAAAAAACAACAGTGTAAACTATGACAACATAAAAAGAACAGAAAAATAATAATCATAGCTATAATGTAAGAAAAAATATCCTGAATTAAAGACTGGAGTATGTAAGTTGAAAGAACATTTATAAAGTGAAAGCACAGAAAAATATGATGAAAAAATTAAACATACATGAAATCTAACCACTGTTATTTCCTTTTTTTAATTTTGAGGGTAAAATGAAGGAAAATTATGTTGTAAGCATGCAGATTTTTAAAGACAATTTTCAAAGGAAACAATGTAAAAATTGGCTCAATTGTCTATTCTGCAACTCTAAGCACATGAATTTAATGCAGCACACAACTGGAATAAAATATTTTAAAACAAAGGGATTTCTAACCTGTTTAATTACTATGTTTGTTTTCTTTTCCATAAATATGATTATCTAATAAGATTATAACTACTTTGCTGAAAACAGCTTTAATATGTACTGTTTCCTCTTTTGTCACCTTGTTATAGTCTTTTCTGTAACATTATTATTTTCACTTTTAGATTCAATACTTGTTTAGGAATGTGTTTTTAAGTATCTAGTTCAAAAATTTTAGGTTAAAAACTTTTTTTTATACTTAACCATGCTTATATGTTTATATCATTTCATCTAAAGATAATGTAGTTTGTACTCTTTCTACTTTGGAGGGACAGCATTGAATTTTTATGAGCTAATATATGATCCATTTTTAAAAATAAAAATATTAAATCTATGAATTTTAATCAAAGAGTTATAAAGGGGAAGATGTAATCTTTAAAAATCTTAGGAAGAGGTACCAAATGCAAGGGAAGATCTTTTTGTAGCATAGCTGCCAAAAAGAAAAGTGAAATTCTTAGAAAAAATAAAACCCAACAAATGTCATAAACATGTGACAAATTAGAGAGATCCATTAAGCCCTATTATTTGCCTGTAATGTGGGCTATTTATCCTAGGCCCACATCACTATTGCTATGGACTGAATGGTGTCCCACAAAATTTATATATTGAAGACCTAACCCTCGATATCTTGGTACTTGGAGATGCGGCCTTTGGGAAGTGATCAGGTTTAGATTAGGTCATGAGGACAGGGCTCTCATGATGAGATTAGTGCCTTTAAATGAAGAGACACCAAAGAGCTTCCTTCCTCTCTCTCTCCACCATGTGAGGACACAGTGAGAAGGCAGCCATCTGCAAGTCAGGATGAGAGTCCTCACCAGGAAAGAGAATCTGCCAGCATCTCGATCTTGGACTTCCCTACCTCCACAGCCATGAGAAATAAATTCCTCTTGTTTAAGCCACCCGGTCTGTGGTATTTTTACAGCAGCCAAAGCTGACTAAGACAACTATCAATTTAAGAAATAGAAGCTTCTCCTGCTTAGATCAAACTGCAAGACCAAGTTGATGCTCTTTTTCTTTTGGCTCCATGATAAAGTCTATCCAGAATTATCTATTTGGCCAACTGGAGGGTGGCTAGCCTTTTGCTCAGATTACTGCTTTCTATGTCCAAACTGCAGATTCTGTTCCAGTTATTTGTTGGTAGTGAGTGAAGTGAATAGCAGGTGTGCGGTTACCAAGCACCATCAGATGCCACTGATCGTGACGTGCATCTGTTATTTATAGAGTGATACGTGGACTGAACAGCTAGCTGCAAAGTTTGTACTTTATGCAGTTGCATATGTGGAAACTGAAATTTGAAGCTTGGTTTTGGGGCTGGCATTATTTATCTAAACCATAAACATTGAAATCTAGGCATATCAGACCATGCGAAGAACAGACTGGCTATACAAGATATCCACTTGGTATCAGTATTGAAATGCTATATATGTTTTCACAGAAATTGAGTCCTACTTATATATTATGCATTTAAAAGTCTTGAGCACAGTGACATTAATTTTTCAGGGCCTCATTTCCCTAATCTGTAATGGGTAATATTAACACCTATATATTAATGTTTATAATTACAAAAGAAATAGCAATTTTCCAGTTCTTGACAAATAATGTTTTCAACAGGTGTTTTGCATATATTAGCACAATCAGTCTTTATGATTTTGTATCAGATATGTGAATGTAGCATTTTCAGAGGCTCCTCTTCTTAAACATACAATGGAGCAAAAATATCTATTTATCTGTTAATGTTCTGAAGTTAAAAACTATATCTTCTGATAAAATATTTTAAAAATCAGTTATATGAGATCTAAAATATTTTTCCTTCAATGTTCCTCGTTAACTGTTAGCATTTAGAAGAGTTAAAGCTTTGAACATTGCAACCAGTTACTCTTAGTTTAGCATGCTGAACTAGATTTGCTGATCTTAGCAAAGACCCTGAATAATGTAATTCTCTATGTCGGTACGTCAAGCAAAATACATTCTCAGTTTAAATTATTTCATAAAGTCTAAAATAAAACTTGAATATATCATTCATTTCCATTTATATCAAACTTTATAAACACCAGAAATAGACTGCAAAAAATAATTGTCAATTAAATGTGAGGCCTCAACACTCCCAGCGCTAGGGCTCCTCTGTGTGTGCCCTGTGGGCTGCAGTAAAAGCTGGAGAGAGCAGTCTGCAGTGAAAAGAAAGAATTCTTTAGTCCAAGCAGGTATTTCTTCCCCAAGATTAGGAACTGAGGATTTAGGTTTGGTCCAGTGAACTTTTTGCCAAATTGCTTCAATTGAGTCAAGGGCCAAGGACATTTAATAAAGTTATAAATAAGAATAATTATATATTGTTTATTTTTAAAATATCTGATAGCCAATTGTACGTGATTATATGATTATATATTATTTTTCTTTTTAAGCTTTACTCTTTCATTTTACTATATGTCATTTTGGAGGCTTACAAACTCATATTTTCCTGGAGTTCTTATGGAGAGAAAATAAATCAAATATGTCAGTCAAATCTGGTTTTTTAAGTCTACATAAAAATTTAATGGAATATGATATGGAAACAATTTATAATTGACATTATTTTCATTACTTGCTTATTCCTTTATGTCTTCCATGTTGTTCATCATTCTAGGTAGTTTAGGAAGAGTTTTGATGTTGGCAATTTAGTATGGAATTAGTTAAGAAGAAATCCTACATACATGGTGGTGTATACCGTGGGTGATTAATATAGTAGGCAATCCAAGAAGTGAATCCCCAGTAAAAGGCACAGCCCTACAAATAACACAAAATGAAAGTTAAGTAATATATATAACATATATCACATCATTTTAAACCACCCCATATATTTACACGCCACACTACACTAGTTTTGTATAAAAAAAAGATATAAATTTTCTAAACTGGATAAATGGAATGCTTCTTCACCCAGTAAAGTAACATTTTAAAAGTACCTTTTTGATATCACTAAAGAAATGCATTCCTTTATTCGACCGTCATTAATATAAATAGGTATTCAGAATATAGGGCAAATGTCACACTGTTTTAGAAAGACTTTTCAAGAATGGTTTTTGTCTATCAGGTAATAAATATGAGAGACGTAATAAAAATAAATTTTCTATTGCATAAAATGTACTAATAATCATTTTCCAACAGTAAATGAATAAGAGGATGAATTATTTGCTCATCAGTAGTAATGTGTCTTTAATGATTAGAAACAGCAATCGTTTGGTTTTAGAAGTCCTAGGCTATAATGCTGATCTTGTACTGATATGATAAATTTTAATACCTTCTGTCAAAAGAGAAGCTAGTGAAATGATTTCTGAGGTGTCTAAGAGTTCTAGAGTTCACCATTTCATTACAATGGCAATAGAAGGGCTGCCTTGTTGAAATTTTTAGAAAACATATATTTTCCAAAAAAGGGAAGATGTTAGTAAGAACATAATTCCTATTGATAATAAATTTTAAATTGAAAAATAAATTTAAATAGATTTTAATTTGAATTGGAAAATTGAATTGCAACATATTACCTAACGTACATTTCCACTTCAATCTTTCAGAAAATTTCTCATTTTCTTATTATTTGATGGTGAATAACTGTTGCATTTGCCATTTTTTGAAGAGCAAAGACACTGTCATCCCACTGTCAACTATCATAAATGTGGGGTGTAGTATTATCATTTAAATCACACAGATGCTTATTTATAGGAGGGTTCATATATGAGATTCCTCTTCAAGTGGCACTTAAAGAATCTAAATTCAATGCTAAGTACTTTCAAAATTAAAAGATGCCTGGGCCAGTCGCGTGGCTCAGTGGTTGGATTTGGCATGCCCTGCTCCGGCAGCCTGAGTTCGCAGGTTCAGATGTCACGTGCCAACCTACACCACTCATCAGCCATGCTGTGGTGGTGACCCACATATGAAAAATAGAGGAAGATTGTAACAAGATCTTGGCAAATTTTTCTATGTAGGATTATCGGTTGAGGGCAGCTCCAATGAAATAGGTCACCCAGTAAATGGTGTTTCAGCAACAGAATGTTTAAGATAGACTGACACAGTTGAACAGAAAAATCTGAGCTTGAGGGAAATAAACTTGATTGAATTATTTTGCAGATGATCCAATACATAAAATTTCTCAATAATAATTAAAATACAAAACATATCAATCCCCACCTTTATCAAATTTTTCAAAGGTGTATGTCCTGCAGAAACTTTGTGTACAAATAATGTTTCCAAAAGAAATCGGATATAATGTATACAGTGACAGAAGCAGGCCAAGCTAGAAAGAAAACAAAATATGAACACATTAAATTCCCTCCTAAAAATCTGACTTGCCTTGTGCATAAGAAGTTTTGATATTTTTTAGTTTATTACAAGATTCTATTTATTAGAAATATTGTTCTCAGTAACCAAAACAAAACAAATTGTTTTAATATTTTTATTCTAGAAATTTTCTCTATTTAATAGCAAAAGTACTGTTACAACAGTCTGTATAAATTTACTTCTGATGACACTAGAAATATTTCATAAATTGTATGCTCACACCTGTTCCAGGAATATATATAAATATAATAATTGCAAATGTGCTTGTAACAAAATGCCTCCAGATTGAAGCAAACAATTTAAAAATATCCAAAACCTACTTAGAATGCATTTGACATTTTATAATATTCGGAATAACTTTTTCATTGTCTACTTGTCCTTTAGCAAGTACCATAGATTGAACAAGTTTGAATTTCATTTTCTATGGAATCAGTGCAGCTTTTGTTTTGCTTAGTTTTTTTATGTTTGTTTTTTGCCTAACATATTGCAATATTTTGTTTGTCTCTTTGTGTGTTTTTGTTGCTGTTCTAAGTTACCACCTCTTCTTGTCACTTATATAACTAGTATTTTAAAACTAAATGTCAAATAGGATTTACAGAAGTATATTTTCCTTTTATACTTAAGAAAAAATATTTTCCATTAAAATCTGTGCATATTTTGTTACCAATAAAAATGTCAAATTTCAAAAACTTTGGCTGTTATTCAAGAAAATCAATATGAATCAAATATTGAATAATTAAACCAATAAAGTTTGAGCATAAATATCAGCTTGCCACTTACTCTACGTAAAATAAAACATTGAGTCTTCACTGGGAGTTTATTTTAACGAAAATGAATTAATGATTTCTGCTTTTAATAATAGTGACTTTAGGGAAGACAAACAAATAATCAAACAAACACAAATCAACCTGGCTAAGTCATCAGGGGTTTATCATTATTCATTAATTCATAGATATATAATTATGCAACTATTATGGGAGAGAGATGTTCTATGTGATGTGTATATCTGTGAACAACGGACAGTTTCTGAAAGAAGTGAGAGAACAAACAGTGTAGAAATCTGGGGACAGCGCTTTCTAGACAGTAATACAAGCAAAAGTGAAGATCCTGATATGGGAGGTTGCCTCGTGGAGTCACAGAACTGGTGAGGGCACTGGTTTCTCTCCTAACTTGTTAGTTCTTTTGTAGAAGTGTTTCTATAAATACCTGATTAATAAAATTTTCCATTCTGTAAGAAAGCAGAAAAATTAGGTTATGCCCAGAAATGTATCAAAGCCCTAAATGAGAAAGTTTAGTTCAAGCTACAATACCTCCAAATTAGTTCACTTATTTATTTTATACTCTACATAAGAGAGCATAGAGACCAGCATAGCATTTACTGCTATGCTTTATTATTTAGGTATATGCTGCTCTGCACATCATTGGTAACTCACTTACCAAGTTTCATTTCATTCCAAAATATTCTATTTCTATTTAATTTTGATTGACCTCTCTTCAAATATCAACTCTTGCTCTGTCCTGTGCTAAACTAACTGAACATCCATAAATAGGCTTGGGCCCAATTCTTTTTCCAGTCATAATATTTGAAAATGTCTTATCCTTTATCAAGTAAGTATCAAGTGTGAGGGTTGTAGAAGAAGACACAGTCTCAACTTTATAGAGCTACAAGGGAGACACTGTATCAGGTTTCTACTGAGGAAGAATTTGAAGGCAATGTTCAGATAGAATGTTGAAGATATAAGAGATTTTGCTAATAATGGACTCTGAATTACAGAGGACACAGTAGAAGGATTCCAGGACTTAGGGAAGACTCAGCGAAGGCAACATTAGAGGATTGTAGAGTTTATTAATTTGGAGTGTGTGAAATAAGGGATGACCTGAAAGTGTGGGGTTAATGAGGTGGGTGACCTAAAGAGGGATATAGTATCCAAATATCTACAGTATTCTCTTGCATTTAAGGTAGATAGTCAAACTATGAATGTTGAGTGCAGGAAAGGTTTCTTTGGCTACTTTTCCATCACTGATGATGCAGTTAGAAGCCCCATGGAGGTGGCTTCAGCCCCAGTGGGGCCGGGTCACTCAATCCTTCTGATGGGAGAGACCATGGCACTTTTGAATATGTTTTCTCTATCTTCAATACTGTTGATTAAATAGAGAACATCTGCATTATACCAACCTGTGGACCACCTTTCCACTACTTGATGGGGATAGAGATCCTGCAGGAGATTTGGCCTTAATCCTAGTGTGTGGAGGTTTCTAAGAGATTCAAAGAATTTTGTGGCAATTTGGTCACATATAGATCTGAACCTAGCAGAAAAGTACTTTCAAGTCTGTGACGTGATTCAAAGCAGTTTTGGAGAATTAACATTGGAGTATGTAGCAAATGGATATGACATTTGAAAGGTGATCTTCTTAACCTTGAGAAATGACATCATCCATCCTGAAATTGAATTGCCTCAGAAGCCTTATGATTATTTTATAGATTTCTACTATGACACTTAAATTTCAAAAGTAGTTTGTCTGTATCTGCTCCGGAATGATTTCATATGAACTCAACATATTTGCTATTTTTGGAACAATGTGGCACAAATACATTTATCAGTGAGATTTTATAAAACATGTTTGTGTTTAAGAGTAGTAACCAACTGTCAGTCAATTCCTTTGAGAATGCCACCGGGGGAAAAATGTTCTTTTTTCATGCTGTGCAATATATTTGGTACCATGTTTTATGTTTGGTCTAAAAAATGAGTGCACTTATATTCTCCTTATGAACTCTCCACCCCAGACTCTTTCTAAATAAATTGGGCATTCCCTTCACTTAAGAAAAAGGACAGATGTTAATGTCCCCAAAGGCCGTGAACAACTTGCCCTATACTGACCTGACCATCGTCCCTGAGAGCCAATCTCCCTTCCTCTCTGTGCCTCTGCTCCACTAGCTTTCTTTCTGCTCCTACAAAGCACCAAACTGCTCTGTATCAGAAATAATTTCCATATGAAGAGACCTCAAATTTGCTAGTTACAATCTGACTCATCTCTCTAGAAAACAAAGAAAAAAGTTCAAATGCAGCTTTCTTAGAAAAGCCATCTCATAATTCCCATCCAGGTCAGGTTCCTCTCTTTTATACTCTATAAAAGTGCCCAATGTAAAATAAATATGTGCTATGTAATTGGTTCATCTACCTATTTATTCAAAACATTTTTATTTTATTTTATTTCCTAGAAATCGGGTAACATGTTAAACAATGAAAATATACTGGACATCAAAATACATTCATTATAGAACTTTATAGAGGGAAAAACGCAAACAAATGATTACGTGAATATATAATTTTAAAGTTGTGTATGATAAATTGTATAGAGGAAAAGTATTTTAGTAGCATTATTTGTCATGGAAGGAACAGAATGGCTACCTGAAGTAAGAAATATTGAGCTTCTATTTGAAGTTTGAATAAGAGATAAGGAAAAGAAAGGTAATGAAGATGGCAGAAGAGGGCTGGCATGTGTAAATGCCACAGGTGGAAGGGAATACGGTAGGCATCAGGACAAGAAAAGAGATCAGTGTGGCTGGAGTACGAAAATTAAGGGGAAGGGAAAGCTTGATTTGAGATGAGAAAGTCAGGAGTCAAATCATTCTGTATCTTCTATCCCTATGACCTAAATTTTGCTTCTTAATTCACTTAGAGTTTAGTCATATGATCAGGTTCTTTTGTTATTATTATTAAATTGCTAACACTACATCTCAATGTAGCATCTCAAATAATTATTTTCTTTCTCTTTAATTTGGTATGCCGAGTGAGACAGAGACAGCGAGACAGAGAGACAGAGAGAGATTATTTCCACAATATGCCAAGTACCATAGTTATATATTCTGCTTTGATAACTGTCCTGATCTTTTTTTTTTCTGTCTTCAAAGTAAAATTTAATTTTGGATTTTGACATACTAAAGATAACTTGTAGAAACATTTTTATTAGTTAGGTCATTATTTCTTACCTATACAATGTTGTCCATGTTTTTAAAGAATTATTTATAATTTGAGCCCTATATATGGCTGCTCAAGTTTATAATTTTAAGATTATTTTTATATTGCTAAATTTCCAAATTTCTCTTGTTAACTGTGATCATTATTAATTTAAACAACCTCTGATTTAAAGTATATTTAATAGTTTATTGTTTATACATTTGCAAGTTGGCATGTATACATTATTTATGGTTACCTAAAATATATTTCCCTAAAATTGAATCCACTTAAATTGTGTTTATAAGCAACCTTTATTAAGATAATATCTGTGTTCTAGTTCATCTTCTCCTTAATCTATATGTACTATGTGTATTACTTACTGTACCACTGGGTGGCGTAATCTTCTAGAACTCTCTTTCATGTCGTATATATATGGGATCCGCAAATAAAAGAGGAGATATATTAGCAGAGGCCCTGTGTATTCAACCAAAAATACCTGAAAATAAGAAGGTGATTTAGGTTAAACAATGCATTTTTATAGATGTTATTAAGGTTCACTTATGATCATAAGCATGTCCACAGACTTAGCCTACAGCATGAACTGGTGAAATGGACAAGTGAACATCTATTCTTTAAAAAGAGTTAGACTAGGTGCTAATGCAAATAACAAGAAGTCTTCCTTGAAATAACTATCCACGAGTTAAGGAGCATGACAATTATAAATAGTTAATTTAAAATAAAAATAAACGTTGAACCTAATATAATGATTTCTTCATAAATAGTACAATGTAATTTTTGTTTAACTAACCAAACTTTCCAAATAATCAAATATTTCTTCATGTCTACCTAGCCCATAAACACTCCGTCTTCTATGTGAACTGTCCTTGTCACTGAATGGAATGGGCTACAGTGCTTGTTTTTTTTTTTTTTTTTTTTTTTCTTATCTTTTCATGGCCATGTCATCTTGAATTCAATTGATTTGACACTGATTCAAATTGAAATAATTTAGTTCTCTCTTTTGGAATTTTAGACTTTAATTCTAATGAGTCTGAGTAGATAGTTGAAAGGATTGTCTTCTGAATTCTGGAGCTGAGGGGCAACCACATATGTGGAGAGAGACATCCAATTTATAGGGAGACAATTTAAGATTTGGAAAGATAATTGGAAACAAGACCTTGTGATTGCAAAAAGATCAATTGGCTGACTGGTTTTCTGAATCTGGTGACTGTCCATTATTTGACTTTGTTTTGATACTAAAACCAGATTGAAGTCACTCTCTGGAATTTTCAGACAGAAAAGGGAGAATAATTTACCTCCGAGTGTTCAAAGAGAAGAGAAAGGATGCAGACATGACAATGATAAATTCAACTGCCATTACTACTTGGCTTTGCCTTTGCCAATTTTCATCATTTTCTAAGGAAGGAAACTTAAAACTACATGTGTTTTGCTCAAACATGCAGATGTGCATATTGATTAGAAGCTATGCTCTTATCTCTGGCAAGAATTTTGTATAGCTACACGGTTACAATACATGATATGCATGTTTTTATGTATATATGCACATATAAAAATATATATACCTGTATATACGTACAAATATGTATACATTCACATATATATGCATACATATAATACATACATATATAACTATTTATTTATGCAGGTTTCTTCAGTTATAATTTTTCTTTTGAACAATATTTATCATCTCATGAGCCAAGTAAGATTTGTATGTGAAGGTAAAAACAATGCGACATCTAAAAAATTCAATATAAAAGCAACCTTTTTACTGAAAGACTATATTAATTTATGGCATACAACATGCCTGATTATTCGGACATAAAGAAAAAATATTTACCACTTTTGAATGCCTGATAATAGTCTAGTTAATACTTTAGAATAATGAGGAGAGTGACTGTTTTATTACAACAAAATGTTTAAAATATTTATTTCAATGCCATCTGATCTAGTCAGGTCAAACTTGAGCAAATTCCCTAGTAATATATCAGAAATGAAAACTGTTATGAATAATAGTTAACCTGGACCAAATGTCACTCTTTATTAAGTTAATAAAAATGCTATCACAAATATGAAGTTTCTTTGGATCAGAGGAAATTAAATTACAATCTTATCTCCATCATCTCCAAAAAATAAAGTAAGAAAACCTGCTAGCTTACAGTAATATGTTCTAGGAGGCCCAATATTTTATCACAAATATTGTTCATGCTGAAACAGGGGGGTTAAAACAGTACATCGTGTGTAGGATAGATCCTGACCGGATAACAGTAGAGAATGATAAGAAATAGCCTTTGTACAATGCACCTTTCAAAAAAAAATCTATTTGGGTGCAAATAGAAGAAAGGAGGAGAGATGTTTTATTGAACTTAGAAAGTAATCAGAAAACAGTTTCAGAATAAATAAAACTGAGAGCCAGATAGACAAATACTAATAAGGCAGCCTCTGAAACAAGAATTGCTCTTCTTCTAAGAAAGAAAGAGGAAAAACAAAACTAAAACCAAAATAAACAAACAAATATGCACAGGTATACAGCCTAAGCAAATCAGATGAATTTACAAAGCCTAGGAACTCCATTGTAATCCAAAACTTTAGTATTGTATATTCAAAATAAGTAGATATGCTTTCTTTTTACTTTGAAGGTATATACTACTTTTAAATTCCAATATCAAATTATTTTCATGCTTCCCTTTTATAGAAAGTTATCTGTATTAAACTAATGTGTTGTTTTAAATGTAAAATTCGCTACTTCTACTAGGCAAGCTAGGTAATCGGGATTTTTTGGAACTTCTGTGGAGTATTCAACTTAGTGTATGTCGAAATTGAAAAGGAAAGAAGGCAATAATCTGTTTTAGAAAATATAGTTGAAACATGTGGCTGCAATTATTGTGAATTGATCAGGATCCTTGTGCTTAGACTGTGCTTATGCATTGCATCCTCTCTTGAAAAGAAAAAAACAAAACTTTTTAGTCTTGTCATTATTAGGGTAGTGGCTTTACTTGTTTTTTAAAATTGCAATTGACAGTTGAAAACAAAATAAATTGCACATTTCACAGTTGTTGAAAATTACTGACAAAAATAGAGCAGTGCCAACTTCAATCTTCTAAAGATAGGAGAGCTACTAAACAACATTTTGAGAGTATTTCCCAATAGTAATATCACTTTGTACTCAGTGAGTACTATGGAAGCTAATATAACACTAGAGAAGTTGTTTTTTTTTTTAATTTAACCTTCAGAGTAGTGATCAAACCTGGGATATGAAGCCTGCTAAGAAGACTAGATCTTTTGAGGGTGTCTGAGAATGGAAAAGACAAAAATTGTTGCTTAGTCTCTTTCAAGGATGAAGGCCTTGTAAAACCTCCCGGATTTGGGTTAGTGAAAGAGTTAAACCCTAGGAGTGAAGATGAGGCAGCAACAGATGTGTCTACACAGGTACTGAGATTCAGCCTGAAATCACTTCATTCGTTAATTGGATTAAGATGACCCATTAGTACTGTTAGTCCTTCTGCAGAATGATAAATTATCTTTGAAAGAAGACAAAATCATCCTAGGTCTCAAATTATCTTTAAAATTTTTCACATAAGTTTTTCTGCACAAAGTTACACGTATGTAGGTATACAAGGAGTGAAGATATTGTGACCAAAACCAAAAGCAACAGCAGACATTGAAAACAGGTAAACTGAGGATTCACATAACAGAATTATCAGATATATACTTTTAAAAAACTATCTTTTAATGTTCAAAGAAATAAAAGACAAGGTTGAGAATTTCAGCAGATATTTGAAAACTCTGAAAAGAAAAATATGGAAATGCGATATGAATCCCAGAAGGAGAATACAAAGAGAATAATGGAGAATCAAAAGGTGAAGAGATTATGCTATTTTTTTTAAATTAAATATATGTATCAAATCATAGACTCAGATAACACTATAAACCCCCAACAGGATAAATAGAAACATAATCATAACTGTGAGCACCAAACTCAAACTGCTGATAATCAAACAAAAGCAAAATTTAAAATAAACTGGAGAAAGGACACATGAATTTCAAATCAGTATAGCCAACTTTTCAACAGAAACATTGGGAGACAGAAATCAACATAATGAAATTTTGTGAAGTGAAAACAAAAATAAATGCCAAGATGGAATTATTTTTTTCTGCAAAAATAATTCTCAAGAACAAAAGTTAAATAAATACACTTTAACATGAACAAGAACTGAGAGAATTCATTGATGATTGATAGAACTAGAATAAAGCACTAAAAGTCTTCTTCAGGAAGAAGAAGAATGATACCAGATCAGCTCAGTATTAGAAGGAAGAACTAAATTATAGTAGAAAGGATAAATCTAAATAAACATTGGCTATATAAAATTATAGTAGTGGATTTTGGCTTTAAAATATATAGAAAATTAAAATATACCACAATGATAGAAGATAAGTCAGGAGGAATTCCAATATCTTAAAGTCATTTAACTATCTATGAAGTATCTTCACACTGGTAAACTTAAACAATTTATATTAGTGTTTAGTATTTTAAATATGTACATTGTAATCTCCCGAGTAACCACCATAGTTAGTAAAAGAGAAGATATAACTACCAAAATAACAGAGGCTAATAGAAAAGAAAGTATGAGAATTAATCCAAATGGGGCAAGAAAAAAAAAACCCCAAAATGGATTATAGACTACACGAGGCAAATTGAAAGAAAATATTGTTTGGTGATAAAAAATAGATAATTCTCTACAATAAAAATAGACTACGAGTAAAATGTAAACTATTAAACTACTAGAAGAAATCATAGGAGAAATACTCCCGTACATAGTGCTCAAGCAGAGAGTTCTTACATATGCCAGCGAAGACAAGATCCTTAAAAGAAAACATTGATGAATTAGACTGCATTAAGATTGAAAACTTTTTGCACAGCAAAAAAAAAAAAAAAATCCTGTTAAGAAAATGAAAAGATAAGTTAAAACCTGAGAGAAAATATTTGCAAACCATATATCAAAGTACTTACCTAGAATATAAAGGGTAATCCTTAAACTCAACAGTGCGTCTGAGATAAAAACTTATGTTCACACAAATACACAGATAGAAAACAGCTTTATTTGTAACAGCAAAATTCTGAAAACTACGCAACTGTCTGTCAATGGGTGAATGGGTAAACAAACTTTGTTACATCCATACAACGGAATACTACTCACTGAGTTTCAATGCATGCGACAACCAGAATGGATCCTAAGGTACTATGCTTAGAGAAAAGTAAACATCAATCTCAAAAAACTGTTTGATTCTATTTATTTGACATTTGCCATATGACAAAAATACAGAGATGAACAAATTGGTGATTGTCCCAGTATAGGTGAGAGAGTGTGTGACTATAGAGGGATAACACAAGGGAGTTCTTTTCTGGGAATGAAACAGTTCTATACGTAATTTTGGTGGTAGATACATGAATCTTTGCAAGAGATAAACTGCACAGACCTATAGGCACACACACGGATGAATGTGAAAATGATGAAAACTGAATAAGATCTTTAGTCTAGTTAATAGGATTTATATAATGAGGATTGTTATGTTATTGCATTAACCTTTTCTTTTAAGTCTTTCAATAAATTCAATGAGGCAAGAATTTTCTCAATATTCTATGACAATATACTCTCACTTGATGAAAAATATTATTAAAATCTTTATTTTGACCTTGCTAAATTAAACAGATTGTTGTTTCTTTCTAAAAAAAAAAAAAAAAAAAAACTTTGATAATACTTTTATCATAGGAGCACATTTTAATATTTTATAAATGTACAAGAATGTTATGTGTGGTAAAATATTGCTTTTATTGTATAATTTAGTTGATATAAAGTAGGTGTGATTGGAATATAATGTGCATATTTTTAGCATTTAATAGAACTGACTCATTTGGAGCAAAAGGGTGTATGAACCATAGAGTTGATTTAAAAATATCCAGCCTATTTCCAGAGCTCTCTTTGTCACCTAAATGACGTTCCTCTCAAATAAGCTATAATTTTCTAGTACAATTGTCATAGAATTCCACCTTAGCACTTTTTCTCCTCAGTGCTTATCCAAATGATGCAGCTGGAATTTCTAATGAACTCACAGTTAACGCTGCTCTCTCTGACACAACTTCTGTAGACAGAATTCCCTTTTCATCATAAATGTGGACAAAGACTGTGAATAATTTAACCTTTGAAGATCGAAATATGCTTCTCTAAAATCTCTTTTAGCAAAGGTATTTAGGTATCACATTTAAGTATCAAACCCTTTGCTTACACAATGCATGCATTAATAGGTTGTTTGGCAAATATTATAATACACTTCATAAGGATCAGAATATTCTAAACTCAGTTTTTAGTGCAACAAATTAGTACTTAAAAGCTCTGCAAACTTTGGAAACTAAAGAAACTATTTAACCAAATACATTAAAATATAAATAATTATCTAAATATGGGAAGATAATATATATTAAAGGAGAGATTGCTAGAAAAAAAGGATGTGACAATATTTTAATTAATGAATGTAACCTTGAATCTCTCTTTTTTGAGAATTAAATAATAATGTGTAAATTATCCTGTGTTTGTGATCATTTTAAAAATTGATTGTTTAAGTATGAAGGGAAAACTCAAAGCACGATGGATGACAATGTTGATTGTTAATGCTTGCAAAAAAGAAAGCCGTTTTGAGTAGAAAGTATTAAAAGTGTAATCATATCACAAATATGGAATAGAACATAATCAGAAAAAAAACCTTTAAAGTCTAAACAAGTAAAATACGTTTAATTGAAAAATAGAATAATTGCACTATTTTCATATCAGTGTCAAAATTATTTATCAAATTAACTCTTTCACTGTCTCTGTCACTAAATATCACATAGTATTTCCTCTTGCTACTGAAGCTATTCCATCTATTTATTTCTTTATTCATGACTAGTTCAATACTTGTGAAGTAGTGTCAAATATTTTCTCTGTTTCTTAGTCATCCATGTCTTTTAATGTAGTCTTCATTCTACTGATGCCGTTGGATTCAGTTGCTACCACTTTGAAAACTCCTCCAAGGTGAACCAAAAGAACACCCCCCTCTCCAAACTCAAAGAAATCTTACTACTTCATTCTCAGTTTCCAAAATGTCCTCCTTCAGCCTTCGAACATTTTTTATTGAATATTTTATTTCCCCTCTTTCCAATGTCAAAAGGATCTTCATTATCCCCAGGATCCTAGAAGGAAGAGCTAAAGAAATACCATTTAACTGACAAGGCATAGGGGAAGGAGAAATGGGGCCATCAGTCCTAGGATAGATTGATATTTAAAAGGAATTTATCTTCCTTCTTTCAACTGTCTATTTACGTCACTCCAATTCTTGAATGGAATTTTGGCCACTAATCATAGTAAGAATGGAAAATTTAAAATATCATTCAGTACAATATTTTGTTTCACTATGAATGTATTTGATAGAAATTGTCCTTCTGTCAACAAATGATTCACATCAAAATATGTGACATGTATATTGCATTTCAAATTGATACTTACTGTAGTCCAACTGACCTGTTGACCTAGGTCTGTAAAATAGAGTGTGACAATGGAGGAAGCTGCCACACTTTGAATGGTTGTGTAGTCCTTCAAAAAAGGCCCACCTTAAATAATAAGGAAATATTATTTTAATACAATTTCAAAGCATAATAATAAATAATTTTTAATGTGAAACCACTGAAAGCTAAGGATGAATTTTACAAAGAAATCTCAGTATACAATAAATCTTTAAAGTAAAATAAAATGTGAATAAACACATTTTATAAAGTAGATTTAGCAAATTTTCTAATGCACAGTGGTTTCCCAATGCTATCTAAAAGTACAGACTACCACTAGCTGCCACCCTATTGTATTCTGAGAAAATGTAATATTAGGTAATATAATCAAACATGACACAGGGTATTTTTACAGTACAATTGCAAGTGTCAGTAGGCAGATCTCAACTGTTCTCTAAATGATTTTATAGGATAAATTAGTTGGAGTGTTGAATTTCAACAGTCTTTGCAAAGCAACAGGGGAGTGGCACGACTTACCTTTTTAAAAGATCACTATAGATGCTGTGTGGGAAATGGGAAGCAAGGACATTACTTAGGAGAAACTCGAAATTTGTCAAGCAAGGTATGATGTTTGGATTAAGGTGGCCCTGGTGGAAATGTTAAAAATACATCAATTCCAGATGTTTTTGAACATAGAAGAGATTCAACTTGAGAGGAGAGAATTCAGTGAGATAAAGAAAGCTCTTAGAGTTTTGTCCTGAGCACTTAGGTGCATTGTAATCTCATTAACTGACATGAAGAAAACTGAGGAAGGAGCAGGATTTGGGGATGAAAATTAAGATTTCTTCTAGGGTCTGTTAAGTGTGTGATATCTATTAGACATTCAAGTAAAGACCTGTCAAGTAAGCAGTTGGGTAGATTCATCTGTAGATATTTGAAAGTCATTAACATTTAAAGTCAAGGGGCTTGATGAGATTATTTATGTACTTAGTTTGTGCAAGAGAATGGAAATTGAGAAAGAGCTTTTTAGTACTCCAAGATTTCCAAGTAATAAAAGAAACATACAGCAAAGAATACTGAGAAGGAGTTTCTCATGAAATAGGAGGAAAATAAACAGAATTGATGTCTTAGAAGACATGTAAAGGAAATGTTCCATTCTTAAAAGTAAAGACTAGATGAGCCCGGCATGAGTGTACTGGAGGACATGTCCAAAAATGTCCTTTTAGCAGTATTTGTAATAGCAAAAAAATTTGTAAAAATCTTAAATGTTTGTAAATGAGACAATGGATAAGTAAATTTGGTTTTATTGGAACAAAAGTATACCACACAGAAAGAAAAATGAGTGGCCTAAAGCTATGTGTACCAACATAGATGAATCTCACAACTATAATGCTATTATTATTATTGTTGTTTTATTTATATTATACTTTATGCTAATATATTTGTGATTTATATTATCCTCAATAATGAAAAGTCATCATTCCATTCTCTATTTTTGAAAGAAACAGTAAAATATTAATTTATGATGATTATTAGATGATGTTCAGAATCCAAGACATCATTTTATAATTATAAGTATAGATATTTTAAAATAAGATAAAATATCCAATTGTTACATATTAATATGGAAGGTGGTAATTTGACAAATCCATTGTGAATATTGTAGGCAATCACTTTCTTGATGAAGTTATGTTACATGGCTTCAAAGAGAGATTATCCAGGCGGGCCTGACCTAATCACAAATTCTTTAAATTTGCGTGAAGAGGTCAGAAAGGAATTCAGAAATTCAATGTACTGGAAGATTCACTGTACCATTGCTGGGTTGAAGAGGGAGAGGGGCACATGCAAGTAGTAATGCAAGTGGCCTCTAGGTACGGAGGAACAGCAAGGAAATAAGGACCTCTGTCATACAACCACAAGATGAATTCTGCTAACAACAAGAATGAAGATGGAAGTGGAATCTTCTCAAGAATCTCCAGATGAGAAATTCAGCTCAGTCAACACCTTGATTCCAGCCCTGCGATACTCTGAGCAGAGAATCCAGGTGCACTGTGTCTTCACTTTAATAAACAAGTGTTGTTTTAAGCTGCTAAGTTTGTGGTAATGGGTTACACAGCAAATGCAAATGTAATGTGGGAGCTAATGCACCATGGACCGAGGTTGAGACTTTGATAACTGAATGGTCAGTAATGTCATTTTGACATCACGTATAACAACAAGAAATGTTAATAAGGACAAAAATTTCTGGTAACTTTGTACCACTTAAAAGTGTGCTGAAAATGTTCTGACATATAGCTGTTGACACATTTGGGGAGGGAATTTGTTTCTACTCCTATATCACCCTTGCTGAGTTCAAGAAAGAGAGCATTAGCATTATGTGTTTAAAATGTGGTCCCACAAGTATGACATTGGATAAAACAACCTGACAGAACCCAGACATATCATTAGTCATATCACTCTTAGACTCAGTTCAGGGACCCTGTCATCGTATTTCTCTCCCTTTGAAAAAGGACAGAAACATGGAAGTCCAATGACAGGGTCAAAAGAACATGCCTAACAGGAGCCCATTCCATCTCTTTCTATATCTTGCTTCAGCCATTTAAGGCCCCTGGATTTCCTGCCCAAATTAACTTAAGAAAAACATCTTCCTTGGCTATTTCCTTCCAAGAATGAACCAGACACTAGGATGCACACCTCTAAACGCGGGAGTTTGTCAAGGATATTGTATAAAAGGTGTGGATGGTTGGAACTGGTGATGGGAAGAGCAGGCCCAACTCTACCCATTCTTTACCTTTCTATTATAGAAACCCAATGATTCTAAGAATTAGAACTTCAACCCCATACTTCTAGGACATTATGAAGTATACTAATCAAGGTAGAATGAGAGAATGCATTTTAGTTACCAGTTGGTATGACAGATTTATTGCAATAATAACTGCAATTCTTCACCATTCCCATATCACACCATTTACAGTATGACTTTTAATTCTTCCCATTTTAAGAGTTGGTGTATATTTCCCCACCCCTTGAAGACAGGCTAGCTCAGTGACTTGCCTTGGCCAACAGAATGTGGGGCAAGGGATCATATGCCAGTTTCAAACCTGGGCCTCAAGAATTCTTGACTCCTTGGGCTTATTTGATTTACCCCTGATCCCACTATAAGAACAAGCCCAGAATATTCTGCTGCAGCATGAGAGACCACACAGAGAGAGAAGAGTGGCTGCATTTATGTCCATCCAACAATCCACCAGCCGACTGCAGCTGCATGAGTGAGCCTAGCCAAATAAGGCCAACCCCAACCCTGCTCCACAGAACCACTGAGCTAAATGAATGGGTTTTTTTACCCATAAAAATCAATGTTTGCTATTTCATTTATGTTTTAGCTATGTGTTTTTGTGTGAGGGAACTGTAAAAGACTCTGAATTTACATGGTGTCATAACTCACAGTACAATCATTCTAGAAAATATATTATGCAAATATTCAGGCCTTGCTTTTTTTTTGGTGCTGTCTTTTTTCCTTAACATTAATAATTATAAATATGATTGATGAAGTATCTACCATGTGCCAATCATTATAGTGCTTTATAAATATAATCTTATTTAACACTTATAAAAAAATTTAAAAAAAAACCCAAACAAACCATGAGTTAGATTCTTTATTAGCTCCACTTTACAAAAGAAGACTCCATAGATAGATAGTTAAGTAAAAGTATCAGGTCGAAATTCTGAGTTACTCCAAAAAACCCTTTCTTTGCACCACACCCTGCTTATCTCACTAAATTAATTGACTTTTTTTCAAATACATCATCACATGCCTATCCAAGGACACCAACAGGGCTACACTTTATTCAGAGTACACCCTGGTACACTCAACCAGGTAAATAAATGTGAGAGGAAACTAAAAAGTTACATCCACCAGAAAGGTTGCACTAATAGAAATTCCCTGGTCCTTTATCATGTTCTTCAAATTGAAATTACATTTGGCATTGATGCCTGTGACATTCTCAGATTCTTCTTTATATGAGTCAAGTTCAAAAAACAATACCACTATTTCATTTTATGTTATTTCAGTATCCATGTGTTGAAAAGGCATTTATGTGTCTGGTGCATACTAGGCCCTGTGGAGGCTAAAATAAACAAGATAATCATTCTTCTCTTTTAAATTCTAGCCAGATGGGAATTTTCTTGAATAGTTGAGCTTCCACCAAGAAAGTGTGACTTCTCTGAATGCCATGGATTCCTATAGTTTCAACACAGAAGTCTCAGAGAAAGATGGAATGTTTAAGAGAGCGACGAGAACAAACACAACATCTTAGAGAGATCCAAGGAAATCATCGTCTGTCCTTAAGTGAATGCGATATCTGAGAAATGACAGCCTAAGTATTAGCAAAAGCACCAGAAAAAAAATAAACAAACCGCAGTTCATCATTGTATGAAGAAAATGTAGAGATTGAAATTCCTTTCAAGATGCCTGTTATATATTTACTATTATGGACTTTGACTAAGTATCCCTCCAAAATTTGCATTCTACACACAGCATTTATATGACACGTCCAAATTTAAGTTTAAGTTGATGCAATGTCAATAACAATGATTCTTAACGGGATTCATTTTTAAGTGTATCTATGTATTTATCAATTTTCTGAATGGAGAATAGTTTGAAATTTTGAGAAACTTGTGGCTTAATAGTGGATATAATGCTACTCCCTAAAATTCATTCATTTCTGCTGCTCCTTACCTCACTTATTCTGCTTTAGAACAACAACAGAAAAAAAAAAAAAAGGAAGAAAGAGCTAAGTTGTATCCCTGAGAATAAATTAGGAGGCAGTAGAATGAGGGAATATAGCAGTAAAGGCTTGAGACAAAAAGATGTTAGTTCAGATCCTGCCTCCAATACTTACTGACACTGCATGTGTGAAAATTATCTCTTTAAGACTAAAATTCCTCATCCACAAAAGTAGAGCATTAACTTGCTGGGATGATCAAATGAGATAATATATTTAGAGCACTTATTACAGTGCCTGCAATTTAGTAAGTGATAAATGAATATTAGCTATTGATAACAGAAAAGAGATTCCAAATTAAATAAATAGATCAGTGAAAGTTGGTTCTTACCACGTTCTAGCTGCAGGCCAACTCGAGAAGGGTACCACTTTGGACCTGTTCAATGAAAAATAATAACATTTAATTGTCAGCACAAGTGTAAATGCATTTAAAATCTAGTAGTTTCCACTGGAAGACAGATTAGATCTTAAAAAGAACTGGATAAAATGGTTATTCAGTGTCAGAAAAAGAGATAGTGGTTACCCTTGGCAGGGTGCTGATGGGCAACGGTGGATGGTTCTGAAAGAAAGCATGACTGGAGCTTTAGGAGACGTGGTTATCTGCTTTTTGATCTGGGGACTGGTTATGTAGATGTGTTCAATTTGTGGACATGTACTATGCTTTGTGACCTATGACTTGTGCACTTTACGTAAGTTATTCTTCAAAAAGGCCTAAACATCTTCATTTGAAACTGGAAGACTTTGATCTCATGTAAAATTTATAATATTGGTGTGTGAAAGTGGATTATTCTGTATCAGGAGTAAGGAACTCAGAATAATATGTATTATTGACTTTCAATATTATGGGTGTAGCAGAAACATCACTAATATCTTCTACTTATACTACCATTAGGAGTAAAAAGTTACAAAAGAATTCTATCTGGATGGCAAAATCAAAACATCTTTATTATATAATGCCATAATAGAAAAGTTGGTTCACAATTACCAGAATATAATTTTATTTTATTTTTTTGTGTGAGGAAGACCAGCCCTGAGCTAGCATCCATTGCCAATCCTCCTCTTTTTGCTGAGGAAGACTGGCCCTGGGCTAACATCCATGCCCATCCTCCTCTACTTTATATGGGATGCTGCCACAGCATGGCTGACAAGCAGTACATCGGCCGGTGCCTGGGATCTGAACCCGCAAACCTTGGGCTGCCAAAGCGTGAACTAAACCGCTGCACCACCAGGCAGACCCCCCTGAATATAATTCTTTTCTCTTAAAATGAATTGTATGTTATTATTTTAAAGCCTCTATTGAAAATTTAATTCTTAACTTTGAGGTCCAATTTTAAGCAAATTACCTTAATAAATTAAGAGTGTTTCCAAAGGAATATTCCACAATTGTTATTTTGTTTTCAAAACACTGCTTTTTAAAGTGTCACTAAGAGTGCTGATAATGTGACATAAGTAGACTATTGCAATCAATTATCTCTAAATTTACTGCAAAAAAACAACTTATACATGCAAATTCTCCTGGACAAATAACTCATAAGTCAAAAAGTGTAATCACAAGTTAAAACCTATTTAAGATTATATCTAATCAAAATTTAATAACATAATGGCAAATGAGGAAGGCACAAGTATTTAATTCTAACATTTGATTTTTTGACTAGAAAATAGGCAGATAAAGACACTATTTTTGTTTTGTTTTTGTATTTACTAATACAATTATTATTTATATAGCCATTTTTTGGTCTGGAATGTATGCTAACATTATTGGTTGAAAAATATTTAAAAATAGCTGCCCTTATCACTCATAGTGAAAATCTGCTGCCAAAGAAGACATGAGGCAAATGAATGCAACAGAGACTTCTATAGTTTTAATTGAGTTTCCAATTATGGGTCTTGGAAAAAATACAAACCTCATGAGAATCCATCCATATTTGACAAATAGTAATTGATCACCTATAATGAGTGTGCATAAGCTGTCAAATTCTGTCAATTTTAATAATATTCATGCAAGACATCACTTCCAATAGCACTTTGTGGTGCCTCCGATGGTGGAAATGCCAATGCAAAACTAACTGTATCATTCTAAGCAAATAGATCTGTCTATGAAGTAGATGAGCAAATACTGGCTAAATTCACAATGATGAATCAGAGAAGTTAGAAGCTCTAAACACCTTCAGGAAAATCCATGCCTTTCCAACTCTCTCAACATGGATAAACTATAAATCTACTTATAAAATAAACTTGGCATCTATAGGTTGTGACCTTTGAACACTGTCCTAATGAAAGAGAGTTATTAACTGCCTGTATAAGCCTTTAGATTAGTTTCAGTTATCTTTTCAAAGAACAAAGCATACTTTTGCTGAAATTCTCTCTGCTTGTTGGGGTCACGTGGATTAGGCTGGAAAAATAACAGAAAAAAGACAGTTTGTAAAGGATAAAGGACATATGTTGCATAAGGATTTTTAGCATGTATGAACAGTCTAGAAAATTATTTATAATGCTGAGTACATTGAACTTGGACAACTGGCTCACAGCTGAATTAAGACTATGTAGTAGATCTAAGGCATCTGCCAGTATCTTAAATTATCTAAGATGTTGAACTTGATTTGTATAGCTCCTATCATATTCTAACCATGCCTCAGAATTATTTCCTTGATAATTGGAAGTGTTCATATCATTATGTAATAACATTCTAAATAAGTAATGTCTTCATGTAATTAAAATATATTTATTTTAATAAGGTAGCATTTTCCAAATTGCTGGTTGTAACCCATTGGTAAGTTGAAAAATGGAATCATGGTGCCTGCCCGGTGGCACAGCAGGTAAGTTCGTGCTTTCCACTTTGGCGGCCCGGTTTGCTGGTTCAAATCCTGGGTGTGGACCTACGTACCTCTCATCAAGCCATGCTGATGTGGTATCCCACGTGGAGCCACTAGAAGGATGTACAACTATGACATACAACTCTCTACTGGGACTTGGGGGAGGAAAAAAAGGAGGAAGATTGGTAACAGACATTAGCTCAGGGCCAAGCTTTCTCAAAAAGAAAAAAAATTGAATTAGTGTGTTATTCTCAGCATTGTATAGAGGAGTAGAATAGAATAGATTAGAACAGAATAGACAGATTAGAATAGAATAGAAATGGATTGTCATGGCACTGGATGCAGTCTATTGGAATAAATTCTAGATAGACAGGTTAAGGATTGTTTTTTCCACTTTTGTTTCAATAATTTAAATTGTATAAATACATTTGTGTTTTTATAAGACTAATATGTGTTTCTTATTGAATAATAGCCAAAAAAGCTTGAAATCCCTGGGTCTAAAATATATATATATATAGATTTAATTTCTTAAAACTATGTATTATAGAGCTTTTACATAAAAATTGGTGTTAGCAATTAAATTAAATCCTGTAAGATAAAACAGATGGAAGGGTTTGAATATTTTACTTTTCAAAAAGATTTTTTTCTAATTTTGAATGATTAAGGAAGAGGATGATAATATAAATTATATTAGATATAAATCATCTAAAATGTGTTATAAACCATATTCACTCAAGTACATATGCCAAATGACTGCTCTTGCTTTCTTTTAATCTAAGAACATGTTAATTGCCATTATTTTTATTATGATTAGAATTTCCCCTATAATATATTGGTGAACAGTATAAATTTTAACTTAAATGCACAACTTGTGTTTCCAGAGATTCAATTTTAGAAATGATAAAAGTCAGCAATAGACAAGTGAAATGTTTTTTCTTGACTTACTGGTGGCATGCATTCTATCTTTTCATATATGAAAATATAGAGCCAATTAGTAGTCAGGACATACAGACTAAAATATTTGTAGATTAAGTTATTTAGAATGGTATAGTTTGTAAGACATTAAATATTATTATTGATAGTTCTTGATTTCATATGGTATTAAATACTTAGCCGAAACCTACATACCATGTTATTGCTAAAAGAAGAGAAATTTAGAAGAAATAATGCTAGAGAAATTTTTCAGAAATAATTAACATCATTCATGATCTAGTACTTTGACTTCCTCACTTAAAATTCTAGGTAAAACTTGTCCCTTAACCCCTACCTTTTTCTTGATATCACCAATCCCACTAGGAAGGACAAGTTCTGAGAACAGTTAGGGATTAAATTAAAGAAATTTAATTAATGTCACGGAATCTCCACAATGGACCATGGAGACTTTTGGCGAGAGAGAAAATGGTGATGAATTTTTGTTGTTTTCATCCTGGTTCTCTGTGGCTGGTGTGGTAAGATGGGATGAAGAGTAAATAGAAACAGAATAGAGTTCCAAGAAGTATGCTGTGCAGAGCTGGCTCTGTTCAAGGATGTAGTGGAAAAAATGTAAAACAGTGTTCTACAAGTTTCTACATGGCTCAGTTCTGTTCTTCAAGATTCCAGAACTTCATGTAGGAGAAAATAAGTAAATTTGTCTGAACTATTCACTGTGACCTGCCACTAGAAACAAGAGTGGCACTCAAGGCTAATCTGGGAGATGATAGTTCCAGAGACGAAGAAGCAAAGAAGGCTCACATTTTCTAAATAATTGATATACACAAGATATTAGGAAATAGATTCTAAATATTCAGAAAGATAGATATGGCACTTGTCAACAAAACTTTTATGTAGTTAAGCCTCAAAAAATGAATTTAAATATTTAAAGTGTATCGGTTGTTATTTCCAATAACCAAGTTGAAAAGGAAAAGTGAACAATTTGTATATATATTACATATATATGTTTATATATTCACTTTTTCTTTTCAAATATATGTCTGTGTATATATATATGAGGATATGCATGTATATATGATTGTAGCTTCATTTTAAGGTTAAAAGGTAAAAAATGGAAAAAGAACATATATAGATGCAAAAGAATCATTTATACCTTAGAATTGCATCAAGAGTAATAAAGTCTAGCATAAAGCAAATGTGTACAAAAAGTTAATATAATGCAAAATCTCTTAATTGCATTCACTGTATGAAAATGAATAAAGGAAGGCTGTCACCAATAGTTGATGAAGAAGTTTTGATGGTAAATTATGAAGCAAAGGCAGTGCATCTCAACTTCAGTGGGCTTTTTTCTTACCAAAGGAAATGCCACTAATAATACAAATGCTAAAATAAACATAGTTAGAAGGCCTTTAAAATCCCAGAGGAAAGAAATATTTTTTAAAAATATCAAACTCAGAAAATGAACTTGATTTAATCTAAAATAACTTCCTGAAGTGATCCAAAACAATTGCAAATGTAACTAAAAAACAACTGTGAGCCTGAGAGTTGCTAGGTGAATTTCAAATGACATCTCATTTCGGGATAATCTTGTCAGGCAGCAAATAAACCAAGCATAATGTGAGCAAATTAAAGGAACTACAAGCAGTAGGTAAAATAAAGAAATCAATTTTCCAGAAAAGAGATGGTAATAGTCTCTTTGTGCTTAAATTTCATGAAACCAGATCTGAGTTTTGCACATACTTCTAGACTCAATACTTTGAAGGAAAGATAACAGGCAGGAGGCCATTCAGTGGAAACATCAAGCATGATGATTGGTCTTGAAATGTTGCTTTTCATGACATGAGTCTGAAACATTGTGTATATTTTATCTAAAGAAAATGAGATTTAGGGGAAGGGTAAAGTAATTTTTGAATGCTGGAAAAATTTTTAAGTGGAATAAAGATAAGATTATTCAAAAGAACAGGCTTAGGGTTAATTGGAAGAAAGAAAGTTTTTGTGCAAAGTAAGAATTTCATGATAATTAAAAGCAGTTAACAACTGGTTTTCTCTCATAGACATGTATAATGTGAATATTTAAAGGAAAGTGTAGCATAGATTCCTGTATTTGGTGGAAAGGTGGATTGAAAAACTCTTAAGATACCTATGGCTTTTCAAAAAAGTATTTCATTCCATATTATTTTAAAAAGAATACCCAAAACCTTTCATCAGATTTTGTCAGTCGTCCTAATAATATATATCTTTAATCCTTGATTAAGTTAGATTAAATTAAGGAAAATGATTGGCATAATAAGCATAAACTAGTATGCATAATAATGTTTATTATGCATAATAAGCAGAAAGATACTTTTTCATCATAGAATATTCATACTGTAAAAGTCTTTGAAACATGTCTACTATTAATCATATATTTTAACAATGAGAAAGAGAAAGCCAGGTGTGATGAAATTATTTGCCTAAATGAAATCAATGGTTTAATGGCTAAGCCTACTCTAGCACCCAAAACTCTCAATGTTAAATTTACTAAACTTTCTAATATACCATGTTGTTTTCTGATTGTTTTCAATCAGTAAATGGCATGGCAAGGAGAAGTAAAAGGAAAGCAATAATAAGTGAAGAAAGAGGAAAAACAATACATGTTGCCACTCTTATTTCTCAGTTTCTTGATTGTTCTAAGACTTAACTGTGTTTTTTATTGTTGTTTCATCTCATCTTTACCTGTTGTGAACATTAATGTCTTTGAAATTTAGACATTTCAGTAGCTAATTGAAAAGACCAGAAAAAGGGCGGGCCTGGTGGCGCAGTGGCTTAGTTTGCACTTTGGCAGCCTGGAGTTCGCAGTTTCAGATCCCTGGGACCCACCGATGCACTGCTTGTCAGCCATGCCATGGCAGCATCCCAAATAAAGTAGAGGAAGATGGCATGGATGTTAGCCCAGGACCAGTCTTCCTCAGCAAAAAGAGGAGGATTGGCAACGGATGTTAGCTCAGAGCTGGTCTTCCTCACAAAAATAAATAAATAAATAAAAGACAAAAAAAAAGCAAGCATGTATATTCCAAATGATTTTAATGATTTATATCACTGTCTATATCACCTAATCTGTGGAGCCTCTCTATATGCAAACTTATTGCAAGTTTACCAAACAAATGATCATTTATCTGTCTTCTTGTTTATGTAGGAGTAGACATACACTGCCATGTTATACACTATATTTAATACCTGCTAAGTGCCCACTGATGTATTTTAGCATCTGTATGGCATGATTACCCATTCTGTGGTGTTTTACAAATTAAATAGAAAACAACTGATGACTCAGAATGATGCAAATAATATATTGTACAGTGTCATTTTTAGGAGATATAATTCAGAGCAGGCAAAGATGACAGAGGAGTGGAAAGTATGAGAGCATTTCATGGAAAAGAGAGATCATGGGCAGAGCCTTTATTAACAGGCAATATGTGACTAATTAGAAGAAAATCGGAAAGGTCAGATGAAAAATATACGTGGGAAATTTAAAAGATACACCGAATCTTTTACCTTCCAATATGTGTGTTTGTGTGCAGTATTGCAAATACATACACTGAAGTAAATGTAACTTTGTAGAAAATATGTTATTTTCCTAAAAATTAAAAATCAAAATAGCAGGTAACAAAGCTGATGGATGCCATTTAGGGATAATAAGCCCTGTGACTTTCCATAGCCAACAATTTTATTTGGTTGAAAATTATATCCCCATGACCATGATTTAATACATTCACACTAATAACAAATATACCCCTAAAATATGGCTATGATATAAAAAGTCAAATTAATACACTCATCATTGGTACTTTAAAAAAATTTGAAATGCAGCATATAGTACAATAAATGTTCAAAGTCCAAGATTAGGTCCAGAGAACATCAGATATATGAAAAGTCTCATAAAATTTATTACATAAATTTATTAAAAGATGATTGAAGAGGGGCCAACCTGGTGGTGTAACGGTTAAGTTAGCGCACTCCACTTCGGCAGCCTGGGTATCGGAGGTTCAGATCCCAGGTGCAGACTTACACATGACATATCAAGCCATGCTGTGGCAGGTGTCCCACACATAAAGCAGAGGAAGATGGGCACTGATGTTAGCCCAGGGCCAATCTTCCTCAGCAAAAAGAGGAGGACTGGCAACAGATGTTAGCTCAGGGCTAATCTTCCTCACCAAGAAAAAAAATGGTTGAAGATATAAAATAGAAAAGAACATGGCACTATAAACATTCAGAGGATTATTTGACAAAATGCCAAATAAAATTTATAGAAATAAACTATTTTTAGTGATAAAAATGTAATGGAGTGATGGTACAGCCAGTTAGATCAGTCATAAGAGAGAATTATGCGATTGGAAGATGGATCAGAGGAAATTACTCAGAAACTAGAAACAAAAAGGATAAAGAAAATATAATAAACAAATTAAACAAATAGGGGCTAAAATTGAATGATATATATTGGACATCCACAAGTATAAGCAAATAATTCCATTAATATCGTGGTAAACTATGTATTCCACCCCATACCTCCTATTGAAGATAATGCAAAAAACATGGCAAAATATTTTATCAAAATCTCCATAGAATGATTAATAAGATGAAGAATTATGAAGACAAGATCTGGGAGGAAGGGAAGCCCAGAAAGTAGAGTCCAGCAACTAGAGCCACATCCCCCTAGCACTATTACAAAGTGCTCAAGTAAGAAAGACAGAGTGCTTTAACACTGTATAATCTGCAGTCGCAAAGTTTATATCGGAAGAGAGAGCTGAGCAAGTCTTTCCACAGACTCACAAGCCTAAGGGAACAAAAAAGCACACTTTTTGCCCAATCAAGGAGAAGCCGCTAAAAAGCCCATTAAAAACCTAATGTTTCAATTGGTATCATAAAATAAGGACAAACCAGAAATAGACCAGTTCTTATAAGGAATGAAGTCAAATTTTAAATCATCTCAATACCTGCTTGGATTAAAGTGATCTGTAATCTCCAAAGTCCAGCCCTACTGCCCAAGCAAGCAAAAGTAAATCCTCTCTGGAGAGACATAACTTGCTCCAGAGTCTTTAATTGCCTCTACATTTTTCATATTTTCAAATTTTCATGAATGGCAATTAAAATGTTAGTAGATTTCTAAATAACAACAATAAATGGTATTGGCCAAATAGCTTCTAAATGGAGTATCTTCTAAATGAAATATAAAATAAGGACATTATTAGTTAGACTGACAAATCTGACACTCAGCAGAACCTTTCTGTCTATTAGTAGATGAACATCTAAAGGATCAACTTTGAGAAAAAGAAATTGATTCGAGGACTAAGAGATGGAATAAACAATATTGAGCAAAGAAACTAGCATATATGTGGATAATTCTACATAAAATAGCAGAATATGTATATAACTTGATTATATAAAATAATGATAAAAGTAATAACAGTAATTTATATGCACATACAAAAAGATAAAATACTGGACAACAGTAATGTACAAAATGGAATGTATTCTTTGGATTTAAGGCATTCTGAATACCTTGTACAATTTAGGAAAAATATAGAAATATGGATTAATCTCAGATTTTGATTAAAGAATTTTTTTAGAATTCTTAACCAGTTTTATTAGTAAAATTTCATATGTCTATGAAGTCAAACTTTTCCTTAATAGCTTCCACCTATTTTCCTTGTTCTGGCATCCAAAGATGTATACAACTTTCTCCTTTCCTGTCAGGCAAAAGCCCTGCTCCAATGGGACGTTCTCACGTGTACAAAACAAAATTAGGGGGCAGGAAATGTTAACCAGGGAATGGAATGCTACATAGGAAATGTAATAGCATGACAGAATGTCCTGTGTTCATTGCATTATCCCTTTGGTTATGTTGCTTTATTACTTAGTACTGTTATACTCTTTCCAAATAGTGGAAGGCCTATAAGCCTGAACAAAAAAAGAGGGCACATGAATTTTGTTTCCTTCTTCATAAGAAATAACCATCAAATATTATTATCCAAAACTCTTCCTTGACACACTAAAATACTGGCTACTGATTTAATATTAAATGATTCATTCAGTGCAATACCTCACTAGAACTAAATGAACCGTTTGATTTCCTAGAAACCATTTCTTTGCAGTCTTATAAATGACACCTACATAATTAAGTGATCGAGCTAAAATAGAATCAAGGGAGCCAGTAAGAAATGATATATGTGTTAGTGATTATATATCTGAAAAATAAGAGCACCATTTCCAATCTCAGCCCCAACAACAACAAAAACTTTTAACACACAAACCAATGTGTATAATGTCGCTGACCTTGAAAAGAAAATACTTCTGTTAGAGAGTTTGCTGTTACGAAGTGCTCAAGAAAGACAGAGTGCTTTAACACTGTATAATCTGCAATCGCAAAGCAAGGCTTCTGTAGGAAAACGGACGTGGCTTAAAAATGGAAAATTTGAAAGCTACATAAACAAATATTCACAATTATAAAATAAAAACAGTATGAAAGCAAGAGGCATGAAGTAATGAGTCAATTTCACAGTGAAATACAAGGCACAATGTAAGAACAATGTGGGACAGGAGGAAGAGCACACAGAGTACAACCAAACTGTTTCTTTATCTTCATCGGCTTAAGTTTATAACCAGTATTAGTTTGTTCACCTAATTACCCACCATACTTCTCAGGAACTACCAAGGTTGATCATTATGCCTACATTCCCACTTACCTGAGATACCACTTGCTATTCAAGTCTCCCAGAACATCTGTCATCACGATGTCACTTCTCCCAATTTTGCTTTGCACAAGCGCTAATCAGACCTGATCGTTCACCTCTCCATGCCTTCTCAGAGTACTTTAGGGCACTCATAGTCTATTATCAGCAAAAATGTCTAAATAATCAACTTCCACTCAAAATATCCCTCTATCTTCTTGCTTTAATATGAAACTTCTCTGCATGTTTCAACTGGTGTTTATTCTTCACACCAAACCCATGCAATTGTGGGCATGAAAGTATATTAGGAATCTTCCCTGCTAAAGCACTGATGGGTTCAGCTCAGAACATTCTCTCCACTGTTACTCTTTTATCATTGTCAGTGATTTTAATGGCTCTTTAATTATCTGTCCTTTAATTCTGTGAACTACTCAAACCCAAATATCCTTATCTACTCTCTCACTCTTTTCCAGAGTCTTATGCTCATCAATAAATTCACGACTACCAAAATACAAATTTCAAGCATCCTACTTTCTCATCACCACCACCTTTCCTTCCTACTTACTTAAGTAGTATTTCTCGTTCAAATAATCTTTGATTCTTTAAGCATTTCCCAACAATTATCTTACTGTTTTCACTATGATAAGTTCCTTATTTCTCCCACATTTTCATTATTCTCTAGACTCAATTCCAGGATTCATAGCAGTAATCACAGCCTAAACAATGACCTTAACTCCTTTGTACAACTTTCCCTCTGTCTCACTACTTGGCAAACATTAAATCTTGTTATACTCAACTATTTCATTCTCTGTGTCTGAATCTGAGTTTCTGAATGACTCCTATACAGGGAGAATTTCCCTGATACTCTCAGATGGAGCGGATCCCAGTATTACTTCCCAGGGGTTTTTCCCCCATTATCTTGTTTTTGATTTTCCTACCTGAAATTATTTTATGTACCTATTTAGATGGTTTCATATATGTTTCTTCTTACTGTTGTGCAACCTCCCTGAGAACAGGTAGCCGTGATCATATTTATTACAACCATAGAGCAGTGATTAGAATGGCACAGAGGAATGTGTGATTTTATAGGATTTGAACAAATATATGGCCTCTTATTGAAGAAGAATTGGTAGAAGTTATACATACACTATGATTTTAATCAAATGTGAGATTAGTTATTTAGAATATATCCTTTCCCTTTATAAAGAGTCTGTTTTGTTGCAAGTTAACTGAAAATCTGCAGACATTGACTGTCTAGGCTAAATGCTGAGACTATAATCTACTAGTTGTCTTATTTATTTTGGGCAAGTTACCTGTTTGAATCTTATTTTTCTCATCTGATAAGCAAAAAAAACACATTTTTTAAAAAAGAGGATGTATAACAAAGATATCTAACCATTAGAGATGTTGTGAGACTTAAATGAGATAATGCATGCAAATTACCAAAAGCTATTAAGAACTCATTAGAAATGTATTGTTAACTTTAGTTTTAAAACAAAACAATACAAAACCTTTTATTCATTTGTATAGATACAAGAATTTCTGCTAAAACATGATTTTGCATTCTTGAAACACCTCTTCTGCAAAATCACACTTTGGAAATAACAGGGTTGTGAAAAAATAAAGGTAGGGGCAGATTATTTAAAATTTGTACAGCTCTGTATTGTGATCACTAAGAGAAACAGTAATAATCATAATAAAATGCTAATACAGTTAAAAAGGTGTTCTTAATAAATAAATACCACAGAAAACATAGGGCTTTACCTTCTTTACAAAAAGTGAAAGAAAGGTTGATGGGAATGTGTGTAAGAAAGAATTGTGACTGCTGAAATTAATTAAAATAAGGGGGAAATAGACAATAAACATGTCCAAGGCAGAGCATATCAGCAAATTGAGCCAGGTAAGAGATAGATATCTTGGTGTAGTGTCTATTCATCTACACCTTCGTGTGTTCATGTTAGGTACTTTGAATTCAGCTACCAGTCCGTGATAGTACAAAATGATGCCATGCTTGGAAAAAAAATATGTATGAACAGTTGTAAATTCCACAAAATTCTCACATTGTTCCCCTATTCGTCAATCATATATGAACTAATTAGTGTTACAGGAACAAATAGAACAAATGAATAATCAAGTAAGAATAATCTCACAATCAAAATATAGTTGCTGTTCAACAGGAACAAAACCAAGGAACAATTCTACATCCCATCCTTCAAATTATCTATTAAATAGATTTTTATTTGCTGCCACCAAGATACACAGACACACACACACATACACATACATACAGACTGTGAGGGCATTATGAAGGCCTTATATGCCATAAGGAGCTTGAATTTGATGCTGCAGGAAGTAGGGAGTGGGAAAGAATACCAGAGCAGGTCAGTATATGAGAAAATGTTCCAACGGAAGACTATTGTTTAACTAGATGAAAAATTACAGAGACTTGAACTGTGGTTGTGAGAATTAAGGTAAAGTGCAGATTTCAGATATACCAATGGCATAGAGTTAGTAAACAAAGTGGATAATTGGATAAGAGGGGGACAGCAGTGTTTACAAGGATCTGCAGATTTCCAAATTGAGTAACTGAACTGAATTATCATTCATTGAATTAGGAAAAATAAGAAGAGTAAGTTTGAGAAAGCAGAATGATATGTTTAAATCTGAACATGTTGAAGCTGAGGTGTCTGCAGAACATACAAGATATTGAGATGCCACACTGCCTGTTTAAAATACAGTCAAAATTTCTGAGAAATGCACAGTTTTGATTTCATTCATTCATTAGTGATATTTTCTAACCCATGGGAATTGCTGAGAGCACACAAAAAGAGGGAAAAAAATGTAGAATTAAAAGAGAAGAACGTTGAAGATAGAACCTGAGAAGTACTAACATTTAGGAGGCCAAAAAATTATAAGTCCGCAGAGAAGTCTGAGAATGCGAGGTCAGAGAAGACAAAGAAAGTAGAATCAAGTGGGCATAGAGTTAAAATCAAGCAATCAAACAAAAGAAGGCAAACAAAGAGAAGAGTGGTGTACCATGTCAGATGCATGGAGAGTTCAAATTACACATGACCAAAAGTGATCCACTGCTTTAGCAAAAAAGAAACAGCCAGAGCCCTTAGAAAGGTCTTTGGCATGCTGAAAAAAGAGTGTTTTGAAGTGAATGCCAACTGATGGATAGAGGAAGGAATGATGATATTGCTATAAGTGGTTTGTAAGTTGGGAAATTCTTGGTAAAAGAATAATTAAGGAGGAAGCATTTGAAGATATAGCAAAAATGAGACTAAAAGGAGTAAGTCTTTTAAGGGCATGGAGAGATTTGCATAGTGCAGCTGAGAGTCTGATATGGATCAACCAGTAAGAGAGCAGTTTAGATAGAGTACAAGATAAAGTTTTAAGCTAGACAATAAATCAGAAAAAAGGTGATGTTCTAGAGACTATATATCTCTCTGAGTTCCAGAAACTGGGAGTCCTGGAGCAAAATAATAAGACGTTTAGAATGACAGATGTTCAAGTGACTTTGTTCAGAGTTTCCAATATTAAAATTGGATTATAACTCATGGCAAATCTCATGGTGTTGATAAGTGGGTAAATAGCTAAAGCGGGGTGGAAGTGAAAATTCCAGAAAAGCAAATAGTTTTGACATTACCATATTGGATGACTATCATTTTAGATGTAATTTTCAATGTAATGCCAGGGCTTAGAATGAGGAATAAATCTATAATCCATATTCTGGACCCTCAAAGAAAATAGAGAAAAGTTGGGTAGGTAAGTACAAAAAAAGGAAAATGAAGATAATATACTAGAATAACATGAATCTTATAGTAGGTGGAGTTATTATGTGAAAGAAAACTTAATGACTGAAATTTTAAAAGTAAAATAGATGAATGATGTACTATGGATTGTGATAAAAATATATAGCTTTCACTTGATAAAAATTCAATCAACCTCAAAATACTATAGAAATGTCTATCTAAAACATTCTTCCTAGATTAAATCTTTTAGTTTTGATGTTTTTACATTATTTAGGTACAGCTTGGAAATGACTGACATAAGCTTTTAGACTCAAAAGATACTGTAAGAGGGAATTAAGATACTCTAATGCTGGGGCTGGCCCAGTGGTGTAGTGGTTAAGTTCACATGCTCTGCTTCAGTGGCCCAGTGTTCACAGGTTCCGATCCCAGGTGTGGACCAACACACTGCTCATCAAGCCATGCTGTGGCAGCGTCCCACATATGAAATAGAGGAAGATTGGCACAGACGTTAGCATAGGGCCAATCTTCCTCACCAAACAAAAAAAAAAAGAGGGAGAGAGATTCTATTGTTAAAAATATCTAACTCTAACAAATTTCAACATGTTAATCATAAAATATTTGTAATATATAGTTTGGAGCTACTGAAAATGTTTTGTCTACATTAAAGAAAGTTAGCCAGGAAAAATTTCTGCATTTGATAATTTGCTTAAAACAGGCTTTAGATTATCTCTATACTTTCTCAGCTCTATAGTAAAAAAAAGTAAATATTTTACTATTCAATTGTATATTCATCTCAGGACAATGCCCTACCATATAATCACACACACACACACACACACACACATACGTCTGAAGTCTGGATATTAAAAAGGACATAATTACATATACAATACCCATAATACTACACTATTATCTTTTAGATGATACTGTGACTAAAAGCTTTGTCATTGTGGAGTTATTCTATGAATATTTAACTCACCTATTTCGAGAGAGAACTAGTGCTTATTAAAATAAATGGTGGAAAGAAAATGCTATACAGGATCATATTTGGTAACTATTAGAAAATGAAATATAATGAGTATTATAAAAATATTTGGATTATAGTATTTGAAAAACATCATGTCCCTGAAATTTGGAATTCAAATTTATGGAACCCTAAAAAATAAATGAAAAAGACGTCAAGAAGTTATCTGATTAAAATTATCAGCCAAAGAATAGAAATACAAATAGAATACAAAATAAATGACCAAGGAAACATTTTAAAAGTAGAATTAATTCTCTAAGATTTAGGTATTGTTTTAGAAAACAAAGAAAATAACATAAATATATCTGAAAGAGAGAAAATAGCTATATAAATTTATTTATAGTGATATAAATGATTAGAATTTAAAATTATAAAAATGAAAATGATAGTTAAATGGTGAGAATCCTGTACTGCATTCCTTATGCCAGAATAAATTTCAGACATTAAAAAACTCTTATGTCAAAAATAAAACTATACCTTACAAGTGTGAGAATAAAATATGTCAATATTTTTAAAGACACACACAAAACAAAACATAAAATAGATAATTAATTAATTTGGATCCATAAAATTTATTTTTCCAGGAAAAATGGAAAAAAGTGTCTGTGACTTGCACAATAATTCGTAAAGACCTTATATATTATTAATACAATGAAAACCTCCAAATGGTCAAAGATGTGGGTAAAGATCATGAACAGGCAATTTTCAGAAAAGTGCATACAAATCACAAATAAAAGTATAAAAAATTAATTCACTAGTGATCCAATAAATGGAATCTAATGCTAAATATTTTTTCCACTCATTAATTATCAAAAATTAATAAGTTGGTAATATCCAGTGTTATTGAGGAAAGGGAAAAAAGACATTCTTAAGTACTGTATTGCTTTGACTCTGTAAATTGGGAGAGAAAATTTGGCAATACATGTCAGGTTTTCAAATGAGCTTATTCCTTATAACAGCTTTTCTTTTATTGCTATTATTCTTACAAATATGACTAAAGAAGTTCACAAATATGAATTATTCTGGTGAGTACCTCGATGAATGGTACAAGGTAAATGTTCAATAAATATTTGTCAACATTCAACAAATATTGTTGAATAAATAAGCATGATATTGCTTTATTATAAAAGCAATTAGAATGTGTATCCAGAAAATGTGTTTCACACATCCAATCAAAAGTGTAATATATCTCCAGTAATGTTGATCACATAGATCAATATAAATTTACACAAAATATAGCTAGAAAATATAAGAAAAGCTAAAAGAGTGTGTAAAATATGTAAAATTGCATATATAGGCATAGAAAGGTATCTCTAGCCATTAGTGAAAATGTTAATAATAGGTGGATAATGCTTTATTCTTTGTAAGTTTTTGTATTTTTAGAAATATATCTTTTATACTGATCATTTTATTATAGTAAAAAATGAAATTATTATTATCTTCCAAAAATAATCTCACTTATTGAATCTGATATTTCACCAACAAAAGTATACAAATCAAACAAAAAAAATCATACATGAAAATGATGCATTGGCATGCTAATATCTCACGGGATTATAGAAAATATTATGATACAATTTTGCACATCTGGATATAACAATGAGATTATTTATATTTTCAAAAGATTTATAACAGGATTTGAGTAACCATTTGAATATGACCTGTTTTATGAAATGTGAAAAATGAAAGATATTTTTAACCCACTAGATGAGAAAATGTATAAGAGCAAATAACCCATTTTATGACATTTTCTTGCAATAATGAAGCATCATTAATAAAGCATTTAAAAAGCTTTTGTGCTTATTTTTAGATTGTTTACATAGAATTCCACTGTGAAGCATTTCATATCTTTCTGAAAATTCCTTAAGGAAAAAAATGCCAGAGAAGAAAGGAGACTAATGCTGCTTCAAGCTATATATTAATAGGATCTCTTGCCTTTTTATATTACTCATCATACATTATTTCATAATCCTCTTAATGAATGCAACTTAATCTGAAACAGTAGCTGCCAAAAAGCACAAAAAATTTAAAAAAAGAGAGAAAGAAAAAGAAAGAGAAAATTACATGTTCATTAAAGTTTGAGAGATGATCTTTGACTTTGTACCACTGTTCTAGTGCTCTGTGTGCTTTCTGGATTCATATTTTTGAGAGCATTCCTTTTTAGAGTGTAACCAGTTTCTCACTGTCCAGATGCCTACTTCCCTTGCAAATTTAAATGTCCTCACACAGTCTCATATTCGAATATAAATAGGAAATCAATCATTTTCTATAGATAGACTATCTCTTCCATTATTTGCTGCATCTATAATGTAGGTACTTCCTCAAGTTCAAATATTGCCAACCCAGTCATTTTGATGCTTGGGAATTGTAAAACAAAATTATTTTGTGATATGAGGCTTGGGAAACATCGGAAGGCCACGAAAGATGATTCAAAATAACCCCAACATTGCACAGCAATACGCAGGTTTAAATGCTGTACCATAATGAGAGGCAAAATAGTTTACAGACAGGATCACACCTCATGCACTTTAGGAATTGTCATTAGTTATGACAGTTTTATTACATGAACCTTGACTGGCAAAACAGCCATCCCTTCCTAACAGTTTGATCTCCTAAGATTCTGTGAACAATCATATATCACATAGGTAAAGAGAATTCTCAACACTTATGTGAGTGTCCACTGACATTAAATATATACAGCCAAGTAAATTTGACCAGTATTTTAAAGTGGCCACAGTGAGACGATGCCCATTTTCAATACCTGTGACATTAATATGTGCCAGTGGCTTATATTATGATTTAGGTTGAAACCTCAAAGAAAACACTGGCTTAAGTAAGAAATTTCAGAGCTGTACTTATAGCAAGAAACCATATATAAATTATGGGCAATCTGTTATGACAATTTTTGATTTACAGTACATATATCATAGCATAATAGGATAGATTTGAATTGTAATTTTTTCTCAATATTATCTCAATATGTCTGCAGATCTTAATATCAAGTTGGGGGATGTACATTCTTTAGGTTTTGGTTTTTTTTATCTCAACTTTTCACTTTAAGAGCAAATGAATCATCAATTTCCCTGAAATTTCAAGGTTAGGGAAGCTATCTTCCTCCAGTATTACTTTTTTTTTAAGATGTGACAGTTCTCTCCATTAACATATAAAAGTTGTTGAACCGTTTTGAAATATGCTTAAGAAAAAGAAAGTTGGAAATATCTTGTCAACTACTTTTAACAATCAAGAGAACATCTGTGATTACACAGAGTAATATTGATTAACATTAACGTAAAATAAAATTTGCATAATTTTTAACTAATAGATTCAACATTAATGAATTCTAAAATGTCATTTAATTTGTGTGTGTCTGTGTCTGTGTGTACATGCATGTTTCTGTATGCCAGAAAATCTTGATGATTAGACTGAATATTTATCTTTTAGTAGTACAGCATAGTACCTGATCATTTAACTTGATTATCAGTTGAATTAAGTAATTAATCTTTGCTACTCAAGTAGCAAAAAGGAGATTTTTTAAAGATAAAATTGAAAATACAAAGAATTTAGACTATTATGTTGTGAGATAATCATGTGGAAACATATAAAATATTTTCCATGAAAAAAATTTTGTAATTTATCAAATATTATTGGGCTTCAAAATTATAATAATCCTTTCTCTAAAACTGAAGAAAAATTAACAATATGTGGCCTAATACTCTTAAATGATGTGTATAGCATGCTGAATGAAGAAGAGATATTTTGAAAATCCAATTACGTTTTAAATGGGTGAAATATGCTGCATGAAATTTCAATCTTTTCCTGAAATATTTTGTTTGAAGTCCATCAAAGATGCAGCTAACTGATGGAATTCTTTTGTTGTTTCCAGCTGAGAGGGGTTCATATAATCCAGTTTCTTTGTGTCCAGTGGGCATACTTGTTAGAATTTCTTCAATAACTAGAACATTAACACGGGTTTTATTGTCTCAATCTTGAAATCAACATATAATATGAAAAAATTGGTGATATTGCTGCCCACTAGTAAAAAGGTCTTATTGAACCCCAGTGATTAAACTGCTAGAAGGTGAATAGTCACTTAATTCCCATAGCTTTCACAAAATGTAACCTTGACTGTTACCAAAGAATAAATAACCTGCCAAATTATTCCATTTCTCCATCTAAATTATTGACAAGGCTCATAATTCTTTTTGCCAAGGAAACCATTAGAGAAAGGATGTTAGCTACTTCTTGAGTTAGCAGTGCAGGGCTTTTTTGAGAAAAGCATTCTGCCACTTCTTTCCTTGGTAGCATTTATCATTTTTTTAGCTTCTTTTGTTGAGAGATCAGGGAATTCAACAGTCTTGTCCAGGACACTCTTTTCAAATTGCCTGGAGAATGCTCATTATTCTATACTATATGTAATAAATCCTTCCACTGTGTTATCTTTGTTTTGAGTTACTCTCCCTGAACCTTTCAAAGTTTAGCATTGTTTATATCCCCCTGGCCTTTGGCAAAGATTTATATGCATTTCGACTGTCACAATAAATTATATATCCCTTCATGTGGCTGAAACTACAATTGGTCTCTTAATTTCATTGTTCCTTCTCTTACGTTTTTCCCAGGGACTTTTCTGGGAACTGCAGAGACAACTAGTCCAATAGATTATAAACATCACTGAAACTTTTTATGGTGTTGTCAACTAATAGTGCACAGGTTAGGGGCAAAATGATTTTGCTTTTTCTTTCAGAAACTTCTTTGATAACAGAGAGTCTGTGCACAAATTACACTTCAGCTGATTGTCATTCATTTTCTATTTCAGTTCACCGGCTACTAATTTTTAGATCAGTCTCACAGGAGAAAATTCCATTAGCACTTTCAAGCCATATTTGCATTCTTTCCCTTTATTCACATTAACTGTTGTTTTAATTTAATAGTTGATCTTATGATGCCATATGACATTAGACAGAGATTTTAGTTATTATAACCAATTGTGAATTATACTTAGATTGATAACACTATCATTCATTTCATAATTTGTAAAACTAAATTTCAAGTTAGTTCCCTATTTGCAAATGGGGACTAATGATAGCCTTTCCCTGGTGAAATAAACAGGTATTTTTTGGTTTTCTGCCTGAAGAAATTAATAAAAGATATGACTCAATAAAACAGACGCAACGGAGGTTAGTGGTTAGAGTACAGAGTACAGAGTCTTATTCCCTGAGTTTAAATACCAGCTCTGCTACTTATTAGATATGTGAGCTTGGACAAGTTATCTAATCTTTTTTTAAAGACTTTCATCTGTAAAATGAAAATCATACTACTACTAGGTGACCATAGAGTTGTGAGTATTTTTTAAAATTTGCTGCATGGAAATATCTTAAGAGATTCATGACACAGGGTGAGTGATGAGTTAACTATATTTATTTTTATTATAATAAATGTTAATGCAGGGTAGCTAGAGTAGGGCATGCAAAGATATTAAAAGGCACAGTATTTGATAACTAGTGTTCAACATTGATGTTGGCTATAATTTTTAAATTTAAAAAACTGGGAGTATAGATAGGAGAAATCAGAGAAATTCTCACAGAGGACAAAGGCATTTATGTCTTGATAATTTACTGAATTTTTTAAAGATAGCAAGAATATTCTAAGTAATATAAAAAAAATGTGAGCAAACATAGAAGAAGGAATAGGGATACTCTGCATAAAAAAGACAATTTAAACTTAGTGAGCAATCTTTTTAAAGTGATTCAAATGTCCAAGAAAAAAAGGGAAAAAATGACGATATAATCATTGGCGTAAAATATGAAATTTAACAAAGAAAGACTCACTTGGAAGAATATACATTTTAAGTTTCAAGGGACAATTATGTGGAAATAAATCTTGTAGGTTTTGGAAATAAATTCTCCAGTAAAAATAAATTTCTCCAGCCCAGGGATGCTAATTAAAGCTAAGAGAGTTATGTTTCTGAGGGATAATGTTTGAGAAATACAAGGATACTAAAAATTAGAAGCACCTACATTTGAGGAAAAAAAGGAGAACAATAACAAGACAAGTGTTACAAGGAAAGAGCTTCTATTTTTCCTTCCTTTTCATGGTTTCCTCCAATTTTCTTTGTTTCTTTTTATATATTTATTTATTTATTTATTTTTGTGGGGAAGACCAGCCCTGAGCTAACATCCATCGCCAATCCTCCCCTTTTTGCTGAGGAAGACTGGCCCTGGGCTAACATCCGTGCCCATCTTCCTCCACTTTATATGGGACGCCGCCACAGCATGGCTGACAGGCAGTGCGTCGGTGGGCGCCTGGGATCCGAACTCACGAACCCCGGGCTGCCAAGCGCGGACTAAACCTCTGCGCCACCGGGCGGCCCCACCTCCAATTTTCTTAAACACAAATGTTTACCAATTTTGACAAATATGGTACTAGTACATACAGAATCTCTGAGTAGAAAAATTCCATAGAATATCATTCTAATTTCATGGTGGTATTATTTCTGATTTTTAAAAAATTTAATCTTTAAGCATCTATTTTGGGTTCTGCACCCAATTCCAATGTCTGTGTGTGTGTGGAGGCTTTCCCCTCACAACAAGAAGAAATGCTTAAAGACCAGCTGAGTATTGATAAGAAATGTTCACATGTTGAGGTATATGGGGTAGCTATTCTGGTTGAAACCTGATTTGGCATGAACTAAAGAAACTGACTTATGGCCTGTCAAATACACATTGTACATCTGCTTTAACCATTAAAGTGAAGAATTCATTAAACATTATCTCAAAGTAAAAGAATGTACTCTTTGAAGATCAGGATGCATAATTCCTTTCCTACAAAGCCAGTATCACCAGTATCACCAGTATTGCCAGCATCAGTACTCCTGAAGGTAAGTTTCCTTTCCCACACACCAGGGTCATGTTGACATGCTAATTCACAACTGAATATCTCTTCTTTGAAAGTTTGATAAATATCTATCCTGGGAATATTTGATGTGTGTTCTTTGTTCTAGAAAAGGATAAAACTGTACTGAAAACCATGCTTCTCTGGAACACTTTCTTCCTTTGTGGAGACTGCCTTCCCAGGTTAGTCCTCAGCATGGTTCAAGTAAATCTCACCTTATCTCTTTTGTCTATAGAATGGTTATTGGTTGTTTGCATCAACAGTATCCTACAATTCACCTCAATTCTTACACTGTATACCCGAAGATAGCATCAGATTCCACAGATTAACCATTCAGTTCTACAAGATGGCCACCACCTCCTCCGTTGGGTGCTAGTTGCAAGTCCAGGTTGTCACTTGTGCTTCTGACTGACTGGCTATAAATCAGAGGTTTCCATGACTCCTTCTCCTTGGGATTGATTAATTTGCTCGAGTGGCCCACAGAAGTCAGATAAACTTTTACTTACTAGATCACCAGTTGATTATGAAAGGATATAACTCAAGAAGAGCCAAATGGAAGACATGCACAGGGCAGGGTATGGGGACAGGTTACAGAGCTACCATGCTACCAAGCATGGCACTCTCCCTGAATCTCCACCTGTTCACCCACACAGAAGCTCTCTGAACCCAGTCCTTTTGAGTTTTTATGGAGGCGTCATTACATAGGCATAATTGATTAAATCATTAGCCATTGGCAATTGTTTCAACCTCTAGCCTCTCTCTCCTCCCCTGAGGCCAGAGACTGGTGATGGGACTGAAAGTTCCAACCCTCTAATTGTATGGCTGGTTCTCCTGGCACTCAGATCCATCCTTAGGTATGGTCCAAAAGTCACCTCATTAACATCACATAAGACACCTTTATAGCTCTTATCACTTAGGAAATTCCAAGGGTTTTTGGAGCTCTGTGCCAGAAAAGGGACCAGAGACCAAATATATATTATTATAAGCCACAATATCACAGCATCCTAATTTATTTTGATAATTTAAAAAGAAACATAATCTAAAAACACTAAAAATCATTTACCACTGTGGGGGATCAGAATTGGCCACCTCAAGATGTGTCTCTTTACCTTGATTATTTTCACTGAAGGAGGTTTTGACCTTCCCCACCCCCACTAACTGTCTGAAGGGATTTGGGATGGAAGGCCTGTCCCCAGATGGATGGGCCATCACCATGGATAACTCTGGGTATCAATAGACTGGGAGGGTCTTTGCTGGGCCCATTCTTACCAACGTTCTGTTTACTAGATATTTACATTTGTAAGGGAAATCTCCATTTATAAAGGTACCTCCCTCTCCTTACCAGGAAAAGGGGGGATGACTTTATCTCTAGAAACTCTTATCACTGTGGAAGGTGAAGACTTAAATCTGAATACTCTTGTTTACTGTGTTTTTCTTGTAATCCCCCACAGCTGACACCCCTAACCCCTAATATCCTCCTTTGTCTATGTAAGAAGAGACCTTCCACCATTTTGTGGAGAAAAACTCAGTTTCCCTGGTCTCTCCTATGTATACATGTTACAAAGCTTTGTTTGATTTTCTCCTGCTATTCAGACTTATGTCAATTTAATTTGTGGCCCAGCCAGAAAGGACCCAGAGTGGGTAGAGGATGCTCTTCCTCCTCTTCACTACTTAAAAATTTCTAAAAAAAAAAAATAATATTAGAACTGTAGTCTCAAGTAAGGATCCAAAATATTTATGATGAATTATCTAGAAAGAAACTACTCATCAAATGTTCAGTACATATGCTCACCTGAATCAAAATCTCACATGGTTAATCTTGTCAATTATGTATCAGCTTTGATATGAGCTTTGAAAATATGTTTTGATATAACTTTGAAAATACTTAGTAAATGTTATATCATTTGTTACTGCATAAAGACTGAATCTCATTCAATATTATTCAAACATTCATTGGATTTTATATCTAACCTAAATTTAAAATTGTGATTTTAATTATAATATTTATCTCCATTAGATATTCACAGAAGTGGTCATTCACAATTACTGGCTGGTGGCTAGTTTCCTTTAGAGATTACGTATGATATTAGCATGCCATTCAGAGCACCTTATCTTCTTGTGATTGCAAACCACCTTCAATTACAAAACCAATAGAAGTTTTAAAAAATTAGAAAAAAGGTTTTTTTCACTATTTAGAAGAAATGCTACCTTTATAAACTTTGTACAACAATAGTATTTTCCAATTTTGATTATAGATTTCTTAGCTTGTGACAAGTAATGGCACAGTTTCTAAAGAGTATATTCATTGGACTTTTGCTTTGAGAAGTCTTTAAATTATTTTTATTAATATATCTTCTATTTTATCAGTGCACACTATTGCATCCACCCCTCTTCTATGGAGGTCCAGACTATAGAAATTTAAATAATTTTGAGTATAATGAAGCATAACAAAACTTTTAACACTCAAGCAGAATTTTTTCACTGGTTATTCTGGCAGACTTTTTTTTTGGTGAGGAAGATTGGCCCTGAACTAACATCTGTTCTGGCAAACATTTTGATTATTGATTAATTAAATCCACAAAATAGAATATATCATTACAGATTTAAATTAGTATATGCACAGTTGGCTGTGAGTCTTTGTAAGTTCTATTATTTTCCAAAAATATTAACAATTATTATTCTAATAAAGTTATATTGTATCCCAAGAGAGGAATAAATTTCCCTTAAAATAAAGAATAGTTGTTGAATTGAATAACATGAAATAGGATAATGCTACTCAGGTAGAATATGTAGCAGTACACATGTGGAGCTTTTTAAAAAAGTCTCTTGAAATCTTAGAAAATATTCACATAGTTTTAGTCAGAGTGTTACCTGGACTTGTATAATTCTTAATTTTTCATCTCAGTTTTGGCAACAAGGTTTACTTCCTCTGGGCAACCTTTGTGAGAAGTTGAGAGTGACTAGAACACGATATATAAAAACATGAGTGTGAAGACAGCGGAAGCTCTCCGGGAAAGACTTCAAGAAACAAGCAAGAAGAATAATTACAAGTGTTAATGAATAAATAGATGGAGATAAAGAAAGAGTAGTGGAGTATTGCAGCCAAGGGCATTTCATGCATCTTTGGTACATTAAATGAGAAGAGGAGAAATAGGTGAAAGTATATGTTTGTGTGTGAGCGTGCATATATACAATTTATGGTTTTATAGGTATCTCTTTTTCATGAAAACCATTGCTCTTTCCCTTTTGCCTTAACAGCTAGCCTTGTAATTGTAGTTTCCACTCTTCTCTCTTTCTTCACCAGACTGATTGCTGTGGTATCACCAGGGTAATCCATAAGATGACTCTTAGAACAAAGCAGAACTGAAAAATTATGAACCTTGGAAGAGCATAAGATAGTCATTTTACAGGACAAGAAAAATCACAGCAAAGAAAGTTCTAAAATAGAACTAAGAAAAATGTAAAGCTGACACAATTCAGAGAAACAGTAGGCAGACAAGAATCAAGACCAATCTGAACATCTAAGAGAACAAAGGAAAGAGATAAAAGACCTGTAAGGAGAATTCTCCCCTCAGGAAAACTGGTCTTCTGATAAGAAGTTTTTTTTTTTTCTTTACAAGATTAGCAATTCCCATTATAACTCCAGGCCTGAAAATAAACAGCATTAGAAATGTCATAATAAAAACGTGATATGGTGTCAGAAAGTACAGAGGTAAGTTTGCAAAAACCTAACAATTGTAGTTATATATACACATTATTGTTGTTTGAATATATTCATGAAATTGATTAAATTATTAAATGTTACATGGTTTTAAAGTATGCTAAACAGATAAAATGTTAAGGCAATCAACACATAGCTTTTCTTATTTCTTTTTTTACCATTGTACATAGAGTCACATATTGTTAGTGTTTTAGCAACATTTTTTTGGTTGCCTTTACTATTTGGCAAATATATTGTTTAATATATTTAATTTAATTGACTTCCAGATACTTCTTTATAATGTAATACAGCAAAAAATGTTTCTGTGTTTCTATACTATGTAAAACTTGAAGACTAGCAAGTTTTTGAAAAATAATATAATAAATGCAAATTTGCCTGAATATTATTTTTCTTTAAGTGATGTATATACTTTCAAAGTAAAGGTAGTTTTGAAAAAGTGGGAAAGGTTAAAATTTATGTAAGGTTGTTAAAAATTAGAACTGTGCTTAGGAAAGTGAGTAAAATAATAGTTGTCAAGAAATCCTCAAGTCTTGATATAGCTATTAAAAATAACCATATTATTGTCATATTTTCAATTGTCCAGTTCTGAAACTGGACATTTCTAAGATCTTTCACAAGCTACTTAATTTCACTTTCCAAATTACTAGAAATCGGTTCTGGACCACATTAATACAAAACTTTGGGCTCTAAGATTTTAAGATTCCATGTAATTGTGATGTATGTCTATATATAATACAAACTATCATAAAAGCAGTCACAGAATCACACATCAATGTAACTGCACATTCTTTCTACCCATACATGAGACTTTGATTCATTTTCTCATTTCCAGACAATCATAGTAGTAATGTATTTATTATATTGTCATTATTAATTTAAATGCAATCATTTTCTTTCATCTTTCTACTTTATAGTAAAAAGGGTCATTTTCAAATGTCTTCTCACTTATTACTCTAATCTAAACTTTCTGAAACCACTTTATTAGATGAAATTGGTCTAATTCTTTCCAAAGATGGCAATTCAATTGCTAGTTTAACAAGATCGTATTTCATACAAAGATAGGAATAACTCAAGACAAACGCATTTAGAATGAAAATAAACTGGAAATACTTGTGTAAATCACCCGTGTAATGTTGTTCACGTAGACTGTGTGATGATACAAATTTGGAGTTTGAAAAATTTCAATAATTTAGAAAACATTGGCATAAATATACAGAGAATTTGATTATCATGCTAAAAGTTAGAGAATTAATCCATGACAGATATCAGCACTTCTCTTGTTTTGTTATTTTTTCCTTACTATAATCCCTTTCTTGTTCTTTTCTGGGTATCCAAATCCTACATGTCTTTATGGTAAAATATTTGAACTCAACTTCCTCAAGAATTTTTAACTAGTTAAGCATATTTCAAATAATTCTCTTCCACCCTCTATATGTTATCTGTTCATATTAAAAATTCTAAAAAGATTTTTCCCACAAATGTTTATAAATTTTACATACATTGACTATTTTGGTTTTATTTTTATATTCCTTAGATATACATATCATGTCTTCCTCATAAGACTGTTTTTTTGAAGACTGACAAGACATCTTCTACCTTCATTTCATTAGTCATTATGCCTAGCTTAATGTCATATGTGCAGAAAGTATTTAGTAACTATTCCATTTAAAAAAAAATAAAAATACAAATAGTGACAGTTCTACCTATCTTACTCTTGGATATTACTAAACAGTTTAATGTATTAAATTGTGAGATTTAAAAGTATTTTCAGGAAAGTAATATTATTCAACTGAATCCAAGTGACTGAAAATGCTCCCGAGCAAAACCCACAGAATGTACAACACCAAGGATGAACTCTATGTAAACAATGGACTTTGGGAAATAATAGTATCAATGTAGGTTCACTGATTGTAACAAATGTACCACTCTGATGTGGAATGTTCGTGGGAAGGCTATACATATGCGGGGGCACAGGGGTATACAGAAACTCTGTGTATTTTCGGCTCAATTTTGCTATGAATCTAAAACTGCTCTAAGATTATAGTCTATAAAAAGATGCTCCCAAGTTACTATAGACATTTTCACTATGTTTAAGTTATAGGTAAACTTTATTGAAAACTTGTAAAAATAAAAGTCTAATTTAAACAAATCTCATATAAATATTTCCAAGAAAATAATAATAGGACATCTCTCAATGAGGTAAATTTAACTATTAATAAAATTAAATAGTATAATTTCAATGTATTGTATAAAGAATTCCTATGTAGAAGAAATTTGACCAGCAAAAATACAGGGAGTAAAACTTTTGTTTAATATTTTGTTGAAATATAAAGGAATGCTTTGTATCAATGTATGCCTTTCATATTTAGGATGTCTCCTGTTAGAATGAAAAATGTTCACATGTGAACTAGAAAGCAATTTCACAAAAAACTAAAAGAATATTATGGATTAAAGCATCAACTAGAGAGATATGAGAATGTCTATGCTCAGGAAGTATTTAGCATAATATTATTTTTGAGTTCCATGTGAAAATATGGTTTCCATACACTCTTTCCATCACAATATGGAACTTATTCTTACAGATAAATTTGAACCAATTTGAAGAAAAAAAAGACTGCAATATAAATTCTGTTATATATAAAACTTACATGCTTTGTGGAATTTTTGTTTAACATCATGAATAGTAGATGTTTGTGTCACCTGAAACAGAAAAGAAAATAGAGAGAATTATGAGGAAAATGTGTTTATTTGTTTGCCATACATTTGTTTAAGAAGAAAGCATAATTCAATATGCTTAAAGTTTAAAATTATAGCCAGTTTGTTTTGTTTAGCTTTGTAGTCACTACTGCTTTGACAATCTTGAAACATTGCGTCGATATACTTTTTTCTAAAATTTTATATTTGTATGTAGCGATAATGGTGTTATTATGTGAGTTCATCCAAATTTTTATCTCTAAAATATATTTTTTAATTTTCTCTGCCATAATTTTCAATTTCTGGTTTATAAACCAATGAAACTATCAATCAGAAGTTGGAGTAAATGCACAAGATTGATAGAAGGTAAAAGAGTCTATAGCAGAGAAACCTGAGCATATGAAATTGATTTATATGAAAAAAAGAGGAAAATTTTTACTTCAGAATATCATGAGAGTGGGGCCGCCTGCTGGCGCAGCGGTTTAGTCCGCGCTTGGCAGCCCGGGGTTCACTAGTTCAGATCCCGGGCGCCCGCCGACGCACTGCCTGTCAGCCATGCCGTGGCGGCGTCCCGTATAAAGTGGAGGAAGATGGGCACGGATGTTAGCCCAGGGCCAGCCTTCCTCAGCAAAAAGGGGAGGATTAGCAATGGATGTTAGCTCAGGGCTGGTCTTCCCCACAAAAACAAACAAACAAACAAAAAAAAACAAAAACAAAAACAGAATATCATGAGAGAAAAATATCCTAGCTAAGCCTTCTTGTTAGTTATGTCATTAAAACTTCCATCCAAAAATACTATAGGTCCATCAAAATCCATGTTAGATATATTGTTTGGATTTTTTAAGTGTATAATGGTTTGACCAATTATTTGTTCCTAATATGCTAAAATTAACTCTTTCTGATATTAGCAAAATGAATAAAAGAAACGTTTCTTCATTGAAATTGGAAAATTCATGAGGGTAAAAGTTCTATCCAAACACCTCAAAGCATCACAATACTTTTTGACCTTCTGACTTTGTTTATATCAAACTCACAAACTGAAATTCCCCTCCACTTCTGATCCTTTTCATTGGCTTATGAAAGACCCAATAATCCTTCAAAGTCTACATCAAAAGACATTTTTATGATCATGCAAGAAAAATGTATCTCTGTTCTCTAAACATGTATAGAATATTGTGTACATGATTTATTTAATTTTATTGCTACACTAAAATCTTCTTCTAGCTATTTTTGGAGGGTGAAATGAAAAAAAATGTGCATAAAGGGATGACACGTAATAATACCCCAGGCAGTTCTTATTAACATTATTATATTATATTTAATATTTTATATACTAAATGTATAACAACGAATGCTTCTTTTTACTATATGTCACTCCTGCTTAATAGAACTATAACCAACAGTGTGGTATACCATTCAGAAAACATGCTTTTTGAGGTCTTCTATATATATATGATTCACTAAATAAGAAAGTTCTAAGATTTAAGTACTGAAGAACGGTATTAATTCTGATTTTTGTCACGCTGTAAATAACAAAAGGATCCTAAAATGTTCTGTGGGTATGAAATTTTCAAATATTTCACAGCATTGCTCTTCTCTGGAAGATGTTAGAAAATATTTGAAAAAAAGTTTTTAGCAAGAGTAATATATATATTTATATACTTGAACATATCATATTTCATTTTAATTTTGATTATTGAGCTTTATTTGAATTATATTTTTAAAATGTGGCCATTTGTTTGAACAGGGTTCACTGTTTTATCTCATTGTTACTTAATCACAAAGCACTTTTATATGTTGCCTCCTCTCTCAGGGATGCCTAAAATCCATACACTATTCTCTAGAGTAACAAATATTTGTCTATTAGTCATTTCAAGGACCATGTAATTTGGAAAAACAAGTAATTTTCATGATCAATAACTCCTCAGTTAGGGTTTGCTATGTGCTCAGCTATCACTTTATGAATGCATCTTATCTTGTGTCTACATGCTGGTTGTTCCAACAATCTATGAGGCCCTTGAGGGCAACCACCTAGTCTTACTGTAGTTTCTATTCCAACATCTACACAATATAGCATATAATGAAGTTTTAAGTCACTTTTGTTGAAGTCAAAAATAAAATTGTGAGCGCTAAGTCACATGATAACAAATGAAGTTCGTTAATCTGATATGAAAAATCTTTCACAAGTAGATTTCTGTGCAAAAGCCATATGCTTTTCTTCAAACTAGAATAATTTAAATGACAATCTCCTAATTTGACATAGGCATTTTTATTCTCTGAATTTGCAAACTTTCAAGACTAAGATTATAGTCTCCTGAAAGAAACCTACTTGTGGAAATACATTGTTACTACAAGCTTTTAGCAAGATTTTTAATTAATTTTTACTTTTAGAAATTACATTTGACTTTCACATGTTAGAAAAGTGCTGATTTTGAATAAATCTTTGAGAACTTCCCTTTCTGGAGCAATTTTAGTCAAATATAACAGAAAAAATAATTAACCATTAAATGATTCAGACAGCGTTGCTCAATTAGCCACAAGACTGTGCTTGATCAACTCTTCCAGTTCTTTAGTTATACTCAGAGCACTAAAAGAAGAAAAATGATAATTAACAGAGCAGATAAGATTTTCTGATCACTAAATCAATGTCTCTGTAGCTTCACCAGGAATTTTATTCGCAATAACTTCTACTTTTTAGCCAATTTTACAACCTCTTAAAAAGGACAAACTCTCATCACAATAATTTATTCACTTTTATGTATCACAGCTAATTGTGCAGATGGGAGAGATAGGTATTCCTACATCTGAAATCATGAAATTCTCTTCATTAATGTCTCTTTCTCATCAGAGGAGATTAATTTTAAAATGTTAAGTAGACAAGGTAAATGATGTTTGTTGGTTGAACCAAAAATTTACTTCTAAATTTCAACCAATCATAGTTAAGTTTTGGGATATTATTTCATCAAACAGGTAAGTTGATAGATTTAGAAAAAGCTTTTTACATTCAAGTGAAATCTAGGATTTGCTTGAATTTGCCCCATGCAAAGATACTTCAATATTCCAAGAAAAAACATTTTTGTACTGTTGCTACTTTTCTATACTATATTTAAGCCACTTTTTCAGGAATTCCTTGAAATGAACGGATGTCTCCAGACTACTGTTTATCCTGCTTAGAGAAATAAAAATTAAATGGTAAGGAAAAACAACCATGACTTGAAATTTCTTTCATAGGGTAATTGCAATGTGCAAACCAAAAATGGTCAGTAAACTTTGTTTACCAGTAATGATACCAGTAAAGATACAGAGAGAAACTGAATAAAAGCTAAACTGGATAGAAATGATTAGATATAGAGGTGTGAAAAAACACAATCACACACACACAAATACAAAATATTCAGTGCAGGGTTCCCAATCAGCTTTTTCTTCCTGATTTTTGAGATACAAGGAAGAGTATTAGCCTAGAGAATAATATTTTAAAATTGACTACCTCTGGAAAGTGTGAAAAATACCTCTAAGGATCTCCATTAGAAGGTTTTACATTAGCAAATAGAATACATAATTACATATATTTTACTCAGAAGGGACAGGGAGTTTTCTGAGTAAACAAATATTATTTTACTAGTAAGTAATCTTCAGATTGTAGCTAAAATATAAATAAGCAGGCGATGCTCCAAGACGGTGGTGCAGGAAGATGCTGAACTCACCTCTTCCCTATATTTTGATCTTTTTCCCCTGAAAAAGATCTGAAAACTAGAAGAACTGCTCTCCACAGTAAAGGACAAAAGGACCACATGGAGATGGGTAGGAGAGGCAGAGACCTTGCAAAGGAGGGCCTTGCAAAAAACCCACCCCAAGCGGGTGATGTACAATAAGGAGGGATCTCAAGAGTTGGTGCCCCAGATCAGGCATCCTAACTTCCGGGATCTGCATGCGACAGATGAGCCCCCTCAAAACATCTAGCTTAAAAAAACAACAGGGCTGACATCTGAGGGGCTCCAAGTGCTATACAAACTGAGATACCCACTTAAAGGGCTTGTATGTGATCTCACTCACCCAAGACCCAGACAAAAAGCAGGAGTTTGAGGACTGTCTAGACTGTATGTGAAGGAGATTCATTTGCTGAACTAGGAGGCTCAGCTGGAGGGGCAAGGGACAGTTGAGGTGCTCCCCAGAAACAAAGGCACTGATGGATGCCATTGTTGCACTCTCCGCCTAGCCTGCTGGCACAGATGGGAGGGCTCAGACAGGCTCCCTCTTGCCACCTTGCTAAAACAGGTGGGGCTGAGCAGTTGCAACACTATCCCACTCTCTTACTGAAACCAGAGAGTGCTGGTGATTACAAAGCTCCTAGGCTCCCTGACCAGGGCAGGAAAGCACATAGGGTCGGGGCCATTCTCCAGCTCCCTAGCTAAAGACTGCAAGCCTGTCAGTGGTGAAACTCCCCGCACTCCAACTGAGGTTGGCAAGTGCAAGCAGTCGTGGCATTCTCCCATGACCAGCCTAAAACCAGTGCACAAACAAGACTCTACATTGCTGAAGCCCATGGGTGGGGGCAGTCAGGATATTTTCTTGCTGCTTTCCTGAAGTCAGCCAGTGTACCCCATACCCTACATACCCTACACTCTCCAGATGCCTTGCTAAAGCTAGTGAGTGTGTACAATACACACAAGGGACACGCTTTGATTGCCTGACCTTGGTGGCCAAGGTTGGCTGGCCATACATGAGCTCCACAGGACTGTAACAAGAGGAAAGACAGTTCTTAGCATACCACTACCCCCAGGGCACTGCAAAGACATTGAACTAAAACACAACCCCAGTCTTCCTGTGGAAAAGTCCTACTTACTTAGCCTGAAACTTCAGCCTGAAAGAGAGGCTTCAGGCTTTCTACATACCTGGAGGCTAGGGAGGAGCTCCCAGGGAACATAAGTGAGGAAATGCCATTCTTCCACATCTCCCTTGCCCTCTACAGATTGATGAGACTTTCCAAAAAGGAGAGTGTACACTTATCTGGAGCCCTGATTTCTGCAATGGCCGCCCAGGAGACATCTTCGGAACTCCTGGTCAGGAGGCCAGCAGGGATAGCAATTGTAGCCCCACAAGACTGTATATATTTGTATATTTTAAAAGCTGCTGTCTGAAGTTCTGCCTATCAGTCAGCCTGGAAAATAGGTGCTAAATGAGATTCCTCCCCTTGGGACACTGACAGGTCTTGGTACACCCTCAACAACAGGGGCATACCAAGAATAAATTAGGCAGTCTAGACAATCACAATGGTTCAAGAGAGAATCAAGATCTAGGGCAAGGTTGAATAAGGATCATCACCTACACAAAGCCACTCCTTCAAGACAGAGAAAGGTAGCAGTTTCACCTAATACATAGAAACAACACAGAGAGTCAAGCAAAATGAGGAGACAGAGGAATATGTTCCAAATGGGACAAATCCCCAAAAGAAGACATGAAAGATGCAGAGATAAGTAATATACCTGACAAAGAATACAAAGTAATGGCCATAAAGATGCTCACCAAACTCAGGAAAAGAATAAGTGAACACAGTGGAAACTTCAACAAAGAGACTGAAAGTATAAGAAAGTTTCAAACAGAAGTAATGGGTCTGAAGAACACAAAAACTGAACTGAAAAATACACCAGATGGGTTCAACAGCAGACTGGATGGAGCAGAAGAAAAGATCAGTAAACTGGAAGACAAAGCAATAGAACACACCCAAATAGAGCAGCAAAAAGAAAAAAAGAATTTAAAAAAATGAAGATAACTTAAGGGACCTGTGGAACAACATCACATGGAATAACATTTGCATTATAGGGTTCCCAGAAAGAGATGAGCGAAACGGGCAAAAAACTTATTTGAGGAAATAATGGCTCACAACTTTCCTAATCTGGGGAAGGAAACATCATCAGGTCCAAGAAGCCCAGAAGGTTCCAAAAAAGATGAAACCAAAGAGATCCACACCAACATACATTATAATTAAAATGTCAAAAGTTAAAGATAAAGAGAGAATCTTAAAAGCAGCAAGAGAAAAACAAATTGTTACATACCAGGGAAACCCCATAAGGCTATCAGCAGATTTCTCAGCAGAAACTATGCAGGCCAGAAGGGAATGACATGACATATTCAAAGTGCTGAAAGAAAAAAATTTTTGACCAAGAATACTCTACCCAGCAAGGTTATCATTCAAATTTGAAGTAGAGAAAAAGAGTTTTCCTGACAAGCAGAAGCAAAAGAAGTTTATCACCATTAAACTGGCCTTATAAGAAATATTAAAGGGACTCCTTTAAGCTAAAAAGAAATGGCACTAATTAATAACAAGAAAGAATAAAAAGTAAAAATCTCACTGGAAAAGGTAAGTATATAGTAAAAGTAATGGATTAATCACCTATAAAACCAGATAATTAGCTAAGGGATACATAAAATAAAAAGATGTAAAAAGGGACATCAGAAACATAAAATGGTGGTAGGGGAGTAAAAATGTAGAGTTTTGGAATGTGTTCAAATTTAAGTTGCTATCAACTTATATATAAGTTATATGCATATATATGTATATATGATGGTTATGTACATATAACCATCAGGATGATATATGTAAACATTATGGTAAGCACAAAACAAAAACTGATAGTAAACACACAAAAGAAGATGAGAAAGGAATGAAAACATAACACTAAAGAACGTCATCAAACCACAAATGAAAAGAGAGAAGAAGAAAGAAACAGAGAGGAACTACAAAACAGCCAGAAAACAATTAATGAAATGACAATAAGTACATACTTATCAATAATTACTTTAAATGTAAATGGACTAAATTCTCCAATCAAAAGTCATAGAGTGGCTGAATGGATAAAAAAACAAGACACATCTATATACTGCCTACAAGAGACTCACTTCAGAAGTAAGGGCATACATAGACTGAAAGTGAAGGGATAGAAAAAGAGATTCAAATGAAAACAAAACAAACTGCTGTAGCTATACTCATAACAGACAAAACTGACTTTAAAATGACTGTAAAAAAAGACAAGGACACTCATATGTATATATGATATGTAAAAAATTATATATATAAAATACATATATTTATAAACATATGTGCACCCAACCTAGGGGTGCCAAAATATATAAAGCAGATATTATCGGACATAAAGGGAGAAATTGACAGCAATACAATAATAATAGAGGACTTGATAGATCATCGAGACAGAAAATCAATAAGAAAACATGTCTTAAACAACACATTAGAACAGATGGATTTAATAAATATTTACAAACTATTCCATCCCAAAGTAGCAGAATACACATCCTTCTCAAGTGCACATGGAACATTCTCCAGGATAAAACATATATTAGGCCACAAAACAAGTCTCAATAAATTCAAGAACATGGAAATCATATCAAGCATCTTTCCTGACCATAATGGTATAAAACCAGAAATCAATTGCAAGAAGAGGACTGGAAAAACTACAAATATGTGGAGATTAAACATGTTACTGAGCAAATACTGGGTCATAAAAGAAATCAATAGAGAAATTAAAAAAATACCTAGAGACAAATGAAAACAGAAATATGACATACCAAAATCTATGGAATGTAGCAAAAGCAGCTCTAAGAGGGAAATTCACAGCAAAACGGGCCTATCTGAAGAAATAAGAAAAATCTCAAATAAAAAATTTAAATTTACACTTAAAAGAACTAGTAAAAGAAAAACAAATCAAGCCCAAAGTTAGTAGAAGGAAGGAAATAATAAAGATAAGAAGTGAAAATAAATAAAATAGAGACTAGAAAGACAAAAAGAAGAAATGGATAAATTTCTAGAAGTTTACAATCTTCCAAGACTGAATCATGAAGAAATAGAAAATCTGAATTGACTGATTACTAGTAAAGAGAATGAATTAGCAATCAAAAGTCTCCCTAGAAACAAAAATCCAGGACCAGACAGCTTTAGTCATGAATTCTACCCAACATTCAAAGAATATTTAACACCTAGCCTTCTCAAACTCTTCCAAAAATTGAAGAGCAGAGAAAGATTCCAAATTCATTTTACAAGGCCAGCATTACCCTGATACCAAAACCAGACAAGGACACCACAAAAAAAAACAAAAAAAGAAAACTATGAGCCAATGTCACTGATGAATGTAGATGCAAAAGTCCTTAACAAAATATTAGCAAACCAAATTCAACAAAGGATTATACACCATGATCAAGTGAGATTTATTCCAGGGATGCAAGGATGATTCGACACCCCCAAATCAATTAATGTGGTACACCACACTAACAAAATGAAAGACAAAAATCATATGATCATCTAAATAGATGCAGAAAAAGCATTTGACAAACAACATCCATTTATAATAAAAACTCTCAACAAAGTGGGCATAGAGAGAACATACCTCAACATAATAAAAATCATATATGACAAACCTGCAGCTACTATCACAATTCAGTGGCAAAAAGCTGAGTGTTTCCTCTAAGATCAGGAACAAGACAAGGATGCTCACTCTCCCCACTTTTATTCAACATAATATTGGAAGTCTTAAGCACAGCAATTAGGCAAGAAAAAGAAATAAAGGCAAAAAAATTGGAAAGGAAGAAGTAAAACTGTCACTATTTGCAGGTGACACAATACTATATATAGAAAACCCTAAAGACTTCTTAGTTAAATTCTTTATTAATTAATATTTATTAATAAATAAAGTTAAAACTAATAAATGAATTCAGTAAAGTTTCAGGATACAAACTCAATATACAAAAATCTGTTGTGTCTCTGTACACTAATAATGAACTATCTGAAAGAGAAATCAATATCACTTACAATCACATCAAAAAGAATAAAACACCTAGGAATAAATTTATGCAAGGAGGTGAATGACTTGTATACTGAAAACTATAAGACACTGATGAAAGAAATTGAAGATGACACAAATAAATGGAAAGATATCCCATTTTCATGAATTGGAAGAATTAATATTGTTAAAATGTCCATACTACCCAAAGCAATCTACACATTCAATGCAATCTTTATCAAAATTCTAATGGCGTGTTTCACAGAACTATAACAAATTATCCTAAAATTTGTATAGAACAACTAAAGACCCCAAATAGCTAAAACAATCTTGAGAAGGAAGACCAAAGCTGGAGGTATCACACTTCTGGATTTCAGACTGTGCTACAAAGCCACAGCAATCAAAACAATATGGTATTAGCATAAAAACAGATGCACAGATCAATGGAACAAACTAAAAAGCCCAGAAATGAACCCATGCATATATGGTCAATTAATTTACAACAAAGGAGCCAAGAATATACAATGGGGAAGGGACATCTCTTCAATAAATGGCGTTGGGAAAACTGGACAGCTACATGCAAAAGAATGAAACTGGAGCCCTATCCTACATCATATACAAAAATTGACTCAAAATGATTCAAGACTTGAATGTAAGAACTGAAACAATAAAACTCCTAGAAGAAAACAGATGATACACTCCTTGACATTTATCTTAGCAATGTTTTTATTTGGACTTGACTCCAAAGGCAAGGGAAACAAAAGCAAAAATGAACAAGTGAGACTACATCAAACTAAAAAGCTTCTGCACAACAAAGGAAACCATCAACAAAATGAAACAGCAACCTACTGAATGGGAGAAAATATTCTCAAATCACATATCTGATAAGGGGTTAATATCCAAAATCTATGAAGGACTCATACAACTGAAAAACAAAAACCAAACAATCCAATTTAAAAATGGGCTGCAGATCTGAATAGACATTTTTCCAAAGACATACAGGTGGCCAACAGGCACGTGAAAAGATGCACGACATCACTAATTATTAGTGAAATGCAAATCAAAACCATAATGAGATATCACATTACACCTGTCAGAATAGCTATTATCAAAAAGAAAAGAAATAAGTTTTGGCGAGGATGTGGAGAAAAGGGAACCCGAGTGCACTGTTCATGGGACTGTAATTGGTGCAGCCAGTATGGAAAATAGTATGAACTTTCCTCAAAAAATTAAAAATAGAGCTACCATATAATCCAGCAATTCCACTACTCGGTATCCGTCTGAAGAAAACAAAAACACTGATTCAAAAAGATATATGCACCACTGTGTTCATTGCAGTATTACTTACAATAGCCAAGGTATGGAAACAATCTAAGTGTCCATCAATGTTTGAATGGATAAAGATGTGTGTATATATATATATACACGCGCACACACACACACAATGGAATACTACTCAGCCATAAAAAAGAATGAAATCTTGTCATTTGTGACAACATGGATGGACCTTGAGGGTATTATATTAAGTAAAATAAGTCAGAGAAAGACAAATACAACATGATTTCACTTATATATGGAATCTAAAAAAAATAAAACAAAATAAAACCCAGACTCATGAGTACAGAGAACAGATTGGTGTTTACCAGAGAGGAAGGGGGTTATAGTGGAGGTGAAAGGCTGAAGGGGATTAAGAAGTACAAACTTTCAGTCATAAAATAAAAAAGTTATGAGGATGTAACGTACAGCATGGAGAACAAAGTTAACAATACTGTATTAACTTTGTGAGGTGATAGACGGTAACTAGACTTACTGTGTTGAACATTTTGCAATGTATACAAATGTTGAATGACTATGTTGTACACCTGAAACTCACATAATACTGTATGTTATTTATACCTCAATAAAAAATTTAAAAAATATGTAAATAAGCAATATATACTAAAACATTTTTATAAATTCAGAGCATGTTTGGTATTTTAAAGAACATCAAGAATTTTCACTATGAATAAAATTGACATGACACTATGGCTGTGCAGAAATATCACTTTTAATGAAGTTTAAATGTTTTAGGTTTAACTGGATTTCATTTACTATTTAAGAAATTGGAAAATTGTTTTATATCACACTGATTTTATTTCTTTATATATGACAATGAATTATTTAAAATGAGTTTTTTGTTTTGTCTGAATACTGTATATGTATATACACATATATTTCAGATATTTGTATCATAAAAAGTGGTTCTTTATATAGCAGTAACACATTTGGTCAATGTCTTTTCAATACAAAAAGAAAATAAATATTAATATATAAATTAATTTCTTTAAAATATTCACCATAGAAAGTTTCAAAAATATATTCATCTGAATAATGTGCTTTTATATAAATACTTTATTCCCAGTAAATTATGTGTAAATTTTATTTAGGAGTACAGATTAGATATTATTGATTTGCTATATATATATCATATAAATATGATATATATAAATTAAAGGGTAGAGGGGAAAATATGGGAAAACAGTATTATTTTTGAAAGCCTAATTTTATCAGATTTAATTTTTGCACAATTTACACTGTAGACAAAATTAATACAATTTTAATAGCTACTTTAAGACTAATATTTGATTTTTGTAATTCTTCAGTAAATTTAACTGCCCTTTATTGGCTAGCATACTTATTTACAGTATCTATTACCAAGCCATTTCATCTCCATTTAATATGAAAGTAGTAAGTCTTTATATATTATTTATTGAAGTAAATGGCTATTTCTATATGCTTGTTTTCTATCTTATAGCTTGAAATTATAACATTGAAAATATGAAAGAAAATTTAAAATTAAAAATTGGAGTTTGATAAGCTAACAAAATACAAAAAAAAGTTTTATAAATTAAAAAAATAATTCAGATTTTAAGAGCACAAAATTTTCCATGGTGAATACTCTTTCTGGGATATTTTTAGAATACATGTTTTACAACCAATCTAGGTTGTAGAATAACTTAGGACTGAAAGAGATCATAAAGTTGACAGAGTTAAAAGCATATTTTCAAGAATAAAATAGAGCCTGGTGAAATTAACATTTACAATTACTTCTTAGACTTTTTAACATTTATGATTACTTGTTTCCTATTGCAAGTTGGTGAAGCTAAGAAAATAATCCTTGCAGTCAGTAAAGTTTACATTTAATATGATATTACTGAAATAAGAAAGCCCAAGCCATATTTAAATATAATGTTTCTGTATAAATACTGAAGCACCATTTTAAATAAAATAATATTACCTATGAGTAAACTAATAAGTAATCATTTTAAAAAACTCTTAAAAACACTAGTGATCAAATGACAGTCATTTTCCTTTCCGAATAGTCACAGGTATTATTACATGAAAATTAACTGCTATGTGAAGAAAGTAGTTACCAAATGAATGATATTCTATTACCCATTGATTAGTCATTCAGCTTCATGATTATAGGACAAAGACTTAAGTATGTGTGCATAATCCGAATTAGTTTATGTTCATTTCTTTGAAAAAGGTGATTTTTCCATAAATATAAAAATTCTTCATCAATAATACAGTCCATTAAAATGTAAATGTAGATAAAAGTGGAGGGAAAAAAGTCCACGTAGAATGTTAAATATAATTTGAATTTTCTTAATTACAATCTGTAAAATATTTCAGGGCCCATATTGAGTAATATAATTGTCTAGTGATGACTAGAATAAAAAGGCTTTCTTAGAATAAGTTAGGATTTACAATCTGTTGAAAAATTATTAATTAAAACATAATTGGTTTCCACTTGTTGATTTGCAGTGACAATGACAGGGACATTTACCAAAGTCACTTTGTCTTCAGTTGTAAAAGGGAAAGAAGGCATTTATACACACCTTCAATTAATATTGCCAAGGAAAGTACTTTGAGTAAAGGCTTAATTATGGTGAAAATAATAATGAAAGTGATAAGTAATAATGGGCTCAGTACTGGTAGGATTGGGAGCAATAGTAAAGTAATTTTGGTTTGGTAGTATTGTCTACCAACCTGTTTTGGTATACGTATATATGTATGTATATGTACTATTTATTAGTAATTTTAAAAGTGTACTTTATCCTATACTACTGTGGTGATTGCGAAAGCAGCCACAAAGTTTTGCAGATCCTCCCATCAATTGGTAGATTTATTTCCCCAAACCTTAAATTTAGGCTAGCCTTGTGATTTGCTTTAATCAAAAGCGAGTGTTGAAAGTGAGGTTGTGTAAGTTGCAAATCTAAGACTCAGGAGGCTGTTTATTTCTACTCTTTCTGATAACACCCTTGATCAGCCCCAAGTAAAGAAGCCAAAGTTAGCTTCCCAAGAGATGATAGACACATGGTCCTGTCGCCCCCTTTCATCCAGGTCAGTCTTGGATCACTCCCCCAGCTACCTGTCAACTGGTTGCAAGTACTTGAGTGAGCCAGCAAAAGACAGCAGAAGATCTGCTGAACAGCAGCAAACTAAATGACCAAATAACACAATAATGAGATAAATAAATGGCCTTTGTTTTAAACTAAGTATTCGAGTAGTTTGCTATCAAGTAGTAAAGAGGTATTAAAAATATCAATCATTTAGAGAGGAAAAGAAATTTATAGCTCAATTGTTTCATTGTACAGATTACAAACAAATTCGGAAGGGTGATGATTACTATTTAAAAATTTACATCAAGATTATAAATCAACTAAACTGTTAACTCTGTTGTATAATTTATCTTTTTTTCTACTGATGATATTAAAGGGATATGTTGATTAACTTTAACTTTAAAAAATACACTCAAATTTCAAATTCTATATACAAAAATGAAACTAACATAGTACCATGTAAAATATTTCATGTGTTTAGTTTTATAATAAATCTGAAACTGTAACTCACATAGATATTTAGTCTTAGTATTCAAGATACTTAATATTTGCTTTTGAAAGATGCACAATGTAGTTAAAGTGAATTAAAAAAAACACATAAACTTATTATGCATTAAATCTTAAAAACTGAGGTTTATTCCCCTGGTGGTTCAGGAAATCCCCATTCTAAGATACACAGCATCTCTTGGGAAATGAGTTATTATGGGTAGCTAGTTTTCTAAAAATGTAGGATTTTACCTACCTCTTTAAGCATCAAATATTTTAATCTATCTAACTTGAATACTCTTCTCCCTAAAATATATTTATTGTCCCAATAAGAGAAGGATAAATTAAATGGTTCTTAGAAACTGAAGATCTGTAGCAAATTAGATTATTTTAGCAAGTATTTATTCTATTTCTCATCTCCACTTCTCCAGGAGGTGATGCTGGTTAAGTTGAACTTGGATCTTTGGCTTACTTTGGACAATGGAATGTGGATAGAAGCAGCAGTGTGTCCATTTCAAGCCTTAGATCTTAAAAGGCATTGTGAGTTTTCACACATCCATCTGGGAGCTACTGACTTCTACCATGATGTGTATATGTTCCGGAAGCTGCTGGCTCTTATTTCTTGGACTTGTCCCTGCACTTGCTTGCTACAGGTCTCACTTGTCTTTCCGGCTTAGAAGCCAGGTAGCTAAGATTGTTCCAACCAAGCAAATCAGTTAATAGAATTTGAATGAGAAATTAGGGCTCTGTATATAATTAAAGCGAATGAACTTTAGCACACAAATTTTGGAGTAAACAACTTGGTTGCAAAGAGTCTTTGTTTACTCTGGTGGATTTATAAATTGTTCAAAACATTTGTTGACGCTCCCTGGGCAGCCCTCCCAGAGGGAATATCTCTACCATGTTGGATTCAGGCATGGCACTCTTTGATTGACCAGTGACATGTAAGAGGAAGCAACATGTTTAACATCCAAGAGGAAACTTTAAGAGCCAGGATGTGGTTCACCAACTGTCATGGACTGAGTGTTTTTGTCTCTCAAAATTCATGTGTTAAAATCGTAACCCTCAATATGATGGTATTAGGAGGCAGGGTCTTTGGGGGGTAGTCATGAGGGTGAAGCTCTCATGATGGAATTCATGTCCTTATGAAAGAGACTCCAGAGAGCTCTTTAGCCCTCTAGATACAATGAGAAGATGGCAGTCTGCAACCCAGGAGTGAATCCTGCCAGAACCCGACCATGCCAGCACCCTGATCTTGGACTTCCAGTCTCCAGAACAGTGAGAAATAAATTTCTGTTGTTTATAAGCCACCCAGTCCATGGTACTTTGTAACAGCAGCCCAAACTGACTAAGATACCACATCTCTGTTTACTGTACTTGGAAACTGACAATGACAATGAAAATGACAAGTGCTGCCTCATCAACCTAGTTCCAGAATAAGGAGAGCTCAATGCAAAGCCACAGCTCATCCACATTAGACATGTCATATGAGACATGAATTAAACCTTTTTTATTGTACATCATTGATTATTTGGAGCCATTACTTGGTCTAGCCTGAAAGGTACTGTTATATTGTATATTGTCTATATTCAAAATGTAGTAGGACTGTCTTTTTTAAATAACTGAATTAAATCTATTGATGTGAAAGGACTTCATATTCCAATCTTTTGATAGATACAGATTTCAAATGACTTCCAAAATATCAGCAATCACTTCAAATTTTGAAGTGATGTTCATACAGTTCTTTCTACCTACTTCAACATTTATTTTAGTTTTTAAAATTTGTAGAATATGAAATGAGTTTCAAGCAAAAAGAATTAGAGAGGAAGATCAACTTTAGAAAGTTTATATTATTAATGATTTGTTTGACAACAAACCACAGACATTGATGCTAAAATTATTTCAGCACCATTGGCTCACTGCCCTCATAAATGCTACTACAGAGTGCCAGCCGCTGAAAGTGATTGCATTACTTTTCAAATGTGACTGTGTGTATTGCATGTTCACAGAAGAATTCATCTTCAACAATGAAATTCTGAGCATTTTTCATCTTAGAACAATGAAAATTTTATTATTTAATGTGTCTGAAATTCTGAAAAATGTTTGATGGTTAAATGAGTCATGAAGCATCAACACCTTCATTACAACTTTGGTGATCTTGTGTAAAAATAAGTCATTCTTTATCTAGAGAGCTAATCTCATTCATTCCCATGACTTTGAAGGCTATATTTTTACACTCTCAAATGTATATCTCCAGCACCAACTTGTTTTCATAGCTGCAAACTTCCATATACAACCAGACATTTAACATGTCTGCATAGATGTCTCACAATGATCACAAATTTAAATGGCCAGAACTGAATGCTGTCCATTAATGTCACCAATATTCAAACAGTTTTCCAAATCAGAATCTTTATGTCAACCATGATAACCCAACTTCATTATCTGAGAAATCTCAGTGTTCTATTGATTCAACCTTGTATATTTAGAATTAACTCACTTCTGCTGCCTATTTTATTAAATATCACCTATTAGAAATCCTAGTATATGTTAGGTACTCATTAAACATTTGTTGAAGAGATTAATATCCAGTGGATAGGTTGAGTACCTAATATAGTCAATTTATTGAATTACATTACATGAATAATGAAATATTTTATAAATCTGTCTTACTGTTTTTGTTTGTGTTTGTTAAATTATTTTTCTTTTTTTCAGCTTTATTGAAGCATAATTTTCAAATAAAATGGTAAGACATGATTTGTGATGATTTGATATACATATACATTGTGAAAGAATTCCCCTTATGGAGTTAATTAACACATTGATTACATCACATATTTACCTTTTTTTTGTTTTTGGTGAGAACATTTAAGTTCTATACTTTTAGCAAATTTCAATTATATAATGCAGTGTTATCAGCTATAGTCACCGTGTTATACAATGGATCCTCTGACCCTATTCATCTTATAACTGAAAGTTTGTACCATTTTACCAACCTCTCACTTCCCCTAACCCCCAGCCCCTGGGATCCACTTTTCTACTCTCTGTTTCTAAGAGTTCAACTTGTTTTTTGATTCCATATATAAGTGATACCATGGAGTATTTGTCTTTCTCTGTCTGACTTATTTCCCTTAGCATAATGCCTTCCAGTTTCATCCATGTTGTTGCATATAACAAGATTTCCTTCTTTTTCAAGGCTGAATAATATTCCCTTGCAATATATACCTCATTTTCTTTATCCATTCAATAGAAACTTAGGTTGTTTCCATACCTTGTTTATTGTGAATAATGCTGCTATGAACATGGGAGTACAGATATCTGAGACAATGATTTTGTTTCATTTGAATATATACCCAGAAGTGGGATTGCTAGATCAAATGGCAGTTCTATTTTTAATTTCTTGAAGGACCTCTATACTGCTTTCCATTGTGACTCTACCAATTTACATTTCCACCAACAGTGTCCAAAGTTTCCCTTTTCTCCACATCCTTGCCAGCATTTGTCATCTCCTGTCTTTTTGATAATAGCCATCCTAACAGGTGTGAGGTGGTATCTCGTGATTTTGATTTGCACTTTCCTGGTGATTAGCGACATTGAGTATGGTTTCATATACCTATTGTCCATTTATAAGCCTTCTTTGGAAAAATGTCTGTTTAGGTCCTTTGCCCATTTTTAATTGAGTTACTTACCTTTTTGCTATTGAGTTGTATGAGTTCCTTGTATATTTTGGATACTAACCCCTTATTGGATATGTGGTTTACAAATATTTTCTCCCATTGCACAGATTGCCTTTTCATTGTGTTAATGGTTTCCTTTGCTGTGTAAAAGCTTTTTAGTTTGATGTAGTTCTGCCTTACAGTTTTAAATAGAAGACATATGACATTGATATGTATGTAGAGATTTAAGAGGAAAAATTTGCAATGATATAGGAAACTTCTCTCCCTCTCTTGGTTTCTTTTCATTATAAATTCTTCTAATGATGAAAGGATCTTTAATAATGAATTGAAAAAATCATGAAATTCATCTTTAATTCAAGTTTCATTGAATGCACCTGTGAAAATAGTCTAGGTTTTGCTGCAAAACTCAGTGGTTTAAAACAACACATGCTTATCTTCCATACACACTACATGTATATCACAGATTAGCTTTTTTAGGATCTACTTTGCATTTTCCTCACTCTAAGATCTATATTGACAAAGCAGACATCATATGGAATGTTTCTTTTTTCCAAGGCAGAAGTTAAAAAAAAAAGTGGTGCAATTAGATTAGGTTCTTAAAGCTTGCCTCAAGAAATAAACTCATGCCTTTCACCTGTATTTCACAGCACAAAACAAGTTACTTCAGACAAGTAGGCAAGTTTAATTCTACCATGGTCCTGTGTGAGAACCAGCACAAAAAAACTTAATAAGCAACACTAATATTTACCAGCGTGTACCCTTCTGATCATTAAATATTTGTTCCTCTGTCCTTTACGTTTTCAAAATATGCACACCATGTCTTCATGGAAGCCATGCAAAATTCCTTCCAGTCATGGTATCAATCTCAAAATCCAAGGTCGCTGAATGATGTGAGGTATTTTATATCTATTTAACCCAGAGACCAATGAACTAAAGGACAAGGTGTCTGCTCCCCTTGAGATCACCTCCTGCCCATAGATGTTTGGGGAACCAATAATGGTTTTAAGGCTCATAAAGTCAGAGTCTCCAAAAAGTTTAAAATTTTACTTTATCTAGAATATTCTAGAAGACCATAAAACCCAGTACTGTTCTCATCTTTTCTCTGTGTCTTAAGTAAGAATACACCATGCATGTTAAAATAACATGCTCTCTTGATAGATATAGATAGATATATAAGCATAGCATTAAATATATATTTCAAACATTATTACACATATATATTGTAGTTAGAAAATTTAGGTCCCTTCAGGGTGAGGGGATAGGGTATAAAACATAATTCAGTTTCCCTTCTTGACACAAGATATATACTTTCCACCCTTGACAAGGATATTAGTTTCCCAGGCACATGAGAGAAATAAAAATGTTCAGCTTATCAGATGTTAAATAAATATGAGATCAACTATTTTGTTACATGAATTATAAAGTTACCTCCCTCACCAACGTGACTCGCTGTGTATAGTATCCATAAAATCATGAATACAAATAATAATCAAACTTCTTTCCCCATCTCATGCAGCAGGAAGCTTAGTCTCTGCTGCTATGGTCCAGAAGTGGTAACCATCAAGCATGATAACAGCATCATTCTCCCCATTGTTATGAAACGATTATTTTTTAAAATAACTTTTACCTATCTCTTTCAAAAGTAGAAAAATTAATCTTCAGTAGTTGTGCAGGACATAAGCTTCCAATGCACATTCATCTCACAGGCTTAAATGTAGAAAAAGTAACCATAGAATTTATAGTCCCAATTAAGATAATTTTAAATGTAAAAAGGTGTTATTAATAAATACACCAGGAAACAGAGGTAAAAATATGATACAGATGAGAAGTCCTCTGCTGTTCTGAACATAGAGTGTCCTAATATAACTACTATGGACTATAAAGAAACAATGTTGTCGAATCCTGTAAGTTTGATCAATTTGAATGCTTGATATACACTATATGCTATCTTCCATTACTTTGATATAGATTAGAATTTTTCATTAAACTCACTAAAATGAGTTTGCTAGCTAGTTTTGTGTTGTAATTAAATTGTCTTATTTTTGTTTTAAGTTAATACGTGATGGAGAAATAGCATTGGAGACCATTAAGAATAATGGTAGTGGTCATAACTAACGTCACTGAATGCTTAATAAGAGATCAGCGCTATTCCAAGAACTTTACCTTTACTAAGTAATTTGATTCACATACCATCATTATGGTTGAAGATATATTATTATCTTCATTTTACAGATGAGAAAACTGTGACTCAGACTGGTTAAGTAATTTATCCAAGTCACACAGCTAACAAGCTATAAAGATGGACTTTGAAAGCAAATAGCCTGGTCCAAACCTTATACTTAACAGCCATGCTGCATCATATAGTGGAGAGGGAGACTAAAGGGGAGGTGGGAGGTAGAGGAAAATTTGTTGAGTATTTACAACGTAGCAGGCAATACTTTAGGATCTATACAGAGAGTCACTTGACCATTATAAACAATCTTATGAAGTACATGTTATTGAGACTCTTTGAAAAATGAAGAAATTGCAGTCATGAAATATAAATGTCTCCCTAAAGGTACACAGTTGATATGTTAACTAAATGGATACAAAACTTTCAGAAAGCATTCACTGTCCAGATATGTCTTGCTGCTCATATCTATTCTAAGCATTTATTTTAGATCTTAACATAAACTTGATCATTGTAATAAAATACAAGTGATCATTATCCAAAGGATCCAAGCTAAACAAATATGATATGGTAAATATGTGTGAGAGTTTGTTGTTTCATTCAAAAATGTTAATTGAGCTCCAACTATGCACTGGTAACTTTTCTATGTACCGTGCACGTAGGAGTGGGAAAACACACACATGAGTGCACACAAAGTTTTACTCTGTTTTAAGATAATAGCCAGCACTTATATAGCATCTTGTATGTATCAAGTGCTCTTCGAAACAGTTAATTCATTTAATACTCCTAACGACCCAAAGAGTTAGGTATTGTTATTATCCCCAGTTGACAGTGTGGAAACTGATGCACTTAGATGTTAAGAGATCTGTGCTCTGTCACATAGCTGCTGTCACACAGCCAACACCAGCAGTCTTGGACCTGAATCCCACTTTATAAAATACTATGGCACAATGGCACACATTGAATTAATATTATAGAAGAAATGAGACAGACAATAAAAAATACATATATTATTTATCTGAGGGTAAGTTCTAAGAGGAAAATATAAAGGAAGTAAGAGATCAGAATTATGGAAAGAAGTATGATTCTGATAGGAAGGTAAAGATATACAAGCCAAGGCCTCAGCTAGGGAGCAAACTATGCAGATATTTTGAAGAAGATTCTTCTAGACAGAGGTAACACCAAGGATGGAGACCCTGAGGGATCACCACATCAAAGGTGTTTGAGAAACAGCAAGCAGGCCTGTGTGCTTGGAGCAGAGTGAGTTGGAGACAGAGTGGTTAAAGAAATGACCAGAGAGATGAGGGCATAGAGATAACACACAACCTTTTAGAATACGGGAGAGAAGCTAGGACTTTCTTCTGAGTAAGATGTGTAGCTTTTGGAGGGTTTTGATCAAAGGAGTGACATAACATAACTTAGGTTTTAAAAGAATCGATCTGGCTTCTGTAAATCAAAGAGACTCCAGATGACAATTAAAACGATAATGCAATAACAAAACCATTTCACCTGTAATAACAAATTCCAAGTTCTATTTCACCGGGTGATATTGTGGAATTTATATGGGCTGTAACTGCATTTGATAGAAACTATTGTATGTTTATTCTGTTTTGCTACCTGTACTGTGGGTGTTCAGTGAAGACTCAGAGACCAGTCAATATGTTAGAGATGATGGTGATTTAAACTAGGATGGTAACGGTTCAGTGAAGGGATATATTGAGTATAGAATAAAATGATTTACTGATTTATTGGATGTAGTACAAACAGAAAGACATTCTAGAAAGTCAGCAGCTTGATAAAACTGTCTAAGGTGAGACTTGCTGCATTAGCTCATTAAAGAATTAGCTCCACAGGTGAATTCTCTACTGATGGAGACACTTTGATGTCTCACAATCACTTGCTGAGTCTTGGCCTCTTCAACCTCTCAAATGAATAACTGTGAGAAACAGCATGGGCAGATCCGAAAAAAATTGCACACTCTATCACATATACATTATCTGTTATAGAACACGCACTGACCCCTCCTTTTAGGACTAACGAGATGGTGGTGGTGTGAGAAATTAGAAGACACATAATCAGGCAGAGGGGGAATGGGTCTCATTGTGCACAGAAGCAAAGCTTAACTGTGAGTCCAGATTGGTCTCTATTATAGCATAGTAGAGTCTCAAGAACAGTTAGACTGAAAATTAAGTATTTTAGCCAAATTGTACTTACATACTTAAACTATGTCACACTTGGACCATAACTTAAATTAAAGGGATTAAATTACCAACAAAGGCCTAAAAAAAAATCATGTCTATACAATGCCAGAAATGCTGATTGGAAAATAAAAGCAAATAAGTAAATTTATGGATCTATTTTGTGTAATTATGAAAAAACCTATTTGATTTTTTCTTCCCACTTTGAAACGAAGCAGATTTTATTTTAGCAATAAGCAGCTCAGGGTTTGTGGCTGTTTTTGTTTTTCTTATGTCAAGAGTTAAAAGAATTCTACACAAAATAGCTCTTAAGATAAAGGTAGTTTCTCAGGAATTTTAGAATGACAGATTTTTGAAATTTTCCCATTTTTAAAACAGGAGCAGCATATCATTTGAACGATTACCTCAGGATTCTGTGTTAAAGTCCTGATTAAATTAAACTCAGATTATAACAGGATTCTATTAGATGAAATTTATGAGAAGCAGATAATATATCAAGATTCAATGGTACACAGACCAATACTGACAAATAAAGGGCTCAATTAGACAGCCAGTAATTCATCAAATGTTTGCTAAAAGAAATTACATTTTGATTTTTAAAAAATCAAATAACCAATAATTGCAAAGTCAGAAACACCCAAACATGAAATAATATTAAATGTTTATTTTGGAGACAGTAAAAATGTATAATGAGAAAACTTAAACTGCAATAAGAAGAAAGGACAAGTGGTAATTAATTCACTCTTTTCACAAAATGATATAAGCACGATGAGTTTATAAGAAGGCAAAAGAACATCATTCCTTGATTTAAGAGTAAGATCAACTCTTAAACAAAATATCTGTTATCTAGATGTAGTAAGTAGTTCAAAATAAATCTGTCTAAAAGAGAACTAACTTCTCATAGGAAAATAAATGAGTGTGACATTCATAGGCTTTATGTGGTGACAGACTGGTGGGTTCAGGTTACCCAGTTGAATCCCAGCAGATCAACAGGGATTGAAAATTATTTGGTGACTGTCAGTTTAAAAATTCAGTAATAAAATATAATATACTAAAGGTTCAGAGCCTGAAAAGTTTGCACATTTGAAACTCTTAAGTGGGTAGGGAATTCATCTTTGCCTTCCTTCTTAAATTCTCCAGAGGTGTCTCTATAGCAAAAAACCTTCAGTAAAACCTGAAAGGCCGAGGATGTAAGGCATTTAAAGGAGATAATTTCCACTTTAGGAGATTGCCCTTTCCTGTTAGATATATCCCCCTGATGATCCTTCAGTGTGCTGGGACTGATTATAACTGGAAGAGATTTCTGAAGATGCTCTCAATTTCTTCAGCAGAAAAGATAATCATCCATTTGGGTTCAGTTAGCACCTTGTTCATGCCTCATTTTAAGCTTGTATTATACCATCTTATGTTGGACTATTTAGATGTGGTTATCCACCACAATACCGTGAACATTTGAAGAGGAAGGGGCATATTTTGTTTGGTTTCGCTTCGTTTTCATGCTTGTGCACCCAGGGACTATAACAGTGACTACCAACTGGAAAATTTGGTATTCTTTAATGAAAAAACAAACCAGAAAGAATGAAGGAAGGAGGGAGGGAAAAGGAAGGCAGCTGATGTTTAGGATTATGCCTCTGCAAAATATTCTCGTAGGTACTTGATAATAATCACTTGAAAGCATTTTAAGGGTAATATCACCTTCAAACAATGATTGCCTTTAAACCTTTGAGCACTTTTCATGTAGCCATGCCAATAACATAGTTTTCACAGCAGAAAGTAATATGCAATACAAATATATGTAAATCTATGCATAATTTAGTGCTGCGTGGAGCTTAGATGCTGTCATTACACAAATTCTAGCAAAAATATAATTTTTTTCATTACTATACTTCTAATAATGCAAACTTAAGACCCCAGGGAGCACAAATTTGTACCCAGAAATATGTGGTATGAGGATATTGAGTCTTAATGTGATATAAATATCAGTTTCTACTTGCTGCCATATTGCTCCTTCAGATCTCTTTCCCTGAAGACTTTAGATAATTTAAAATATAAAGTAGCAGAATGTTTATTTCTTAACGTTGCCTTAAATTACTGCTCATTTGTTAAATCCTAATTTTATGAGGAATAAGTTCAGGAAAGAGAGTTGTCAGTAGATAACTGTGAGTACTAAGGTCAGTAAAAGGAACGATGATAACCAAAACTTGTGTTATACTTAAGCACACACTAAGGTCACAGCAGCAAGGCAGGTAATGATTTTGATAGCTATTTGTGAGATTACCAAAAAGTACCAGTAAAATGTTAATCTGGACAAAATACATGCCAATAATACAATTTTCCTTTAATCTCTAGAAAAAAGAATCAAACAAAAGCATGAAAAAGGCAAGCAAAAACTCTTTCCCAGAAATCTATTATGTAAGCACAGTCTTTATCTTTTTTGTTTAAACTCCTAGATCATGAAAGAACTAAGAATTCCTTCATAGTGAAATTTTTAAAATAATTAGTACGGTATGCACATCTTCAAGAGTTTAGCTAAGCTATACCACAATATTGCTTTTTGTTTGCAATTAAACATCAGTTTTGTTTGACCAGGTGGCCCATGGTGACCTTAAACTGACACTAGCCTCTGACGCAGGCACATGCCCTAAATTGGGTCAGCAGAGTCACAAGTAAGTGCACGTTCCTGATATGACTTCCCCAACAGCCCTTGTGATCCACAGTCTCCCCTGCCTCTCAGTGCCTTCTCCTTGTGTGCCCCTTCAATAAGACCCCCCTCAGGCTTACCAAAACCCCTCTCTTTTGGTTGAAATTGACTAACCCGACCTTAGACTGGGAATCCCAAAGCACTCTATCCATGGACCCTGACAAAGACATGTGCCCCGGGTCCTATCTCTGTCTCTACTCTGTCTCCCTCTGTGGCACCTCAAGGTCACTCCAGGACCTATGAGTAATAAGCTTCTCTATTTCAATTTCTTTTGTGATCTGTTGTTGAACTGTGGCTCACCATCCAGAACTGTGTGCCCCACTTACCAAGTGTTACTTTGACAAATTCATAACAGGTTTACATATAGAGAGATTGCCTATATTCATTATAAATCCAAATAGTAGGTTACCAGTTAAACTAAATTAATTGAAATGAAATGGTAATGGAATATCATATTCCTTTCACTTATAATACCACATTCTATTCTATTGCATCTGGATATAAACATTTGTCTAACCTATGTGGGCTGTAACTACAATTGATAGAAACCACAGTTTATTTATTGTGTATTTATTCTGTTTTGTTACAGGCAAAGGTTAAATTAGAAATATATGTATGTGTGTGTATATATATATATATATATATATATATATATATCACTTAAAAGTTCAAGTGTGCCCTAAAGATATGCCAACGATTTATATTTAATTTGAACTGTTTTATAATTATTCCTCAAACACAGATTATACACACACATACATAAAAGAAAAACATAATTTAATTTCAATACCTTTATTGCAAAGTGAAAACTGTATTAACCTTTCCTTCATTTTATAGTTCTTTAATATATTTAACTGATGTGAGAATTTTTGTGTTATTAATAAATTTGTAAATTGTAATTTGTTAGCTCTGTCCTATTTTATTCAAGGCTCTGGGCCAGTCATTTCCTTACAGAAATTCCTCATGGAAGGTGGTCGTTATTCAGGTGCCTCCAGTGAGATAACTTGAGATAAATATAAGGGAAAAGAAAATAAGGACATTGCCCAGTGTCATAAGCGGGTTAAGTGTGAGAGGTGGTTGAGTAGCTTCAAAGCCCAAGCAGATCTATGATATCATGTTGCCTCCCAAATACTGGGGTCCTGAACGGGCTCACGAAAGATTGGCCTCTCAGTTTTACTGGATTCTCTGTCTTCAGTCTTTCTACAATTTGTTCTATCTTCCACATGGATGAAAAATTTAATTTTCTGAAAGGCAGATCTGGAACTATTACCCCCCTAATTTGAAAGAAAAGAAAAAGTCCAGATGCCTTAGCAAGGCTCCTAGGCCCTCTACCATCAGTCCCAAACATACCATCTATTCTCAGTTTTCTCCATTCCGCAGCATCGCACCATGGACTTCATTACACCAGCCTAGAAACCTTGCTTCTTACTCTTCTGCCTCTTTGCCTTTGGTATGCTATTTCTTCCTGGGATGATCTTTCTACTCTACCCAGGCTAATGTATTGTGATATATATTTTAAAAGATCTTTTTGAGTGCCTCCTTCTGCTGAATTCAGCTTTATTTCTCATCCTCATGTCTAAACCTCTATCAAAGTATTCTTATCCTAGCCTTCTTAGTATAATTTGTGCTAAACTCATATATGCTATTTATCATATTATAATTTGTTTTAAAATGTGTAATCTGTATTTCCAGTTTAACTCATGCATACCAGGATTGGGAAATATGTTTGATTTTCAACCTCATGTAATCTACACTATAGTAGCCACTCATAAAGTAACTAGTTGTCTAATTTGAATAACAGAGTAGGCATAGCCCTCTTACCTTTACATATCTCTCTTGGACAAAGTCACCACTTCACTGCTAGGTCCCTTACACAGAAATGTTATCTAAGTCTTAAGTACTTTTTTAAAATATGCATTTCTAACAATTAACTGTCTCCATTCAATCTTAACTAAATAGGAAACAGGCTCACTTTTAATTACACAACCTGCCCCTCTTAATTTTCTTCCTGTAATGGTTAGCATTCTTTTTTTTTTTTTTTTGCCCGATCTTTAAATTTCCAAAGGAAACAAGATTTATTCACTTTCTTTGGTCTTTTAATTTAATTTTAAAATTAAAAAATATAAGTTTTGTTTTATATTTACAACACAAACCTGTGAGAGTTATTTTACCTTGCCTGCCAGGAAAATGCAATCTTTAGAATGAAATCCAAGAGAAGCCTGGATATTACATTCTAATTTTGCATCCAAGACGTATTTATTCTACAATAGCATTTAGGTAATTTGATCGGTTTGAATCATGGCAATGTTGACAAGGTCATTTCCATGTCTTCTAGTTTTAGTGCTTCTCAGACTATATAACATAAAGTATCATTCTTTTAAAATTTCTACTTTGTCATGGACTGATACATTTGTAAAATGCAATGAAAATAGATAACTATAAAAAATGAAATACTGATAAACCAAATATAAGCCTCACTTTAAAAAAATTCCTTGAATAAACACAAAATTACTCTTTCATATTGCTATGATAACTTGCAAAGCTCATTCTCAATTAATAGATTATATAATGCATATAATGGGGATTTGAGCCAACTGTTACTGGAACACAAAATACATTTGCTTATAGGAGATCATAGGAGGCACACAGAGAGCTTATCATCTCAGTTGGACCATGAGGAATGAATGTGAATTGGACAGATTATGACAGAACATTCCAGACAGACAAATCAAAGTTGACCAAAACTCAAAGAATGGAAATTACAAGATGTGTTTTGGGACTGGTGAGTAGTATAGAATGTTGAAACATGGAGTATTAGAGGAGTATACAATAATTCCAAGTATGTGTATCAGGCTATGTAAGAGTCAGTATAGAGTTGAAGGATGGAGAACTTGGGACAAGTACATTTTTCAAGACATCTGCTACCTGCAAGAGAAAGTCCTTCCAGGAAACTCAAATTTTTCATGTCGCATTGGTTGTCATGCCCCATTGAAGACTGGATTTTCCCCCAAATCACTGAACCTAAAGTGGTCTAATTAAATTCAACAATCAACACCACAGCATTTAGTACAAGGAACACTTATAATATTTCTCTATGCTTTTCAGCTGCATTTGACACTACTGATCTCTTCCTTCTCACTCTTTAGCTTCTGTGATGTAACAGTTCCCATATTTCTTCTATCTCTCTGTAACTTTCTCCTTGTTTTCCTTTTTTATCTTCCCTTTATATAAGACCTTTGCATGCTGGAATTCGTCAGATGACTGTAGTTGATTCTTTTCTCTTCTTATGCATCAAATTGTTCTTTCCAAATTTTATCTTCCCTACTTTGATAACTGCAAGGACCTCCTATATGTTTTTATTCCCAAATCAACATATTTAACCAGGATTACTCTCCTCAGTTCTAGATTTTCACACCCAAATGCCTACTGGTCATCTCTATTTCAATATCTCACAAAGATCTCCAATTTACCATGAATAAAACTGAGTGCTTGCCTCCTACCTGCCTCTCTACTTGTCTGCACCAAAAGTAAGAAAGCAAATGAAAACCCCACAAAAAAGACTTAGTAAATTATACCACCCTCAAGATCTGTAGTTGCTCAAACAACAATTAGACATTATATTTGCATTCTCACTTTTGACAATCAAACATATCTTGTTGTTTCTTTCTCTTAAGTATCTATCACGTCCCCCTACTTCTCTTCATCTTACTCACTATCCAGGCCACATATAAACATCATTTCTCTATGGAGATTATCATTTTCCACAGATTAAGTTATCTCCCTTTGTTTACCACCCCAAATTACCTTGTTTTTCCTCTCACTATGTAGATATCTTGGCATCTAAAATTACTTCTACACTGTCTTCCACAGGAGAGGATAAAATCTGTGAAGATCGAAATTGCATCAGTTTGAGTTAATGCATTATCTCAAACACCTAATAGGGCAATGGACAAATTTCTCAACAAATATCTATCGAATTGATAAATACTTGATTGTGACACTATAACATGTAAAATAAGGAGTTGGAGAACCACTATATCTGGAAAATTTCAACTCTTCTTTTTCTAGATGCATCCTCTAAAACTTATTCATCTATGTTGACCTTCTAAATGGAGTATCATTGTATCTCATATATTAGGAGATAGAACAGCTTCTTTATAGCTTAACCATAAACAAAAACAGTTTTCTTACATGGTGATATATTTGAAAAATGGAAAAATATAGACATAATAATCTATATTTGTTTTGTAAATGTTATTCATGAATAGTTTTCTAAGGTATATTTATTTTTTCTCTACTATTACACTGATGTGCAATGTTTATATATCCACTGGCATCTTTCATGGTATATCATGCTATAAATAACCAATGTATATTATTTAGAGTATGAGTTGGATATAGAATGCTAGAAACTGATGCTACAAAAATGGTTCCTATGTACGCTAATTCTAATTCATCCTAATCAGTTCAGAAAGGGATAATAATGACTATCATAAAAAAATGCCTAAATTATTGCAATCATAATAGAAAAGTATGAATTCAATGATTTTCTCACTTCAGCAGAATAATAATATTTCTAATATATTGCCACTATCTAAAATATAACATTCATTTACAGAAAACTAACCATGTCGCAAATGTGGTACTACATGTTACATAGAAATATAGAATCTTTAGATACTCCTGAAAGATAGATATATACCCTACTTTGATTTGATACTTATCCAAATTGGAAAACTAAGAATTTGAATAGTTAAATAACATGTTAAGATGATAAAACATTAATAATTTGCAAAGCTCAAATGCAGACACAAATATGTCTGACTTCAGAGTGTAAACCATTGCACCACGTTGCCTCTCGTGACATTGTGTATTGGTTTAACATAATAGGTCCACCTTTTCTGAAAGAAATCTAAGTCAAGGCAGACAATATTAAACAAAGTACACTGATTCTTTTGAAATTTTAACTGCATGCTGTATTATGGAATTTCGAGGTACATCCACAAAGAGGAGTGGGTGTTGAGGCCTCTCTGGGTTCATAGAAAATGATTATGTTAATTACCTCTTTTGGAAGGAAGCATTCATCTCAATTTCATAATTTTTAATGATGCGAACACTTTGAACATATTTTATTCTTAATTTATTATTAAAGGGACTTTAAAAATATTTTTAATTTCTAGGTTTGAATGTTAACTATGCTACTTTCTGTCTAGATATACAAAATGGAGAGAATGTTTAAGAGCTTTCCCTTGTCTCAAATGGAAAGGCATGTGGATATCCTTCAAAAATAGCACCTCTGTCCTGAAACACATTGTCTGTATGGGAAGTCAGACACCCCAATCATGAAATTAAACAGAACATGAGAATTTGGGCTCAAAAAAGTCATTAATGTCTGTCAAGCGGTAGTGTATAATAGTTAAGAGCAAGACACAGAGCCTACATTGGCCGGATTCAAAACTTGGTTCTAACACACACAAAGTTCTTCATTTCAACTCTGTGCCATCATTTCTTCCTCTACAAAGTGGAAGAATGATAATTTCTAAATCCTTTTACAGGAAAGGATAATAAGGAGCAGAGATATTGAACTATGTCCAAGGAAAAAGAAAATCAGTCAGATTTATATTAAAATTCTGTCTATCTGAATCCAAAGCTCATAAGCTTTCAATAGTATCACGTTACACAATAAGAAATAGGAAGAGGGCTGATGAGGAGGGAGGAAAAAAGAGACAGGGATGGGAGAAAGAGGTGAAGGATATAGGAGGAAAAGAGGAAATAAAAAAAGAAAAAGAGGAGGAAGAAGAGGAATAGAAGAAAAAGAAGATGCCATTTGCATATCCATGAAATTCTGACAACTGCCCTGAGGCCATTTTAAGACAGGTGCCATTCTCATTTTACAGATGAACAAACAGAGTCATAAATATGCTAAGCAGCGTGCTAAGGTAAAATATTAAGAGTAGCAATGTCAGAAATTAAGAATTCTCAAAATTTCTAACTGACGTATTAAAAGCACAATTTTTATGCAGTCATACGATTCCCTATAATTCTACTGTTTTCTGGTGAAAATTGGTATTTTTAGCATTAGATGGGTTGGGGAATTATGGGGTGCTTTATTTTATTTTGTAGGAAGTCTTTCAAAAAGCTTTTGAGAGTTTTGATGTAGAGCAAACAAAACAATAAGAGAAAGAGGGCTCCTGAGGTCAAGTTCTTTGGAGAAAAGACTAAAGAAGAAAGAATGGGATGATATTGGAAACATTTATCAACTCTAGCTTTAAGAGTTCTGGCCATGCTCTTGAATCATCTACTTATCACAAGATAAGCTTCTGACATTTTACAAAATAGAAATGAGACAGAGACAGCAACTAGAAATAACTCATGGTTAAATTTTTAAATTGATTTTTCCTATATATTTTTTGATGTTCCAATAAATACTTGAGAATGATATTTAACATTATATTTTAAATCTGCTCTCTATCTTATCATCCTTGATTAGTCATATTATTTTAATCATTGATGGGAAATAATTAAATTAGTTAAATAAATAGTCCCATCTGCTTTGTCGTCTTTATGAAAAGCTTGTCAGCTTTTGTAATCAAAATATGACTGTTAATAAATTATACACTAATACAAAGTTAAATTCTATACAACGTTGTTGGGAGCAAGCCAGGAGGAATTGGGGCATTCAGTGGAGTGGTTTATTTAAGCATCTTTTTCTGTAAATATATTTACATTTATTCCAATGATAATTTGATTTAGAAAATAGTAAAAAGTATTTTCAAATATCCTACTCCTCCACCCCAAAACTATCACTGCTAAACATGAGTGCATTGTTAAATCCACATATCAAACTGGCATAGATTTGTACAAAACATATTGGTTAAACACTTTCTTTGGGCCAAGCATTATTCCAAATGTTGAAAATACAGGACTGAAAAAACCCCAAATTCATGATTTTGTGAACCTGGCATACTAGGAGTAGGCCAAATAATAAGCATAATAAAAAAGGTAATAAGTACTAGTAAAGAAATAAAACAGGGAAGGGTAATAGAGAATATTGGCAGATTTTGCAATTTTAAATAGGTAGTCAGGAAAGGCCCGAAGGAAAATGTGACATTAAATAAAGACCTAAAGGAAAAGATTGACTAGTTGTGAGTAGGGAATGATATTATCTCACACGATTTAACAAGCTGGTTCTGGTTGCTATGTAGGGAGTATATTGAAGGTGCTAAGGACAAAAGCAGGAAAGATTGAGGAGTGCTGGCAGTGGAGGTGTTGAAAAATTGTCAAAGTCTGGATATATTTGAGGGTATCACTGTGAAGATAGATTGTATGTGGGGTGTGAGATTGAGAGATGAGTCATGATGCCTCTAAGTGTTTGGCTTAAGCTATTGGAAGGATGTAGTTGCCACTTATGGACTTGGAAAACTCTGTGGAAAAATTTTGGGGGAAGATCAAGTGCTCAGTTTTAGATATAATAAGAGTGAGATCCCTAGTAAACATCCAAATGGATAGATAGATGGATCAATATATACATAGATAGAGAGAGAGAGAGAGATACATACATACATACACACATAGATATATAGATAAGTACATATATAGATATATAGATAAATGGATTTGTGGTTCAAAGGAAAAGGATAAGCTGCGGTTATATGTTTATGAGTCATCAATAGGCAGATGATATTTAAAGCTTCGGGCCTCAATAAGATAATGAGTAAAGATGGAGAGAAGTTCTTATGACACAGTTGTTGACAGTCCACACCTAATAAGTCAGATGATAAAGAAGGAGTAAGAGAAAAGGAGGAAACCAATAAAGTAGGTTTAAAAAAAATGTGTGTATTATGCTGGAACTCAAATACCAAAAGTATTTTGAGGAGGAGGATGTGCTTAACAGTGGCAAATGGTGCTGATACACTGAGTAAGATAAAGCATGACAATTGACCTTTGGATTTAGCAAGGTATTTACCACTGCCTCACTGGTGACCTCGGCAAGTTTATATTCTGAGAAGTGTGGAGGCAAATGGCTGGACCAAGTGGGTTTAGGATAGAATGAGAAAGGGGAGATGTGGGCAGATGATATGAACACAATGAAAGAAATGAGAGAAATGGGACAGAAGCTGGAGAAGATAGTGAAGACAAGAGGAGGCTTTTTGTTTGTTTGTTTGTTTGGAGGGGGGGGGGTGTGCTCGTGCATGTGTGTGTGTGTGTGTGTGTGTGTGTGTGTGTGTGTGTGTGTGATTAAGTAAAAGAACATGATTCAATATATTTTCTTTACTCCCAGGAGTTCTCTCAGTGTTATTGTCTCATGAATTTCTTGAGTACATACTTTGTCCATTGTGATATTTAAATTATTTTTTAGTTTAATTTTAAATTAAATATAAATTTAATTTATCTTTAAATTATATAAATTAAATATATCTAGATACAATATCTAGATGCAAACTAAATCTCTCATAGAGCTCAGCATATATTACTAAAATACATACATCCCACTCAGGATATTTGAAAATTTATATCTAACCTAAGCATTATAACAAATCACGTCAACAGATAATTCTCAAGAACTCAAATTTAAATTCTGTGCCAATATCACCATGCTCATGACTTATTTTTTCCTGGATGTTTAAACACATTAAATTTATCTCTCCAAAGGATTATTAAAACTAAAAAAAATTTGTCCCTATTATGTTAAGGCACTGTGCTAAGCATGTTACATGTATTATCCCTACACTGCTATAAGCTTACAAAATAGATTTTAGTAAACTATATTCTAAATAAGGGTCCTGGGGATTAGCAATTCAGTGCCTTTTCTGAGCCTTGATAGATATGTGATGTGGCAGGGATTCTATCTAGATATGCTTAGTTCCAAAGTACATGACCTTTAACTTTTACTACTTAATAGCACAGTACTTACTGAAAGACAGGGACTAAGTCATAAGCAACAGTTCTTTTGTGTACTGGGTAGAGCCAAGTGCAATGAAAGGCACTTAACATGGCCTTACTGTTAATATAGCTGTTAATTTGTCTAAGAAAAACAATACCTTGAACAACAAACAAAATCAATATCTTTTTCATGTTTACACATTTGCACTGTTAGGAATCGTGACACACAAAAAATGTAAATTAATCCAGGTTCTTTTTTCTTTTAAATATCTTGCCATCATTATGAGACAATTTCCTGAATTACAAGACAAAACAAAATTCAGTTTTACTGACAAGTCAAATATTTGGATGTAGTAAGTTGCACATCATATGGTGTTGATTGTGCAATAAAGGCTGGTGAGGAATTCAGACTTAATCCCCTATTTATCCTGCTGAGTTTTCCTAAAGGTTTGCCACTGGAGATGCAAATACCGGGACTCTTACAATTCACATATGAGATTCCTAAGCAAAGTTCTTATCTCTAAAGAATGCTGTCTTTCTGCATGCTTAAATTTTTTGCAATTTAATTAGAAATGTAAATGTAGAAATGTAAAACTCCGTGTCTTAGGTTCAAATAAAATCTTAATAACAGAACATTTAAATGTATGAGGAAAATAATTAGGAGCCCATCAGTTCCCCATTACTTTAAGGTGGATTTTGTGTCAAGGTTTAGACACATGTGAAAAAAGGCCCAATAAAGAGTCTCATTTTAGTATCTTGGTCTTTGGAAATCCTTGACCAATTTAACATCATTCCATTCATTGCCTTGTTCCCCTTGATTTAATTATATTTTTCTTACAAGTTTTGAATTTTTGATATTGAAATACTATAAACATTAGCAACTTCTGAATGATAGCTTCACTTTTTTTACATTTGCCTTATGCCTGTATGATATAAAAAATCCAGAAACTTTCTTGAGATACTAAAATAGAAGTAAGTTATAACATGTATGAAATTCATGAGTTAAAATTCTATTTTACATCATAAATATTCATCATTTATGTATGGTCCCAGTGATACTGTAGAAAAAGAATACAATTTAGAGTCACAAAGGAATGGTTTTGAATCTCTTATGTTTCACTATGATCTGTATAAACTTGTTAAAGTTTTTTTATCTTTCACTTTTCATCTGTAAATAAAAGTTAATATCACCCAACCAACAGACTGGTCATAGTGTTATAATCACTAAATAAGAAACTATATTTGATCTTGGCAATTAAAAGCAGGAAACAATTTCTTTTCTTTCCTTCTAATCTAGAAACACAGCGAAAGTATAGTTAAATAGAATCAGTGATTAAATTTTATTTTTAGAATATCAGCAAAAAACTTATTAAACAAGTCTGTAAACCAAAATAAATGAAGATATATTTTTATTAAAAATATCAATCTTTCTGATAATAAATTAAACTACTGGTGTATTTTTAAACTTTTGAGAAACTGAAAACGTTTGGAATATTGTACATACATATGTATAGCTACAATGTACACATATATTTGTGTGCTAATTTTCTAGCCTAGGAAGTATATATTTTATCTTTGCTTAGTGAAACATCTGTGATATGAATGTAGATGGTAACATATTAAGCAAGACACTCTTTTTAGGACCTGGAACACTGTGGTTTTGAAATAAGTAAACTTTTCATAAAAAGTGAGATGTGCATTTTCAAGATAAATAATTAAATCAATTCTAAATAATTTGTAAATGACTAGATTTGATCATATACACTAAGTATCATTTTTAACTTCAGTGGCTTTTGCTTGCCATTTTCTACAAACACTATTAAAACTCTATGATAATTTGAATATGCAATGAAGTGCATAAAGAGAAAAACCTGGAGACATTTTGTCATGTAGGCTGAGAAGCTGAGCCCTGGAAATTTTACCTCCTGACAATGGTCAATGTTAGCAGAAAATCCAGAACCTAATAATTATTAGCTACCATTTAAATTGAGTATGAAAGATACAGTGAATATCTACTATATTCACTATATATAAAACTAATATATATATAATTTAATCCATCAGAGATCCAGAATACATATATAACAATATATATAAGCTATAAAGTATCAATCCTACTCATCATAAAATTAACATTAAAAGCCAGGACTATCTTTTAGTCGTCTTGTCAACGTTTAATCAAGTCATCAATGATCTTTGGATCAGATACGAGAAATTTAAATAAATAAATAAAACTCACCTTATCCACAATACATATCTGCTTTCTTGTCTGAGCATCAAGTATTTCAACCTCAAAGTGAGCAGGTTTTGACTGTTTGACTGCTGGAATTGATTTTAGAGGCCCTGCTGAGAGTATAAGTTGCGACAAAAAGTGAAAATTTCTCATATCATTCTTCAGTGTGGACCGCGAGGCTGCTTGGGAAGATAATTCTCTCTTGCGTTCTGAAGCAAGGGATTTGTGCCTTTTGAACATTGTGTGAACTACCAGGAGAATCTCTCATGTCAACAGGAGACACTTGCAAGTGTGTTCCCTTTGCACCAGTTAAATACTGCTGGTGGAACCCAGAAAGGTCAAGTGGCATGCCATTCCAAGAGTTCGGTTTTATTTAGCAGGCTTGAAAACAATGACTGATCCTATTTCTATATATAACATGCTATTGTGAATTGCTGCAATGTAGAAGATTACTTTACCAGCACTCAAAATATTTCTTGCTTTCTCCTTTTTTCTCTGCTTCTGAATATGACCACTAGTATCTGAAATTCCAAGGCAAGAAAAGAAGGGATCGAGTTTTTTTTATCTCTGAATTCTGGATGCACTAATTTTCAAACACATATAGTATTATACACAAGATGTATTTGAAATTAGCTATTAGATAAAATTTTTATAAGTGCTGCCTAAGATAAAGATTTGTGGCACATCTTATATATATATGTATGTATGTGTATATACATATATCAGATATTCTTCACTGCATACAGGGCATAGAAAGATGGCAAGTGGTCTATGAGATTGGAAAATGTAGAGAGCAATTTTATAGCATAAGGAAAAGGAAGTAAACCTTACTCTAACATTTTGACGCATTTAATATCATTGAGAAATAGTAGAAATTATGCAGAAAATCAATACTACACCTCACATTTACCACAACACTAAATTTTGGCAAATTCAAAGAATCTCAGAATGAATAATGCAAAATGATAAACAACCTGAAAAGAGGGGTTTATGAAAAAGACTCCAAGTACGCTGAATACTATAAATCTGGTGGAAAAAACAACTAAAAAAAAATCCAAAATACATTGCCACCGATTCAAAGAGATGTTGCAGGAAAACATTCTGGATGTTATTTTCAATGAAAACATGAAAAGGAAAATGGCTAAACTTATAGAGGGGATATCTATGTATCTATGTGAGGTTACTCTTTCCTTTTATAATTAAATAAAATAATTTTTTAAAATTTTGGCCACACATTAGGCACTGGAGATTCACTTGCACATTGTTCAGTTCTCATTCTCATGCTCTAGATCACTATTACACTCATTATTTAAGATTTTAAAAAGATGGAAGACAGGAATATATGTAAGTATATATATGTTTGTGTGTGTCTGTGTGTGTAAATCACACACAGACACGCACATACATGTATTGTACCATTTTATCACCCCAGTTGTTCAGGACATTAAACTTGAAATCATTTTACTTCTCCCTTTCTCCACCACCTCAGATCTAATCCATCCGAGATCCAGAACACAATCTTCTCACCGTCCCCACAGCTACCTTTAAAGCATCAATCTCACCTGTATCGCTTTTCCAGCCTGGTCTCCCTGCTTCAACACTGGCCAATCTATAGTCTATTTTTAACACAGCAGCTGGAGTGATCAAGCTCTATATTAAAGCAGATAATGCAATAATCTACTCAACACACTGCAGGGGCTCCCTATTTTAGGTAGAGAGAAAGCCAAAGTTCTCTGCCAAGGTCTACACGGCTCTGCGCCATCCAGCACCTTGTTGTATCTCTGATCTTATCTCTTAATCTGTCTACTATGCCTAGAACAGTGACTGGCACACAGTAGGTGCTGAATAAACATGTATTAAATGAATAAATGAAAAGTCACTAAATGCGTCTTGAAGGTGTAGTTGAATGATATGATGCTAATTGCATGCCAAGTAAACTGCTATTGCATTATGTTAAAATGACGTAACTACAACCCAGATAATGTCTCTTTAGAAATAATTTATATTTAAAAAAAGAAATAATCAAAAGGACACAAGAGCCAAACTGAAAGAGCTCCCACTGCCATAGTTGGAATAATTCGAATAAGAAAATCAATACTGGGGGCCGGCCCGGTGGTGCAGCAGCTTAGTTCACGCTTGGCAACCCGAGGTTCGCGAGTTCGAATCCCGGACCCCCGTGGACACACCGCTTGTCAGCCATGCTGTGGCGGCATCCCATATAAAGCGGAGGAAGATGGGCACGGATGTTAGCCTAGGGCCAGTCTTCCTCAGCAAAAAAAAAAAAAAAAGGAAGATTAGCAATGGATGTTAGCTCAGGGCTGGTCTTCCTCACAAAAAAAAAAAAAAAATCAATACTGATAATAATAGATTCTAACTCGAAGAACAATGTAAATATCCCTGAGTCTACACTGTTATAAATAAATGATTGAATAAATGACAAATAAATCAATGGTGACAAGGGATAGATTTTCCTTGACAGATTTACACAAGAGTTGCAAATAATATATGTAGTTGCTCTCCCCTTGAGTGTGGGTTTCACTTAGAGACACACTTGCAAAAAACAATGAATGGAAAGGGAAAAATAGAAACTTGACAGTAGAAAAAACTGAAAGGCAGAGGCATTTTAACCAAGCAGCCAAATCTAAATATCACCATGAAAAGTCACGTTGCTATCACATACCTACTGATATCACGAGGTGAGGACAGTTCACCAGTGGTGTTCTTCCAAAAGTTCATTACCTCAGTCTAACCATGAGAAAACATCAGACAAACACAAATTGAGGAGCATTCTACAAAATGTCTAATATTCTTCAAGACTGTCAAGACCACGAAAAATTTTTAAAAGTTGAGAGACTGTGACAGACCAAAAAGAGACTAGAAAATTCAATGTGGTATCCTGATTATTTCCTGGAACAGAAAAAGAAATTAGCAGAAAAAACAGTGAAATAAGAATAACATCTGTAGTTTTAGTAGTAATATTGTACCAATGTTAATTTCTGAGTTTTGATAAATATACCATGGTTACGCAAGACGTTAAATTAGGGGAAGCTACATAAAAAGCACACAAAAAACTTTGTACTTTCTTTTCAATGTTTTTGTGAAAAATATTCCAAAATAAAATTATAGAATAAACACACAGCCACCACACACACACACACACAAAAAAACCAGGAGAAAGAGAAAAAAATGGGAGTAAAAGGAAAGGCATTTAAAAAGGGAAAATCACAGATTTTCATCTGTGCCAATCACCCAAGTTAAAAATTTTGAAATAGAATAAAAAATATTTCAGATATTATGCTATTTATTATTTTTTTATGTATTTTGGGGGTAATTTTTAAAATAAAATGTTTTCTGCCTGTTAAGGTGTTTTTATAAGGTTATTGCTAAATATATCACAATGAAAATACCACCCTTAATTGATATTTGTTTAACACTAGATTAGGGACTCCACTTTGTTTACTAGATTGCAATTTTAAATATATTTAAAACAGAAAAACATTATTAAAAGATGCAGTCCCAAGTAGGGACTAATTTATTCTGATTGCATTTATTTTTAGTAAAATATGAAGGGGGGTTTAGAATATGTGCTCTTACCTTCATATGTTTGTATTGTTTTGACAGAAAGCATTCCATTCCAATTTATTTTCCATTTGAAAGTGTTACTTTCAAAGTAGTACTACTACTACTTCTTAGATTATTAAAAAAATTAACAGACATTTTTTAGAGCAGTTTTAATTTGCAGAAAAATTGAGCAGAAAGTACAAGGTTCCCATATATTTCCTTCCCCCACCCCCAAAACACCTCTCCTGTTCTTCACATCGTTGGTTATTGTGGAACATTTGTTACAACTGATGATTGATATATAGTAACTAAAGTCTACAGTTTAATTTAGGGTTTAGTCTTTGTATTTTACAGTTCTTTGAGTTTTGTTAAATGCATAAAGTCGTATATCCACTATGACAGTAACATAACAGTTTCACTGACCTGAAAATGTCCTGTGTGCCACCTGTCCACTCCTCCTCACTCCCCCTGAACTCCTGGCAGCCACTGATTTTTTTTTTACCATCTTCACAGTTTTGCCTTTTTCAGAATGTCATAGTTGGAATCATACAGTATGCAGTGTTTTTACACTGGCTTCTTTCATTTAGCAATATGCATTTAAGGTTCTTCCATATTTTTTCATAGCTTGAAAGCTCTTTTTTTAAAATCACCGATTAATACCCCCTTGTATGGCTGTACTATAGTTTATTTATTCATTTACCTATTGAAGGACATCTTGGTTGCCACTATAAGTGTTCAGGTTCAGATTTTTGTGTAAATATAATTTTCAATTTATTTGGGTAAATAACTAGGAGTGTCTTTACTGAATTGAACGGTAGGCCTATGTTTAGCTTTGTAAGAAACTGTCAGATTGTCTTTCAAAGTACCTGTACCATTTTGCATTCCCACCAGCAATGAATGACAGTTCCTGCTGCTTCACATCCTCACCAGTATTTGGTGGTGTCAGTGTTCTGGATTTTGCCATTCTAATAGATGTGATGTGATATTTCAGTGTTTTAATATGCATTTCTCTAATGAAAAATTATGTGGAGCAACTTTTCTTATCCTTATTTGCCATCTATTTCTTCTTTGGTGTGGTGTCTGTTCAGATCTTTAGTCCATTTAGTAATGGGTTGTTTGTTTTCTTATGTTGAATTTTAATATTTCTTTGTATATTTTGGAAAGAAATCCTTGATCAAATATGTGTTTTCAAAATATCTTCTTCCAGTTTGTGGCTTGTCCTTTCATTCTCTTAACAGAGTCTTTTGCAGAGCAAAAGTTCTTAATTTTTTTTAAATGATATATATATATTTTTTTGAGGAAGATTGGCTCTGAGTTAATATCTGTTGCCAATCTTCCTCCTTTTTTTCCTTTTTTCTCCCCAAAGCCCCAGTAGACAGTTGTATGTCATAGCTGTGCATCCTTCTAGTTGCTCCATGTGGGAGGCCACCTCAGCATGGCTTGATGAGCGGTGCATAGGTCCGCGCCCAGGATCCAAACTGGCGAACCCAGGGTCGCTGAAGTGGAGCACGTGAACTTAACCGCTATGCCACAAGGCTGGCCCCAAAAGTTCTTAATTTTAACAATCCAGCTAATCATTTTTTTCATTCATGGATTGTGCTTTTGGTGTTGTATCTAAAAATCATCACTAAACACAAGATCACCTAGATTTTCTCCTATGGTACCTTCTAGATGTAGTATAATTTTAAATTTTGCATTCAGGTCTATGAGCTATTTTGAGTTAATTTTCATGAAAGATGTAAAGTCTGTGCCTAGATTCCCTTTTTTTTCTTTTGCCTGTGGTGTCCAGTTGTTAGAGTACCATTTGTTGAAAAGACTATCTCTTCTCCCCTGAACTGCCTATAATCAGTTGATGATATTTATGTCTATTTCTGGGATCTCTATTCTGTTCCATTGGTCTATTTGTCTATTCCTTTGCCAACCCACATTGTCTTTATTACTGTAGCTTTACAGTAAATCTTGATGTCCAGTAGCATCAGTCATCTATCTTTGTTCTTCAATATTGTGAGGGCTATTCTGGGTCTTCTGCCTCTTAGTTCACTCTTTATTATAGGTACTCCATTTGTTTCCAAACAACCTGGGAATGGGTAGGTGAAAGAGAGAGAGAAAAAAAAGCCAAAGACAAGCTTGTCCTGAATATTATCTTGTCAATGCTCAGAGAAAATCTTATATATTAGGTACAAAGAATTGGAATTTAGGAAGTTAAAACATGAGCCATATATTAAATATACATCAAGGTACACTATTCTTGGACCTAGGCAAATATGTAAATAAGTAATATGTGCTTAGGAAATAGCATTGTTTAGTGGAAATAGTATGGGTTCAGGAAGTTCCTTGTAATTAAATAGTTATGTGATCTCAAGCTTTCTATTATCTGTCACATTTTGATAATATTATGAATTTCACAGGACTTTTATGAAATTTAATAGGACAATGCATATAAAGTAAGTAGAAAAGTTTCTGAAAAATAGAGGGCATTCAGTATATACATGCAATTTACTTTCTCAGTGTTGGACTCCAACATCAGATCTATGTCTCCCAAGATCACATCTATGACTTTCTTCACCCCATCACTCTACTCAAGCATTCAGATTATTCCTGTTCTCTACATTTCTAAACCTAAACAGTTAAGATACTAGTTCACAGGAAAATGAAATTTACTCATAATAACCACACCAATAGGCAGACAGAGTTCTAACCTAGTTCAATTGGATCCCCCAAATATCTGCAAGTATATTATCCTCTTCCCCTGTAAAGTTTATATAGTCTTATTTTTTCTCCAATTTTCCCATTTTTAGTGATACCAATGAACTATGAAATGGGCTCTGAATCAGCAGGCTAAAATCAAATAGAAAGGGCCTCAGTAATACAAAAATAAATTATTTTCTGAGTCTCCAGAGGATATGAGTTTTCTCAAAAGAATATTTTATTTCCTGATCTGTTACACATGCTTCTGAAAGTCCTAGAACTACTAAGTGGTTAAAACCACTAATGTTAAAATTTCAACTAATACATAATAATTGAAAAATTGTACATAATTATTGAAAAAATACTTTGGTTACATAAAGTATATCCCTTGTAATAGCAGGAAAGTGATAGGATGGAAAAACAGGTGTTGTTATTACGACAAAGTTTCAGTTTTGCATTTTTGACCACTAGGTTGGGATTGCTGGTCTAAAATAATCATCAATAAGAAATAATGATGAATGAATCAGTTCAGATTGTAGATAAATGAGAGTTGCTCTGTTAAAAAAGGCAGTGCAGCTGCAAAGTAGGGGAAAGAGCTCTGGAGATAAAGCCAAAGATGTAGACTCTTGTTCTAACTCTGCCAATGGACGCTGTGTGATAGTCGATAAACTGGGTAACCTCTCTTAACTCCAGTGACATTGTTCATGAAATGAGCACACTCTCAACATGACATCCAATGACCCTTCTAACTATGATATCCACATTATATTTAAAAGTTTGTTTCCTGTTTAAATCAGTCATAACAAAGAAGAAGTAGAAATAAAACCTGCATAATACTCCCCTCACAAAGTTATTGTACAGCTTAAGTAACAAATGTGAAAATGTACTGTGAAATCCTGGGACATTATTATTAATTAATAAATCAGACAGGGTAGAAGTCTCTGTACTTCATCAAGACTATGGAGAAATTAAACAGTTTCCTGAAAAGCACATCAATTTGATGAGATTTAATCTTTTTTTTAAGGAAATTGAGAAAAATATAGTCTCATCTTGTGTGCATAAGGTTCAAGTTTCTTGTAAAATTAAAATATCCATGAAAGAGGAAAACGGAGGGGACAGAACATACTTCATATTCAGTTTGAACCAGACCATCTATTTCTGTTTATGTCGATTGTCTTTATTTTTTGTAATTTTGATTTAAACATTTACTAAAATGTTTTCTTTGAAACTTTTATACAATTTACAAACTCACCACAAACCATTTAATCTCAGTCTTTAATTCAACTCTGCCTGCTTCACCTTCCTTAATTGCATGCTATGCTTTTCTTAGGGCCATCAGCTATGAGCTCTCTTATGTTCTCTGAATCATCCCTGGAGAGCTTCCAGATTATTCAGGCTGCCCTTCCCCACAGTCTGTCTTGGGATTCCAGTTGTTCTCCGATGTGTGTTGGCACATGTTGCCCTTTATTTTTGGAGCTGAAGCCATGCCTATTTCTCCTCCTCCTTTCAGGGATTTCTTGCCATGAATAGTGTGCTGTATAGAGCTCCTTTATCAATGTTGAAAGAAGAACTTGGAAAAAAGATCTCAATGCTAGGGATCTATATATTTAGAAACAAAATTAAACACTTATGCAATTTTGTCTCTTTTTTTGTAAGTTGTGGGGAAATCATTGTCAAGCAAAAAGTGAAGTTTCACTTTGAGAATTTAGAACTCAGTCTGTTTACCTTTTATACTATGTTGCTGCTTTTTTCATTGGGGTTGAGGGATTGAGACCAGTACATTTCTTTGGTTTCATAGATATTCAAGAAAACTTAAAACACATTGGAGAGATAAGAATGAGACAGTACAAACTGAATGAGGGCATGAACTCTTCCTCCTCATAATTTAAAAATCAGTAATATTATTTTCATTCAGATTTTTTATGCACACTTCAAAGAATTTGTCATATGACCTGAGATGGTCAAGGTACATTTTTGCCTGGAAGCAGAGGGATTGGCTATCAGTGTTTGAAGTACCATCTTGTCTTATGATTCTCTGGGATTGTCATGTTGTTTTCATTTCGAGATATATTTTATACCACAAGATTTACATAGTTTAACCTACTTCGAAAAAAATGAAAGTCATGTCTATACTGAAGTAATTGGTATTCCCAAAATAATAGTCAATGTTCACATGAGGCTTATTATGGTCCTGGCAATGTACTCAGTGCTTATCCACATAGCAACTCTGTAAGATGGTTTTTATTACAGATGTGGAAACTGAGGCACAGAGAAGTTAAGTAACTTGACCAAGTGATACAGTCAAAAGTAGCATAACTGGTCACAAACCAGTCTAAATTCTTAATCCAAGTATCACCCTTCATGGCTACACACATACACACAGAGAGCTAAATATGCATGTAGGTGTCTATTATTTATCGTTACATAGTTAAAATCATTCAATGCAAATATATGTATATACTACTAAAATATAATTGTGACTGCAAAATGATAAATACACATTTTTCAATGGGAAACTTTCAAAACCTAGGGATCCTTCTCATAAAATAGCATCTATGTATGAGTATGTTTATGCTTATAAATATGTGTGTGTGTGTGCACACGGGCAATAATTTAGAGCAATTAGTGTTGCTCTTTGGGGAGCTTACTCTTAATGAAATAGCAAACATAATGTTCCTTGACAGATACATAAGCTCATGCTTCTTTGGCTTTCATTCACTCTAAATTTGCCCCATGAGTCACTTTTCCTGTCATTCTTACATCCCAGCCATACTGGGATTTACTTGAGCCATAGTGATACCTAGAGTTACACAATTTTTTTAAGGACTAAAATAGACCACCAGAGGATCATTATGTTTGCTGTATAAAGAAATTAAACTGCTGAATAGTCATTTTATGTTGTCATTTGATTTGGTATATTATGCAGTCTTTAACAGAAGAATTGTATTTTCTTTAAATTTCAAGATTTATCTTGCTAATCTATTTTTGAAAGAATACAGCGTAGTACTAGTTTGTAGTATGGCAGACACTCAGTAAAGTTTAATGAATGAATGAATAAATGGCAATATAAAAACTGCTAAAGACAGTATGATAAAATATAGTTTTATGTTAATAGGTACAGTGAATATCATTATTGGGCTAGAGTGTATGTGTGACTAGAATATTCCTTTGATTATATTAGGAGAGAAAGATACAGTAAAGAATAGTCATACTCAAACTCTGCCATGTCTGTCTCCTGGTGCAATGGACGGATGATAGATGAACTAAGAAAAGTCGTGTAGATATAAAATTCAGGGTTTTTTTTGTATATCCTGTTTTATTGGTCTATGCAGTCACCTTAAATAGTGAAGAATGGCAATTCTTCACAGTAGAATACTAACTAATAAGAAATAATAGAATCACAAAGACACCATTTTGTTACCATAACATTAAAATTTTTTCAGGCGAGCATCTTCAGTGGACGACAAAACAAGATATTTCCATAGTTTCAAAGTGTCTTCCCATAAGATAATCACTAATTACAGAGGGAAAATGGTAATATTTCATTGAAGAAAGCTGGGAGCCATCACCATAATGACCTATGTTAACATAAACAAAAATATGATAAACTGATACCTTGTGTCTCCTTATATGATGTACGGAAGACACAATGTTAATTCTATAGTGTTCTTTACAAAAATAATTGTTCACTCTAATCATAAGGAAATATCAGATAAAAATAAACAAGACATCTGGACTAAATTCTTCAAAAGTTACAACGTAAAAGAATGACTAAATAACTGTTCCAGATAAGAAAGAATAAGGAAACATGAACAATAATTAATATTTAATTTTCTATTGGATGCAGGATCAGGTAGAAATCTCTGTAATGCTAAAAAGGATGAATTTGACATAATTGAAGAAACAACTGTATATTAAATAATGTTATTGTATGAATAATATACTAAATTGGATAGTTTTATCATAGTTGTGTAAGCAAGTGTACTTAGAAAATAAATGCTGAATTATTTAAGGAGGAAGGACCATAATGTCTGGAATTAACTCTCACATAGTTTAGAGAAATATGATATATTAATACAAGTCAAAAAAATGGTAAATCTGGGTTGAGGGTGTTCTTTGCATTATAACTATTGCCCTTTTTTAAGTTTGTAACTATTTAAAAATAAGAAGTATTTTTATTATAAATGAAAAGGCTATGAAATATAACACTCAAAAGAGATGAAGGAAAAATATATAAAGATACAAATCTTTGATCATTACATCCTTTATATTTGCTATCTACACATAAAGGGCACTCAGTAAATTATAGAAATGAATAACTACTATAAAATTACTACAAAATTCACATTGTACCAACTACCTTATACCAAGAACTATGAAAGAAATGCCATAAAAATAGTCATTGTTTTTCTCTTAATTTTAGAGTTATTTTTCATGACTTTTCTTTTGTCTGTAAATATTAGCAAATCTGTGGGATGGTTTTATAAACACCTAAAATTTGGTTCTAAATATTACATAGGTCATCTGCTAAGTGATGAATATTAATGTGCTTATTATTTAACTCCTGATTGATAAAATACAATTTAATGTATTTTTATAAATATGTATGGTCTATTATTATTTTATCTCTATTCAAATTAATATACCAAAGTATTATGTTTATTAACTCTTTTTTAATAAATATTATTATTATGCTTGTTAACCTTAAAAGCACTTAAGCTGAAATAAGTCACTGAAAATTAAATGAAAACTTTTGAAGGTTACATGCTAATTAAAAAGAAAAATATATATGTATATGTGAAAATATTCACATATGTTAAACTATAGATAGAAAAATGAATTTTTGTAATAAAAGTTAACAGAAAATTTTTATGTGTTATAAAATCATTTCTGTTCTGTCCAATATATATAGGAAGAGACTTTGTTTGTCAAGGGCTGATCCTTCGACTTCACCATCTACTCCCTGCATATTGTATTTAGTTCAACATATCCGAGTGTCTGAGACTTTCTCTTTTTCCTTGTTCTTCCAACAATTTTAACCCACTCCTCTCTCAACCATTGAATTTTTTTCACATATCAATAAGAAAATACAAGCAGTGATAAGAGAAGTTCCACATCTGTCAATAAACCTGCCTCTGTGCCTATATATTCCTACTTCTTTACAGTCACCTTACAAGACGGATCATTCTCCCACCTAATGTCAGGAGTCTCCAACTGTACACTGACTCCCATTTCCTTTTGCCTGGTTAAGAATGTTTTTCTAGCAATTATCCCTCTCTTTTCTGTATCATTATTTTTACATTCTTCTTACTGTATCTGTTACTGAACCTAAATGCAGGTTCTTTTACCTGCTGCACAGTAGGGTCAATAACTGAAACATCAGGCTTGTGGCAAGGAAAGATGTTTACGATCGAAAGGCAGCCAGAAAAGGAGATGGGAGGTGAGACTCAGATCCACCTCCTCAAAGGGAAAGACGTAGGGGTTTTTATCTGGGGTTTTAGGTAGGGCAGGGAGAGCAGGTGCTGGGGTTTTAGGTAGGGGAGGAGGAGCATGTGGTCTTGCTGGTTGGCGCATTCCCACCAGCCTGCATTTGGCCTTGAAGATTGAATTTCTTTTCCCTTGACTGCCCAGATTTTTCTGGTTAGTTTTCATCTTCAGCCTGCATTTGGCCTTGTGAAGCTGAATCTTGATGTCTGGACCTTGACTTCCTGGGAAAGACAGCTCACTCATATACCAAGGAGAGCCAGAAAGACCTGGTTAGTTGTAAATAACAGTTGACTGCGCTGAACAGCTGCAGTTAGCTAAGCTTATCTCAAAGTTTTTTGCTCTAGGGAAGGTTTTTTAACTTCTTCATGCTTGGTTTCATATCACTAATACCAACTTACAAATGTCATAAAATCACAATATTAAAAAAAAGACAAAAACAACTTCTCTTTATCCCATATCTTCTTCCCGTTAGCTACTCCTTATTTCTTCTCTTTATAAAGAAACTCTTACAAATTTTATCTGGAATTCTTGTCCTTTTTCCTTGACTCCTATTTCCTTTTGGCCTCATTTTAACATATCTCTTGGTCATACCCAATTATTCTTAACAAGATCATCAGTTATGTCCATTCTTGTAAATCGAATTTTCAATTCTCAGTCTTCACTGTTCCAACCAGTCTGCAGCATTGAACCTAGTAAGGCGCACTCTCTAAAACGTCTCCGTCAGTTTGCCTCTGGGGCTCTATCTCTTCCGATTCTCTCTTAACAATTGCTTAGTCTCCCAAGGATTGCTTTCCGAAATTCTTCCTGAACCCTTAAATACTCCTGCTTTATTCTTGGGTTAGTCCAAAAACTCTTGTTTTCTTCGTGTAAAATCACCATCTAAATAATCTTATCCTGTTTTATGGCTTTCCTTTATTCAACAAATATTTATTTAGCACCTGCCGTGTGTTATGTACCAGGCATTATACTGGGTGGTCGAGAAATATCAATGAACAAAATAAACAAAGATCCTGCCCTCTGGAGTGCACATCCTATTGGGTAGAGAGACTTGTAATACATAGCAAATTATACAGTGTATTAGAAGGTAGTAAATATTAAGAAGAAAAGTAAATCATGCCAAGAAAAGTTTTGCAACTTAAAATAGGGTTGACATGGAAGACCTTGATGGGTGGGTGTTATCTGAGCAAAGGCATGAAGAAAGTGGAATAGTGAGCAACGGATTCTCAGAAAGTCACATAATTTTAAATATGGCCTATGCATGAAAAAAAAAATCTCAAATTTATGGCTCCAACTCTGGCCTGTACTGTGAACACACACACCACCATATCCAATTACCTACTTATGTCTCATGTGGATAAGTAACCTAAGTCCTGATTTTTGTTGAGCAACGTTCTCTCTGTAATCATTTACACTTCAGTAAATATCAATTCTTCTCATTTTTCTGGCCAAAATACATATATATTATCTATCTTAACTATCTTAACTATCTCCTTTCCCACACCCCATAGCCAGTCCATATGCAGATGCTATTGGCTTTACTGTCTAAAAATATCTGGAATCTCAGCATTTTCACATCCTTCACAGAAAACTCTGAGAAGACATCACATCTCTCAAAATGTCATCATCTCTTGTTTTGAATATGACAATAGCCTCCAAACTGCTATTTCTTCTTCTAATCTTGTTTCTCAAAAGCCAGTCCCTGTAAACCAAATTGCTCTTATCATCTCCCTAAGAAGTAAACACAAGGATAATATCATTCACTGCAGAGTCTTGTACTGCTGGAGATCCAATCTCCTGTTGTCTTTCCCCACTGTTCTCCTTGCTATTCTGCTCCATCACACTAGCCTAGATGTTTCTAGAAAACACCAAGCATCTCTCCCCTCAAGTTTGCAATTTGTCTTCACCCTTCTCAGAGTGCAGTTACTCAGATATTTGCAACACTAGTCAAATAAATTTTCTTTTCAGTTCTCTACTTAAATATCCACCATTTCAAAGAGGCTGTTTCTAACCACTTCTCCAATGGCCACAAGTCTGCATCCTATCCTTCATTATTTCTTCTTTGTACATATCACCATTTGACACATTGAGTATGCATTTCTTTTTATTTTTAACCTCCTCCCACCTCCACTAAAATATAAGCTCCACAGAGTAGGGAATTAGTCGGTTTACCATTGCATATTCAACACCAAGGATAATTGCCAGGCATATAGTAGGTACATGAGAAATATTTATTGAATGTATCTTGGATGAATTAAATATGAAGCAAAGCAGACAGTTTAAGTGTGCTATAGATTATTGTAGCTGAAAATAGTTTTAAGATTTAGTTGTTTTGCAGCTATCAGTATCAAAATGGACAAGAGAGGCAGTAAAGAGTATGTATATGTATACATTCTTCTTTACATCAAGAAAAACTTTTAGACCAGAAGCTATTCCTTTCAAAACTCTGACTCTTCTTAAAAGGGTTTTTAGGACATTTTTCTTGTTTCTTCAGGTAAACTATATTATGCAAGAGAATAGAATAGAGGAATAATATTTCTTGTCTGTCAATCTAAATAGATATCTTGAATTTTCCATGAAAATAAGTGAGAAAAAGCATGGATATAGACCATCCCAGTTTTGAGAACAAGGACAAACATTGACTAGCTAATGCACTCAGCAAGAGTTTAAATTTAAAAAATAAATGCTTTTATAATTCTTAAAAAAAGGTTTCTAGTAATTATAAAATTGTTCTTTCAACTAAATTATGCATATTTTATTTAGTGCCCTATCTCTTGCAGCTTCTAATTTTTCCCTAATCCACATCATAATTATATGGCAAAATTTTCATCAAATTTCTAAATATTCATTTTTCTCTCATAAAAATCAGCCTCTGCCATTCTTCAGTATTTTGTATCATCCACATTGATGCTTATTGGATTGGCAAAACTAGATGATCTACTAATCCATTTACTCTGATAAAGAATAGTATTAAATAGAATATTGACATAAAAAATGTAGATCCAATATACAAAGGAAAATAAATATACTACCTGATACAACACGAAACACATGGGGACGTGAAACTATTCTCCCAGCACTAAGAAAAGATTGCTTAAATTTTGCAGACTGACAATATATTTTGGGAGTAAAAACTAGCACTGATGACTGCTTCAGAAGACTGAGATTCAGAATTTTCTCTTTAAAATTGTTTTCCTTTATGTGCGCACCTGTACTGGTTTTATGGTGTGTACTGGTATTAAGTCACAAAAAGTGCTAGAGTTTTACATCAGTAAAATCACAAATTCATCACACATGCACGCTGCTCAGAATCACATATTCATTCTACACTACTTTTCATTTCAATTTTATAAAGTCTGGCTAATTGTTAAGATATTCTTTTTAGATTACTAAAGAAATTAATATCCATTTATATTGTTTTTCATAAATTCTGCGGCTGAAGAGATTTCAGGAAAGATCCTTCAATGTCATAGGATCTTGCTCTTCTGGTTCGAACTTAAGAAAAAACTGAGCTCATTTACAAAATATTGTTTAATCATGATATTTGATTGTACATTCTAGTTCACTGAATATACTTTTGCAAAACTAAAATACATATTTTTCTGATTTTCTACTTAGTAATTACATACTTCAATTAAAGATCCAATACCAACATGAAACAAATAAATCGATGTTTTTAATAAGTTCTCTGGCACTATCACTAGTCGTAATCTTAAACTGTCTGTGGCAGGTCATGTTGCACTTTGAAAACTCCATTGTGTGGAAAAGCTCCCAGCACATTGCGTTATTTTGATTGTGTCGTTATTAGTTTAGCAAATGACTAAGTCATATGCTATGAGATAAAGCTTGCTTTTAATATAGAAGGAAAAAGAATAGCTATACTCTTGCTTCAAATTATGTAAAAAAAATTTTTAAATGTACTTCAGAAAAGCATATAGGTCTGTACGCATGTTGCGGGGGTGTCCCAATGTTGGAAAACACACAGCAAATAAAATTACCACATTTTTGTAATGTCATTTCATGTACTTGCAAATAATCCTAGTTGCTTCTCAAAACAATCATGTGTAATGGGTTTGATCTTCATGAAATAGAATCAGACACTGAACAACAGGGTGGTTAAGTAATTTGACAAAGTGATAAAGAGGGCACACCTGGGCTTGACCCCAAGTCTTCAGAGGAAAATTTAATGACCACCTGATAAAAATTATTTCAACCCAACACTTTGTTCAGTAGAAGATAATCAGAGAAATGAAAATATTTATAAGCAAAAGGGAGAAAGTTTCTCAGTATGATGGAAAATGTATGTTAAGGATTTGACCCTCACAGGCTCCAATCTTTGTGTTTGTGCATGTTTCTAAACATATAGTGGGTATTGTGTAGATGCAAAAGGAACATACGTATTTAAACGTGATTGTACATGAGGGTTTTGATAATTTTATTTTTGAAATCTATTATGAATACAAAACACTGCATATAACATAGCTTTAAAGTTTAAGGTGTATTAAACAAAAAATCAAGTAGCACGATATAGAGTTAAAAAAATAGCATTTAAAGGGGCTGGCCCAGTGGTGTAGTGGTTAAGTTCATGCACTCTGCTTTGGCAGCCCGGGGTTCACAGGTTCAGATCCCAGGCATGGACCTATACACCACTCATCAAGGCATGCTGTGGCAGAGTCCCATATACAACACAGAGAAAGATGGGCACGGCTGCTAACTCACTGCTAATCTTCCTCAGCAAAAAGGGGAAGATTGGCACCAGATGTTAGCTCAGGGCCAAGCTTCCTTACCAAAAACAAAATAGTTTTCGAGTTCTCGTTGTTGCCCTCCACAAGAGCATCTTGCTCTCTCCTTCAGTTACCCTTTCCCTAAATTTTGGTTTACCCCTAAACAATGTATTATGTGGGGGTTGGATGGCCGCTTTTCAATATTTATATAAGCAGTGCTTATTCTGTGATCTGCATGTTTTCCCAAACATTCTGTTTTTGAGATTTAGATATATTCATGCATATTGTCAAGAGTGGTTCCAATAGATGAAATGGTCACCAATTATTAGACCTGACATTGTCAGATCATATCATTCCATTTTTTTGCAGGTAGTAATATTTATTTAATTTTGATTAGATACAATATTTTTTATTATATGCTTGTCAGGGTTTTGGTTTTTGTTTTCAATATTTTTTTCTTTTACAAACAACTCTGCAACAAAAATGTATGTATATGACTCCTGGTACACGCACGAAACTATTTCACTATGTCAAATACTCAGGAGTACAATAGTTATGCCATAGCTGCATGTTCAATTGTGCTGGGAAATGAAAATTGTTTTCCAAAATTGTTGTATACATTTAAACATTCAGCAGAAGTGTCTAAAATTTCCATCACTCCACAAGCTTTTCTACACTTGATATTGTCATACACATTCTTCATTTTTTCCAACGTAGTGGGTAAAATGGTTTTTCACTGTGATCTGAATTTTCATTTCCAAGATTATTCACATGGTTGAGCATGTTTTCACAGATTTTTTTGATGACATGGTTTTCCTTTTTTGTTAAAATCAGCTCAAGATTTTTGTTTATATTTTCTATTGAATAGTTTTCTCCTTTGAATAATATGTAGAGGCTCTTTACAGTTTCTGTTTTTAAATCCTTTATTGAGTAGGTATATTGTTAATATCTTCAAACTTTGACATGTCATATTTCACTCTTTATAGTGTGGTTAGTAAACAACAAATCCTTAATTTCAAGTTAGCCTAATTTATCAGTTTTTTTCTTTACCTAAGTGCTTTTTGATCTTTAAACTTTCCATTTGCTGAACTGATAAAACTGTTCTTCTATATTTTCATCTGAAGGTTTTCAAATTTTACCTTCCAAATATATCTCCATAATTCATTAGAATTTTTTTATATTAAAATGAGGGTTTGTATCTTTTTTCCTACGTGGATAACAAATGCACCCGGCACCATTTACTTAATAGGCCACTATTGCCCGGCTAATTCTGCAGTAGCAGCTCTCTATATGTGAAGTTTCCATTTAAATAAATGGTGATCTGATTCTGTGAATTGGTGAGTTGCCCATTACTACCGCATTTTTATTGCTATAGCCTTTTACATAGCCGTAATGCAAAGTAGGACAAATCCTCCCCTTTGTTTTTTCTGCAGGTGTACCTCGTATATGTTTGGCTCTTTTCTCCTTTATATTAATTTTTGAATTATGCTGTCAAGTTTCTTGAAACACTATGTAGATTTTGATTGTGATTAAAATTTGGAGGGAATAACGCATTCATTTTCATAATTTTTCTATGATTTGTATTTTTTTCTCTGAATTGTCTGCAAATAATAATATTTTGAGTCCTGACATTGCTTTTCCTTTTTCTTATATTGCTGGTTAGGGCTTGAAACTCACTTTTAAAAGAAATGGTGAGAGAGACATCAGTGAGCAGGTGATAAATAGGAGGCTCCTGACTTTTCCTTCCCTCACGGACACCCTGAATAAACAGTTACATGTGAATCAATTTCCTCTGAGAGAAATCCAAACACTAGTTGCGTGACTCCTACACATTGGACGACTGAGAAAATGCCCACTGGTAGGAAAAGCTGAGACAAACCGTACCATCAACCCCACCCATGGTGCAGAGCCTTACAAACAGGAGGGAACCCCCAACTCCCAGCTTCTTCCTGAGAAGCAAAGGGTTTGGACTGCACGTTTAGCAACCCAATTTTTATGGCTGCCACCCAAAGGTCTGCCTCCCAAATCACTTAGCTCTGGATTTGCAAGTCCCCCAGGGACCACATTAAACAAAGAGGCAGTTTTAAACAGAACTCTCTGCCACCACCACCAGTGCAGAAGGAGCAGACAAAAGGGCAACGCTCCCACTTTCTCCCTGGATGGGGTTGGACTACCTACATTCCCAGCTGCTGCCCGAGTGTCAAGCTTCTAACTAGCCTGCATCTGGGAGCTGACTGGGAGCCACTGGGTGCCTGAAAAGGCTTGTGGACACTTCTCCTCCTAGCTCATTCCAACAATAAAATGTCTCCAGCTTCTCCATGGAAGGAGCATGTGCACACATCTAGCCCCCCCCAACTTTTAAGGCTGTCACCCAAGGAGTGGTTCCTAAATCACCTAGTTTGGGGAGCTGATGGAGCTCTGCATTTTCAAGTCCCCCAGAACACAGAGCATAAAGAGGTGGTTTTATATGGACACAAAAGCACTCCCAGTGGCTATTCCCCCTGGCTCAGCACAGAGCCTGCGGGCAAAAACGTGCCTCCCAGGTTCTCCAAGGGAGCTGGATTGCATATCTAACATCCTCACTTTCACAGCTGCTGTCTGAAAGGTTTCCAATTAGCCCACATCTGAGGACAGGCAAATTCGTCTTCTGGGGGCCTGAATGGGCATGTGGGAATTTCCCAACCTTTGGGGCACTCACCAGACTTGACACACCCTAATCTCCTGGAGGCCACTAAGAACAAAGGCAGGGCTTTGGAAAAGCACAAAGGCTTTAGACACACCAGAATCTCAGACCAGGCTGAGGATTTTTATGTCTATATTCATCAGGGATATTGGCCTGTAGTTTTCTTTTCTTGTCATGTCCTTACCTGGCTTTGGTATCGGGGTGATGCTGGCTTTGTAGAAGGAGTTGGAAATGTTACTTTTTACTCAATTCTTTCAGAGTTTGAGAAGGATTGGCAGTAAAGTTCTGTAGAATTCACCAGTGAAGCTATCTGGTCCTGGGCTTTTCTTTGTTGGGAAATTTTTCAGTAGTGCTTCAATCTCTTTACTCATTATTGGTCTGTTAAGATTTTCTATTTCTTCATGATTCAGTCTTGGTAGGCTGTAGGTTTCTAGGAATTTATCCCTTTCTTCTAAGTTATCCAATTTGTTGGTGTATAATTGTTCATAGTAGTCTCTTTTGAATCTTTGTTTTTCTGTAGTATCAGTTGTAATGCCTTCTTTTTCATTTCTGATTTTATTTATTTGAGTCTTCTCTCTTTTTTTCTTTAGTCTAGCTAAAGACTTGCCAATTTTGTTTATCTTTTCAAAAAGCCAACTCTTAGTTTTGTCAATCTTTTCTGTTGACTTTCTTGTCTCTAATTCATTTATTTCTGCTCTAATCTTTGTTATTTCTTTCCTCCTACTAACATTGGGCTTTGTTTGTTCTTCATTTTCTAGTTCCTTGAGGTGTAAAGTTAGGAGGTTTATTGAGGATCTTTTTTTTTCTGAGTGTAGGCATTCATTGCTATAAACTTCACTCAGAACTGCTTTTGCTACATCCCATAAGTTTTGGTGTGTTGTGTCCCCATTTTTGTTTGTCTCAAGATACTTTTTTATTTCTCTTTTGATGTCTTCTTTGACACATTGGTTGTTCAGGATTTGATGTCTGAATACTCTCACGTGTCCAAATTTGTCACTGCAGCCCCATGTGACCACCCAAAACTCTGTTGGTTTCTTTTTCCACCAGCTAGGCCTCTGCCTGAAGTGAGCTCAACTTTTCACATTCTTCACATTCTTTGCCAAGCCAAAAATCAGAAAAAGCCCCAAGAGGTAAAGAAAATAAATGTCATCAGTTCAGCTCTGAGAGTTTCTACAATTTCTGAAAATGTATGCGTTCTCTTCCTCCTCATTCCTTTTACAAATATCTAATGTCTTTAAACAAATGATTTTTATATTTTAAATTGTTTTTCTGATTTTTCTCAGTGCAAGAATCAGTCTGCCACAGACTATACTATCCTACTTTGAAGAAAAAAATCTCAAATCTGATTTTTTAAGTCAACTCTGATTATAATTTTTAACCATAGAATTTAGATAATTTACATTTACCACACATTTTTCATATACTAATATGCTGAATATGGATAGATTTCTATTATTTTTATACTTTTCTTGCTATTCTGTCTTTAACCATTTTCTTGAATTGTTTTGTATTGCATTCTTTCCTTTGCTTTTTATTACACTATTTTCTTTTTTATTATTCTCTTTTCTTTGGGAACTTCACACTTATTTGTATTCATCAGTGGTTTATATTAAAATTTTACCCCTCATATTCAACTTAAAAATGTGAATATTATTTGATAAATTTTCTCAGTTTTGAAGCAATATAATGAATTTTAGATTATTTTTCTGATTAATTTCTTAACATTTTTGCTCTTGTTATCCAGTATGTTTAATTTATATTGACTTATTGATCCCACATTTTCAGTATTATTATGCAGTGTGGATATAAATAATCAATAATTGTCTAGATTTTCCCAACATTTACTGCTTCCTTTGATCACCATTTTTTTCCTCATATTTCTTGGATGATATTTCTTTTTCCTTGAATTCATCCTTCAGTTTTCTAGAGATGCTCTGCTGAACAAACCCTGCATGTTACTGTATATCTGGAAATATTTCCCCCTTCTCTCAAGAGAGAGTTTTATTAGGTGTGCAATCAATATTCAGTCATTAGAAGACATTACGTTGTTAGTTATGCTACCGTTGTTAAGATGTCAACTGACAGTCTATTTTCGTTTTTCTCTAAGGAATCTATCTATCACTCCCTCCTCCTCTCTTTTCCTTTCAAGATGCTCTAAAGATCCTCTCTTTGCCTTTGGTTTTGACATTTCACTAAGATATATCTGGCTGTGAATTTCCTTTTAGTTATCATCTTTGGGAGTTACTAGGTTAATAGACTGTGAGAATTTGTGTCTTTCAATTATATATAAGTCTTGGCCATTTCCTCTTCAAATATTCACCTTAGTATTAACTTTCTTTGAAAACAGTGTGTATTTTTTATTTACAATTATAGTTCAGGTTCACGTTAGCAAATTTGTGGCATATGAAGGGTTCAAATAAGGCTTTTAAACACATGTCCAAAAAATGATCACTGCCTACATATCAGTATATGAAACTGTCTATTTTGTTTATACTTTATTAAGACATAAAAATGTCATAGACAATTTAATACAAAAGTATTTCATAGACTATTTCTCAAGTCTATAAATATTCATCTACAACAAAATTTTAGTGACTTCATTGTATTATATATCAAAACCGATTTAACCAATCATCTGTCTTTTAAATATTTAATTTGTTTCCAACTCTCCACTCCTATGCTTTGTCATTAGGATATGACAGTGATAGAAATAGGCAAAAATCTTTGCCCTCATAGAATTTTGTGGTCTATTTGGTGAAAATCAACACTAAATAACATAGAATAATAACTATGCAGCATTTTGTAATATCATAAATGCTGAGAAAGAAAAAACATAAGGTGGGAAAGGCATTTACAGATTACCAGAGTTTTCTGTGTGAAATATTAGTGTCCAGTAAAGGTTTCTCTGAGAAAGTATTTGATGAAGGCATAAATCAGAAACCAGTCACATGGATATCTGGAGGAAGAACATGCCAGAAAGAGAGAACAGCAAGAACAAAGTTGCAAAATGTCAGCATGCTATGGGGAGGAAGCCAAAGTCCTGGACTGAAATAGGCATGGAGTAGTTGGGGACGACATCAGAGAGTAGCAGAGGGGCAGGGATGATGGATTTTAGGGTCATAGCGAGGATTTACCTTTTACTGGGAAAGAAATGAGAAGTCTTTGGGGGATTCTGAGGAAAGGAGTTGCATGATCTGAATTAATAATCATTTTGACTACTTTGTTGACGATTGACTGAAGAGCAGACAAACACAGAAGCAGTTAGGAGGTTGCTTCAATATTCTAGGCCAAAAATGGGACTTATACTGGGGAGGCAGCAGTGAGGATCATGTGATGTGTTGAAATTCTGGAGCAAGAGCAGGAATCACTAGCAGACTCGTTACGAACAACTAAGACTGCAGAAGGGGAATGTCAGGAGTGGGACAGGGGCGATCAGGAGGTCAAATTTAGGTAAATTGTGCACCTCTCTTCTCATTTAATTACAAGTCCTTGAATATGAAATGCTGCATCAAAAAATATGTACATTTTAAATATTTTTCTGTTTATCATCAAATAACTTTCCCATGTGGTTTTTAATAATTTATGCATTCCTGAGCAGTTTATGTATTTTTCTTCACACTACTGAATATTACTGTTTTTTAATTGCTGTAAATTTTACATATAAAAGTGCATCTCAATATTGATTTAATGTACTCTTTAAGTGGATTTTAAGCAAACAATATTTTTAATTTATGTAAGAAATAGGGGTAGAGACACTTGTCATTTCTTGTCCCATAGGACATTTGAATCCTCTTACAAATTTTGGGAATTCTCTATTATGCCCCTTGGACATGGGAATCTGAAGAGGGGAATATTCTTCATATTTCCATTTTTTGCAAAACAGGATATTGGTAGGTAGCCTAGGCTTATGCAAATAGACTCTCCTGTCAACAACTTAGGTTCTTGATTGAGTGACTCCATTGGAAAGAGAGAATAAATTGTAATTTTTAAAAGCATCTAGCAGGGGCAGCTGCATCCATTGGCAGTGAAGATGTACAAGAGTGGATGAAGCTCCTTGACTGACTGTTCTTAATTATTAACTTCTGCAGACTTGCTAGATGTGGCCCTATTTGAAATCTGCTTCTCTAGCCTTTAGTGACCATTTCTCATCCTCCATAATTTTAAAATAACTCCACGTTTTGCTTACATCGGCCAGAGTTGAATTCTAATGCTCATAAGTAACAATCCTGACTGACTGCAGTATCCCATTAGGCTCAAGATGGGTCTTGCGTATTGTTTTTGGTTAGTACTTTAGAATTCCTCTTGGTGAGAGCACTGTATATACTGGGAAAAAATATTTAGTTAAGTCATTTGGAACTGAGAATGTGATCCTAACTAGATGATTAATCATAAGACAAAAAGAGAATTGAGCTACTCCGGAGAAACAAATCTGAGACAGAATGCAGCCAGTGAGATGGCATAAGGCTATGGGCTGGACAATTTGATTTTTCCTTACTAAAAGCAAAGCAAAAGAAGAATTAAAATATTAATATTGCTATCAAAATTGGAAATATGGGGCTAATGGGAGTTGGTGTCTATCATACCAATAAGTGAATATATAATGACTCAAAATGATTATTCACAGGTAGTGTTATATGCATATAATTAATAAATACATAAGTAACCCTAAAAGAAACTAAGAACCAATAACTATATTTAAAGACTACTTTTCAAGATTTTTATCTTTGTCACTTACACTCTTTACTATCACAAAAATAACTAAGACATATCAGAATCAAGTCTTTACTTTTGGAAAGTTATTTTGTTTAGATGATTTGAGTGCATCCCACTCTCTTTTCAATTAAAATGTACACATTTTGAATTCTTACTTTGAGATATATGGCATGTGTATATGGAAATTTTGGATAGAAATTAGAAGTGGGTAATATGATTCCTGTAGATCAGAGTACGCCATTCTGTTTTTATAAAATATTTCTTCCCAGTATAAAACTGTTTTATTCTGTATTGATAAGTACTACTTCAATTGCAGGTGATTGATACCAACTATGTGTGATAAAAAAAAGAGGGCAGGGAGGGAGATTTATGGTTGGGACACTGGGGCATTTCATGTGATGTTAGGGGAAGTTGAGCAAAAAGGCTCTGGACAATCAAACTTGCAGCAGGGAATTTGATAACCAGAATTAGGGCTACAGAGTGTTTGTTTGGGTTTTGGGTTTTTCTATCCACTAGCAATCTCTATTTCTTGCTGCAGATCTGTTTCATTCTTCACCTTCTTTCTACACACTATCTTCCAATATGTGACGGAAAATTGGGCTACCAATAGCTGGTGATGTTTAGAGCCTTAGCCACTTTGAGGTGCATATAAAACCAACTATCCCTTTGTCCTCAAGTTCAAAAGTCCTAAAGAAGTTGACACATTCTACTTTTGGTTAAAAAAGACCACCTACATATAAAATATCTTTTGAATTCAGAAATTATCTGTAACTTAGTAAATCCGGTAATTGTTACTACATTGCAATTCCTATTAACCTATAGTGTTTCCAGCACCACAGTGTATTGCACATACTGTGTATCCTAGGCAGTACCTCAGTGTGGATTCTCCAATAGCTTAGTCACAAATACAATTTTATGAAAAAATGTCCATTTTATTCTTTTGAATCTTACAAATGCTGAATGCAGTGTCTAGCACAGAAAAAATTCTCAACAAAAGTGTATAAAATTTTGAATGCTTCACTCAAAATCAACAATCCAGCTAAGATTTAATTTTAATAATACTGCATATAAACTGATTAGAGTTTATTTAAGATTCAGCTGATTACATGTCTGCTTGATACGAGCATCACTAGAAAGTTTTATCTCCCACAAAGTTTTGCTCTTCCCTTATGTTTTGCCTAGAATTAAACTTCTCTGTTTTTATCCCCTGGAAGGCTAGGGTAGAGTATAGACAAAACTTATTCCATTGGAAGCAGGAGTAATCAATAAAGTTGTTGGATCAGAGAAAACACAATAGAAAATGCGGAACTGAGAGGGGCACCAAGAAAAATAATGGAGTCAGAGGAAATTATCCAGAAAAACATTGTGTATTTAACAATTTAACTAAGAACATTTTGTTGTCTATATTACCCCCAATTGAATTATTTTATCTATTTTACAGCTTTAATGATATATGTAAAATAGAGTCAATAACTACTATATGTGCATACTAAATCATTATCACAAATAACTACTTGATATAGAGTCCTTCAAATAAATTAGCTTGAAATTAGTCATAAGTTTAGTTAAAGCTTTTAACTATCAAAACATATCTCAAATTTTAATATATTTTCTATCAAAACTCCCATTTTAACCAAATATTATTAATGGAACAAATGCCATCATTTCTTTTATTTGTAAATATCTGGTTCTGTAGCATAAAATTAAAACTTCAAAGAAGTTATAAGGAAATATAACAACTAAAATTTTACATCTTAAAATTTTACGTTTTGCTTTAAACTTAAGCAAAGTAAATCAAGACACATGTATTTTATATGTGTTTTTCATATAAGCTTGTACAATTGTACTAATAAAAATTTAATTCCTTTTTCTCCCTCTACAAACAGGCCATCTTCTAGGGAAATTCACAAGATAAATCATCTGGCTACTTTCTCATAAAAGCATAGACTGTCAGAGGAACTAACTGCATTTTTAAGAAATGGCCACATTCATAATATATATACTAGTGATTTTTTTCCACCTAAGAAGTTTCTTTTTCCACCAAAACCTCAGCACAAAAATAAGGAATGTAAGCTTCGCTTTAAAAGTCCTTTCAAAATTTTTATGAAAGCTTCTGTAAAAGGAAAAATGTGCCCCAGTACTCAAAAAGAGAAATGCACATTTCAGATTTCAGCAGAAATTTATTCTGTATTTCTTGTTAGTGGGTAAAAATTCACTCTGTAGGCTAACTTCCTCACACTCAAGTCCCAATTTCATTCTTTCAGTTTGAGTGGCCACAAAGTCACTCACCTGAGTTCATTCAGACTTCAGGTCATCAGCATAAACTGACAGGATCCTTACACAATGGTTAAATTATGTAAGTTCATTATATTTAAGTACTTTGTTCCAATATAATTAAATCCTAAAGGATTAAAGGAAAATAACCCAAACCAGAAATGAGCAAATTTATAAATGGAAACATACACAACAAAAACAAAACAACCCAAACAATAATACCTTATAATCAGTATTATTTGGAATAGAAAGGGTCAGATATATATTATTTTCATATTTAGAATTACATATTATATCATTAGAATTAGAACTTATAATTCTGAGGTACACAGAGGAAGGCAGAAATTATCAAAAGAAAATGTTTTGCTTCACTTATGTTTAACAATTATGTTTTATAACACTATTGGCCCATTCAGATTGTAAATATAAAATGATTTAAATTAAACTCTCAGCAAATTGGAGATTAGAATTTCTTTGGTAAATATCATAACTCTGTGATATATTCTCTTTTCTCACAATGGAGAAAGGGAGTGAATTATTTTCTCTCTCACATCGTCTAGTCAAAGGGGCTTTATGAAAAGACCAAACAGACTTTGATATTTGTCTGTTGCAGTCTGTTTACAGAGCCAGGAGTGGTTTCATAAGGACTTCATGAAGGATAGAACTGGGAGAGATATCTTCATGAAGACAGCTTCAGAGTTGGTTGGAGCAAGGAATGCTTAGGGCCGTCCCTCAGGGGTAAAGAAAGGGCTGGAGGGCAGCTATTTTTAAATCTTCCCTGATCGACTGCCTTGGGTAGGCGTAGACCCTATCAGAAGAGTTAGGGGAGGAATTTTAAGTGGCCATCTGGTGGAAATATGACTTCTCTTAAATGAAATCCAGGTAAGGGATCCCCAGTGGAGGACAGTCTCTGAAAAAGTCCACAAAGCTTTCCTCAAGACATAGAGTCCGATTTCCTGCTAAACGTAGAGAACATCGGTGACAGATCGTGACAGTAACTAGTCAACTAGGACCTGGCCTGGCCACTGCTCTAACACTGGAAGGATCATAAACCATGTTTAGCAAGTTGGAGAGATTGTGAGGAAAAGAAGCCTAAGACTGGGGAAAATGAGAGAGAAAATCAATTATACTCACATCAGTTGTCCAGAATGCTGCAGGGTAGGGCAGAGGAAGAATATTTAATACTCTGAAATGTAATTCAGAGTTTGCCTTTATATACTGTATTAGGTTTCTTCAAAGAAACAGACCAATAGGATGTGTGTGTGTGTGTGTGTGTGTGTGTGTGTGTGTGTGTGTGTGTACAAAGAGAAAGAGAGAGAGAGAAAGATTTTAAGAAACCGTGTGTGTGATTGTAAAGGCTGGCAAGTTAGAAATCTGCAGGCTAAGCCGGCAGGCTGGAGACAGGGAAGAGTTGTGGTTTTGAATCCAAAGACAGTCTGCCAGTAGAATTCCCTCTTCATCCAGGGAGGTCAGTCTTTTTTTATGTTAAAGCCTTCATCTGATTGGATGATGCCCACCTACATAATGGAAGGTAGTTTGCTTTTCTCAGAGTCTACCAATTTGAATGTTAATATTATGTTAAAAATACCTTCACAGAAAATATCTAGACTAGTGTTTGACCAAATATCTGGGTATCATGGCCTAGCCAATTTGACACATAAAATTAATCATTACATATAGGTAGATATTTAAATCATTAAAATGAATTTATTTGGAACTAAATGTAATTAGAAAATTTTACTATATAAAAGTAAAAAGAAAAGTCATGGGATTGATCTGAAATTTCATTAATGAGATTAGGAAAATTAGCCCTATATGCAAAGTCAGTGGGGGGAAATAATTATTTTGTTTCCATCAACCCTTAAGATAATACAACATAAGAATGGTAACAAAGGGAAGAAGAATCTCTCTCTCTTTCTCTCTCAGCTATTATGGATCCAAATTTAGGGAAAGAGAAATTCTATCTTCTCTAGGAAAAATACTCATATTTTTTTGAATATAGAAATTGTATTAAGTTTTATTCAGTTGAGTCTAAAATATGTTCAATTATAAGTCATGAGAACCAATTTAACCATTCTTTTCCCTTATCTAAATCCCTGCTCTGATTAACTCCAAAGTATTATCTACTTTGTACTTAATTCTAGATAGGTATTTCAATATAGTGATTTATAAGAAATATATGTTTGGTCATTCAGATGACCAAAATATATTTCTCATATATATTTGCTCTTCATCCATGGTTCCCGGCTCACAGCTCCCAAAACTCTCAGAATTTCCTGAGCAATAAGTGCAATGGGAGCATCTTTTATAATATTTGCTCTCTTATCCTCAGTTCCTGAAATCACATTACAGCCATGAAGGTGAAATGAGTGTCTTGTTATTCATAACAAGCTCCTTTCCATTACAACCTGATTTATGTTAATGAAGTGACTTTTGGAAAGCACCTATAAATGAAGCTGGCCACCAGAGGAATCAACCATGTGACTAAAGGGTTGGAACTTTCAGTCCCACTCCCTCGAGGGAGTCCACCCAGGATGGGAGAGGGGCTAGAGGTTGAATCAATTGCCAATGGGCAATGATTTAATTTTCATGCCTATGTAATGAAGCCTCTATAAAATTCCAGAAGAATGGAGTTGGTAAAAACATGGAGATTTGGGGAAAGAAATGCTCTCAGAGAAAGCATGGAAGCTCTGTGCCCTTCCCCCATGCCTTGTCCTATACATCTCTTCCATCTGGTTGTTCCTGAGTTATATTCTTTTATAATAAACTGGTAATCTTGTAAGTAAATTGTTTCTCTGAGTTTGGTGAGCTGGTCTGGCAAATTAATTGAACCCTTCCTTGGGGTTCTCCCAAGGAACCTCCCATCTATAGCTGGTAGGTAAGAAGTACACGTAACAATCTGGACTTGCAATTGGCATCTGAAGTGGAGGGCCGTCTTGTGGTACTGAGCCTTTAATCTGATGCTACTACCTTCAGGTAGATAGTGTCAGAACTGAGTTGAATTGTAGGACGTTCATCTGGTGTGGGAGATTGCTTGTGATATGGGGAAACACCCTTCCACAAATTGTAATTGGTGATCAGAATTTTAGGTGTGTATGTACGAAAAACTCGTAAAATCTCAGTGATTGTACTCTCTCTAAATTCAGAACAACTGATATCTAATAAGTTCTGAGTGTTTCCCAACTCGCCTGCTACATTTTCTTACATACTCTCACATTTTCCTAGATGCCTTTTTCACAAATCCTCTCATCTCTTCAAGCATCCAGAACTTCTTCTTCCATTCCCAAACTCTATTGATAAACGTGCTACCATTTCTCAGTGAAAACAGAAGCAATCGAAAGAGACAACTTCTTCCCATAAATAAATACATTTGCTTCCATGTATCCCACTTGCTTTAACTACTGTTGGGATTGGTAAACTGAAAGTCAACCTCCTTCATAAACTAGATCTCATTCCTTCTTGCATACCAAGGACTTTGTTCCAGGAAGTATGTCCTTCCTCTATCCACCAACTTGTTAGTCTAGTGTATCATTCTGATTGAACACATACTATAGATATAATAGCAAAAGATACTATAACATCTCCTATTTAAAAAAGAAAATATTTTCTTGACCTCACATTCACCTTCGGCGACTATCTCATTTTCCCTTCCTTCTTGAAGTAAACGTTGTCATACTCACTGACCACTTTTTTACCTCCTGGATTCACTTGAATCAGACTTTCATGCCTACCACTTCAAACAAACTTATTGTCAAGGTCACAAGTGGCTACTGTATTGCCAAATACAAGGCAAAACCTTTAGAGCTCCTCTCAGTGGAAGTGTCAGAAGCATTTGACAGAGTTCATCACTCCCTTCTTGAAAAACTTCCTTCATGCGATTTCTGGAATACCTGTCTCTTTTGGTTCTCTTCCTATCTCATGGGTCACTTCTACTCAGTTTCTTCTATAGGTTCTTTTCCAACTTTTAGGAACTAGGCCTCTAAATAGTAGAGATGTCCAGGGCTATGGAAGAGGCCCTTCTGTTGTTTTATTTACACATAACACTGTGAATATTTTGAGTCTCATAGTTGTAAATACTATTAACATACCATTAAAATTTCAACTTTTGATTCTTCAACCTAGACTCACCCTTTAAACCCAGGCTATGTGTCAAACTGCAGACATAATGTCTCCATTTAGAAGTAACCTCAGATTTAATAAATCCAAAATAGAAGAAATCTTTTCTATAAAACTATTATCTTGCCATTGGCCACTTTGGTTGACGGAAACGGCATTAACTAGTTACTGTGGCACACACATTCCTACACATATAAACACACAAACACACTCACACAAACCAGAGCTATCGTTGACTCTTCCTCTCTTTTTTCTTTCATACCACATCCAAATCATCTCAATATCCAATAAATTCTTCCTTTAAAATTTCCACGTACACACACATAATCAAATCACTCTCTCCACTCTGGTACAATCAAAGCTAATCTGTCACCTGGATTATTTCAACATTCTTGAACTGTTCTTCCCGCTTCCAACATGAAAGTCTCCATGTCACAGTCAGAGACTTTTTTAAAACAAAGCAAGATCATATCACAAAGCATTGTAACGGCTTCTGATCTTATTCAGAGTGTCAGTCAAAGCCTTTACAATGGTCTACAAAGTTACATGTGATATTCTTCCCACCACATACACAGTTATCTGACTTCATTTTCAACCTTTCTTCCTGTTGCTTATTCTCTTCCTGCAATATTTGCTTCCTTTCTGGGCACTGAACACACCAAGCAGGTTCCTATTTCAAGGCCTCTGCATTTGCTCTTTCCTCTCTCTGAAACAGTCCCTATTCCACCAAGTGGAATTGGGACTAATGGCCCTAATGTGACTTTATCATAGAGGCTCTGCCAGATTTCCTTCTATGACATACCCAAGATATCACGTCCCTGTTACCAGGCATCAGATAACTACATAACATACATGATTTATTTGTTTATTGCTTACCCTACCTGAGTGTGAGGCTTGTGATGGCAAGAATTTTATCTGTTTTGTATAATGATACAGTCCCTGCACCGGGAAAATTATGTAACACTCAGCAGATGTTCAATAAATATTGTTAAAATAATGGATAGATAGATGGATGGATGAATGGATGGATGGATGGGTAGATGGACAGATGAGAGTTATATTGTGGTGTCAAAGATAGAAACCTTTATACTATTTCATAGACCAAACATAAGGAGTAAGTAAAACTTCTGGAAGCACTTCTATGATTTGAAGTGGAGAATATTATCCCAATTATAGGAAAAACTCTAAAGATAAAGCAAGATTCCAGGTAAAAGTTGGTCTACTATGCATTTATGAAAACAGATCTTAGCCTCACAGGCTTGCCAATGCTGGGCCAGGAGAAAAATTATTTTAAGCCTAATGGTAGCATGGAAATAGCAATGAGAGCTGAGGGACCTGAAGTGGTCAGGGATTTGCAATAAGGGGAATCCCACTGTAACCATGGGCCCATTTAGAGCCAGTTTAAACCAGCCCCATCCCTTATCAACAGAGTGATTAAGAAATTGTCTTTCAGAAAATTTGCAAAGTCATATAGCCAGAGCATGCACTGAAGAAGAAGTCTTGACCTGAAATGACCTTGCAAACAAAGATTCTCCTTCCCACAGAACCAAAGGACTGAGACATGACTGGATCTTAAAAGTCAGACTCTTATCAGAAGTGAGGGGTCTGTCATCAGGAAGATGACAGTGTTAAAATTCCTTCCCCACCCTACTAATAAAGTTTAAAATCTCACCATAAATATTTAGAACCTTATCATAAATGTTCAGAACCTTACCATAAATGTTTGAAGCCCACCAATCAAAACCTGTCCCGCCAGTGTTTCCACAGGCCAGCCTGTTCTCTCTAACCTCTTATATTTCACCCCAAATCCTGAGTAGGGGAGACAGATCTGAGGGCACATGCCCCCTGTCTCCCTGCAGATCAATCTTTCAGAATAAAGCTTTTTTCTTTCCCCAAAAGCTGATGCCGTAATTAATTGGCTCGTTTGTGTGCATTGGGCAGGAGAACCCCATTTTTGTGCAGTAGCACCACTGGGATCTGCATGGATAGAAGATGCAGGTGAAGGTGTGGGGAGTGGGGAACCTGAGGCCATGGATTTCTCAGAGAATCTCTTCAGGTCTTAATAGTACTAAGTGGGGGTAAGACACTTTCCCTTTGAGCTTTGGTTCAAAAAAACAATTTTTCCAGATATAGGATAAAATGTCTGGCAACTGGCTTTAATTTTTTTTCTTTCATACTGTTAAATTTCAAAACTCTGGTCAGAGTTCAGAGGGCTGGTTTGTGGGAACGTTTGTAATTAGCTTGATGGAAACCTCTGAAATCTATTTATAGACTTAGTCAATGTTAATAGATTTTATGAAATGATAAAGATAGAAGTTTACTACTACAATTTAGGCTTTATCTCATGACAACTAATATTTATCCATTATCCTCTCAACCTGGTTTTTGATACAGTTTGCTTAAGTTAACAATATTAACTTTAATACTGTAGAAGGATCTGGTGTTTTCTTGTTTGTCCCCTTTCTAAATCACAGTGATTTCTGTAATGAACTTCAAATGAGTCATATATGTATGTTGTTTAATTATTTCAATAGAATATTGAAATTATGGTTACAATCAGGCACAGATCCTCTACAGATTTGAATGGGAGACATTTGATCTGATTTATCCCAAAGATAAAGAAAAAAAAGTATGCAGGAGTTTAGGGGACAATCAATCTGAAATAAGTATGTCCTTACAAATATTATATTTTTCTACCAAAAGTAAATTGATAGGTAATTTTATTTAGCAAAACAAATAGCTAGACTATTTTACTTACACACACAAAGTTTATTGGATAGGAAATATTACTATAATTTTCACCAGATATTTTTCAACCTGATTAAATACATGAAGTAATACTGTTCCCTCTGCTTTATAAATAGTATTTTCTCAATTATACTGAAAACAAGAGAGTTATAAACATATCTCCTGTTGGTTTTCAACATTCTAGCCATTTCTTAGGGATAATAAGCCTGTCATTTTGAAAACTGAACAAGATTTTATCCAGAGTAGTTTGATTTCATAACAGCAAAGAGGGATAGAACAATTTAATGAATGAAATCTGACAAAATAAATGAGCCTCCTCGTCTTCAAATCTATACAAAAATCCCAGCCCATATCAGACTAAAATTAAAATTGTGTTTAGGGGGCAGCATAGCTTATGATTCATTCCATTTTATTGATTAATAGATTTCTCATTTTTGCCAGGAGATAGCTACAAAATTGCAATCCATGTGAGTAATTAATTGGATTGTCTTGTTATTTTCCTATCTAACAGGAATGAACAAGTGACACCTACATTTAGGTAGGATAAATAGGCTTCTTTTTATCATCTTGCTAACATTTTTCCACTATTTTCTTTTCAATTAACTTACAAATGAAAGTCACTTCCCCAATGCAACAAAACAGATTTTGTAGCAGAAGAGAAAGGGATTTAGCACATTTCTGGTCTACATTAGAAACACTGTAATTTTAACAAGTTAGAGAAAATAAAGGCGATATTATATATTCCCCATTTTCATACAAAGAGCTAAGAGCAGATTGATAAAACTAGCTTATGTTAGATTCTTTTAGAAATGTTGCTGAAATATTCTGTTATCTTTCATTTAATAGACTGATATAAAACGTTTTAATCTAAAACATTTTCCTGAAAACCTTATTGATGAGGTGTTAGAAAATTGCTGTTATATAGAAAATATTAGCTGATTTAATTTTAAAAGGACACTTTATAAAAATACTTGAGGAGATTTCATAGAAAATTATTTAGCTGGGTAGAAATGACTAGGTATAGGTATAGTCATTTCTAATAGTTGATCTTTTTCCATTAAAATATATTTGGGGCCTGTATACATATGTGTTTTATTGTTAATACCTTATTCAGTTTCTCATATTAAATATACATACATGAAATATATAATTATATACATATATTCCACATTATAATTATCAGTATTCTAGAATTACTTATCTAGACACAGTTGAAAATCACCCATCAAAATTAAGGTTAGTCTTTAAATAGAAACTTTAAAAATATTTTTCTCTTTTTGAATTATTAACAATAAAAATATATTTATAATAAATATTTTTGTTAATTAAATATGCCCAAGAGACAAAACCAAAAACTGATGGTGCTTGATGTCCCTGAGAACAAATCAAACACATTTAAAAAAAAAAAATTTTCCAGGTTGCATGTTATTTACACAGTGATATGTGCAGAAACTGAAAAACAACTTTGGGCTATATTTAGAAGGACGAGGATGCCGAAGGATGGATATTCATTTGAAACCAAAACTAATCACAAGAGAATCTTTGGCCAAAAGATCAGAAGGAATTATGGCTACAGATATGGTAGTAGATGTTCTGTGGTCAGAGCTCTAGATTAAAGATTGTTACACTGGCCTCTGGATTTATTTTAGTCCTGATCCACAGGACCGAATAATAGACCCTAAACAAACGTATTTCAAAAGTATGCATGAGTGAATGAAAGAAAGCTTGAAGATTTGTTTCCTCATCTATTAGTGAAAATAAAATTTCCAATTGCATCTTATACCTACTGTTTTTTTCTGTTAGTAGTTGTGAGACCAATAGAATATGTATAGGAGATGTCTGTAAATGTTGGAAGTTAGATTTTATCCACAAACCATCTCTATTATTTGCATTAAAAAAAACCCTCATGTTGACATGTTGAAGTTGATGTATGCAGCAGATTTACCATAAGAATTGAGTTGTATTCCAGGGGGGCTATGTAAAAATATAAAAAGAAGTAATAAGAAAATTTTGTGTCACATATTGGACGGTCTCTGAAGGGAATACTAGAACTGTGGATAGGGGCTCTGGAATTAATATTCTCAAATATAAATATAACAAAAAATAGGTCTAACCACTACTTGCCTAAGAAGCATTCTGGGACTTCTCATTTAGATAAGAAAAGCAGAGGTAAAATTCAGAAATAGAAAGAATTGAGGTTTTAGGAACTGAACCAGCTTTTGGGCTGGCCTTTAAGCTGTAAAAATCTTAATGCTATTTTGTCACCTTTTAATTTTGTACTTTTGATTGACTTTTTTGTGCTTGATCTATATCCAATAGATTTAACGTAGCAGGGAATAATGGAGGTTATAGCTAGCAGGCAATACTAGAAGTAAGACAGGTGGCAGTATAATTAATCATGGTGATCAAAAAAATAGCTATGAGATAAGGCTCCAGCCTAAAATTAAAGTACTTCAGGACAATAGGGTGTGGGGGAAGAGACAACAGGAGCCAAGTAGGCTTCCAGGACCATATAAAAAAGGCGTGGGTTCAGGGCAAGACTCTACTATTAAGGAAAACTAAAATGTAAATCAGAAAAGCGAGGCAAGCATCATTGTATTGTTAAAATTAAAGGCAAAATGGAGACCAGCCTTGAAAATTCCCTGAGCACGCAAAATCATTTAAGCCACATAAACCAAACTAAATCTAGCTTATTTCATGAACATAAGTGAAACTTAACTTAGGTTATTTCTTGTAAATGCCTCCGAAAATTGTAAACAAAACTTCAGCTGTGCCCCCAAATTGGCATGAGGCAACCACTGTTAACCCATCCGCCATCCCCAGGAAAACTCTAATGCTACAGCCAATCATTGTAAAGAATAAACAGCCTCTGCGTTTTCTCTATATGAGCTGTCCTATAACAATGGACCTCTAAGCCTCATTCCACTGTTGCTTTTGAGCTCCCAGTTCACAAAATGTTTGTATATGCACAAGAAACTCTTACTGAATTGATCTGGTGATTTTAATTTTGCTATTTCTCGATTTTGACACTACGGATGAGGACCATGTAGCAGACTCCAGGTCTACAACTCCCCTGTGGTCACCACAGGCATGTTGGAAACCAGATCTGCTTCAGAGAGGCAATGCCACACAAAAGTCAAAATCACACGACAAAACCAGGGAACAGAGGTCCCAACATACTCCTTGCTTGATTAGAACTCCTTGCTTGAAGGAACTTGGAATGGTTTAACCAAGTGGAAATTTTCCTGTTTTCCATAAATCAAACTGATATTCCATAAGATACATAGTTTATTTAGTTTAGAGTAGATCAGCATTGGGTGTTCCTAGCTCGTCTTTGGGTGATCTGTAATAGTTTTGAGTTTAACTATTTTCTCTCTTCAGTAATTTAGAAATATCTTGAAGCAATTTTTGATATAACTTTTTGAATTTGTGATTAATAAAGGATGGACCAATATTACCTGCATGAGCAATAACACCACCAATAACAGAATCAGCACAGGTCATGTGAAAATCCATTCTAAATGAGTAATTTTCCATCCGAGAAGAAACATATCTCAGGGTTTCTCTGAATTGCCACATAATTACAGCTTATTTATGTTTTGTTTTATCAGATCTGCTTCCAAATTTATCGAAACACAAAAAGGAAATGTTTCAAGGGCCTTACTCTACACAATTTACTCAGCAAGAAAATATAAACTTGTCTTCATGGGGACTAGATCGTTTTTCTCTTTTCATTGTCTACTGACATAATGGAGAGGAGTGATTACATTCTTGCATTAATCTCTGTGTGATAGCACTGTGAGAAGAACGTTGGCAATAGGAGACGAAAGTAGTAACAGACAGTTGCCACAGCGTGCTTAAAAAAGACCTGGACGAGACCAATACGTAAGCAGACACTGCCAAAAGGAAGCTCTTGACACTCTCCATGCTAGAATAGCAGCGTGTCAGTCAGTAACCCTGTCCTGGGATTCTAAATATGAGACCTTCTAATTAGACATTAGATCAATTTCATTCAACGGCACAGTGACAACAGCAATCCTTAACTCTAAGCTGGAAAATAAAAAAATCGGCAAGGTTTATTTTCCTTCTCTTGTTGAAAACTCTGGTCAAGATGACAATTTGAACACATGCATATCTTCTCTTTTCTCCTCCAAAATTTCTGCAGAGATAATAATGAACAGATATTTTAAAACACTATGATTAAAAATCATATAAAGAATTGAGAAGAATATGCCCTTTTGAAATAAAGTTATAAAATAAATATAAAACATTTAAATATGCCTAATTTATATTCTTAGAAGCTTTCAAAGCAACTATAAGCAAAAAGAATTCACAGTTTTACACACACACACTTGCACACACACAAACATACATATGCAGATCCTATTCAATATAGCAGTAATACCATAAATGCATAGGAAATAAGTAAACAATATGTAGAAGATAGAAACAAAATTGCAAAGCTTTCTGAAATTAAGAGAAAAATAAATAGCTTATTTCATTTTTTAAATCTAAGATGGTTCTTTTGTGAGAGGCACAATTATTCTATATACTACCAATATCATAGAACCCAAAACCTCAAGCAACTGTGAGATCATCAATTTTAAATGCATCCCTGTTATCAAAGTGATATTTACAAAAGTGTCTTAGAATCAGTTTAATACAGTAAATGAAGAATTATACAATTTTCTAGGATGGAGTGACATCATTGTAATTAGATCAAGTGCTTTCACATTTTATATCTATGAATATATTTGTTGAGATGTGATTCCAATTAAACTCCAGGTATTTTTTTGACATTACGGAAATTCTTCTGAAAGGACAAATCATGTAATAAAAATAAAATGAATTCTTACATAGAACAGCAGTTAAATTAGGTTTGTCCTACTGAATATCAAAATATGTATAAAAGATACAATTATTATAAGAAGGCACTATTGGAGTAAGAATATCCAATGGAAGGTAAAAGAGAATAAAATCAATGGTCATGAAATGAAAACTAGTGGATACACAAGAAATATACCCTCAATCTTCAGTGAGAAGAGGATGAATCATTTAAAAAATAAGCCATCCAGAATTTTAGAGATATAATGGACAGACAATGTGGGATGTTGGAGTCAAATCTAGGTTTCTGAATATTCCTTCCCAGTTTATTTTCTAAGATTAGCTACAGTAGCAAACATGTTTTATCCTGTATTTCATTACTCACGAAGTAGGAAGACCGTGAGATAATCTGAACTCTCTTATCTTGAAATTTTCTTCCTCCGTATTAGTAGCTTCCCAACTCTTTCTCACATGACTTTCTGTGTGGTGTCTCTGTGTCACCTTTGGGAGTAAGACCAGGATCAACTGAGCAGAACTCTAGATAGCCCAGCCATCTGCTTTAGTGACAGGAGCTCTGTACTTATCCGCTTTACATCCTTGATTGAGGAAGGTAGAGAAATTTACTTGTGCATGAACATTTAAGTATTATTGTTTAGCAAGTCAGAGATCTGAATTCTGACTATAATTGTACATTCTATACTGATCACTCTCATAGGAATATCATGGGTTTTAGGGAAAATTCCCTTTGGTGACAATAAACTTTTACATAATCCTTTTTCTTAAAAAAAATCCTACAGAGCAAGAATCTCTAATGAAATGACTGTTGTACCAATAGATAATTATGTGAAAACTTTATAAAATTAATGTGCATTAATGTTGTTGGCACATTTTCATTTTAAATATAAGTAGAGGAATCCACTTGACATTATTATAGTGAAAGTGACTATAATTTTCACCAGAAATTGCAAATATGATTTTTAAAATATTGGGTATTTATGCCTCAAAAAGAATGTCACATAATTAGAGCTACAAGTCACCTTAATTGCAACAAGAGGATAATAACTTGAAAATGTCTCAACTTTAATTGAAAAAAAGAAAGCCAAGTAGTTTGTTTCTGTAATTTTGAGGGAGGAGGGACATAATTAAATTTCACACTAATGCTAATACCACCTTCTGTAAAAGACTCAAACATTTACAAATAATTTTTAAAAATAATTTTAGAGTTTATTGCATTTGAATCAGCTGTCTTACAATTTTTTTAAAAATGTTGTGAGCAAGCACATCTCTTGGAAATATTATAAGAGGAAGGGATTTGAATTAAAATTAGGTACTTATTTCTTTGATGACACATTTAAAAGCATAGTTGAGAGATCTGGATATATAAGAGCTTGTAGAGAGTGATTTCTATTTATTATAATTGTTTATTACATTCAAAGTATATGCTGTATTTTATCCAATACAACCTTCACCACAACCATACAACCTACTAATGAGAAACTTGAGACTTTGAGAGCATGGACACAAAATTGGTAAACAACAAAGTCTTTTAAGTTCCCAACTCCACGACCTTTGTAAATATACCATTTACTCTCAAATTATCAAATTTATTAATACTTGCCATTAGGCTCCACATAACTCTATGTAAAGAACTGTATTGTAACATGAGACCTGCTTTAAAGAGAAATTCACCAGCAAACTTGGAAGGAGCGTACATCATTGCTTACAGAATAAATAAAAATAAAAGATGACCAAGTTATGAAAATAAACTTTAATACATATTTATGTTTATATTCTCCAATTTTAAAAAATTCTAACAAAGGCCCGGCCTGGTGGCATAGTGGTGAAGTTCATGTGCTCCACTTTGGAGGCCCGGTGTTCACGGGTTTGGATCCTGGACGTGGACCTACATACCACTCATCAAGCCATGCTGTGCCAGCATCCCATATACAAAGTAAAGGAAGACAGGCACAGATGTTAGCTCAGGGACAGTCTTCCTCAAGCAAAAAGAGGAAGATTGGCAACAGATGTTAGCTCAGGGCCAATCTTCCTCACCAAAAGAATAAAATAAATTCTAAAAGATTGGCATCTCTAAAATAGCAGATTTGGTACTGATGTATATAATTTAACAATAGGAAATGTGTTGTTTCCAGAGGAAAAAAACCTCCTATTTTAACCACCTATGTAAGACTTGGCTATAGAATGATAATATCAAAGGACCCAGTGTGCAGCTTAGCACATCAAGCTTTAATTTGGAAATAGAGTATATCTGCAGCAGCATGTGCTATAAAATGTCTCTTTAATAGTCAATAAAAATGGTAAGAGTCATTGCTTACTACCTGATATCTGGTAGGTTTTCAAATTATAGAATTCATTTGTCACACTCCACTTAGCATATCCATAACTTTCCAACAAGAAATGTCATCTTCAAGCAGTTATTTTAATGAGTGAAGGATTGAGTGCTAAAATAAGAGGTGATAGAAGGGAAAAGTGAAAGGCAATTATATCCTGTCTCTTAAGACAGCAATGGGGATCACCTGGAGGTTCACATCTATTTTCTCACAGACTTTATTTAGGAAGACACATAAAAACATAGAAAAATAAATTGCACTGCACCAAATGCAGACATGATTGCAGATGCGTCTGTGGATAAAATCTTTGTAGTGGGAGTGAGTATTTATTATAATTAATATTAAACAGGCATACAGGGACTACAGAGGTGATTGTTATGATTCACTGAAGCAAATCTACATCCATATGGAAGTGTAACTCTTGCTGTTACATGTACATACTAAAACAAATCTGCCAAACTTCTTCAGTCACATTAAATCATGCTAAGATTTGCCTTTTTATTCAATAATATTTAATTAAATATTTTAATAATTCTTGAGAATATCTATATTGTCTCAGAGCAATTTTATCACTCACTGGACATAGAATTAAGTGGAAATAAATTATAATGTAGAGCACAACAAAGTTGAGAAAACAATAAAAATAGTTAAACATTAATAGTAGGCTTTGTTCTAAGTGCCAGGAGAGAAATTTCAGAGTTGCCCAACTAGGACAAAGTTGCCATCTAGTGATGGAAGATAATAAAAAAGGGAGCAATTTGATACTAGAGTAGGCATTGGCAGTGTGTTAGGACTTCTTACCATTTTGAAGCAGTGAAAATTGCACAAAACTAAAGATGAACGAGTTAGTTAAAATAGATTGCTTCCCTATGAAACTGAAAAATTTGGTAGGCTCTTCTCATTACATATTGCATTTTAAAAAACATATTTAAGTCTATATTTTATGCCAAAATCTTATCTTTGTAATAATCACATTCCTTCTCTTTATCTCTTTTTATTTAATTTATTTTTCAAAAGTATTACCCACATGCATATTCTTTCCATCACATTCCAGTAAGCAATTTTGGTTTTGTGCTTAGAGTTCCTCTACAAGTTTGGACTTCAGGGGCTCTAAGCACATCATCTTCAGTGTCTGAAATCTTTTGACAAGATGAAAATCTTTTACTCATAGACAGTTATATAAAGACAAGAGTTTGTTAACAAAAACATGGTTAATAATGTGGTTTTCTTTTGAGGACTTTGATCTTGTTTAATTCATCAAAGAAAACTTGACTACATGTACTCAGTCCTAGCAAGGGAAAGAAGAGAGTTGAAATAGTGAATGAATGAATGTGATTAATAGAACATTCTTCATATTTTTAAATGAGGGGCGAATGATATAACAAGTTGTCTGAGCGCCAGCTGGATGGGTAGAGTTAGAAGTTGACCACACTGAAGGAAAATTCAAGCTGGATCTGCTCATATGCACCAAAGAGAGACATTTGGGAAACAGATGCTGTGTTTGCATTAACGTTACTGAACATAGTGCCAATTCTTCTTTTAATTTTATAGTATAATTACATTACTACTCCATGAGTCTAATACAAATTCTGAATATAGGCAAAATTATTTTGCTTCTCTCAGAAATTACCACTATCACAACCTTGCAAGAACATTTTTCTCCCACATTTTCTAATTATCATTTGAAACCTGAAGTTTTCAACTAGAATAAAAAGATAAATGCTTCTTTTTAGTTCATGAAACTTGTTTCCATAACTATTTTGTTCTCCAAAATTTCACTACTGGTTGATGGATTTTCAAATCCACACATGTAGCTCCACCTACTGATTATAGACAAGCTACATCTTTAAAATGTGTGAAAAAGAGATATCTGATTCTCTTTAGATTTTTCGCATATATCTTTGACAACAGGTTAACATTTCTGTAGATTTAATATTTGATGAAGAAATCAAAGTAAAACCTTTTCAGAGTCATTTCTGTGAGTGACTGTTCCTTTTGGCCTAATTTATCCAATATGTATTCCCTTAAAACAAATGTATATCACTTCTGTGCTTTGGCTCAGTCCACTAACAATGTGCTCACAGCTCTCAATGAAGGAATTGTATTAGTAAGTAAATTGACTTTGAAGACCCTTTAAAATCAAGAAGATATAATTCTACAGCTTATCTCCACATAACATGAAGACAAATTACATGTTTAATATTGAAATTGGATTCTTAGGGAAACATACCGGAATAGACCTGGAAGCAAGGTAACCTGAAGGGAAGCCTATTTCAGTGGAATTTTACTGTGACATCTGATTTATAGAGGATTTTATCATTCATTCATCAATATATTCTAATACATTGTCAAGTAAATATATTCCAATATATTTAATTGAAATTAAATTATTTCAAATAACTTGAAATTATTCACACATAATATATGTTTTATCACTGAATCTTTAAAGTAAGAATTCTGGGGGCTTATATTAAGAGCCAGAGTGTCAGGGTTCAATCAGAGAAGCTAAACCGCTAGGAGGTATGTATAGACATAATATGGAATTTGTCACAGGAGTTTGACTTTGTGCAATTGTGGGAGCTGCTCAGGCATTCTTTGTAAGGTTGCTGTGCCCGTGTCTGGTGCTGGAGCCTGGAGTCTGCAGGGCAGGTAGTGAGAAAGAGAGGATGTATGTAAAATGGAGGAGAACAAGGACAAGCAGGACCTCGTAAGGATGGACTGAAACCCATGTCAGCTTTTGTCACATCTGATATCAGTGGTATGGGGGTCCTGCAGGAGAAGCTGGTATCCTTCCCTATGGAGCTAAATGCCTGGGCCAGAAGTTGAAAAAGCTGAAGGAGGATCCAGGAGACAGTGGAGTGTTTGTAGTCCTGGCTGCAGCCTCATGCTAAGGAGATGAGCCAGCAGATATAAGTGACAGCATGTGAGAACTACAACGCAGTGGCTGCTTCATGTCAGCCCTCCAAATCTTGCACAAGAACCTCATATGCGGCCCGTCTTAAATGGAAGCATTCAAAGAGAAGAAATCTGGGAAATAGAAATCACATTGCCAAATTGACATATTACAAAGCCACCACAGCCAATAAAATCTCTGATTCTACTGCTCAGTCCCTGAATTTTAATCCCCAAATCATCTATTTTATTAGTGTTGATAAGTTTCTATTGTATTTCCAATAAGAAATGTTGACAGCAACATATTTTCTTGTAGTTATTCTGTGTGGTATGTAAAGATTATCTTTTTTTTAACTCTGAATTTATCATTGACTAGAACTTCACTAATATTAGGTAAAGATGATTTATACAATGTTTAGATAAGCCTAAGAAAAGTGATCATGGTTTTCATTAACTGGAGGGAGAGGTAAATAAAAATATCCCCTTTCTGGTACAGAGAACAAATTTAAATAAAAAAGAACCTGAGAAGCTGAGTATAATGTAGCAGAAACATTATAATGCATATCTTAAATGATCTGTAAAATAAATTCTAAAATTGTGCTATTTCTTAAATTCATAATTTTCTGAGTCATGTATGTGTCATAGTTAATCGTCTATCATTTTTTTCAAAAATAGAACATAACATTTACTGTATTTTTTGTAGTAATTTTCATTTTCAGATTGTGAGGTGTGTATCATAGGTTACTCAGGTCAAAAGTAAGAAGAGTGCTCTTATTCCATGAAGGAAATATCTATTATTAACTGAGTGCTTACTCTATGTAAAATATTTGATGCACATCATAGGAAGTTACTAATGAAATAAGAACCCATTTTTTGTGTCTGTACACCATTTAAAAAATTCCATCAAGGGTGATGTTCATAAATTGGCTATACTTGGAGAAAAATTTTGAGTTTAACAAAAAAGATACCAAAATCTATATAGCCATTCTTATATTTTGAGCAATGAGATCAGAATGATACTTATTTAAACATATCAATATTGAAAATATCCAAAGTTCTCATGAGTGTGTGGATAAAACTAAAATCAAATGACATCTGAGCTCCAGTATTAATCCCCACTGAGAATTCTCCAATACACAACTGGAAATCCCCAAAAAGAGTCTAATATGTCCTCACAAAGCAAGCCTGGCTTCTGGCTGGGTAATTACTGACCTCAATTGCTTCTATTTTTGCCATTTAACCTCTTCTCTGGCTTTTGTTATCCCAAGGTCTCCTGTCAGCACTCTCTCTCAGCTCACTGCTCTGATCTCGGGCTCCATCAAGGTAAAGATGTCCTCTGCTGAATTTAACGAGATACAAACTCAAGCTATTGCCTCCAATCTTCATGAAACTGAAGAGTCAGGAAATCCCTTATAAAGAGTCATAATCAGTTACAGAGATTCCCATGAGGTCTTTCATAGAATTCATGAAATCATACAGGTAAATTACTGAGAAAATACTTGTAATATAACAGAGATTTCTTTTTTGTGTGTGAGGAAGACTAGCTCTAAGCTAACATCCGTTGCCAATTCTCCTCTTTTTGCTGAGGAAGATTGGCCCTGGGCTAACATCCGTGCCCATCTTCCTCTACTTTATATGGGACGCCGCCACGGCATGGCTTGACAAGCAGTGTGTTGGTCCGTGCCCGAGATCTGAACCTGCGAGCCCCAGGCGGCCGATGTGGAGCACGCGAACTTAACTGCTATGCCACTGGATCGGCCCCTAACAGAGATTACTTGAAAATGTATTATTATTTGAAGGAAAAAGTTAATAAGGGATCAACCATATTAAAAATGCCATAATTCCACTAAGCAGAAGTTTATACAACATGAAATTTGTAGTTCTGTATTCATCAGATTTGAAATCTGGGACAGTCTTAATTATATTTCAATGAAATTGCTTTTACATTTCAGTAAAATTTACTTAATGAGTTATGTATATATACATTTTTGTGTGTCTGAGGAAGACTGGCCCTGAGCTAACACCTGTTGCCAATCTTCCTCTTTTTGCCTGAAGAAGAGTTGCCCTGAGCTAACATCGATGCCCATCTTCCTCTCTTTTGTATGTGGGATGCTGCCACAGCATGGCCTGATGAGTGGTGTAGGTCTGAGTTTGGGGTCTGAACCTGCAAACCCCTGGCCACCAAAGCAGACTACACCAAAAATCAACCACCATGCCACTGGGCCGGCCTCAAGTTATACATTTTAATTGAATGACTATATATTTTTCACTTGTTATTTGTGCCAGAGAGTCTACTCGAACTCCTAGGAACTCTGTGTACAGCAGAGAGGGACCCTGCCCTGGTCTTATTGCGCCATCCTCTCACCTTCCAGGGCTATAACAGACAATGCTCTGCTGCTATTCCCAAGGTTTTCATGGCCAAGTTTTTTGGATGTGGGTGGCCAGATCATTCTGAATCTGTCTAGTGTGGAAGGTCCTCTGAAATCTGTCCACCGTGGGTAATGCTGCTGGTATGTGAGATTTCAGTGGTATAGCTTTCAGCATCACAGGAACATGCAGCCACCATAGCATAACAGCAGATAGATGGGTGGTGTGGTTCCCTGACCAGGGGACTGAACCCAGGCTCTGGAAGTGAGAGTGTCAAATCTTAACCACTAGACCACCAGGGTTGGCTATATTTCTCATAGAGACCCCACTAAATATAATTGATTACTTATATGAATATCGATTATTTACAAGAACAATTTGGCATTTTTTGGTAAATATTATGAATTTGTGACATATTATTTTGCTATTGAAATTTCTATTCTATAAAAATGAAAACTAGCCTCCAATTCAAAAAACTGGATGGAAGAGATACTAGTCCAGCTGAACAATAATAAACAGCAATCATGATAATAATAATGATATAATAATATTGATATAGTAAATTCAATGTGCTAGGAACTGTTCTAATCCAAAAGGGGCTCAAAGTATAGTTTAGAAAAGATAAAATTAAATGACATGAAATCACATGGGACGATGGGGCACAGTATATCACTAGTCAGACTATGTTTATTAATGGAAGGTTCAATTGGAAATAGCATTCTATTGTTTCAGTTTCCACTTTTATTCATCAACTATTTCCTTAAAATTCAGCTACAGAAAACATTGCTCATTTTATGAAATAATTTTTTTGAAATTGTTCTGGTTATATTTTGTTTGCTCCCTACCCCAGCTATAACCCAATCTCCACTGTTTGTTCTTCTCTGTGCCCTGGGACACTGACTCCTCAGGGCTGATTCTCCTTTGCCAGCTGGCCTCTGTTTGGGTTTGACAGTGGAATACAATGGGAGAAGACTGGAGGGCAGAATGAAGGAGAGGTTGCCTCCCTGGTCAGGGGAACATTTTCTGGATCTGGTTATTCCCTACTGGGACTGCAGCTCCTGGGATCTAGTGACACTAATTCTTCCCATTGTCCTTTGAGGTCTGGGAGTGGTAACAACATTCCACTGCTGCTTTTCTCTGGGTGCCTCAGTATCCCTTGGTTGGCTACCTTAACCCAGGGTACATCAACATCAGCACTAGTAGCTTTTTATGCCAGATGATTTTTTTTTTTTGGAGGGTTGTTCCATGCATTGTAAGGTGTGTAACCACATGCCTGGTCTCCCACTAGATGTCAGTGCCACTCTTGTACCCTGTCATGACAACCAAAAATGTATTTAGTTATTGACAAATGTCCCCTGGAAGGAAAAATCACATAACCCCTCAAACAGTCCCTTTATTAAAATTTTTTGAGTTATCTGAATTGGACTATGTTTTCTGCAGGGAGCCTGACTCACAAATCATACGTACTACTCGCCTCCACATTTCACACTCTTGAATAAGATTCTCATCTCTTAAAAATTACCCATGCTTGATTTCCCCCAAAACTACATTTTACTGATTCTCCTGTCATGATAACTGTCTAGAGATTGTACTTCTTCATGTCTGAATTTTTCTATTGTTCAAAATATTACTATTTAAATAGAAAGTATGATAAACAAATAAATTATCTTGAGCTCCTGTTTATTATCGGTGAGGTACTATATGGTTTCTACTCAGTAAATATCTAATTTGGTGAATATCTTTCACTGAGTTGAATTCTAAATCCTCTCCCACAATGAACTTAAGCTGGATAACAATATTGAATCCACTAAGAATATGAGAATCTGCAAATGGTTTTCTTAGGTGTAGCTTTAATTTTAAGTGCTGTAAGAAATTTTTTATTTTTTTTTCTTGGTATCTTGTGTCTTTGTTTTTCCAGTATGAGCCACGATAGTGATTTTTCTCTTGAATCTTGACCTAGTCATCAGTTGTAAAAGTTTTCCAAGAGAATGATGAACAGGTAATCTGTCACTCTGTTACCACCTTACAAGTGTAGAGAGCCAATTTTACAATTTGTCTAGATTTGAACATGCAAAGCAGATTAGAGTTCTTTAAGAAAAAAATGTGGATTATAATAACTAGTGAACTCTGTTCATATACAGAAAATTAAGACTACTGTGACTCAAGATTTCTCAGAAAAATAAAGGACCACTTTGAAAGTAGGTGTAAATTCTGTTATTTTTGAGTTTGTGGCATATTTGCTACTTATTTTGGGGAATAGATTTGTTGCTGTATAAAGTCTTTTAACCTAAGTGAAGCTTTAAAGAGTAGTTTTCTTAGAGATAAGCGTCAGTTTGAGAGAACCAAAGAACATAGACAGGTACCAGAGAGCTAAATACCCATAATATATCTCCTCCAATATTATTCCAATATAAAAAAGATATTACACTAAAATATAAAAAGAGAAATTATATCTGTTAATATACAATTATTTATTGAATGTCATATGTGTGTCATTGTGGATTCAAAGAATGGAAGAAAAAAAACCATATTAGTCTAATACTATACTGAGGCCTAGGAGTGATACAGCTATTACTAGAATTTCTGTGTGGAAGCTAAAAGGGAGCAAAAAAAGTTTTAAACCAAATTTTTAAAAAATCTCTGTCTCTTCTGTGCCTCCCATAGCCTGTAGGTACCTCCCACTGCTTGAACTTCCAGGAAACCAGCTGATCAGAAATCTTTACGCTGTCCTTGGCATGTAGCCTCTTAGGCGCAGAGCAAGGCAAAGAAATCAGAGAGTGGGACTACGGGGCAAATGGAGAATAAGCAGGAGAGCACCCTTGCTGGTTTCTGGTGCATCTATAGAATTCTCTCCCAAATTCTGTATTTTTGAATTAGTCACTTTAATGGTAACTTAGAAGGGACAGTCATAACAACAGTGCCTTCAATCAGCACGCAGAATGAGATGAATCCCCTCCCCAAACACACATTTTTAGTCACAAAAGAAAACATGCCCTCATTCATAATTCCTTCAACTTCAGTTGGATGGAAAGTTTATCAGTCTCCTTTTCTCTTTGTCTCTTATTTGCAACCGGGCTAACATTACTACCTAATAACTGATCAACATGGTTTTTATATGTCACAAACTCCACATTTTTTTAAGCATGTAGGAATAATACTCAGGCTTATATTTTATTTTTTTCCCCTTTTTTATTAAAAACATATAGTTAATATGTATTGAGGACTTACCATGAGCCAGAAAGCATGTAAAAACTTTATACACCCTATTTAATTTCATCATCTCCACAAAACATTGATATTTCTGGTTTCCTCTTATCCTCATTTTATGGAAGAGGAAACAAAGGCTAACAAATCGGCCAAGAACCCATATCCTCAAGGGGCCAATCTTTCTTGACCAAAATCAGATGAACACAAAAGCTCATTTTCTTAACAACTATGCTTTTTTTCTCTCTAGAAATATCCACTTATCTAATTAGTGTCGAGATAGTTTCCTTAATTCTGTAATCCTAACCACAGTTCTTTAAGTTAGGTTTTATTAATTTAAAGGTGAAAAATCTTATTGCTCCAGAGAGATGACAATACCTGCTAGTGAATAAAACTTCGTGAAATCTAAGTACTACTGTCACTTGTTTTTACTATGACCTGTGGCCAAATATAAAACATTTGACCAACAACACAAAGAATCACTATGATGGAGGCACGTATCTCTCAAGAACCAGTGATTTTCTGTGGGCTGGACAACAGTGCCGTAATGGGTCATATTCTGAGGGAAGCCAAATGTGAGTTAGAGTTTAATGTCAGGAAGTTTATTAGAGACAAACACTTGCGATCAACACCTATGGAAAAAGGAAAGGGAGCAAGGCAAGAGAGAGCAGGCCAATGACCTCAGCCCACTCCTCAGAAGCTCTGGAGGTGCAATGGTCTATTGAATCTGGCCTGTGTTGAACAGGAATGATGAAGCCCTTATTCCACTCCTCCTGTGTCCCCCCAACTTCCATCAGTCATTGGTTATGGGACACCACAGAAAGCGCACGACCTTGAGCAAGGGCACTCTCTGTAGCTGAGATCATCCTGAAAGTTCTGATAACTGAAGGCTGTCAGCAGCTGGGGCATTGCATTCTTCCTTAAAGGGGAATCTGGGCTGAACTTCTTCACATTCACAGATGTATTTCTTTCCTGAGTATGCGCACTATCTTCGGCAGTAATTATGCGCCTTAGGTTTCATTCTTTCTAGACTTGAATCGATTTTGCCCCAGAAGTACCAGATCATACGGTGTGTCTGCACATTTAAATATGTCCATTCAACCTGTCTCCTTTTTAAACTTTACTTAATCCATTATATATATGCCATTTGGCCAGGCCATTTCAAATCAGGTTTTGAATTCTTAAATTACTCAAATACTTCAATTAACAATTGCAAAAGTTCCTCTTTTCTTTCTGCTTTCACAAACACCAACAACAATATAACTTTCAAATATACTCTTAACCTTTTCCAAAATGCATAGTGGGTTTGTGGTAAATTTGTGGTTTGCAGACAAAGCTTCATTTACTGACTACAACAGTTGAGAATGCAGCAGAAGGCTGTTCTGATCATTGGAGCCTGAAAACCCTATGCACCACCATTAAAACAACATGGTTTCTCTGCAGAAAAAGCTTTTCCTTCCTCTCTTTAGCCAGCTAAAACAGAATGCAATTGGGACAGAGAAAAGATGTCTGAAGCTCAAACAAAAGCCCTATTGTTATGAAGTTTAAAGGTGAGTTTGTACAAATATCAAAAACTAATTAAGCAGAACAGGTGATATTTAACTACCTTGAAACTTTGAAAAAGGAAAATTGATTTTTGTCTCATTGGATTAAATTACATTTTCATATTGATTGACACAAAGAGCTTCTGTTACTTCTCTTCCAGACAAGGTAAATACACTAGCTGCTATTTATTCATGAAACTCTGTCTCTCAAAATTTCAGAGAATGTTATTCTAGCATTTTATTGTTGAACAAATATTTTGACAGGTGATGATATTTTAGAAGATAAACAGAAATATACATCCATCTACTTCCACTATGTAATTTAGACCTAGAAAATAAGGCAAAGAAGTGGTGGAATGTATTCACAGGTCAATTCTATCTGCCTGATGTAGATTAAGATCAATGGAATCAATAAAGCTTAATTAAGACTTTGAACATTTAATAATTTTGTCAGTCACAAAGCTAAAGTGTTGAACTAAGAACTGCTAGCAGTTCAGTAAACATTTCATTTCATTTACTTTTCCAAAGTTATTAAATGGTTAAGAATAAAAACACATAAGCCCTATAGAACCATTAAACTGCCAGAAACTTAAGAAAAATTCCTGGGAGGGGCATGGCACAGCAGTTTAGTTTGGGCTTTGGCAGCCCGGGGTTCGTGGGTTCGGATCCCAGGCACCCACCGATGCACTGCTTGTCAGCCATGCCGCGGCAGCGTCCCATATAAAGTAGAGGAAGGTGGGCATGGATGTTAGCCCAGGGCCAATCTTCCTCAGCAAAAAGAGGAGGATTGGCAATGGATGTTAGCTCAGAGCTGGTCTTCCTCACAAAAAAAAAAAAAAAAAGGAATATTAAAGCCTGCAGCCAAATTGCTTTCCATAATAAGTGAACCACCAACAGGAAAAGAAAAAAGTATAATCATTAAAAATAAATTAATTAATTAAAATTCCTAGGAAAATGGGGCAGGAAGTAGCATAAGGATGTAGAAAGAAACTTATTCTCTGAATCACAAAATACTCCCCCCTCATAGAAAAATGCCAATTTTAACTGATTTGTTTGTTTTGTTTGTATTTTGTTGATGGAAAGTAAATAATGTGATAAAATGCTTGGAAGAAGGGAGACTTAGGGAAATGACCAAATGTTAATCTTGAAGAGCAAAATAATTTTTATGACCACAGTTCTAGGCTTTTATTGTGCTGGTGGGAAATATGAGCTAAAACAGCATGGAATTTTTTGGACAGTAGAGGGGATTCGTAGAAACTCCATGGAATAAGGTTTGAGAAAGAAATCGAGCATATTGAAAAAAAAATCTCATGAAAAGATCAGAGCTATTTTATGGTGAATTTTATTATTTTGCATTCTTACTTCACTCCTCCAACTAAAAATTCAAGTGGCTTTCCCTCTAACACTTAATGAAATTCGAGATACTTAATAAGCCTTAAAAGGTAGTGAATAACTTTCCTCCCTGACTACCTTTTTGATCTCAGAACCATTCTCTACAATGGTTTATTCTGCTTTAGCCACACTGTAGTCATTGCAATTCTGTAAATATTCCAAGTACACTCACAACTCAAGTCCGTTTTAGCATCTGTATCCTAGATATTCACATGACTTGCTTGTCACTTCCTTCAGCTCTCTGCTCAAATATCAAGGAGTATTTCCTTGACAGTCCTATATCAAATTTCACCACCCTCTGTGGTCTCTCTCACTTTGCTTTACTTTTTTTCACAGCTATTATCACTTTTTATCATATAATATTTATCGATTTACTGTTATTGCTTGTTTTCCCCATAAAAATGTCTGCCTTCTTCATGAAAGCACAGAGCCTGTTTTGTTCACTCTTACATCCTAGCACCTGAAGGAGATTCAGTAAAATTTGCAGGCTGAATGAATGTGTCTCCTTACCTTCCTATAGAATTTTTAGTATAAAATAAACTTTCATTTTTATGTTAGGAAATTGGATGTTTCTTGATGGATAGAATGAAGCATTTAGTAGAGCCCTAAGATAAATGCAGGGTAGCATCAGCTCATAACTTCCTCCGTGGTAATCACTGAAGTAGTCAGTTACTCTGGGAGAGCAGAAAAGCATCTCATAGGGTTATTTGTATCCTTTGTTAATGAGGTACAGAAAAAAGAAACCGAGAAATTACATGCACTCATTACTTACTAAAATGATGGTTATATAGTATACAGGAGTTTGGATAAGTTTCATACATTGGGAAAATACATAATATGATTCAGGCATATGGCTTTATAGTGATATAATGTGATCGAAAAATTGAAACTAAAAGAATCAGATGGCCTAATATAGAAAAACTGTCTACCAAAGGTATTTTTTCTCCCTGGTGAACTTTTATCAGGAATTGAAAAGCAAATGATTTGAGGCTGAAAATGTGATAGCATGTGGAATTGCCTCTACACATATTCAAAGAGCAATCATGTCTGGCTCATTGCAGTCTGTTTTAAAAACTCTACAGATTAACCAGATAAATATTTAATTCCAGGCTACTATTGCCCCTTTCTTTAAGGCTCTTAAAAAGGTGTTATTTTTTTCCAGAATAATAAGAACAAATCTAGTCTTAATATTTTCCCAACAGTGAAGAGCAAATTTGCTTCTAGAAATACAGAAGACTCTTAGAGAATCAGATATTCTCTTTCAGGCCACTAACATGTCATTCAATGAGAACAAAATGAGAATCCCTAAAAAGAGAAGAGGCACTTTGTTCCAGGCCATGCCACTAAATCATTGGTTCCGTACATCAAATAAGATGCAGAAGTATCTAATTGTCCTAGACCATTACATCTTAAATGGTAAGGTGTTTTAGAACAAATTTGTAGAAAGGCTTTAATTCACCTCTGAATCTGAAGCCTAAACCAAGCAAACCTTTGACGTGTTAATTTCTGTTTCCTATTCTTCCCACATAGAAGATAACAGGGCTTATCACACAGTTAGCGCTTTAAAAAGCATGTTGAATGGTGATTGAATGAGCAAAGTCAATGCTTGAGCCTATTAACGAATGGGATCACTAAGAAAGGGATATATTTTAACTTCTGTTCTACTTATATTGACAAGAACATTAAAAAGTTAAGAGACTGGTGATGTCTTTTTAGATACAACACCAAAGGCACAATCCATGAAAGAAATAATCGATAAGCTGAACTTCATTAAAATTAACAATTTCTGCTCTGCAGAATGTAATATCAAGAGAATGAAAAGACAAGCCGCAGACTGGGAAAAAATATTTTAAAAAGACACATTCAAAAAGGACTGCTATGCAAAATATACAAAGAACTCTTAAAATCAACAATAAGAAAGCAAACAACTCAATTAAAAAATTGGCCAAAGATTTTAACAGACCGTTCACTGAAGAAGACATATAGAAAGAAAACAAGCAGATGAAAAGATGCTCCACATCATATGTCATCAGGGAGATGCTAATTAAAACAGTAATGAGGTACCACTATACACCTGTAGAATGGCCACAATCCAGAACACTGACAACATCAAATAATGGCCAGGATGTGGAGCAACAGAAACTCTTATTCATTGCTGATGGAAATGCAAAATATTACATCCATAGTCTAGCAATTTCTTACAAACTAAATATACTCTTTCCATATGTTCCAGCAATAGCATTGCTTGGTATTTACCCAAAGGAGTTGAAAAGCTATCTCCACACAAAACCCTATGCATTTGTGTTTATAGCAGTAGTATTCATAGTTACCCAAACTTGGAAGCAACCAAGATGTTCTTCAGTAGGTGAACGGATAATAAACTGTGTTACATCCAGACAATGGAATATTTTTCAGCACTGAAAAGAAATGAGCTATCAAGCCATGCAAAGACATAGAGGAACCCTTAATGCATATGACTAAGTGAAGGAAGCCAGTCTGAAAAGGCTACATACTATATGATTCCAACTATATGACATTCTGAAAAAGGCAAAACTATGGAGACAATAAAAAGATCAGTGGTTGCCAGGGGTGGAGTGGGGGCGAGAGATGAATAGGCAGAGCACAGAGGATTTTTAAGGTAGTGAAAATACTCTGTATGCTATTACAGTGATGGATATATATCATGATACATTTGTCCAAACCCATAGAATGTACACCATCAAGAGAGAACCCTAAGGTAAACTACAGACTTTGGGTGATTATAATGCATCAATGTAGGTTCATCCTTGGTAAAAAGTTTACCATTCTGGTGAGTGATGTTGAGAATAGGGAGGCCATGCATGTGTGGGGGCAAGGGATACATGGGAAATCTCTATACCTCCCTCTCAGTTTTGTTGTAAATGTAAAAATGCTCTAAAAAATAGCCTTTAAAAAATAAAATAAAATATGATCTTTGAAAAAAAGTTGAGATCACTGTATTCAAGTGAAAAACTGAAAATAAAACAGAACCGAACAACTTGAATTTTCTTGAATTAAATGAATAAAGAGATCTGATATTTCAAGTGAGATTTCTGTAATATTTTTACAGCAGAACCTGATTAAGAACAGTAACTATCAAATTTCAAGTTATCATATCTCCACTGTGATCATGTGTCATAGTGGAAAAAATTCAAAAGTTGTGAAGGGACAGTCTAAATCAGTAATATTTCGTAAAATGTGATCCCTGGACCACACGCATAATGTATAACTGGAGAGACTTTAAAAAATGCTGACTTTTAGACCAATCCTACTTCTAGACTGCTATTAGGGTAGATGAAGTTATTCTGTAGTAATACACAATGCCCAAATCACATTTGCTTGAAAACAGAAAGATTATTTCACTCATCTTACAAGTTTAATATGGTCATCAGGGTGGGGCTGGCCCGGTGGCATAGTGGTTAAGTTCATCTGCTCCACTTTCGAGGCCTGGGGTTCGCGGGTTTAGATCCCCAGCATGGACCTATGCACCACTTATCAAGCCATAGTGTGGCAGGTGTCCCACATATAAAGTAGAGGAAGATGGGCACAGATGTTAGCCCAGGGCCAATCTTCCTCAGCAAAAAGAGGAGGATTGGCTATAGATGTTAGCTTAGGGCTAATCTTCCTCACACACACACACACACAAAAAAATACGGTCATCACGGGAGGGGAGAGCCCTGCCCCAACCTGATGTGAGGAAAGAACAGAGCACTTTCAAGTAAGTGCTTCAGCCTAGAGTGTCACAGTTGTCACCTCTGGTTGGTTAGAACTGGTCATGGTGTTACTGGACCCAATGTGGGTCCCTTCTTGGTAGTTAAATCAAACTGCACCAGAAGTAGTCATTTCAGAAAGCAGAAATTTTATTTGCAGCATTTAGCAAAGAAAATGGAGACCATAGGGAGTAATTTCATAAAGCTATGTCTCCTGTAGCATGGGGAGGTGAGTACCTTTATTTGGGGTAGGGAATGAACAGTCAAAGGGAAAGTTTCATCATCGCATGTAGAGGTGGGTTTAAGCTTGCACATGCGTAGTTTGAAATCATGCTTTTACATACATCACATGATCTAAAAATGGTTGCTTCGCCCCCTCCCTTCCCCCTGAGATGAGGGGAATTTATGATATTAATGAGGGCAGGTTACTTTGGTACAACTCACAGCCTATCTGTGCAGGTACCAGTCTTGTGGTCATGGTCTGGGCCGGCCTGGGCCAGTTCAGCACAGCTGGGTCCATGGCAGTTGTCGCTTACAGCTTCTTCCTGGAACACAGCTGAAAACTACATAAGCTCAAGGCCCCAAGGTGTTAGATAAAGGAAAACCTGTACCTTGTAAGAAGACAAGAGAATTAAGTCAAACAAAAAAGTTCTATTTTTTAAGCAGGGCAAGAGAAGTGGGTTAGGGTCCATGTCTGGTGACAATGGTATCACATAACTTTAAGGGAGTGAAAAGTATAAATCTCCATGTACCTGAAATAGAAGAAAAAGAAACACTGGTGAATACTATACCTACAGAATCCAAATCTCTGGGTAAGGGAGCCAAAAAATCTTTTTTTTACATTTTTTCTAACGAGTCCTGTAAGCACAAGAAAATTTGATAACCACTGACCTGAATCAGCTTCTACTGTAAGATGTTAGAGAAATTTGGCAGTAACTTGATCCCTTTGTTCATTTAATTCAATAATTTAATTCAAGATGTTTGGTTCTGTTTCAGTTTGTCACACGAATAAAATGGTCTCCTAACTTTCAATGTCCTTATCAATATAAGAACAGAAGTTAAAATATACCCCTTTCCTAGTTCATAAAGTTTAGCATATTACCTCAATAAAGCATGGCACTTTTTAATTTTTCATTCTTCTGATAGACTGTCTAAAAAGATGGAGTGAAAAGGTAAGTGGCAGAGGAAATACATTCCTGTTTATGAAGATCCTGAAGAGGTAAGTTATTTACACAGCATAGTATCTGTGGGATGATCATTTTAACTATCAAAGTATGTTGAGAATCTCATTCTCCCAATTTTGAGACTTTTACATTTATATTGTCGCAAGGGATGAAATTAACAAGAAACCAGAGTGTTTTGTTTTCTTTGGTTTCACATACCTCTTAGACCTGAATACTATAACTAAACAGACATACCAAACAATTTAGGCTCAAAAATAAATAGTTCACTTTGATAATTTAGTGCCATCTGCAAGATAATGTAATGGGTCTTCTAATAAATAAGTAAAAAAAAAAATGTGTCTAATGAATATCAAAATGAGCTTTATATAAATCTGCCATTATCTAAGATGAATAAGAATAAAAAATGATGTGAGAATAGCTTTATGTAAATCACCAGAGGGGATTTGAAAACTTTGTGACTTAAGGCATTTCTCGCAGTGAAGAGAGAGACTAGCACCTCATATTGATTGTTTGATTGAGCCATTTGACAGGCTAGATGGCAGGTCACAGCTGACAAGACAGCTGGTGTTAGACATTACCTATCACTCATATGACAAAAAACATTGTGAGCTTACCTTTGCAATGCTCAAGCTCATGCTGATCAGGTTCTGTGTCTAACATTGTATCAGAAGATAGAACAGGATGTTTTCATGGAGTGAAACATAGTATGTCCATGTTACATATGGGATATTTGGGGTTAGGTTGTCAGAATTAAGTCTCCCTCAATGACTTGACTAATGCTGACAATCAAGTGAATAATTCAGATACTATGTAATATGAATAAGGAGAGAATATTGAGGTATCCAATTTAATTGATTTAATTAGCATTATGATTTTCAATTTTTCACCTTAGTTTATTATTTTACGTGGGCAATTATAGCTCAGTGAATACTAATTTCTGAATCATGAAGATGAAAACACATATATTAAAAGAGAGAGAGGGGGGCCAGCCTGGTGGCTTGGTGGTTGGGTTCGCACACTCCGCTTTGGCGGCCTGGAGTTCATGGGTTCAGATCCCAGGTGTGGACCAAACCCTGCTCATCGAGCCATGCTGTGGTGGCATCCCATATGCAGGGTAGAGGAGGATTGGCACAGATGTGAGGTCAGGGACCATGTTCCTCACCAAAAAACAAAGAAAGAGAGACATTGGCATGTAATACCATTTTTTACTAAAATTGACAATCATTTTTATCTTTTACATTTTGCTTGAGAGTGTTAATATATTATATTCACTGATTAATTTATTTTCTTAATTTTTTTTCTAACATCGGCCAGAACGTAAAGAAGATTTTAGGGAAAACATATTTTAAGGGTTGTTCGATACTTGTACCTAGAATCGAATAAAACCCTAGTCTATAAAGGATAAAATGTTGTTTATAAAGCAGATTTAAAACCACAAACATGATTTATTATGATTTATTTCCTTCTGTAGGTTATCCTTAATGTGGTTTTCAAACATAAACATAGGGAGAAACAATAAACATTTTTGTAACTTGAGTTTTCAAATAAATAGATAGATAAGCAAGTTGCCATAAATTGTGATACATTGTCAAAATTTAGAACAAATAGAACCTATATTATGCCAGATATGGAGTTATAATTTTAATCACGTATGGGAAAAAAACTGATATATAACATTTCAGTAAGAATAAAATATTTATTTTACAGCTGACCTTTACTCATGTTTTAATCAATGTTTAATGCAACCACCTGACATTAATTCTATATCTTATTCACTACATAAAAGCACTTTCAATCAATACATCTATCTTATATTTAGTATGTAAACATTATTGTTTACAAATCCTAAGAGACTATCCACCTTAATGTGTAGGTTAGATGATTAAAATGGATGTAACTCTAATAGAGAAATTAATATGTTATAATTAGTAAGACTATGAGAACATTAATTTTCAATTTCTAGTAATTACTAGTACACATTAAAAACATGGGTATTAGTGTTTGATTTATAGTTACTTTGAGAGTCTGATAAAAACTTAATCAAATCTATTTTGCACTATGAATCTGGGATATTTTGAAATTACATTGTAAATTGTTATTTAGTTGTAACAGTGTTTATATTTCTTTTTTTGCTACAGTCTCAAGATTTACATAGGTTGTCTCATTTTCATGTGCATAGAGACCATGCCCCCCTCTGATGATAGTGCCAGAGGACCAGTTATGGGGTGTGTAGACTAAATGTCAAAGTTAATTTGGGCTGAAATGTGCACAGCTCTCACTAATGACAGTCTAGCAAATTTTCGTGTGATGTGATTTCCTATAGGCAAGCTGTATATTGGACAGGAGATTTGGAAGTCCTCAGAGACGCATCCTTCTATCTCACTGAATTCGACTCCTGCTACTGCGCAGAACCTTATTATTTTTTAACTCTTTCATTTCTTCTGCCCTACTCCTGAAATCATCAATTTCTCTAAGAAACCATGGTTCTATATATTGGAGAATGGTATTTAGAAGCTAAAATTAGTTCAAGTAGTCTAATTTAAAAACTATTTGAAAACCTCCAACTTTATACACTTTTAAAATTTTTTGTGACATTATATTGCGTATGTTTACCAACAAACACACACAAAATTAATTAACCTTTAGAAATATAAAACATCCAATATCTATTTTTTTAAAAACCAGAAGAAAAACTAGTCCTTTTCCTAGCACAATGAGATTTAGAGAACTATACATGGGTTACGTCATTAAAATATAGTAATTAATTTGCAAATACATTGACTAGTATTGCCACAATGGAGATGGATCCTAATTTTCCAAGTAGATTTGCCATAAAGGTACTATTACTGTTTAAAGTTAAGAATAAAAATAAAGATATTCTTTAAATAGGCCTTGTTCAAATGTTACCAAGCAGATTCCAGAAACTTCAGTCTCAGATAGTCTATAGCCTCTTCTTGTCTAGGAGTATCATGTTACATACAAACTCAAGACAGCATCATCTAGCTTAGGACCTAAAATATTGTGTATATTCATTCACATTTAATAAAGAAATAGGAAACAAAAGTAATAAAGTTAAGAAAGGATAGAATGAGAGAGAAGGATGAAGGAGAATGATAGAAAGAAAATTTGGCCAATATTTAATTCCTGTTAGGAAGCTTCCACCATTGTTGAGGAGACGCTGTGATAAGCCCAATTTGGAACAGATGCTGAGTCACAAAGTTCTGGCTGGTCTGGAATGTAAGCTTCAAGGAGGAAATCACTGTACAAAATAGATATGAAGTGTCTAACCTAACTTTTGGTCAGGAGGGAAAGTTGGGAACAATGGAAAATAAGAAATATGTGGCCTTTACATCAAGTATTTGATAATCAAACACAGAATAAAAGGCATTATATTTGAGATGACATTTAAATATGTTTTTGAAGGATGACTAAAATTTTATCTGGTTGGAAAAAGAGGAGAAAGTCCTTATAGACTAAAGAGATTTTGCAATTAAAAAATGCATGAAGGCATGAAATCATAAGATAGCTTTCAGAAGAGCAAATGTTTCAGTGTCTGTAGTTTTAGGTTATAGGGTACATTGGAAAGCCAAGCTGAATTCAAATCTTACCCCAAGTCCCTTACTCAGCTGTTAACTTATACCGGGTCTTTGTTACTGGAGAACTCTCCTCAATTCTGTTTCCCACTGCAGAGAATAGAAACGTTTCCAGTCCCATGAAGTATTAAACTTCTGAACTCTTTCTAACCATTCAATACATTCCTGAGCCTACTCATCTTTTGCAACATCTTGCAGACATTAGTCATTAGTAGCCAGCACACACTATTTAAAAGTTCTTTTCTTCTAACTCTTCTCTTTGAGCTGTCAGGCAAGCAAGTACATTTTTCTGCCTCCAAAATTATTGTAGATGACAGCTTTAATAAATGTTTTGTCACTGTATAACACGGATCACAAAGTTTCAATCGTCTGGTAGTCGTTTCCTAGGTACTTGCTGTCTAAATGCTAAGTATTTTAGTTTTGGGTCAAAATAGCACCCTCATTCTGATACCAATTTCTGTATTAGGATACTCGAGGGATGTCACCATAATAGATAAACCCACAGTTCTCAATGGTTTAATTCAGTAAAGTTTATTGCTCGGACATCGCACTGTCCAAATGAGGGTTAGATCCTCCCCACCCCCCCTCCAGACATCCCTTCCGAGATCGGTGATGTAGGGATCTGAGTATCTCAATATCATCTCTCTAAGGTCTTTCATTCCCTCCCTTCCAGTGTTGTAAATAAGGCAGAGAGAGAAGAAATGTAAGATCATATGTGACCTTTTAGAGTCTAGTTCAAGGATTGATGTTCACCATTTCTTTTCACATTCCATTAAACAGAACCACTCATATCAAACTCTCCATGCAGCAAGAATGTGGGGAAATATAGTGTTTAGTTATGCCAAAGAGGAAAAAAAACTATTTGGTAAATGAGTATCACTGTCACATAAAGTAAGGGAAAACATAATTTAAAATCTGTATGTGAAAGCAACAATGGAAGGATTGTGGGGGAGGGATTTAAGATGAGAGAATAGAAATGAAGAAATTTGTGTCATTGTACCTATCTAGACAAAAGAGAAATAAAATTGAAACTAATGACATAATAGTGGTCATGGAGAGTAAATACCAAATTGCAGAGGTATCATTGAAGAATAATTCTTGTCTTGGAAGATTGAATGGAAAATAGTGGAATCAGAGATACGTTTTCAGATTTCTCTCTTAGAAGACAAGGCAAATAGTTTACCATGCATGACACTAAATAAAATATATCTTATCTTTTCAATAGATAAACTTGGATTTAGACCTGTTGAATTTGAATTTCCTGCCAACTATCTTCATAATAAATTGTCAATGAGAGTATGATTTTGAAATTAGAGTGATAAAATTAAGCTAAAAAACATTAAATTCGTGAGTCATAGGCCTATAAATATTAGTAAAGCCTGATAAATGAAGAAAAATTACTTATTCTTTTAAATTTATTTATCAGTATACACTTAGCATCATGTCCAGATATGGTAATAGATACAGAAGATTGAAAATTGCAAGAAAAGGATTCCCCAACATGGAGAATCTCATCTCTGTTGTTACAATAAAGATTGTTTAAAAATTAAAATATAGTATGATAAATACTACATAGAAAGCCATTATTATTGAATTAATATTGGAAGATTATACAACAGACTATTATTAACATTGGTTCTCACTGAGGGATCGAATTATACATGACTTTAATGTGTTTTTTTTCTTTTTAGTGTGTGTCTTCTAAATTAACGAGATATGTAATAAAATAAAGCTATCTAATAAAATCCAAAAAGTTATTTGATTGCTTATTGAATGCTTTTGGGTAGGAGTTTAATTTTTGGTTTGCCTCTTTTTGTTTTCTTTTTCATGCAATAGGAACTAAGAGCAAAGACTTTTTTTTCAAAGATAATTCAAGGAGTAAAACATTAAGAGGTCTGAAGTAAGGACCATAGGAAATTCCAAGATTTATGAGTAGACAAAAAGATAAAGGTGGAATCTGCAAAAGTGTCCAACAGTTAGATAACATTGATTGACTTTTAGAACAACTTCACTGTAGTGCATCTTGGACTAATAATAATGGGTTGAAGATTAAACTGAAAATAAGAAAGAGTTGCAGTCCAGGTAGATCATCTAATCTGCCAATAACGAGAAAGTAGGCAAAAGATACCAGAAGCTGAAGAAAGGATGTGAATGAATTAAATGTACATGTAATTATTTTTATTCCAATGAATACTTGAAACAGGTGATGACATAGGCAATGCATTGCCTGCTTATAACTTTTCTGATATAATATTCTATTATTAGAAATTATATAACAGAGCTACATTTTTGTGAAACAGCATTAGTCACTGTGAAATAGTGAATGTTTTCATGAAGGCAGACCTAAATTCTTGTTGCTGTGATTGTTGGTTCTGCTGCTAATTTCTCAGGTTATAAAACGAAGTGTATAAGGTTTTTACTAATTCTACTTCAGCTTCTCTGAAATGAAAGCATTCATTGCAGACCTTCTTGTTGGAGAGTTGTAGATAATGTTCAGTTTTTTCAGAAGGAATCCAAACTGACTGAACATGTCTGGTCAAATAAAATGGGCAACTGGGAAATCTATGAACCTATTCAAGTGAAAATTGTATTGGTTTTTATTTTATACCCTTACGGTTAATTTCATTAATAAAACCTTACAAAATGTCTTAAAGGCAAGACAAATAATTTATATATTTTAAGGACATTCAAGAATTTTCAACAATCTATGGGATAAAATTTAACTTCCTAACCTGCAGCCTTTGGGTCTCTTCTTTGGGTATCTCTAATGGAAAAACTATGATGTGTGTCAGTGACACTCTGAAAATTATCAGAGTAAAAAAGGGCAAGACACCTTCCTTATCAAATTAATGGTGTGCACTACACTGACACTGAGACAAGGTGTCTCTCAACAGATTCCTTATGTTTTCTCTCCCCTCTGGGAGTGGATTTAGCAGATCAGAATCTGTCACACAGTGTTAGTGAAAGAACGATACACAAGAACGAAAGAAGAGAAAGTACTCAGTCAATGTGTTAGTGTTCCATAAAAATTATTTTCCTTTATTACTGTAAAGGAATTAAATGTTTGAAAATAATTGGGCTTATTCTATAAGAGTCAGAAAGATAGTAAGAAGGTGAATTGCAGTGAGTCTGTATCTTTGGAATGGATTTCTCTAATAAAGAAGGATAAAAATCTTTTATTTTTAAATGATTTATTACACCAAATAGAATACCATTAATGCCTCAAATATCTTTAAATTAAATCACCTAATTTACCTTTTTTTCTGATTCCTATCATAAACTGTCCTGAATTATAATTTTCTTTCAGGAATGTCTATAAGGATATCTAATTTACAATTTAAAGCCATAAGGTTAAGCTTTTCTCCAATCCATTGAAAAACAAATTTAATTTAATATGAAGCATAATCAGTTAGAAAATTTAGCCACAAGAAAGTAAAATATCTCAGACTTGAGATATTCACCTTTAAAAAAATGCTAGCTTTGTTTGTATTCTGTATGTTCATAGGTAAATCCACACAGGTTTCCAACTTTCTAGAAAATCTTTCTTCCCATAGCAGGTAATTTTAGTCCATTTTAATTTTATCATAAGTAACAAATTGAGTTTTTTACCTGATACAAAAGATTTTTTTTTGTACTGTTTTGTTTTTGATTGGACTAGAAGGGCCAAAGTGTTAAGAAGATAAGTGTTTCTGGGGAGCGAGAAAAGTTCATCTGGATCCAATGAACCAAGGAATCCAAATAAAGTTGCAACAAGCTTTTGGAGTTGTCATAAAGGTAATTTACAAGATATAACGATAATAGCACAGATCTTGGAGTCGGGTTAGCTATGATAGAACTGAAATCTTTGCTTTATGAATGAAATGCTTGCAAAATTTTCATATTTTCCATCTTTGAACCTTTTTCTCACTGTATGATTTAGTGAGGATCTTAGCTTATTTTGTCTGTTGGTTTGTTTAAATTATGAGGTTGTTTTAGCTGTGCTGAAAAGAAACAACAAAATGAACCTTATATCTTTTAATTTTACTTTTTGTGTGTGTGTGAGGAAGACCAGCCCTGAGCTAACATCCATTGCTAATCTTCTTTTTTGCTGAGGAAGACTGGCCCTGGGCTAACATCTGTGTCCATCTTCCTCTACTTTATATGGGACGCCGCCACAGCATGGCTGACAAGCAGTGCATTGGCGGGCACCCGGGATCCGAACCCACAAACCCTGGGCTGCCAAGTGCGAACTAAACTGCTGCGCCACTGGGCCAGCCCCCTTACTTTTTATTTTTTTTATTTTTAATATTTATAGCAATACTGATATATAATTCACGTACCATAAAATTCATCCTTTTAAAGTATAATTTGGTGTTTTTTGTACATTCACAGTGTTGTGTAAACATGGCTATTATCTAACTTTAGATTTTTATTACCACAAAAGGAAACTCCACACTCATTAGCAGTCACTGCCCATTTTTTCCTCTCCCTAGCAGCTGGAAACCACTAGTCTACTTTCTGTCTCTATGGATTTGCATTTTTTGGACATGTCATATGAGTGGAATCATACAACATGTGGTCTTTTATGACTGACTTCTTTCACTTAGCAAAATGCTTTCAAAGTTCTCCCATTGAAAATTCCATTGTATGGATATACCATTTTTTGTTTATCTATTCATCATTTCATGGTCACTAGTTTTGTTTCATTTTGGGGTACTATGAATAATGCTGCTTTAGATATTCATGTACAAGTTTTTGTGTGGACATATGTTTTCATTTCTCTTTGATATATACCTAAGAGTGGAATTGCTGAGTCATATGGTAACTCTATGTTTAGCATTGTGAGGAAAAAGTGTTCTTCATAGAAGTTACAGAATTTAACTTTGCCAACAGCAATTTCCGGGGGTTCCAATTTCTCAACATCCTTGCTAACATTTTTTATTATATGTCTTTCTGATTATAGTCAGCCTAGTGTGTGTGAAATGATATCTTATTGTGGTTTTGATTTGCATTTCACTAAAAGTAATGAAGTTGAACATTTTTTCATGTACTTATTGATTGATTATTCATACATCTTCTTTGGAGAAAATATCTACTTAAAAACTCTGTCCATTTTTAAATTATGTTATCTATCTCTTAATTGTTGATCTGAAGTATCCTTTACAATCACAATTTTAATTGGTGTTAGTAGGAGCAAGTTTGGTAGTAACAATACAAGTTGAGGTAAGAAATCACATATAAGGGAAAAGTAAAATAACTAAACACATTCTGAAAAATAAATGTGGACATTAATTAATTTATTTAACAAATATAGATGGAGTACCTTCCATTTCCAAGACACTGATGTAGGCACGGGGTGACAGTGGTAATTTGTCTGACAGGGCTTACATTTTAGACAAATAAGGAAATAAATTAACAGTATCTATTCTGTTACCGATAATCACTGGAAACAAAGGAAAAAGGAGTCATGAGAAGGGGTATTTGAGTGGGCAGGGAAAAGCTATCTGATGAGATGGCAAGTCCTTAGACCTTAAGATATCAGCCTTTTAAAGAGCCAACAGAGACAATTTCAGGCAACAGCAAGAAAAGGCAACACAGCAACAAAACAATCGGCAAGTTTAGGAAGAAACACAAGAAGGCCAGTGTGGCTGGAGCTCAGAGGGGAATATGGGGTGGGGGAAAAGGCAGTGGAAGATGACATAATATCTTGTGTGCTGTGGGTAAGAACTTAGAGTTTCTTCTAAATGGCATGAGGAACTGTTAAGAGATTTTAAACACGAGAATACAAGATCTAATTTTCTTCATGAAAAGATCACATATTTGGTAAATGGTTAGAGGATGACATAAGTGGAAGCATAGAAGTCACATAGGAGGTTATACAATAATCAGCAAAAAAGATGTTGCCTTGAACTCTGGTGATGATGTAACACTGTGCACAGACTTGGAAGCTGTTTTGGAAACAGAGCCGATGGAGTTTCTGAGGTACTGGCTGATGAGGGAATGACTTGAGTAGTGGAGAAAATGAAAGAATTCTAGTTGGTTCCAATTTATATGGCTTATAACTTTATCTTTTCAAAATAATATATCTTTTATCTGGTTGAAGGCTTACTGGTGCCATTTACTTAATCAGTGAAAGGAAGATAATTCATGTTGATAATTAGTAAGGAACATAATTTTCTTTTATGAAACAATCTTTCAGTCAAAAGCCCAACAGGAATCCCAGTTGGAAGTCTACTGATATATGGCCTAGGCAAAAATATTCTCGGCTGGAATTTCCTTCTATAAACTTTGAGTTTATGTTTCTTTTATGCCTCCAGCTAACAATAACTTGCCCAAGAATATAAAGATGACTTTACCTTAGAGCATGTGATACTCAGCAAGACTGGTGTAAATGCTTACGTAAATAATATTTAAGAGTTGAGTGGCAGCCAGGTTGATGTGCAGACTCAATTTCTGTAATTATTAGGTGTAAAAGCATCTTGGACTGGTTTTCTATTCAAGGTACTACTGGAGAAATAAAACAGTGAAAGATTGAGGGCAAGGATATATAGATTTCCTTAAACCCTTCTTTTCTTTTGTAATCTTAAGCCCTTGTCTTCAATCTCCACCACTTAGCTAATAGAGCTAAGGGCATTGCTGATGGACTGACTGATGAGGGGATGATGTGAATGGTGAAGACAATGCCTAATATAACAAATCTCAGCAATCAAGTTCAGATTTTACCAGATGTCAGAGAGTAGCTAACATCAGGAGTAGCTACATGTACTTTATTTCCATCCTTATCCTTATTTGCTAGTGATTAGAAGAGAAATTTTATCATGCCAAAGTGTCAGAAGTATCTAACAATGATTGTTGTAATCACTGGAACAAGAGCTCTGGAACCTTGGTTACTTTATCATCACACCAGCCACTGAACTCTTTTTCTTGGATACATTCCTGGTGACAGATGCTTAAAACATAATTTAATGACAAGAAGAGGGTTGTGCAACAATTGTCCTGAGAGTCTGCTAAAGCTGCCATAAACGGGAACATGCATGTAATGATGTGTAGAAAGTGTGCTAATTTTAATAAGCATCTTTTTATTAAAATCAATTAGTCTCCTAAGGATTGTTTATTATCTTTTCTATCAAACCCATGAGAAGTAGAGCAAACCCACATAGTGTGAAGGGGAAGGAGATGATCAAATACAAGATTTAGATCAAATCCTGTAGTAGCTGGGTCATAAGTAGATTATAGAATATTCAGAATAGAAGGGGAAAAGTGTATGAAACCTAGTTCAAAGTATTCTATCACTGTGTTCTAATTCCATGTGGATGGATTTAGTGACTGAATTTACCTGAATTGCCACTGTACAATTTGCTTGATATTTCCACAGTTGTTTTTTATTCTTCCTCAGATACTTTACCCATTATGAATGCTACAGACATTCTAAACCTTATTTCTGGGTTGACTTGTGTTGAGCTTGGTAGATATCAGGCCATATGTTCAGATATAGATATTCAAGTATTAAAAAAATAGATGGGAAGATAGAAAGGAAGGTTCTACTTTTCCTCATAAATGTTTTTATGTTCTGTCTATTTTACTAGCTTGTTGCTCAGAAGCATAGTGTATTTGCCAATACTTTTTTATCATAAGCCACAGAAGCTAAATACTAGATAGCTTAAACCAAAATGCACATATGCACACTGGTCTGTGTGGCTGAGACTTATTGACTCTTGTAACTAACTTGTAGGAAAGGCAGTGGTGCCTAGATTCGGAGACTTGAATGCCATCAGGATTCTGTCTCTTGATCTTGTTTCTTTCTCTATGTTGGCTCTATTCTCTTCTATTGTAGTGTTATCTGTATTGTTAGGGAAATAAGCAACGAAGAAGTAGTAGTGGTGAGAGGAAACATATGGCTGGTAGAAACTTAACTATCATAACTTCACTTTTTACTTATTAAAACTGAAATGCTTATTTCTCCAAGCTCCACTTCAAAACAATCCTGAGATGGGATTCTCATTCACCCAGCTTGTTTGCAGCCCTTGGGCAAATCTTGGTGGCAAAATGAATAAACTACTAAGATTGGCTTTGCTTGGATCAGGTTCCTATAAGTTATACCTTATCAAGGGTTGAAGAGGAAATGAAGTCATGTAGGAAGATGCCAGCTCCCATCTGACAAACTTAATAGCATAATGGGGAAAAATGTTTTTTTCAAAGAAGAGAAACTGGAGTTTACTGGAACATGGGTTATTCTTACAGGAGCTGTTGTACTGTTACTGGAGCACAGGTTGTTGAGCAATTAGAATAATAAATGTCCAGTACACAAATGACTGGCTACAAACAATGGAGAAAAAATACTGCTGAACCCATAGAAGTTGGGCACTTCAGGAACATATAGTGCAAACCAAGAAAGAAAGAAGGAAGGAAGGAAGGAAGGGAGAAAAAATAATGGCCTAAACTGGATCTCTTACTCACAAATATTAGTCATTTATATTATTAGATAGTGAATATTGCCAACATTTCATGTACTTCTTAAAATATGAAAAGATTTAATTTGCTTGGAAAAAATATTTTGCTTCTGTTGTGTTTGAGACATCTAAGGAAATTCTACAAAAGCCGAAATATTTTTCATACCTACATTTAATCTGAAGTTTCTAAATCTGTTTGCATATACTAATTAACTACACTCTTCACAGCTTTTTTGGAAATTGTAAGATAACTGTATTTCTCTTTTACAGATGGATAACCCAGGGGTAGAGAGCTTAAGTGACTTTGTAAGAAAACATATAGTCATTCAAGTGTAGGAGCAGCATTGATGCTAAGGATGGACACTTGCCTGTTTCTTTCACCATCCAGCTCACTGCCGCACCTTAAGTACAAAAGCTAGTGATCCATGTCCTCTATTTCTTGCCATTTAATTACCTGGAATCAGATTGGACTCTGAGACCAATTGCCTTCTGAATTTATTTATAAAAGCCCGTATTTGAGATGTTTTACAAAAATCTGAATCAAGTATAAGAAACTTCTGTGTTGTAGTTGAGATAAATCTATGTCATTAAGGGAAATAAAGTTCAGGTAATAAATGAAAGACAATTTGCACTTTAGAAACTAGATGAATGTTCTAAAATTGTTTTCACCCATAAAGTAAAATGTGTTTCTCAGAAAAACCTCCTTGGAAGGAAAAATGTTTGAAATATAAAAAGTGCATTAAAGGTATTCATACAATAGTAAACTTTAAATTAACTCTATAAAACTGTGACTATAAGAGCAGAATTGTAAATCAGATCAGTATTAAACCAGTGCAACAAATGAATGCATTAATGCTGCAAAAGTAGGACTTAGTTTACAGACACATGTTGAAACTGTAGAATATGGTAGAATGGCAGCCACATGACTGGAAGCTTGAGAGAAAACAGTTATAGACAATTACACTGGAAATATATACAAAATCCTCAAATCATCGATTTGAAATTGATTCTTAACTCCAAAAATTTAAATAAATTCCTCTTTTGTAAAATAAGAGGAATGAAGTTCAGTATACATTTCATTGTTATTTCCTACTTTCTGATCATGAAGAATATTTTTGTTCATTTCCAACTAAAACGCAACCCATAATCCATAAAGTCTATGTTTATGGAGATGCCTATAAACATATGCTGGTTATAAATGCTAAACATGGCTTTACATTTTAATAGCTTTATATATATGTTGGTAGCAATTATATATAAAAGAATAATTAGAGAGTTAAAATATAATTTGATTTTGATTTAACATAAGCACTGTTTTTATGTCATTGAGTTGCAAAAAGTATTGAAATTGAAATTAAAACAAAAAACACCTGTGTTCAAATTTATGCTCTGCCAATTACTAGCTATGTCATCTTGGGCAAGTTAGTAAATGTTTCTGATAAGTAACAATTTTCTCATGTGTAATATGAGAAAAACATGTCTTATGGGATTTTTATGAAAATTGGGTAAGAAAATATATGTAAATAGCTATCAGAATGCATTGCATATAGTAAGCATTCATCAATCCTAATTTTAGTCATTGCAACTGCTTTTAATTGGATTTTCTCATAGCCAGGAAAAAATATATGATACCACCTCAATAAATCTCCTAAAATATTGTGCAGTTACACATATAGTCTGTTATAAAATAGTACTTCAATAATATCCAATATCACTTTTTTATTAAAAACATAAACACATAGGTGTCTTTTTCTCATCTTAATCTCAAAGGAAGGAAAATAAAGGGACTCTAGAAGATGTATTTTCTCACCAGAAGAAGTTCTAGGGCAGAATTATTTTGGCTTGGACTTCAATAGCATGTATTTGAATTCTATAATTGTCCCCCACTGATGAAACTGCTTCCATTTAATGCTTTTCAATTTATCTGCATATCATCTCTACAATGAGGATAATAATAGTGTCCATAAAGAGATTAGAACAGGGGGGTTGGTGTCAAGGTGACAGCATAGGCAGACTCTGAACCCATCTCCTCCCACAGACACAACAAATCTACAACTACACTGGAACAATGACCCCTGAGAGAGAACTGAAAACTGGATGAGGAACCCCTGCAACCAGCCACAGTCCTCACTGAGGTGGGAGAGGAAGAAAATGCCTTCTAGAGGGAAAAAGAGCCACCATTGTGAGCCTCAGTGCTTTATGGCTGTCTGGGAGCAATCCAAAGGTACACAGCCTTCCTGAGGGGAAGAGGGATCTGAGAGGAGGAGCATTGCCACTATAAGCAGTGTTTGGGCCCAGCACAACCAAGAGGAGTATCATAACATCTGGCCTTGCTGGCTACTAAAAACAAGAGGGAATACCCCCAGAAAAGCTATCGGACATACCAGAAAAAACCCAGCTCTTAAAGGGCCCATGCACAAATTCACCCATTTCAGAAAGCAATCTAAAATCACCAGAAAGAAAAGTGCACAGCCCTTTGGTGAAAATAGACTTACCTGATAGGCTCTGGGTGCATCTCAGTGAGAGGTGAGACCTCTCCAGGGACTGAGCATTGGTGTCAGCCATGGTGACCTGGTGCAGGTGTTCTCACACATACATGGGCAGATGTCATAGAGTTCTTCCCCCTGTCTGTTAGCACAGGTGTCTGCCTCACCCACTAGAACACTGATTTAATTCAGCTCTGCCAGGGCAGGCACCCTGCCCTAGGAACTGGCCCCACCCAACAGCAAGCCCTTGGGCAACTTTTGGGCCTGCATAGGCTAGGTGACTGGATTCTCTACAACCAGGTGAGTGGGTCCACCTCTGTGGGGCAGAGAATGTGTGATAAGTGGGTGGAGTGTGTGGGGAGTTGCTGGAGAGTGTGGGGCCTCTGCAGTGGGTTGACTGGGTCTGCTTCAGGGGGTCAGGGTGCACACATGGGGCAGGATTGTGTTGATGGGGTGTGTGGCCCTGTGGACAGTGGAGCTTATCAGCTGCAGAAGACTTGTGCTTCTCAAACAGCCACAGAAGGAATTGGCCCCACCTTCCAAAGCCTGAAACAACTGGGTGCTCCCTTGCCCAGGGCCAGCCCCACCTAGGTGCAATACTGAGAGAGCAGAGAAGAACCTCACAGGACAGAGGCCTACAACAATCATAAGCCCCTGAGCCTAACAACCAGCCATGCTGGAGGCCTGCTCACTTAACTGCAGAGAAACTGCAACAAGAATGTGCTATTAGACCTTTCAGCCAACTGTGCTGGGGCTCCCTACACCCAATAAAGAGATTGAAGGGTCCATAGCAGCCACACACAACTGAGCATTACAACCAGCTGACCAGAGGGACAACCCAGACTCATGGAACACTTACAGCAAGAGCAACTCTGCAACAACAGAAGGACTCATATAGCCCACATGGGGGTCACTCCTGGAACATTTGGAACTGGTGAAAAGAGGGAAGAACACTGCTAGGCCTCATAAGGCATCTCTTACATAAGGCCACCTGTCCAAGATCTAGAGACATAGCCGACCCACCTAATACATAGATACAAGCACAGAGAAAGAGGCAAAATTAGGAGGAGAAGGAATACTTCCAAGTAAGGGAACAGGACAAAACCCCAGAAAAAGAACTAAATGAAGCAGAAATGAGCAATCTACCTGACAAAGAGTTCAAACAAAGATTCATAAGGATGCTCACTGGTCTTTGGAGAAGAATGGATGAACTCACTGGGAACATCAATGAAGAATTGGAAAATATCAAAAAGAATCAATCAGAAATGAAGAATACAATACTGGAAATGAAAAATACCCTAGAGGGACTCAAAACCAGAGTAAATGATACAGAGGTGTGGATCAGTGAGCTGGATGAAAGAATAGAGGAAATCACCCAAGCTGAATAGCTAAAAGAAAAATGAATTAAAAAGAATGAGGACAGTCTCAGGGACCTCTGGGACAACATCATGTGCACTAACATCCATGTCATAGGTGTCCCAGAAGGAGAAGAGAGAGACAAAGGGACAGAGCATCTATTTGAAGAAATAATAGCTGAAAACTTTCCTGACCTAAGGAAGGAAACAGACATCCAGGTACAGGAAGCACAGAGAGTGCCAAACAAGATAAACCCAAAGAGGCCCATACCAAGACACATCATAATTAAAATATCCAGAGTTAAAGATGAAGAGAGAATCCTAAAAGCCACAAGAGAAAGGCAACAAGTTCCATACAAAGGAAACCCATAAGTCTATCAGCTGACTTTTCAGCAGAAACCTTAAAGGCTAGAAGAGAGTGGCATGATATATTTAAAGTGATAAAAGGAAAAAATCTACAGCCAAGAATACTCTACCTGACAAAGTTATCATTCAGAATGGAAGGAGAGATAAAGAATTTCCCAGACAAGCAAAAATTAAAGGAGTTTATCACCAAGAAACCAGTCCTAAAAGAAATGCTAAAGGGACTCACTTAAAAGGGAAAGAGAAGACCACAAATAGGAAAAAGTTATCACTTTTCATGATAAGAGGGTAAGAGATACAAATGCACAAGCAAGAGGTTGGATATGATATCAAAAACATGAAATGTGGGAGGAGGGCTGTGAAAGAGTAGAGGCCAAACTAAAGAGACCATCAACTTAATATAGATTGCTATATACATAGGTTATTATATCTGGACTTCATGGTAATCACATACCAGAAACTATAATAAATACACAAAAAAAACTAAGAGAAAGCAACCCAAACATAATACTAAAGAAAGCCATCGAACCACAAGGGAAGAGAGTAAGAGAAGAAGAAAGGAACAGAGAAGAACTACTAAAACACCCAGAAAAAAAGTCACAAAATGGCAATAAGTACATACTTATCAATGGTACTTTAAATGTCAATAGACTAAATGCTCCAATCAAAAGACATAGAGTAGCTGATTGAATAAAAAACAAGTCCTATATATATGCTGCATGCAAAAGACACACTTCAGACCTAAAGACACAAACTGAAAGTGAAGGGATGGAAAAATATACTCCAGGCAAATGGCAATGAAAAGAAAGCTGGGGTAGAAATATTTATGTCAGACAAAATAGACTTTCAAACAAAAACTGTAACAAGAGACAAAGAAGGGCACTACATAGTGATCAAGGGAACAATCCAACAAGAGGATATAACACTTGCAAATATCTAGGCTCCCAACATAGAAGCACCTAAATATATGAAGTAATTATTAACAGACATAAAAGGAGAAATAGTAACATAATAATCGTAGGGGACTTTAACACTCCCCCTTACACCAATGCACAGATCATCCAAACAGAAGATCAATAAGGAAACATTGGTCTTAAATGACACACTAGACCAGATGGACTTAGTTGATATATACAGAACATTCCATCCGAAAACAGAAGAATACACATTCTTTTCAAATGCGCATGGAACACGCTCCAGGATTGATTACATATTAGGTCACAAAACAAGTCTCAATACATTTAAGAAGACTGAAATAATACAAAGCATCTTTTCTGACCACAACAGTATGAAAATAGACATCAACTACTGGAAGAAAATCAGTAAAGCCACAAATATGTGGAGATTAAACAAAATGGTACTGAACAATGATTGGGTCAATGAAGAAATCAAAAGAGAAATCAAAAAATACCTGGAGATAAATAAAAATGAAAATACAACATGCCAGAATTTATGGGATACAGCAAAAGCAAATCTAAGAGGGAAGTTTAGAGCAATACAGGCCTACCTTAACAAACAAAAAAATCTCAAATAAACCACCTAACACTGCACCTAAAGGAAATGGAAGAGGAACAAACAAAGCCCCAAATCAGTAGAAGGAGGGAAATAATAAAAATCAGAGGAGAAATAAATGAAATAGAGACTGTAAAAACAATAGAAAAAAATCAATGAAACCAAGAGCTAGTTCTTGGAAAAGAAAAACAGAATTGACAAACCCTTAGCTAGACTCACAAAGAAAAAAGAGAGAAGGCTCAAATAAGTAAAATCAGAAGTGAAAGAGGAGAAATTACAACAGACATCTCAGAAAAACAAAAGATTATGAGAGAATACTATGAAAAGCTGTATACCAACCAACTGGATAATCTGGAAGAAATGGATAAATTCTTAGAATGATGCAACCTTCCAAAACTGAATCAAGAAGAAATAGACAATTTGAGTAGACCAATCACCAGTAAGAAGATCAAAACAATAATCAAAAACCTCCCAAAATATAAAAGTCCAGGACCAGATGGCTTCCCTGGTGAATTCTATCAAATGTTCAAAGAAGACTTAATACCTATCTTTCTCAAAATCTTTAAAAAAAATTGAAGAGGAGGGAAGCTTCCTAACTCGTTCTACAAAGCCAACATTACCCTGATACCAAAAACAGACACAGACAACACAAAAAAAGAAAATTACAAGCCAATATCACTGATGAACATCAATGCAAAAACCCTCAACAAAATACTAGCAAATTGAATACATTAAAAAGATCATACACCATGATCAAGTAGGATTTATTCCAGGGATGCAGGGATGGTTCAATATCCACAAATCAATCAGTGTGATACAACACATTAACAAAATGAAGAATAAAAATCACATGATCATCTCAATAGATGCAGAGAAAGAATTGGCCAAATATAGTATCCATTTATGATAAAAACTCTGAATAAAATGGGTATAGAAGGAAAGTACCTCAACATAATAAAGTCTGTATATGATGAACCCACAGCTAATATCATTCTCAATGGTGACAAACTGAAATCTATCCCTCTAAGAACAGGAACAAGACAAGGTTGCCCACTTTCACCACTCCTATTTAACATAGTATTGGAAGTCCTAGCCAGAGCAATAGGGCAAGAAAAAGAAATAAAAGGGATCCAAATTTTAAATGAAGAAGTGAAACTGTCATTATTTGCAGATGACATGATTTTGTATATAGAAAACCCTAAAGAATCCACCAAAAAACTTTTAGAAATAATAAATGAATGCAGCAAAGTTGCAGGATAAAAAGTCAACATACAAAAATTGGTTGTGTTTCTATACACTAACAATAAAGTAGCAGAAAGAGAAATTAAGAATACAATCCCATTTACAATTGCAACAAAAGGAATAAATTACCTAGGAATAAACTTAACCAAAGAGGTGAAAGATCTGTACACTGAAAACTATAAAACATCATTGAAAGAAATTGAAGAAGACACTAAGAAATGGAAAGATATTCTGTCCTCTTGGATTAGAAGAATTAGCATAGTTAAAATGTCCATACTTCTTAAAGCAATCTATAGATTCAATGTAATCCCTATCAAAGTCCCAACATTTTTCACAGAAATAGAACAAAGAATCCTAAAATTTATGTGGAATAACAAAAGACCCCCAACAGCCAAAGGAATCCTGAGGAAAATGAAAACAAAGCTGGAGGTGTCACACTCCCTGATTTCAAAATATACTACAAAGCTATGCTAACCAAACAGCATGGTACTGGCACAAAAGCAGACACACAAATCAATGAAACTGAATCAAGAGCCCCAAAATGAACCCACACATGTATGAACAGCTAATTTTCAAGAAGGGAGCCAAGAACATACAATGGAGAAAGTCTTTTCAAAAAATGGTGTTGGGAAAACTGGGCAGCCACATGCAAAAGAATAAAAGTAGACCTTTATCTTACACCACTACACAAAAATTAACTCAAAATGGATTAAAGACTTGAATGTAAGACCTGAAACCATGAAACTTCTAGAAGATAACATAAGCAGTACACTCTTCAATGTTGGTCTTAGCAACATATTTTCAAGTGCCATGTCTGATGGGGCAACGGAAACAATAGAAAAAATAAACAATGGAACTATATGAAACTAAAAAGCCTCTGCACAGCAAAGGAAACCACCAACAAAATGAGAAGACAACCTTACAATTAGGAGAAGATATTTGCAAACCATATATCTGACAAGTGGTTAATCTCGAAAATATATGAAGAACTCATACATCTTGACAAAAAAACTAACAATTAAAAAATGGGCAAAAGACCTGAACAGACATTTCTCCAAAGAAGATATACAGATGGCCAAGAGCATAATGAAAAGATGTTCAACATCATTAAATATCAGGGAAATGCAAATCAAAACTACAATGAGATATCACCTCACACCTGTCAGAATGGCTGTAATGAACAAGACAGGAAACAACTAGTGTTGGAGAGGATGTAGAGAGAAGGGAACTCTCATACACCGCTGGTGGAAATGCAAACTGGTGCAGCCACTATGGAAACAGTATGGAGATTCCTCAAAAAATTAAGACTAGAACTATTGTATGATCCAGCTATTCCACTGCTGGGTATTTATCCAAAGAACATGAAAACATGAATGCATAAAGATACATGCACCACTATGTTCATTGCAGCATTATTCACAATAGCCAATACTTGGAAGTAACGTAGGGCCCCATCAAGGGATGAATGGATAAAGAAGATATGGTATATATACACAATGGAATACTACTCAGCCATAAGAAATGATGAAATCCAGCAATTTGTGGCAACATGGATGGACCTTGAGGGTATTATGCTAAGCGAAATAAGTCAGAGGGAGAAAGTCAAATACCATATGATTTCACTCATATGTAGAAGATAAAAACAGCAACAAGCAATCACCCAGAGACAGAGATTGGATTGGTGGTTACTGTACGGGTAAGTGGGAGGGAAGAGGGTCAAAAGGATGATTAAGCACATGTTTGCAGTGATGGATTGTAATTAGTCATTGGGTGGTGACCATGATGTAATCTATACAGAAATTGAAATATAATGGTGTACACCTGAAATTTATATAATTTTATAAACCAATGTTACCACAATTTAAAAAAGAGATTAGAACAATTTCTAGTACATGGAAAGTGTAGGCATATGGAAAGTTTCTAAAAAAGTTTAGGTATATGTACAAAATGGGGTACTGATACTAATAGTGTTCTAGGATTCTTGTTAGAATGTAGTAGCTGTTATTTTCCTAGATGCCTAACTTTAAAGTAAATCTTGGAGTGGTATACCATAGGAAAGAGCATGCGGTCTGAGCACAAAATGTCTGGGTTTAGATCTCAGCCTTGTTGCTTACCAGCTGTCTGGTTTTAAAAATATTTAAATATTTTTGTGAGCCAGATTTCCATTTCCAGAGGGACGATGGTATTAATTGTACCTAGCTGATATGCCTGTTGCAGAGATTAAGTGAAATAATAGATGGAAGGCATTAATACAGCATCTGGCCCATAGTAAATTTTCAAAAAATAGTCATTCCTTTTACTCATCGCCTTGAGGACATTATGCTAAGTAAGGGAGATAAGTCAGACACAGGAAGACGAATATTGTATGATCTTAATTAAATGTGGAATCTAAAAAGGTTGAACTCATGGAAGCAGAGAGTAGAATGGTGGTTACCGGGGGTGGAGGGGTGGGAGAAATGGGGAAATGTTGACCAAGGGTACAAACTTCCAGTTACGAGAGGAATAAGTTCTGGGGATCTAATGTACAGCACAATGACTATAGTTAACAATGCTATATTATATAATTGAAAGTTGCTAAGAGAGTAGATCTTAATTGTCCTCACTACACACAAAAATAGTAATTATGTAAGGTGATGGATGTGCTAACAAACCTTACTGTGGTAATCATTTTGCAATATACATGTGTATCAATCATCATGCTGTACACCTTAAACTTACACAATGCTTAATTCAATTATATTTCAATAAAACTGGGGGGAAAAAAGAATTCTGGAGGGAATGATCTTGACATTGATTTTATAATAAAAATCTGAGACAATAAAAAGCTTATTTTAAGTGAGAAAAATAGAATCTTAAAATAAGAGTATAGAATCATGTATATTCAAAATATATATTTGTTTCTTTTTCATAGAAAATCCATTCTTGTAAAACTTCTCTGATGGTTGAAATCATAGACATATTTAGTCAGAAAATTTTATCAACCTAAAGTGATGTTTAGGTTGATAAAATTTATACACGTTTTACAACATGAAATGGATGTATAAATGCAATCAAGGATGGTGGTAAGAACCTTCACCATGTGCAAACTTCTAAGATATTTTTCCCAGTTGCAACTAATATCCAGGAATGAGGCTTCCTTTCAAGCTTTCCCTAGACAGAAGCAAAAGTTTGAGCAACATTCTACAGGTGATACCAGCCTGTGACAGCCTCTTTATCACCTCCCTCTTCATCTTGTTCTTATACTAACATAGTTAGTTTCACTTCTTGACTCTACTCAAGAGGACGTCGTTAACACGTGATTTACAACAAAGTGTCTGTGACCAATTGTATTAGTATTTCAGGAGCACTTATATTTAAAAGAAAGCTTAATGTGAGAGGAAAAGTGATTAAAAATCTAATTTACTGGAGTTGGAAAATTGTTAAATTTAAGTTTTATGCCACAATCCATATTTTCCTGTACAGACCTAATCTGCCCATGTGTAAATCTGGTTTTGTTCTATTTGTAAATTATGTCCTTGAGATGTTGCCAATCAGCACAGTTAGATAGGGCAATGTTATATAATAAACTTACAAAAGTAAAGCTTTTAACATTTTTTCATATATTTAAGTGTCTAATGTTATTAAGATATGTGATTTTGCTCAAATTTGATAATGAGAGAAATCCCAAATAGAAGTATTAAATTTCATGTTGAATGCTGGAAATAAGTGATGACATTTTCTATCTGTTCAATTAAATAAACAAAACAGTTTGCTAGATGTCATTTAATATTTTTCTAAAGAATTATAGTACAAAATGATGTAAAAGGTCAAAATCAGTCTGTGGTAAATACGCTCTGTTCATCAGTGTTGTAATGAGATACGGGAAACATTTGTTTTCAAAAAGAGGTTATTTAGGAAGAAAAACAATTAGTCAATAAATGACAAAGAAAAATATTTGTATAGTCCCAGAAAGTAGCTTAAAAATCATCTAAAGTGAAATTATATTTTTCAAACCTACTTAGGTAAATGCCAGTTTGGACAGTTACTAATTTATGGATGTTATTTGTTAATGGACCCTACAGTATAATGTTGCCTAAACTAATTCAATCATTACTATCTGCTTTTTTGTTGTTGTTGTTGAGGTAGATTGGCCCTGAGCTAACATCTGTGCCAATCCTCCTCTACTTTGTATGTGGAACACCACCACAACATGGCTTAATGAGCAGTGTGTAGGTCCACAACCAGGATCTGAACCTGCAAACCCCAGGCCATCGAAGCAGAGCCTGTGAACTTAACCACTATGCCACTTGGCCAGCCCCACTATCTGCATTTTTAAGAACATTTTTCAGTTAGTTTGTACAGGTATCTTTGTTTAGAAGTAGATAGAATGTATATAACCTCTAAGAAAGTTAGCCAAGTAGGATTAATAATAGCTCTGTCTTTAATAAAATGAAAATTAATGAGAAATGAATATTTTAAATTGTTCCTTCAACTAATTGAACAATATAAATAAGGTACAACTGATAAGAGTGATGAGAGGATTGCTTCAAAATAAGATTTAATATTTGAAACTATGGTATGATTGATATTTACAAAATGTTTTGTTTCATTTTTACATTTTTTGATTAAAAGTTATGTTTTTAATTGTTTTGAAACCTTACGTAAAGAGCGTTACGACCCAGCCATGCCCACACTGAATAAGGACTGAGACATTCCAAATGTATATGTAGTCTTTTAAGAAGTAAAACTATAATTTTGAGACAAACAATACATAGCATTGCTTCATTCACTCATCATATATTTATTGGACTATTATAATTGGCTATTATACCATCTGAAAGCAGATGATTAAAACAGACGAATGAAGAGATGTACAATAAAATTTCATTTATTCATTCACTTATTCCTTCATTCATTAAAAGAATATTGAGTAACTATTACTATCAATCAGACAATATTCCAGGCCCCAGTGGATACTGACAAAGTCATTTCAATCATAGAGCTTATATTCAAGAGGCAGGAGGAGGGGCAGACTACAAACACAATAAATAAACTAAGAATTAGATGGTAATAATTTTCACAAAGATAAATCAATCAAAGAAAACAGAAATGAGGAGGGTGGCTCTTGTCAAAATATAAATAAAGTGGCAAGGGAAGGCTTTAGTGAGAAGTGGAAGTTTAACAAAGACTGAAGGTGAGCAAACAAGTCAGATATAGGATCATAATATTCCAGAGAGAAGAGAAAGAAAGTGCAAACGTCCTGAGAAAGGGATATAGGTGTGTGTTCAGAGGAGAACAAGAAGGTTAGCATGGCTTTTGCAGAGTGAGCCAGGAGGAATGTAAGAGAAGATGTCAAAGATGTAAATGAGTAACTGAAATATATACTGGCCTTCTGCTTGTATCCCAAGTGAGGTGAAAAACTATTGGAGAGTTCAGAACAGAGATCTAACATGATCTGACTTTCAGTTTAACAGGATTACTTAGACTTCTGCCTTTAGAATATACTGGAGGGAAGCATGGGTGAAAACAGAGAGGTCGTTAATGGGCTCTTACAGTAATTTAGGCTACAAAAAGTCATGGCTTGAATCAGCATGGTAGCTGTTCAAGAAATGAGAAGTGGTCAGATACAGAATATATTTTCAGTGTAGAACTATCAAGAGATGCTGATAAATTAGTTGTGAAATATGAAAGAGAGGAGTGAAGAATGACTCTGAGATTTTTGACTAAGCAACTAAACAGACAGAGCTGCAGTAACTGAGATGACTATGACTGTGGGAGGAGGTTGGAGGTTGGGTGTGGGGATGGGGAAAGAGATCCGGATTCAATTTTGGACAGGTTTGTTTTGAGATATCTATTAGATATTCAAGATAGATGTTGAGGAGGCAGTTTGAAATAGCAATCTGTTCTTCAGGTGAGAGGTCCAGAAGAGGCGTACATTTGGGAATCATCATCCTTTAGTCTACTTAAAGTCAAGGAACTGCTTGAGATCACACAAGAGAGGATTAATTTAAGAAACAACAAAAAGAGAGAGGTCTAAGGATTAAGAACTGGAGTACTCCAACATTAAGAAGCTCTGTTTATGAAGATAAACCTAGAAAAGAAACTCAAAAATAAGTGACCAGAGATATAGGAGGGCAACAGGAGAGTGTGACCTTGGAAGCTAAGGCAGCCTCTCAAAGATAAGATAGTGAAGTGTGACAAATGCTTTCTCAAGTAAAAAGAAGACTCAGACTTGCTTATTGGATTTAGCAAATGCACGTTATCAGTGATTATGAGGAAGCTATTTTGTAGTGCAGTATGGATGAAAGCCTGCCTGGAAAGGATTTGAAAGGATGGGGAAAAAGCAATTTAAAACAGTGAACATCAACAAACCATTCAGAGTCTTACTCTAAAGCAAAAGTTCTTAACCTTTACATAGTAATATATAGGAAAAGTCTAACACTCTAATTTCAAAGTGATGGTGAGTATAAAATGTATTTTATATTACAGGAATATAATATGATAAAAAGTATTTAGTTAGAGATGATAGCGTTTGTGGTGCATTGTCAACATGCATGATTAAAGGATATTATGCTTCAGGCAGTTGAAATAAGATCAAGTTTGTTTCTTTTTTTATCCACGGAGATTTACCTCCTAAATTCCATCCACACTCCTCTTGCATGAACTCTATATTGAGAATCCCTGGTATAAAGAGGAATTGAGTGATATCTGGAGGATGAAACCTCCAGGGAAGATTATTTTTTCTTTTTCTTTGAAGAGCATTTTAGTAGCATAAATGGGAAAGATCAAATTTAGAGAAAGATCAAATTCAGAACAAAACCTACTGATTTGGGAGATGGAGGTGAAAACTGCTGGAACTTTATCCTTGAGTAGAAAAGGGGAGAGGAGTAATGGAGTCAACTTTGTGGGAGCACAGACAGTAATAATAGGAAAAATCGCAGAGAATGTGGGCAAAGATGCAGGCTTGTGAGAGTTTATAGAAATTCTCTTCTGATTTAGTCAATTTTCTCTGAAATAGGAAGCAGGAGAAATAGTGGAGAATGGAGACTGGAAAGGAAGTGCTGGAGATTTGAAGAGGGAAGACAACAAAAATTGTTCTTCTAAAATTGTGGAAGAGTGAAAGGACTAGAGAAATACAGTGTGTTAACATTAATGAATTTAAATTGAGAAAAGTCCTCAGGTTTCTGTGTTTTTCTTCAGCTAACTTAGGCTGCAAAGATGTCAAGGTGGAATAGTTGAAGAATTGAATTTAATCAGGATTGTCTATTTGCAACTAATATTCAGTCATTCATTCAAGAAATGCTCATTAAACACCTATCATATGATAGTAATTCTTCTAAGCACTGGGCTTACTGTTGTAAACAAGATGAGAAAGCCTCTGCTCCTAGAGAGCTTGTACCTGTGGGGAAGAAAAATAGTCAAGGAATAACTTAAAAGTGTGATGATAGGAACACTGTGACAAAGTAGGACTTTACCTACTTTAGGAATGCAAATCTCACCTAGGGATTAGGGAAGACATCCCTGAGGAAATGATGCTTTTTCTAAGACCAAAAGATTGTACAGTCATGTTTGGTAAAAGATAGGGCGAGTGACTGTAATTAAACAGGTAAAGGAAAAAATACATTTGTTTGTTTTTAATTTCCTTCTGAAAGTTGCTATACTGAAACTTTTAATCTAGTCAAATACATTTGATTTAATTCTTTTGAGAATTTATATAGAAATTTAATATTTATTTCCATTCAATCACTCAAATGCACCACCAACTATTTGCATTTACTTTTTCTCTCTTTGCTCATTATATATTCACCCCCTTCCAAAAATAAACCTTTTAGGCTCTGGGGCGGAGTAGAGTAAAGTTTCTGCTTATATGGAATTTGTAGTATAATAGAGTTACTCATGATTTAGTCCCTACAGAAAATTTAACAGTTAAAGTTTCTATCTTACTTATTTGATATTTGCCATGCTTACTAATTTATTAACTTACATATTGTCTACCTCCTCCCATCAAAATGTAAAGAACAAGAACCAAGTGTGTCTGTTTCTGGCTATATCCCGAATGCCTGAAACTCTTGTTGACATTATTAGTGTTCTTAATACCTACTGAATGAATAGATGAATGAGAGAATGAACAAATGAATGAATATATTCTAACTTGATATTTGTGGATACAGAATCAGCTATTGGTAAAATTGCCATTCATTTCCCAGTAAAGATGAAGGATTTGTTTTGTAGGAGAAGAAAAGCGGAGTCCATTAAGAAGGATGAAGGCAAGTTTATACTCAATGTCTACAGGAGTGTTTGTTTAGGCTGCAGGGTTGCTGTCTTAAGAGGCAGCACACTGATAGAGAAGTTTGTGAGTTTGTGAATACAGGAGTTTGAATGCCTACTGTGTGTCTATAAGTGTGAATAAGGCACTTTCTTCAAGGATCTACATATCCGCTCATCCCTCAATGGCACTGATGATCTATAATTCATACAAATAATTCAGTAGAATTTCACAGAGTCAGGACCATTAGCTTCTTTATGTCATGCTGTTACTAATATTATCCTTGTTTCCATGAGTTTACTTGATATTGGTAGTCTAATTTTGCTGGTGGTTTTCCTTTTGGATTTCTTGCCTGCATGCATCTTTTTCCTCAAAATGATTCACTTAAATTCTGACTACTGGACATGTTTGTGTGGTTTTTGGAACTCTAAGGTAACATGTTTTTCTTGTCGCAGTTTATTATGTCCTGTTATGGTCCTGAAAGTTACTACTCCACTGGATCTCCTTTTAATACTCTTAAGTCCATAACAAGAATTTTTATTTCCTGTATATATGTGCCTAGAGAAAGAAAGCAATATATCAGGACTTAGAGTGAATTAGTAAGCCAAGGTACTATTCTTTGTTGTTCTGTCTTGCTAAGAGTGCTTCATAACAAACGCTGTTTAAACTGCTTTTAGAAATCTGAATAAGGAGCCAGCCCTGATGGTCTAGTGGTTCAAGTTCAGCATGCTCCGCTTTGGCAGCCTGGGCCCAGTTCCTGGGAGCAGAAACACACCACTCATCTATCAGTAGCCGTGCTGTGGTGGTGGCTCACATAGAAGAACCAGAGGAACTTACAACTATGCACAACTACCTACTGGGGCTTTGGTGGGAGAAAGGAAGAAAAAAAGAAGGAAGATTGGCAATAGATGTTAGTTTAGGATGAATCTCTCCCTACAGAAAATAAAGCTCTCCATTTAAAAAGTAAGGTCTGAATTTTGTAGCCACAGGAGAAATTTGGACACTTCAAAAATTCCTAAGTTTAGAAAAATGAAATACTCTTTTAATAATTGATAAGAAGCTCTGTAAAATGATATGAAACCAATAGATTACAAATGATTGACACCTGGGAAAAAATATACAGCACTTATCTGCCACAGAATATGATGTCACTAGCCATGTACATAATAATAATAATATCAACAAAGAAATTAAGATGCATTTGTCTATATGTCCTAAGCTTTTATGGCATTTCAATCTCTACTGTAAAACATGAATTTAGATTTTGCATCATTATACAAACACCCCTGCTGCAGGAATCCTGACCAAGCAGAAAATAATGAAAAGAATAACATCAGAGCAAAAATATAGGTGTTGCTGGATAAGAATCATATTTATTTTGTTAGCGTAACTTTAATGCTTTGTACTTGAAGGCAAAATTTAAGTTTTATCTATAGCAATGATACTTTTGTATATGTTAAACTAAATCACTGCTTGGAACACTGAATTTGCCTGAATAGGCTAAAAGCTGTGGTAGCTTCCCAAAGGGCATTGCTTTGTCTCTGGAAGTCGTTTATTCACAGAAAAACAAATAAATGAGCTCATGAATGGTCAACCTTTGACCTTATATACATTCTTATTGTTTCTTCCTTAAATGGTTCTTTGTTTTAACATCAAAAATTACAAACACAAACATGATAAAAATTAGTAAGTATATTTATCTAAATAAGTAGAGGAAAATAATTTCTCATGTGTGGAGGAATGAGGAAGTTAAAAAACCAAACAAACAAAAAAAGTAGGGGGATTAGAGAAGAAAAGGAGGGGAAAAAAAATAAAGGGAAAGAAAAGTAAGTTAGGGAAAGAGTAAAATTGATCAAGACAGAAATGAAAGAAACCATAAAAATTACAATATAAAAAATGACCTTTTGGGGCCAGCCCAGTGGCCTAGTGCTTAAGTTCATGTGCTATGCCTCAGCAGCCTGGGGTTCACAGGTTCGGATCCCAGCGTGGACCTACGCACTGCTTATCAAGCCGTGCTGTGGTGGCTTCCCACATATAAAGTAGAGGAAGATGGGCATGGATGTTAGCCCAGTGCCAATCTTCCTCACCAAAAAAAAAAAAAAAAAGGTGACCTTTTAAGCACTTTTAGTGTTGTTAAAGAAATGCTCTTTTTTTCTATAATGTTTTTGACCCTCCAGCTACACAAGTTTTTTCACATCTATACCACTTGAACCAAATTTAGAAGAAGGGAAAAACCTAAGTGGAAAAATTATTCTTTAGGCCCAAATTGGCCCATTAAAACCCATTCCAAGTCCTTGTCATCCTGCCCTGCCATACTGCTCCTGCCTCCTTCTCTTCCTTTTATCCCTTTGAATAGCACTTCCTTTTCAATTGCAAAACAAACCTGAGGATCTGCAGCATTTCCTGGAATACTCCAGACTTCTTTTGGCTATCCATAACTCTTCCTTCCAACCTGGCAGAAAAATCACCATTGTTGAAATGTCACGTCAGACATTTCAGTCTTTTCACAAAGCCAGAAAAGTAATTAAAGACAAGTGGTAAATAAACCCTTAAAGCTTCTAAGTCTTTGTGATGTGTTTCCACAGATTCCAATGACTTCTGTTTGAAAGGAGCTTATAACCATTCTGAATACTTTCAAATCAAGGACAAGCAGGTCTGCAAAGGGACCATATCTTGAATTGCACTGCTTGGCTTTCCTTGGTATTTTGTTGATCATGAAAATGGAGGACACCTAAATGGGCTCTCACCTCCTCCTGGAAAGATGAAGTTTCATTGTTCGTTATTAAAATGATGATATTTTTCAGGCCCTGGGTCATCAAATGCAGAAAATATGTGAAATTCTATACAATACATTAACTATAACAAAAGAGAAAGGACTGAATATTGGAATATTGTTTGGAGATACTGCATTTGTAAATCACTTTGCAAAGTTTTATTTTGAATACCCTTCTCACTCCAGTTCATGGTTTTTCTATTGTCATTAGAAAACCATACCTTTTTATTATTATTATTATCAATTAGCCAGGTAAATTTCTATTGGAAAACACATTAAGTAGAACAGATGGGGATGGCATTTTGCTTTGTGTGACTATACTCAAGTGCTAGAGTAATCCTGACACCTAGTGGGCAAATAACAACACTGATAAAATGAGAGAGCTGGTTAAGGATAACAGCTATGCAATTGTTTTCACAAATCCTCAACTGCTATAATCCATGAGAAAATAATTATAATGATAACTAAAAGGTATTATCACTGATGCACCTTGACATATTAGATGATCTGTCTTCTTTGAGATGTGTATGTGTGTGTGTATATTCGTAAGCAAAACAAGTGTGGATGTGAGAATGATGATTATTCATTGAGACCATAGAGATTCAAATTAATTTGTCCAGCAATAAGCAATTTGTCAAGTAATAAATATATAAGAATACAATATCTTTATTTTTACTGTTGGTATTTTCTATCTTTATCAGGGAGTGGAATTATTTTAAGACCCTCAAAAACAATTCAGTCCAATATAGAAGTCTGATATATTGAAGAACCCCCTCCTCTTCTTAAGCATTAAACTTCCCTAACTACCTCCTAAAGACAGTTTTGTTAAAGAATAAAGGTGTTGCTTCCAGAGTCTGAAAGTAAATACACAAGTGTAATGCCAGCTCCTGAGGTGTAAGAAATGGTTTATTCATTTATATTCTCACACATAGAACTTGGAAATCAGTAAGGTGCTCAGCAAATTGTTGGTACACATGTTGATATATACATGGTTTGAGATCACTTCTCTAAGAGTCTTTGTAATATATCTGTATTGTAAAATATCACAATATCTGTAACTTTAAGCATCCATAAATTATATGAAGTTATCTATATTAGTGTGATATGTATAGAGGATAGACAAAAGTCAGTGTATTTTCACAAATATCAGATTTCTGGAAATTTGTCTGTTTTTAACCGCAAAATATCATAAATGCTATATGTTTATGTGTTGCAATGACATAATAATCAAAGATCACAGTTCTTATAGTGTATAATAAATCTTATAAGTCTTTGGAATTTTATTTGTTTTGTTAAGAATGATTATACCTAAAAGCTGAAAAAACCACCACATTTGAAGAAATTTTCAGGGTAAACTGCTTGGGAATTTTTAATATTATTTGGTATCCGCAATTAATTGTGAAATTTTGACTCTTCTAATTCATCTCTTTTGTTATCAAATATAGTTGTTTTAATTAAATGATAACTAAAAAGAAATGTAGTTTGCTATATCTCCATGCTGCCACCACATTCAATCTTCCTGAAACCCCAGCTGGATAGTTCTAGCCCCCATCTTAGAGTCTAAAATGGCACCTTCCTTTCACATAGGATCAAAGCCAAAATCCTTGGCAAAGGATTAACATACACAAGGGCTTTCATCTCCTGGCCCCTACCCATGCCCCAACCTCCGAAGACGTCCCAACCCCGAAAACGCCCCAACCCTACACATACCACAATTCAGCCCACAGAGAGCTCTGTTCTTCAGTCAATCATTACTCCATCTCCTACTGTACATTTGTCCTATTGCTCTCTCTCTGCTTAACATTTCTCTCTCCTTTGTTGGGCAAAACCCATAATTTGTGTAGTAGAAAGGGAAGGAATACTGGTGTCAACTCAAAACAAAAGTAGGTTCCAACCTTGGTTCTTAACCATTGCATGGCTTTTGATAAGTAATGTATTGTTACAGTGTCTCAATTTCCTCATAATGTTTAGATTGTTGAGCCAGAAAGAGTATATGTAAAGGGCTTGGCAGAAAATAAATGCTCAATAAATACTCAATATTTTTTTCCCTTGAAAACCTTGTTTTCAAAGTAACTTTCCTTGTAAAACCATTCCTGAGCTAACCAGGCATGTTAAATAATTTGGCCACCCATCTACTGACACTTATCACATTATAACATGATCCATGATTCTCAGATTGTTTTCTAACTTGGCTCTGAGTTCTCGGATTGTATCTCCAACCACCAACTCAATATTTCTGAGACATCTAATAGGTACATCAAACTTAAAATTTCCAAAACACAATTATTCATATCCCCACTTCAAATTATGTTCACCTCAATTTTCATCTATCTAATCAACGGGTTCATCATTCATTCTATTGCCTAGGTCAAAACTTTATTTTTCCCTTAGGCTCCACAAACATTCCACCACCAGATCCTTCTGTTTTATCATCTCTATCTTTAAGCTCACCTTCATAAACTTACTCCAAGTCCTCATCAGCTCTTGGCTAGAATTCTGTACCAAACTTCTAACTCTTTTCCTTACCTACATGTTTTGTACCTCTAGTCCGAACAACCCACCCAAATGCTCATGGATATGCTAATGCATAAATCATAGGACTCATATCAATATTTGGACATTCACTAGAATAATGTCCAAATTTCTTATCCTAGGAGACAAGGTCAACATGATCCGTTCTGCCTCCCTTTCTGAACTTGTCCTTTGCCAGACTCTCTCTCATTTATCACAGTCCAGCTTGACAGTCTTCTTAATGTCCCCTGGGTTTGTGTCTTAGTCCATTCAGAGTGCTGTAACATTGACTGGATAGTTTAAACAACAACTTATTTCTCACAGTTCTGGAGGTTAGGAAGTCCAAGATCAAGGCACCAGCAGATTCTGTGTTTGGTGAAAGCCCTCTTCCTGGTTCATAGATGACTATCTTTTTTTCACTGTGTCCTCACATGGCAAAAGGGGCAAGGGAGCTCTCAGGAGTCTCTTTATGAGGGCACTAATCCCATTCCTGAGGGCTCCATCCTCATGGATTAATCACTTCCCAAAGGCCCCATCTCCTAATATCATCTTATTGGGGGTTAGGAATTAACATATGAATGTCAGGGGAAACAATATTCAGTCTATAGCAGTAGCCAATCTCATTCCAACCTTGGCCTTTGAATATGTTATTCCTTCTGACTGAAACATTTTCCCACAAATATTCACAAAACTTATTCCCTCACTTCTCTGCTCGAATGGAAATGACCAATCATTGCCTACTACATCATCTAATCAATACCTGAATCTATTTCATTTATTTATTCACGACTTAAGTACTTTTATATCCCCACCCTCAAAATGTACTCTCCTTAGGGGAAGGACCTTGAAAGTTCAATTCACTACCCTATTCCCAATGGTTAGCACATATCAGGTGTTTAAAAAGATTAACTGTCCTCTCCTCTACTCCTTCACAGGCACAATACCTCCATATGACAATAGATACTGAGAAACACATTCTTGGAGTATTAAAATTGGTAATGAATTGCAGTTAACAAAATGAGTTATAACAATTATATAAGAAAATACTAATAGTGGATTACAATTGTAAAAAGGACTAAAGGCTTTCCTTTCACTCTAATGAAGCTTAAAATAGGTAAACCACAAAATTAGTCTACTTGAACTTTGAAACCAGCCCCATACACTCACGCTCCACAGAGCTTCCAGTTCTTCACATAGAATAATAAACACCTTCTTGTTTATACAGAGCAATCATCTCAGGTCCCATTTACTGGTTTTAATATTGTTCCCATTTTAAGTCAGGCATCTTTCACATTGCAAGTCTTGGACCAGTATTTCTTTCTCTGATTGTATTTTTACAACTTTCAATCGGGTATTTACATCTGCTTTTTGCCACCTGTCATTTAACTCCCCATTAACAAATCCAGAACATATATTTACCCAACTAGTTTTCCTCATTCCAGTACACTTTTAGTGTGTTTCTTCTTCTTGAAGCTAAAGATTTTCATCCTGATCCATGGTCAAATACTCTGTGCAGCAGCTCTTGTCATTTCAGGGGCTGGTGTGAAAATCAATAGTAGACTTTTTGTTGTGGTTTTCGTTAATATTTCTCTTTTTTAATAAAGAAACTTACAGGGAGGGAAAAGCTAGAGTGGGGAAACGGCACATCATTGGGGTGAGAGCTTGAGCACTGTATAAAATTCAACTGACCTGGAATTCCAGTTTTTGTCAGTTACGAGCTTTGTGACTTTGGACAAATTGCTTCACTTCTCTAGACCTCAGCTTCCTCATTGGTAACATGGAAATACCAGCAGACTCTTAACTGATAATGTTATGGATTAAATGAGAAAAACTCTATGCTGTTGATGTTATAACATCGACATTATATCTTCACGTTATAGATTAAATGAGAAAAATTCATGTAAAGTGCATAGTACTATGTCTAGATATAGTGTACACACAACTAAAGTTAATAGGGTTATTGTTTAAATTTCCCTGGGTTTGATCTTAATTTTTATATTAGAAAATATGTTAAAATTTTGAAATTTTAAAAAAATACCATCAAAGATTATTTTCGTTATTTCACTTTAATATTACAAAACATAGTAACATTTTTGAAATGTTAACAGATTTCATGTTTATTATATTACTCAATCTTAAACAACTCATGAGATAAGGAGAGTACATATTAAGATGCTTTTAAAATCAATGAGGAAAGAGAGGTTTTAAAAACCTACATATCTTATACAAAATCACAGGTTAAGACTAGAACCTAAATTATCTATAGTCTAATAGCCCATATTATTACATTCTTACAGGATATCTCAATTTTCTTTAATGTGTGACCTCTTTTGATGAATATGATAACATTTATTAAGCACTTATTCTTTCAGGCACTATTCTATATAATTTCATTATATTAACGTATGTATTCTCTCAAAATCTAATTTATGAAGTAACTAGTTTTATTATTCCCATTTTATGGGTTAAGACTCTCTAGAGATTAAGTAGTGTGCCCGAGGTCATAGAGCTAATATGAAGAAAAATACGAGATTTGAGCCAAACAGTCCTACTGCAGACCTCAAACTCAAGTATTAAGCTCCACAGCTTTATTATAAACCCATGAAAATTTATTTCCCATGCTAACATTATTTGAAATTAAAAATTAAATAAGAGGTCTAAAACGAAAGCTTTGAATCATCGGGTCGTCTAAAACAAAAACAAAGCAGTGATAATTTAAAATAAACTCTCTAAATTGCATGTGCAGACTATGAGTTTATGATTATGGCCTTCATTTGAGAATTGCCAATTTACAGAGCTGTGATACGCTTAAATACAAGGCTATCTTTAAAAGGAGCTAAGTATCGTCTTCATTTACACAGTGGCAATTACTAACTAAAACAGTGCGCAGTAATTCAAATACAACTGCAGGGTTATCTCACGATAACAAAGCCACTAACTGAGGTCTTCATTCACACAATGGGTTAGAAAACGAAGAACAGAGTGAATACTCTGGAGGTGTCTTGCATGTGTTGTTGTCTAGAAAAGAAAAGATAGAAATGCTGCTGTTTGAACTAAGGCCATTCTGTAATTCAAATGATTTACCATTTGGGATTTGAATTATGCAATTCACCAAAGTCTTCTTTGAGTGCAAACCTGATAGGAATGAAAATATGCTTTAATCTGACAGTCAGCAGTCCCAACTCATATTATCCATGATTACTGACAGGAAGCAGAAATTAAAGACAGTTACTAAATTTGTGTAAAATATGCCTATTAATCATATTAACTTTAGTTCACAGTTTCGAGTTTCACATGTAAGTGTCTTATATGCAGAATTTACTTCACAACTACCCACTGGATTATTATGTCTGTTTTCTGGTAAGAGAAATTCTGACTTGGAAAATAAAACAAACAACAACAAATCAAGGTCAAACAGCTGGTAAATAATAAACATGAGACCTGAGTCTGTCTCCCTGCGTGGAGGGCCACCTTCTTTGTTAAGACCATGTACTTTTCAACCCCATAGCAGCTCTGACCTGCCCCAACAAGGACACCCAAAAGATGACCAAAAGTGACTAAAATGAGAGCAGTATAAATGGTACATTGGCCTGAGGGCTTGGGAGTTTCTATTTTACTTGAATACAAGTTCATTCAGAGCTTGAAATAATTGTTTTTAATTTAATTGTTAGTTATTTTGCATTCCTAAATGTTTATGGTGTTTTATTTAGTCAATTAATGAGAACATTCTAAGACTGAAGTACAAAAACAGTCACAATTCCTAGGGGAACAAATTGGGAACAAATATTAGTTTCCATAGAAATATATATATATCCATATGACAGAAAGAATGGAAAAGAAAACCATGTATATGTATTTCCTATTTTAAACATTTCTCTTGAAAAAAAACAGACTTCGAAGTTATTTAGAAATCTATTTTTCAATTTTATTGTTTCCTGGATACCTAATACTTAATAGTGTAACCAGGAAAACTGTGAATCTATCCATGTAATCTACAAGCATTCATCCAGATTTTTAAGTTAAAATCAGTAAAAAGAAAAGGAGAGAATATATTCCGTATGCAGATGAAATCAATCACGCATGTTGTAGTTAGAGCCAATCTGCATGAGGTGTGAAATGATGATCTGCTAGGGAATAAAAAGATACTTACCTCAAAGGAGGAAAGATTCCTGTCTTGATGCAAGAGAATTTTTATACCAATTCAAGTAAAGCATAATTCCTAATTTTCGAACACAGATATTGCAACCAGAGAAATAAAGAAAACCTTTGGGCACTTTTGTGCATTCTAAAAGGTTGTAAAAAATTGATGAAAGAAAAAATGCTTTGGCCACTGGCAAATAATTCAAATACAGGCTCTGGGACAAGTGGATTTTATTATACTGAGAAAACAATTAAAACTCCTTGAGCCTCAGTCTCTTCATCCCTAAAATGGAGATAGTATTAACTTCCACGCAGGATTGTTCTATAGATTAAACAAAAATAAAAGTTATAAAATGTTGTAAAAAGGCCCTCCAAAGCAAAAATTCAGTATTCTTTTCCTGCTTCCTGTCCTAACAGTGGATTTGTCTGGATAGAAAAAGGACTGCAGAATGCTTCCTAGAAACTGATGAAACTTGACAGCATTCTTCATGGTTGACGCTCTACGAAATTTCTAAATGGACAAAATTAAATACAGTTCCTGAGTTCCTTTCTTCTCTGAAAGGAAGATCACCACTTTTTCTCCCAAAGGCTATATAGCACTCACAGCATTTCTGTTGAGCTCTGAGAAGCTTTAAGAATAGTTATATCTTACTTTAATACCATGCTTCACAGATGCATCTGGGGAACAGTTATGTTCTTATATACCAAATGCACAAGGGAATTTCTAAATAAAATAAAATATAATAATAATAACAATAATAAAACAAACTGGCATACACCAAGTTACTGAATACTTGCCACTTTCTTAGATCATCTCATTTAATTCCTGAACCAGCCTTATAATGTTAGTACCGGTAAAGTGTAATTTTCCAAATGTTAAAAATGTGACCCTTATACAAATATAAATTTCCTATGTGTAAAATATTTTAGTCATCTCATTCCTTCTGGAATGAATAATATGGTAAGGCTGGTTCCTAATGCATTTGAGTTTCTGGGCAATTATAGACATTTTAATAAAATAATGTTAGAATAAGATTGATAGGCTAGGTACAAAGCTGATTAATGTGGTTAATATCCTATAAGATAATAAACCATAAACTTGGAGGTTTTATTTTCTACTAGACGGAAATAATTTAGATCTCTGTCAAACAAAAGTCTACAAGTTAGTGCGTAAGTTCACTAATTCTGGGACCTTTAATAAACAGTAAGCAGGAAATGAACAAAGTACATTTCCTAAATAATTAAGTAGTCCTCAGGTGGGCCTGTGCTCTTATATAACCCTTCACCTTTTAGCCTTATTTCCAAGTTTTGATAGCCTTTCTTAAGAGTATTATTACACCTATATTTCAAGTAGTTATACTGAATTTTAGATAGTTTAGGTTAATTGTTCAAGGTCTTGCACCTGATTAATAATGTTGAAGCCAAGTTTATAACCTAGGTTTCTTTCTTCAGAAACTTAACTCTTACCTATCACACTTATGTTATAAGCTGAGTAGAATTAATCGCCTGTGCATTTTATTTTCCTCTACCCCTTGCACACTTCCTTTTCTTCCCAGTCCATCCTATATTACACCTTCACCAGCAACTAGTTGAGAAAACAGAAACTTAGTCTAGTGTTTCCAAGCTGTGTGCAGTAAGATCGTACACATACAAGTTTTTCCATAATTTTTTGTGAAAAACCTGACCTAACCTGAAAGAACGTGGCATCAATATCTGACCTGAGCTGACAGAAGCTATCTAGAGATTTTATTTGTCTCACAGGTTTGTAATATCTATTTTGTTTTGCAATATAACTATGTATAATTAGAGTGCTACTTATAATACCACTGGATGTATTTCCAAAATCCAAAAAAAAAAAAATAAATTTCTGAATTCAAGAACACATCTAGTCCCAAGATTTTAGATAAAAATTCATACTATAGTATGAATATTCTGAATAAGAGGAGGAAATTTCCAGGTGAACTGTTCTGTGACTTTCCAACACTTCACATTTTCAGGGAGCCCTTCACTGAGCACTCTGTCTAAAACATCAGTCCCTCTCTTATCCATGCTCACTTGCGCTCTCTCTCTCTCACACACATATCTATTGCTATGTATTTATCTATCTATCCATCATCATCATCATCATCATCATCTATTTTCTTTCTATTCTCTGTCTCTTTTCTTGGAAGACAATCTTTATGAAAATAGGACATTTTTTCTTGCTCTTCGCTGCTATATTCACAGGAGCAAGAGACATATAATTGGCACATAGTAATAACTGATGGAGTGAATAAAAGGAATTAAGGTAGTTTGCATGTCCAATCCATTTGTATTTTTATAAATATTTCAATCCTGGGACTTATAACTGTTGCTCTTAGCTGAAAAAGAATGATTATTGCAGAATTATTTGAGGAACTCATGCTTTCAAGCATCACAACCCTGAATTAATAGCTATTTCATCTGTGCTCTACTGATGGTTTTTGAATGGGACACTGATCACAAAATAACATGTCCTTTCTTAAATAGCATCATTGATATATAATCAATATACAATATACTGAAAATATTTAAAGTGTAAAAATTGGTGAGTTTTGACATATGAATATACTCATGAACCATGACCATAATCAAGATAATGAACCTATTGTCACCTCTAAGGTTTCCTCATGCCCCTTTGAAAGAGCTACTTCCTCTCCTTCCTGCTTTACACCTCCCTGCCACACACATCCGTCCCCAGTAGAAATATGATGTGCTTTCTATCACTAAAGATTTATTTGCACTTTCTAGAATGTCGTGTGAATGGAATTACAATACATGTACATATTTTGTCTGATTTTAATTCAGCACAATTATTTTGAGATTCACCCATGTTACTGCATGTATAAATCATTCATTCTATTTTATGGCTGAGTAGTATTTCAGTGTTGGATATAACACAATTTGCACTATCAGTTCACCTGATGTACATGCTCTATCTATTGAAATGACCATATTTTGTGGTTTTTCAGTCTATCAATATGGTATATTACATTGATTCACAAACATTAAAGTGACCTCTCATTCCTCAGATATACCCCACTTAGTGATAAATGTATTACCCTCTTTATAAGTTGCTGGATTTTTTTTTAAAGAATTATTGCATTTATGTTAATGAAGTATATTAGCCAGGGCTTTTTTTTTTTTTTTCTTGCAAAGTCTTTGCTTATTGGTGTCAAGTTATTTGGTCTTAATTTTTCTTTAAATACTTGTTAAAATTTGCCCATAAAGACACCTGGACTTGAGGTTTCCTTCATGAAAATATTTTTTAACTACAAACTCATTTTATTTTAAGTAGAAATAAAGATATCATATTATCTATTTCTTCTTGAGCGGTCTTTAGTAGTATTTGTCTTTCTTGAAATTGGTTTATGCAATTGTTGTTGAATTTATTGGCATGAATTTGTTTATAATATTCCCTTACTATATTTTGAATATCTGTTGTGATGATACCTGTCTCACTCCTGATATTGTTATTTGTTTCTTCTCTATTTTTTCTGATCAATCTGACTAGAGTTTTATCAATATTATTAAACTTCTTAAAGAAACCAGTTTGTTTTCATTGGTTTTTCTATTCTGTTTTGTGTTCTGTTTCATTAATTTTCATTCTGATCTTTATCATTTCCTTTATCAGACTTATTTTGGGTTTCACTTGCTCTTTTTCCAGTTTATTAGATGAAAGCTGATTTGGGACTGATTTGGGGTCATTGATTTGGGACTTTTCTCCTTCTGAAATGAATATTTAGTTCTACAATTATATCTCTAATTACTGTTTTTAACTGCGTCTCACTAGTATTGCTGTCATGTTTTCATTTTCTAATTTCTCTTTTAATTACATCTTTAACCCACAGAATGTTTTGTATTGTGTTATCTATTTTCCAGATATTTGGATGTTTTCAAAGTATCTTTCTATTATTAATTCCTAATTCAATTCAGTTTTGTCAGAGGACAGACTTTGTATGATTTGATGACTTTTATATAGGCTTGAAACTTGTTTTGTGGCTTAGAAAGTTTTCTGCCTTGGTAAACCTTTCATGAGTTCTTAAAAATAATGTTATTGTTTTGTTATTGAATCGAATATTCTACAAATGTTAACTAGGTCAAGTGGATTGATGGTATTGCTCAACTATTTTATAGTCATACTTATTTTCTGCTACTCATTCTAACAATTATTTAGAGATGGATATTGAACATACCAAATATATTTATGAATTTGTTTATTTCTTCTTGCAGTTCTATAAGTTTTTGCTTTATAAGTTTTGACGCTTTGCTATTAGGGGCATAATATTTAGGATCATTATATCTTCTTGATAAGTTGACTACATTATCATTGTAAAATGACTCTCTTTACCTCTTGTAATATTCTTCACTCTGAAAACAATTTTTCTATATTAATGTGGTCAATCTTTCTTTTTATTAGTGTAACCATGGGCTATTTTTCCATCCTTTTAACTTTACTTTAACCTGTTTGTATTTTACATTTAAAGTTGTTTCTAATAGGCAACATATAATTGGTTCCTGTAAATTTTATGCATTGAATAATCTCTGCTTTTTAATTGGAGTGATCTTTGCATTCAGTGTTATTATTGATATGTTTAGATATTCATACACCATCTTGCTATATAATTTCTATTTGTCCTGACTGTCCTTTGTTTCTTTTTTCTTCTTTTTCTACTGTCTTTGTATTGAGTATTTTATGACTCTCTTTTTTAATCTGCTTTTTTTGTCTTTTTAGCTACAACTATTTTTGTTAATAGTGGTTTCGCTAGAGTTTATTGTATATATCTTTAATGTATCAGAGTCTACTTCCAGGGTATATAATAGCATGTCACATATAGTATAAGAACCTTACAGTAATATTCTTTCATTTTCCCCATCCTGGTCCTGGAACTGTTGTTCTCATATATTTTCCTTCTTGGATCTACTGTTTTATCATTTACCTAATTTTGGAAAATATTCTGCCATAATTCCCTCAAGTATTCTTTCTATAGCCTCTCTCTACCTTCTCTTTTGAATTCTTCAATTAGAAATATATTAGGCCACTTGAAACTTCCCCAGAGCTCACTAATGGTCTGTTTGATTTTTTCAGTCTTTTTTCTCTCTGTTTTATTTTGCATAGTTTCTCTTGCTATGTATGTCTTCAGATTCACTAATTCAAAATTTACCAATCTATTCTTTAGCAATTTCTAATCTGCTATTAACTCCATCCAGTGTATTCTCAGACATTGTGGTTTTCATCTGCAGCAGTTCTATTTGGGTATTTTTTATATATCTTTCATGTCTTTGCTTAACATGCCCTTAGCTTCTTAAGCATATGAAATGCATTCATAATAATTGTTTTCATGTCTGTCTACAACTTATATAATCCCTAGTATTTCTGGGTTGGTTTCTATCAGTTAATAATGGGTCAAATTTTCCTGCTTTTTCGTATACCTGGTAATTTTTAATGGGATGCCATGTATTTTGAATTATACCCTGACAGACACTGGATATTTTTGTACTCCCAAAAATATTATTAAGCTTCATTTTTGGACCCCATTAAGATCCTTTTGGATCTTTTCTTTAAGCTTTGTTATTAGGGTACAGAGCAGTGCTTAATCTAGGACTAAAATTTCCCCAACACGAAGGCAAAATACTTCTGAGAACGCTACCTAATGTCCCATGAATTATGAATTATGAGGTTTTTCACTCTAGCTGATGGCAAAAGGAACTATTCTTGGCCTGTTGAGCTGTAGATATTGTTCTCTCTACTCCTTTAGAAATGTCAGATATACTACTTTAAAAAAATCAATGCATATTTATGCTAAATAATAATTGTATCATGCAGGTTTTAGAGTTTTACTTATGCATACCACTCTTTACCTTTTACTTGCAGTGAAAACAATTCTTGGTTTAGGTACGAAAAATTTATATATGTAGAAGTTGATGAAAAGAGTAAATAATTATAATTAATTTCCTACCAAATTATTTCACATTTAGGAGAAATTCTCTTGATAGTTAAAATTGGAGGTAAGAGAAGGAATTTGAAATCTTTGTCTGATATATAAATCTCACATTAATATGGAGTATTCAAGGTCAAAATGCAAATATAATCAGATTTCTCTTTCATTGTTCTATCTAAAAATTAATCTTACTGCTTGAATCATGTTTCTTAAGTGTTTCTCCCCACACCACAAAAAAGAAATCATAAGCAAAACCTCTAAACCATATAGGACTCTGCTCTATTGTGTGTGTGTGTGTGTTTAATCCAAAGTAAAATGAAGAGTGAAGGCTCTGAGACAGTCAAAGACAGGCAATTAGATCTTGCTTTTTAGAAACCTGCATCTTCAGAGTGGAGAGGTAAAAAATTCCACATGCTAATTTCCTTGTCTCTTTTGTTTTTGTTTCTATTCAATTTTCCTCTTTTTCCTTGTTCACATTTACTTCTATTTCATTGTTCTCATTTTGTAATTTTGCACAGTGCTTTAAATTTGTTTTGTCCTTTTTAGAATTGTTCCTCTTTCTCTCTGTGTCCTTTTCTTAATTTGCCTTCCTCTTATCCAGTCTTTGCAGATCCTCAACCTATATCTGTCTATTGTGATTTCATCATAAAAATCAATGAACTTTTATCAGAAATAAGGTACTACATTAAACTACATTAAATTAGCTCCAAAAATTAAGACTCGGGTTGAACTATTTTTAATGGTAAAAATGAAACAACTACAGAAAGCACATTTGCCTTTATCTCTTCTTGTTTGAGTTAATGAATGCCGTGCTGAAGTACAACTTTAATTATTAGCTCTTTCAAGTGTCTAAGAAATTATCAAATAAAATAGTCGAGAAATCTTTACTTAAAACAAGCAAGCCAAGGATGGTAGATACAACATTTATCCCAAAAGTACTTTAGCAATTTCTTATTCATTCTATATCCACAGCATGGTTGTTCTCTCTGTCACAATCAGCAAGATCTAGGAAGAGAGATTGGAATAATGGACTTTAAAGCAATAGCCACTGGCAAAAATTATTTTATAATACGTGATTTCCAAAACGAACGAAGTTCCTTATCTTTTTCCAGATGAATACATACCAGTTGGCTGTGTTTTGGAAGTATTATTAAACCATACGTTCAAATATTAATGGTAATGTCTAAAATTACAAAGTCCACAATTTCAAGGGGTTTATCTTAGTCTACTCAAGCTACCATAACAAAAATACCACTGTGGGTGGCTTAAACAATCAATACTTATTCCTCAGAGTTCTGGAGGCTGGGAGGTCCACGATCAAGCTGTCATCAGATTTGATGTCTGGTGAGAGCTCACTTCCTGGTTTGCCAAGACCCTTCTTGCTGTATCCTCATATGGCCTAGAGAAAGGGATCATCTCTCTAGTGTCTCTTTTTATAAGGTACAAATCCCATTCTTGAGGGCTCCACCCTCACGATCTAATCACCCCTCAAATACCTCAGCTTCAAAAACCATCATATTGGAGATTAGAGCTTCAACATAAGAATTTTGGATGGACACAAATATTCCATCAGTGATGCAACTTAGTAACAATTTTCTGCAAACTACTTTACATTTAAAATATTCAATGAGTATTTGTTTATAAAATGAATAAAAAGTTTGAATAAATGAATAGAAAACAACATAGAAAAAAATCAGTTATTATTATTGTCTCATTATTCACATTTGCTATCTTGACCTTAGACACAACAACAAAAAAGATGATGGTGTGCCAAGTATGACTTATTAGCCTATCTTTAAGTTATCTTTCTGGCATGTCAGTTATACTTATTTTGAATATTTCTTCAAGGGCTCAAAAGGAGAAGTAGAATAAAGACAGTGCTCAATGAGTGACAAAGTTTCAATCAATACAGGCAAAATCCTCCTCTCTTTTATACCTACTACAAAGTTAGGCAATTACTCCTTCTTAGCTCCCAGATTATCCACAGCAAATCCCATGGAGACCACATGATCCACAGCAGATATGCTTGAAACCTGATAGTGGATATTCCTTTTGTAGAACTTGAACATCCTCTGTATTGCTCAGTTTTGCTTCTGGAAACTTGCCTCACTAGTCTGAATTTTCTTAATTTGAATCTGAAAAACTGAATAATGATTTTTTTCTCTTGTGGTTAATCTGTAATCCCATAGAAGGGTACCCTTAGGCAATTGCCTGATGGGTCCATAGAGCACATCATGGGTATAAAGTGCCATAATCCTATACTATCCCAAGTGAAAGATTGAGTGGGTGTTATCCTTTTATTTTCCACACCCACATCTGTGGTTGTAAAGCATGGAAGTTGAGAATAAAGGTTTTACTGTTGGTCAGCCTGTGCTAGAATCATGGTTCTACCAGCTACTTGCTGTATGACCTTGGACAAGTTATTTAACCTTTTTGTGACTCAGTTTCCTCATCTGAAAAATGTTGATAACATTCCTTACTTCAGAGAATTGTAAAAATTAAATCTGTTAATACATAAACAACAACTTAGAATAGTACCTGCTGCATGATATAGGCCACATGAGATTTTACTGTTGTTATTATTGTTATTCCTGTGGTATGACTTCCATTTTATTCTAATGTATGAACTAATTATAGATTATATATATTATAGGCTTCCATAGTCTAGCCATATGAAAACAAGGAGACCCACATTATTCCTTCTCTAGAGTCTTACCATAAATTGTACTAGGGCCAAACACTTAAATGAGGTAGCATAAATAAAACTGCACAATATAAAATCATCTAAATAGCCTTATCTCCAGGTGAACCCTTGATTTCACTTTATCCCTTGGAGATGCGGTTCAATAAGTTACCCACATAAGCAAATATTTTCCCTGGCCACTATAAATTTGAAGAAAACATATAGGCGCCGAACATTTGGCACATTTCTTGACACATATTACAAGCTGTAACAAATAAAAATTTCTCTTTTTATTTCCTTTCTTTTACCCTGAGAATATATATATATTATATATATATATATATATATAATATATATATATTTTTTTTCTATTTAACCTTGCCTCTTGATTGCTATAGAGCCACTAGGTGTGATCTGCTCATTGCCAAAATAAGAATGTCAGAGTAAAGAGGAATAAGCAAGTGAGATTCAAATATGGAAGTCAGTGCAATAGGAAGTTGGGTAAAATATATAAAGCATAAAATTTCTAGGAAAACAGAAGACCTGGGGTCATGTGGGTCTCCTGGAAAGCAATTAATATTACACATTGAATGATGGAGGTCGGGGCTAGGATGGTGGCAATGACAACACTGAGGAAGATTTTGGAAGGAAATACGTCTGTATTGGGGACTGCTGTGGAATGTGACTGAATAATATGAAAGATCCATGAGTCAAAACTTGATCCACAAGGGATAAGGAAGGATGTAGCCGGGTTGTCCTCCCATTCAAGGTGGTTCTGAAGTTTTGGCCTAGGAGATTTTAAAAATAAAATTGGTGATTTGGGATATGTTGAGTTTTATATGATGCTTTGATAATAAAATAGAATTATCCCAAAAGTAGTTGGTCTAGAACTGGAGTTAAAATATAGAAGTGGAGATAACAACATAAAATTCATCATCTTTTATGGTGATATAGCAAGAAAAGGAAGAGAATCTAGAAAAAATTGGGTTTAAAATGAGTGTACTGTATAGTTATAAAACCCACTGAAGGTTGCTCTAAGAATGAAAGCATGTTTAACATTATCAGAGAAAAAAAGTGTGGAAAAGTCTTGCACATGAGACACATTGGGGAAGTTTTGTTGAGTTATGTGACTTGCAGGACATTGGTCCTGTCCAAAACATCCATAAGACACTTGGTCCATGTTAAAGGGTCCTTGAAATTTGATTTTGCCCATGTGCCTTGCAGGAAATTTGGCCCTGTCCAAAATGTCCACAAGACATTTAATCCATAAGATATTTGGTCCATCAAATATTTGGTTCATGACAAAAGGTCTTTGAGCATATTTGGTCTCTGCCAAATGATTTTGGGCAGGACAAAATATCAAAAACCTTTTGGTGTGGACCCAATGTTTCCATGGACATTTTGAACAGGACCAAATATGACCAGATATCCAGGACCTTTTGGTGTGGAGCAAATGTCTGATGAGTCACTTTTTGGACAGGATCAAATGGTCCTGAAAATATCAAGTACCTTTGATATAGACCCAATGTTTCCACGGACTTTTTGGACAGAACCAAATATGACCAGGTATCCAAGACCTTTTGGTGTAGATGAAATGTCTGATGGACGTTTTGGACAGGACCAAATATCAAGGACCTTTTGCTATGGACCAAATGTCTCATAAACATTCTGGACAGGAACAAATATTGAGAAACTTTTGTTATGGACCAAATGTCTTATGGATGTTTTGGACAGGAACAAATGTCTCTTAACCAGTTATATGAAATAAATCCACTTTATTTTGGAAGAGATTTTTCAAAATAGGGATATGTAGCATAAGGGACTAATGCATGTTATCATCAATACTCATCCTTCTTAAGGAGAGCAGAAGACATATGTTTACCAATATAAGGACTAAAAATAAATTCACAACAAAAATACACAATAATTTATAAACAATTAACTGCTGGATACAACAAGATATTCTAATAATGTCCAGCCTTGGTTAAAGTGTTGAGTCCCAGAAGTAATTATTCAGTTAGTCCCCTGGACTTGCTAATTTATCACATAATGATCTCTGATAGGGTCAGCAAGTTCTTTAGTTCTGAGTGCCACCACATCTAGAGGTGTCATCTACAGGACTAAATCATCATCAGAATAAAAGGAAGAAAGAAAAAGAAGGCAGGAGTAAAGTAGACAGTGAAAATAAAGAGATGCATATGCTAAGACTGTGGCCCATTGTCAGCCACAGTTACCACCCGTGCCCTGAAGTAGCAACTAAATCAGTTTCTAGTTCTAATGGATATAAGCTGTATACGTGATTACCAGTATTCTTATCAGCAAAAAAAAAGAATGATTATTATCCTACGTTATACGCATTAAAATTCAGTCAACTCTCAAAAAGTAACTGCATTTAAAACAGTGGGTCAAGGATGGACAACTCAATCTATACTATTTCCCTGGGCAACTGTATTAAACTTCACAAGATTGTATCACACTACTTAGTGTATTTGGTAATTCTCAGACACCTCATTAGCATTAGCGTTCATGTGAATATGTGATTTTCAAAGCAGTGTAAAATCATGAAAACAGATCTGATTTCTGTAACAAATGATTTAGATTAGCATTACTCTGGAAACAATTATCCTAGGTCTTCCATGTGAAAAGAAAGAAACCAAATCGAGAATTTCAAAAATGCTTTACAACACAATAGGCTGGGCAAATCTGTTTACTAGAACTATAGAAGCAGTTGATTCCCACAACTAATGAAATAACAAATAAATTGACTCACTGTTGAGGACACTGTTAATAAAATTTAGAAGATGGCAAAATTTTATCTGTGGTAGACTTCGGCAACTCACATATCTGTACTTAACATTCAGCTTGTTGATAAAAAGAATGGCAGACTAGCTCAATAAGAACATCTTGGTAACACCTGGAGGAAAATAATGTTCCCTTTTGATAATTTTATATGTGAAGATTTATATTAGCTAATTCTCAAAATTGTAAGGTTATTTTTAAAATTCCATTTGACGTCAATATATTTTGTTATCAAAACAACTGAGGAATGTCTCAAATTTTACTTATTTTCTCAGCCATGCTTACTTACATTAAGATAGCTGGGCAACCTTTTGGTTGTGTGGATCATAATATATTGATATTAATTTTCTTTTGTTGTGAAAAGGACACAGCATGAAACTGATAATCCAAAGTCTAAGGTTTGCTGGTCTTTATTCTAGAGTGTGAACCTGAGTTAATTTCTAAATTTCTGTGACTGTGCTCAAACGGAAAGTGAAGATAAAGATTGCTATATTACATAATAGAGGAGAATTACATGAGATTAAAATTGTGCTTTGGACTTATACTTCCAACAATATGTCATACCAGCTACTTTAAAGGTCCAGTTCACTAAAAGATAATCTGATTCCAAAAAAAGTACAACAAACATAATTTCAACACATTGCTACTCTCACTAGAAAGAAAAATGAGCTTTTTATTTAAGCAGCTCACCTTTGCATACCAGTTATTATCTTGAATGCATTATTCCTGAAGTATCATTAAGAAATGTTAAATATAATCATGCCCTACTTCACCCAACCAAGAAATCTGACATCTATTTATTAATCTAGCTATCATCTATCTCCCTATCTATTTATCCATCTTAAAATCGTAATATTCCAGCCATGTAAAAGAGTATGCTGGAAAATAACAATTTGCTGCTAAGAATATTTCTTCTTCATCTTCACCATTCTCGATAACATGAAAACTTCATAAGTTCTCTCATACACCTGTGTCCCGGTCTTTCTCATTTGCATACAGGCTTGATTTAAAAGAGAAGAAAGAGAAGTTTCAAATTTAATTAAGTCAAAGCAGCATTACATCTTCAGGTTAAAATAACTTACAGAGATCCTAACTTAGTGGTTTATATTTCTTTTATTCAGACTCATAAAATATGTTTTTGTGAATGTTTGCTTAACTTTATTGAATATTCCAAAGACATCCTTTAACTTTGAGGTAAGCATCTTATTCCCTGTCATTCATCAACTACTTCTAGCAACATTTATTCATTCTTACCATGTGCTTATTGCTTTAGTTTAACTTAAATGATATAATTTAGTGATTCTTCTATAAATAATGCACTTTAAAATACTGTTAACTCAAAATTTGCAATTCCCATATTTACCAGTGATCCAATATTTCTCTTTGTTTTTGTTGGTAATTTTTATAATGCCATTTAAATTGCACTTTTAACAACAAAATATTTTTTTATGTATTGGGGTAGTACAAGTGTTACCAAATTCAATTCAAGACATAATACCTTGAACTTTAGGAAAGCAGCTTCATGTAATTAGCATTAACTGATTCCTTTCATATATTGATATGCTATCAAATTTTGTCAAATGTGTAACTCAGAACTTAGTTTTCAAACACGAAATAAAATCACTCTTGTATATATGACAATCCTTAGATTGTCCATATTTCTGTTGTGCCTTTATAAGACAATTTTTCTTAGGCTCTAGGGCATTTTAAATTGTACATAAATGTATATATTTTTTAAAGTCTACAATAAAATGCTAAAATATATTCTTTCAATTTTATATGATCTTTTTTTTCTAATTTACTTTTCCTAAATACCTATTTTTAGCTATCTAATTTTAGGCTTTCAAGAAAAGGTAACTCTAAGAGAAGAAAAATATTTATAGTTATCATTTTGTTGCAATTTTAGGTATAATAAATTTTGTCATGACTTGTATTACATGATGTGTTTATCAGGTGTGCATTAATAAGTTGTAGTACAACAATCTAAAAGATAGTTAACACATAAAACAATCAAATCAGTAGAATTAAAAAAATAATTCAAATATTAAAATTTCAACTAAAAATATTTTTTGCATTAGTATTTGGGAAAAGTGGAATAGTTGTAAATTCAGGAGAAAACACAAAAGATATTTAACAACTGTTAGAGAAGGGATTGTTCAAACTTTATTTTTAAAGGGTTGATGATGAGTATCAAATTATTGTGGCCTTTGGATTTCATTAGCAATTTAAAATAATTATGTACAGGACTTTGTGTCAATATTAACAATAAGTTTATGAGAAATTTTGCAACTGTTTAAACTCAATGATGAAAACTTTAGTTGCACACAAAATAATTTAAATTATAAAACAGCTTGTAAACTTTTGGAACTTAGATATCCTGGGGAAAAGGGATGAAATATCTACAGCTAATTACATATCATTCTCCACAGAATGGGGTCTGAGAAAATTTCTTAAAAGTATACCCAAGTGGCTAATGGGAATATTAGCTTCACAGAGAGCTGATAAGACTTAACGCGTGGTTACTTAAAACCTGAGTAAGTTGATTGACTAGAGTTGTTTGTCACAGAATGAGAGATCAATAAATATGTGTTGAAAATAATGAAATAAAAATGGTAGGGCGATACGGTATCCCATTAGGCCCTATCTCTCTACTTCAATGCCAGAGTATGTGAAATTCTGTCTTGGTAAGATCAGCTGATGACCTTTGTCCTTCAGGAAGGCTGCTTAATTCAAAGCCATGGAAGGAATGGGCTTTTTCTGGTAATATAAATAATATTTGCATTAGTTGATTGGGTATTCTCAAATACTGCATATTTATATAAGTACTATTCTCAGTTTCCCAAATCACGCTTTGGTATTCTTTCTTTTGATCGGCTTGGACCTTGAATCAATCTCTTCTACAAGATTGCCTTAAAACAGCACCTGGATTGTGTCACTGTTCTAGAAAGGGTATAATTATGTGGCTACGTAAACTTGGAGATATTCTGTGTTAGGTTATTAGCAACAGAATAAATTAAGTCAATATAATCAGGAAAGTTAGAATCAACAAGATATTAGAAGAAAAATAAAAGATAATGAGGCAGAAGCTATAGAATGTTTACATTCTTTCAACTAAAGTAAATGAAGTTAAACAAGAATATAGCTGGTGTTTGACCAGGTAGAGCAGAGTCTGGCTGAATACAAACCACATAGCCAACACTCTCGGTTGCTCTGGTTAACAATTTTCCTCACAGATGTGAGAACACACTGAAAATAGTCCCACTTAAATAAAGAAAACTGGGGACACTGGGGATCGAATTCTAGGGGTACTGTAGCTTTAACTCTGAGGAAGAATTGTGTTGGAATTTTTGGAGGAGTTAGAGTAGAGGACAAAGAATGAGATGACATGATGTTGGATCCCACTTTCTCCCTCATTTGCAAGCTTCTAGCCACTCTCTCCTCTTTGCACACATCTCAGACCTCTATAATTTTGTTTTATCTATCTCCATGCTCTTCCTCAAAGATTTCTGACTTTGTTTACAGTTGTTAGTCCAAATGTGTGAATCTCCTTTGAAAGGCCTTTCCTGATGACATCATCTAAATAAATACAGTCACTTTCCAATCCCTTGCCCTGCTTAATTTTTCTCCGTAGATCTCATCACTATCTTCATCTATGCATCTAGTTACCTATCTAGTCTATCTATCTATCATCTATCTATCTACCTATCAATCTCTGTTCCGCTAGAATTTATGCTCCGTGGGGACAAACATTTTGTCTAGTTTGTTCACCTCTATTCTTATAAATCCAGTTCCTAGAACAGTTCCTGCACATAGGTGGTTTTCCATAATTATTTGTTGAATGAATGGATGAATATGGTAGAAAAGACAAACAACTTTTAAATGACAACTACTAAGTCCAGTTTATAGTAGGTGTCCAATAATTATTTGCTAAATGGTCTGATAAATGACCTTATAACATTGACCTGATTGCCATCATCCCACCTCCAGTTACCCAAATCAGGAGGGAGTTTCAACAGTGTCATGAAAAGAATTTTCTTTTGACTCAAGGTTTCCATCAGATACAGAAACAAAGAATTATGTGTATATAACTAAGGAAATTTTAGATTAAGTGGATTAGAAGAAAACAGGATGAAGTAAAGATATTTTCAGCATTTTAAAGGCAAAATGTCATAGTTTTGAATTTAAGCATACAGATTCAAGAAAGAGTATGTTTGAGGATAATGATAAATACATAGTACTGGTATATTATACCATAGAAATCTGTTACCTTAATGTTGATTATGGATGTTGATAATCTAGTAAAAGTTTTTAAACTCACTTTTTAAATAAGGCTTTTAAATAAACATATAAGGGAAATAGCAAATGTAGTTTTGACTTTAAGAATAATGCACATTGTTTTTACATGACCTATTTACTATTTATTCTTAACTGGCATAAAGACCTGTAACAATAATAGGTACTATTAATCATGTGTTAGAATACTTGTGTTGAAACTTTATTTCATTACCACTGTGAATCTCATATATATATATTTAAACAAAACAACTACTCTTGGGAAGAAATGGGTTTTCTAAAATTAGGCCTAAATGAACTAGTAGGAGTGACACAAGGTAAAACTTATGTGCATTTGTTATTTTCATTGTGGGAATTTTGAGTAATGTAAAAAAATAGTTTTGCACTGTGAATTTGGCACCAAATTACACCAAAACCTTTTACATTTGTTTTCTTCAATACTCATTCATTATAAGAAACAATTTCAGCTACCAAATTTTCTATTAAGAAAATAATTTTAAATATAACGGCTAAGTCTACCAAAAATACAGTAATACAAGGTGGAAATACACAAGTCAAACTCATAAAATAGATGGAATATTGAGTTCTGGTATACTACTGAGTTATAATATAAGCTAGAGATTGTGTTAATTCCTGTATGAGTCGGTCATGCCTCTATCTTCAGGACGATTATTATTTCTCTTTTTTCAGCACCTACCCACAAAGCACAAAAATGTTCCTATATTCTGATTATAGTCATTATAATCTTTTTTCACAAGAAAAAAATAAGCTTCAATGCATTCTTTTTTCTCTTTTACTCCACTTACTTCTTCCTCACACACACACAAACACACACACAAATATTCTTGCAGTGATCAAATTATGCTAATATTATCTCCTAAAAAATCCTCAGATTGTTCCATTTCTTTTCAGTTTCTGTCTTAATTAGCATAAAGCTGGTAAAAATATTTAAAGGCAAAAATTAAAAGCAGTATGAGAAAAAATACACATTTTATGGTGGGTAACAATAAAAAGAACATCAGGTGATTTCTTTTAGGAAAATAAAGCCAGAAGACAATGAAACATATCTTTAAAGTGCTAAATTAAATTTAAAAATGGCAAACTAGAATTCTGTATCCAGTGAAATATGTTTAAAAAATATGGAATAAAGATATGTTTAGAGAAACAAAATCTAAGAGAAATTGTGGTCAGAAAAATGAAACTACAAGACATAATAAAGGAAGCACTTCAGGTTAATGGAAATTAATACCAAAAAAGAACCCTGAATCTACAGAAAGGAATGAAGAGCACTGGACAGAGTAAAGAAGTGGGTGGATGTAAAAGATTTTTAAAATAGTATTTAACTTTGCTAAAGTAGTGTTGCTTCTTTTCAGCTAAAATAATAATAATATATATTGTAAGGTCTATGATATATGTATAAGTAAAATATATGCTAATAGGAGCACACATGCCAAGAGAGAGTAAATGCAATTAATGCTGAAATGCTCAGATGTGGTTTTATTTAAGGAACATAATATTATTTGAGCATAAACAGGAATGCTTTAAAGAAGCAATTGTAGTATCTAGAGAAACCACAAAAAGGCATGCAGAGTTATATAGCTACAAAATCCAAAATATTAATTAACCCAAAAGAAATCAGGAAAGGAGGAACAGTGGGAAAAAAGAAAATGGAACCAATTGAAAACAAATAAATGGCAAATATTATTAAATTTGATTTTTAAAACAAGACAGCCACCTACTGCTGATAAAAGAAACTCTTTAAACATAAAGACACATATGGAAAGTAAAAGGATAAAAAATAAATATACCATATAGACAATGACCATAGGATAGCTAGCATAGCTTTATTAAAACGTGTAAAGTAGATTTCAAGACCAGGACTACTGCCAGAGATATAGAGGTATATTTCTTAGTGATAAGGGCCAATTGATCAAAAAAAATAACAATCATAAAAATGCATCCAAATTAATAACAAACCTTCAAAATAAATGGAGCAAAAAATGGAAGAATTAAGAGAAACAGACAAATACAGAATCATATTTGAAATTTTAACAACTCTCTCCCAGTAACTGATAGAAAAAGAACAAAAAATTTATATATATTTGAACAACATCAGCCAATTTTTCCTAAATGATTCTTATAGAACACTATATACAGGGCCAGCCCCAGTGGCCTAGTGGTTAAGTTGGGTGTGCTCTGCTTCGGTGGCCTGGGTTTGGTTCCTGGGCATGGACCTACACCACTAATCCATCAGTGGCCATGCTGTGGTGGCACCTCACATATGAAAAAAGGAAGATTGGCAGCAGATGTTACCTTAAAGCAAATCTTCCTCAGCAAAAAAAAAAAAAAAAAAGAACACTATACACAACAGTGGCAAAATATCCATTATTTTCAAGTCCACATAGTATGTTCACCAAGATAAGTTTCAAAGCATTGTAACCATATAGAATTAGTTCTGTGACTGTCAAGTGGTTAAGAAGTCCCTAAAAGCAGTGACTACTGCAGCTACTAATTTGGCCTGCCATACTTCCATAAATTTGGTAAGGAGGCAAAGGAAACATATGGATCCCAAAGGACCCTCACTGCACAGGAGGAGCATGAAAATCATATTTGCATCTGTACAGTGTGCCCCCCAAATCTTGTGGGGGCAATGCAGAGCAGGTCTAGGTAAATACTGAGCACACAAAGTATGTGTCGTAGCTGAGGACCACTGAGCTTAGATAATGCTCAATCTTATAAAAGGACCTTTAGCAAATCTGCCCATCCTCCTTAAAAAAACTGAAATTATTTTTATTATTCTGGTCAGGAAACAAATCTACCCTTTGACTTGGAGGGAGACACTATCTCTAGCTTCCAAGGGTATTTTCTGTGCAAACATCTTTGAAAAGAGAGTGTAGAAGAAAAGCTGTCATAAGGCGTACAGAAATGCCATGGAGATTTGCCTTCCAAAAAGTATAATTGTCAAATTTGAACCCAATAACTTTAAGGTAGCTAGAAAATGCCTAAATATTTAGGTTGCCCTTGCTCATGGGGATTTGCATGTTGCAGATGATGGAAAAGCTTGTGTTGTCCATAAATTCCACAGGCACCTGCCTACACTGTTCCTGTCAGCCAGTCCTGCCCAGAGGCTTGGTGACCCTGGCCAGCTTGATGAGCTGCACATGGCTTGTGTCTACGATGGCGGTTTGGTGGTAGCACAGCAGAGAGCTGAATGATAAGAAAAATAAAATGCATTGAATTTATGGGAAGCAATTAAAATAGTCCTTAAAATAAAACACACAGCTTTATAAACTTAATAAGAGAATAGTGTAAGTCAGTGATGATTTCTAACTAAGAAGCTAGGTAATAAGCAAATTAAGTTCTGTTCACTTAACTAGAACAAAAAATCTAATGAAGATAACAGCAGATATCAATGAAGAAAAAACACAAATAGAGAAAAACAGGAAAGCCAAACATCAATGTTTCATAAACTCCTAGCTAGATTGATCATAAAAAAGGGAAAAATCAGGGCCAGCCCAGTGTCGTAGCGGTTAAGTTTGCCCCTCTGCTTCAGCGGCCCGGGGTTGGCAGGTTCCGATCCTGGGTGCAGACCTATGCACCGCTTGTCAAGCCAGGCTGTGGCAGCGTCCCCTATAAAGTAGAGGAAGATGGGCACGGATGTTAGCCCAGGGCCAGTCTTCCTCAGCAAAAAGAGGAGGATTGACAACGGATGTTAGCTCAGGGCTAATCTTCCTCATTAAAAAAAGGGGAGGAAAAATCAAACATAAAAAAAAGTAAGACTATACAGATGTTAAAATGGTAATAGAAGGATATTATAACTCTATGCTAAATATCGTGAGTAATTTTAGAAAAAATATCAAATTCCTTGACAAGAACAAATTGCAAAAACCGACTTGAAAAAATGAAGTAGTTATATATTTAAAAAAGAATAGAAGATTTTCTGAAAAATCTTCCCATGAAGAAAATTCCAAACCCAGCTGATTTCACAAATGAAATCTATCAAACATTTAACAAAACAAATATATTAGTTACTTCATCTTGACCAAGGCACAAAGGCAATTTAAAGGAGAAAAGATATTCTTTTCAACAAATGGTTTTTGAATAACTGGACATCCACGTGCAAAACGAAATCAAAAAGAATCTAAACACGCACACCTCATAGACTTTATACCTTTCAAGAAAACTAGCTCAAAATGGATCATAGACTTAAAAGCATGTGCATTTTGAATAATGTGGAAGAAAATCTGAAGCATCTTAGTTTTTAAGTAAATTTCAGATGTTTTAAATAAGAAGTATACAACAGTACCAGTAAGAATTGACTGAAAAAGCAGCTCACACCATCATATATTTTACCCAACATTAAACTTTACAAATTATTAGCAAAGGCTACAAGCAAAAAGCAAGTGCAAGTATAGCAACATCCCTCTCCAGAAGACTCTCAAGCAATAAGATGTAGCTTCCAGAATAAAAAGAAAAGAAAAAGAAATGTATTTTTCTGAACTAGCATGTGTTTTGTTTTCAGAGTAATGGAAGAGTGCTAAGTGTGCAACATTAGCTAAGAAGAAGTCATTTAGTTTGGAGCTTCTTAGTTTTTATACTCCATTAGGCATGCAGATAGAGAATCTATGTCTATAACTACACTCTCCAGCTAGCTGCATCCCATAAATTCAAGTTAATTTACCATAAGCAATTTAAAAAGAACAATATAAAGAGATCTGCTAAAAACGTTCTTAGGTGAGGAATTCCTAGGCTTCTTAACTGTTATCTAAAAGAATTATGCTAAAGCCATCTTCAAGTATTCCCCACCCTGTGGATACTGAGTACAGTTCCTTACTACATTAGTGGTTTCACCAGGTCCAAAAAGAATGGGTAGCCATTTGCTCTCTCTTTACATGGATTGAGCATCCCCATGTTTGTCATTTCATGAACCAAGTTGGTTAATTTTAGAGATCTGAATAAAGCACTATCCTTAGTATTTCAGTCTCTCTCTGAGCTAGCAACTGAGTCTTTACGGTGAGCATATACTTGACCCATCTTGACTCTTCCTCTAAATTTCCATAGGGACTTCCTTAGCTGAGTAACCTACCTGAAAGTTTTTTTTCTTTTAATATATATCATCCAGTCACCTAGGATCCATTTGCCTAAACACACCATAAGGTTATTAGATTCTGTCCAATGGTATGTTCATATCCAAATATGTTCCCTTGGACAGGACCTAATTCCCAAGAACAATCACGACTTTCAGTTCTGCCCATTGTGTAGATTTACTCTCATTTTCTTCCACCAGAGTTCTATCATCTACAGATTCATCACAATTCACAACTTTTATTTTAGGAACTACTGTCAGTGAATCAAGTAGCATGCTTTAGCCTGACTGGAAAAAAATCAAAGGGTTCAGACCACACAGTCAAGGGGATAGGCTGACCATTGATGCACTCTATCATTGACCACACAGGCAGTGAGGCAGCCTGTGCGTATATGCAATGAACTACTCATAAAATTCCCCCTTTCAAACCCTCTTGATTATGCCATTTCCAATTTGTCAAGAAGCTCTGCTGAGCTACTCTGTCTTGACTCAATTTTTTTTTGACATTACCCCAAATTATCGTATGCCCTTCCTTGATAGCAGTCTCTTCCCATACTCAATGGCAAACTAGTAATTTCCTTTCAGTAGGTGTGTATGTATCAAGCAGCCTCATCAGGCAGCTTTGAGTTCATTAAATAATAGTATTTGATTATCTTAGACCAAAGCCTTGTGTTCTAGATTTAAACACTTAAAATTATTTGCGCAAACAGGTTGTAAGGCTGAGTGAAGCAGCCTGAGCCTCAGTCTTCTGGAAATTGTTTTCAGTTTCTGCTCAAGACTCTAATAAATTCAGATTTCTTTTGGGGGGACTTTTGAACAGAACCCAGTAGTATTCCTATGTGGGAACAGAGTTCATCAAAGCCTGTACAGTCTTACCAATCTCTGAGCTTCCTATTTAGTTGCAGGGTCAGGAAAAGATAGTACTTTATTTCTCACAGTTTGAAGGATGATTAAAAAAATAAACTGAAAAGACTACTTGGGAGGAAGATAATAATGAAGAACAGTTTGAGAAACACTGTCTAGGTTTTTGTTTTTCCATATGGATATCCATTTTTCCTGCACCATTTATTGAAAAGACTATCCTTTCATCATTGAATAAACTGGGTACCTTTTTCAAAAAATAATTGAAGGCATATATATGGGTCTATTTCTGGTCTATCTCTCTTCTGTTCCATCGATCTATATTTTTATACTTATGTCAATACTAGGCAGTAACTCGAAAGCATGGAGTTTAAGTCTTCAAACTTGTGAGGTTTTTTCAGAATCATTTAGCTGTTCTAGGTCCATTGAGTTTCTGCATAGATATTGGAATACGCTTGTCACTTTTTACAAAAAACTAGTGGAATATTGCTTTTTAGGAGTAGGCCAAGAAAACATAATATTCAGAAGTCAGTAACTGATTGGCTAACTAACTCTGTTATAATCCTTGAGATTAAGTGATGCAAAAAAGATTTGTTCAAACCAAAAGCAAGATGGTCTTAAGGGTAAATGGAAAAGACTGGTTCTCCTGCTGCCCTCCAGATCTCATTCCCATGAAGAATTAAGGCAAGAAAGAGTTATGCTACCTTCCCAAATGTACCAACATATAAATCGCTCTCTTCTATAGAAGTGTAATGAATAAAAGGGTAAAAAGAGTGGAAGAACGTGAATTAAGGGGAAAATCTTTCCTTTTGGAAATCAAGAGATAGGAAAAAGAACTTTCTGTCTCTCAGTAATTCAAAAATCTTCTGGTGGTTTTGCCTCATGGCAACTTTGTTGTCATTGTTGTTTTTGATTGGGATAATTTATTTTTCTAGTTAACTTAGAAGTGATTCTGCACTAGTCAAACACTATACAAGTAACCTGTATACAATGGTGTTGAAGTAGACTCAATCTTAAAATAGTAGGGAGATTATTGTATTCAATTATTCTTGTAGACTCAACTGAGGAATTAAAACGTTAAAAAGAGCTGTATACAGTATCTTGAAAGTCTAACAAATTGCTTAAATTATTTAATTATTAGATGTGAGGGCCTGCACAAGATCTTATATTAAACAGCAGCTCTGTCCGATAGAATTTTTTGCATTGACGGAAGTGTTACATAATCTGCGCTCCCCAATATGGTAGTCACTAGCCATATTAAGCTATTGAGCACTTGAAACAATCTGTGTGGCTGAAAACTGAATTTTTAATTTTATTTAATTTTAATTCATTTATAATTAACTTTAAATAGACATGGATGGTTTTTGGCTATTATGTGTATTCATTTTCAGTGATAATATATGGTATTCTTTTATTTGTCCAAGAATGGTCATGACCATAGGCATCTCAGGAAAGTATATTGGCTCTTTCATGTTATTTCATGTTATTTTCTATTTCATTTTGCTTCTTATAGGCATTCCACAGATCAGGACTGGTCAGAGATTTTTTCATTTTATACTAAAATCTACTTAGTTAATATATGGAAAAGATTTTGTACAACAATCACATAAAAATATAATTTCAAAGTATTTAATATTGCATTTTACTTTCTTCAAAATAAGTATAGTTTGGTCAATTTATAAAATCCAATTGGATATGGAGAAGAACAAGAAAAGAGCATACTCTAAATTAAAACCATTTTTCTTGTTGGAGTAATAAGAATATAGCTAGTTTTTTTTGTTTTCTAAATTTTTTTCGTATTGTTTCAAGGTTGCTTGTACAAATATTTTAACAAAAGCAGCTTGCCAAACTTTTAGAATTCATTTAAGATTAAGATGATGGGCAAAACATGGTTTATTACATATGGACTTAAAATTATTTTATCACTATGTAGAGACTTCTGTGACTCATGTTTAATAGGACAGAAAGTGCACATAGCAACAGTTAAAATGATCTGATAGAATAAGCATAAAATACTTTTTGGAGAATAATGATAAATTTTCAACACAAGCAAAGCTTGCAAAGGTTACAAGACATTTTATATGTCATGAGAAGTAATTTGTAACATAAAAGCCAAATAGGAGAGCAAGTTTTCCTCTATATATCATATGCTGAACAATAAAGTGAAATATATAGCAGGGAAATAGATGATTCAGAACATACAACTTACACAAGCATAGGTAAGTTTATCAGAAATATTTAGGGAAGAATTCTAGATACATGAAATTCATCAAATATTGTTAGCTGAGTAAATAGACAAAGATATTTAAAACACATTACTGATGCCAACAAGACTTATTATTTAATATTGTGAATAATATTTATACTATAGTGATGAAATGAGTCCTTATGAGTCTATGTAGGTGAAATTTTAAATTTAACTTGGGGAATAAACTTATGGCTTCTCCTTTTACTTATACTCTGAGGAGAATATACATATTTAGTCTCATAAAAGAAAGAAGCATCATATTCTCAAGAAAAATTATCTGACTTGTTAGTGCTTCAATGAATTAAAAGGTGTTAGGGAAATAAAACAGTACTATAATTTTCTAAATAAATTAGATTTATGATTATATTGAGTTATCAAGTTTTGATGAACTTTCTTATTTGGGTTTTGAAACAAATTATTAACCACAACCAGATACAATGCATGGCAATATAGAAGACATTGGCTTGTGCTTTAGAAACCAGATTCTGACTTCTAACACTAATTTGTTTTGCTTTGCCACTTATTATCTTTGTGGTCTAAGGCAAATTATAGAACTTCTCTGGGTTATGGTTTCCTCATCAACAAAATATGACTTGAATTAAAATGTTACAAAAGAAAGCATGTTGGCTTAGAGTAAGGAAGCATAGTCATGAGTCCAGTTTTCCTACTTACTAGCTACATAGTTCTGGGTAAATTATTATTATCTCTGTATGTTTCTTCTTAGTTAGAAAACAATTTGATAAGGACTAAGGTCATTTAGAATTTATTTCCAAGTTCTATGACTCTAATATTAAGTCACGAAATGAAGGCATAAAATTGGCCAAGGCCACATAGTAAAGAAGAGGTAAATATAAAAATATGTAAGCAAAACAAATGGAAGTATTTTTATTATCTTAAAATTCAGATATATTAAGATATTCAAAGTCAGACGGTCATGCATCACTTAATGCTGGGGATGCATTCTAATAAATGTGTCTAAGGGAATTTCATGGTTGTGTGAATCTCACAGAGTAAACTTACACAAACCTTGGTGGTATAACCTACCACACACCTAGGCTATGTGGTATTAATCTTATGGGACCATGATCATATGCAGCCCGTTCTTGACTAACACATCATTTTGTTGCACGTGACTGTATTTATTCAGTCATTCATTGTTTCAATCATTTATGCCTTCATTAACATATACTCTTAGATTTACTCATTTAACATGCATTCTTACAAATCCCCCCTTCCATGCACTGAGATATGCACCAGAGTGGAAAACTATATAAGTCATCATATATGCTTTGGAAGTGATGCTAGTATTGTAAGGAAGCTAGGCAAATAAATGAGTACAACAATACAGATGTGAAAATAATGTTTTAATACACAAAGAAGCAATGACTTACTGGGGTTTGGAGGATTTGAGAAAAATGTTCACGGAAGGGAAAGAATCTGAGTTGGATATTGAAGGGTGATTTCTAGAGGCTGAATGTTTGTGCCCCTGCAAAGTTATATGTTGAAAATGTAATGCCCAATGTGGTGATATTAGGATGTAGGGCTTTGGGGAAGTGATTAATTTATGAGAGCAGAGCTCTCATGAATGGGATTATTGTCCTTATACAAGAGGTCCCAGATAGATCCCTGGCCCTTCTGCCATGTGAGGACATAGCAAGAAGTCAGTGGTCTGCAACCCAGAAGAGGACCTTCACCAGAACCCCACCAAGCTGGCACCCTGATTTTAAGCATCCAGCCCCCAGAACTGCGAGAAATAAATTTCAATTGTTTATAAGTCATCCAGTTGGTGATATTTTGTTATAGTAGCCTGAACAGACTAAAACCGTGATGTTCCATGTAATGTGCTGCATAACAAGCCACCTCAAAACTTAGTGTCCAAAAACAACAATTAACAACCATCAACAAAAAACAGTAATTGACAATTAAGATCTTGAACCTACAATTTGGGAAGTACTCAGCAGGGAAGGCTCATCTCGCCTATATGTGGCCTGAGTAAGGGTGGCTTCACGAACTAGAAGAATCACCTTGAAGATAATTCCCTCACATGGGATTTACAAGTTGTTCTTGCCTACTTTCAGCATGGTGGCTGGGATCTAAGAGTGAGCATTCAAAGACAGCCAGATGGATGGTGTTGCCTTTTACAAGGTGACCTTGGAAATTACATAAAATGTTTCAGCTGTAGGCACAGGCCTGCCTAGGTGCAAGTGGAATGCAATAGACCCACCTCTCTACAGGAGGAGCATAACAGCTCATTTTCAGAATAGCCTGTGGAATGAGAATGGGTTGGTGGCAATCTTGGAAAATAAGATCTGCCACAGAGAATTAGCTATTTTTTTCAGGTAGAGAAGATAGGTAAGAAGTTTCAAACAAATAGATCAGCATAGACAAAGGCCTAGAATACAGGAGTATCTGAGGAACTGGATTTATCAACAAACATTTTTTCAATCATTTTTTGTACATAGTCCCAGTATTGTTTCTAATAACACTTCATATGTCAAATGTAAGCATAAAGGAAAATGGGCAAATATCATAAAATAAATTTCTACTTTGTGATAACCTCACCTCCTTTAGCAGTAAATATATTGTTAATGAGATTTGTCTTATTTTTACATTGTAATTTTATTAAGAGGAAAATGTCATTTTGATGAAAACCCCAAAGGAAAAATTAGAGAAAATAAAACAACTCTATTTAGTAAAAAATGGAGTAATCTGATTCCAGCAGGGATTTACAGCAGAGAAGGATACAAAATGGTTAACAAAGTGGAACATTTGAAAATTTGAGGAAGTATAATTGGCCTTAGAAAGGAAGCAGAAATGATATTGGCCTTCTTAAGTTCATGTAAAAAGGGCATGTTTCTAGAATACGTGGTATTATTTGTAGCTGCACACATTCCTAACGTAATCAATATGTGGAGATATTTTGAACTTTTGTTGACTATCTTTATCCCACTTAAAGTTTTGAAAAGCATGTAGATAATGTCAGGAGTCAGCCAATTAATGGCAATTTTCTAACATTTCGTTAGTTATTTAGGACATCGTAAAATGTTGGAAAGAAATGAAATGTTAAATTAGTGTTTTGGCTTCATTTTCTTTTGACATTTATTTTTATCTCCCTGTTAAGTTCTCTGCTCCCTTATCTTTAATTTTAAAAAGGTTGAAATGTTGTAAATGATTGAACTATATTAGTGTAAGCTTTATTTTTATTTGGCAGCCATTTTATGTGGCACAGCTATCAAAGGAAGAGTATTTCTTCCACACATGGTATGAATTTTAATAGCACTTCCACTAACACACACACACAGGCGGGTAACACACATACTTTTCTTCAGCGTCAGAGCTTTGGTTTGGGTCTTCTAAGAAACAGAGGCCAAGACAGTATTGGATTGAAAGAGATTTATTGCAGGAAACTCCTGTGAAGAATAGAGTAGAGAGAAGGAGTAGGTAGCGATAGCCTCAGAGTCCAATGCAGCTCTGACATCTGTAACAGGAGAGAAGGAAAAAATGAGAATTGGATAGAAAGAGCCTCAGACTTCAGCACAATTCTGAAAATTTCAGCTAGGCTAATGTGGAGACTAGACAAAAAGTTACACATTATTTGAGTCTCATGGCCCATCGGAAAGAGTTGACACTAGTACTGTAGCTGTGCTAAATTACTGGCTGGAAATAGCCCAGGGAATAAGCAGGCTTAGGGTGAATGCCTTTGTGGATTTAGAGGGACAGCAGCTGGAGCTGCCAGTCAGCTATGCTCCACAGCAGGCAATCTGAGCAGTGCATGTTCATGGCGGCCACCAGAAGACATAATAAATGGGTAAATGGTAAAACTGACACCAGAACGAAAGCCCACTCAAAATAACATTATGACTCTGTTGGCTTCCCATCTCAAAAACAAAATCAGCTGTTTTTGACTCTAGTATAGACAGCAAAATATCTGAAAATAAAGAATCAAATTATGGAAAAGAAAAAGGAACAGAAAAATAGTCTAATGTAGTTATTCACAATAATCGAGTTCGAGAAATATTAGCAAACTCCAATAACATTTCCGGCAGCCAATGCATACAAAGATGAGGGTCACTCTTGGAAGTGAGATGAGAATTTAGTGTCATGAGTTGGAGCAGAGATGGTTAGAGGTATCAGGTGTAGTGCTACATCAGTAGTTGAGAAATCTGTACCCTGCAAGACCAGTAGTAAGGTGTAGAGCTGGGAAGAACTGAGAGGACCTATGAGCAGAGATTGCCCGGCTGGCCTAAGAAAGGGAGAAAAAAAAAAAGACTTCCCTGGGTTCTGGGTTCTCTGTACGCTATAAGATAGAGTAGCCTTGAATTTCAGCGTGGCAACCACCTTTTCAGTGAAAGTAGCTTACGGAGCCTGCATTCTGATTCCAATTGCTGGAATATTGAAGTTTTACTAACTTTGAGGCATAGCAGGGCTTAGGTTTAGCACAATTTTAAACTGTGTCTTTATACAAAGGGTTTTAAAATTTTGCCAAGGTACATGTACATGTAGTTCTGCATCCTTAGATACATCTCCTTCTATTACTTTGATCTTCTTGCCTCCGTCTTATAAAGACTGAGGATTACACTGAACAATCAGGATGAACCAGCAGAACCTCACCATCTCAAGAGCCCAAACTTAATCACACCTGCAAAGTTCCTTCTGCCACATGAGTTAACATATTCACAGATAATGGGGATTAGGACATGGACGTTTGCAGGGGAGAGCCATTATTCTCTCTTCACAATTTCCAAGTGACTTAAGTGCATACCAATACAAAGTTCAAGAATATTTATATGAATACAAAATTATCTAGCAATAAACAAGGAAAAATCCACAATTGCTTGCATCCAATATGAAATTATAAAACATAATAAAGCAGCAAAATATGACCCATAATGTGTAGAAAAATCCATCAAATGATCAATCAAATAGATCCAGAAATGAATGACACAAGAGAATTGTTAGAAAAGAACCCTAAAGCAGTTATTACAACTCTATTCAAAATGTTCAAGAAGTTGGATGAAACTTTGAATGTGTTTAGTAAAGAGTAGTTATAAAAAGACCCAAATTGAAATTCTAGAGATAAAATCTCTAATGTCTGAGAAGAAAAATACACTGAATGATATTAATTGCAGATTAGACCTTTTAGGAAAAAGATTAGTGATGTTGAGGACATAGTATTATAAATCATCAAACACAAAACAGAGGAAAAAGACAAGAAAAAATGAAGAGCATCATTGACTCATTGAAAGAAGATAAAAGCATTGTTTAGGAAAAGGAAGGATGGGTGGGTGAGGAATGACAAGCTTCTGATACCAGGATGACTACCAAGTCACTGTTGCCAGCCGTGAGACAGCAACTGCACTGATGTCAGTCACTGCAGATAAAAGTGACCAATGGAATTTAGGAATGGCAGACCCAGCTCCTGAGGGGTTGGCTCATTGGATACATAAGGATGTGTAAAATAATGAGACACAAGCTAAACATACAATCCCTTGGTTGCAGTTCTCTCTAACAGCTAACACGTGGAATTAAATGACAGTGTCGGGGCAAATCCTGGCCCTGTTCTGAGCTCAGATTTCCATGAATCCAAGCTATGGCTACTAGCCACAGGGCTCCTACCAAAGGGAAAAGAAACTGGAATGACACATAGTACCTCTATCATTTCTTGTCACCCAGAAGGTATTCCAGGTGATGTGGCTAGGAGAAACCCCAGAAGCCAGGGGATATAGTGTAAAGGAGTTGTCTTATTTTGTGAATCAATGCTATCAGCTTCCTGGAGAACTTCACTAAAATGGATTTTGACAGTGACTAACTTAAGAGCAGTCTCCTTGGTTTTGAATGCTGCAGAATGGAGGCACGTTTGTGTTGATGCAGAACTCACAGATTACGACTGAACAATTGCAGATATCTATACGTGATCCAAACACGCAGCAGGTTGTTCCCCAAGGGATAGTAGCCTGGTATACTGGATAAAAGCTTTTATAGAAGCATTTATCCTGAGAAGGGAAATTAGCCTTTCCCTGTTTAAAAGTAAAGGGGAAATTCTCAGATAAGTAGCTAACATTCTGTCTATGGAGCCTTGCTGGATTGACTTTATAATGGTCAAGATGTTCACCCAGTCGTTATGACTTTTACTCAGATCATGGTAGATGCTGTGATTAAGGGGGTCCCTTTTGCATGAGCACTCCATCTGTATTAATTTTCAAGAGAAACCATAACAAAGTACCGCAGACTACATTGCTTAAACCACAGAAATTTATTATCTCACAGTTCTAGAGGCAAAAAGTCTAAAATTAAGGTATTGACAGTGTTGGTTCCTTCTGAGTGCTGTGAGATATGATCTGTTCCAGGCCTCTCTCCTTGGCTTGTAGATGGCTGTCTTTTATCTATGTGTCTTCACACCTTCTTCCCTTTATGTGTGTCTCCATATCCAAATGTGATTACCTCTGTAAAGACCCTATCTCCAAATAAGATCACATTCTGAGGTACTGGAGGTTAGGACTTAAACATATGTGTTTGGGGGAAGGCACAATGCAATCCATAAGACCATGTATTCTTACTACTGCAAAATTAAGCCATGGTCTGAGAAGTCATATCAGATTTGTTGTCTCTGCTTTCCATTTTGGTTATTACAGATGCTAAAAAAAAGCAGAGTGATTTACAAGCGAATGAGGAAAGACAAAGTAGATAGGCATGAGTTTTGTCCTATCAGGGTGAAAATCTTAAATGCTTGTTAAGAAATAATATGAATAACATGGACATTGATGGGGTTGAAACAAAGGTCTAATGCAACACTGGTTAGAGGTTTGCTGGATGAATGGGATTCCCCTGTTGGTCCCTCAGTGTGAAATGGCCCAACAGAATCCACTGTATTTACCCTACATTAGAAGAATTTAGAAAGCTCAAAGGCAAAGACAACAATGACAGCTTTAACCTCAAATTGCTGGGGACAATAGACCAGTAAATTAATCAGGATAAGGATTAAGGAAGGGGACAGGGTCCCTTGACTGGACCCCTAGCCATTTGGATGTGTGTGGATAAAACAGCCAGGAGACAGAGAAGAAATTATTTTGGGGGTCCTTGACATGGAAACCCAGTGCACTGTGATTCCAAAACCTGTCTGTGAAGACCTAACCAGGGCGACAGTTAGATTGAGAGGATATGGGATGTAAGAGTTGATGGGAATAAGGAGAAAGTCTGGATGGAAATTGGAAAGTTTGAACAGATTTTATGTGAAGCGATTGCATCTTCTTTACCTGAGTGTAATATTGGGATGGATATTATGCCTAACTAGGGAGCACATCCCTAACATGTATTGTAAAAGAGAAGGCATGTAAGTTTGCCCTTTGGCAAGTTTTGTATTAATTGGGCATGCTAAATGGGAACCTAGAAATGCCCAAACCCACACAGGTTGTTAAACTGAAATAGTAGAGAATGCTTGCTGGACAAAAGGAGGTTGCCATTTTAATTAATGACATTAGAAGCTGGAGTAATAGTACCAACAAATTCTCTGTACAGTAACCCCAAGCGGCACATAAAAAAGGTGAATGGCTCATAGATATCTAACAGTACACTATTGAGATGCTAATAAAGCATACTGAAGAAATTCAGCTCCTAGTTAAAAACCTATATATGATTTTTCAGGCCTGACCATAGGGAATTACAAAGGCTTTACCTGGCAGGCCTCGAAGGGGAAAGCTGCCCTCTCCATGCCAGATTGGATGCACAGCCAGAGCATCCCAGTATCTGAAGATAGTTGCAGCCAAATATCTTCTGGCCCTGTTGGCCAGTCATGCCCTTCACATATTTACGTTCCTAGCCCTGACAGCAACTTCATTCCTAGGTGTCTTTACTTGAGGTCTTGGGCAGAGGGCTTCTTCAGGTGTCTCTTCTGAGAGCACGTTATTTAGGATGCGGGTGGCTTGAAGACAATTTTCCCCACTCCGACTCATTACCCAGTGCTTTTCTACTCCTCTCCCTTCCCTTTCTCTACCCCAGGGTCCATAAAACTGTCAGAGCCCTTTATTCAGTCCTCCCTCCACAGTGAGAGGACCTCCATGTCGGTGGTGATCTACCTGACCCTCGAGTGGTGCACCATGGGGGAAAATGGAACAGGAGAGTTGGCACCTTCCTGGGTTTTAGACTTACTTATATCATCACAGTAAGCGATTAAAGTTTAATTCTTTCACTTTGGGCTTGTTACTTTAATTGGCTATTGGGACAGACATGTGACAGCTCAACACTCTCTCCCAGCCTAGCTGAGCTCTTGAGCACATACCACCTATAGCATCATCAGTCCTTGATACAGTTTCAACAGTGTGAAAAATACAACAAGCTAAAAGAGAGCGGTCATCAGGGATCTTATAAATGCTTTTCTTCTCAATATTAATCTAGGAAAAGAGTCAACTGGTTTGCTTTCATACGGAAAGGATCCAATTCACACTTATTGTGTTGCCACAGGGTTATTTGATTTCATCAGCTTACTGTTAATATTTGATTAGGAGGGCTTTGGGCTTGATGCAGGTCCCAAATGTAATAATGCGCTACAATGATCATATCATGATAATATCAGAAACTGAAGAGCAAGCTAGGACAGACTTAAACACAGTGGTGACACACACTACTAGCAGAGGTTGGTTAATAAAGCCAGCAAAAATCTGTTGGCTTGACCAAATGGTGAAATTTAAAAAATAACTTAGACAGAAACTACTTACAATTTTCACAGGCAACTAAAAGTAAATTGCTATCATTGCCAAATTCTGGGACTAAGCAAGAAGTCACGTTATTTGTATTTTGGAGGATTTATATTTCACATCTGAGAATATTGGTAGCTCCTATTCATAAGACTACCCAAAGAAAGACATATTCAAACGGGGCCTGAACAATAGCAGACTATGTTGGAGTTGGAAAAAGTGGAGACTCAATCAATGCCTTTCAGTTTGTATGATCCTCACTCAAATATACTTTTGGAAGTATCTACAACTTGCACTTATGCAGACTGGGACTTATGGCAAAAGTCCAACATGACCTCTGGAATATTGGACCAGGAAATTTCCAGGTGTTGCATTACAGTACACACTGAGAAACAATTATTGACTCTCTATTAGGTGTTATTTGAAACTGTGTCTATGATGAAGAACATAAAATAATCTTTAAACCTGAAATATGCATAATGTCTTGGGTAATGATGAAGAAACACTCTAATAAGGAAGGCAGTGCCCAGAAGAGCTTCATACTAAAATGGAAATGGTTCACATACACACATGCCACTGGAGGAATGCAAGGATGTACTCATTGTATTCAAGAGTGGTAGCTTATTTTCCTCTAGGACTGACTTTGGAACCACCTGAGGAGATCACGGATCCTACTACCAAATGAACAGTACCCTATGAATTGCCTTCTATTGACCAACAAAGTTTTCTTGATTTATGGGTGAAAGTTCCAAGGTGGACAGAGAGCATGCTGTTTGGAACTAGGGGGGGAAGTTCTGATTGAAGAGGGTAAGAAAAAACAGCTCAGTGGGCTGAATTGCATGTTGCTTTCCTTGCAGTAAAGGAAGAACTGAGCAACAATAAGAGCCCCAATATATTCCAATGTATGGATTTTCAACAAACGATACTGGAAAACCCTTACACCCATATTTTAAAAAATAATACTTACCTTTACTTTACAACAGTCACAAAATTAACTCGAATCATAAATATAAATGTGAAAGCTAACCTGTAAAACACCTTAATCTTTGGGGGGCTGCCCTGGTTGCACGGTGGTTAAGCTCGTGTGCTCCACTTCGGTGGCCCGGGGTTCATGGGTTCGGATGGGTTCGGATCCTGGGCTTGGACCCATGCACTGCTCATCAAGCCACGCTGTGGTAGGTGTCCCACATATAAAATGGAGAAAGATGGGCACAGATGTTAGCTCAGGTCCAATCTTCCATAGCAAAAAGAGGAAGATTGGCAACAAATGTTAGCTCAGGGCTAATCTCCCTCACCAAAAAAAATGCAACTTAATTTTTCTACTCCTGCATATTTAGCGAAAATATGCAATAGCATATATCCACACAAAAATTTGAACATGAAACTTCAACGTATCTTTTTTTATGACAGCAAAAACTGAGGACAATTTAATTATCCAATAATGATGAAAGATTAAAAATATAATATATCCATACAATGAAATACTACTCAGTAATTTAAAAAGAACAAAACAATAATGCAGCCACAACAGTCAATCCATGCAACAACATGGATTAATCTCAAAATTATTATGTGGAGTAAAAGATGCCAGAAACAAAAGACTGTATAACATATGATTCTATTTCTATAAGGTTCCAGAAAATGCAAATGAATATATAATAATAAAAAGTAGATCAGTAATTGAATGGAGCCAAAACAGGGAGGGAGAGAGCCGACTATAAAGAGGCATGAGGGAACTGTGGGAAGTGATGGAAGCATTCTGCATCTTGAGTGTATATGTGTTTGTGATTTTGACATTTTAGGTCAAAACTCATCAGATTCTAAATTTTCAAATTAATGAAGTTTATTATAAAGGAATTATCACTAACTAAAATGTATTTTAAAATATCTGCCCTGTTGCCCAGAGATCAGGCTAAAAATTTGATCATGCAACTTGAATTCAAATGTTATATGTAGAATGTTCATTGGCCACATGGGCCAAAACAATATCCAGCAGAGTACAACAAAGACAGGGAAATTACATAAAAAATTAACAAGGAATCCACTGGTCTTTATCACTTTCAAGACATGTATTTTTCTATATATTTAAGATAGCAGTCTTTGGGCAAAATAAAAAAGAGTAAATGCTTATGAAGAAGCAAACAACCAGGGTTTTAATTTTAAATTGCAATTTTTACTTAATATTCTTCTCATCGTCTCAACTCTTTTTATCAGTTCTTCTCTTATCAGTAGAACCAAATTTTTCCGAAATTTCTTAGGCTCAAAATTGTGGGCCATCTTCCAATTTCTATTTCTTTTGCAGTCTACATTCTACCTCATTAAATGTTGCTATTATTTCAAAAATATTTCTCTAGAGTCTAATTTTAAAGTATTTATCACATAGATGGTTATAGAAACCTTTTAAACGGTGTTCTTCCAGCTTGTTCTCTGCATTTAATTTATCTTGTTATTGTCAAGACCACTTTAAACTTGTCATCACCAGGAATGACAGCCTAGTATTGGCAAGACAAATCTAAATCACTCTGCCTAATCCATATGCTATACTTCCATGCACTTGTTTAACTCATGACAATTCACTTTACTTCAATTGGCATAGCACTGAGGCAAGTTTTGGCATGGGCTATGAAAATGTAATCTACTAGTGAATGAGAAAAGTAGCATATATGTATTTTTTCATTCTAATAAGTGAGACACAAATGGGAAATTAGAAAAAGCTCAAATCTTGATGCATGGACACTTCAAATCCACTCTGAGGGTCAGTTTTTTTTCCCTACCACTTGGAGGGTCCACAATTTTTTCACCTCTCAGATGACAAAAGTCCTATGATCATTTGGATTGCTAAGAATGGTCTCATTTCAATAATTAAAATGTCCAGTGCAGCATCCTAGAAACATAATTCCATGCACTGATCCAATGTAAAGTTTTCTTCATCCCCCTTCTGTGGCCCGCTTTAGGCTGAAAAACTGGCAGTGGTCAATATGGATATGAACAGCTTCTTTCTTTTCGTAGCACGTACCTGCTTCTTTACTGTAACATCAGAGTCTGTTTCTGGCTTCTCTGGGGTAGGGAAAAGAAAAGCTAACAACAAGTAGGAAAGAACTTAATTGCTATGCAGCCTAGCAATTTGTATGTTGCCTAGCACGGTTGCCTTCTGGATGAGGCCGACGCTCAGGCGAATTCCTTTCCACTTAGAGTGATTTCATGGGCTCTTCTGAATAATCTCCTCTGGGTCCTCTAGAGGTAGCCTTTTTGATATGGATAATTCTGCCCTAGAGCTGGCTTCTTTAAACATCCCCCTCAGCTTTTGCATCTGATAATTGAGTGCCAGTCATCTCCTGGTGGAGAAAGCCCTTGGGACAGGTTGCTTTTCTAAAATGGAAATTAACTCAGAAGAGCTGCCACCTCACCCTATTTTTGGTGGAGATATAGTTCTCAGAGTGCCAGGCTAGTCAGCTAAACAACAGCCTTTCACTTTTAATCATTTTTAGACTCTTTCTTAATACTAGCCTCTAAGGTCCCTTAAAATTGGGGGGCAGATATAAAGCTTTCCAACAGACACCTTACATTAATATTCTCTCACTTGGTTTGATTTGAAGAACATATGTCCTCATCATGAAACGAGGTGTTAAGGAAGGCACAGAAACCCTCTTTCTTCATCTCTGTAAACCACACTATTTTAATGCTTTAATGGACTTCAGCCACTGTTGACAGACTCTCTTTAGTAATACTTTTAAAGTATTACTTTAGTAATACTTTCATACTTTTGAATATGGTCATGCTTGAATATATTGTTTTATGCAAGCCATTAGGAAATCAGTCATAATTAATATATAAAGAGCTCCGTTTCAATATTGTGTTATAAAATGATTACCTTGAAGTTGCATTTTACAGGATATTAAGTTCTTAAGTCAGCACAAAGAGTGAAAATTCATTAGGGTAAAAATTACACTTAAAAAGCTGTCATATCATCCACAAAATATTTTCCATATCAGTTACACTACTTTTTCTGTAATCGAAGTTTCTTTATGGACCTCAATTAATTTTTCAATTTTTTTCTTTAAGATTGTCAATGAAGCTATCATCTGGCAATCTTGACTACCTAAGCAAATCTCTTAATTTACTTTCTCAGTAATTTGCAAACCCTTAAAAACATTCTTTCCATATGTTTTAATCAATGAGCATTGGCAGTTTCAAGCTTGATTACATCTAATGTGGGTTTATATGCCCAAGGAGTAGAACAGTCGGCAGAATCACCACCCCCCTAATTTGCTTCACTCTCTTTCAGTGGAGATAGCTGAATATGAAAAATACATGTGATTTATGTATCAAAGCAATCTCATGATAACTTCCTGTTTAAATGTGTCCCATTGCCAAAATAAAATCCAAACTTTTCACTTTGATTATAATGTGTGCTTTCATAATTAGGTTCTTCCCCACCTTATTGACTAACCATGGTCCACTCCACCATACACGGAATTCTCTAGTCAATTTGTGTCTTGCTTTCTTTTTTTCAAACACGGTACCATAAAGGCTTTGTACTTACATGCCTTCTGTTTAGGAAAACATAATTACCCACTAAAAACCTCCAGATTTTCATCTGTAGTTCTAGAAGTTCATTGAAGTCCTAAAATTGTCCTTGAACTTTCTTGATTGTTCATTATAATGAACCTCTTATCACTCTCTATTACCTTAGCTTTCTCTTAAATCACCTTCCTTTTTTTGTGTGTACATTTTCATTTTCTCTCACACTCCTACCCACTCGTAGGTCAGATTATTCAGAGTAGAAAACTTGCCTGCCATTCTTTCCACCAAATCCCTAGCACCCAGGAGTATTTATTTGAACTGAAATTTAGAATATTTTTCATCAATAATACTACATTTAGGTATATGTTTCCACTTCAGTTTTTCTTCCAAGTCGATGTTTTTATTCTGACTAAATCCCAATAGAATGCAAAAATTGTAATATCTGTTTTTATGTTTCAATTTAGAAAAGAAAAAGTAAGATATAAATAGGTATGAAATAATAAAATTTAACTCAGATTTAAGCATAGCTTGATTTTTTTGGTTAATATTATAATAAAAAAATTAAAAGAATAATGCTTTGAGACACTATTATTCCTTCATTTTAAACATTGGATATGCTGAACAATTTGAAATATTAAATACTTAGTTTATCTGCTTTAGGTGATGAGGTACTTAGAATGCATTCCCAGTATTTTTGTTAAAATTTATTTGGGCATTCACTTTACCTATTCTTGTAACTGAAAGTTTAAGTAAGGCCCTGAACTTCGACTTCAGGGAAAAAACCACCTGGTCCTGCTCTGAGCCACTTACTTTATGCAATCTCCTCTGACCTTACAAGTTGGTAAAATAATAGTCACTTGACCCAGTGAGAGCCACGCAGTACATTTTCTGTGTGAAAGCTAGAAAAGATACCCTTGCTCTCTTCCCTCTAGATCTAAATGAGAGAAAATGTGGGGATTTGACTCACTGTTATCATGTCCATATTTGGATCAAGAGTTAACCAAACACTGAAGTGGAGCAAAGAAGTGAAGAGAGATTATTTTAGTCCTGATGATAGAATTTGAGACCAAATTGTACTTGAAGCTAAACAGATCCCCATGCTATTAAGCTGCGTGAGACGACAGATTCTCTTTTCTTTGCTTAAACCAATTTGGGTTGCATTTTTCATTCCAGCAACAGAAAGTAGCCTAATCAATATTATACTGATAATAAAAAAAATAGAGAAGGTAAGATTTCTACGCCAATCATCTTCACCTTTGCACATATCTTGTTAAAAAGCAATTAATATTAATAATACTAGCTAATATGTTTTGAGCACTTACAATGCAATAAGCATTATAATAACTATTTTATGTGTGTATTTCACTGAATTCTGGCAAAAAAATGCTATGATGGAAGCATTAATATCATCTATATATTACAAATGAAGAAATTAATGCTAAGAAATGTAAGTAACTTGACAAGCCCATAGTGAGTAAACAGCTGCACTTGTACTAATATTTAGAAATATTTGACATGTCGTTCTTAACCATTACTACCTATCTGTTTGGATATTAAGGATATTTGGTACCCTTAATTTTGCTTTGTTACTTTTCAAATTCCTCATCAGTTAATAGTTGAATATTTTAAGTAGGAAATAAATACCATAATTTCTTTACTATGTAGTAGAAATTAAGTAAATTTATGAACCTGTTTGTCACACGATAAAAATTATTTAAAATATAACTAAACATTTCATTTATTCTTGAATAATTTTGTTGCATGTTAGAAACATGAAAGTCACATTACTAGGCACTATTGCAAACCCAAAGATAAATTTGATCCATTCTAAGAGAACTTAAGAATATCTTAATACACATCTGGAAGTAATAATGACTCCAGGTATATACATATCTTACATACCTTGTATTTCCTATTCAGATTATAAAATTTATCATATTTATGAGATTATTAGGAAAGAAAGTATAAAGTGAAAAGTAAATAAGTAAATAAATGGTATCACTTTAAGAGTTTAAAACAGTATTGAGGAGTCATTTAAGAGATTCATAAAGATTTTATGAAGAAAACTTACTGTGAGTCTCTCAGAGAGCATTTATATGTGTTTGCCGTACTGATGGGTGTATGTAAGCCTGAGCCACCTGAAAATGAGAGCTGTAGTATTGACCCAAGACAACAGATCAAAGTAGTGAAAGTTTAAAGGTCAGAGGTAGAGTTTGGGTTAGAAAAGTCAACCTGAATTCATCTTAAAAGATTTCACCTAAGAAGGCTCTTGCCAGAGGGGGTTGGAACCCCAAAACAGAGAGACTGTGTGTGTTGAACTGCTGGAAAATCAAAAGACTAGTTGAAGAAGAGATACTCTCCTTGTGACAAGATTCACCATCAGGTGGGCCAGCAAGAAAGAACAGAATGCACTCATCCACAAGAACATGATAGCTTTTTTATGAAACAATTGGCAAGCCTAGAGAGGATGTGAAACCACATTAGATTAACACATACCAAATAAGAAATTTCTGTACCCTTGTTCCCTTTATCTTTCCAGGCTTGAGGAGCCATTAATTTCAAGATGGAGGAGGATGAGCCAAATGTAAAATATCCCCAATGGAGTCAGCCTTAATCTGTGAAAGGAAGAAGATTTTGCTCTAAATTACGTTTAGAGTATTGATTATTACATAGAACTGGTCCCGGTAATTAGAGACCTGATATTATGTTTGTAATTCAGGTAAACTTAGAACTATTAAATATACGCAAAAATGACAGTGACATATGTAAAGAATCCTTCAGTAAATATTTAAGGGAAAGTGGAAGACAGAAACAAATTCTGTTTTAATAAGTTCCTACAACACATATGTGGAGCATAGCCTGCACACATTTCACAGGATCTCTGTTAAAGTAAAAATCATTGATCTAGGACAGGTTATAAGCTCCCTTAAAATAAAGAACTTCTTCCATTCATTCCTCAATTCTTAAAACACAGATCTTAAATGTAGAAAAATAAACCTAAGGGCAGTGACATTTCTGTATTTTTATAAATTAAATCACTGTAACTTCTAGACTTTTGTAAATACCAGCTTCATGTCAAAGAAATGAGTCTGGTTAGTGAAACTAACAGATGCACTAGAAAAGTTCAGAAAAATTATTCTGCATTCTATAAAAACAATCAAATTAAGGACTCTATTTTTTGAGATGTTTTATTTTCTTTTACAACAATGTGTAATTTCAAAATTTACGTGATTTTTAACCTCTAGGTCTTCACTTTCCTCTTAGCAACCCTATTTCACCCTGGTTCAATTCTTTTCAAATATTTTTTCCTAAAGATTTCCTATCCATTTCACACTCTTGTTTTCCATTCTTATCCAATTTTATTCTCACTTGAATTCTCCTGACTTGCAGTATTTTCGCAGGCACAGTGTGTTATAGGTCTTGAGAATTGGCCTTTATATGTTACTTCTATTTTGCTCTTTGATTAGATTGTCTTACTGATGATAGGATGGAATGTCTAGCTTTGATGGATTATATTAAGGCTATAACTAATGTACTAAAAACTAAATTCAAAGGAAGAATGGATTTTCTAAGCTTATTTATTATGTGGTTTTCCCCCTTTGGTTTAATGTGGATCATATGTTGTTTGCTCTCTACAAACAAAAATCAAAGCTTAAAGAACTGAAGTTTAGGAGGATATGTATTAGGGGAGAGTAGTCTAGAAAGAGAATAGCATGGAAAAAGGAATAGGTACAAAACAAACCTTGGAAGTGATGGAAGATGAAACTGGAGAAATGTTATCTAGATCATAAAGAGTTTTGTCTAACTTGCTAAGTTGCATGTTATTCAACTGAAGCATTTTAAAATTATTACAGACATAAGCAAGGTTGGAAGATCTTAGAAAGTTGACTATGTCAACTTTGCAGAGAATAAGCAAGAATGGTTTGAGGCTAAAGGTAAAGAGACAAGCTAAGGCATTCTCATGGTAGTCTATCTGAGAAATAATGGGAACCCCAACTATGGCAGTAAAAATAAAATACATGACAAATAGTACAAAGGCAAAGAGGTGATAAACGGAAGTATATTACTGTAGATGTCTTATATAATAATGAGTGGTACAATGAAGGCAGAATATGATGTCATAGATATACGTTATATTCTCTTAAACAAATAAAATAACAAGTAGTTATAGAAAAAAGCCAAAATGGGAGATAAAATATAATCATAAGATATCAACTAACTCAAAAGAAGACCGAAAAATGGAAAAAGGAAACAAATCTATGAGAAAAATCGAAAAATAAAGATGATAGATGTAAATTAAATGTGCATATTTTCTATTCCTGTAAAATGAATTACCATAAACTTAGTGGTTTGAACCAAGAGTGATTTATTACGTCACAGTCTCTTTAGGTCAGAATTCCAGTCAAGGATTGACTGGGTTATCTGTTCAGGGTCTCACAAGGCTGAAATCATGTCATCAGCCAAGGCTGTGTTATCACAGTTGGATTCCTATTGTAAGCTCATACAGTTGGTGGCAGAATTCAGTTCCTGATGGCTGTTGGCTGGGTGCCAGCGTCAGCTCCTAGAGATCTTTGCTATGTAACTCCCATCTTCAAAGCCAGCAATGGGGAGTCTCCCTCTTGTTCAACTCTTCAGTAATAATCCCATTTATTTTAAGGGCACCAGTGATTAGACAAGGATCATCCAGGAAAATCTCTTTCTTAAAGTAAACTGTGCCATAAGCATAATCTAATCATAGGAGTGAAATACCATCATATTAGCAAGTGCTCTCACATTCAAGGAGAAGATTTTATATGGGACATGTATAACAGGTAGAGGAATATTGGGACCATCTTAGAATTCTTCCTACCATATTAACCATATCAGCAGTACAGTTAACTGTGAATGGCCTAAATGCCCAAGTTTAAACACGGTGGGAGGGAGCTATCTTAATTTGCAACGTTATGCTGCAGGATCTACAGGCAGAGGCATTGTCAAAAACAATAGCAATTTCAATGGCAAATAATGAGAGAAGGCCAATATCACTGCTTATCTGACGTCTTAATACTGGTTTGGGCAAGCCACAAACCAGATCAGGCAGGAGTTAAACAAGGAGATATGGGCAATGAGAGAGCCAAAATGTGGAAGACTTTTAGTTTGATGTAGCCCAGTTTGTCTATTGTTGCAAATTGGAGGCAGTTCTTCATGGATTTTTCTGCATGTCTTGTATTAGCTTTTGTTCTACACAATCATTCCAAAGATATTCTCATGGCAAACAACATTGAGAAGTAGAGAGAGTTTCAGTCTCTGGCACAAAAGGAAGATTTTGTGCTGTTTTGGATAATAAAGACAATATCTGCCTCTGAGAAGAGATTGGGCAGGTTTGCTAACAACCTCTTATAAGATGGGGGATTTCCTAAGCATGGGGTTACCTCAGGTGTGATATAAGCCCACCATGCAACATGGCATCCATCCATTTGAACCTGGCTCTTCTTTATCTCCACAGGAACTAATGCAAACATAAACCACATAATGTCTGTTATGCTATGGGTAATAAACTTTTCATCATTAACCAAGAAGTCTTTTCTACCACCGATACTCATCTAGAACATTCTGGCAGGCTAACTTGTTAGCTTGCGATTAGGGTAAAATCTCAGACCCATCAGAGTAGTGGTCCACACATATACGTAATATGATGATAAAAAGTACTTTAGCTAAACTGACCAAGAAAAACGAGGAAAACACAAATTAATAAACTCAGTAAATAATAAAATCTATAAACTCCCTCCTGAAAGAAAAGGGAAAAGTTGCTCACAACCCTAAAAAAAAAATGATTATAAGAGAATTCCATGACTACTTTTTTCCAGCAAATTAGACAGTTTAAACTATAGGAACAAATTCCTTGACAGTCACATATCAAAGCTGATTCATAAAGAAATAGAAAATCTGAATAGACTTTTGATAAAGAAAATAATTAGTAATTAATATTATTTCATAAAGATCTCCTGGGCCCACATGACTTCACTGGTGAATTCTACCAAACATTTAAAGGAGAAAATAATGCTAATTATTTACAATCTCTTTCTAAAAATAGAGTAGAGAATACTTCCCAACCTATTCTATGAGACCAGTATTACACTGATGCTAAAACCAGAGGTAAACATCATACAGAAAGAAAACTAAAGAATAAAAGCCCTCATGAATATAGACAAGAAAAAGTTAACAGAATAACAGCAAACTGAATTTAGAAATATATATAAAGTATTATACACCATGACCAACAGGGATTCTTTCCAGTAAGGCAAGGTTGGTTTGGCATTTGAAAATACATTAACACAAAACACTGTATTAGTATAACAAAAAGTATTTGATCATCCAATAGACACAGTGATGCAGAGGAAATATTTGACAAAATCCCCCATTTATTCATGAAAAAAACGCTCAAAAAACTAGGAGAGAAAGGAACTTTCTCAAATTGATAAAAAGCATGTGTGGAAAACCTACAATTAACATCATATTTAATGGTGAAAGACTAATTCTTCCCCCCTAAGATGGCTAACCAAACAAAGATATCTGCTTCATAATTTCTCTTCAAAATTGTATGGCACTTATAGCCAACACTGGCAAGTAAAAGAAATTGTAAATATAGAAGTTAAACAGGAAAAAATAAAATTGCCTTTATGTGCAAACAATATGATGCTATTGTGGAAAACCTTAGGAACATACACACACACCTACAACAACTAATAAGCAAGTTAAGCAAAGTCATGGAATACAAGGTCAATAAACAAAAATCAGTGGTATTTCTATATACTAGCAGTGAAAAATCAAAAAATCAAATTCAGAAAATAATTTCAATCACAGTAGCCCCCAAATGTATAAAATACTAAGGTATAAATCTAAATATTTAACAAAATAGGTTCAAGAACTGTGACTGAGAACTTCATTTCTGAAGTAAACTGCTGAGAGAAATTTAAAATAATCTAAATAAATGGAGAGATAGTCCATGTTTATGATTAGAAGATTCAATATTATTAAGATAGCAATTCTCTCAAGTTATTCTACAGATATAATGCAAGCAATTTCTATCAACATCTATTAGGATTTTTTTGTTTATATCTTGACAAGATAGTCCTGAAATGTATATGGAAGTGTAAAGGCCTCAGCATAGCCAAAATAATTTTGAAAAAGAAGAACATAATTGAAGTACTTTCACTTCTTGATTTCAAAGCTTATTATTAAGCAACAGTAGTCAAGACAGGATAGATACATAGATCAATGGAACTGAATTGAGAATCCAGAAATAAACCTTTACACTTTAGTTCAATTAACTTTTTACAAAGCTACCACAGCAACTAATCGGAGAAATGATAGTCTTTTCCAAAAATTGTTCTGTGACATTTCATATCCGAATACAAAAAGATGAATTTAGACCCATACCTCACATCACACATGAAAAAAAAATTCAAAATGTGTCACAGATCTAAATGGAAGAACTAAAACTATAAAACTAGAAGAATCTATGCATAAAATCATACTAATCATGGGGTAGGCAACAATTTCTTATATATAGCAATAATGCATGAACAATAAAGTAAAAATTGGACTTCATCAAAATTAAAAACTTTTATGCTTCAAAAGACACGTTGTGAAAATAAAAAGATGAGTCACGGACTTCTATCCTCGTTACCTCCAGAGTAACCTCAACATAATGACCAGAATATTCCTTTCAAATACAATTTTGAATATGCAACATATTCAAAGCTCTTCAATGCAATCCCATATCCTTCAAAATAAAAACTGAAGTCCTTACAATGACTTACAAGGCCCTTTTTGAACTGTCCCCTTGTGTCACTGACTTCTTCTCTTACTTCTCCCATCACTGTTCACTCCATTCCAGGCCAACTCACCCAGTTGGGGTTCCTTGTACATGACAGACCCTTGTACATAGCCACGTAAAGTCTTTGCACCACTCTTCCCTCTGCCTGGAATGGTCTACCTCCCCCTACTCCCACATCCACATGGCTCATTCTTGTTCTACTTCTTCATTGTTTTTTTTTTTTTTTTTGAGGAAGATTGGCCTTGAGCTAACATCTGTTGCCAAGCTTCCTCTTTTGTTTTTTTTTCTTTTCTCTCCAAAGCCCCGGTACATAGTTATATATCCTAGTTGTAGGTCCTTCTAGCTCCCCTGTGTGGGACACTGCCTCAGCATGGCTTGATGAGTGGTGATTAGATCCGTGCCCAGGGTCTGAACCTGTGAACACTGGGCCACCAAAGCGGAATGTGCGAACTTAACGGCTACACCACTGGGCCAGTCCCTTGTTCTACTTCTTATCTTTTCTCAAATGTCTCCTTTTCAGTGAAATCTTCCCTGATCACATTTTTTTTTCTTTTTCTTTATTTATTTTATTAATTAATTAATTTATTTTTTGTGAACAAGACCAGCCCTGAGCTAACATCCATTGCTAATCCTCCTCTTTTTGTTGAGGAAGACTGGCCCTGGGCTAACATCCGTGCCCATCTTCCTCCACTTTATATGGGACGCCGCCACGGCATGGCTGACAAGCAGTGCGTCCGCGGACGCCCGCGATCCAAACCCGCGAACCCCGGGCTGCCAAGCGCGGACTAAACCGCTGCGCCACCAGGCGGTTAAAATCAGTACCCATCCCTGTCCATTTTTCCTTACACCCCCCCCCTTTGCTTTATTTCCTTTAGAGAATTTTTCATGTTCTAATATAACACATTATTTATGCATTTTGTTTATCATATGTTTCCCAAGTGGATTAAAATCTCCATAAGAACATGGACTTTTGTCTCTTTATGTTTATATTGCTTTGCCTCATTATACTTAATTCTGTATAAATTCTTTAAATCCATCTTCCAATTTAAATCTGTCTTCAAATTTACTAATTCTCCATTCAGTTTTTTCCAATTAGTGATTTGATCCACTGAGTGATTTGATCCAACCACTGAGATCCTATTTTGCTTATTTTACTTTTTATTTGTAAAAATTTCCCTTTTTTTTTCAAATTTGCCATTATTGTTCTTTATAGTTTCTATGCCTTCCTCAATTAGCCAATCTTATTTTTTATTTCAATGAACATAGCAATAGCAACAGTTACACATCCTTTACCACCTGTGAGTATTGTGGTAGATGTGTTACATTAATAAACTTATGTAACCTTACAACACATTCAGGAGATAGGGTCATGACCGTGACTCAGATGAATAAGCTGTTCTAAGTGCACCTTCTCCAGGATCACACATCTGATAAGTAGCAGAGCTGGGACATAAACATATTAAATATGAATATTTTATATTCTGATGTATGACAACTTCATACATATTTGAAGGCAAGTTCTGATTCTGCTCTTGCTGTTCCTTCAAGCTTTCACTCCCCGTGCCCTATTTTCTTTAGGGGTCTTGTATTTATTTTGTTTTAATTGTAAGCTAATTTTTTGACACTTTTAATATGAAAACATTTTAAGGCATGGATTAAGTTGGGTTCCTACTGCAAGAATTTGAATTGACTTCTGCATCCCAGGACCACTTTACATTAAACTGTCTTCATGAGATTTCTGGAGTGCACAGGAGTCATCACTTCATACCCAAAACTGACCTCATGGTTAGATTGTAATTGTAAACTTTTAGGATAGATATTGTCCCCCAGTCAACACTGAATTTGAAAGAAGCATGTATTTTTGCTCTCCCTCATGTAGGGCAGGTTAACTTTTGTCTATGCTTATATAGAAGTAAGGCCTCTTAGCTCTATGTAGTGGAAGGAAGGGATGTTTCATAGTTCTCTTTACCTCTGGGGAGCCTTGGGCATTACCACTTGTCACCCAATCCCACATGACAAGAAAGTGAAAATTAGGGCTTTCAGAGCTTATAATGAATCTTCAGAGCTAAAGGAAGTTTTGCACTTACATATCTTTCAAATTCTACCTTTCAGTTTTTGGCCAAAGTAAAATACTTACTGTGACACTAGAAGTGCAATACGTTTAAGATTTTCATATTCCATCTGGCATTTCATTTGTTTTTCCTGAGAGGAACATTCAGGACATCTAGAAACACGTCCCCATAATATAGTAAATCTGTTTTTGTGTGTATATCTATGCTTGTTTGCTGATTTTTAATTTTTTTCAATTTCACCAATAATATAATGGAAGACATTTACAAAAGTTATGAAATATGAGGGGAAATGTATAAATTATATAAAATTAAAATTAATTTCTTCTCCAATATTCAGAAAGAAAAATAAAATGATTTGAGACATGTCGAGAATTTTTCTGATGGCAGGCTCATTGCAGATGCTGCAGCGTTCCAATACCACCCTCTGGTGGACATAAATAGGATTTTCCTTCTTTCTACTCAGTTGAGAAAGTAATTTTGTATTGACATTAAGATGTGTTTTTTCGGTTGAATCTATTTGAATTCTACAAAATACAACATATTTTTCCTTTTATTTAGTTTTATATATAAAATAACACATATATGTACATACATAAATCAATGTTTGCTTCACTAAGATAATTTATATAAATGTAATAAAAGATTGTCTGAGAGTTTTAATCTATTTTTACACTTTTCTGTTGTACCTGCTCCCTCAGTCTTACTCTGATACTACACATTTGCCATTCTAACTGCCAAAAACCTCATGCTGTGGATCACTTCTGCTTCCTCTATTAGGAACATATTATCAACAGGAGAACTTTATAGTCGCTCTTTCCATGAAGCAACACTGATCTACCTGCATCTCATATTTTCACAGCTCTGCTATCTGATAACAAGGGTAATAATTAAATCATTATTTAATGGATTTAGTGTGGTGCTTCATAAAGGAGATATTTCCATTTTAATAATTATGCCTCAAGTGGTTTTTTTTTTTTTTAAGCCTCAGTGTTTGACAATTTAAACAGAAGACAACATGACCTAAATATATAAATTAGGGGCCAGCACGGTGGCATAGTGGTTAAGTTCGCATGTTCTGCTTCAGCAGCCTGGGGTTCATGGGTTCAGATCCCAGCATGGACCTACACACCACTCATCAAGCCATGCTGTTGGCGGTGTCCCACATACAAAACAGAGGAAGATTGGCACAGATGTTAGCTCAGGGCCAGTCTTCCTCACCCCCCTCAAATATATATATATAAAAGTTAAATACATGTGTATGAAGTGGGATGTCTTTGAAGAAAATAATTTATGAAACATATAGAAATAGGAGATTTAGGGTGGTGAAGCCATATTTTGCTACTTGCTAACTAAATGTCCTTGGACAAGTTACTTGATCATTGAACTTCTGCTATTTTCATTTATGATAATATTGATAATATTAATCTTACAGAGCTGTTATGAGGATTAAATCACATAATACACACAAACCATTTAGTTCATTGTCTGATACAATCCCCTTCTTCTCCTTGTACAAAATTGAGATTGCTCCCCAAATAAAGTATATTAGGTCACTTTCTGTGGTCACACAAAAACTTTGAATTCTAATTCATAGGTATGAGAAATGAGGGTCACTCTTAATGCCTTAGAAAGAGGGCATCTACCGTAATCACTCTTATAGATTCAAAGCTAGTATGATGTTTGGGAAAGTCTTAGCCCACTCGGGTGGTTGTAACAAAATACCAACAATACCAAAGTACTGCGTAGCTTATAAACAAGAGAAATGTATTTCTCACAGTTCTGGAGAAGTCCAAGATCATGGCATCAGCAGATTCAGTGTTTGGAGATGACTTCCTGGTTCATAGATGGCTGTCTTTTCACTATGTCCTCACATAGTTTACATGGCTAGGGAACTCTGTGTGGTCTCTTTTATAGGGCACTACTCCCATCCATAAGGGCTCCATCTTCATGACCTAAGCACCTCCCAAAGTCCCCACCTTCTATTACCATCATCTTTAAGGGTTAAGATTTCAATATATGCATTTTGGGAGGACACAAACATTCAGACCATAACAAGTAATATACCAGAATTTGAAAAAAATGTCCATCTAAATAAACAGTGTATGTTGAAGCTCTTAGCTTATTTTAAAGTTGTATAGATTGGAGTTATTATTGTTTCTTTTGCTACTATATTTAATAAAATCTGAGAAATAATTTTAAGAACTTTTCCTAATAGAATGCCTGTGGACAAATTAAATGAAATTTTTAAAAATTATTATTATTTTCAAAATCAAGATAGTGCCTTTCCCTTCTGTTCCCCATAGAGATGTAAGGACAATTCACATCATGGTGCTTTTCAAATGCTGAAAACTTTTCAGGGAAAAAGTTTCTCTAAAATAATAATAACAATAACACTGGTTTAAAAAGCAGTTTACCTACAAATAACTCAAAGCTTTTCAATCAGTATTTGTTAGTCTGTGATGATTTGAGCATGTCAGGATAGAAGGAGGTAGAATAAGGTTTATCTCTTAGGGCCATATCTAAAAAGATTAAACCTATTTCCAAGCTGGGTTTAAAGTGAAAATACTACACAGGATTTACTTTTTCCTGTGGAAATATCTGTAAATCAACCCTCATCATATAATGACCAAACCTGATAGTAATAGTTGACACGTAATAAATACTGCTAGTTCACCGCAGTGTTCTAAGTGTATTGTATATGAATACATTCATCCTCATTACAGATCTTTGAAGTAGATAGCATTAATCCCATTTTTCAAATGAGGAAACTAAAGCATAAAAGGTTTAAGTGACAAGCCAAGTAGATATTAAGTGATATTAAGTAGTAGAGCTAGGGAGTTCTGGCTACAAAGCATCTACAACAGACTTGGTTTCCAGCCCACTTGTAAAGCCAGTTCATCAGCTCTCTGTCATCAATTACTCTTGCACTGAATTTTTAAATGAAACAGAATGAACACATGAAGTATTTTAATAATATTGACACTTTTTTTATCAGAACAATTAAGTTAGGAAAACTAAAAATTAAAAACCCACACGTAGGGGCCAGCCCGGTGGCACAGCGGTTTAGCTCACGCTTGGCAGCCAGGGGTTCGTGGGTTTGGATCCCGCGCACCCGCTGATGCACTGCTCATCAGCCATGCTGTGGCGGTGTCCCACATAAAGTGGAGGAAGATGGGCACGGATGTTAGCCCAGAGCCAGTCTTCCTCAGCAAAAAGAAGACGACTAGAAACGGATGTTAGCTCAGGGCTGGTCTTCCTCACACACACACACAAAAAAACCCCATACATAATCCACAATGTGTATGATTCAACAGCACAAATTATTTCTTTAAACAATGAGAATATCCCACTTTGTTAACATCCTCAAAAACACTGAAATAAACATATTTCAAAACTATAAAACGTATTTTGATGATATATTTTTCTTGCTGTTTTATACATAGCCAGATTTTACAAAATAACAAGTTTACTCATATATATTTGTCTTAATACTTAGTCTGATATTTAATAAGATAAAGAATTGCACATCGTTTAATTACTATGACAGTGTTCGTTTTATTTTGGATCCATTTATGATTATCATAAACATGTAACCGCATTCTCATTGGGATGAAATGCTTCTTTACTGACAATCTAAACCTTGCTGAGATTTGTGAACTCCACAATATTCTGCTTAATTAAGTAGTTCTATGACCACATCTTTGGCTAGTAGAGTATAGCTAAGTTTTGTGTTTTAGAATCTTTCAAGTCAAACCTAATAACTTTTAAGAAACTGCACAGTTTAGTCTAGTACTAAAGAAGATATTGTGTACACATAATTCAAACAGTGTAAATACCTTTCTCAAAAATACATTAAAAAATTGACCTTTATGTATAAGCTATAAAGGTATAGTTGAATTTAAGAAAAAAAATTAAAGATAACCTGTGGAAAATAACACACAGTCATTTTTATTAAAAATTAGAAATGCATTGATGTGAGAAAAAGCAAATAATCCTAAAGCAATATTATCTAAATTAAGGATGTAACAATCACTTAAAATGTTCTGTATATAAGAAACTTTAATTTTCATTAAATGCTTAAGTTATACACACCACAAACAAAACAAAAATAATAGACAATTCCTCAGGTTTTTATCATGCTTAGTGTGATGAGAAATCCCAATTGTTATGTCCTGATTGTTTCATTAATCACTTTTCTTTCTGTGCACACTTTCCTCAACAATTCTGGCAGTGTTATTTGTTTCCCATTCTCTACTAAGATAACAGATTTACACAACAGAAGATTTTATTCGACTGTAGTAGAGAGTATATTGGATGGGGACCAACACTGAAAACCAGGTGAAAAGACCAGCTATGAGACTGTTGCAATAGTCTTGTTGTGATTATTCTTTTCCCAGGAAGAAAGGAATTGAAAATATTTGAAAGTAATTTGTTGAAGTAAATGGTAAAAGTAAGAAAAAACACTATATTTCTGTCTTGAGCAACAGGATATTTGAAGATAGAAACACAGGAAAAGAAGGTTTTAGAGGTGGAGAAAGAAGTTTTTTTAATTTAATTTTTAAATAAAAGTTATGTATATTTAAGGTGTACAACATGATTTAATATACAAATACAATGTGATATATACATAGTCAAGCTAATTAACACATCATATCCTCACATAGTTACCATTTTTATTGTGTGATGAGAGCACCTGAAATCCACTCTCTCTGCAAATTTCCAGTATTCTCTACAGTGTTCTTAACTATAGTCATCATGCTGTACATTAGATCTCTAGACTTATTCATCCTACATAACTGAAATTTTGTACCCTTTGACCAACATTTCCCCATTTCCCCCACTTGCCTGCCCCTGGTAACAGATTCTACTCTCTGCTTTTATGTATTTAACTTTTTAAATTCCACAGGTAAGTGAGATCATACAGGTTTTTGTATTCTTTTTGTGTCTGGTTTATTTCACCCAGCATAATGCCCTTGAAAATGATTTTTTGGATATGACACCAAAAACTTAGGCCACAAAAGCAAAACTAAACAAGTGGAACTGCATCAAACTAAAAAGCCTATGCACAGCAAAGAAAATACCCAACAATGAAAAAGCAACCTACAGATTGGGAGATACTATTGCATACCATGTATCTGATATGGGTTTTTTTCCAAAATACTTAAGGAACTCACACAATTCAAGAGTAAAAAAATGAACAACCCAGTTAAAAAATGGGCAAACATGAGTAGACATTTTTTCAAAGAAGATATACAAATAGCCAACGGGTATCTGAAAAGGTGCTCAACATTTCTAATAATCAGGGAAATGCAAATCAAGACCACAACGAGATATCATCTTACACCTGTTAGGATGGCTATTATCAAAAAGATAAAAGAAAGAATTTAGTTTTGATGGGTCAAAACTGTTTCCAACAAAGTTAAAATTACATACCTAGCACTCAAGAAAGAGATCCTGGTTAGAGTAACCAATTTGGTGTTACTCTGCATATCGATAGAAACGAAAATGTAGAAATTAAATAGTATCATCCAGGGAGTTTGTAGCGACCAAGAAAAGAAGAAAGCTTTTCAAGAAAAGGAGTCCCACCCAATTAAAAGCATTTATCAAGGCTCTGCTTGCATCCCACTGGCTGTGTCTCATTTGGCCGAAGGCAATCACAGAGCCAAACTCAGAGAAATGAAGAGTATAAGGGAAAATACTCAAACGTGTAAATACCAGAAGGTATGGGTCATTGGAGGCCACTGATAACACAGTCTATTACAAAAAGCAGTCTATTATAGAAGTACAAATGACTGCTGTAGAATTTATTGTTGTAAGTTAATAAGACTGTAGTTGTTATTTACAACTCCCTATTTTCACAATCCATTCTATGTTTCCTTTGTTCTCAGGCAGGAACTCAATTGGTCACCTCTCCCTGCAGAGAGACCCCAGATTTTGTTACTGAAGTCTGTGAATCGTCCATGGTCCTGCCTATCCTTGTTTGCCATAATTTTCCCTTAACTTCCTATTGAAAATGGAATTATGAATGGAGGCCCAGATAATCCTTTGAAATTCAGACATATGGTCCTTCCTGACCATATTAATAGTAGCAACCAGACTTTCCTTGCTAATTAGAATCAAATATTCCAATGAGTACAGTAGCCTCCTTCTTTGCTTGTTGAATCAATGTAACAAAAGCACAAAAGGGTACAGTGGTAGTTTCAACTTCCAGTTCAGTGGAATTTTATTTGTGGTCCCTGATGGAGACATTCCTCCCTTGGCAACCAAGAGCTCCCAATGAGAAGAACTCAAAGTTTTGAGGACAGGAAGCAATAATGCCATGGGTGGTTATTGAGTGTAATGGTTAAAAGGATCTACTCTTCCTTTCACCCCTTAACTCTCAGATTCATGTATTCTGGATATGCAATAGATAGTGCCATATAATGAGTGCTGATTAAAAGTTATCTACTTTACTTTTCAAGATAAAACTCTGTACTTTCCTGGGATGTCTTCTGAACTGTTGGTGTGACTGTCGTCCATGCCACTGTTTTATAGGCCATTCCACTGTTGTATTAGGTTAGCTGCTTCTGAGTGGTAGCTTCCATTCTAAAGGGAAATCAGGGTAGTTCACTAGGGCATCTGCTACACAGAGCAGGAAAGGACGGTAACAACTGAGAACAGAGTGGAAAGTAGTAGAGAAGAGGAAGTGGGAGTGAAGTATCTAAATACTTGGGAAACTAAGAGACTTGTGGATTAGGGTGAGGAGGGGAGCACTGCATACTACTGAAAAGCAATGATCTATAGGCTTTTCTAGAGTCAAGACAGAAGCCTGCCTTCACCTACTGAGGGATAAATGGAAAAAAAACTAAGTAAGGTAGAAAATCACTCATGAATCTTCAACCAGTTGAACGCTATATGGATTGCTAAAGGCGAATGAAACCTCATACTTTACTATTTGAAAGCACGTCACTATACACAGCCTACATTTAAGGAAGAAAGAGTTAAGCTCCACTTCGCTGAGCAGAGTATATGTATAAATTACTTGGAATTCTCCTGGACAGGAGACTTGTCTCTTCTCCTCCATGTTTTACTTCTTAAATTATTATTTTATATCAGTATGAACTCATAGATATCTCTTTTATACTTTGAGTTATAATCCAATTCTACACTATTTTATTTCTTTCTCAAATTGCCCCAACTTTTGTCATTGGGAGCAATATTAGTTGGGGTCTTGTTTTTCTTTGACACATCCTTATTCTTTTTTTTTTTTTTTTGAACCTTTCCTTACTTTATGCTCATCTTGTATGTTCCCTGCCCCACCTCTAGAATCAGCTGTTTGTCTAAGGAGACTTGGTTCTTCTTTCTGGGGAGGCAGCATTGTATTAGAATCCAAGATCTGGGAGCTGGGTATGCTTTTTACGACTAGAGTGCTATTACATGTAGGCCCTCAGTGGATGAAGTATACTAAAACATATATACACACAGATAAGAGAGTTATTTGTGTATCTATTAATCTGTATCTAAATGTCTCTATTAAGCTATACACAAGCTCATACTGATTCTAATCCAATTCCAATTTGATTCTAATTCTAATCCAATACCACAGATTCACTCTGCATTCCCCTCTTGTTTATCTGTAACTTCCTTCTCTGAAAGTGAGAAACTGGCTCCTAATATTTGCCAACAATTTACTCACATATTTGGTCCTAGAGTATACGCGGCAGTTTTAGAGTTGTTAACCTCTATTTTTGTGATACAAAACTTTACCAACTACAGTGTTTATATATAGTTCCTTTTATTTTTTGACTCATAGTTTCTAGTTAAAACACAACTTTCCATAGTGACTTAGGTCAGCACTTTCTTTCCCACTCCTTTCAGTGAGGTGATGACATGTTTTAATAGTGTTTGATTCTCTTTTTCACAGTCAGCATTCCATCCTGGGACCTCCTGATCTCCTGGTTGATTTTTTAAATTTATGTATATTAAGGTTCTTTCTTAATGCTAAAAGATCTATGGGTTTTAAAATGCATAGCATCATTTATACACCATAAATTCATTTTGAGTACAGATTAACATGTCTTATCATGGACCCAATAACTTAGCCTTAACGTGTAATAAAGGAAGCAATTGAAAGGACTATAAAGAGAAATAGACAAATTCACAATCATAGTGTAAGACTTCAACACTCTCTCAACTGCTGACTGAAGACCCAGGCACAGCATTACTAACAATAAAATAAATCTGATGAATACAATTAAAAAGTTGGGCTACACTTAAGAGTGACAGAATTTACATTGTTTTCAAATGCACATGGGACCATTTACCACAGGAAACCACATATTGGGGTGTTAAAATTTCTCAAAAAATTTCAGAAGATTGAAATATTTCAGAGTATGATCAACAGATTGAAATTAAGCTAAAATTTTACAGCAATTTTTAATTTATAACTAGACAATCTCCAAATCCCTACTAATAGAATACATTTTTAAATAACCTATGGGACAAAGAAGAAATAAAATTAAAAATTTGAAAATGTTTTAAGTGAAAGGTAATGAACACATGCTAAAGCGAAACTTTTGAAATGAAGATAAAGTTGTGCATAAAAGGATATTTACTGCATTAAGTGCATCTATTGGAAAAGATGAGAGGCTATACAGCTTTTATCTCAACAAGCTAAAACAAAAAAAGAAAAAAGCCAAAGCAAGATGGGAAGGAAAATAATATTAAAGAGATGGGGAGAGATCAATAAACTGGAAAATGAACATTCAATAGAGAAAACTGACAAGGCCAAAGTTGGTTTCTTGAAAAGTTTGATACAATAGAGAAATATTTAGCAAATCTGATTTGAAGAAAGAGTGAAGGATAAGAGGAAGGGGGAGAGACAGAGATAGAAACAGAGACTGAAGCAGAGAGACAAGAAACCGTTGGGGTGAAAAGGGGACAGGCATTTACAAGCATCTAAATATAACAAGGGGATATTCCACATGATCTCCTAATATTTTTGGAATGCTGATGATATGCACAAATACTTGAAATAAAGCAACTTACCAAACATTACAAAAAAATAATGTAAAAATTAGGAAATCTACTAGCAATTAAATTAATTTAATTATTCATTGAAAATCGTGCAAAAAGGAATACATTGGGGCCGGCCCGGTGGTGTAGTGGTTAAGTTCGTGCACTCCACTTCAGTGGCCCAGGGTTCACAGGTTCAGATCCTGGGCACAGACCTATGCACCACTTAAGCCATGCTGTGGCAGGTGTCCCACATGTAAAGAGGGGAAGATGGGCAGAGGTGTTAGCCCATGGCTGATCTTCCTCAGCAAAAAGAGGAGGATTGGCAGTAGATGTTAGTTCAGGCTAATCTTCCTCACCAAAAAAAAAAAAAAAAGAATAAATTAAAAAAGTATTTACTAGACCTCTGTATTGAACATTTCAAACATTATCACAAAGAATTTAAAATGACCTAAATATATAAGAAGACATATCATATTCATAAATTGAACAACTAATCCTTAACTCAATCATCTCCCAATTGATTGATTAAATGTAATGCCAACAAATATATCAGCCCCAGTGTGAGCATATATATATATAGTGTGTGTGTGTGTGTGTGTTGAAATTGACAAGATCATGGAAATGCAACAGGACAAGGATAATCGTAGCAAATTGTTTTCAAAGATAGGCAGATCAGCTCCTTCCATCTTTGTTTGATTTCTGTCTTTTCCCTTCTGTTGCTCAATATGTGGGTCTATTTTCCTTTCTCTTAAATTTGGCCATTTTTTCTTCCTTTGAGCAATAACACAAGGTAGAAAATATAAGGAATATAAGGAATCTTGAAGTCTCTGCTTTTGTCCTCATGAAATGTTACCCTGATATGTCTCATTGTGAAGAACTCCAGGATAAATGAGAGACCCAGCTGTCCTAGCTATTCTTATTGAGTCCACTACCTAGTCTATCCAATCGTATAAATGAGCCCAAACAAAACCAGCTGAGAAACACCTCAGGCAACCCACAGAATCATGAGAAATAACAAATCATCGTGTTAAGCAGCTGAATAAGAAAGACATGAGAAAGAAATCTGTGCTTATGGTTGTGTACCACTAGGTTTCTGAATGGTTTATTACACAGCATTATTGTGAATATATCTGATTACACAGAAGTTGTCACAAATGTAACAAATATTAAAAATATGTGATAGTGGTGTTAAGAAACCATGGTAGGCAGCAAGACATCTGTTAGAGAAATTTGGAAAATCATGCTCCATGTTAAGTAGTGGCAAAATATTTGGTAAGACTGTCATCCACCTTAAATTGCAAGAAGAGAAAATCTCTAAAACCTTTTGGTGCTGGAGGGAAAAATGTGTGGCAGAATGTTGAAAGGTGAATTGGTTGCTAACTGACTGTATTTGATAAAATACTATAAGAAAGATATGACACCATTGTGTCTGCAGAATTTAGGAAGAATACAGAGTTTGGAACTTGCATGATTGAAAAGAAGCTGTTTTTCACCAAATCAAAGGTGTAGCTATTACAACACAGACTTAGGAAGAAGGCTGAATGTTAGATGCTGCAGTAAAACATGGCCTCAGTAAAGACCTAGCTAACCTTTTAGAGAATTCTGAAGGGATCAAAGTGATGTCTATTAAATCTTTTCAATTGGAAATAAGGGCTCCTAGAAAGAGAGATCATGGTGCCACAGAACCTGATTCACTCACAGTACCTTAGTTAGGTCTAGAGAAAGAGTTGTGTTTCATATGAATTGTGGGGACTATTTGTACATAAAATCGATTGCAATCAAATACATGGAATATCCACAGTTTGTTTGAGAAGCCGGTATTGGCAAATCACCTCTAGCCTGGAATATAAGAAACTGAGATTGTTTGAAATATACAAAGATTTCTGGGTCTTCAAATTTCTACGGACAGGAAACTATCTGAAAAAGCTACTAGGCTGCAAAAAAGTGGGGAAGTGGGGCTATTTTCCAACTTCCTATTTAGAAGTGCCAAGTGGAACAGTGGAAAAGAAAAGACACCCCCTCTAATGCTGCCAGACAGCAGAACCAGGAGCTACAGATGCAATGGATGAGATAGTAATATCTTGGAGGCAGAACCAGGGAACTGAGCTGAGCAGAATTTCGTATAAGCTGTGGATTACTAACTGCTCTGTGCCACCTATTCTTCATCTTATAAATGACAATGTTTATTGTGGTCACCCTATTCCTCTTCTACCATCATGTAATTGGTATACAGGGAAAAGATAACAGGTCTTTCTAATTAATAGCTGTTTGAATCACGAAAGTCTCATAGGGGCCTTATATAGGGATTCTCTTGAAATTCTACAGCTTGAGCCTGTTGGAGTGATTGGATGAAATATTGGATGTGTGTTGGATAAGTGCAAAAAGTCGGTGTCTAAGAGAGGAAATGACATATGATAGCACTGTGTGGAAGGAAGAATAAAGAGGGTAAAAATAATGATTTGCCATGAGATTAATTGTAGCTAATTCTAATCAAGGAGGGGAATGAAGGCATAGGAGTGGATGCTTCATGATAGAAAAAAGTGGTGTCAGTGTGCTCAAGGTCTTAAAAAAGTCAAAGAAATACTAGAATGATAGTACTAGTATATAGGAGCTGCAGTGCTAGGAGTTTAAGATACCTGAAAGTGAGATTTTTATAGTGGGATAGTGTTGTCAATGATATGATCATCAAGAATATAACCATGGAAGAGGACGACTGTGATGGGGTTAAGAAAATATAATTAGAATTTTAGCGCCTGACCATCTAATATAGATGCTAAAGCCACCAAAGTTGGTGAAGGATGGGAATGTGGAAAGAAGACAGGAAAAAATTGCTAGAATTATCCAGGAATAGGGTCCATGACTCAGGTACCTCTAGATGAGAGAAACAATGCAACAACACAGATGGTAATGTGTGATGGCCTGAAGGTGGAGGGGAAAACACTTTGGAAAGAGCAATGGTGAGCAATATCTTCCAGGCTCTGAGTATGCAAGATTTTAGAGGAAAAATAAATTGCCTCACTAAGGCATTAGTAAATATTTGCTACTATTACTGTTATTGTTACCACAGCTGTTGCTTTTTCCCCCTTCTTTAGCAGTACTTGCTGTTATTAAAGAGAAACCACAGTGATATTGTTTCCTTTCATGCTATATTTGTGTCCACAAACCACAATAGGCATCTGTATTAGCTTCCTAGAGCTTCCATAACAAATTACCACAAACAGGATGTCTTACAGCAAAAGAAATTAATTGTATCACAATTCAGGAGGCCAGAAGTCTGAAATCAAAGAGTCCTCAGGGCTGGTTCCTTCCGGAGGCTCTAAGAGACGACCTGTCCCTGCTTCTCTCCTTGCTTCTGGTGGTTGCTGGCCATCCTCGCCGTCCCTTGACTTGTAGACACATCACGGGAATCTCTGCCTCCAGCTTCACATTGCCTTCTTCTCTGTGTTTCTGTGTGCTCTTTTCTTTTTTTATAAGGACACTTGCATGGCATTTAGGACCCACCCTAAATGAGAATGATCTTATCTTGATCCTTATATTAATTAAAATATTGTAATTATAATAATGCAAAGACCCCATTTCCAAACAAAGTCACATTCTGAGATTCCAAGTAGACGTGAATTTTTGAAAGACAAAATTCAACACACTGCAGTCTGCCCTTTCGTCGAGACAAGGATCCTTGTCATCCTCATAACTCATCAGCCAATGTGTGCTGTAGCATAGCAGGTGGCGAGCTCGGCAGTAGGCAATTGCAGTGCTGTCAAAAAGTAACTGAAATATTTTTTTAACTATAGAATTGACTTTACTACTTGCTTCCTATAAAGATAGCTGATGAATTTTAGCAAACAAATTTTTAAAAACATGAGGTATTATGTATTTTTAGAAAATCTTTTTCTTCTATAGGAATTGAAATGTTAAATGGAGACAGATACTACCCTGAAATGAAAAAGTATATGAAAGCGATTACAAATAGATAGATGCTCAAGTAACTATATTAGGTATGACTGAGTTCAAAGTAACTCTGAGAAGAAAATGAAAAAAATTAAAATGGGTAAGACAACCCATGGAAGCAGGGTGCTACAGAAAACAGTGGAAAGCATTAACTGAAAATATTACTATAGAACCAAGGCTATTTTATGATGAGTATGAGAAGAAATAATTCATTACAAGATAGTTATCACCCAAAGGCTAAGACACAGCTGAATATGACTGGAAAAAAAATCAAAAAGCAAAATTTAGGAAAATAGTTTCTATACAAATAGGAGAAGAAAGACCAGTAAGCAATAGAAAATAAGTAGCAGCTGAATAGAAAACTATAAAATTGTACTCTTCATTTAAAAAAGGATATTTCAGAATGTGCATTGATTATGAATTTAATTTTTAAGGAATGTTCAAATGACATATTTTTACGTTAGGTAAGTTGTACAGATTGAAGATCTTTCCCAAATGGAAATATTTTCTATTTAGGTACCACTATTTAGCAAGTGACAGCTATAAATGTAAGACATAAGTACAGTGGCCATATCTCCTGGAAAATGTTAGAAGTCATCTGAGAAAATACTTTTGTGCGATATCCAGGTATGATTATCAGGCTTGATGATGTAGACAGGATCAAATACCCAGAAATTTCTGTTCTTGTGAGGGAAGTGTGACTCACAGTTGATCTAGTTCAACAGTGAGTCACTGCTTGATGCACACAGTCTCAGCAAGAGGTAATATAGCTTTCAGCTGAGGGCTTTCTGTGATGACTTTAAGTTCCCATTTTAACTTTAGGAAATATGACTTTCCAAAATTTCTTCTTTAGTTTTTATTAAAATAAATAATTTTATAGGAAATATGAAAAGTGTAAGAACCCCAGAAATAATTACTTTTAGTAAAAATAATAACCATTAGTAAAATAAAGATAGTTAGCAAATAGTCTTTGGGACCTGTACAGAAAAGTTAAGAAATAGATATGTCAGGACACCCTAGGTTGAAATGTCGTTGAGTAAAACCATTAAAGAGCAGATCTTAAGTAAGAGATTTCATAAACTACTTATATGTTCTAATATGTAGGTAATATGTTACAAAGTTAGGAGAAGAGCAAGAAGCAATTAAAAAGCCAAAAACTGTAGAATGATTTTTATTTATATAAAAAACATAGGAAGTGTGCAAAATTCATTTGTTGATGTGAATGAAGACAAAAACGTTATAAAAATTAATTTAGCCAATAAGAATTTTTTAAACAGCCCACAAACTAATAAGTGTTACTTCATCACTGAAAGAAAAATTAAGATGTTTCATTATAAGTAAAATTAAAAAACAATCAAGGCCAGCTCTGGTGGCCTAGGGGTTAAGTTTGGTGTGCTCCACTTCAGCAGCCTGGGTTTGGTTCCCAGGCAAGGACCTACACCACTCCTCTGTCAGTGGCCATGCTGTGGCAGTGGCTCACATACATAAAGGGGAAGATTGGCAATGGACATTAGCTTAGGGAAAATCTTCCTCAGCAAAAAAAAAAAAAAAAATTCACAATCAATCTATGAGTGCATTGAGGAATGTTAGATGAATGTTTGAAATTTCTATTTTAAAATTTATGTCAAGGTCTGGGAGAAAATGACTACCATTAGCTTTTATTTATCAAGTATAATATATCATTATGGGGAATTTGTCACTGTTGAAACATCAATGAGTCCCAGTGACATTTTATATTTCAAAAGTGTTCTGGTAGGTAGTAAAACAACATTCAAGACAATTGATAAAATAAGTTGGATTTGAATACTATTGAATTCTTTACTGAAGGATCCGGCTATGACTTCTTCAAATGAACATGATATATCAAATTGAGGACATGGTCTGTTTCCTTTTTTCCTATATGGGGAAGGAAATAAACCCTCTATTTGTTTTTCTTTTATTTATTTTTTTATTAATAGGAACAACTAATAATAGGATTCTTTTAGGTTAGGACTGAAATAAAATACATTTTGGTCTGACAAGATACATATTCTTAACTTTGGAAAATATCATGCAATCTTTCTATTAGTAAAAAAACTAGCTTCATCTGGTTAACTGGTGATTGGAATACATAGAGACACGTCTGAAAGGACAATATACTATATGATCCTATGTATTTATAAAATAATTTCAAAATCTTCACCTGTGATATTGAAAGTATACAAAAAATCTCATGTTTTCCTGCCAAACTTATATGAAATAATGTGTATAAATGAATGGCATATACTTTTGAAACAAAATATATCCAGGCCAACTGGTAACAACCATTAATTTTCTAATTAGCAGAAATAAAATAAATTATTCAAGAGTTTAACTATCTACTATGTGTTCAACACTGAATTAAATATGGAGTGGAGTTCAGTAGAATACACAAAATATGATGTTTGTTTTAAGAAACTAACAAACTGTCAATTTAGGGCTGGAGATATAAAGAGTGAATTATGTTACACACCATTATTTTAAGTTTTGAGTTGCACAGTACGGGCTATAAGTGCAATAAGAGTTTGGAGTATTAGGATAAGAATAAAAGGAATGGCCAAAAAAGAAAGGATTTATCTTCAGAAAAGTGGATTACAGTCAAGAGTGTATTCCCTGTGAGTGCACTGAAAAATGAGAAGGCAAGAAGAGAGGAGCAAACCCATTTTTACAGTATTTGATGAGAGAATCAAATTAATTGAAGGGCTGGATCCATATTTTTATGATATGACTACATAAGAAATGCTTCAGAATCTCAGTGCAGTAATTATTTAGATGGTATGTGGTGTGAATAATTTGAAGGTTTTTTTCCCTTTCAAAATTGGTATCATACTTTACTGTGATCATCTGCTTAATTATCTAGCTTCCATGTGAAAAAATAGGCTCCTTGAATAAAGGGACTGGGCATATCTAGTTCTCTGCACAATTATTAGAATCTATTACAGCCTCAGGCACACAATAAACAAATATTCAATGTTTAATCAATGAAGAATATGATTAGATATGCACAACATTTAAAGAACTATAGAGAAATGCAAGTATAAAGTATGATGTAGAGAGAACCAACCAAAAAACAGAGAAGTTATTTAGAAATTTGTTAGAGTAATAAAATTGTAAAGCAATGAACATATTGAAATATGGTGGTTATAAACAATGAAAAAAGAAAAAAAAATCCCGTCAAAGAAAAAAATGGTTGGGTTTGATACTGAAATGACATATAGAGATAAGAAAAAAATGAAGTGTCAGCTTTTAATGCCTTTTATCCTTGCTGTTAAATATTGTAAGAGATATAAAGAAGTAAAAGATAAAATCCTGCTGTCTCATTTTAGGGATTTAAGAGGTGAGCACTACTTCAATTAGTGTGTAAATAACATGAGAATGTTCCAGAAAGGACGTTCATAAGCAAGAGCTGTGGTGGGAATACAGTTGTGTTCTGAAAGGTGAATTGCATTTCCATTGGTAGAGATTGGGTCTAGAAATACCCACATAGATAAAATGGGTTTAGTTAAAGCACAGAATTAGGTAAAGACAAGATTTATTTGGAGACGGTAGGCAGACATGATTGTTATCTATCCAACAGATTCCTTTCTTTTCTTCCATAAATGAGCCCTGGTTTGATTTTAATATCAGGAGGCCATGTAATTCAGGGAATACTGGGCCCCTACTCAGGCAAGAAGTGAATTTTGAGTAATAGTGGAAATGACATCCTCTGCCAGTGACACAGTGACATGTGGCCCAGTTCTTGGTAGTAAGACAAGATAAAATTTTGGAGAGGATAGGCTGCTAAGAAACATTTTCTATACTTACAAATAGGGACACAGAAAGGGCTTCTCCTTTTCTCTGTGTTCTTGAAATTTTTCCAAGTGGCACCAAGTACTGCCATAGTCACTGCAATCATGAGTTAGAAAACCTGTATACTGTGTCCGGTGGAGTGGAGAGATAAAGTTATTTTGGGAATTTGAGTGTATTTGGGATACTGACATAACTCGGAACTTCCTGGTATATGCACTTACACATTTTCTTTATTTGTAAGCCAATGTGTGTTGGATTTTTAAGGCAAGTATAATTATTCTAACAGAAAATGAAGGGAAAGTACATGAATTTAGTTGGAGAGTATAGTTCACATTGTCAAAATTTATAAACAAATGTTAAGTATATATTGAATTTTTATGTATCCAAATTCTATGCCTAGAATACTGAGCATTGAAAAAGCTAGGAAAATTTGATAGTGTGCAGATAATTTGAATAAAAAGATACTGAGTTTTATTTTGGACATTACTCATCATCAATGAAGAAAGAGAAATTTAATGGGCTAAAAACGTATGGAGTCAATTTGAGAATCAAATTTCTATGGAATAGAAATAAATGTGGAAACTAGATGGTTCTTTCTCTTATTCACCAAAAAGCATAAATATATGTTTGACTTGAATTGATTATAAGAAACATGATTAAAATGTCTCCAAATATTGTTTATTGATGACTTTCAGTTATTTTCATATATTAAAAGTCTTTCTAAGTTGCTCTCTAATTTGAACAAATTTAGTAAAATGTGTCCTAAACTTAATCGGTATCTTGTTTGTTTGTTTTGGTGAGGAAAATTGGCCCTGAGCTAACATCTATTGCCAATCCTCCTCTTTTTGCTTGAGGAAGAGTGGTCCTGACTAACATCTGTGCCCATTTTCCTCTATTTGTAGGTGGGATGCCACCACAGCATGGCTTGATGAGTGGTGTAGGTCCATTCCTGGGATCCAAACCTACAAACCCTGGGCCACCAAAGTGGAGCACACCAACCCAACCACTGTGCCACCAGGCTAGCCCCTTAATTTGTATTTTTGCCTGAAAATTTTTATTAGCCTATTAAATATTAAACAAGCTCTAATTTATTATAAATGAAGTAAAGCTATATTGATAAAACATAATAAACTAGGCTAGCACGGCTGAGTTATGCTGTGTCTTGTCTTGATATCCCACCCAGAAATCACATAATTATCCCATTGATGCACATACACACACACATACATACACATACTTGTGCACACACCCATGAAAAAAGTAGTCATATAAGCTGTGGAGATATATTTACCTTTTAACATTACAATGTCTAATTTTACTGTCATATCAAGGACTGTTTAAGATGACTGGAGAGATGGATAGAAAATATTAGAAACATGGGAATATGCATATATTTGGGGCCAAGAGGAGGAAGTAGTGTGGATGAAATGAGTGTATCAGAGAAGGGATAGTATAGACTACCACTAGGAAGACAAGGATTGTGCTGAATTTCAAATCTTCTAAGATAGTGTCCAAGAAAAAAAATGAACTGGATGTTTCCCAAAAGGTCAAGGATTAAATGATAATAACATAAAGTTTATAAGATGCAGAATAAGTGAATAAATATCAGAGGTCTTTTCAAAAATATTTTCTAAGATGAGGGGTCTAAATTTGGATAGAGTGAGCAAAGCTTACAGATGTCAATATGCCAGATGTAGATAGATTAAAAAAGAGTGCTCAGCTGAGTTCCAGAATCCTAGAAACCTGAAGAAGAGAGTTTTCCTTGGAGTCCAGGCTTTGTAAAGTGAAACTTTTAATATCTTAATTCCCTTAATTTTGAAAACAATATGTTTGCAAAATTTTCCTGGAAATATTCCTAACTTTAAAAAAAATAACTATTCTAATGTGATTTTTATACAAATACACAAACATATAGATTCACAGAGAGAAAAAGAGAGAGATCTCATAACTTTTTTTTCCCTACAATTCCATAATAAGATGAAATAATTAAAAAACAGAGAAAAATGCTACTTACTTGCTGTAATAGGTTTATAAGAGCTCTCCTAGTGTTCAAGGTGAAGTATATCAACAAATATTTTAAGATTACAATTTTGAAGTGTGTGATTCCACTGAATCACAGGTGAGTTAATAATTAACTTTGATTTCTAGGAGACAAAAGTTTCTGTCTTAAGAGAAAGACACAAGACTTCTACCTTTTTCTAAGTTAAATCTTCTAAAACTATCAACAATTTTAGCATTCATTTAACGTAAACCAATTTAACATACCTTTTAATATGAGATCTATGACACAGACATGTTTCTTAGGAACATATTGAGGATTCTTGTGCTATTTCTGGTTCTGTTTATCATAACTTACTGGATTAATTTGCTAACTTAGTCTATAGTTTATATTTACTAATTATATTCTTTACCCTACTAAAATTTGCTTGGAAAATAATCAATTAAAAAATATTTTTATATATGTAAACAGCCCAAAGATCCATCAACAGATGAGTGGATAAAGAAAATGTAGCATACCCGTAAAATGGAATATTATTCAGCCTTAAAAAATAAAGAAATCCTACTATCTGCAACAACATGGATGAACGTAGATAACATTATGATAAGTGAAATAAGCCAGTCACAGAAGGACAAATACTGTATGATTCCACTTATATGAGGTATCTAAAATAGTCTAACTCATAGAAGCAGAGAATAGAATGGTGGTTGCCAGGGGCTGGAGGGAGGGGAAAATGGGGAGTTGTTGCTCAAGGTGTTTAAAGGTTCAGTTATGCAAGATTTTTAAGTTCTAGAGATCTGCTATATAACATAATACATATAGGTAACAGTACGATATTGTGCACTATAAAATATGAGAATATTTCTCATGTTAAGTGTTCTTGCCACAAAAACAAACAAACACAACCCAAAAGAGAACATTTACATTTTTTGGAGGTGATGGATTTACTTATTTATTTATTTATTTTTGGAGGTGATGGATTTATTTAGTACCTTGATTGTGGTGATGGTATCACGAGTATATACATATATCCAAACTCATCAATATGCATACATTAAATATGTGTGATTTTTGTAAAAAAACTTTAAATAAAAATACTTTTATTATTGTACGATCCCAACAAAATGCAAATCCAATTATGAAGGTAAGATTAGGTACTGTACCTTACCATACTAAAACAGATTGATTTTTATTGCACAGAACAAAGATTTGATGAAAGTAAATCCAATTCTGAAAAATCAAAAGTAAAAATGGCTATCACGAATGTTTAGCCATTGAGTAGCATCTAGGTTTGTGTTTCCTGAGGATTTTATTCCTTTCTGGTAGCTAGCTGGTGGTACACAGGACTGAACAGCTGTGGGAAGAACAAAGGAGAAACAGATGTAATGCTTCCAATCAAAGATAATTCATACTATAGTAGGGGCGTACCAGAGCAATTATGTTGAGAGTAATACATACCGACTAGGATGAGAAAGGAGTCAGAGAAGGCTCTGCTTTTAACTACCACAAAGAGAAATTCCCCTTAATATGTTAACACTCACTGAAAACCAACTTCTTCGTGTGTCAATGACTTTTTCTCTCTCCTTGTTTTCCTTGATCTCTTACACAGGCACAGACCTTCCCACAGCTCTCCATTTTCTCACAAATCTGTCTGCTCTTTTACTTTATAGGAATTCATTAACATTTAGTACAGTCTAAGAGGATGTAGCATAAAGAAAACTGATTGCCACTACAGAATTTACTTATGAAATTCTGTGTATGAGTCATTTCTCTTCCTTTGGTGTGATACTGGGGAGGAATATAACACTTAGTTTAAATTAAATAGTTTAAATTAAATATTCAACTTAATAGTGTTTGAAAACCATATTGTTGAAACACGTGAAATATTTTTAATACTTCTGTCTCAATTTTTAATCCAAATTTTTCTCTTACTGATGCAATCAAAGGGAGAAACTTACACAGTGTGAGTGATAAGAAATTACAGATTCTGGCAGACTACGTGCATTATTCTTTTTACCAGCACAATCTTCTATTGGTATCATGGTTACTAGACAACAGCAGCTTTGCAATGATCTGGGTTTCAAACATACTTTCATTGGAAATGATGTCAGCAAGAAACAGAGTTCACCCCAATGATTCATATAAAGATACTTTGATAAGGGACTACTCACTGATGGGTGTGGCTTCTGAATCTAGGTTGTAAGCACCCCTTGCAAATAACTTGGATCTAATAAAAATGATTCATTTTTCAATTTCTAGGCTAGAGTTTTTTGTAACTACTGTAACTTCAGTCTAGAAGACCTATTTTAAAGATCCTCACCAGAATCACCTGTGAAACATTAAAATAATTGGTATGCGTGGAGTCAGTCATAGACCTGATGAGTTTGAATCCCTGCAGTGAGCATCTCCTGGCGCAAATTCAGGGTTGAAAATCAATGTTCTAGAGAAGTATTTATACCTAAAGTGAGGAGAAAACAGGCCTTGAATTATCCTTTCCAGAAACAGAAAAAAATTAAAATATTTTTAGAAGACAAAGTTTCTTTAAGTATCAGAACTAGAAAATATAATTTCTTAATGTATTATTTTTATAAAATGTATTATATGTATCTCTCTTTCTTAGTATAATATTAAAATTTCATACATTTGGTTTATTTATTCATTTAATATTTTTATTTATCAAATATATACCAGGCACTTTGTTATACACTAGAGATATGAACATTAAAGAAATTCTTCCTGCCTTCAAAGAATTCGCAGTCTAATAGAAGGATCATTCAATGCCATTTATATAATCATAGATTTGTCTATGGTGTAGTATAACTGAAGCTGGTAACTCACAATCAAATATCCTAAACTGGAATGGCATACCATTTGGGTATGTTTGCTACATGTTTTCTTTATGAATCATAATAAGTCAGGTCCATAAAATCTGAAAATGCCATTGCCTTTTTTCCAACCACCTACATAATATTTGAACATGAAGTCAATGTTTGCACATTTCTGGTAAGAGAAAAAAAAAAACATTGCATTCTGAAGAATTTTGACTCTCTAAATGTTCTTTCTGCTAAAAAGTCACACCATCTATGACATTTTATTCCTTCTCTTTTAAAAGATGTTCAATCCTTGTCTTTTAGTGTGTTTTTTGTCCATATTCCCAGGCTTGAAGTGGTTAACCAAGATGCCCAGAATTTGACCTCCAGTTTAATGGGCAATTATGTTCATATCTGAGACCGAGTCAGTCAAATGCAAATACAGGGAAGGAGGTACGTCTAGCTAAATATGCGAAAGAGCACTAATGATCCAGAGTGTCTTAACCTCTGCAAAATATAAAGGACAAAATTATAGAAAGTATAAAACTCATTTCAGGAAGAAGCAAGTTTCTAATAAAGGCCTGAAGACCAAACCACTTTGGTATATGGTGTCATTAAAGGTAATGCATGTGGATGCAAAATCACTTACTTCAAATTATTTTAGTAGCTGGTTGATGGCTATCCTCTTAACCTGTGGCTTCATAATGAGGATCTTCTCAGCTTTAAAATAATCTTGAGCCAATAAGCACATCTGCAGATAATAACATTTGAAAGGTAAGATAAGAACATTCCTGGGATCGTGGAGGTTTAATTGAGGAGTTCCGCCATTAAATGCCTATTACTGTGCAATGGGGCTTTACAAACCACCTCGAAGAAAATGAGTTGTTTCAGAGTAATGAAATAGTACGTTCGATGGGTCTTATCAATATTAACATAATGAATTTTGAAAATAAACGTTCAATAAGGTAGACATCTAGAAGAAGAAAAATAGACTTTATTAACAGAGTAATGTATATCATATATTTGAAGATTGCTTTTATATGACAATTCCTAAAAATTTCAGATCTATATAATGGTCTGGCTTAATGACTAATAACTCCAACTAATTCGAGAAAAACAACTAAAAAGTGTTTCAAACATGTTTCCAAGGATAAAATTTTTGATATTATCTTTCTATCTTTTGAATCTGTGGTAGGCAGAAAAATGCACCTCCCTGGAAAAATCCACATCCTAATTCCTAAATCCTGAGGATACCTTACATGGCAAAAGAGACTTTGAAAATGTGATTACCTTAAGGTTCTTAAGATGGGGAGATTATTTTGGATTATCTGTCTGTGCTTAATGTATTCACAAGTGTTCTTATAAGAAGAAAGCAGGAGGATCAGAAAAGGAGATGGGACAAGGAAAGCAGAAGTCAGTGATGTGGGGCCACAGACAGCCTGGAGGAGCTTGAAAAGGTAAGTAAAGAGATTCTCTCCAGAAAGTCTAGAATTATACAGCCCTGTTGACTCATTTTAGACTACTAATCTCCACAACTGTAAAATAATAATCTGTGTTGTTTTAGGATATCAAGTTTGCAGTAATTTGTAATAAAGCAATAGGAAACTAATACAGAATCAGATAGGCAGAATATATATGTGTGTGTATATACTGACATTTATATATATATATGTATATACATATATAGACGTTTATGTCTTTGTATACAGAGTAATATATATTATAGTAAGTAATATGTATATATTATTTACTATACACACACATATAAATGTCTTTAAAACTTAAGATATTACTACAGTGAGAATATCTTATATGCTTTGTGTATATAAATGATAGGCTCTACTACCTATTGTGTTGATTTTTGTTTGCAAATTTTAATGTATGAATTGATACTTTTTCCTATATAAAAGAGCAGTTTAGGAGTCTAATATTATTTCTACGGTGATGTACATACAGAATCTTACATTGAGATGTGAGAAACTCATGTCCTTCTATCGAACAGGAAAAAGGAATTTCTCCTCCTCTGAACTTTCCTTCCTGACATTGTAGAAACAGGCACTTCCTGAGTTCCAAGTCTCTGTTAGTTTCTGAATCTTGCCTAAGGGATGTTTCAAGGAATAGGACTGGGGAAACGGGCTGAGTTGGAGAGGCTGTTTTCAGATGGGGACCAAAAGATAGGCCCGAACAATGAGTGAAAGGTTTAAGGAGTGTGGAGTTAGGAAGTTGTGGATTTTGAGTCTTCCTACAAGTTCTGTCATTCCCTTTTGACCCACTTAGCACTTATATTTTGAACCATGCTTCTCCCATATAAGCTTCACTCCATTAATTGTACCTCTTATTCTCAATTTTTTTTCAACTTTTCTGTGTCAACCTGAACTACAACTACAACATTAGTTATATTATTGCTTTAGTCCATTTGGGCTGCTGTAATACAACAACATAGACTGGGTGGCTTTTAAAAATAAACATTTATTTCTCACAGTTCTGGAAGGTGGGAAGTACAAGATGAATGCACCCACAGATTCAGTGTCTAGTGAGAACCTGCTTTCTGGTTCATTGATGACTGTCTTCTCACTGTGTCCCCACATGGTGGATGGACAAGGGACCTCTCTGGGGTCCATTTCATAAGGGCACAGATCCCAATCCTTAGGACTCTACCCTCATAACCTAATCACCTCCCAAAAGCCCCACCTCCAAATACCATCACATTGGGCACTGGGATTTAACATGTGAATTTTTGGAGAACCCAAACAATCTATAGCAGTTATTCAATCGCAAGTCCAAGTAGCACATGATCATTTTCCCTTTCTCCACTGTCAGCCTTCTTGAAAGAATTGAATATACTCCATTTTTTTTTGCTTTTTTATCTAATATTTCCTGCTACCATAAACAAATCTTGAAAAGACAAATAAAAACCTTTTTAGTACCAAGTTCAAGGGATACTTCTCTTTCTTTTTCTTATTTAAGTATTTCTCTTTATTTGATACAGATGGTCATAGCTTTCTTTTGGAAAATCTTTTTGCATCTGCCAAAGGATTCTCTGATGTTTTTTCACCTTTATTTCTTCTTATTTTGTCCCAGGTTAATTCTTGTCTCTTCTTTCTCCAATATCTAATTAAATAATGGTGTGTTTCCCATGGTTTATTGTGACCCTTTCTCTTTTTTTTAATAGCCAGCTTTGGGAAATCTGGATCTCTATATGCTTATGCATCCCATAAACTGTATCTGCAGCTCAAATCACCCTTCTGTATTCTAGACTAGGTTTTCCAACTGCCTACCTGACAGTCCCCTTAAGACTTGAAAAACATGATGAAAGTTAATCTTATTAAACTCCTAAAAATGTTCTTCTATTGCATTCCTTATTTCGATTGGGTTTTCTATTTACCTAATTGGCCATGTTAGAGGACTCATTTAAGATTTTTCATGTCCCTCACACCTCAAAAATCTAATCAGTTACCAAACCAGATAGTTTTAATATTGATTCCTTCCTCTCAATTTGCCCTTCCATTGCCTAAGTTTAGTATATCATTTTTTTTTCCTTTGGAATTCTCTTTTCCAACTATGGCTCTTTGCACCTTTCTGGTATGTTCTTTCCCTATTTCCTCCATGGCTACCTAGCTACTTATTTTTGTTAAAAATGCGGCTCATAAGGGACACCTGGACGGATCACTCTATCTACCTAGAACATAGAGAGGTTATCCTGAGAAATTGTGTTCCTCAGTTCCTTATTTTATTGCTTTATAACACTTAATTAGACTAGCAATTATTATGCTTATTGATGGGTTGATATGATTCAGATGTATGTTTTGTGTAAGGAAATGAATAACATAAAGCTTAAAAAATGGAGGAAAGATTCAAATTATGGGGAAAGTTGAGTTAAAAAAAAAGCATTTGAATTTTATATTAAAGGTCACAGTATGCTACTGAATGATCCTAAATATAAGAATGACATGTTTGGATCTGTATTTTGAAATATTCCACTTCTTAGAGGGGTTTGTATAAATTGGAAAGTTCATAGAGAACATGGAGGGAAATCACTTAGGAGATAATTCTTGAAATCTGTATCCAAGTTTTAGATATGACAGATTAATGGATGTTGGACAACCACATCTTAGAAATGCTGAAGAAAAGAAAAAAAAAAACTATCAACCCACAATCTGAGTCCAGTACATCTCCTTCAAAAATGGTGAAATAAAGGTATTTCAGCTAAAAAAAGCTAAGAGAATTCATCAGTGGCAGACTTACACTACCAGAAATGCTAATGAAAAATGTTCAACTTGAAGGAAAGTGATGAATATAGAAAGACACTTGAAACTACACAAAGGAATAAAAGAAAAAAAGACAGATGTGGGAAATAGGTGGGTAAATATAAACAATTTCTTTTAATTTTTAAACTGTCTTTAAAAGACAATTGATTGTTCAAAGAAAAATGATAATGAATTGTCATATTATAAATATGAAGAGATGAAGTGGATGACAATAAGGAACAGAGGAGAAGAGTAGCATAAATGGAAGAATACTGTTTTAAATTATTGTGTTATAGATAAAGAGATATGACATTAACTCAAGGTAAGCTATGACAAATTAAGGATGCATGTTCTAATCTATGAGGCTATCAATAAATAGATAAACAAATACATACAATTCAAACATAACTAAAAATTAAATGCATATGACATAAAAGAAGAAAAAATGGAATGACACATAATACTTGATTGATTCAAAAGGAAGTAGGAAAAAAAAGTACAAAAACAAATGGGATAAACAGAAAACATACAGTATAGCAAAATGATAGACCTAAACACAACCACATCAAATGTTATATTAAAGATAAATGGAAAAGCACTCCAATTAAAATCAGAGATTATTGAATTGAATTATTTATAAAAAGATGGATTGATAGTCTTTTTCTGTAGAAAAAAAGCAATTTATGAATCTAATATTATTTATTTGATACTACACTACAAAATCCCACATGAAGATGCTAGAAACTCGAGTCTTTTTCAGAAAGAGGAATAAAGGAATTTTCCCCCTGTGGCCTCTCCTCCCTGTTAGAGTAGCAGTAGAAAATTCCACAGGTCCAAATCCCTGCTTCCTCATCTTGATAGTCTTGCATAGGGGATGTTTCAACAAGTAGGATCCTGCTCCAGGACTAAGTCCAATGTCTGTTTTGATAGATTGATATCCTGGGTGATATTAGAGATCCACTTTCAATACGACAACCCAGATAGATTAAAAGTAAATGGGTGAAAAATTGTACCATGCAAACACTGATCATGAAAAACCTTGGGTGGCTGTATCAACAGAAAACAAAAATAGATGTCAAGACAAAGAATGTCACCAGAGGAAAAGGGAGCATATAATAATGGTAGATGTTTGAATTCAGAAGTAGTGCATTCAAGGATTGCAGCATTTACTTAGGAACTTTCAGTGTTTAGATAGAAATGAAATTTGATGCTTTTGATAACACATGTTCTAGTTATAGTGTTGTTTGTTTTTGAAGTGGTTGTATAGAACACCAGTATTATTCCAGAAGGACATGACTTGCAGTACTTGTGACAGCCCTTATAAAAGTCAGTGTTGACCTTCAAGTGCCAAGTAGAGAGTTCTGGTAGCATCTGATGTCTCCAGAACCCTTTGCAGTGAATTATTAACTTTGGGTTAATTATAGAGTGTCTTAATATTCTCTAATGCTTTACAGTATTATTGCTGCTAGATATATGATCAATTTTTTCTTTTATTGAGGATCTTATATACTCCCTAAATATATAAATTCAAATGAAGTGCTATAGGTAAAAAATGTTAGTAATATGATGCAGATGGTCCAACAGTTCTGTCTCCCTGTTTTCTATTTCTGTGGTGAGACTTGAGCAGTAATACTATATTGATGCTCTAATTAAGGCTTATATTTAATCACTTAATTTGCCTATATTGGAAACATAATTTTGCCATTTTCCCTGGCTTTTTATCACTGCTGCACTAATTGTATCCAAAAAAGCAAGCCTAACATCTTTATTGATCTATGTAATTAGTACTGAAATTCCCCTATAGAAAATCTTTCAAAACTCAGGGTGCATCGTGCATAAAGAACTATTTTTACTTATTGCTATTTTAAGTAATTAGCTTTGTGACCACCGTGATACTTCCCCACAGTATACCAAATATAAAAATGACACAAAGAATTTAATACACATTTTGGGCATGATTGAAATAAAGTGGCTGTAAACGATTTTCAAGAAATTTTACAGTAATGGAGGTAGTAAGTTATAGCACAGATCTATGTCTAAAATATTTGAGTAACAATGATAATCGCCATTTTGTGTTTTTCTTTCAGTTTTTGATAAAGAACCATAGCATGTCCAACATGTATGCCCTGAAGCAATTTAAAAAGCAATAATGTACAGCAATAATTAAAACACCATAAAGTGCAGCCTTCCAAACAAACAAATGCCAGTGTTTTATTAGGGAGCTTTGTAAAGAGTATAAAGGTCTTTGGATCATTATCACAAATGCCAGTCCAGGTTGAATAAACACGTAAATGAGATTGTGATTCTCTGTAGGCTATTCAGTGCACTGATGCCCATCGCAGGCTTAAATATTAGAGAATTATAAATAGAAACTGATGAGCCTCACATATTACTGGAAGTAATTTCAAGTCCTTTGCAAAAATAAGATAAAATTTCATTCGAGGAGGTTATCAGGCAGCAGAGAGTAGTTAAAACCCATTGGCCTGTTCAATCATAGGAACGGTAATAGGTTCTGAAATTTACCATAAGAAGGACTTTTGCCTAATTCAAATGTTCTCAGATAGTTTCAAAGGCTGTAATGAAAGTAAAACTCCATCTTGTATAAATTATCCCTTCCATATATTTTCCTAATCCCTCAGTGTAATTTTAGAGGTCAAATCACCAACTTAAGAGGTTTTCTTATAGTGAGAAATGGATCCAATAGCTAGAGAGAGTGACTATTTACATGGAGTCATTTCCATAGGTAATGGAATACCTTAGAAATTGTTTAAATCAGTGAAAATAAACCAGTAGGAAATTGAGGAGCAATGATCAGGTTAAGCTGAATCTATCTAAAAAGCTATTTAATTAAATGACTCTCTTACAAACAATGTTACTGTTAATAATATAATGGAAAAATATGTAAAAGACAGGAATATTCACTTTATAAGCAAAAGTATGTCATGATCGGGATTCCTATGGTTGAAAATGACAAAACTCAATTTCAGCTGATGTTAACTAAAAGGAGATTTATTTGAAATATAATGGAAATAATTAATATAATAAACAGAATCAAAAATACCCATCTATTAAATTTTATTTAGCACTAGTCATATGTGGTCACAAGTTTTTGTCAAATGTTATTTATTGGGGGTTTTAAGTTGAAACTCCAGTTTTTTGTTATTTTTATGTTATTTTATATTACTGGTTATAAGTTAACCAATTTTGTACATTTCTGTGTAAATGTAAAAAAAAGGATTTGTAACTATCTTTAAAATTACATATTAATTTCTTTCCAAGAGCTCTGCATTATAAGACAGCTCAGTAAGAGAGACAGAAATCTGCACTCATTATTTTTCATAACATAATGAAACAGGAAGAAAAGTTGAAAGAAATTTTAGCTAATTGAACAGAACAAGAAACCAACCGACAAAGAGAAAAGAAAGATGCATTCTGGTAATTTTGCACTTAGGCATATTGTTAATAACCACTCTTGGTACACTCTTTGAAAGAGGAAATTATATGGCATTTAATTTTCTCAATTTCTCCAACAGTAGTAACAGTTCAAATCTTATATTCACACTTGTTCTAAATCACTTATTTAAAAAAGTTAGCCATTGTCTTGGCTTTGCTTTTCACTCTAAAATCATTTAATTTGATGCTGATTTACAGTAATCTGCCCTGGAAAAGCATTTTTCACCCTGATTCCAGTCCTCTAGATGTTCTTTTGCAAAAAGTCATTGCCTTTACAAAGCAAAATGTATTTTAGACGTAGTTTTCTTAATTTTTGAAAATTAATGGGAGTATTGTATGTAAATGTAATCTAAATGTAAGTTGCAAAAAGGAAATGGGTTTTTCTCTCTGTTAGAGGTTTTAAACACCTCCTATCTTTTCTCTTTCTCTTCCCTTCCTCCTTCTTTCCTCATTTCTTTCTCGCTTATTTTTCTTTTCCTTCTTTCTTCCTGCAAGCCTAAATAATCTTTATCCCTCTTGACGAAATACAGAAGGTCCCCGACTGACAATGGTTCAACGTACAATTTTTTGACTTTACCATGGTGCGAAAGTAATGCATATTCAGTGGAAACCATACTTCAAATTTTGAATTTTGCTCTTTTCCTAGGCAAGTGATATCCGATGTGCGGTAGATGCTCTCTCCCTATGCTGGGCAGGGGCAGCGACCCGCAGCTCCCAGTCAGCCACGTGATCAAGAGTGTAAACAACCGATACACTGATGACCATTCTATAGCTGTGCAACCATTCCGTTTTTCACTTTCAGTACAGTGTTCAATAAATTACATGAGATAGTCAACACTTACAAGACAGGCTCTCAGATGATTTTGCTCAACTGTAGGTTAATGTAAATATTCTGAGCATGTTTAAGGTAGGCTAGGCAAAGCTGTGATGTTCTGTAGGGGAGGTGTAATAAATGCATTTTTCAACATGATATTTTCAATTTATGGTGGGTTTATCAGGACATAACCTGAAGATCTGCAGATATACTTGATTGTTGAGTTATTTCTCTATTCTAAAGAACAACAATTTTATTTAGGGTAACCACAAACTAATTGAATTTATGTTCCAAAGACTTTTTTTTTTTTAATGTATCATGATCCCTCTTAAAAAGAGACAATTATTTGAGACAAACACAATTTACAGGCAAAAACTGATGTGCAAGTATAATTGATTTTCAATACAGAAAAACAATTTGTAAAGTTATTAATAAATAAATGAAGATTTGCTAGTGTAAATTAATATCATGATCTTAATGATAGGCAAACTTTCAGTGATTCTAACCAATCATTTGTGATTTTTGACCAAATATTGATAAAGTAAAAATTCAGATCTCTGAATTATCTGGATTGTCTTGCAAAATAATGCAAGTGTATAATATAATTGCATGCCTTTTATTCATTTCATGTTTCCTATGCTAAGGAAAGATTATACTACCTATGTTAACCATTTTTCTTAAATAAAATATGTTATTCTGTATGAAACATAACAAAAGTGTAGAAGATATATCTTCCATCCACATTGGGAATATAGTAAAATAAGTATCCTTGGATAATTCAGAGATCTGAAAGGATAGATGTTATTAATTCAATTCAATTCAGATACTTCAAGAGAAAATACAGCTTTTTTTGTTTTTTTTTTTTTTGGAAGGAAGAGTGCTACATGATTGTTGCTTAATAGCTATGACTTAAAACTTTTTCTTAAATTACCTGCAAGTAAAATCAACAATTCACATGACTGATTCCCAAAGAATCACACTCTTGAGAGTACCTAAAATACCCACAACATCCAACAGTTAGTACTTTTATATTGCTGTTATATTACCAACCAAAATTTCTTCATGGTAGCGAACTAGCTATTTACAAGAACGCTAGAAAAAAAATGAGACAATTATTATTTAATTCTATTCTTAAGGTTCATTCTTCAAAATTTTGACTATGCATAAAGGAGTCTTATCTAATGTGTATTAATTTAGGCTAATTTATATGTATATATACAAATAAGTAAAATTATGTAGCTAAAGTAGCTGAGTGATTCTACGTGAAATTCATACTGAAATTATTTAAAGCTATTCCTAATTAAGCATGACTTTTGGTTGCAAAGTACTATTTAATTGCAATCTGTATTATATCATCAAAGGTAATTTGCCAGTCTCTATAATTTCTCTGCTTATGCAATTGGGCTAAAGCCCTTTCAAAGAAATAGTAGAAATACCAAGCACTCACAAGATGGCAGTAGTGTAACATTAATGTTAATAATGGCTGTCTTTCACAAAACAAAACAAACAAAACCCTTGAGTTTTCAAATAGTGAAATTACCTTAAAATATTAACCATGGGAGGTAGGTCTAAATATAGAAAATGATCAGAAAAGTAGATGAATTTGATATAAATATAAGTTATTAAGCCTCGGGGAGGCAGCTTAAATGCAATGGTTCTTTCTTGTACCAATTTATTTTCGACTGATTTGTTTTTCCCATGAGGAGGTAATGCAGAGGACTGTTTCTTCCTACCTAGCCTTTCTTCTCTCATGCAAGCTGGTTGAAAGACAGCAAATTCTCAAATCTATTTTCCACAATTTTTACAATTTCAACAGCCACAAAATGCTATAGGGAGGAAAAATATAAAAAATTTATGTATATTTTGTTTTCAAATTTTGATAGAATGCAGAAATAAGTGAAATCACACAGGACAATCATTGATGTCAGAAAGACCCACATAAAAATAGTGGCTTCCTCACTTTAGGCATGGCACTTAAATTCTCTAAGCCTTAGTTTCCACATCCACAATACAGGAGTAATAGGATCTACCTTTCAGGACAACCTTGAGAAACAAAGGACACATAGCTGTTGTTATTTCATTGCCATTAACGTGATGTGAGTTTACAGAATACACTCAAATTGACGCACTTTCTATCAGACTCAAGTCTTTTCAGCAAAGATTATTATATTCCTATTTGCTTTTGTGGCAAAATTTACTGCATTGTTTCTCTAGGACAACCCTACTGTACGTGTGATTATCACTTATATAATTTATTCCTCTATTTTATCTGAGTTATTGGTCTCGTCGTGTAGGTTCCAATGTGTTGTTATCACAGAGCTTCCTCGGATTGGCCTTTAGTCAATTCTTTACTATTTATCTGCACTTATCTGTTCATTCCTGTTGACCAGTTGTTACTCTGACCAACGTTGCTGACTTCCTTTCTCCTTTTCCATTACATTCAGTCAATCTTACAGTTTTTGAAAAATAGATAAGCCTCTATTTTGCTGTTTGTTTTATTATCAGATTGTCCTAAATCACATACATGTCCAGTTGTTGACAAATATTAAGGAAAAAATTTTGTGTACTCCTGTCTTATTAGATATACATGAAATACCTAATGTACTTATGTAATGCTAGGTTTAGAGGTGTATTTTTCCATCTCGTTGTTGGATAAAATCCCAAATATTGTTTAATATCACTTATAGAATATGATCAATATACAAAAAACTACACATATAAAAATAATTCAGCTCACAGAATTATTATAAAATGAACACACATGTGTAACCCCTGCCAACATCAAGAAATAAAAAAATTGCCCCACAAGCATGCTTCGTGATTTATCCAACTTTTATACTCTCCCTCCACCCCAAAAGTAATCAATAATAACTTCTAAAGCAATAGATTAATTTTGCCTGTTTTTGAGCTTCAAATAAATGGGATCACACACTTGCTTAAGTGACTCTGTGGACAGCACAGCAAAATCCTGCCCAATCTTTTTTGCACCATCTTCTCACCTTCTGGCGCTATATCAGATAATGCTCTGCTGCTATTTATAGGGTTTTCATGGCCGATATTTTCAGAAGTGTGTGCCCAGGTCCTTCTTCCTAATCTGCATTAGTCTGTAAGCTTTTTTATATATCTCTTTATAGTCAACATTCTGTTTGTGTGATTTATCTCGATTTTCTATAGCTATAGTCCATTCCATTTGATTGATGTGTAACAGTGTGTTAAATGAAAAGACCACAATATAAGTATCCATTCTACAAAAATTTAGGCTGTTTCAAGTTTGGGGCCATTATGAATTATGCTGCTCTGAATAATGTTATAATTACATTAGTAAATTTCTGTGTTTACCTAGGGGTGCAATCGCTATATCCATAGCATATGGCATATATTCATTTTTGTTAAAATATGTAAGAGTTTTCCAATGTGGTAATATCAACTTATGTTCTCATAAGAAGTCTATGAGAATTCAGATTGCCCCACAGATTGTCTGTATTTTTAATTTTAGACAGTCTTGTGGGTATGCAGTCTCATATCAGTGTGAGGTTTTTTAATAATATTTTTATAAAAATTTTCAAACATTCAGAAAATTGGAGAGACTATACAGTTAACTCATACATAGTCACCGCATATACTCTACAATTAGTATTTTACGGTATTTGCTTCAAAACATATCTATCCACCAATCAGTCCCTATAGCCATTCATCAGCCCATCTTAAATTTTTAATGGATTTCAAAATAAGTTACAGATATCAACATACAACCCCTAAACACTTTGGCATGCTTATCATAAAGTAGAGTTTGCTATTTGTTGATGTTCTTTTTGGAGACAAAAGTAAAAACCAATAAAATTCACAATTCTTAAGTTTATCAATGGTTAAATTTTGACCAATGCAGGAACTATGAAAGTCAAAATTCTATAAAGATATAGACAAGCACAGTCATTCCTGAAAGTTCCCTCATATCCCTTCTCAATAATTCCCAGCCCTACACTCAATGGTTGGTCCCAACCAGCCATTGGTTTGCTGCTGTAGAATTTCAAATAAATGAAATCATACTCAGTACATTTTTGTGTATGAGTTATTTGCCTCAAGAAAGTATTTGTAATAACTTTACTGAGGTACAACTGACATAAAGAAATTGCACATAGTAAAGTATACAACTTGATAAATTTTGACTAGTACTACTTTGCAGCTGTTTCCTCTGCCTCTCCCAAATCCCCATCTCCAGGCAATAACCATTCTACTTTTTATTACTAGAGATTTGAGTACACAGTCTAGAATTTTTTGAAAATGGGATCATACAGCATAAACTCTTTTGTGGTCTGGCTTCTTTCACTCATCATAATTATTTTGAGACTCATTCATGTTGGTGTCTGTGTCAAATTTATTCATATTGATGACCAAATATTCCATTGTATACATATACCACAATATATGTATCCACTCATCCATTGATGGACTTTTGGGTTGCTTTCAATTTGGGGCTATTATAAATAAAGCTGCTGTGAACATTTATGCACAGATTATTATATAAATATATACTTTCATTTCTCTTGGATAAATATCTGGGTGTGGAATGGTTGAGTCATATGGTAGATGTAGGTTTCAATAAGAACCTACCAAATTGTTTTTCAAAAAGTCATAGCATTTCAATTCTAACCAGCAGTGTGTGGGACTCTAGTTGCTCCACAACCTAACCAACACTTGGTATAGTCACACTTTAATTTTAGTCATTCTAATGTACATAGTAATAGTTAATTGTGGTTTTATTTCATTTTTCTAGTGATTAATAGTGTTCACCATGTTTTCATGTGTTTATGCCATATCTATGGCATATTTTTAAACTAATTGAAGTATGATTGGCATGTAGAAAGTTGTACAGTGCCACATACAATTTCAGTCAATGATAGTCTGCATATACAACAGTGGTCCCATAAGATTATAATGGAGCTGAAAAATTCCTCTTACCTAGTGACACCATAATGCCATAGCACAACATATTACTCGCATGTTTGTGGTGATGATGATGTAAATTAACCTACTGCACTGTCAGTCATATAAAAGTATAGCACATACAATAATGTATAGTGCATAATACTTGATAATGACAATAAACAACATTACTGGTTTATGTACTTACTATACTTTACTTTTTATTGTTATTTTAGAGTGTATTCTCTCCACTTATAAAAAAAGTTTGCTGCAAAACAGTATGCTATGTTACAAAGGCAGCAGCCTCACACATCTTATGTTTACCACATCTCCTGATTGCATAATTTTCTCTTGTGCTTGATTTTATCTCATGTTGCTTTGTTCATCATGGCCTCTAAGTATACAAAATCCACTGCTACTGTTGCCAGTAAGAGGCCACGTCAAGTGATTGACCTGGAAACAAAATTAAAAATGATTGAAGACTATGAAGGTGGAAAGTTAGTGATGGCTATTGATCACCAGTCAGGCATGTCCCATCCCACCAAAGCTACAATCTTGAAGAACAAGAACAAAGTAATGGAAGCTGGTAAAGGATCTGCTTCATTGAAGGCCATGAGACTAACAAAAATTTGAGAAGGGCCTATATCAGACATGGAGAGGCTTCTAATGACCTGGATTAATGACCAGACACAGAAACATATCCTTCTCAGTATCATGATCATCACCACCAAAGCAAAAATTTTGTTTGTGATATTGACAAAAAAGGCTGGACCTGACTACAATGGTGAATTTAATGCTATCTCTGGGTGGTTTGCATGATTTAAGAATTGTTATTCATTACATAATGTGAAAGTGAGAGGTGGGCCTGTGAGTGCTGATGTGAAGGCAGCTGAAGAACTTTTGGAAACTCTAGATAAGCTGATTATAAAGGAAAATTACTTTCCAGAGCAAATATTCAGTATGGATGAAATCTCCTTATTCTGGAAATGGATGCCTGAGAGGACTTTCATCCAGGAAGCCAAGTCAATGCCAGATTTTAAGGCTTTTAAAGGTAGAATAACAATCTTGCTTGGGGGCAATGTTGCAGGCTACAAATTTAAACCCTTTGTGATCCAACACAGGGAGAACCCCAGGGCCTTCAAGAGTGTCAGTAAGCACACACTGCCAGTGAACTATGGGAGCATTAAGAAGTCATGGATGACCCAGTTTCTCTTCCAAGATGCCTCCTGAATTGCTATGCCAGTGAAATTCAGTACTGTTTGAAGAATAATATATCTTTCAATATTTTGCTTATTGTTGATAATGTTTGCAGACATTCTTTTATTGGTGATCTTCATCCTAGCATCAAAGTGATGTTTCTCCCTCCAAATATCACCTCTTTGATCCAAACAGTAAATTAAGGAGTTATAGCACCTTTTAAAGCCTGTTATCTGAGGAGGACCTTTGCCCAGGCTATTGCTGCAACTGAGGGAGGAACTGGGAAGACACTGATGCAATTCTGGAAGGATTACAATATCTATGACTGCATCAAGAACCTTGTTTGGGCTTGGGGTGATGTCAATAAGGAGTGTATGAATGGCATCTGGAAGAAGACACTCAAGAAGTCCACCCATGACTTAAAAATATTTGCAAAGGATGAGGAGGTTTCAAAAATCAACAAGGCTGTGGTTGAGATGGCAACCAACTTTAACCTGGGTGTGGATGAGGATGATATTGGGGAGCTCCTAGAGGTGGTTCCTGAGGAACTGACTGATGAGGAGTTGTTGGAACTGGAACAGCAATGCATAGCTAAAGAAGAGGCAAGAAAAAATGAAACTGCTGAAGAAGAAAAAGAAGAACCCCCAAGAAAATTTATAGTGAAGGATTTAGCAGAAATTTTGCATATCTCAACAAGCTCCTTAAAAAGTTTGAAAACACAGACCCCAATACCAAAAGGTTTTCATTTATAGAGAGGAATGTTCATGGTGCATTATTTGCTTATAAGCAAATCTATGATAAAAAAAAAAAAAAAAAAAACTAAGCAAACCAACATGGACATGTTTCTGAAAAGAATGACACCTCCTCAAGAACAGCCTCAGACAGGTCCTTCAGGAGGTGTTCCAGAAGAGGGCATTGTTATCATAGGAGATGACAGCTCCATGCAAGTTATTGCCCCTGAAAACCTTCCAGTGGGACAAAAATGTGGAGGTAGAGAACAATGATATTGATGATCCTGACCCTGTGTGGGCCTAGAATAATGCGTGTGTTTGTGTCTTAACAAAAAAGTTTTTAACTTTTTTGATGCTTTTAACAAAAAACTTAAAAAAATAAAAAAATTTAAAAATATGAAAAAGCTTATAGAATAAGCATGTAAGAAAGAAAATATTTTTGTACAGATGTGCAATGTGCTTCTGTTTTAAGCTGGTACTACAAAAGAGTCAAAAAGTTAAAAAAATAAAGGAGTTTATAAAGTAAAAAAGTTACAGTAAGCTAAGGTTAATTTATTTTGAAGAAAGGAAAATAATTTTTTATAAATTTAGTGTAGCCTAAATTTATAAAGTGTCTATAAAGTCTACAGTAGTGGACGGTAATGTCCTAGGGCTCACATTCACTCACCACTCACTCACTCACTCACCCGGAGCAACTTCCAGTCCTGCAGGCTCCATTCATGGTAGGTGACCTATATAGGTGTACTAGTTTTTTTCTTTCATACAGTATTTTTACTGTTCCTTTTCTATGTTGAGATATGTTTACATACACAAGTACTTAGCATTGTGTCACAATTGCCTATAATATTCAGTATGATAACATGCTGTACAGGTTTGTAGCCCAGGAGCAATAGGCTAAACCATATAGCCTAGGTGTATAGTAGGCTATACCATCGAGGTTTGTATAAGTATGCTCTAGGATGTTTGCACAATGACACAATTGCCTAATGATGCATTTGTCAGAACGTATCTTTATCATTAAGTGATGCATGGCTGTACATATTTACATATACGACTCAGAGAGTTTGGGGATAATTATATACCATGAAAATATCACCACCATCAAGGCCATAAACATATTCATCACCTCCAAAAATCTTCAATCCCCATTATTATTATTATTATTGTATGTGTGTGTGGTAAGAACATTTAATATAATATGTACCCTCTTAGCAAATTTTAAGTATACAATTCAGTATTGTTATCTATAAGCACTATGCTGTATAGTAGATCTCTAGAAGTTTTTATCTTCCATAACTAAAACTTTCCACCCATGAACCATCACATTCCCATTTTTTTCTTCCTTCCATCCCCTAGTAACCACCATTCCACTCTCTGCTTCTGTGAGTTTGACTATTTCAAATTCCACATATAAATGAGAACATGTAGTTTTTTCCTTTCTGTGTCTGGCTTATTTCACTTAGCGGAATGTCTTCCAGATCCATCCATGTTGTCACAAATGGCAGAATTTCCTTCTTTTTTTAAGGCTGAATAATATTCCATTGAATGCATATAACACATTTTCTTTATGTTCAAATCATTTGCCCATTTCTTAAAATTTTTGTTTGTTTTTCTGTTTTATTTTTTATTAAGTCTTGAAATATTCTTTGTATATTCTAGATACAAATCATTTATCACATATGTGACTTGTAAATATTTTATCTCAGTCTTTGAATCCTTGATCTATTTGTCTATTTTGATGCCAATACCACACTACTTTCATTACTGTAGCTTTACAATAAATATAAAGTCAGGTAGTATAACTCAACATTTGCTATTCATTTTGTAAATTTTTGAATATTCATGTAAATTTTAGAACCAACTTATCAGTTTCTACACAAAATGAAAAGAAAAGAAAAAACCTAGGTAGAATTTTAATTGAGAGTGAGCTGAGTTTATAGAACATATTTTGGAGAAGTGATATTTTAACAATATTTATTCTTCATGGTATATCTCTCCACTTATTTAGGTCTTCTTTATTGTTCCTTAAGATTTTAATTTTCAGTATATAGATCTTGGAGAATTTTTTCAGATTTTTCTTAAATGTTGGATATTTTTATGCTAACATAAATGCTGTTTTTAAATCTCAACCTCCACTGTCTTCACTGCTGGTATGTAAGTATATTATATATTGATGTTATACCTTACAACTTTACCAAATAGTTCTTACAGATGTTTTTTGTCAATTTCACTGGATTTTCTATAGAGATAATTTTGCAATCTGTAAATACAGTTTTACTCATTTCTTTCCAATTGGGATAGTTTTTATTTCTTTTCCCTGCTATATTACAATGGTTAGAACCTCCAGTATAAGGCAGAAAAGAAAAATTAACAGTGGATATCCATGCCTTGTTTCTGTTCTTAAGTAGAAAACAGTTAGCTTTCATTTTAAATTATAATGCTAACAATTGATTTTCATAGCAGGAGGAAATTTAATTCTATTGCAACTTTGTTAAGAATTTTTTTTTTTAATCAGGAATGGAATATAGGATCAACTTTATGTACAGAGATGGTCATACTATGTTCTTTTTTGAGCCTGATAATATGGTGAATTATAGAAAGTTATTTTTATATAATAAACCAGATGCATTCATCGGATAATACCTAGTTAGTAAAAATATACAGCTGATTTTGGTAGTTCTGTTCTATAAAGTCAATGTGAACACTGAATTAGTGGATACTGAACCATTGCTCCTAGGGGAAATGCGGAGTTAGAGTCCTGTGAGCGTCTGGTCACAATATATTCATTAACCGATCAATATATAACCTTGTTTTATGTGTTTCTGTTTAAAGACACTTTTACTTAATATACATTGTTGATCCATTAACATTGAACTCATGACTAACAGAACCATAACTCATACCTTAATGAAACATCTAATACATATATATTTTCTATCACAAGCTTCCTGCAGTTAAGAACACAAAAGAGCACTTCAGTACTACACTGAGTGTCATTTTAAACAGCAAAATCACCAACAAAAATGTGGCATTAAACAAACCAAGAGAACAACAATTGTTTTCAGTATGGGAGCTGAAACAAGAAGGCAGAGCATTGCCTTACTTAATCTCAGTTGGGAATGTGAGTTCCAGTTGATTCAAATTTTTGGCCACTCTGTATGTCTGCAAATGAGTGTGAAAGTGCTATGAGTATCAATTTGGGAGTTAAAAATAAATTTTAACCAACAGGCAAAATAGTAAATATAAAAATCCAAATAATGAGGATCAGCTGTATACACTTTTTTATTTTGTTGAATTGTATTTGCTACTTTTAAAAGAATTTTTGCTTCTGCCATCTTGAGAGACATTGGAATGTAATTTTTATTTAATATTTTGTCTTGATTAGGTATCAGAGTAATTCTGGCATCATAAAATGAGAGAAATATGCCCTCTTCCTCAGTTTATGAAGTGTTTTTGTAGAATAAGTGTTATTTCCTTTTTAAATATTTGGTACAATTCCATAGCGAGGCCATCAGGGCCTGGAGGGATTTTTCGTTTGTTTGTTCAGTAGGAAGGTTTTTAACTACAAATTCAATTTTTCTAATAAATAATGGCCTAATCAGATGATCTATTTTCTCTTAAATAATATTTGGTGATTCATATATTTCAAATAATATTATCATTTCATATAAATTGCTGAATTTCTAGAATTTCTAAAATTATTCATAATATTTTCTGACCTTTTTCATATCTGTAGAATCTATAATAATGACACCTCTCTCATTTCTAACATTGGCAATTTGTCTCTTCCCTCTTTCTTTCCTTTTCAGCCTGGCTAGAAGTTTATGAATTTTATTGATCTTCTCAAATTACAGGCTATATTTTCCAAATTGATTTTCTTCATTATTTCTGTTTTCCACCTTATCGATTGCTGCCATGTTTTTTAATATTTCCTATTTCTTTTCTGGTGACTTTAGGTTTCTTTTGCTCTACTTTCTTAAGGTGGAAGCTAATATCATTAGTTTGAGACCTTTCTTCTTTTCCAGTATAAGTATTCAGTGCTATAAATTCCCCCTAAGCATTGCTTTAGTGATTTCCTGTGAATTTTGGTATGTTCTGCTTTCATTTTCATTCAGTTCAAGGTACTTTCTAATTTTCTTTTTTAATTTCTTCTTAGATGCACAGTGTCATAGGCTGAATTGTATTCCTCCCCGATTCACGTGTTGAAACCCCCAGTACCTTAGAATATGACTATATTTGAAAATAGTGTCTTTAAAGAATATATGGTTAAATCAGATCATATGTGTGGGCTCTATTACAACCTGATTTGTGGCCCTGTAGGAAGAGAACATTTGGACACATACCAGGGATATGTGTGCACAGAGAAAAGGCCATGTGAGGACACAATGAAAAGGTGGCCATCTGTAGCCCTGGAGAGAATCCTCAGAAGAAACCAAACCTGCCAACACATTGATCTTGGATTTCTAACTTCCAAAACTTAAAAAATAAATCTGTCTTCTTTAAACCAGCCAGTTTCTGATATTTTTTTATGGCCAAGCAAACTAACACACGTAAGTTATTTAGAAGTGTGTTATTTAGTTTCCAAATATTTGGAAGTTTTGCAGCTATCTTTCTTTTATTGATTTTTCATTTAAGTCCATCCTGGTCAGAGAACATGTTTTGTGGGACTTAAGTCCTTTTGGAATTATTGACAGCAGTTTCATCATCAGCATGTGATCTATCTTTGCAATCCCTCCATGTGGAGTAAAATAGAGTATACTTTTATCTATTTTATGTGAAGTATTCTATAAATTTCAATTAAGTCAAGTTGGTTATAGTGTTGCTCAGCCTCCTATTTATTTACTGAATCTCTATCTACTTCTCCTATCAATTTCTGAGACAGAGATGTTGAAATCTGTGACTATAACTATGGAGTTTTCTGTCTTCACACAGGTCTTTCATTTTATGCTTCATGTACTTCAAAGCTCTGTCACAGATGCAGAGTCCTTTAGGATTATTAGGTCCCCCTGATAAATGCCCCTTTTTAATGGATTTACTATGGTCAATTAACCTTATAGGTTAAACAGCTTATAAGCAGCCATTACTTTGGGATCTGATACTGGGCCTGAAGTCAGCAGGGCAAGTAATAGGGAAAGAAATACGGACATAAAAAAGTGGGGGAGAGCAAGCCAGACTGGAACCAACGAGGTCAAGCTGGACCCTGCATCTACCTCTTACCACCTCCAATCCACCAACTTTGATATAGAGGGTGACCTGGAGGAGAAGCTGGAACCCTTTTTCATGGAGCTATACACACACCTGGCCCCAAAGTGAAGAAGCCAAAGAAGGAGATCTGGCAGGAGGTGGAGAAACTTCTGGCTGCCCGCTGCCTCACACCCACAAGGTGCGCCAGAGGTCAACAACATGCGTGAGCTGCAAAAGTGCCAAATGCCCCTGAATGGACCTTCTGAGCATGGAAAGAATATGGCTGTTGCTCATGTTGCTTTCCAAGTCTCAGATAAAATATCTCTTGTGGCACAAGTGAACCTGAAACTTTTCAGGAAGGGGAATTCACAGAATCTTGTGGTTTGCTAAACTGCCATAGTGCAAATTTACCATATCTCTTCCCCAAGGGAAATGGCTAAATTCCATCAAGTCCACAAAGTGCAGGGCTGTCTAGATAATGTGCTGTCACTTTATCATTATAAAATAACCTCTTTATCCAAAGTAATTTTTTTTCCTAAAATCTACTTCCTCTATATTAAGATAGCCTCTCTAGCTTCCTTTAGTTTGATGTTACAGTGGTACACCTTGTCCCTTTCCTTCACTTTTAACACATTTGTGGCTTTATTATTTAAAAGTTTTCCTATAGCAGCATATAGTTGGATCTTGCTTTTTAAATCTAATCTGAAAATCTCTACCTCTTAATTATATGTTCATATCACATACATTAGATGTGATTGTTGATCACATAATTGAGTTTAAATCTAACAGTTTCTATTTGCTTTCTATTTTCCTAATTATTCTTTGTTCCCTTTTCTCTGACTTCTTTTGGAAGGATTCAATTCATTTGTCTCCTACCTCTCAGGGATCACTGTTCTTCATTCTCTCTTGTCCAGTCTTTGGAAAATGGTTGTTTTATAATCTTTGTCTCTATTTTTATTTGCTTCAGGCTGCAGTGTATATTTAGTCCCTGTTATTTTATCTTGTCTAGAGGTGGATGTCTACCTAGACAATGATTTAAAGCAGCTATTATAAATGCATTCAAGGATTCAAATTGATAAATGAACATTATAAAAGAACAGATAGGAATCCTAAGCTGAAAAGTGAAAACTATATAAAACAACCAAATGAAAAATGTAAACTTGAAAAATTCAATATTTAAAACTTAAAAAATTAATAGGATGGGTTTAATAGCAGGTTGGAGATGAATGAATAAAGAGTCAGTGAAATTGATGATAGAGCAATAAATACTATCTAACCTGGAGACGGAGAGAAAAAAATGTCTAAAAACAAAACACAGATCCTTAGTGACCTGAGGTACTACATCTAATAGGCCTAAAATATGTGTAATTGGAGTCTCAGAAGGAAATCAATGTGATGGACTACCTTTTATTATTATATTCATTAGCTGCTTGGATGTTCTCTTGTGTAGTGAATATTTAGATACCTTATATATTTTTTGTTGGGTTGTCTCTGTTTTCTTATTGATTTGGAGAAGATCTTTATGTTTATTGAATATAGTCATTGTGTTGGTTATATGTGCTGTAAATATCTTCTTCCACTCTGTGGTTCTCTTTTCCACTCTTAATCTGTCTTTAATTAATAAATGTTTCACATGTTAATAAGTATAATTTATCTCTTTCTTCCTATATGTTTTTGCTTTTGTATCTTGTAAGACAATTTGCACCTTTGGTTCCTTGAAAGTATTTTTCTTCTAAACATCTCATTATTTATTTTCTTACATTTAGATCTACCTTCCACCTGAAATGTGTCTTGAGTACTATGCAATGTATTCTTTATTGAAAAGACTGCTCTCCCCCCACTACTCTATCATAAATCATGTGCCCATGGATGTATACTTCTATTCCTGTGCTTTCTATTCTTTCCCATGGGCTGATTGCCTAACATTGCACTAACAGTACACTTTAAAATCAAACCGGCTTTGAAATGTCTTGGTATCTGATAGGGTAAGTCCCTTACTTTTGTTCACATTTTTTTCAAGATATCACTAGCTATTTTTAGTTATCTGCATTTCTATGTAAATTTTAAATTGAAGATATAAATTTTCACAGTAAAAAGTCCTTGGGATTTAAATTGAGTTTGCATTAAATCTTTAGATCTGTTTAAATATAGTTGATATCTTTAGAATATTGAAAATTCCCATTTCAAATTCTGCAACATTGTATATCACTCACTCATAAATACATTTTAAATTGAGTTTAATGATGCTAGTATCAAAGGGGTAAAATAATTAACAATCTAATGTTAAGAAGAGAGATGTAATTGATTTCATAAATTGAATTTATGGGTTAACACAAACATATAATGTGATTTTCTTACTGTTCAATCTGTAAAGTTCATCATCATCTGTATTAATATTATTATTATTTGTGTGTGTGTGTGTGAGGAAGATTCTCCCTGAGCTAACATCTGTCACCAACTTTCCTCTTTTTTTGCCTGAGGAAGATTAGCCCTGAGCTAACATCTGTGCCAATCTTGTTCTATTTTGTCCATGGGTCACAGCCTCAGTATGGCTGAGGAGTGGTGTAGGTCTGTGCCTGGGGTCCAAACCCACAAACCTGGGCCACCAAAGCAGAGCACACTGAACATAATCACTATGCCATGGGGCCAGCCTCCACCTATACTATTTTTGCTGTTTGATAAAATTTTCCTATGATAAAACAACATTAGCTGAATGTTAGTTAGAATCTTAACACTGTGCTGCTTTGACTTACTGCTTCTTCAGTGATATACACATGGCACATTTTATTCATAATTCTCCCTTTCTTATGTAAATACTGCACATATATACACAAATTCATTTTGAGGCAAATAAACAAAAACAGTATGCTCTTTTTATATGTACTTATGTTTCCTTCATCTCTGGAGGTTTCTATTTAATTTATCTAATATGTTGTCTTTAAATTAAATGCAATACCATAACTGTTCCCACAATTGTTCCTGCAATCCTGCAATTTATATTTCAATTGTTTCACAATAATAAAGAGTTTTGTGGGATTGTGGAAGAAATGGCAAAATCTATTTCAATATTTTATATTCAATCCAATTTTTACTTTTTTATTTCCATATAGTGCTCTCACTTTGCAGAGATAATTCCATCTAAAGTTGTCTAAAAGAATAAAATTAATCTAGATAATATTCTTTTGAGACTGAAAAACTGGCCATCACATTTTCTTTAGGTATTTGCACGTGTTAACCTATGAATTCAGATCATTATGCACATAAGAAAAGCCTTACTAATTGTTCATGGATGTGTTAATAATTGACAGACTAATTGTTATAGCATGTGATTCTTATTTCTTTACATTCAGAAAGTTTTAACTATTATTTTGGTAAAGACAAAGTTGAATCTTTTGTGGAAAATCAGACTGGCTCTGGAGATGGTCTTGCACATATTTTCAATTGTTTATATTAAAACTTATTGCACTCTCTTTCCACATGTTTCTCTCTACACCACTAACAGGATAAAAATTTGGTATCAATATATACTGAAAATTGAAAATTATAATAATAGCTAATATTAAAAAAATACTTACTATGTGCCTGGTACAGATCTAAGCACTTAGCATGTATTAATTTACTTAATTCTCACAGAAATCCCATTTGGATAGCAGTCATGTTATCAGATTATCAATTCTATTTAGCAGATGAGGAAATGGAGACAGGCAGAGCTAACATAATTTCCCCAAGGTCACTCAATTTGAAAATGACAGAGACATGACTCAAACCCAGATGGTCTGGCTGCAGAGATTGTACTCTTGTTCTCTATTTTCTACTAGCTTTCTAAAGTTTTAATGCATATTAATGGACACACAAAATCCTGTTGTTATATTGAAATGCAAATGATAATATGGGATATTGGAAATTGGCAGTGACTTTACCATTATCTTTTGTACCTTATTGCAGTATTGAACATGTTGTGGATAAGTCTCACTTACCTTGGGATACAAATGTTTCTATTGCATATTTTTACTGTATGCCTACAGTTTCCAGACAGAATACCTTAACTAGGAGTTGATTTTAATAGATGTCACTGATCATCCTGGTAAAGAAGAAAATAACCATCTACTAGAACCATATTTTTTGTCCCTGCATGCTATGCATTTATGCCACACCAATTTTTGAAGAATATGATGCTATAAAACTAAATATTCTAGTTCATAATTATACCAAAAACTGATAGTTTCAGCTTTGCCTTCAAGTTACAAAAAATAACTGGCTGAACAGTGAAAAATGGGCTATTTGATATAATAATTTGTAATTAAAAATCATATATTTACCAGATCGAATGTTTTTTGTTCTTAAATTATTAAAGTGCACATGTTTATATAGCTACAGCTTCATTTATCCATTGCTCTCAACCTTGATAACTGAGTTTTAAATGTCTGTTTTTCAATCTCTATCAAATATCTAATTCATTGATTTATGATAAATCACAAAAACCTGTAAATTATCAAATATTATCCATGACTATCGCTATGTTCTTTCTAACATCTCATTTACATAAGACTGAATCAAATACAGCCAGAGACACTAAACTGATATTGATTGGAAGGCAACATGATAGTGAGGAGACAGCTCTGAACTTCAGGTACATGAGATTTTGATTCCAGTCCAAGTTCTTTAAATGGATCTCTTTGTGGATTTGAGAACCATCACTTGGACTCTCTGACCCTTCATCTTCATGTTCAGTGAAAGACCTCAAATAAATACTTTCTACAGTCACTCAAAAATCTAATCCATTATGATTTGGTATTCTACATTTCCACAGGTTTATTTTTCCATATCTGGTTTTTAGAGCTTCAAAGTGAATTTCTGTATGCCCCATACTAAAACAACAAGAGCAACCAAACATTGTTTATGTCTGTGTGAAATATTTAGGCTCAAACTGAATAACTGATTAATGTTTATAACAAAACCACCATCTTCTTGTTCAACTGAAATCTCACTATCAATGACCTCGTCTGTAATTTACATCACTATTATCACAGTCTCTATCATATAAAACCTGACAAATTGTCTCAAATTTATTTCTCATTTTTGAGTTACCAAGTCTTCTCTATTTTTCATTCCATGTCAAAAGTATCCTTCCAGAAGTTCTTTCTGTCAGCTTCTATATTGCTTATGCTTCAAATATTGTATTATGTTGCATTAGTCCTATCTCTATCCATCTTCCAATCCACTCTGTAAAAACTGCCCAGCTAAATACGACTTTTGGAATTTTAATTATTTTCATAAAATTCAAAATCTGACATTTTCATTGTCCCTTACTCAGCTTTCCTTCTGTAGATATCTTATAATCTTGGATAAAACTAACAAAAAAGATTTTTTAAATTTTAATACATGTTAAAGGAATATAGATGTGTAGAATATGTACAACAGTAAAATAGTAAACACACAAATGTACAACATTTTACATTAATTTATGATACAAATTACATCAAGTTTTTATTAATGTGTCATCTTGGAAATTACCATAACCCCTGCTGGATTTACATTTAAGATGATTGCTTCATGATCACTTTCAGAGTGATCAACTCAGCAGGTTTTTAACAATCTACAAACTTTATAAAATCCACTTTCTATGGAAAGGCTATTGCTTTTAGAAAAAAAAGACAATATAAGTGATTATTTTGTTCCATAAAAACTACAGTGATTTTTTTAAACTTCAAAACTCATATTAATGATGAATGCTGAATGAGAACTATTTCTTTCAACACATTTAAAATAATTTAATCTTAAAATTATGTTAAAAACATCAAAGAAGAGTCATTTATTTTCTTAATGATGCACTACAGCGCCATGTTCTGAATGTTTATAGGTATGAATAATTTTAATATTGCATTTCCAAGTGATGGGGATTTTAGAGATAAATATATGTGCCCAAATTATACATATTTTATGTGTTGCATGTTTTTTCATGTCAATAATTTTTACTTTTATGAATAGACCATAAAAACTTTTCAATATATCACCCAAACAAAGTAATGGTATAGAAAACCCTAGCATTCTATACCTATTTGAAATTTTAAGTTAATAGCTTCATTTTTTTTTTTTTTTTGGTAAAAGAGATTGGCCATGAGCTAACACCCATTGCCAATCTTCCTCTGTTTTGCTGAGGAAGATTGGCCCTGAGCTAATATCTGTGCCCACCTTCCTCTATTTTATATATGGGACGCCACCACAGCATGGGTTGATGAGCGGTACATAAGTCCATGCCTGGGATCTGAACCTGTGAACCCAGGCTGCTGAAGCAGAGTGCTCAAACTTAACCACTACACCACCGGACCAGCCCCTGAAAGCTTCATATTTTTAAATTACATATGAACAAATAATTTATTGTGAACTTACTATGTGCAGGATAATATATTAGAAAACATTGGAAGTTGACAATGTGTTTTGAAGATCTGCTGCAGAAGTGTAGTATCCTTACAAAAATTACTTAAAATTGGAAACTCTATGCTCATTTCAGGACTTCTGAATTTTTCTATAAACATTGAAAGCAGAATTAATTATTCCTAGTGATTTTTACAAAAACATGCATTTTTCCAAAATATTTCTTTAAACTAGTTACTTTTTTTTGGTAATTTTATAGAAGTCTTATGTGTACTTTGTATTTATACCCTACATAGTTTGGCTATTTTCAATGTAAATGATGAAGTAATTATTTTAGGATTTAGGTTATGTTTACTTGATTATATTTGAAATCAGAAAGGAACATTTGTTATGTACTTGTCTATTTAATTATATTAAATTTCAAAGCTTCTAGTAGTGTTTGACTCATAAAAGACTCCCAAATATTCTAGTTCCTTACTCAGCCATCTCAAAAACAAAACATTCTCTATGGTCAGAGCAAATATTTGAGCCTCATGAGTAGATAGTTATAATTGCCACGTAAACTTGTTTTGACAGAAAATTATTTTTTTTCCTTGCTTTTTCACCACTTAGAAAGGAGGGAGAAATTGCAGAGCAGATATACATTAGTGAATAAATAAAATTGCATCACATGCAGGATCTTTTATGTACCAAATCTTGAATTTACAGAGTAACAAATGGTAGAAAGTAGAATGAGCCAGAGCAAAATTATGGCTTTCTATTTAACTGTAGAATGTGTGAAACATATTTGAGTTCATGGGGATAAGCCCTAGTAAATTGAAAGATTCTTTCCCTTGTTTTTAATTTTCCAGGTTCAAGTTTCAAGGTTCAAAAGGCACAATGAAGTGAAATGTAGTTTGGTAAACACCAATGTGCTTTTCAACATTTTAAGCATTGCAAGACCTTAGCAGCTGGAATTTATGTGCCAAAGAATTATTTTTGGAGGGAAGTAATAAATGTTGGTCCTATAGTCTTTCGGTTTCTGTTGCTTATGGATTTTTCAACATTTAGTAGGCCCAAAGAGGCCGACAATTTTTCCTTCTCAGTTATTTTGGTATTACTCTGGCAGAGCATTTTTTTGTGTTCAGAGAATACACACACACGCAGAGTTTAGGTGTACAATTAAATTAACAATATTTATTTGAACCAAAACCAATTTTTTTCTTTCATTTGAGTTGAGTACTTCAATGAATAAATACATTTATTCTTTTCAGAAAGCATTATGGGGGACATTTTCTGAAAACTTTGTCAGTCAAAAAATGGCATATTTTCGCTGACAAATTTACCCAGATACAAAAATCTAGGGTCACAGTTTATTTTCCTCAGACTTTTATAAATATTTGTATATTCTTTCTTACCTTTCAATATTGTAGATGAGAAGTCTGTTAACATCTATTACTCAGTCTTTTTAGCTAAAAACAAGCTCTCTTTCTATGAAAGTTTTGTGTCTAACTCACAAAAGTTCTTACTAATATACACAATTTTAAATATCATTTTCCATTAAAAAATAAGGGCTTTAAAATAATTCTATGAAAGCTATCTTTGAATCTGAGTTTATTCCAAATTTAAAATTTTGATTAATATTTTGTTCTTTCTGTTAGTAATCTTTTAGCAAAAAAAATACAACTTAATTAATTGTATGATTGCTATTAATATGTTTTTGCTAATGTAGCAAAATTATGTTTTTATAAATCATAATTACTATATTAATATATCCAAGAGAAATAATGAATCTAAAATGTAATTAGGAAATGAAATATGAGTTGATCACTTAATCTTTAACAAGTTAGAATATAATTTTGAATGACAAGGCGAACAGTCTTTTTTCTTTAATTCATGATTGTTAAATACCAGGTATCACATTGCAGGGACTGTGGAAGCACTGAGGCAGTTCACAAACTGATAGCAGTTCACAAAATCAGGTCTCTGATCTCAGTGTTTAACATCCAGGTGGGAAGAGATTGGCCATAAACACATTAACAACAACGAAAAATATGTATATTTTTTCAGATAGAAATAAATAACTGGGAGCAGCTAATGTTTTTCTAGAAGAGGAGTTTTATTGTATATAGGCAGAGGTGATATTTTGGGGTTATATGATTTCTAACACAATTGAAGTGTAATAGAGATTTGCTGGATGGACAATAAGTAAAACATCCTTTTAAGTGAAAATGAAAAACACATTTTTTGAATGAAACAATTATATATTGATTTTTTGTTTTATTTTCCTTTTATGTTTTATGTGTTTTGAGCAACAAAAATTGTATTAATTATTTTAGCTAAGAAAGAAAGAATCAGAACTACTACAATTCCTCCAATTATGATCTCAGGACCTTTTGTTCAGTTCCTGTATAGACAAACAGGCTCCTTAGGAAAACACTGGTTGGATATGTTAGTATAATTGCAGTTTACAGTAGAGATCTGGGAAAGTAGCTCAAAATTCAGGCAACATTAATTCATCCAAACTTAGTCATCACTTTTAACATTGTAGGGGGAGGGTAATGGGATGGCTGAAATACATTTGCCTATAATGATTTCATGGCCTATATTTCTGACCAGGTAATGGATACAAATTTAAGTGAAATTATTCTCAATAAAAAAGCCATAAATACAGTAAAATTTTGAGTTCAACCTTTATAATATAGCATCTGCATAAATAGTTGCATTTTTATAATGGGTTTCCTTCAAAAACAAATTTAAAGCCCACAATTTAAAGATAATAATTTTGCAGTTGCTAGCTTCAAATATAACTAGATAATAGATGTTTAGGGGCCGCCCGGTGGCGCAGCGGTTTAGTCGGCGCTTGGCAGCCTGGAGTTCGCGGGTTCGGATCCCGGGCGCCCGCCGACGCACTGCCTGTCAGCCATGTTGCGGCGGCGTCCCATATAAAGTAGAGGAAGATGGGCACGATGTTAGCCCAGGGCCAGTCTTCCTCAGCGAAAAGGGGAGGATTGACAATGGATGTTAGCTCAGGGCTGGTCTTCCCCACAAAAAACAAAACAAAAAAAAATAGATGTTTATTTTACTAAATCTTAATTGGAATTATAATGAATGGGATTAATTTAATATCATCTCTGTCACTGTCTAACTAGATCCTGAATGTCATTTCCTTTGGACATGTTGAATATTTACTAAGTGCAAGAGTTTGGATCTGAGACTTGATTGAACGACACTGTGACTTTCCACTGCGACTTTCCACTGCATTGCTGTTATCATCCAGATAGCAGTGATGTGAGCATAGCATCAACCACCTGCCTGAAGACAAAATGGGGCCAGTTGGCACGTGTACAACATAGGCATTTTAAAGTTCATTAGGAAGGAGCTGGCAAGCAGCAGCAATTTTCCCTGATAAAAATCCCTTGGTCTTTTTTGGAGGAAATGTCTTTTAATTGTATCTAGGAGTTCAAATGGACCACAAACCACTATAGTATATCAAGTCTCTATACAATCTTACTACTGTTTAAGTGCAGCATTTTCATTACTTCTAATTTAGTTAATTACACTTTACCTACCTAAATTCCCGTGGCAGTTATCATTGGATGCAACAGTTAATTGCCTTGTTCCAAAGAGGCATTATTGTGAGCTACTAAACTGCTACTTTTCTTAGTTTTAGAATGGTTGCTTTCGTTCTTGCTTTGGATGGATTCCAGGGGCAGTGTCTTAGAAACCATTTCAGAGAATAGAATATGTGTGTTCTAATTGAGTTTTGATATTTTTTATTTATTTTATTTTATTTTTGGTGAGGAATATTGTCCCTGAGCTAACATCTGTTGCCAATCTTCCTCTTTTTTGCTTTAGGAAGATTGTCCCTGAGCTAACATCTGTGCCAATCTTCCTCCATTTTATATGTGGGACACCGCCACAGCATGGCTTGATAAGCGGTGCCTAGGACCATGCCTCAATCTGAGCCCACAAACCCCAGGCCGCTAAAGCAGAGCACTCAAACTCAACCACTAAGCCACTGGGCCAGCCCCCAGTTCTTATATTTTTAATGTGTCAATTATGATCTATACTAATTGTTGAAATAGTTTATCAATTATTATATTTTTTCATATTAAGATAATGTAAATTAAATTTCTGTATTTTCTCTTAATTTGGAACATACATGTATGGTATATATGTGTGTGGGCGAATAACTCTAATAAATGAGCAAGGAATTATATAAAAAATGAAAATTCATTAATAAATATTGAAATCAAGTAGAATGTATAGCAATGGTAATCTGACACAGGTTTTATTTATGACATGGCAATAACAATTAAGCGTAAATAGGGCACACTTCATGTAAATGATGATGATTTCACTTTTAAATAAAAATTAGAAACAAAGGGGAAGGAGTGGGAAGAAGGTGAAAGGGGTAAAGGGGCTCTTTGTATGGTGACAGTTGGAAACTAGACTTTTGGTGGTAAACATGATGCAGTCTATATAGATGCTGAAATATAATGATATACACCTAAAATTTACACAGTGTTATAAATCAATGTGACCTCTAAAATAACATAAAAAATTAGAAACAGTATTTTGGGAGTCAGATGTAGAGGAGAATAATTGAACTATGTAAAAAAAAAAAGTCAGTTTTAAGATCACTCTTAAGACCCCTTAACCCATATTGATGTAGACAAATGGTCTTCTCCACCCCTTTAGCAGGTAGTGCATAAGAACATAGGAACGGGGAGTACCTAAATTTTGGAAGTCTTGACCACAAGCTGATACTCTGCCCCCTTCTCCAAAGCTCCCAGCCATTCCAGAGAGCAGTATCAGCAATTGTTTCCCTTACTACTGCTGACTAGGCACTATTTTGTTGGTGCCTGGGACTCAGGCTTCTACAAACGCAGTGAAAAGAGGAGGATGACAGCTTCAGATACACCTTAAGGAGAAAGTGTTATCTTGTTTGAGTTTCCAGCAGCTGCCCTATGGCATCTCCAAATTGCAAGATAAGAACTGCATTTTCTGCTGTCCCAACTCTAAATGCCATCTTTGATGTCAGGTCACACGACAAATTTAATAACCAATCATCTCTACTTCCAGAGCAGCTCTTCCTCCTCTCAAATTCTTGCTAATTAGTTTCAAATTAATAAGGAAACTTGGACCCCGACATTCAGACAGTTAGATATCTCTCTCTCTCCAACCTTATCTACTACCACTTTTATGAAACCACAAGACATCCTCTGATCTTCTAAGCAAGAAGTGATCATTGTTATCTCTGACTCCATTGTTGATTATTTGTATATTTCATAACATTTGCCAATCTTCTGTCTTGTGTTATTCGTGCATAAATTTTATATATCTTCCTAGATTATGAACTCTCACAGGCCAAATACTTCCTCATTTCCTTTCTCATGATGGTCAATGAATCACATTAATAAATGGATAGTTTTTTTAATCTTTCAATACTTTTTCAGATGTATTTAAGAGATTATTTAGCTACATGCTTCATCCAAACCATGGACTAAATTCTAATGCTGGTATCTGACAATAGACTGATCTGTGAAATGTATGTAACCCTATATGACTATCATCTTTTGGAAACCAAGTTTCTCTTCTCAAATAATACTGGAATCAGCAATTATTGGCATTTTACAAGGTAAAGAAGTTCACTCAAAACCATTATTCTATTAATGGTTTTGTTGAATAAGTAGGGATGGGTTTATAGCCAAAAACAAATGATTTAGGTCAAAATCCAAACTGAGAAATCTTTTCAAACCAAACCTTTTCCTTGGCCACGCTAGCATGACTTGTTCTCTTTCTTCCTCCTGGGCTAACTTAGGTTAGGGTTTCTGGGAAACTGACTCTGAGAAGGAGACTATTTTGCAAGAAATATACTGATGAGTACTTTCTGACAAAGAGGAAAAACTGGGCAAAGAGAGAGATTGAACTGCAATTCAGCCCCAATAAACATTTCAGCTGATCCAAAATCCTTCTTGAACTGGGATGTCCCTTTAGAGTTGTCCTAAATTGAAGCAAGGGGAAAGAGATTTTGTACTCCCAGTTCAGTCATCCCAAAATTGGGTACAGCCTTAATGAAGGAGCTCTTTGCAGCAAGAAGCAGTAATCCAGGAAGGACTCAGCAGCCAAACCCCTTAGCAAAGAGTGCCTAGGTTCTGAAGCAGCGATCTGGTAGCACATCACAGCATCTACTACATGAGTTTCTCCCCACCCACATAAATCCTCCTCCTATCTCCAGTCTTCTCTTCCTCCAGATTTTTGAAACCTGAGTTTACCTGCATCTCCATCAATTCCACAAGGGGAAAAAGGCTGCTCTGTGTTTCACTACAGCAAGTCTCACCACTCTCTTCAACTTGGGAATGACCTTTATGAAGATGATAACACGTTACAAAAAACGCTTTGTCTAACACCCTTGGTGGGTAGTAAAGATTATGGCTAATTAATTACATTTCCTCTTTTACATATAGAAAATACTTCACAAACCAGAATTTCACTCATTTGAAAACTCTGCTAAATGTGATTTATTCCTTTGGATAAAAATATTAAACTAACTTAGATAAAAAATGGATCTTAGGGGCCAGCCTGGTGGCATAGTGGTTAAGTTCGCGAGCTCTGCTTCAACAGCCTGGAGTTCGCAGGTTTGGATCCTGGGCACGGACCTACGCACCACTTATCAAGTCATGCTGTGGCAGGAGTCCCACATATAAAATAAGGGAAGATGGGCACAGAGGTTAGCTCAGGGCCAATCTTCCTCAGCAAAAAGAGGAGAATTGGCAACAGATGTTAGCTCAGGACTAATCTTTCTCACCAAAAAAAAAAAAAAAATGGATCTTAAACCTGTACCCTTTTCTGTATCTCATTGTGGGAAAGAAGCCTAGATATTTTGAAGAGGGTCTCCGGGATAACAACGAGACTCAGGAAGGTAAGAGTCAATGACTTTTGTATTCCTGACAAAGCCAAAATAATGAACTATGACAAGCCTATTTGTGTGAAAATCATTTTCCCGAAAGCCTAAATATTTATTTACATTTACATCGTTAAAAATATGGAAAGAGAAATCCCAAATTAGTTTTAGCAAAGTAAATTGCACAGGAAAATTATTTATTGAACTAGATAATGACTCCTAGGATCAAGCTAGTTCAGACAGTATGCATATTAAGCATTTCTACATGAAAGCAGTAAAGAATGCCACAGAAGATTGCCTTTCACAAAATATCAGATAGAAAGGAGTCCAGAAATATCAAGGCATGAATTTAGGCACTGGCCTGAATACATAAGTATTCTACTAACAGCTTTACTTGAACTAAATACTGTCTTTAGTGGTGAGTTAGAGCAGATTCTGATTTGTCTTTTCCAAGGGAAGAATTAAACCACTACTTGAGAGAAATTTGCTCTTGGTTACCTGCACTGTTTCTGTCCATTTCTGTTTCCAAATTTGTTCTGTGTCTTTTTTTTTTTTTTCCAGCTAGGAGGCTAATTTAACCCTGAATATTTTAATGTAGCGCTCAGCACAAATGTGTACTAAGAGGTCCCTTAAGTAAGGGATCAGTAAGTAAGATCAGTAAGACTGATCTTACTCTTGCGGATGTACTCAACCTTGCTTTTTCTTGGTAAGACACGGCCTTTTGCTTCCCTATTCCTTGATATCACATTGAACACCCAAGAGTCAATGTTTAGTCCCAACCATCTGGCTTTCATTGCCTAACAAATAACAAACCACACTTCCCCTTTGATTTTGTTTTGAGGTTAGAAATATTTAAAATTTTTAGCATACATAGCAATTAATATATCATGTTTCAGCTCTTGTCACAATAATATAAATTGCAATAATAAAATATACTCTAAGAGTTTACATAAAATAATTACTTATATTTACAGACCTATATTATATCAGATCATGTTATAAAATGTAGTCAACAACTTTAGAGACAGGGCTAAAGAGAATTATTTTGCCTTATGTGCTTCAAATGTATGTATGTATAGGCTGGCAATTATTTGTACTATTAAATTTCAAATCTATTATATATAGCTATGATTTTCAAGACCTAAACAGTGTTAAAATTGCTCAATGATTTAAGAAACAATTCATTACTAGATTTAATTCATCTTGTTTCACTTTTTTAACTATCTCAGTATAACCTGGGTATCAAAAGACCTTCCTAGCATGTGAGACAAACAAGGTTTCATTAATATCAATACTCTAACTTTGTTTCCCAATTTTTTCATACTGGATCAAATACTGTCCTCCAAAAATATGTATCCATCTGTACATATTTCACCATCCATGTTGTGGACCTCAGAGGGGCCATACTTGCACCCATAAATCCATCTGCTCTACCACTAATTGTTTCCTTTGAAAATACTCCACCATTGCTGCACCCTATGCCTTTGGATGAGACTCTAGTCCATTGAGTTGACTTGTAGCATTACTACTTTTGATGGTCTTTGTTGAGTGACACAGCTGCTGGTCAGTCCTGTCCTGCAAGGGCCTATGAATACTTTGAGGGGTAAATTTCTACTGATTTGTTGCAGTCATTCTATCAAAACTGAAAATGTTTGAGGCTTCCCAACGATCATGAAATGGGAATACTTCATTCAGAGTTAAGCTTACTGGTCATTGTGAGGGTGATTGAGATAATATATTAATAGTAATGTTGGTTTGGAACTGAAATGTTGGCTTTATTGAGATAGTTATTTCAGTTCACACACACACAAACACACACACCCTCCCTCTCTCTCTCACAACAGCTGTTTTTGCTAGTGTGAACATTCTAGTTCATGTTGGTAGATCAGCTGCTCTGTGGTATGCGAAGTCACGGCTTCACTTCAACTTCTGTGACTCACTGTGTATACTCAGTATTCCTTTATGATAAATTCTCTTTCAAGGACTCTGTCCAGATAATTTGATTGCTTTCAGATCTGTTTCTCTCTCTACTCGTAGTCTGCTCTGTATGGGGCAGAGAGATGAGGAGACTGACACCCAAAAGTTTGGGTTTCACAAGTCCCTTTGTAAGCTGGCTCCTGAGTTTATGACACTTTTGTTGCACATTTTCATCTATTACTATTTTCATATAAATAGTGCCATCTGGCTGACAATGAAAGTCATTGACAATATGGCAAGAAAATATACTGCTCATTTTCATCTATTACTACTTTCTATTACCATTTAGTTCCAAAATGCAGGGTCTGTGGAGCTGCCTAAATTGTTCAATATTTGGTTCTTTGCTTTCTCCTTCCCCATTTCTAAAATTTCATTAGAGATCACATCCTCTTGTGTACTTCAAGTAACACGGAATGGAAAATTGTTCTCAAATTCTTTCCTCCATTCTTTAAACTTTTCTTAAAGAATTCAATTACCCCTTGCATATATAATTAACAACCTTAACCTTTTTGAAAACAAAAACAACAACCTTCCTACGACCAAAGGTACAATTTTGTTGCATGACTTCCAGACAGAGAGAAGCCAGAAAACATGTTCAAATGATATTTTCGACTTGCATAGCAGGCCCCAGAATATTTCTTTCAAGGAGTAGCTCCAAATGCCATTAAACTGGTCATAGGCATTTATCCTCACTTAATAATACACGAAGTGCCAGAAGCTTGCTATAGATTTTTGTTTCCACCCTTGTTATAAGCATGTCTGGAGGACTTAAAAATGGGATGAGGAATTATAGATAACTTTTTCCCAACAATATTAGAAGAATTCATTTTACTGCCTATGTAAGTTAGCTTTTGCTGCATAGCAAACATTTAAAACAACAAACATTTATTTAGGTCACATTTTTGCAATGTGGAAATTTGGGCTAGTTTCAAGTAGGCAATATTTCTGGTCTAGTCTAGGTCCCATTTGGGGATGACTCATGCATCTGTCAGCTACCCAGACAGCTGGGGCCTGACTGACTATAGACTGGGACTATAGATCTTCTCCATATGGCCTCTCATCCTCCAGTGTGGTGTCTTAATCTCATCCACATCATGCCTCTCAGGGTTCCAACAACATCAAGACCCAGTGTACAAGTTCTTGTCAGTCCTTTACCTGTGACATATTTGCTAAAATCCCATTGGTCGAAGGAAGTCAAATGACCTGCACAAACTCAATGTGGGAAGAACAATCAAAAGGCCCAAATGAAAAGAAGGGAATGATTTTTAGTCATTTTTGCAATCAACAACGAAACATCCCTAAAGTTAAAAACAATTGACATTCGCGAGTCTTACTCTAATTTTGTTCTATTTCTAAGAAGGAAGCTAAAATTCTTCTTATAAACTGACTTGTAAATAGATGTCCTGGATCCTATGTCCTCTCTGAAAAATTTGCTCTTTCACTTTTTCAGTCTCCACTCCTTTCTTCTTGTTGTTTAGCTTGTTCAATGTACACAAATCCAAATCCTATCAGAAAAAATAGTGCAATCTTTAAGAGATTTCTGTCCTTTATATAATCAAATTCATTAAATGATCTCCCTTTCCTAATCAAAGATTCTTTCTAGACAAGCTAAAAATTTGTCTTTACCAAATACTGTATTGCATTGACTGATTTCTCAGCATACTCTATGCCTTTCTTTAGTCCATATTCTTCCTAGTCTTCCTCTACCTTTGTCACTGTTGCTTCTGAGTTTATGACACTTTTGTTGCACATTTTGTTTTATTACTATTTTTATATAAATAGTGCCATCTGTCTGCCCTCTCAATTTATTCCTTAGGTAATGGGCCTTAGCATTAGGTTGTTCTCTAAACACACTCAACTTCAGACACCATGTACCTCCACTTTCACTCCAGGGATTTAAAAGTAGCATGTTCATCCCAAATCTTTTCACTGCTCTATTTTAATACTTTCATGGGAAAAAAATAAGGTGTTTGCCTGCTAGTGATGATTTTTTTTTGGCACACTACACTAAAATAATAATGAAATTTGAAAGCTGGTTTAATAATGTTTTTTGAAATAACCAGATATAAGCATAGAAAAGTAAGCTTCTGTCCAAATTACAGTTAGATGTGCAATGACAATGAAAAATCAAAGGTCAACTATATCGGTTGTCTCTCTCTCTCTCATAGATTCACTGTGTCTATGACATCACTTTACCTTCTCAAACTGATACACATTTGACATTGTAAAATTGTGAAGTTTTGAGAAATGTATTTAAAAAGACAAACTCTTATCAAATCTCCAGGTCTCCACTGAGTTTTTAAGCAAATGCAGTGTAATTAAAATACAGATGAAGGCTTCTAGCTATTTTCTGTTCAAATTACAAAAAAAGAAACTGAAACAGAAATATAAAGTTCTTATTCCTCTTCAGTGTTTCAAATGACTAATTTCGTCAGGTCAGAGGGAGTCCTGTTCAGTGTCTGATACACAAAGAATGATATAGCTGTATAAATTGGAATAATCAGGCATTTCATGTACTTCATGCAGGTTTGAGATATATTAGTTACTGTAATTAAAACTTAACCTTGCCTGACTTAGAAGTAAAATTATTTGATCAATTTTAGAGAAAATTTATCTATAATTCCATCTGAAAAATACCTCTATAAAAATTTTTACTTTTTATTTGACTAGCTGATATTACAGAAAAAGAGCTATGGAAACTAAACAAAGGGTGAAATAGCCTTTCTAAGAAATTGGTAGTGGTTTTAAATTTAAGTTCAAGTTAAAGTAACTGAAGCCTTAAAATACTTCATCTCTAATTATTTTCATTATTGATATACTTACTATAATGATGAATGGCCAAAGTTTCTAGGACCAGAATTTGATCAGATTCACTAGAATCTGTACCTTTATATGTTATGGAGCACAACTTCAGTATTTTGGATATTGAATATATGCCTAAAATACCATCAAAGCAGGGAAACCACAATTTCTATTGGAAAAATAGCATGTTGGATACCTCTGGAAAATGTTCATGTGGTCATTACAGAAACAAATAGCAATATTTGACTTCCTTAAATTTATCTGAATTTAGTGTTATTTTATTTTAAATTATGTGGCTGGGGATTGGGATTTCCAATGGTTAGAGTTGCTTAAGGCTTTCTGTTGGCCTCACCCCAAATTTCTCTCTAATTCTGAATATGCTGTACCCCTCCACACCGTCATACATTTGTATACTTGTTGCTTCTGTATAGTATATCTTTATTTCCTTCCCTTATTTGGAAAATTTTTATTTAACCTTAAAGATCCAGTTCAAGTAGCAAAGTCATTCTTGACTATCTCTGCTCTATTTCTATAACACACCAATTTACAATAAAAATTAGCAACTTAAAATAAAATTTATACATAATTATCTGTTTTTCGTATCTAGATCCCTCAGTAGACTGAATGCAATGGCTTAACAATAAAATTTCATTTCTACTACAGCCTATTATAAGTGACTGATGCATAATGACAAAAAATATATGCTAGATGAATAAATACATGAATGAATTAATTAGTGGATAACTGAATAAATGAAACTTGAAAGGACAAATGCATACATAAATAAATGAATAGATATAATGAAATTAGAAATTAATAATAGATAAAGTGAATTTAGACAGATTTATTAGTTTAGGCTATACTAGGTTATTTTCTTTTTCCACTTTTTATTTTTAAAAAAGTTAGAGGAAGTGAAAGGAATCCTAAATTAGAAGTTTCTTAACATTTTTTGATTCCAGTGGTGTCTATTTAATTACCCATACGTCCTCTTTACATCATAGGAAATAAAATAAGTAAAAATAAGCAAGAAATAATTTAACATTTAATCAGTTGAAATTTTCAACACGTGTGCGTGCTTTTGTGTGTGTATGTATATCTATATCTCAATATATTGAGTAATTCTGAACAGAGAAATGTATAAAAACACAATAAGAGAAAAACGACAATCACATAATTGCAAAAGGTTTTTATTATAGCTATACACAGTGTTTTAATACTGGTTATACTATAAAACAAGAAAGGTAGATATATCTTATTATTATTGTTTTCCTGCAGGTCTGTCCTTTATGAGGAGAAATATGTGTAGAGAAAATATGATTATGCTAAAGGACAAATTTTGAATGGATTATTAGAAGGTGATGAAATGTTTCTTTTCTTAATGAAAATAAAAATGTGTAAGGCAGTTCTTGGCTTTTAATTCCACCTCAGTCTAAATCTGCTCACGTACAAACCTGGCTTGTTGACTGAGTTGTTTCATTAACAATATGAAATGAGACATGTGAAACACTTGGGAAAACAGCGAGATTTACAAGCAAAGAGTAAATTCAAAGAGATGATTTGAAGGTTATATGGTAAAAGTTCAGTTTCTCCAGCTAATTAGGGCTGTTGGGACTATTATAATGTTTAGTTTCTAGGTCAAATTAAGTTTAGTGGCTTATTCTTTAACTAAATGAAAAATAAAGTTAATAAATATTTTACAATACAATTATTTTCCTTTGGTAATCTGTCACCATTTATTATTTCCTTTCCCTTTCTTTTTTTTTTGGCAAACAGAAAAGCAGATGGTTAAAAATTAGAGTATGTTGAACTATTAAATTTGCATATTTTGAATTTCCATTTTAAGAAGTTTACTTAATAAATTTTAAAATGATATATTGCTTAAATGCTGACTACTTTCATGATTAAGATCTAATTAAATTACCAGCCATAAATTCTTTGACTTTCAAAAGTCTTTTACGAACAAAAATAGGTTGTACTCAATAAGAGAATTAATACTCAATATGAGAATTAAACCCAGAATTGTTTTACCTAACAATTTTATATACCGAGCTGACATTCTAGCAGAATTATCTCACTGCTTATGATCAGTGAAAATTATTTTGATTCCACCATGTGTGTTTATGTTATTTTTATGGGGATTGTACATTCCCAATTTCTCGGTCATTCTATTTCTTTTGTTCTCTAGTATTTTTATTGTGTCAGTGAATCAGCATACAGAAAAGGAGATAAAATGTAAATATGCAGCTTAACAAATCAGATTAAAGCAAAAACCCATGTAACAATCTCCTGGGTTAAATGTAAAATATTGTTAGAAATCCAGATTTTACCCATGGTCCCCGACAGATCTCAACACTCTCTCCACCTGACAGAGGTAATCATAGCATGCCTTTAACCAATTAAATGTGCATCCTTATACAGTGTGGTTTGGGTTTTGTCTATTTGAAACTTCATTAAATGGAATCATACAGAATGTAGTTTTTGTGTGTCTGGCTTCTTTTCCTCAACACTTATTCAAGGGTTTAGCACGTTTTTCTATTGGGTTGATTATCTATCTTGTTAAACTATTTTTAATGAATTTTTCCAGAGGCCTCTCAATTTTAGTAGTCTTTGTTTTTTTTCAAAACACCATCTTTTAACTCTATTGATCTTTTTGTGTGTTTGTGTGAGGGAGATTGTCCTTGAGCTAACATCTGTGCCAATCTTCCTCTATTTTGTATGTGGGATGCCTCCACAGCATGGCTTGATGAGCAATGTGTATGTCTGTGCCCAGGAACCAAACCCACAAACCCCAGGATGCCAAAGTGGAGTGTGCGAATTTAACCACTATGCCACTGGGCTGGCCCCTCTATTGATTTTTTTAATGTGTGTTTCTTTTTACCTATTTTCTTCTATGTTCTTTATAATTTTATTCCTTCTGCATTCTTTTTTAATATTTCACTCTTTTTTAACTCTTTGAAATACATGCTTATTTTATAAGTTTTCAGCACTTCCTTTTTTCCCTAGTATTTGCATTTTAGTCTGAATTTTTCTTTAAATACTGATTTAACTGCATCCAAATTTTTATATGTACTATGTTTATTATAACTCAATTCCAAATATTTTCTAATATGCATTATTATGCCTTCATTGACATATGTATTAAGTTTAAATCTATCCCTTAATTTCCAACTATATGTGAATATTTTATGCATAGCCTTATGTTAATTTTCTTGCATAGTTTTATAATCTTGTCATCAGTTGTAACTAATTCCTACTTCTTCCCTCCTTTCCCTTTTATCATTCATTATTTTGTTATTATAAGGTGCCCATACTACCTGTGAAGTGCTATGGTGTTATTTGAAAGTAGACTTATATTGGTTGTAAACATATATTGCAAACTCTAGGATAACCACTGAAAACGGTAAAAAAAAAAGAATAGTATAACTGTTATGCAAAGAAAGAAGAGAAAATGAATCATATAAAATGCTCTACTAAAACCACTAAAGGCAATAAAAGAGTGAACACAAAATAAGAACAAAGAACAAGGGCAACAAATAGAAAACATAAATGAATATAGTAGGTATTAATCCAACTATGTTAATAATCACTTTGAATGCCAATGGTCTAAATGCACCAATTAAAAGAGATTGTCATAGTGGACCAAAAAACACAACCCAACTATAGGTCATCTACAAGAAATCCACCTTAAATATAAAGACATATATAGATTAAAAGTAAATGGATAGAGAAAAATATACCATGCAAAAACTATTAAAAAGAAAGCAGGGGTAGCTATATTAATTTCAGACAGAGAAAACTTCAAAATAAGGAAAGTTATCAGGGATAAAGGAGACATCACATAATGATAAAAGGGTCAATTCTCCAAGAACACATAACAATTCTTAATGTGCATATGCCTAACAACAGATTTTCAAACCACATGAGGCAAAACTGATAGAACTGCAAGGAGAAATAGATGATTCCACTATCATGGTTGGGGACATCAACACCACTCTATCAGAAATGAATAGGTCCAGGAGGCAGAAAATCAGTAAGGACATAGTTGAACTCAGCAATGTCATTAATCAATTGGATATATTGAAATCTATAGACTACTTTATCCAACAACAGCAGAACCGTCCTTCTCTGACTCCTATGGAATGTTCACTAAGATAGACTACATTCTGGGCCATAAAACACATCTTAACACATTTAACAAAATAAAAATCATACATTATCTCCTCTCAGACCACAAAGGAATGAAACTAGAAATTAATAACAGAAAGATAACTGAAAAATCCCCCAATAGGTGGAGAGTAAACAACACACTTCAAAATAACACATAGGTCAAAGAAGAAATCTCAAGAGAAATTCAAAAATATCTTGAATTGAATGAAAATGAAAACACATTATAAAAACACTCAGCAAACTAGGAATAGAGGGTGACAGTCTCCAGTCTCAACTTGATAAAGACTAGCTACAAAAAATCCCACAGTTAACATCATATTTAATGGTGAGAAATCTGAATCTTTCTCTATAAGATCAGGAAAAAGGCAAGGGTTCCCCACTCACCACTCCTTTTCAACATCAAACTGGAAGTCCTTGTTTATGTAATAAGGCAATAAAAGTAAATAAATTGTATACAGATCATAAAAGAAGACATAAAACTGTTATTGTTCACAGACAACATGATCATGTATATATAGAAAATCCAAAAGAATCAACAAAAAAACCCAAAAACTAAAAAGCAATTATAGGGAGTTTAGTATACAAAAGTCAATTGCTTCTCTATATGCCAACAATGAATGAGAAGGATTCAAATTAAAAAAAAAAATCCATTTACATTAGCACCAAAAAAGCAAAATACTTAGGCACAAATTCAACAAAATATATACAAGATCTATAGGAGGAAAATGACAAAACTCTGATGAACAAAATCAAAGAATTGAATAAATGGAAAGATACTCCCTGTTCATGGATAGGAACACTCAATATTGTCAAGAGGTCAGTTCTTCCCTACTTGATCAATAGATTCAATGCAATCCCAATCAAATAATAGCAGATTATTTTATGGATATCATTAAACTGATACTAAGGTTTATATGGAGAGGTAAAAGACCCAGAATGCCCAACACAGTAATAAAGGAGAGGAACAAGGTTGGAAGATTGACACTTTCTGACTTCAAGATTTACTATAAAGTTACTGTAATCGTGAGTAAAGAGTACCTAAGGTTGCATTCATGTAATACCTGTTTGTTGTTGTAAACCTCTCCAATCAACAGGTAGAAATTCTCCTATGGTCCATCTCCTGTGATTGGAAGATATGCTCCTCGTTAGTACTCCCAGCTATAGATTTACCAGGTTAAAAGTTTGTTAGGATATGTGCAATAAAGTATTTGCAGTCTGATTTTATCTAAGAAATTCCCTATGGGTGTTACGATTGTATATTGAACAAATATTTATACTTAATGCAGTTGCATAACATTGAAATAATTTAGCATAAAAAGCTACAGTAATCAAGACAGTGTGGTAGTGGTGAAATAATAGACAAATAGAATGATGAAACAGAATAGACAGCCCAGAAATAGACCTCCATAAATATAGTCAAGTTATCTTTGACAAAAGGTCAAAGGCAACACAATAGAGCAAAGACAGTCTTTTCAATCAATGGTACTGGAACATTGGGATATCCATATGCAAAAAAAATAATGAACCTAAACACAGACCTTAAACCCTTCAAAAAATGAAATCAAAATTGATCACAGACCTAAATTTAGACACAAAACTATGAAACTCCTAGAAGATAACATAGGAAATATCCTAGATGAACTTGGGTATGGTGCTCCATTTTTAGATACAACACAAAAAAACATGACCCATGGAAGAAATGACTGATAAGTTGGACTTCATTAGAATTAAAAACTATACTCTTTGAAAGACAACATCAAGTGAATTAGAAGACAAGCTACCGAGTGGGGAAAATATTTGCAAATGACATGTCTGATAAAGAACTCTTATCCAAAATATACAAAGAACTCTTAAAACTCAACAATAAGAAAATGACATAATTAAAAAATAGGCTAAAGACTTTAACAGCTGTCTCACTAAAGAAGATATGCCAAGAGCAAACAAGCAAATAAAAAGATGCTTTACATCATATATCATCAGGGAAATACAAATTAAAACAATAAGATACCACTCCACACCTATTAGAATGGCAAAATTCCAGACCACTACCAACTCCCAATGCTGGTGAGAATGTGGAGCAACAGGATCTCTCATTTGTTGCTGGTGGGAATGCAAAATGGTACAGGAACTTTGAAAGACAGTTTGGTGGTTTCTTACAAAACTAAACATCCTTACCACATGATTCAGCGATCGTGATCCTTAGTATTTACCCAAAGGACTTGAAAAGTTATGTCCACTCAAAAACCTGCTCATGGTTGTTTATAATAGCTTTACTCATAATTGCCAAAACTTGGAAGCCACCAAGGTGTCCTTCAGTAGGTGAATGGATAAATAAATGGTGGTACATCCAGACAATGGAATATTATACAGCACTAAAAAGAAATGAGCTATCAGGCCTTGAAAAAACATGGAAGAAACCTAAATGCATATTACTAAGTGAAAGGAGCCAATTTGAAATACTGTATAATGCTGTATAACTCCAACTTTATGACATTCTGAAAAAGGCAAAACTATGAAGACAGTAAAAAGATCAGTGGGTTGGGGCAGGGGAGAAGGATGAATATTTGGAGCACAGAGGATTTCTAGGGCAGTGAAACTACTCTATTTGATATTATAATGGTGGGTACATATCATTATATATTTGTCCAAACCCATAGAAAGTACAACACCAAGAGTGTACCCTAAGGTACACTATGGATTTTGGATGATTATGATGTGTCAATGTAGGTTCATCCTTGGTAAAAAAATACACCATTGTAGTGAGTGATGCTGATAATGAGAGAAGTCATACATGTGTGGGGGTAAAAAGTACATAGGAAATCTTGGTATGTTCCTCTCTGTTTTGCTGTGAACCTGAAACTGCTCCTAAAAAGTAATCTTTCAAAAAACTACGTTGGTAAACAGAACATAATTTATGATCTTTGCCATAGTCCATGTTGAGGATGAATTTGGGAAAAAACAATATAGTCATGAACAACAACAAAAAAAATGGAAAGGTAGTTCCTCAGAGATATAAAACCTAAAATCTCTAAAACAAACACAGGAAATAAATGAAAATATTCAGTTATTTTCTGAGCTATCTGGATAACAATCTACTAAAAGAGTTGAGGCTTCTTAAGCAATTCAGAGGCTTTGAATTTTTACTGTTGACATAGTGTAGTCTTGTTAAGTACCAAAGGTTGTAAAGTCTCAAAAGAAAAACACGCCATCCACAAAAAAGGTATTTCTTAAATTTACAGGGTTTTCATTATATTTTTGAAAGTTTATTTGCTAGTTTAAGTTAACTTGCCTTTTTAAAAGCTAAGTCAGAAATAAATCCATCCATTGAATTCAGATCGTTTAATTTTGCATCTGCTAGATTTAAAAATAACTTATTTTTTTTGCCTACAGTGTTGATCCTAGAATTTCAAAATCTGTCTTTAAGTTTTCTTAAATTATATTAATTTAAAATGTAAGAGGCATTCTTCCAAGTTCCTAAATTGTTGAATTATACAAGCAAAGTCATCAATTATACTACTCTCTATTAAATAATTCTATTTAATTTGTTTTGAAAGTGTCTATTGTTCTTAATGAAATATTAATTTACTATATAAAGTCTCATTTTAACTGTATGCCTATGGAACCATGGTGTAATGATAATTTAGACATCGAATACATATTTTAAAATGCATAGAATTCTGTATTTAAACATAAATATTTTATTTAATAGAAACTCAGAATGCTGCAGTATTTATAGAACCAGATGAAGGCTTAAAAATTCTTTCAATTATTTATAATCTTAAACTTCTTAACTCTGGAAGAACAATGTAAATTAATAGGTGTTTTGCTGGTTACAGAGGGAAAATACAGATCCATCTATGAATGCATCTATTAAGTTTGTCCCAAAGTATTAATCAGAATTATACTACTACTAAATATGTATGTGACACACTTGTTAGGAAATAGTTCAGAAAAAAAGTTACTTTCCCATTGGAACATATATTGAATTACTTCTGTCACTCCATGAAATTGCCAAGTCAGGCTTATGGGAGTCTATTTTCCACGTGTTAGCCTGGCAACCTACCTAACTCAGCTGGGTTCCTTGTAATTTATTTCTGTGATACCATTTTAATCACTCTCAAATTCTCACTGATTTTTGACCTTCTAATTCCTAATTCCTGGTTCCTGGCTTAATTCTCAATCAGTTTCCCCTTTCACCACTCTCAGATTGACAGGTGGCTTCAGGTAAAAGTGTTTAACTCTGACTTCTGGAAAGGAACACACCAATATATAATTTCCAAGCACTATTCAGCACTCAATGTTACGTACAAATCATTTTACTTAACTTCATTAACTCTCATAGAATTTTCATAGTTCCTATTCCATAATATTCCTTTTCACCAAAAGCCTCTATTTCACGCCCACCTTCTCACACTCCTAGACTGATCTTGTCATGTAGTTAAAAACAAGGAAACAAAAAACAACCAAAAATTTACCAGGCAGAATTCCTCTAAATATCCCCCCCTTCCTCTTAATTGTATCATCTATGTTAGCATTATTCTCTGCTGTCCCTCAAGAAGTGATGGGCTCATAATTTAGCCTAAAGTGATCATGAAAGCTTCCATAGGAATGTGATACTTGATGAAAGTTTCAGATCTTCCAGAATTAGCCAAAAGAATTAGGAAATATCATTTAGGCACAGAGGCATGGGAGAACATGGCTCATTCAAGGAATTGAATAGTACATGTGCACAGTTGTCCTTTTGTGTGTTTGGGTGTTGTCATTGTGTGTGTGTTAGTATGTATGACCAATGGATTGATAAGGGAGTACAGGGGTCACTAACATTGGGGCAGCCACGATGCTTAAAGTTGGGGAAAATTTGTGGGGATTTAAAGGGAATTGGGGAGGGAGGCTGCCCAAGGCTCACCTCAGAAAACCAGAGTGTTTTCCAGTGAAAATGGAGAACAGGTGTTGAAGTTCAGATATATTTAAGAAGTTAAAATAAAATAATTTTTTAATTGACCAGATATGAGAAAGGGAGAGAGTAGAGTATAGAATGAACTCCAGTTTTTTTGGTCTGGGTGAATACAAGACAGGGAAAACAGAAGAGGTATGACTTTTAGGAGAAAGATAATGAACTTGGTGATGGACATAGTGAATTAGCAAACTCTTGAATGGTGAACTAAGGGTTGAAGAAGGACCTTAAGTATTAACTGCACTGCTTCAATTTGCATTTTTTTTTAGCAGAGTCCAGTCTGATTTCCAATCCAACTATTTTACTGAAATCAGAAATGCTCAGAGCAACCGATAAATCAAATTCAAAAAATAACAATAAGCATGCTCATGGTGATAGAAATAACCTAAATTTATATTTCCAGTTTAGACAAAAAGTGACAAAGTCATGGTATCTATAGAAAGAACACAGTAAATAAATTTTTGACATGCTTCATATACTTAAATTACTTAATTTACTATGTACTAATGACAGGAAATCATTGCTTATGTTCTTGTCCAAGTTTGATCAAAGACATTCTAAATAGTTAGAGTCTCAAAAATTCTATAGAGAGATTTGTATGACTGTCTAAAACTAAATTTTGACTATTTTTTACTGTTGATTTTATGTTTTAAGTAAGGTTGAAAAGAAGTGTAAGATTACAACCTGTGTATATTTCATTTAGATAAAGTTTTTTAACCTTTTATACTTGGGATTCCAACCACTACATTGGATCAAAATAATTCATGTCAGATTTTGTTCAAAAACTGTATTTATATATCTATTAAAAGTTTATTGATTATATGAACTTGATCATATTGTGTGAACTAGGAGTTAAAGCTATTTGGAAATGAGTTGGATGGTGTGGGGGATCAGAATTGGCCACCTCAAGATATGTCTCTTTATCTTGATTAGCTTTGACCTTCCCTGCCCCCACTAACTATCTGAAGGGATTTGGGCTGGAAGGCCTGTCCCTGGGACAGGCTGTCACTCTGGATAACTCTGGGTATCGATCGGCTGGGAGGACCTTTGCTGGGCCCATTCTTAGCAAAGTTCTGTTTACCAAATATTTACATTTGTAAGGGAAATCTCCATTTGTAAAGGTATCTCCTTCTCTGTGCTGGGAAGGGGGGCGGGTGGCCTCATCTCTAGAAACTTGTAAACATGGAAGGAGAGGGCTTAAACCTGCATAATAACCTTACTCTGCTTTTCTGGTAAGCTCCCATAACTGACCCACCCTCAATATCCTCTGTTGTCTATTTAAGAGGTGAAGCTCCACCATTTTGTCAAGAGATGCTCAGTTTCCCCAGGTCTCTCCCATGCATACATGACATAAAGCTTTGTTTGGTTTTCTCTTGCTATTCAGCCTCATGTCAATTTAATTTATAGCCCAGCCGAAAGGACCCAGAGTGGGTAGAGAATGCTCTTTCTCCCCTTCAATGGCATAAAGACCAAGAAGGATGTCTTAAGTGTTTATATAGAATGTTTTGAATTCTGCTAAATATATGTTTGAGATTGTTTATGTTTAAGTATATTTTTAATAGACAGAAAGCTTGAGAAAGAGAAATATGATTTTAAGCTTGGTTATAGTTGAGATAGGATCAATATGGCACTGCTTATATTTTTAAGAACAGTAATTTTATTAGAACTTACTCATAGCCTAAATTTGGAGTATATATATGAAAAGCTTTTTAAAACAGTATCAATGTAGGATCACAGTAAAGACCATTGAATCTCAAATATTTTAAAATTATAAAACTTTTCTACTTTAATTGAATTTGTAACACTAAATATTTCTTGCATAGTTACTATTAAAGATAAGTGAATTCAAGTTAATTGTATTGTGTAGGATTTTAGAACACTCCCCAGTACAGGGGGTATTGTTAAGAATATTTAATAACTGACATGACATGGGATCTTCCCACAATTAAGAAGAGAATACTGAGAGTACCAATTCAGATTAACAAATACACAAAAGAAAGAAGTTTGTAAAAATTAAGATTTATATTTTCATTCCAAGTTGCCTTCTTTTTTATTGGTACCTCAGAACAATGCAGCTTAGAGAAGCTTGAAAATAAGATGATCTCTTTCAAAACAAAGAGTTTTATTACTTTAAGTTTACAAAGCACTTTAATATAAATTATTTCAGATGATTGTCACAACTCTATGTTTCTTAATTGCAATTGTATCCTTATCTTACCAGATTATCTCACTTAAAGAATTAAGATTTTGAGAAACTGCTATGAACTTGTCTGCTCACAACTTCAAATTATTTTCAGCAACTGAAATTAAAATGGTAAATTGATTTCTATAAAATTATTCTGATATATATTCTTAATATGTAACATAGCCTTTGAGTTAATATAGATGGACCATTTACCTAATATACCTAATTAATCAAATTACTAATAAAGTCAAATTTAGAAAAGAAAAACCAAAAATACACTTCCAAATATATACGTCTTTTCACTCAACTAAGATTACCTGAGTAATAACCTTACTCTCTACTTTACTATTACTTTTGGTCTTTAAATTTCTGATTGGCTTTATGCATAAGATAAATCTACTAGATAATTACCAATGACCAGATTCATAAGGTCTCCATAGATTGGCTTCAATGTGCTATATTTCTTTTGAGTGTTTCAGTGATACTGTATTGGCAAATTGCCTTGAACTCAAGGGCATCAATTTGCATAAAGAGCTTAATCAAAAATAAAATCAATTTTGAAGTCCATTTGCATCTTCATGATAAATTAGAAAAATTATATGGTAGATGCACACCCCAACAATTAGAACTGGCATTTGGTCAACATTTTTTTCACTTTGTTTTCCCAGGGGATAATTACCATGACCTAGGATAAGGGGACAGTAGGTTAAGTCCCAAAAAGAGTCATTAAAATCATAAAAACCTCACAATTAAACATCACTAACAGATAGAACAGAAACTGCAAAATTATGTTATTAACTTTTCTGTAAATATAATAAATAGCTTTTATTCCAAGTCAGATAGTTTAAAACTCTATTTCCAGGAGATAGATAGATATAGATGTAATATAGATATAATATAGATAAAGATATGGATATATATGGCATTCTAGGGTATACAAGGAAGAATTTTAAAAAACAACCATTGCTATTAATATCCTTAATTAAGTTAAAAATACATCGGTAGTCATTAATGATGCTTCCAGTTTATGAATTAAAATATTAACTGTATATTTAAATTATCCATTACAAAATATGCATTTTCTCAATTTTTATTTACATGTCAACACTCTGATCTTTCTACAGTTTTATGTTACCAGATGAATAGAACACACACAAATATGAAGTATTAAAGACAGTCTGAATTCAGTACTTTTTAACATGGCAAAGAAACATGTACTGCAAAATTTCTTATCAAGTTAATGAAACTAATATTCACTTCCTCATTTGTCACATGTAAAATTTTAAAAGCATTTGTAAATATCAATATTTCATCATTTCTTTAGGCAGGGTCTTTTCTAAAATCATCCTCACAGAGTGACTTTGGACTCTTGGTATCCCATTTCTTCATTAGATCTGGCATTAAACTAATCACTTTTAATTGACAATGGATTATGCCCCTATAAATTAAACAAAGTTTTTTTTTTAATTATTTTATTGAGGTCATATATTGATACTGGCTGAAGACAAGGTTGACATAAGGGAAACCATACTGTAGAAAAGGAACCCTGTTGTAACTTTGAATGACCTCTGATTAACTAGCCCAGACATGCTCTGTAGATTTTATGGCCACTCTCAGCTGCTATAAGTTGATAACTTTGTTTTTTGAGTTCCTTAGGAATGTGATGACCCCCAGCAGAGAGTCTATGCTGATAGCCATCATCAATGACAACTGAAAGATCAGGGTGTAGGGCATTGCTCTGGTCTCTGATGCTTATCCAGTAAAACCAAAGACTATCAGGAACTAAGACCAGATGCCTGCCCCCACCTGGAGGTCAGATGGATGCCCCCACCCTGAGAGTAGATGTCTGCCTCCACCTGGAGACCAGTCCCATATATAACTGGCCTATAATCTTTGTTCTGTAAGATGGTTCTTTCAGACACGAGTTGGCCATCTTCCTCTTTGCTGGCAAGATGTAATAAAAATTCTTTTCCCTCCTACTACCTTGTTTCTTAGCTATTGGCATGTATTGTGCTGGGCAGACAAACTCCCTTTTTGAGTGGCAACAATATTGGTTGATAACATTGTGTAATATCAGGTATACATTATTATATATCAGTTTCTGTATAGATTGCGTTGTGCTTACCACCAATAGTCTAGATTTTATCTGTTACTATACACATGTTCCCCTTTACCCCTTTTGCCCATCCTCCCACCTATTTCCCCTCTGGTAACCACTGATCTGTTCTCTTTATCCATGTGTTTATCTTCCACATATGAGTGAAATCATATGGTTAAGGTTTTTTTTGATTTAAGCAGTTTTATTGATAATTCAACAAATATAAGAAATATTTTTGATCATTTAGTCTATAGAATCACATTCTTAAGGTCATTTTTAATATGGACAACTGTCTGAGCTCATAATTTCCATGACCTGAATATGCATAGAGATTAGCAGGTGATGGGGAGAAAGCATTCTGCACCCACTCTGGGTCCTTTCTGGCTGGGCTACAAATTAAATTAACATGAGGCCAAATAGCAGGAGAAAATCAAACAAAGCTTTATAAAACATGTATACATGAGAGAGACCAGGGAGTATCTCTCAACAAAATGGTGGAGAGTCTCCTCTTATATAGACTAACGAGGATTTTGGAGGGAGTTGGGAGTATCAACTATGAGGGATTACAAGAAAGGCACAGTAAAGTTATTATGCAGATTTAAGGCCTCACCTTCCATATTGACAAGTTAATAGAGATAAGGTCATCCACCCCTTTTCCCAGTACAGAAAGGAGATACCTATACAAAGGGAGATTTCCCTTACAAATGTTCTGTTTGGTAAACAGAACTTTGATAGGAATGTGCATAGCAAAGACCTTCCCAGTCTATCCATACCCAGAGTCATCCAAGGTGAAGGCCAATCCCAGGGACAGGACTTCCATCCCAAATCCCTTTAGAGAGTTGAGGAGGTGAAGGTCAAAGCCTCCTTCAGAGCCAGGTAGAGAGAGACATATCTTGAGGCCGCCAATTCTGATCCCCCACACAAGAAAAATATCAGATAGAATAGAATCATTATTAAACGTAACTTGCAAAAATAAATGATAAATATATGAATACTAACATACTATAAATCAGTGAATGTGAATGCTAAAATACTTTAAATAACCATTTTGAGGGTTAAAGTCTGTATTACAGCTATGGGTTTGAATAATGGGAAGCCACTTGTCAAAAAAATCTAGTAAACAGTGTCTCAAGGAATATACTAAATAATGGTGATAATTTTGGGTTAAATTATCTATACCCCCCCAAAATTATGACTTATTATGTGACTTTTTGCATGACAATAAAACACAATTTAATTGGAACATGCTTTAAACAATGCTGGAGATATTTAAGAATAATGGTTACAAAAAAATATCATGGAGCTAAATGGTTTCGGTTTCAATCGCAGCTCTGCCATGTGCTAGCCAAGTAACCTTGAGAAGTTTAATTACTCTAATTACTCTTTCTTGTCCACATTTTTCTCTTCTGTAAAATAGGAAATAATAAAATTATATATACCTACGTCATAGAGTTATTGTGAGGATTAAATGAGTTAATACTTCTGAAGCAGTTAGAAAATTGCCTGGAATAGATTAAACACTACATAAGTGTTTGCTATGGGGATGATGGCCACTTGATGATTCGTAGAAAAACCCTGGAGTAAGAGTCAGGAGCCCTGGTTTCCAATCTCAGTTCCATCTCTAAATGAGGCATTGTTATGGAGCGATAAAAAATAAATGTCTGTACTTTGAGTTCCTTGTCTTTAAAGTGAAAGAGTTTAAATAGATCAGTGATTCTCAACCCTATATATAATTAGAATTTCTCAGGATTCTTAAAATTAAAAACAAACAAACAGGGCCATGAACATACATGAAATCAAATAAATCAGAACTCCTGGTCTAGGACCCCATCATCAGTGATCTAAAAACTCTTCATGATTCTAAAGAGTATTCAGGACTTTTAACCTAACCTGGATGATTAATTAGTTCTCTTTCACTTTTAAAACCCCATCATTCTAAGTAATTGAATTTATCTTTACTTGTGTTTCTTTAATTCATAAAATAATATATGGGTATATCATATATCTTTCATAGGAATTTGCTGAGGATAAACTGACAGTTATAAAATTAATAATAAAGTAATAATAGATTCATTAAGTATTGTTAAGTAGGCTTATGTAAATGACAGTTTTGTTATTACTCCTGTTAAATTCTGTTTTCAAGGGAGGTTAATTACCAATACAGACTACAAATGTTGATAACTAACCTCCTTTTATGAGATCTCATTTTAATACATTTTTTAAGCTAGTGATTGATATATTTAACCTTTGCAAAATAAGTATCTAAACAAATATTCCCCATGGAGAGTACAGCTGGAACACAGGGCAATGTGCAGAGCAGGTTTAGGGGGTATCAAGTAGTGCAGTCCTCAAGTCATTCAGGGAGGATTAAAGATACAGGCTGTGAACAACCCTACACTAAAACACTTGGAATTCATTAATATGAGCCAAATTTTTCAATTGGTTAGTGCTGAAGTAAATTCCTAAATGAGCAAGACACTGCCCCATTAGCAATAGATCTCACACCTTTGCATGTGTGTTGCTCGTGCACACACACACACTGCACATCCGAAGGTCTGAGCAAAATTTTATATTAATGAAACTATTTTGTACTTTTCTAATAGAATGGTAGCTCATACTTATCAAGCACTGTCTATATGTCAGGTGCTCGTCTAAGCACATCACAAGCATTAATTAATTTATTCCTGACAACAACAAAATTCACTAATGCATCTTTATGTTAGTAGTCTGTTGCTATGTGGTTAAATAAAAATAGCCACGATGGCTAATTTTGCATGCTGCTGCCATCATTATATAGTGATGATTACGTGCCTTTATCATTAAAATAATATTTTGCTTATTTCCTTTCCCAAGACTGACAGCATACTGAAGTAAATAATAATAAAATGTATATATCCTATACTGAAAGAAAGATATTTTCAAATATAAACCATTTATTATGTTTGTCATGTGATGCCATTGGATTTCTTCCTAAAAACAATTAGCAAACTCAATCAAATAGTTGTTATGAATAATTAATAATTTCTATTGTGTTTAGTTTCATGAACAACTATTTATGTAAATGGTTTAACAGTTAGCAAAGCCTTATGCCTATGTATTTAAGATGTAGGTGTAGGGGATCAGAACATGCTGCCCCAAAATATGGCACTGTGGCATAAGAATTATTTTGAACTGAAGACAACTGAGAAAGAGCAGACACCAAAAAACAGCTCTCTGGCTTCCCCACTGTTTGCCTAAAAGCAGGAGACTCTTATCAGCCTAGAGATTGCACTGAGAGAAATCTACATAACAAACCTTACTAAACAACTCTTATCTTCCATTAGTCTTCCCCATATATTGATCTTCCCAGTTGCCCACCTCTAAAAGCCTAAACGCTCTTCCTTTGTCTTGTCACTTCTTTACAAGTTTTTCTGTTCTTGTTAAGATGCTACTTATCTTCCTTGACTTGCAATGATGTTATACCCAGATAAACCCATCATAAGTTGAAAATTTCTTTGTCAAAAATGCATTTAATGCACCTCACCTACCAAACATTATAGCTTAGCCTAGCCTACTCTACATGTGCTCAGAACACTTACATTAGCCCACAGTTGGGCAAAATCATCTAACACAAAGCCAATTTAATAATAAAGTGTTGAAGTTGTCAAGGAATTTATGGAATACTGTACTGAAAGTGAAAAACAAGATGACTGTACAGATTGGGTCCGTGTATTGGTTGTTGACCCTTCTGATCCAGGGTTGACTGGGAGCTGTGGCTTACTGCCCCTGCCCAGCATCATGAGACGGTATCCTACTGCATATGGCTAGTCCAGGAAAAGATCAAAATTCGAAGTACAGTTTCTACTGAATGTGTATCGCTTTTGCACCATCGTAAAATCGAAAAATCATTAGTCAAACCACCCTAAGTCAAGGACTGCCTGTATATAAACCCAAGTTCTAGGCACCTCTTTGTTATTCATCACTGAGTTTCTCCTGCATGTATGTGCTCTGTAACATGATAATAAACTCTCTTTTTCTATTGCTAATGTGTCTTCTGTTTGTATAATTTGTAGGTTCCCAGCTGGGGAAACTAGGAGGGTAGAGAAAAATGAAATTTTTTCTTCCTCTACATAAGCTTAACTTTTTCTTTTAAGTTATGGAAAATTGACTTTTTCTTTTCAAAAATACTATAAAATTCCAAGTTTTGAAACTGATGCTTGAGATGCATCTAGTGTTTTTTCTAGGTGTGGCTGGCATGCAAATTGTTTTTCAAGAGTAAGTAAGACACCACTGAAGAACAGGCAGCCTAATGTCTTGAATTCAGGAGGAGTAGAATCTCTGATTGAACATATGGCCAGTTTCAGTGCATTTATAATCTTGTTCCTTATCCTTGTGGAGTCTGCTTGGTCAGAGAATTTCTGCAGTTCTACATTATGCAAGAGATGGACCCATTTTCTGCTAAGAAGTTGACATAAAATAAATGCGAGAAATCTTCTGAAGCTAATAAAAAGTTTGAGATTTAGAATGTATCCAAGCTAGGCAATTTTAAATGGTAGCACTGTCAGAACCAGCCCCAGGGACTGTAGAAGTACTCTAGAGTAATAGTCGCTATCTCAAACAGGGAAATAAGTGAGGACATTCGCTGTATTAGAATGAGCAGAAGGTTGAAGTCAGGAAGGCCTAGATTTGAATTCTCATCACTAATAACTAGGTGTGAGACTTGGAAAATTATCTGATTTCTCCGAGATTTAGCATTTTTACCTTCAAAAAGTGAGGTTCAATAATTGAGCCTAATATGTTAGTGTATGACACAATAGATATAAAGGTACCCAGCACACAGTTCCCACATGATGGCCCTGGCAGCGCTCAAGAAACATCAGTTTCCTTCACTTTGGCCTTCCAAAAGAATTCCATTCTTTGGTTCATCAGCCTTAGTTTGGTTTCTGACAATTTACACTAAGTGCCTAGCTATGCCCCTCTGTCTATTGCTTTTACAGATAAAGAAAGTAAATAATTATGAGAGGTTCTGGATTTTCCAAGACAAATGATGTATGAAGCTCCAATTCACCAGGTTTGTTCAATAAATAATTCACAACATCAAAATAAAGGAAAAATATTGATCAAGTTCCCAAATACTTTGGAACAAGTCCACTGTAAGCTAATCATTTAACTTATTATATTGTATTATATATCTAATACAAAAAAAATGCACCATTATAAACAAGTGGATGATAGCTTTATGTTTTATTTGTGAAAATTAAAATTTTTTATGTGTGTGTGATGAAGACCAGCCCTGAGCTAACATCTGTTGCCAATCCTCTTCATTTTTGCTGAGGAAGACTGGCCCTGGGATAACATGCATGACCATCTTCCTCTACTTTATATGAGACACCACAACAGCATGGCTTGACAAGCGGTGCATCTGTCCGTGTCCAGGATCCGAACCTGTGAACCCCGGGCCACCAAAGTGGAGGATGCGAACTTAACCACTATGCCACCAGGCCAGCCCCTGTGAAAATTAAAATTTTAATATATGATCATTAGGATAAAGCTACTAGTAAGTTTGCTTCAATTATCATGATTTTTCTTCGCATCACATATGGAAACAAATGATAACTATTTTATAGAATTCTAATTAGTTATTCTCTTAATTTGTAGTAAATCCAGAAAAGCAAAAAAAAAGTGAAAATTCCTTATTAAATTTTATGTAGAGCTACTTTTAGCTTTAAACAGTTATGGTTGTTTATGGAAAAATATGACTACCTCAAATCCAGGTCTAGGTAATCAGTGTACCAATCATAAATATGCGAAGTATCAAAATGAGATCTATAGACTAATTCTATATATGTGCATTTTTTCCAATGTATTCTAAAGCAACTATTTTTCTATCGTTGCCTTATCTTAAGAACAACCTGCCAAGAGAACAAAGCATAAATAGAAGTGCAGTTTGTCTCTGGGTTCATAAGGAATTTGATTCTAAAACAGTATCTCCTCCCTCTACCCAGTTTTTCTTTGTTTTTGACTTAGTGAAGTCAATGCAAATGTTTATCCATTTCCCTTAAGTCTTGAAAAGCATTTAGAAAATTTGCCTTGACACATCTGTTGCTGGTGTTATTTCAAACAAATTATCTTTACATTTCTTCCAGGCTAAAACAAATGAGGATCTAAGACTGTGAAAAGTTTGACTGATGTCTTTTTTTTTCCCCCCCTTAATTTTGACCTTTTGCTTCCATTCATTTTTAGGATCATGATACTCATCATAAACCCTAAATTTAAATTTGTATCATTCTATAGTCAGATCTTAGCACTTAAAATACGGAAGAATGTATTCTGTAAATCTCATGACTTTCAGATATTGTTAATAATATTTAGGACTTCTTTGACAGACCTATTACTAAAAATCAACTTTTCATTTAGAAAAAAAATAGGCTTAACTACATGTGGATAGTGCATGGAATGAATTTAACTAACAAATAGGCATGGAGTTGATTTTCACCAGAATATCTGAGAAAGGCAGAAATTTTTAAAATCCTTTCATCATTAATAGGAATCACCTACCTCAGTGTCATATAATTATGAGGTAAGCACATGCATGAAACTTCAGAAGTAAACACATGCATAAAGAATTGTATCATACTTAAGTCACAGAGGGCAAATGTACAGTTTTTAAAGGACCACAAAGTCCAACAGATTATATATTATTGGCCACCATGTGAACTGTAGTAGGTAAAATATAATCAAATACAAATTAAAACTATTTACTCAGTTATTCTATAAAATAGGGTAAAATTTAAAATACAACTTATGTAGCAACAAAGAAAATCTAAAATCAGAAAAAGTAAAAAAAAGAATTCCAAGACCTTGCTAAATATTGTGAAAATCAAACCAGCATTCACCATGAGTTTTACTTCTTTGTCAAAGAGAACAATAACACATTAAAGGGATATTTCAGGCAGCTTGGCTTTTGCATAATGTATGGCATAGTGGTATTCATCAGTGTGCATTCTTTGCCAATCAATGGGACAGTTTCCCATTGTGTAGTGGTGTAAAAGGAAGCCTGAACAACTGGAAATAGAGAATAAAGAAAAAATAAATGGATTTGTATAAAATGTTTATAAAAAAAAAATACCGTGAAAATCATGTTTCAACTTTTAAAATAATGAGTTGAAGTTAGTTTTCAGCCAATAGAGGGCTATGTAAGATAGAGTAATCCTGACAATCACCTCAAAAATTATTTTAATGGCTCTTTAATGCCAGTGAAGAGAGCCCTAGTTTTTAATGATATGAAATTGCAAATAAAATCTGTCAAAATGTTTTTCAAGTATGAACAATGAATTTAAAGACTCTAAAGGTAAGTAACTCTACAAATATGAAATCTTGATTTTTTAAAAATTGTCTTCAATGTTTAGGCTTGATTAGTTCTCTAATCTGTATACATCATTGTGATAAGTCATAAAAGCAGGGAACTGACATTGGATCAGGAAAAAACCCTCTTAGTCACATAAGTCTGATGATTACCTTAAATAGGTTTCCCATTAGGCTTAGAACATTGCTTAATATTATATGTTGTCAAAGTAACTGTGTTCCTTTATCCCCATTTGTGCATGTGAATCCAAGGTTATGAATTCATATGATTATTGCACAAAATATAAAGTTGCAAGAGAAAAATTTCTCTACAGTATTCCTTCCATATAGAGGTGTGCTCATTTTCCCATTATTATTAACATCCATTATTATGCAATAAAAATAAACAATCCTTCAATTTTTTTCCCTAAGATCAACATGGCATAATATAAACTGAAATGCTGATAAATATAAAATGAAGCAAACATTTACATTTGTTTCTTTCATTCTACTTTGAATCCGAATGATTTTTTTCCAATCCCTAATGTGATTCTACATAGCCTTGTGAAAAAAAGAGAATTAAATTAAATTCAGTGCCATTCAAAATTCTTTTCAAATTTTTGACTCTATTTCATAGAGAATTTTAACATTTTCTCCTCAAAGGGAGATATTTTTTCTTTTTTTTTTCCTTCACTGACATATGGTAATGTCTTTTTTCCTCTTGAGAAAAGAGACTTTATTACTACAAATTTATGATATAAAGTTTTCACGTCTCATGAGTTCGATGATTCCTAGAAGATATTAAATGCTACTAAGTTAATTTTTAAAGTAAATTTGTTTTGTTTTAATGATTGATGTTTTTCATGAATTCTAATTCAGTGTAGTTCAGATTCAAACTCTATCATTATCATTTGGTAAAACGATAAAGTTTGATTGCTAAAGGCTGAATATAACTACATAAAGCTTACAGCAAACTGATCTTAAAGATTTTCAAACATAGAGCAGCAGAAACTTAATGGTCTGGGGTTTTTTTGCCCCCTTACCTTTGGAAGGCTGAAAATGACTCTTAAATGGAACTGAGAATACTCATCAGTCATAAGTACTTAAGAAACAAGAACAGGGTGCCTTTAAGTTGAAAGTCCATAGCCAAAAGACCTTAGGAAATGCAAGGACTTTGCAGAATTTAATCCAAGACACAAAGCACTGTAAAAATAAAGTATGGGCTTGAGTCTAAAGGCATAAGAATTTTAGACCTGGAAAGAACAAAGAGATCATTTAGTCCTTAGATTACATGACATAGAGAAGTGATACTCAAATTCAGATCTTCCAAATTCAAGTCAACTGTCATTTTGAGTAATGACTCCATTCTGCCACATGAAGATGAATTAGAAATCAGCATTTTAATTACATGAATGGGGAAAAAAAGCAGTATTAGGATAAACATTAGTTCTGAATCTTTGTATTTAGAGTTTATGTAGAGCAGACTACGATAGGACCTTATAGCAGTCTGCTCACCAAAATCTTCCGACCACTCTTTCTGTTACTTCAACCACCTCATCCAACTTTTGGAAGACATGAAACATCAGGTATGCTAATGTTGGCTGATAATATTTTCAAATATTTTTCTTTCTTTTATGAGTTAAATCTCTGATCTTTATATTCCAGCCTCCATTTCTATCTGTCACTGATACATACCAGTCCCCTCAATCAATTAAAGCTTTGGCATTTGGGTCATAGTCTTCCTCTCTACTCTGTATCTTGCCATCATTTTACCCATTCATTCAACAATTTAATCTTGGAATTTCATCACTTCCTCAACTCTAGTGATCTTCTATATCCCATTTCAGCCACATATTAGCATGCTTATGTTGTGGACACTGTAACTACCTAGAAATTTTACAACTTCTGAAATTATAAATGTAGACTTCCTACTCTTTTTTTTTTTTTCTGGTGAGGAAGATTAGCCCTGAGCTAACATCCATTGCCTATCCTCCTCTTCTTGCTGAGGAGGATTGACCCTGAGCTAACATCCATGCCCATCTTCCTCTACTTTATATGTCAGACACCTGCCACAGCATGGCTTGATAAGCAGTGCATAGGTCTATGCCCAGGATCCAAACCTGTGAACCCCGGGCCACTCAACTGAAGCACGCAAATTTAACTACTACTCCACCAGGCCAGACCCTAGACTTCCCACTCTTTGATGAAAAATTCCTATATTCCTAGAATGCTCACTCAATTGTTCTTTTATAAATAATAATAATTGTATCAGGAGCAAGATATATTAACATGTGAGTGTCCCCAAGTCTTTCCCTTCCCATTTCACATCTCTCTTCTATAAGATAATTTTACTGTCGTTTGCCTGAAATTGATCACTATTTGAAGATTGACGGAAATGCTGACTAGATCACTTATAAAACTATTTTTCAACTTTTATTCCCTATTGCGGTAGATTTTGTGTCTGTTCTCAGTTACTTACTTCTCCTTCCCTGTAAGAAGATTATGCATCTCTACCCATTGCCACGTGATTTACAATGTTTTCCTATGGGAGGAGTATTCTTCCCACCTCACTATCATCTGTAGCCATGTGTCTTGTTTTGGCCAATGGAATGTGAGTACAAGTTTTAAGCAGAAGGTTTAACCATCTTTATATGTTTCCACCAGTCCTCTAGCTCTTTAATTTTCCAAAAGAACAATGTGCTCCAGCTTGAGACTTCTTCAGCCTGAGTCCTAGAATGAAAAGACACATGGAGCAGAGCTATAAAGTAAGCAAGAAATAAACCATTATTGTAGTAAGTGAGGCAGGTAATGCGTAGAGGTCATGGAGAAACTGCAGTGGTAACCAGGACTGTCAGAGATAATTTGGGTGTTTTGGCATATAATATGAGATGTTCCAAAGTAGACTGAGGGTAAAAGAATATTGAGAAGAAAATAAAGTATTAAAAATTTATTTTAAAAAGTATTGCTGTGAGATTTATAGGATAATTTATTACACAGATGAAAGTGTCAAAATTCTTTTAAAATTTATTTTAAAATGTGAGACCAGGCACATTTTAAATAGCATGTGCCCCAGGCTTATATTCACAGCATATAAAAACAGCAAACATTTACTGAGTGCTCATCACTTTAAAATCAGAATTTAAAGTAACGCTCATGGAATTTAATGTAATGTAGTAATCATAGGATATGAAGCTTAGAGAAGTCATGTAACTTGCCCCAGGAAACAATCAGGTAAGTAGCATTTCTTGGATTTGAACTCAGATCTACAATACTTGAAGCCCTCTTATTTACTATATGCCTGTTCTTCAACCTCATTGCTGACACCAGTTCATTAGGCATTCTACTTTATCCAAATATTTTTGGAGAAACAAATATAGATTGAGTCCACATTACTATCAGAATCCCCAATAGCTCAGCTATGCCTTCAATTCTGCTTGGAATTCCACACGTGTTTCCTTAGTTCTCTGCTTCTCTACCATGTAAAACATCATATCCTACACCTTTCACCTCATTATCTAAAGATGTTTTTTATGACCAAATAATCCCCTCATTTTCCTTCCATCTTTCTGGGAGATTACTCATTCTCTTTCTCTTTTGAAGGTTTCCCTTGCTTTGTGCAACCTTTAAATTTTGTCATATTCAAGAGCTCTAGCTTAAGACAATCTTTCTTTCTCATTCTAGACATCCTACTTATGGAGCATCACTGTCACTCATACTGTATCTCCAGCCTAGTCCTAAACCTGTGAGCTCTCCCTCCAGGATCATTATATTACATAGAAACAAAATCCAACCTAGTTCCCCAACCGAAAAGCTAAAAAAATCATACATTATTCCTATATCTTCATGTTTTAAAACACTTAACCATTTATCAAACTTTATTAGTTCAACCTCCTTAATATCTCTTGAATTCAATCCCAGGACCATCACAATACTTCCGTTCTAGGCCATGCTCATCTCTCACAAAGAGTCAGATTGATGATTAGTGTTCTTGCTTCCACACAACCTCCTCTACAGTCCATTCTTTACCATAAAGCCAGAGCAATTTATTTTTAAACATAAATCAGATCATGTCATTGACAAACTCAAAACCATTCAGCAGTTTTTTTCATTTTGGGGAAAATATAAATTTCTCAATACAACTTATTGGATCTTTCAAAATTTGACCTTTGGGATCATTCCCACCTCATTCCTCTACACCCTTCTAAAAGGAGAGCCTTGAGCAATCCTGTAGATCCTCCAGTTTCTCATATGTGCTCTCCCTTACCTCTCAGCTTTTGAACATAGAGCGCTTTCCTCTTGCTGAAACACCTTTGTCACTCTACTCTTTTGACCTGCCTAAATCTCATTCTTCCTCCATGTCTCAAATTCTTAAATGTCACTTCCCAAGGAGACCTTGATGACCTCTGGGTGAGGTTAGCCTGTCACCTGCATATTATGATATTATCCTGTGGTTTCACTATTACGACTTTCATCATATTTTATTTAAATTTTGTGTTTAATGTCTAACTTCCTTGATAACAGAAATGTTTGCGAAGGCAGAAACTTTTCCTTTTTTCTCTCTTGCATCTCCAGTGTATAGAAGCATATCTTATGTAAAAACAAGCACTATTCAATAAATATTTAGTGAATGACTATGCTAATTAAATAATACTTTTACATGAATAATCACAATTCCATGAACTTGTATCTAAGACCAAAGGCATAGAGACTGTGATAATAAAGAAAGATAATATTGGAAGAGCTCTTTTATGACTATTTCTGTTGAAAGGACTACAGCACTGATACCTGCAAATTGACAAGGTGATTATAGTATTTATTTTAAAGGCAGCAAGAGGTCCGGATATCAGATGATGCTGATAGCAAAACTGATGTTTTAGCACATAGCAATATCTTTGCCTAGCATCAGCAACATAGATGCTATTTTTTAAAGTATAAAGCAACAGGAGACATCACCAAGGTAACCTGTGGAGGAACTAAGGAAAATGGTATAAGGCAGTTGCCAACCAAGAGGACATGTTTGAAATAATTATGAGATATTCATTTGGGAACTCCAGGCTGTTTTGGATGAATCAACATTGAATAAGGAGTTAATTTCTCACAAGTAGATGGATTGGAATATTTTGCTTTTGATATTCTGGCCCTATTAATATCCCCATTATTTTTGTGAGCGTAGCAGGGGAAAACTCAAAATGGGATTACACTGAGGAACCATCCTTCTGTGGGTGATTTTCCTTAATCAAACTATTCTGGAACTTGAATGAGAACATTAGAATTTATTATCAAATTTTATATTAAAATAGGCAGGGCTATTATTGGGGCAGAAATCATATTCCCCTTTAGGGAGCCATTAAATATAAACCTCACACTTTTTTATTTCATGTCAGTACTCGTGAGTCCTGAATGTCACCTAGAAGGCAATCCCTTTATTGAAGTGAATTTCCAGGTTCTACAAAAGTAGCATTTGAGATGGCATTATCGGGGTTTGCAATAAAGAACAAAATGGGAAAGAAGACACATGTCTATCTTTACCTAGGATGTAAACTCTCCAATAGGAGTAATTTTGTGTTTTTTATTAATTCTTCTATAAAATAAATTAAAATCAAAGAACAAAGACTTAATACTAATTTTCTGTAAGATCCTAATAGTGTTGCCTGAAATCTTTTTATCTTTCAATGTCCAGATCTGTAAACTGAGGTCGTTAGATGAGATAGGTGGTTACTAACCTCAATTATTCCACAGCATACTGCATTAGTGGGTCATTGCTCATCTACTGTCACTAATTCAATATGTGAATCCCATTTTATGAATGCTATACTAGATTATCTCCAAGTTTCCTTCCAGATCTAAAGTAGTCAATGATTCTCCTCTCTAGTAGAAAAAAAAAATTAGAAACAGAAATAGTACACATAAAATTTCTACTTAAAATAAGAGATGTTACTAAGATAGAGACAGCTGAATCCATAGAAAATAAGCAAAAAAAAAGTTAAAAAGAAAAAAGGCTACTATCCAGGGATATAAAAAGGAATAACATTACAGGGAAACAAAGAGGAAAGAAAATGCAAGCTAAATAAGGGATGAGATCAAAATAAGTAAATTCATCACAATTTTATTTGAACAATTCTGTTTTCAAACATCCTTCTCAATAGATTCCAGTCTTATACTTTTCTGCCGTCTTAATTGTTGAATTTTGAAAAAGCATTGGTTGGAGGTGGTGAAGATAAAGGTGATGATGATGACGGTAGTGATATAAAAAAGGAAAAAGAGAAGGAACAGGATAAAGAGAAAAGGGGAGCTTCTGAATTTTCCATATGTTAATGCCAGCTACCTAAATCCATATCTCCTATTACAGATTAGCAAAACCCATGCCTTTAACATAAATGGGAGAAACTACAAACTCCGATTTCATATAAGTAAAGCCACTCATTGGAGTGGAGTGTCAGGTGGAGAGTGTGTGGAAAAGAAAATAAAGTAGCCAGGCCCTTGAAGGGGTGACACAATGTCTCCAAATCAGATGGAGGCCCATTCTGAGCGAGCAAACACTGCTGTGAACCTTTTGAATCAGAGCAGTGACTACTGGGAATAGAAAGAAAGTGCTTTTAAAGAGCATGGAAAAATAGGTGGAGGAACACATTGTACACAATTGGAGTAATTTGAACATGGACTGCATATCACTCAGTATTATAACAACATTAAATTCCTTGGTGTGATGGTATTAGTGCTGTTGTGTAAGAGAATGCCTTTGTTCTAGGGCAGTGGTCTTCAAACTTTTCTGTAAATGGACAGATAGCAAATATTTATAGGTTTATGTGCTCATGTACAACTACTCAAGTCTGCTGCTATAGCATGAAAGCAGCCACAGACAATACATGAATGCATAAACATGGCTTCATTCCAATAAAAGTATTTACAAATACAGATGGTGGGCCAGATTTGGTCTATGGACCATAGTTTGCCAAAGCTGAATTGTTTAGGAAGGAAGTATCACACATCTGCCAAATATTTCCAATGATCTTCCCCACTCTGGCAAAAAATCTATCTATGTATATATTTATGGATATATATATATATATAGAGAGAGAGAGAGAGAGAAAGACATACAACAACACTGAGTATTTGCTATGAGTCAGTTAATCACTGAGTTAGGTACTTGACATGTATCAACTCATTTAATCCTCAGGACAAATGAGGATATAGATATAGATGGAGATAATGAGATATATAGTCATTTATTCCCATTTCACAAGTGAGAAAACAAAGGCACACCAAAACCAAAACAAACATAATTAGCATTTTGGAAGTCACAAGTATAGTTAGTGGGAGAGCCAGGAGTTGAACCATGACAACCTAATTCCACAGTCTGTGATCTTAATGGCTTGAAGACTTCTCTAGAAACACATACAGTGTAATTTCAGTTCCATAATCTGAAATGTGATCACAAGCCTACCATTTATCTTTTCTGAGCTTTGTTTCATCACAACTATAAAATGCAGGACTCGGACAAGAGACACCTGAAATATCTTTCAATTCGAAATTTCTAAGATTCTTGTTACCACATCATGCACCTTTTCCTTTTCATTTTTAACTCATTTTAGCCCAAGCTTCAGTAAAATAAGGGGTGCACATAATGGCTTCTTAGCTCTTTTAGATCTAAAATTGTATAATTCTATAAAAAGTTATTGCATCCTGACCCAATTACTGGACTGAATGTGAATTAGGTCATCACTGTTTAATGGACTGGATTCTCTAGAAGCTCTTGCATTGCCGTTGTATTGAGCTCAGAGGAAAACATTCATTCTTTCTGATGTGTCTGGTGCCTTATCAAGATTACTGCACTGCTAGTTATGTGCCCTCTCACAAAACGCATGCCAATAGTTATGCTTAATCACTTTACTCAAGAGCACTAAAACTAATAGCCCTTGCTTTAAGCACATGAAAATCCATAGAGTCTATTCAGAAACAGTGCATTACCTGGCATCCTGTTTCCAAGAGGATATGAAATAATATGAGAAATGCCTACTGTCTGGAGCCTAAGGAGGGGAGAAATTGCTTTATCAAAATCTAGGGCTATATTGGAGGTAAGGCTCCTGCCCAAAGAGAAATTTTCAACTGTAGTGCCATTTCTCTTAGCTGCTGAGTCAATTCGATTTAATATATCAATAGCATGAAGTATTAAAGTATTATGCTATCTAACTCTATAAACTAAGAATAATAAAGTATCATTAGTCGAGTCGGTATCATGTGGCATAAATAATAGTCTTAAGTCCAAAGTTCCAGCCACATAATAACTGGAACAACTTTGTTAAGTCTCTCATTTCTGTTAGTTTTATCTTCCTTTGATGCTGTTCTTCAGAAAACGTTCATTATACAAATAAAAGCCCTATTTTGTATCTCTATAAGTTGATAATACTTGGGGTAATATATATCTTTCTATTCATATTATGGTGATTTTGATAAAAAAATTCTTATTTTACAGATTCTATGACTAAACACAACAAATATTAAGATTTTTTCTCTTATCCAGGAATATAACTCAACCCCAAATTCAACTTTATATTCCATATATTTCTTGCATTTTTAAAAAGCTAATGAATACCAATACCTTGTTATATTTTTAATATAATTAGCATGAGTGCAAAACATGACAAATTTTGTGAGAATCAGCTCTCACTTTAGTGACATAGAACTTTGAACTTTTAAACTCATAATTGCACTCTTCCAAGCTTCAAGTTTTTCCTCCAGGGGTGGGAATTCAAGCTCAAACTGCAAAATTGCATTCAAAGAGCATTCCTTTGGCCAACAGTGCCAAATACTGGCACAAGGGACAATTTGCTTGTCTGGAACTAAGCCTCCAACACCAAAGCTGAGCAGGGAGGGATCTTTGCAAAGCAAGAACCCTCAGTAGAAAATGTTTCCAGTTATTACTCTTCATATCTTATAACTCTGACAAGGCCATTTAGCATTTGGAGATGATTAAGTTTTCACACACTTTTCTTCTATGCTACCTTCTGTTTTCCTTCATTTTAAACCAAACAGCTGCTCCTCCATTTGCCTCTTAAGGCATTTGGATCATCAAACAGGCATTTCCATTTGATCTCACAGGCTGGTACTCATGGGTTTTGCACTTATTAAAGATGATAAGGTGAAAGTGAGACAGAGAAGGTCCAAACTGTTCATCTAATAGTAAGAGTGTGTATTCCTCAAAATAAGCAAATGCTACAGTAACTTGAAAGTACCCCCGCGACACTTTGAAGTTTGTCTGTTGTACCGGCAAGTCTAAAATGAGACCCAGCCAAGACAGGCATTAGCATGTCAAAGAATAAGCTTCATTTTCACTGTGAGGACTCTATTTGAAGTCTTGTGCTCAATGGCATGCTACTCTGGAGGCAGCTGAATTGCGTGCTGTTATTCCAGATGTGCATTGTCTCTGCAGAAATACAATTTCACAGTCGTTAAACATGTTAAGTTCATCAAGAGATAATTATAGCAGAAAGCCTGACAGAAGTGCTTCAAAATCTTGATAGATTTGCCTATTGATCAGTTTAGTGATTTTTTATTATCTTGGTCTCAGACTGCTGTTTATACATATTGTTATAATCAAAGTAATTGATTAGACTTGGCCAATTCTACTATTGAACATTGCACAGAAATATTTTTAGTACCAAATATCTGTGGCATTATGTCTCAGTGCGGTAATTGCAAATATTATCTGAGTTTCTTTCCTTCTGGAATGTATATCCAGGAAGCTTTTAATTAAGAAACACTGTTAGTGTGCCCAGAAAAAGTAAACACATTCTGACATAAATAATTTCGTGTTTGCTAAATCTTTCCATTTAAGATAACACTGGTTTCTTGTCCTTACACCTAATTTCTATCTGAATTGAATAGAAATCCTAAGAATTTAGCAAGTGAACTCTTAAAAGACAAATAGAGAAATAATGGGAAATTATCCTTCAAAGATGGATAAGAAAGAAGATAGCAAAGATGATCTTAGGAATTCAGAGAATTCTCAACTCTTAATAACAAATGAATATAAAAATAAATAAATTACTTAAAATAAGTATAACATGAGAATTTGTTTTATGTAGTTATAGGATAAAAATAATTTCATTAATAATTTTAGGCTATTTAGGGATTTTCTTGTGGCCTTTACTTTGATTGAGAGAGAAGTACATTTCTGTTCAAATTAATTTTATCCACATATAACATGTTTCTATGGTAAAGGTAGAATGGAAAAACTTTCAGCACAATCAATATTTATTTTGGTTTACTTTCTAATTTCACCATGTCAAAATTAGCTATTTTTCATAGATGTCATTGTATCAAAATTTTTGGAAAAGTTTTGATCATGTTTTTTGTCTGATTGTAAAAAATAACTATATCCCACTGTAGATAATTTGGAAAGTACAATGAAATACAAAAAAAAAAAAAAAAAAAAAAAAAATCCCACTATATAGAGAACAATGTTACCATGATGGTCTCTTTTCTTGTAGTATTTTTTCAAAATGTATATATAACACCTTAAAATGTTTTGTTATATTGTGTGTACATGTTTAATCTTGACTTTTATCAATTTTCCATAATTATCAGGACCATTTTCTCACATCTGTAAAGATTCATCAAATAAGTGATATAATGACTACTAACATCATCTCATGTCAATTCACACTGGTTTATAATTGTTCTCATCAAACGCTTGGTTGGTTATAAATTTTCAATACAATACATAAAGCTACACTATCCATGTACAGGAATTTTTTATCATATCTGTTCCTTTTTCCCCAATATATATTACTAAATGACGATCATGAAAACAATTTTGATGAAAATAAAAATGCTTATTTTACCCAATTGCTCACTATCACTTCTCTGCCATCATCAAGAAGTCATCAGTTTATTTAATAGAATTTGAAAACTATTTCCGTCATCTTTATACATCTTTCTCTGTAGTCCTAAAAGAATTTTCTCAAGAGTTTACACTTTATGCCAACTTGACATTTATGTGTTAATTAAATTATCTGACATACAAAGAGAGCAACATAAGTATAGTGTCCATGCATCTCTGAGTTTTTTAGATTCTAACTACAGCTATATACAGCACTTAGAATTACACAGTCAAGAAGTGAAGGGACTTCCTGCTGCTTATCTTTTTCCTTAAAAGCATGCCTCTGCAAAACTTAGTTTTAGTGGGTGTCAGAGAAAGCCAGTTTATAACCCATGTAGAATTTTGCGATTTATGTTAATATGAACGCACAATGCTAAAAAGTATAATTTCATACACTTGTCCAAGGAAATAAAATATACTTGAAAACCAGTTTCTCTGATATTAACAAAATACAAGAAAAATACATTAAACCTAGTAAGAAGGGAAACATTAATGATAACTACAGTTTTTCTTTCTTTAGTTCTTAGGGATTTTTGTTTTTATTTACTTTAATTTTTTAATGTTTCTTCCCTCTGTCATATTTTCATTTTAATAGTAGAAGATAAACTTAGTTTTTTTAACCTTATTTGCATATTTTAATATAGTTATGAAGTAACCTGGAATACAGGAAATGCCTCATGTAACAGGGCAAATGATATGTAAAGTCAACTCTTTCTTTTTTTTTCTCTGCTTATCTAGCAAGTAACACTATCAAACTCTTTTATTATAGTGAAAAACTGCTAGAGTGACTTGAACATATTAATATGCCTTTCAGAATGTGTTGCAAAATAAACTTTAGTTCAGGATATGAGAATAACTATTTTAAATGGAAAACTTAATTTTTGAATGTATAATTTTAATTTGGAATATGGAATTTTCCTTGTATGCCTTTTCATTGTCCCAGCTGGCTTTAAAATATAGTTTCTTTGTTGTGTCTTCAGTGAACTTAATAAGTTCAATCTTTAACATCTATATAATAAAGATCCTCTGCATAACAATAATTTTCCATTCTAACCAATTCCCTTATTTAAGGTAAATACTCACTGATATATTCTTAGCATTATTTTCCAATTCCTTAGCAAGTTGAGACATATCTAACTGTGGAGCTGTAATTGGACCTGATAACCACCTGGAATGGTTGGTTTTATGGGAACTACCGCTGGTTTTTCTTCTTCAAGCTACAGAAGAGAAATTTAAATTGAATGATTAAAAAAAAAAAAATCTCTGTCGCTGTGTAGTAGCATTCAAGCAGGGAACTATCTTGCTGTGTTCAACTCTCTTTCCCATTTTAAAAGAAAATTAGTGAACTATATCAACCAGAACCCCATGAAACAAGGAAGCATGTGTCTGGCCTATGGAGTTTTAGTATCTTTTAAGACAACTCTTCCAGGTAGAATTAACAGATGGGAAGGAGAAATAGACAGTTAAGTTGGAACTAATTTTGAAGTATTTAAATAAAAGGGACATCGATTCGGAAACATACAATTCAATAGTACCCTAGATAAAATATAGTCTTATACATACAATCCCTTGAATAACTTAATAAAAATGGAAGATACTAATTTCTTCATTAATTTAAATATTTTTAATTTATTGTAACATTCATATGGGTGGAATAAAATGAAGACTTCAGTCCTAGATAATAATTGTTCTCTATTAGAGAATTTAAAATGGTAATGTCTATTAACCAAAAATATAAATTCTAGTAAAGACTTTGTCTTCAGAAACTTTGCTACCAGTGTGTAAAGGAGTGCAGAAAAGTATTATTCCTTCCCTGATGTGCATTCCTTTCCTGAAACTCAGGCACTCTCTCTTCTAAGAGATTCATTAAAGCTCATCACACTTGGAGACGTTCCTATCTGTCTGAGGTAGTCTTGTTATTTCAGTCTCCCTCAGGCTAGCTTAGCAAAAGGTCTTTCATCTACAAGTTCAACATTTCATCTTCTTCAATAAGCTAATCACTTTGGAAGAAAATGTATTTTGAATCTCATCTTTTCCCTTTCTCCTCATCCTCTACACTCCAACCCACCAACACCCATCTCTAATCACCCCCTCCCCACCACACACACTAGAAGCCCTGGGCACTTAGCTCCCAACCTTATGGACGGGAGGATTGATCTGAAATTGATCCTCCTGCTGAAGATATGGCACACAGCATTCTTGTGGGAGGCAGGGACTGATAATGAAGAGAGCTGATGAGACTACGTTAAACCATAGCCCCCCCATCTTACTTTGTTTACAAAACCATAGGGCTGGACTTGTGCTTACCACTCTAGATCCATGTGATGTCTGTCTCTGTCATTCCCTCTCTCTGAAGTACTATTATATCTGATTCTAGTAGCTCAAATATAGTTATTTCAGACAATATCATCTAAGTACTGGGAGCCTACAACATTTTTGAATGGGGAAATAATGTAATCATTGCAATATTTAATGCCATCTGTTGACTCTGCTAGAAGCAGAGAGATTTACACTATCACAATTATCTAATTAAATTCAGTGACTTAGATTGGGGCGCACAAAAAATAGAAAGCAAAACCCAAGAACCATAAACATTATTGATATCAAGATAATAGAATAACATACGGTGTGACGTTAAGGCTGAGAGCAAAAAGGATGGCATTGGATTATCAAGTCTAAATGAAAGGAAGTTCGGGGATGCAGTTGACTTATGATATGATGGAGTGATGGTGAGGTGGCTAAAAGGCCTGAAAATCAAAGGAAAGTAATAGTTTCAGATAATAAAGTATGTTACTTGAACCAGTAGCACAATATATCTTGGAGGAAACAACAAAGATTTGAGTTAACTAAAGGATCTGTCCCAGTAAGTTCTGCAGGACCCCATAACAATATAACCCAACAGTGAGTAGACATTTCATAGCAGCAGGCAAGCTGTCTTAGCAGTACTGTGAAGATGAACTCTTGTGTAATTAGAGTGGACTGTGTGCATCTGCATACCAGTGCCAGAGCCTCAACTCAGGAGACATATTGAAAGCAGCTTCAACGTGTTTATGAGTACCTGAGAGAGCAGCAGAGCCTTGGTGTTATAACTTTAAATTAACATTTGTTAAGTGGAGCACAGGATGGTGGATAGTAAGTTGTGGTTCAACAACAGACCACAAGAGAAATTGAAATAGAGAAGTTTATTACTCACAGGTCCTGGAGGAAGTACACGGCACACCTCAAGGGGTCACACAGGAAGGTGGAGGTAGAGTGCAGATAGTGAAAGATAAGATCTGGGGTGCACGCTTTTATTAGAGTCTGTGGGTGGAGTGCTTTGTGGTTCCCAGACTAAGGCCAGATTGGTCAATTCACATCAAAACAGCAGAGTTTTGTTAAGCCCCACAGGGGTCTTATCTAAGCGGCACACAAGGAGAAGGCACTAGGAGGCAAGAGAAACTGTTGATCACAAGGGCTGTTGGGGAAGTCATATTAGGAACTTACATTTGCTTATGACTCTGTGGGCTGTTATCTAGGGCACGTGCTTACATGAGAGGGTTAGTGTCAGTTTAAGGTTCCTGCAGGCTTGGCCAAACAAAATGGATGCCGAGGCAGCAATACCATGGAGTAGCTTAGTTAAACTCTTGACACTTGAGTAGAAAGAGGCCAGCATAATGGCCACAGTAGTAGAAAGACCAGTAAGCTATCCCTTGGAGGATCCTGAAAGTAAATGGTTGGAACACCATTTCAAGATATAAACATTCAATAAACTAGAAATAGAAATGAATATACTCAACCTGATAAAGAACATCTATGAGAAACCCACAGCTAACATCTTACTCAATGATGAAAGACTAAATACTTTCTCCTAAGATCAGGAACGAGACAAGGAGGTCTACTCTCACCACTTCTATTCAACATTGTACTAGAGGTTCTAGCCAGGGCAATTAACTAATGGAAAGAAAGAGAGAGAGAGGGAAGGAGGGAAGGAAGGAGGGAGGAAGAAAGGAAGGGAAGGAGGGAGGCAGGGAGGAAGGAAAGACATCCAGATTGGAAAGGATGAAGTAAAATTAGCAATATTAGCAGATAGCATGATTTTATATTAAAAACATCCTAAAGAAGCAATTAAAAAACTATAAGGACTAATAACAAGTTCAGCAAGATTGCAGGATCCTAGATATATATACAATAATCAGTTGTATTTTTCTGGTGAAGGCCCTCTTCAGGTTGCAGGCTGCCTACTTCTGTTTGTATCCTCACAGGGTGGAAGGGCCAAAGGATCTCTCTGGTGTCTCTTCCATCAGGGCACTAATCTTTTCCTAAGGGCTCTGCCCTCATGATCTAATCACCTCTTAAAGGCCCCACCTCCTAATTCTGTCACATTGGCCACATGTGAATTTGGGGCGGGGATGCAATTAGACCATAGCCCGCGATAACAGGGTTATTTCTGGGAGACAAGATTGCGGGTGATACGCTATAAACAATGCTATATATTCTCCAAGCCATTTCTTTTTCCCTCTGGCACAAAAAGGCAAATCCCTTGCCCTGAACATCCTCCCCCTTGCAGCCCTGTAGCTCCCTTGGCCACGTAACTGAGTTCAGGCAATGGAATGTGGGTGAGAGTCATATATGTCAATTCAGGCCTAGATCTATGTGTGATCTTCCACACTTTCCTTTCCTCCTGTCAGTCAGCTGTGACACCAAGGTGACTTTGAAACCACAAAATAGTGTAGCCACAGAGAACTTTCCTGGGTCCCTGATGCTTGGAGGAAAGTCACACGGGAGAGGCCTGCTCCACACTTCTCTGAGAGAAATAAACTACTAACACGTTAAGCCATTGACATTTCAGGGTTTCTTTGTTACTCAAGTAATGGACACAGGCAAATTTTGTAATCTTCTTTATTCTTTCTTGTATTTTCCAAAATGCCAATAAGGAACATGTAACACTTCTACAATCAGAAAAAAAATGTTATATTTTGAAATGCATGCCTTTTGACTCAGTCAAAAGGAATTTAACCTAAGCCAATAAACTGAAATGCAGACAAAAACCTATGCACAAAGGTGTTTACTGAAAGGTTACTTATAAAATTAAAAAAATAGAAACACAAATGCCATTCATAAAAGAATGGTTTAGTAAACTATACCCACGTGATGGAATGTCAGGCAACCATTAAGATGATTTTAATGAAGAATTTTAATGACATGAACAAAGACCTATAATATCATACTAAATGAAAAAAGTAAGATTAAAAGTTGTTCAAATATGGAGAAAACAGTCAAGACAAATGTAAGCTATCACTGCATGATTACTTAATACTCTTATCTATACTTTATAGTATTTTTCAAGTTTTCTAAAAAGAGAGAACAGTGCTATTATAAGAAGAAAATAGTATTCATAAAAACAATGTCTAACTATGCTGGGAGAGAGAAAGGTATAGCAAGATCATTTATGCAATCAAGCTTCTAGAAGGTGCACTTAGAGACCATCTGCCTACCTTCCCAAGGACAGAGAAAAGAAGGTGACAGTTGTGAGGGAGGGGGGGTAGTAGTCATGGTGACCAAGGAGGAGCTGGGGCAATGAGATGGAGCTGCTTTATTAAATAAAGTTTTTCCAGGTCAGATGCCCTCACTGTCCTCGGTACAGCGTCAGGCCCGAGGAGGATTCTGAGTCACTGGGGAAGAAAAATTTTACCTGAAGGGGCTAAAGAGAACAGTGCTAAAAGTTTGAAAAATCAGCAAAAGGAAACACAATGGGTGGGGGGTTGGCCTCAGGGAATGCCAGCAAAGTCTATATCTTGGAAGTTTCATGTATAATTTGTTAAGCTGTACATTTCTGTTTTATGCACTTTCTAGTTTGTATGCTCTATTTACTAACAAAATGTGAAAAAAAAATCCAATAGCAGTATCTTTCAAAGTATCTTTCTAGATGAGGCAGAAGGGACAATGTTCAATGTAGGATTGAGGACAGGCCCAGAGGAACAGTAATCACTCAATGTCAGTGTATTGCTTTGTCGCTTGTAAAGTACTTCCACATCGCATACCACATTTAAGACCCAGAATGATCCAGAACAGAGACAAAAAAAAATCACTGTATTAATATACACTTCAAATAAACAATCCAAAAATGAAATTAAGAAAACAATTATATTCACAATAGCATCAAAAAATATAAAACACTTAGGAATAAATTTAACAAAAAAGTACAAAAATTATAATGTGAAAACTACAAAAAAAAGTCAAAATAAATAAGATCTAAATAAATGGAAAACCACCCCTTGTTCAGGAATGAAAAGCTTTGACATTAAGATGGCAATAATCCCCAAACTGAACTACAGATTCAATATAATACCTATCAGAATCCCAATTAACTTTCCATAGAAATTGACATGCTGATTCTAAAATTCATATGGAATTACACAGGACATTTAATAGCCAAAACAATCCTGAAAAAGAATACAGCAGGAGGACACACACTTCCCAATTTCAAAACTTACTACAAAGCAATAGAAAACAAGACTTTGTGGCACTGGCACAAGGACATACATATAGAAAAATGGAAAAGAATTGAGATCCATAAATAAACCCAAACACCTATGGTCAACTGATTTTTGACAAGTGTTCTAAGACCATTCAATGGAAGAAAGAATAATCTTTTCAACAAATGGTGCTAGGCTAACTGAATAGCCACATGCAAAGAAAAAAGCTGGATCCCTACCTCACATCATACACAAAAATTAACTCAAAATGAATCAAAGACCTAAATGTAAGAACTAAAATTATAAAACTCTTAGAAGAAGACATAGGTATAAATCCTCATGATCTCAGATTTGGCAAATGATTCTTAGATATGACACCAAAGCACAAAAACAAAAGGAAAAATAGATAAATTAAACCATGAAAAGCAAAAACTTTTATGCTTCAAAGGATACCATCAAGAAAGTACAAAGACAGGGGCTGGCCTGATGGTGCAGTGGTTTAGTTCGCACTTTGGCAGCCCGGGGTGTTCGAGGGTTCGAATCCCGGGCACCCGCAGACGCACTGCTTGTCAGCCATGCTGTGGCGGCCTCCCATATAAAGTAGAGGAAGATGGGCACCCATGTTAGCCCAGGGCCAGTCTTCCTCAGCAAAAAGAGGAGGATTGGAGGAGGATTGGCAATGGATGTTAGTTCACGTCCAGTCTTACAAAAAAAAGAAAGTGCAAAGACAACCCCAAAAAGGGAGAAAATATTTGCAAATCATATATCTTATAAGGGGCTTGTATCCAGAATATATAAGAACACATATAACTCAATCATCAATGTAAAAATAGACTAATTTTAAAAATGGGAAAAGCATCTGAGTGCTCTTCCTTATCCAAGGAAGATACAGACAGTCCTGGACTTACGATGGTTCAACTTAACAAGTTCTCAACTTTACAATGGTGTGAAAGCAACACGCATTCAGTAAAAACAGTACTTCAAATTTTGAATTTTCATCTTTTTCCAGGCTAGTGATATGCTGTAGGATACTCTCTTGGGGATGCTGGGCAGCTAGCCATAGCTCCCAGTGAGCCACGTGATCACAACTGTTAACAATCGATACACTTACAGCCATTCTGCACCCACACAACCATTCTGTTGTTCCCTTTCAGTCCAGCATTCAATAAACTCCATGAGATATTCAACACTTCATTATAAAATAGTCTTTGTGTTGGGTGATTTTGCCCCACTGTAGGCTAATGTCAGTGTTCTGGGAGTGTTGAAGGTAGGCTAGGCTAAGCGATGATGTTCAGTAGGTTATGTGTATTAAATGCATTTTCAACTTATACTATTTTCCAGTTACAACGGGTTTATTGGGATGTAACCCCATCATAAGTTGAGGAAGATCTGTACATAAATGGCCAATAAACACATAAAAAGATGTTTGATATCATTAGCCATCAAAAAAATGCAAGTCAAAACCACAAAGAGCTAACACTTCACATCTACTAGGATGGCTAGAACCAAAAAGTCTGATAAGTATTGGAGAGGGTATGGAGAAAGTGGAACCCTCATACACTGCTGTTGGGAATGTAAAATGATGCAGCCACTTTGGAAAACAGTCTAGCAGTTCCACAAAATATAGAGTTACCATCAGACGTAGAAATTCCACTCCTAGATATATACCCAAGAGAAATATCAACACCTATCCACCAGCACTCTCTTAACCCCTTATCCTGTTGTCATTTTTTACATCTTAAATCCACTTGTCACCATCAGACACAGGTAAATATTTATTTATCATCTATCCCTATATACTAAAAGCTTAGCACTGATTGAGTGGGAAGACTTGTTTGGTTCAGGAATAGATACCTAATGCCTAGAACAGTGTTTGGCACAGGGCAGATGCTCAATAAATATTTACTCAGTGAATGAACATATTGTCTTTTGCAAACCCAGAAATCAACAAGTTACAAACAATTTCACAGTCTTTGTCATAGTCTAGATTACATTTGGGGTTTGTAGTTTGTTGTTTTTAAGAACATACATTTGTATTTTTTTCCCTTTATATAAAATATTAAAATTTTAGCTTATGTTATTTGTTTTATTTTATTTAATATTATAATATTTTATATTATTTATAATATGAAATATATTAAATATTAAGTTTTAATATTAAATTTTATCCCTATACATACAATATTAATTTCTAATTTTATCCCTATGTATAAAACATTAATTTTTACATTAAATTCAAATAAACATTTGCATCTGATTCTTGAGGGAACCTTTTAAGGTAAACAATTTGCATCAATTTTTTTCAAATTCTAATCAAAAGGGAGAAAACTGACTTAAGGTACTAATTTATATAGTCAGTAAATATTTATTTGGCGCCTAGTATATGACAGACACTATATTAAATTCTGACAGTTAAAAAGGTGGGGGTGGAGAGGTGGTTTAAAAGCATCTGAGATCTCATGAATCTCACATGATGCTGGCTAGGATTTTGAAAACCCCTTTGGATAATTTTGTTTCTTGGTGTTTTAAAGGAATTTATCTTTTTTTAAATTATTATTTGTTTAAAGCTAGAATTTCAAGGGGAAACAAAGTATTGACTTTTCGTTCACAATTAGTTTAATAGGTACTCCATTTCTTTTGGATACAATTGAATTCAAAATGATTAGCCTGCTAGTCTGCCTCAAAATCCTACCATTTCTACCTTTCCTAAGTAGTAAAAATGGCACCTATTTAATAAACAAGCATCTTATTATTATTTAATTTGTATTTCTTTGATTGGAATAATAACTGTGCTATTATGAGTTTATTAACCATTTATATTCCTTTTTATGAATGTCTTTTTAGTTTAAATGCTCATTTATATAGATTTTTAATTTATTGATAAATACCCTTTATATTCAACAGTTCATCCTACTAAGATCTTTACAGTGACTATTTAGGTCTCTGGCCAATACAATTACACAATGCACTGAACAATACAACGCGAAACAATACACAATTAGATAATAAAATATAATTAGACAATACAAAGGAGGCCAGAGACCATATTAGTAGTTATATATTGAAACCCTCTAAAGCTAGTAGTTATGCCTAGCACTTTATTGCTAATTTTCCTAGTGGAACCGTTTCTTTGGCAGCGTGACTAAAAAAAAGTGTTTTCCATTCTTTCAACCAATCCCATGGAGTTTATATGAATCACACTTTTGACTTTATATTTCTGTCTAAATGTGGCCAGTCCATAAGACTCACAGTCCTTTGAATGAGATTGTTACTTTGGATCCCCAAGGAAGTTGGGCATATGCAGATTCTCTAAGTCTCCTGAACACACTCTCTGGTGACCTATGCGCCACTTTTACTTCTTATGCAGCTTCAGATAATTACTCCATCCCTTGCTGTAACTTCTCCATCACAGTGAGTCTTTGCAAACCTCCATGTATATATTTTTTATTATCCTACATCAGTAGTCAACATTTTAAAAACCACATAGTTCAAGTTCATTAACTTTTTACACATTGTAGCTCTTCTCTCTAAATAAAAAACTTACAAGACAGCTTATATATCTTAACTTCCACCTCACGTACCCATATTTTATTTTTATGGATGACCTTTCTTTCCTTTAACCATCCCATATTCCTATACAATTTGCATATCAAACCTGTCAGCCATCTATGGTATATTGATTTCTTTGTGGAGACTATACCTTTCAAGTTTGACCATATACATACAAAAAAATGATTTTAGGTATAATTATGACAAGTCAGAATTCCCTCCAAATATTTTCCATGTTTTAGTTAATGCTTAACAACATCCCATATATGTATACATATATAGACACGCAAACATATTTTATTATCCCATTTTGAAGATATAGTATACTGATTGGTATAAAAAAATGCCAGCATCATACAGTTTGTAAGTAACAGAGCCAAGATTATGCCAGGATATCTTACTCTGGCGACCATGCCCCATCACATATGGTCAGTATTCTACTAGTATTTGTCTCCTCTTTTAAATTCTAACATTTTCTGAGTCTTGCTATCTGCAAAGGAGAAGTGGATTATATTCTTACTTACTGCCCCAAAAAAGCAACATCACAAGATAGGGTAATTTTCCAGATGATCAATTGACAAGTTAATAATGAACTTGTATTTCTGAGCAAGCAGGATTACTGAGAGCATTGAATGAGTCACTCTCCTGTATATTCTTTTAGGTGGGTGGGATTACTCTATTTTTTGAGTAGACCTGAAGTTAAGAATACAAATTATTTTTTCTGAACAAGGTCTATCAACTTAATAGTTACTTTAATAAACTAACCAATCTATGAGGCTTAATTTTCACTTTTAGTGCCCATTTTCACCTGCACATATGTGTATCCAGAAGATATTGTGGGGGAGATTGAAAGATTCTTTACCATTAAATTGTGAATAATGATTAGTTTTGATTAGAAGAGAGGAAATGTTTGGGGGGCTATTTTAGGCTGCATGAGGGTGAGCATGGGCTATCTAAAGAATGATCTTTAGTGGTAATTGGAAGTCAACATATTTATGGAATACCTTATTATCTTAAAAAAGCTTATCTATTATTTTGTTTAATTAATGTTATTGCATTACAGATAAAGAAGCTGAGATTCTGATGTGATTGTTTGAGAATTAAAGACCAGTTTTCTGACTCCAGCACCTATGCTATTTTTACTATAATACAACTGCCTCTATAAACAAAATCCATTCCCCTATGTTACCTTTTTAAGGTTTCTAGTTGATACATACCTCTAGAGCTTTGCAGTGAACATGCTTTTACTTCAATGTAGTTAAGAGTGGTCATTTGCCATTTTTATCGGCCCAGCATCCACCTATCTTCCTATTTCTGTGGACTCTCCCATCATGTGAGTCTTTCTCAGCAACAACCCCATTGCTTTTCAGTCCAAAACCTAATGTGTTTAATGTTTTCTCCCCTACACACTGGCAGCTGGACCACTGGCATGTGAATTAGACTGGGTCACAAGTATACTTTACCAAGATTTTGAATCTATTGTAAATAGGAAGAGCCAAAATTTATTCACAGCATGAATCAGTAGGTAATGGCAGAAAAGCATAAGGTAGTGTTATCCAATGATAGTATTGCATTGATCCGTAGTAGTCTATGATAGTGATGATGGCTGAGCCAACAATAGTGCCCGATCAGACTGGCAAGACTTAGCTTTGGTTCCTGCACTTTGGTGTTTCTTGTTTCCCACCTATTTTCTACTCTGTTTCTCCACCTTTTCCTTCATTTCTGTGAAGCTCTCAAATAAATTCAGAATTACAATGAATTCATTTTCTGCTTAGTTAGCCAGAGTTGGTCTCAATTTATTACAACCAGTATCTTTGACTAATAAAGAATTGTTCCAAGGATAGGGATGTGGGCAACCCATCCTCAGGGAAATGCAAGAAATCTGGGATTGCTTATATGACCTAATTAGCATAGAAGGTAGTTGAAATCCTATAATAAATATTCCATGATGCTAATGTTTCCAACTCTGGCACACACAAGAGAATGAGATGATTTATTCATTGTCTGTGGTTATCTGCAATGTAGTGCCCACTCAGGACAGGGCTTCTGCAGATATTTTGGTACTAAAAATGTAGAATTAAAATTTCATGAAAAATTTCATGATTTGGGGTTAGTTGAATGAATTTTAAAGCTAAAGAACAGCTGAAGGAGAATGACAAGCTAAAACTCCTTAATCCTTGCTTTAGCATATGGATTTAAACTGAGGGTCTTTATTTGATCATATTGAATGAATACATTTATCACTATATTTGCATTGTTGAAAACCAAATTTCAATTTTGGTTTTGTATGTGGAAGAACTTAAAAGACAGCTTAATTTACAGACTCACAAGCTATCTTATATGAATGTCAGTGTATTGTTTGTGAAAGAGTGGAGCACAGATAATTGGAGCTGGGGTATTGGAGAGGATTCAGTTAAGTAACGTTACCCAAACCACTCAATGCTCACTCAGATTTCTTGCCATAGAATGTGCTTTTGGCCAGGGAGTTACTTTCCAAGAATTTTTTTTCATGCTAGCCTTCATTATCCCTTATAAGAATAAACATAAAGGAAATCAACATTAAAAAATAGAGATCATATAATGTTCATGTAATGTAAACTTTCTCCTCCACTTTCTCCTTCATTATGTCTTCTTAGAGCTCTCAAAGACACATTACATTTCAAGGCCTTGAAATATAAATTAGAGAAGAGAGCTCCCATATTCTTATAAAGTACTTTAGTAATTATTCCATTCAAGACAAGAATACTGGTAAACAAATCAATTATTTCAACGACAATGAAAGATAGAAGAATAAACAATATTAGCAGTAATAATAATATCAGTAATCTATTGAGCCCTCATGTTATGCCAGGTCCTGCTCTACCTTTATTAACTCATTTAATCCTTTAAATAGCCCATGAGGAAGGTGAAATTATTATCCTATCTAATAGATTCAGAAAATGAATGAGAGAGAGATTAAGGAACTTGCTTAAGCTCACAGTAATTAAGGGGTGAAGCTAGAATTTAAATCCATGTTGTCTAAATCCAGAATCTGTGTTTGCCATACTATACTATATTATATCTCATTCCAGAGTAGCAGAGACCAAGTAGCAAAATTTGATAATTTGATACAAACTGAGCATAGTTAACATCAAAGATAGTTGAGCTAGTTTGAGAGTAATAACGATTTGAACTCCAGATATCACGGGATCCCTCAGACTGAAAAAGATTGGCAGCCTACTTGAGGAGGCTTACATAAGCTGTATAATAACAACATCACCAAGTCCAGATATGATAAATAGAACTAGATTTGAGTCTACATTATAGAAAGCTATGGTCCTCCCACAGTTAGACACAAAGAAGAAGAAAGACCATGCATGCAATAATACTACATTGTAAAATGAAGTTTTCTTTGCACTTCACCAGAGGGACTGTGATCTATGGAATGAAAGTTGGAATGGGCTATCTCACAGTTTCACCAATGACTCACTCTTATTATTGCTACTGCCTGTCCTCATAAGTCTAGACTTCACTAATTTAGACATTTTATTATCTAAGAAAACAGTATTTCCTCCAAGGTTCCATTCAATTAGAAAGAGCCCAATCTGGTAAGCAGGTAAAACTATTATCTTCCCGTTTTCAGCTTGGCATTCCATTACTCACACCAGTAAAAGGAGAGTTTATAGTGTGAGGTGATGTATCCTAAATATTTAGGGGAAATATTGTTGCTTCCATGAAAATAGGAACAGGAAAATGTGTGAATTGAAATAAGGACAACCCATGTGTCTCTTCATTGTACCATGTCTAGTGATAAAATTAATGGAGTACTACTTCAACCATATTTAGGAAGTACCACTAAGAGTTCAAGATTCCTTAGGAGGTAAGAATGGAATTATTCTAACAGATACTGAATTTAGAATAGCTGAAACATTGACTGAAGAGTAATTAGAAATTCCACCTAGAACATTTAAATCTAAAGCAAGGATACAAAGAACAGGTAGTGGAAAATGAAAATCATAAGTACCAACCATGGCCACAAGCTTGTTCTGGAAAGGAAGACCCTAACATGTACCAATATTTTAATTATTTCTGTGTCATATGTATATTTGTGTATTTTAACAATTCACTTTATGCTCACTCCCTTTTCACACGACACACACACACACACACACTCACAATGTATTGTTGCTGGTGACCTGAGAAATTTAGCCCAATAGATTGCAAAATAATCCCAGATAAGAAAGATTACCACCAATAAATCTTTTCTTTAAGTGCATTTTTTTGAGGAAGATTGGCCCTGAGCTAACATCTGTTTCCAATCTTCCTCTTTTTCTTTTTCTCCCCAAAGCCCTAGTACATAGTTGTATATCCTAGTTGTAGGTCCTTCTAGTTCTTCTATATGGGACGCCACCTCAGCATGGCTTGAGGAGTGGAGGGTAGGACCGTGCCCAGGATCCGCTCAAGTGAACCCGGGGCTGCCAAAGCGGAATGCGCGAACTTAACCTCTATGCCACTGGGCGGCCCCCCGCCAAGAAATCTTGTGTAGCAAGTTGGATCTTGTAACACATGATTTAGGGGAGGAATTCAGTGTATATTTGGTTTTATGAGTGATAGCTGTATTTTGTTTGGCAAAACTGTTTTTTTAAATGTAAATATAAAAAGGAGGGTGTGTAAGGAAGCTTGACAGTGAAAGAAAATCATTTAAGTAGAAACTGTAACTTTTATGTTGTTTCCATTTTCCTGGGTTTCTCCCATGTATACATGTTATTAAACTTTGATTTTCTCCTGTTATACTGCCTCGTGTCAATTTAATTCTTAGATCAGCCAGAAGAACCTAGAGGGTAAAGAAATATTTCTTCCTCCCCTACACAATCTTTAAGAGTTGAATAAGGTGTGCATTCCTCCAGGTGTGATTTGCTTGAATGGGAGTCATTGAGCACTGTCACCCCTGGGTTTTCTAGCCTTCTCTTACTAAGTTTGTAGCTCATTTTGACACTGCCAGCTTACTAGCGAGCTCAGATTCAATCACTTTGGATGCCACAAAGCTTAGCTTATACTCCAATTCACCACTTCTGGTATTCACATGTTACTGAGGGCAACCTTAACTTTTGCTTTCCTTTTCTGCGCACAGGCCAGATTGCAACTTACTATTTCACTATTCCTTTTTTCTTTTAATCTTGTTGAAAAATATTCCTCTAAATGGTTAAATAAACTGGAGTACCTCCAGGCAATGGAAAATTATTCAGTGCTAAAAATAAATGAGCTATCAAGCCATGAAGAAAAATGGAGGAAACTTAAATACATATCATTAAATGAAGGAAGTAATCTGAAAGGCTACATACTGTATGATTCCACCTAGATGACATTCTGGAAAAGGCAAAACTATGGACACAGTAAAAAAGATCAGTGGTTGCCAGAGGTTGAGGACTAGGGGGAAAGGATGAATACAGGAGCATAGAATATTTTTAAGGCGGTAAAATACTCTGTATGATACTATAATGTTTCACACATATCATTATGCATTGCCCAAACCCATAGAATGTATAGCAGCAAGAGTAAATCCTAATGTAAACTATAGATTTTGGCTGATTACAATGTGTTCATGTAGGTTCATCAGTTATAACAAATGTACCACTCTGGTGGGAATGTTGATAATGGAGGAGGTTACGCATGTGTGGGGGCAGGAAGGTATATGGGAAATTTCTGTACCTTCCTCTCAATTTTGCTGTGAACCTAAAACTTCTCTAAAAACATTGACTTTAAAAAGAAAAAAATTTCCTCTATACGTGTACTTTTGGTTTAATGACATTTTTACTTAAGGCTTTGTGGACGCTGAATAGAAAATTATGGTGAGAATTTACCCATAACATTGTAATTATAGATTCTTGTGGTCATGAAACAATTATATGAAAGAAAGATCAGAAACACTATATCCTCTAGCTGTTCTTTTGTTGTTGTTAATTAAAATGTTAAAGTTGGATCTGACTTCTGTTTTATTTTTTTTCATTTTTCACCTTTTTCTTTTATTCCCGAAGTAAGATGTTTTGTTGATATGAGAACCTAATCAAAAAAATGTAAAAGGGAAATATTTGCTTGTATATGTATGCCTTTAAAGGAACATTTAGTTATTTGATTAATAGTCATTTTCTAATACAAACCAGGTGTTTTAGAATCAGAAACCTATTTTCAGTTTTCCTATTACTCAATCAGAGTCAAATGTCATGACATTTATAGCCTCAGGGCTCCCTGAAAATTTTAATGGTCAGATTTGACCCTGAGTATGGTCTGGTCATTTACTCAATGTAAGGGACATTACAGTGAAAACCAACCAAGAATAAATGAGAAAGAGGGAAGGGAAAACAAAATTAGACTACTTATATATACCAAATCTATTTGTAATTTTTCATTTCTCATCAAGAATATATTTTCAAGTGAGAGATATATATCTGAAATATGTTTTCAGTCAAATTGAGTTTAAGCACCCACCAAAGGGGAAAATGCAATAAAAATACTGAGTAACAGCAAAACAAAAGAATTAAGTTACATTTTTAGCCAGTGAATTGGAAGCAGGTGTTAAACACAGAGACGCTCCTCATTCCATATGTGTCTTCGAGTCAAGAACTATGAGAATAAAGAGAGTAGCAGTAAATTCATAAAGATAACTATAATCTACTTCTATCGACATCTATTAGGGGAAAACAACCACAACATCAACACTAAGATTAAAATTGACTTTATAATGCCATTTTTTGTTTCTAGGAAATAAATTCAAAATTGAAGCCAAGAATAATTTGAACATTTACAGAATACATCAATAATACATCATTATACAGATCTTCTTCAATTCAGTGATTTTAATTTTGTGTTGAACAAGTGAAGTTTATCAGAGAACTTAGCATCTGAATGTAGCAGGAGAAATTGTAAAATGCTTTCTTTAAATTTGCATGTCTTTGGCTCCTGAATAGCCATCAAAGTAATTGTTTCTTAAACGCTATGCAAATTTTTTCTCCTGTGTTGACCCTAATCAAAGCAATTAATTCCATAATGAGGCCTTTCTTCACAGACACCATCTTATTATTATCTTGGTCTAAATTAATAACATCATGATAATAATTAGTAGATTTGAAATCATCTATTTCTTTCTTACAGCATGTGGACTCCTTATAAAAGAGCAACAGGGATGGAAATTAGAGTAAAACATGGCAGCTGTGTTGATTGGTGTGCCCTCCTAACCCTAGCATCTGCAACATCGGCCTTATTTAAATGTGAATATGATGTGCTTGTAATGTTCTTTCCTTCGCCAGACTCAACCACTAAGTACAAGTGTAGATATTATATATTTCATGTAGCTTATATGTACTATATTATCTATGCAACCATTTGTATGTAACTGCATTACATAACATATATGAGTATATATGTAACTATTTATGAACAATTATTGTATACACACACACATATATCGCATATATATTTATATGTATCTGTCCTGTGATAATTCAAAGCATCTCTACATCTTTTTTCTACAGCTTTATTACGAGAAGGATTCACACCTAACTACGTAGTTCCCATATTCATTATGGAGTTTTAATTGATATGATCCTAGCTGGTCAAATTTAGAGAAAGTAGGAAGATCATAAAATATTTCAAAATTGCCATGTACTTGAATCTTTAGTGCTGACACAAGAATGTCCATGAACTAGATCTCTATATTTAATCTGATATCCTTGAAGTAGGTTTTCCTCATTGATTTATTTTACTTTGATGAGATACCCTGACATTTTTATAGTTGGTCCATTGCGGTTCAGGAATTTTACAGCTTTTCTGTGTAGTCTTATGTGGTCTGTAATTTTGCCAGTTCTCTTCATGTAGGGATTTCATTTTGTGGGTATTTCTGTTGAAAATCTTTCTCAGAAACACTTTTCCATTTGTACCACCTACATTTGAAGGTACATCATTTAAGTAATTTATTTCAATCTCATTCTCTTTGATCATTTATGTATATAATCATCTAACTCAACACAAATAGCAATTATTACTGCAATTAGCTATACACATCCTCACAATATTCTATTTATATTTAATATTTTTCCACTGTAAGTCAAATGTAGAAACACTGGACCATGTGGGAACACTTCCCACCTTTGATGATATAATCACAATATGTATTATAATCTTTACAAGATAATGTTATAATGTTGCTTTAAGCCGTTTGTGCACTTTAAAGACAATAAGAAAATAGTCTTTTATATGTATCAAAGTTTTAGCATTTCTGGCTCCCTTATTTCCTTCCGGATAATCCTCTCATATTATTTCCTTTCAACCTAAAATATTTTCTTTAGGATTTCTTATATTACATTCTGGTAGCAATACATTTTGGCTGAAGATATCTTTATTTCATTTATATTCTTGGCTATGATATTTCTGAGTTGACAATTTATTTTTCTCTCAGCACTTTAAAGACCTTATTCCACTGTCTTCTGGCATTCATAGATATTGTTGAGAATTCACATTTTTTTCTGTGTAATGTGTCACGTTTCTCTGGCTTCTTTCAGGATTTTTCTTATTTTTGATTTGCAGTATTTTGTCTGTGATATTACTAAGTACAGTTTTCTTATATCTATCCCATTTTGGATCCACTGAGCTTTTTGAAACTCTACATTTACATTTTTTACCAAAAGGGAAATTCTTATCTAATATTTCCTCAAATACTCTTTTTCTGCTTTCCACCTTCAGGAACTGCAATAACAAGTATTTGAGACATTTTGATTGTCTCGGAAGTTCTTGAGCCTGTATTAGTATTTTTCAGTCTTTTTTTCCTCTGTTCTTTATATTGGATAATTTGTGTTGATGTTTTCAATTTCACTGATTTTTTCCTCTGTAATTTCCATCTTGTTGTTAAGACCAATAGTAAAATTTTATTTCAGATATTATATATTTTTTTCAGTTGGAGTATTTCCATTTGATTATTTTTTATTGTTTCTAACTCTGCTGATATTACATATCTTTTCACTCATTAAAAATATTTTTATGTTAAATGAGTATAACTATTATACATCGGTATGTCTGTTTAATAGGATATTAACTTGAAAAGATATAAAATTCAAACTCTGTGTATTGGAAAGCAGCTTAAGTCTAATTTCAGTGTTTTCATCCATAGTTTGGTTGTTTGTAGTCTACCCCATGCATGTGGGGCTTCAGTTATCAGCCAGATTTTGGTCAGTTTATACATAGAACGTGGGCATTTCCTGTCTGGCTCTCTTCCCTTTGAAATTCTCTCTGCATTTTTCTGTGGCTGCAATTGTACTGACTCCATCTTCTAGGTCTTCACACCATAAAGATGAGTTTTCTTTCAATCAAACTTGCAAATGCCCTACACAGACCTATGTGTAGTCTTCCTTCTGGCGAAAAACCATAACAACAGAAAATCCACTCATGTTCTTAGTCTTATGATCTTCAAAATCTACCTGTTATTGCTCATCCAGAGCATTTGAGTAGGTTTTTGTTTTGTTTTGTTTTTTGTTTTGGTATTTTTTTTACAAGTTTAAAATTGGTTTCTACAGGAGATTCAGCCCACTAGGAGCTTACTTGTATATATATTGTATGGAGAACTCCTAACGTGTTTTTAAAAATCATGTTGCAGCTATTTATCTATTAAGTGCCTGGGCTTGGCTTTCTTTGTTTCTATCCTGTTTGATATTCATTGACCTTTATGAATCTCTAAATTTATATTATTATTATCAGGTATATTTGTTGTCCATAAAATTTTAACTTTATCAATCAAGTAGCTTGCATGTGCATCATGTTTTTCTCTCTGAAAATTATCAAAGACACAACTTAGACCAATGTGGTCTCAAAAATATGTGGTTTTACTAGGGAATATTACAATGATTAGTAACAAGAGTAATGACTTATGTAAAATTTAAAATTTAGGGATAAAGTAAATACAGTGAGGTAATTATGGCAAATATCACCATCATTCTTTTAGAGATGAAAATCTGGAACTGAAAAGGTTAAATAATTGTTTCAAGGTCACAGAGCTAGGAAAAGTGGAGGCAGTACTTCAACTCAGACAAGGTTTATTTATTCTACTGCTTTTTGATAGGTGGGTCTGGAGATACATTTAGTTAGGGTTAATTTTTTTCTTATTACTAAGGCAATATCTTTCTAGTGCCCTAATTGATACTCCCTGAATTATGAGTTTTTCTACTCAGGGATGTTGGAAAGAGGCATTACTATTGACATATGAGCTCCAAGCAGTATTTCCATATAATCCTGCCAGATAGTCCTTTTCTCAGCCTTGGACAGTTTTCTCACACGCATGTGATGATCAGTACTCAACTAAATGTCTAAAAGGAACACCCCAGGGGCCAGCCTGGTGGCATAGTGGTTGAGTTTGCATGCTGTGCTTCAGCAGCCTGGAGTTTTTAGGTTTGGACCCCATGTACAGACATACACACTGCTTGTCAGCCACGCTGTGGCAGGTATCCCGCATATAAAGTAGAGGAAGATGGACGCGGATGTTAGCCCAGGGCCAATCTTCCTCAGCAAAAAGAGGAGGATTGTCCATCTTCATCTACTTTATAGGGGATGCTGCCGCAGCATGGTTGACAAGCAGTGTGTTGGTCCATGCCTGGGATCCAAATCTGTGAACCCCAGGCTGCTGAAGTGGAGTGCACAAACGTAACCACTGTGCCACTGGGCCAGCCTCATCAGTCATTTATTTTTTAAAAAATGTAAAACATTAGGAAACATATATCCATATAATTTCCATTATCAGCACTCTTCATTCATTCATGTAGGTTTAAATTAACATATGGTGTCATTTTCCTTCTGCCTGAAGTACTTCCTTTCAAACTTCTTATAGTATCATTTTGCTGGCAATTAATTCTTTCAGCTGCTGTTTGTCTTAAGATTAAGTCCTTATTTCACTTTCAATATTGAAAAATATTTTTACTGGTTAAAGAATCCTAGATTAATTTTTTCTTTCAATAGTTAAAGATAATCTTTCTTTTGTCTTCTAGCTTATTTACTCTCTAATATGCATTGTGTAGTCATTCTCAGCTTTGATCTTGTTTTGAGTACTTCCTGCTTGGTACTTTTTACTCTTTTTAAAATTTTCTCCTTATCTCTAGTATTTAGGAATTTGATTTTTATGTACTTTGATGTGGTTTTCCTTATATTTATTCTATTCGGTTTTGTTGAGCTTGTTGGATCTGTGGGTTTAAAATTTTCACCCCATTTAGAAATTATATCGTTATAATTTCTTCAGATATATGTTTTATCTTCCTCACTTTCCCTTCTGGGACTTTGCATGTAAGTTAGTCTGAATAACACTGTTTCACAGTTCACAGATGCTCTGTTTATGTTATTTTTCAGTCTTTTGTCTCTCTATATTTGACTTTAGATAGTTTCTATGTCTTTAAGTTATACAATCTTTTCTTCTGTAGTCTCTACTCTGTCTTGATGAATTCCAGTATACTTGTAATTTCAGGTATTTCATTTTTAACCTCTAGAAATTCTATTTTTGTCTTTTATATTTCTTCCATTTCTCTCATCAGTCACGTGTTTCTTTTAACTTCTTGAAGCTTTTAAGCATATGATATCCCTGTCTTCTATTTCCATCATTTCTTGTCATTTTTGTATTGATTCTAATTAAATGGCATTTTTCTTGGTTATGGATTATATTTTTCTGCTACTTGGTTGTCTGGTTATTTTTTATTATTATTATTTCAGACTGGACTTTTCAGATTTAAACTCTCAGTTGCTAGATTTTGATATTATCCTTTAAATAGTGTTTGATTGTATTCTTATGTACAGATAAGTTTCTTGGAATTAGTTTAATCATTTCTAAGATTATGCTTCTACTTTATTAGCACAGGGCCAGAGTAGTTTTTAGTCAAGAGGTAAGTTAGTCTTACTACTAAGTTGATATATTTCTGAAGATTCTGCCCACGTATTTATTTGGTCTTCCCACTCTGACTTGTATAAACAAACTATTCCCGCTCTCTATGAGCTTCAGTAATTGTTCTGCCTACTAATTTCCTGGACCTTGAGTGAACTCTGGAAATGTTTAAGCATATGGCTTCCTGTTCTTTCTGAAAGTTATTGTGTGTCTGGCTTCATGGCATAGTATCCTACACGTGCATAGATTGATATTCACTAAAAGAATCAAAGAAATTCCTATGAAAATGTCTTGAACTCTTTTCCTGATAGTTCTCTCTGGCACTCTGCCCCCCAAATTCTGACTGCTATATGTGTTCTATATGAACTTCAGTTTCTGTCTTCTTACCTTGGACACAAGATCAGCTTTGCTTTGGAAACCCTGTCCTGCTTCGCAGCCTGAGGAGTTGTCTCTGCACCAAACTCCACGTTGGAAATGTGAGATCATAGGGCTCATCTTGTTTGATTCCATTCTCTCAGGGATCACAGCCCTGCTCTACCTTTTTTCCAATTTGTGAAAATAAGTATCTCATGTAATTTTGTTTAGTTTTATAGCTCTGTATGGAAATTGTTGCTGACTTTTGTCTGGACCACACATCTCCAGCGTGCTAGCCAAAGCTTCTTTGCATTGTGACTAGTTTCCAAAAGCAACATGCAAGAGAGGGCAAACTCTAATGCGCAAGCATTCTTCAAGCCTCTTGGGTCATTTTTGCTACTATCCCGTTGGCCTAAGTAAGTCACATGATAAAGCCTAGAGTTAATGAATGAGGGATTAAACAAGGGAATAGATAAAGAGAGGGGTGACTTATTAGGGGCCATTACTGCAATGATCAATCACACAAAATTTATCACCAATTACAATGTTGAATAACAACTACCTGGGGCTGTATTGATTTACTTCAGTAAAGAGATCACATCTGGAATAGCAGCTGCAGTGGAAGAAACCACCTGCTGTAATGTACACTAATCCTCTATCTTCCTGCAAGACCCATCTCTCTTTTGCAGACAGTGAAAAAGTAAAATAAACAAGAATGTAATGAGAATCCCCATCCCTGCATTTCCAAATTTTTGAGGGTGCCAATAATCTCTGCAACACCATAATGGATGTAGTTTTACATTTGGCTTGCAATTTTTATAAAAGAGGGAGCTCCAAACCCTTTCAGTATTTATTCTTACTACAAGAACACTCACTCTAAATATCAGGGAGCAAGGTAGAGATTCTTCCATTTGCTGAGTATAATTGTTCTAACTCTATACGAAGAAACTGGGAAAATAAAAATGAGATGAGTCTTTGGACCCCCTAGTTCCATTGTACTAGAGGCTTGCGTAAAAACCCACTTATACTATAAACTCGGTGAGTATCCATTCGGAGCAGTAAGTGGCTTACAGCGGCAGACTGGATTCAAAGCATCAGCATTAGTTTCAGATTAGAGGTAGTGTGGAATAATCCATGAGCTACCAGAAAGATGACCTTTTAGAGATGACTAGAAGGAAGACTGGGGCACACATTTATGATTTTATCACATGGTTCTTCTTCAGGCTTCATGGACTACCTTTTATTTCAGGAACTGTGAGTCTGCAAACAGTCTCAGATCTTGGAACAGAATGACCACAACTTTTTTACAATGACTCATGAAAGGCCTGTTTTCAACAGAACTAGATTTTTTTTTTACTGAGGTAAACCATACATAAAACAGATTTTACCATTTTATCCACTTTTAAGTGCACTGCTCAATGGCACTATGTACATTCACATCGTTGTGCCACCATCACTTCCATCTATCCCCAGAACTTTTTTTCATCTTTCCAAACTGTAACTCTATACCCATTAGACAATAACTCTCCACTCCCCCCTTCCCAGGGCCCCTATCAGCCACCAACTCTTTCCTGTCTCTGTGAATTAGACTGCTCTCAGCACCTCATATAAGCAAAGGCTTAAGGCCTTCTCAGCCATTTCTTGGGCATGACTCTTCCCTGGGCCTGTGCATGTGCTTTTAAAATTTTTTTTTCTGATTCCCCCCAATACACAGCTGCTTTTAAATGTCTTAATTTCCCTCTGAGTCTTACCACTGTTTTTCCTCAGGGCCTTAGCTGTTAGATTCCTCAATTAGTAATCTCACCCCAGACATCTGCAGGTCTGTATGCCCCTTGCAGTGTCAACTGCTCCCCACAGCTTCCCTTAGCCTGACTTCTGAGCTGTGCCACTATGACCATCTGAACTCTGAGTTAGGTGACACAGAGTCCAATCACACAGACAAAAATCAGACAGGTTATAATGCTGCAAATTTCATCTGCTCTGCTCTCTCTGGTTTCTGGAAGGGAACTGGGGACTCTACTGCTGTTTCCCCCAAATCCAAACTGTGCCATGCTGGAGAGGAGGTGGGTAAGGATGAGTAAAAACACAAAATTCCCTACCATTTTGAAGGAGGTTTTTTTCTTCATTGGGCATTCTCTTGTTGCTGTAGATCTCTGCCTGGTTTCCAGAACTCCTATAAAGTTATTGTAGCCAGTCTCCAGCTGTTTATTTAATGATTCATGGGAGAAGGAGGGCTTGGAGCTTCCTAGCCTGCCATCCTGCTGATGTCACTCTTCCAAGACTTAGATTTTAAATTGTCTCAATTACTTCTCCAAACTGCTGCTTATTATAGTAAACCATGGCATCTTTTCCCAAATAGTTAATTCTGCTACTATCTGCCCTACCATCACTTCATTCAGCATTTTCCACTTTCATCGCTGGACTACAGAGAACAGCCATCACAGTTATTCTGAAGAATGGTTTACTCTTCATTCACCGATGTGTTTCTCAATATCTTGATGAAGGATAGGTCTTCAGTCCCCATTGGGAAAATATTTAGGGGATGATTAAGAAGGTAATAAAATAAATCCACTCAACACTGTCTTTGTATGGTTTTGGATTTCTTTACAGTACATTATATCAAGGGTTTTCTGGCATCACAACTTAATTTTGTGTTATCCAGGGTAGGATTTAAGTTTTAGTCAGCTTCTTCAGCTAGCACCTTGCATCCAGAATATCTAGACTGTCACAGAGACCTATAAATTTAGCCTGAATTATTATAGACTATGCTCTTCATTCTCTGGTACCACACCATTGGAATCTAACACACAAATTTATCCCAGTTTTGCCTAGATAAACTTGTGAAAACATTGCCTTCATTTTAATTTTGTATTAGCCCTTAAGAAGGCCTCTTGGACTTTTATATGAGAGAAAAATTAAACATGTTTTGTTAATTCACAGTTACGTTGGTTACCCCTCACTCTTAGTTGAACTTAATACAATTGACAAGAAAATTTCTATATAAAACACACTGCAGCTATTTGTATCAATTGCTCAAGTTATTACACTACACTTTGGAAACCAATTTTGTAACTTTTAAACATCATTTAAAAAAATAAACTAAATTACCTTAAAATATAAATCTCATATTTAATATGATCGATTGTTTTGAATTCTTCAAATAGCAAAGTATAGGCAAAAACTGCAATAAGTATTATGAATTTACCACTATTCTTTGACATAAATCTATTCTGAAACTCAACACCAGAGAATTCATCATGCCTATTATTTTTAATACTTTTGTTAATATATTCATAAGTTAATATCCATAAACATTTTGATATCCTGATAGAGGGTCATAATATTACTTCAATTCTTTTGTAGGGTTGCAGGAAAATAAAAGATAACTCTTAAGCTAACTTGGGTTACTAGAGTTCAATTGTCATCTAACTGATTATTCATTAGGGACAGAGACTCTAAGATGAAGTAAAATTATAGCCACTGTAAATCCTACCCTATTTTAAGGTACTGTAAAATCCTAGCCCTTTCCATTAAGATTCTAACTGTATATACATTATGATCCTTCCTATAAACACACACACACACACACACAAACACACACCCCTTCATATACACATACACACCTATAGTTAGAATCTGTGTGCGCGTGTGCACTTATATTGGAGAATACATATGGGTAACAGCTTTTGTCATTTAGGCTGTGCTTAAATGCATTTAAAGAAGTAAAATTTTTCTTTGCATTGTAAGTTTTTATTCACTTTGCCCCCTACCCAATTTCCTGATAAAGTCTTGCACGGCAGAGTCTATATTTTATTTCTCTTTCATTGTTTAAATGTCAAACACAGAATCTAGCTTTAAATAGACACTTAATAACATTTAATGGAAAAATTATAAGTGTCTTCATTTGGGCTTTTAATAATGACATATCAAATTCCTAGACCTGTAATCATATTTCCTCAATTAGAAAAGGCTTTATATTTATAACACTAGTATCTCTTCTACAACATATCTTCCACTATTTGTCTTGTCCAAACATTGAATTATGACAAAATTAGCCACTGAGTGTCTGTTCCATAGACTGCCCTCTTCCTATATGACACTAAGTGTAGGTTAATCTCTCCTTTGTTATCCACTTAGGTAGAAAAAAATTATATAACTTATGGTCAGCATATAGGAATACCTTCAATAGCAGAGTATGTATATTTATCTAATAAAAACTTTTCACTATTTACAAATGTAGATTGTTAGACAATTTATTCTTTTGCTTATAAAAATTTTGACTTACTGTAACTTCCAAACAAAGGTTTGAGGTAGAATCTTTCATGACATGAAGAAAATTTAAGTTCTTCTTCCAATAACATGTGGCAGGTATCTCAAACTCTTTAAATTTATGCCCACTTTCAATGGACGAAAGCAACAAAAGATCTTTTAAATCATTTTATTAACATCTTAAATTTCACCATAAGTAAAATGACTGAAAAATGATCAGTTTGAAAATACTTCTCCCCCTATTTCCAGATTTTAAAAACACTTTAAGAGGAATGTATCCCTTAACCTCCTCTCTTTGGATCACTGCCTTAAAATGTTTGGAGGTTGCTGTCACATCTCTGGAAATCTTTTCTTCTCCAGGATAATATCTACTTTCAACCATTTCTTAATGTTTTAAGTATCATTTTTGTCTTAAGATTTAAATGTACACTATAAAAACATTCTTTTCCCTATTTTGAGACAAAAGAAACTAATATACAGTTTGTATTCAAATTTACTCTGAAATCAGCCACAAAATTAAGTCAAATATAAACATTTAAAGCCTGAATACTATGCAAGGATTGGGTTGTTCTATAAGTAACAGCAATTAAAGCTATGTGAACAAATGCAATTTTTTTAGAGAATGTGTAGAATGAGAAAAGAAAGCTGAGGACTGGGCCCTTGAGTCTTGGTAAAGAAGCCTGAAGGACAAAAAGGAGAGGGATCAAATTGTGTACTCAGAGTGGGAGGTTACATATCAAACGGGTGTGTTCAGCCAAGTTACAAGTTGTGATATAGACCCAAATAGACTTCCCATTTGAAGACTATTACTTAAGTCAGAATATTTTTCAAAAACATAGCTATACATCTTTAGATGTACTTGTAAAGTTGGCATTTGTTGCCAAATTGCCAATAAGCTAAACATAAAAAAGAAGAGAAGGAAAGAAAATCTGTATCCATCTCTTTCTATTCCTAGCACCCTTTATTCCCTATCTACCCCAGCCCCAGGCAATATCTACTTATATTTTGCTGTCAGCTTTGTGCTCCCTGACCAAATCTTGTGCCCCTACTTCCATTTTTAAATATTCTAACAGATGGAGATCTTTCTATTTTCCTTTTTTCAATAGAAAAACAATATTCAGATTTCTCTACTAATGATTCAAGACTCATGAGCTTTTCAATGATTTGTTAGAAAACAAAGAAATAGGAATACAGTAAATAGGTCTTCTGCAAGAAATGCTTTATTACTTCATTTATGGAATACGTATTGAATATATTTAAATGTTTAGAATTTTTAGATCACAATACACATATACTTTTGCAATTGCCATTCTAGAAAAGAACTCTTCATTCAACATTAAAGAGAAAAATCAAAATAGGATCCTTGATTTTCCCATAGTTAATAACTTCATCAAAATTTTATTTTGGGTTTTTTAAATTATTAATAATAATAATAATAACATACTATGGATTTGTCTAGCCGAACAGTTTTTAAAAACAAATTACTTACATTGACATTTAGAAACAGCTTCAAAAGCAAACTTGGAGATCATTAAGTTCAACCACTTAATTTTCCAGACAAGAAATAAGAATCTGGAAAATACAGGGGTGTGCCCCCTGGTAACCAAGTCCTAAACTAAGCTTGGACACTACTCCTTGGACTCTAAATTTTGTTATTTTCACTGCAACAGTAACACTAATATTATAAACAAATTTGTGACTCTTTATTACTACAGAAATATTCATTTGATCACTCAGCAAAACCCTAATTCTCCCATCTTCCCTCCCCATTTTAGAGATGGACAAATTAAGGTTTACAGAAAAGAAGCTAACAATTCAAGGAATATATAACAATAAAATAGAAATAAAAATACATAAGGATTGCTTTCATTTTCTAGAGCACTTTTCACGGACAAAATGGTTTTAATTATAGATGAGCAAATTCAAAAGAATGGAAGAATTTAAAGGATGCACTTGTGTTTTGTTTTATTTTTTCACCTGCTTAACAGGTGCTAAAATCCGTTTGAATTCTCTGAATGGAGGTTTCTGCAGCCAAAGTCTCATTATCGTAAAACCCAAGATCAAAAAGACTATGAAATATTGAGGCTGATTTAGTTTTCAAATGCAAAGCAGCAGCTGGATTAAAGCACAAGGCCATTGGAAAAACCTGGAGAGAAACAATTGACATCTTTAGTCATCGGGTGTGCTCACAGACAATGAACAGACTGATTGGATGTATGGAAATGGGAGGATTCATTGTGCTCTTATTCTAAGAAGTTTCATCTCAGGAAACTGATGTGTGGCAAGCTGCAGCAGGTCATTCTTTTACTTAGCAAAGAAGAAAGAGGTGATTGATACTGGGAGGACTTTAGTAGAAATAAAATGTTTTTGTTAAGATTATATTTTCTTTAAATAACACCATTTATAAAAGTTTTTAATTCAAGAAAAGTTTTTCTACAACACATAAGTATATGTATATATAAATATATGTATGTTTATATATATGAATGTGTAGGCATATATGTACATAAATATGACTGTCTGTGTATTTATTTATAGGAAAGAAGAAGGGAAGGAAGGAAGTAAGGAAAAAAGGAAGGCAACTCAGACAAAGCCAGTCATTTATAAATTACTCTGATAATCTCACTAATGTTATTTTTTATTTAGTATGTATTTACAGATGAATGAAAATTCAAAAGAAGGCCTAATTTACTCATTCATAAATATGTGTAAAGTTATGGGAAGCTGCAAAGAGAACTCTGTATGAGCTGACTGAAAACGTAAAACGTAAAAAATTCAAACAAAGAATGCTCAAAAAAAATTGAGATTGATATACTCTCAGCTTTGATAAAAGTCCAATATAAGAAAAAAAACTATTAAAGGATAATTTCATTGTATGGCAAAAGAGTTGTGAAATGCATTCTCTGTTATGCCACCTGGTGGCCCTTATCTAATGCTAATCATTGAATTCATTGCTAAGAGGATTCTTTTTCTCTCAAAGCAGGAATAACCCTATCAAGCAAAGAATGTCTTAGGGAACAAACTACATGTAGTTACTTAAAAAAGAAAAAAGAAAAGAAATTAAGGCTGCTCCAGGTAATTGCAGACTTCAGTGTTGTTGTTTTGGTTTTCTCTGGTTTTGGCTCTTCTCATTCAAAATGAGAGGACAAAAGCATAGTCAGTATTAACTCTAAGGAAGTAGTGTAAGTTAGTATATGAGAAATATTAGGATAGGATTATGGAGCAAGGAGGAAGAAGAGTAGCCTTGGAGAAGAGCTAACATTTTAATAGGTATATATGAGAGTAGGATAAGTATTAATTATTATTACTAGCATTGATTTAAAATATGGAGACTAGAATAAAGGAGATAGTTTGGAGGCTATTCCTAAATTTTATAGGCATAAGATTATTCTTTCTTCTTCAGCTATTGTCTTCATGCTCCTCATATTACTTAGTACAGATCTTCCTTTACTTACTGATGGGGTTATGTTCCGATAAACCCATTATTACTTATCGTAAATATTATAAGTGGTAAATGCATTTAATACACCTAACCTACCAAACATCAAAGCTTAGCCTAGCCTACCTTACAAGTGCTCCATACGCTTATGTTAGCCTACGGTTGGGCAAAATCATCTAATACAAAGCCTACTTTATAGTAAAGTGTTGAATATCTTACCTAATTTATTGAACATTGTACTGAAAGTGAAAAACAGAATAGTTGAATGGGTTTGGAATGGTGGTCAGTGTATAGGTTGCTTACCCTTGCGATCGCATGGCCGACTGGGAGCTTCGACTCGCTGCTTCTGCCCAGCATCATGAAAGAGTATCATACCACATATCGCTAGCCTGGGAAAATATCAAAATTCAAAGTACAGTTTCTACTGAATGCATGTCGCTTTGGCACCAGTGTAAAGTCAAAAACATCGTAAGTCAAGCCATTGTTTATGTCAAGGACTGTCTGTAATTGCTATGTTTTATTTCTTAAAAAAATATATTTTTAAATATAAAATAGTATATGATCTTTGCAGAAAACAGAAAAATAGCAGAAAATGCAGATTTTTTTAAATATTACTAATTACCCTAACCAGTTAGAGATCATCACTATGAAAAGGTGTTGCATATCTCTCCAGCTATTATTTCCATTTTTTCCACATTTAAGCAATGATTCCAAGTCCAGGTACTGAATAATCTGCTTTCCTCTGCTTCCCCAGATGTACAATATAGTTTAAAAATTACCTTCATCACAAACTTGCAAAGATAAAATGTAAAAACTTTTAGAGCAGTGACTGGCCTTAACTATCATGCTCTAATCAAACAATAAATATTTCTATTAAACCGATTATGTCTCAGCTATTGTTCTCGGCCACGACCATCCAGTAGAAATACAATGTGAAAACACCTACATTAAAATAGAAGAAAAATTTCAAATAGACAACATAACTTTACAGCTCAAGGAACTAGACAAAGAAGAATAAAATAAACCCAAAGCTGCCAGATGGAAGGGAATAATAAAGAGTAGAGCAGAAATAAATGAAAGAGAGAATAGCAAAATAATAGAAAAAAATCAGTGAAACTAAGAGTTGGTTTTTTGAAAAGATAAACAAAAATGACACATCCTTAGGTAGACTAACCAAGGAAAAAAGAGAGAGGACTCAAAGAAAATCAGAAATGAGTAAGATGTGTTACAAATGAAGCCACAGAAATTTAAAAAAGATCATAAGGGACTATTATGGACAATTGTATGCCAGTAAATTGGACAACCTAGAAGAAATGGATAAACTCCTAGAAACATATAACCCTCCAAGACTGAATCATGAAGAAACAGAAACCCTGGATAAACCAATAACAAATAAGGTGATTGAATAAGTAATCAAAAACTTCCCAGAAAAAAAGAAAGATCCAGGACCTGATGGCTTCACAAGTGAATTCTACCAAACATTTAAAGAATTTATACCACTACTTCTTAAACTCTTTCAACAATAGAAGAGGAGGAAACCCTTCCAAACTCATTTTATGAAGCCCTCATCACACTGATACCAAAGCCAGACAAAAATACCCCCAGAAAAACAAACTGCAGGCCAATATCCCTGATGAATATAGATGGAAAAGGACTCAATGAAATATTAGCAAAACAAATTCAACAGCACATTAAAAGAATCATACACCATGACCAAATGGAATTTATATCTGGGATGCAAGGATGGTTTGACATATACAAATCAATCAATGCGATACACCACATTATCTCTAAAGATGCAGAAAAAATGTCTGACAATATTCAATACCCTTTCCTGATACAAACTCTCAACAAATTAGGTATAGAAGGAACTCACTTCTACACAGTAAAGACCACATATATAAAACCCACACTTAACATAAATACTCAAGGGGAAAAAATTAAAAGCTTTTCATCTAAGATCTGGAAAAGTCAAGGATGCCCACTTCATGCACCCAACATGTCCCAGAAGTCCTAGCCAGAGCAATTAGGTAAGAAAAAGAAATAAAAGGTGTCCAAACTGGAAATGAAGAAGTAAAATTATCTGTTTACAGATGACATGATCTTATACATAGAAAACCCTAAAGATTCTACAAAAGAAAAAACTGTTAAAACTAAAAAATGAATTCAGCAAAATTGTAGGATATAAAATCAACATACAAAAATCAGTTGCATTTCTATATACCAACAATGAACTATTTGAAAAGGAATTTAAGAGAATAATCCTATTTAAAATTGCTTCAGAAAGAATAAAATATTTAAGAATAAACTAAACAAGAAAGTGAAAGATGTTTATACTGAAAACCGTAAATCATTGACAAAAGACATTAAAGCAGACACAAATAAATGGAAAGACATTCCACGTTCATGGACTGGAAAAAACAATATTGTTTAAAGGTTCATACTGCCCAAAGTGATTGACAGCTTCAATGCAATCTGCATCAAAATTTCACTGGCATTTTTTTAAACAAAAATAGAAGAAACAATCCTAAAATTCACATGGAATCCCAAAGGTTCCAAATAGCCAAAGCAATCTTGAGAAATAAGAACAATGCTGGAGCAATCAAATATTTCATAATATATTTCATAATATTTCATTTATATTATGAATTATGATTTATTCATACCATATTTCATAATATGTTAGCTACAGCAATCAAAGTAGTACAGTACTGGAATGAAAACAGATTTATAGACTAACAGAACAGAATAGACAGTCCAGAAATAAACCTACACATGTGGTCAAGGGTGCTAAAAATATGTGATGGGGAAAGGATGCTCTTTTCAGTAAATGGTGTTGAGGAAACTGGATATGCACTATCTTACACCATATACAAAAATCAACTCAAAATGGATTACACACTTTAACATAAGACCTGAAACTATGAAACTCCTAGAAGAAAACATGGAGGAATACCTTCTTGACATTGAGCCAATGATTTATTAGATATGACACCAAAAGCACAGTCAACAAAGCAAGTGGGACTACAAATAGACAAGTGGGACAACATCAAACTAAAAAGCTTCTGAATAGCAAAGAAAACAACCAACACAATGAAAAAGCAGACTATGAAAAGTGAGAAATATTTGCAAACCATATCTGATGAAAGGTTACTATCCATAATATATAAGGAACTCCTACCTCTCCATAGCAAAAAAACAAATAACCTGATTACAAAAATGGACAAAGGAACTGAATAGACACTTCTACAAAGACATACAATGGCCAACAGGTGTATGAAAACATGCTCAGTATCACTAATCATCAGAGAAATGCAATTCAAAACCACAAAGAGTTATCACCTTACACCAGTTAGTATGGCTATTATAAAAACTACAAAAGGTAAAAGTGTTGGTGAGGATGTGGAGAAAAGGAAACCATTGTACACTGTTAGTGGGAATGTAAATTGGTGCACCCACTATGAAAAACAGTATGGAGGTTCCTCTGAAAAGTAAAAATAGAACTATGATCCAGCAATTCTACTTCTGGGTATATATCCATAGGAAATTAATTAAACCAGGATCTCAGAGAGATATCAGCACTCTCATGTTTATTGCAGCATTGTTCACAATAGCCAAGGGATGGAGGCAACTTAAATGTCTAACTTCAGATGAATGGATTTTAAAAAAATGTGGTATACGTACATTCAGTGGAATATTATTCAGTCTTCAAAAAGAAGGAAATCCTACCAGTTGCATCAACGTGCGTGAACCTAGAAGATATTACACCAAGTGAAATAAGCCAGACAAAGAAGGACAAATATTACACGAAAGCTCTTACATGAGGAATCTAAAATAGCCCAACTCACAGAAACAGAGAGTAGAATGATGGTTGCCAGGGACTGGGAGGAAGGCGAAATAGGGGAGAAATTAGTCAAAAGGTACAAAATTTCAATTATAAAAGATGAATAAGTCCTACGCAGATTTACTATACAGCATAGTGCCTATAGTTAACAATACTGTATTGTATATTCAAAAATTTGCTAAGAGTGTAGATCTTATGTTAAATGTTCTTATCACACACACAACAATACTAATAAAGAGGGTGGGAGGAAACTTTTGGAGGTGATAGATACATTTATAGCACAAATTTTGGTGATAGTTTCATGGATGTACACTGATCTCCAAGCTCATCAAGTTGTAGATATTAAATTTGTACAGCTTTTTGTATGTCAATCAAACCTCAATAAAGTTATTTAAAAAAAAGAAATATTATGTGAGCCACAATTATAAGCCATCTATATAATTTTAGCTTTTTTATTAGCTACATTAAAAAAGTAAAATGAAACAGGTAAAAATAAATGTAGTAATATTTTATTTAAACAAATACATCCATAATATTATCATTTTAATATCTGATCAATATAAAAATTATTAAGATATTTGACATGATTTTACACCGAGCATGCAGAATTGGGTCTGTATGTTACAATTCATTCTCTGACAGCACAATCTCATAGGCAGCAGCCACATTCTCCTGCGCCCCACAGCTTCACGTGGTGATGGTGATACTTTTGGGCAGCACAGTTCCAGCCACTGACCATAAAGGACAAAATGAAATAGACACAGTCTCCGTCTTCAAAGAGGATGACACAGGAAATAAACAAATACACATGAAGAAACCAAAATAGGATCACATGGTGGCCAGTACCCAGAAGAGTAGAGACAGTATTTCTTTAGCTTAGAAAAGGAGACCAGCACTTTTATTGAGAACTGAATAATGAAAAAGTGCTTACAAAAGAAAATCGGGGAGGAAAAGACCAAATCACATATAAATCTAGTGCAATGCTCCTAAGGGGGAAAAAAGACATTTAATACTTTGAAAAACAAGCGGAAAAAGAAAGGTCAACGTGGCTGAAATGTGCTGAATGAAATGGAAAGTGGATGAGGGGAGGCAAAATACTAAAGGCCATTTCAATAGGGGCTTAGCACTCGAGGTAAGATGTCTGGATTTTATTCTGTTTGCCATGAGAGTCACCAGAGGGACGTAGGCAGGCGGATGACAGGACCTGCTCTATGATTTAGGAAGGAAACACTGGCTGCTGAATGATGAACATGCTACAGTGTGGGGACTGGGGAAGTAGAAGTGGAGGGCCAAACAACAGAAATTTATTTTTTCACAATTCTGGAGGCTAGAAGTCTAACTTCAAGGTGTTGGCAGGTTGGTTTCTTCTGAGGGCCTCTTTCCTTGGCTTGTAGATGGCCATCTTTTTCTGATGTCTTCACATGGTCTTCCCTCTGTGTCTATGCCCTAATGGCCTCTTCTTATGAGGACACCAGTCATACTGGATTAGAGACCATGCATATGACCTTATTTTATTCGATTACTTCTATAAAGGCCCTATCTTGAAATACAGTCACATTATTAGGTACTGGGGGTGAGAGCTTAAACATATGAATTTGGAGTGGGACACAATTCAGCCCATATCAAGTTTCGGTAAATATTTCAAAGGTGTTCTCTGGATCACAACTTGTCAAATATGGGTATTCTGATGAGGAGAGATGTGATCCCGCCTTTCCAATCACGTTGGCTCATTAGCCATCTTCCAAATACACTTTCTGTTTACTCACATATACATCTTCCCATTCCTATCAGCTTACCAAAATTCTGCCTATCTTTCAAGGCCTGACTCACGTTATACGTCCTCTTAGCAAGATTGGTGTCGAGACCTAAAATGTAACAAAAAGAATTTATCAAAATCCCTGGCACATTGCTTCCTCCCTCACTTCTCTTCCCCTCTCTCTCTCTCTCTTCCTATCTTTCTTTCTTCCCTTTCACTTCCTGCCTCCCTTCCTTCCCCTTTTATTTCTACTTTCACATTCTACTTCACTAATATTTTCTGTTCCTGGGTTCAGAGACATTACTCATCAATTATAAAAGTTTGCCTAAAAGCATTTAAAATAATATAATTACTACATGTGACCTAACTTTTTATACCCAGCAAATGGCCAGGGAATAGTTTTGGATTTCTGATTTTAACGATATAGGTTTGACATAAATGTTAAAGAGAGCTCTCACCTTGTTTGTTTAACATAATGAGAAGGAGAAGGAATAGGACATATATAGGAACAGATATATATGTCTACCTGATTCAGAGCATGGGGCTGCAAGTCAGCTGAGAATAATTTGTTATCAGTTCAACTACTAAATTCATGACGGTTGACACACAGGTGAAATCAAAGAACAGTTATGGAGGTAATTAAAGCTAATGAGGACTTATTTTTTTAAAGTGATGTTTGAAGTAGGAGTCAACAAGATCAGGTAATGGAACTGATTGATGTATTAACAGGCTGAATGAATCATTCATTTGTTCATTCAAAATATTTAATGAGAGAATTCTATGAGCCAGAAACTGGAGATACAGCAGGGAACAAAAAGACAGAATTTTACCCTCATAGACTTTATATCTGATTGGGGTTTGCAGATAAATTAATGAATAAGAACATTGAAATTAAAAGTAAGATTGTTATGTAGCAAATAAGCAAGCCGTTTACATATATAAAGGATTATTTTGTGAGAGATATTCTAGACAGATTAGTCAGACACTGCTGTCTAAGCAGGTGACATTTATTTGATTTCAAGGATCAAAGACTGAGCTTCATGAAGATTCTGAAGGAGAGAACTGATTGAACAATTACATAGACACTGCTTCTATATCATTATGAATCAGTTAGTTATTTTCCATGTGGAGACAGTTGTCTCTATTAAACATGACCACAGTATGCAGTGCAGCAAACAAGCCACAAAATCCCAGCAGCATACAATAATATGCTTTTACCTGTGACAGTCGGGAGTCCCTGGAACTCGGCTGGACTTGGGTAGAAGAGGTAGGCTCTGCTCCACGTGTCTTTCATCCCCCTGGGACCAGCAGGCTAGGCGAGGCACGTTCTTACAATGATCATGACAGAGGAGCAAGTGAGTAAACAATCACTCACAAACACATTTCAAGCTTATGCCCAATGACATGTGATGACACCCTGTTGTCCAAAGTCACTAACACTGTTGAGCTCCATGTCCAGGATCGAGTAAGGACACTCCTCCTATGGAGGCGAGAGAATGATGTGACTATTTCTGAACAATAATCTAATCTACCACATGGGTGAGAATGAGGGGACAGTGTGAATATTTCTAAACAATAATCTAACCTACCATATAAATGAGAATAAAGATAAAATTTTAGGGCATCCTTTGGCATTCAAAGGCAGTCCGCATGTACCTTTCATCCTACCTTACTATTTGTACTGGTATTTTACTACACAAGGTGAACGCGCGCAAGCACCGACCTCATGAGAAGCAGGGACACCACATGAAGCCATTGGCACCATCCTGGCTAGAGTTTGGGTACATAGGACTATCCCTCGTTCACCGTCCCGAACAGATTCCCAAACCACAGTATTTTTCCTCCATCAATGTGAGGATTGACTTCAGCTAAATTAGTCCCTCTAGCCACCTCAAAATTTCAAATTTGTAACAAGGTTTAAGTTAATACTGACAATTTCCCTAACCACTTACCCTGGCTTAGTCGTTATTCATTCTCCATTTAGTGATAAGAAACCAACACTTGACTGATGAATGTTCTTAAGTATCCCTGGATCTGAACAGAGATATGGCTGACTTTATGTGATATTTTCATATTATATAAAATTTGTAATTTAATTTGTAATATTGTAAACAGTGAAAAGCTGGAATAAATAATTGCTAATATTGATTACTTTTTATAGTCGTAAGGCTGCTAGTATGAGGCATAAATTGTAAAGTTTCATGCGAAATAAGTTCACATCTTTAAAAGTGAGTAATTAAGGATATATATTAGTGAAGATGATGTACAACTTCAAATATTAAATGGTTAGTGTTTTTTTCTCAAGGCTACAAATTTCAACGCAGGTGTTTGTAATCCAATGTTACTCAACACCTAGGACTCAGGTTCAATATCTTCAAAATAAGGCTACGTTACTAGACTGGTAGAATTTATGCGAATATTGTTAAGGTAATTTTTAGCTCTCACCTCTACCTATTCCAAGTCCACTGTAGGGATCCAGAACTGAAAAGGGTAGACCGTTGAAGTACCAATTCATGCCACAAGAGGGTAGTCTTCCCACAGGAAAACTTGAACGGTTTTGTTTTCCTTACATCAGCACTACACCATTAAAATTCAAATTTTAGAAACTATGTCGATTGAAGTTAGAATATATGATCTACAATTTTTATAACCATAAGTATTTAAAGCTGTTTTTCTATGAGATGATATAGACTAAAAGGAAATAATTGGGAATCAACCATAATACTTTAGTAATCATAACATACTCTTTTAGTAGTAAGGATCTCTCATTTAAATAGCACTTTTCTAAGTATAACCATTTTGCAGATAATAGCATATTTGTGGAAGTTGTGAGGAAAAAGCAGAGAATCTCGATTCACACGTGGATTCTACTAGTTTGGGTAAAATATCCTCTTCTCTCTTTAGAAGAAACCTATAAATTTTCTTTTAATTTTGCACTAATTTACAACATACTTGGTTCTGCTTTTCTATTCTAATTAAGCGCTTGATTGAAAATATTTGCCAAGATCTGTACCAAGAGAACATTTTTATTCCTCTGTTATCCCTAAATTTGGGCAGTCCAGTGTGTGAAAGATCAATTGCAATATAAAATAGGAGACGTGAGTTCTCACCCCAGATCTATTACTAATTAAGCAAGCAGCATGATTTATGGAAACCAGTGTATTCTCACTGATTTCCTCGGTGGCTTCATCTGTAAAATGAAGAACTTGAATATCTATGCTTTGAAATGTTTCCTTGACTCTTTTTTTTCTTCCATTTTTTGCTCTAACACTGATATGTCCTTTTTACACTGTGAGGAAAATCATAAAGAGCAAGAGTTAATTCACACTGTACCTGATTGGCTCTATTCTAGCATTGCTGTGATAAGGATATTGTTTCTCCGTGGAGCAGATTTAAATGCCAACTGATTTCAAACCAATAGTGTTTAAAAGCCCCTTGGTTTATCTCATTCTTTAAGTTCTCTTTAAACTTCTCACTCAAATCACAAAACGACATAGGAATCAGGACTTGAAATAAAAGTAAAATGAGAGCTTAATAGCTGCGTTCTTTTTGGCTAAAAAACCTATTTCAAGAATTGTATGCAGTAAGAAGAGTAGAGCAATTTATGTTATAATCTGTCATGCCAGCCCCCAGACACACTCAAATTCTACAGTTAGCACACTAAGCAATGACTTTCTCTTTATGAAAAGGTTGGATAAGGGGACTGCACGCGGGGACTATCTGGTTGTGACATCCAGCACCCCGTATTTGCTGAGGATTTAGGCAACAGGTTCAGGGGCTGTCCTCTTCTTCAGCAAGTGTGATATCAACAAAAAACTAGGAGCAAACGACCTTTCCAGCTCTAGGGACACGATCCTTCAGTCAGGGATGTGCAAATAGCTGGGCTTCTTGACTGGAGCTTCAAAACCGTATCTCAAACTCAATTCTAATTAGCAATAAAAAAGCGATTTACCTGGAAATTATGTTGTTACACAGGTGTGTTGCTGCTGGAAAAACCATTCCGCCACTCAGCTCAACAAAGTGCATATGTTCCTCTTGTTTGACTTGGTTTATGATTATATGCAGTCCTGCTGCCATATAAATTGTTTTCAAAATGTTAACTACCTTATGCAGAAGAATGGTTTGCTGTCTTCTTTGTATATGGCTTTGCTTCATTCATTAGCTAATTTTTGTCCTCTAAATTTTCCCAAAGACAAAACTGAACAGAATCTCAATGCCCCACTCCCTGTGAAGATAGAGAATGGTGAATTTGAGCACAAAAGTGGGGCAGAGGGACCCCTCTTACAAGACAGAAATTTAGCTTCTGTGTTCTCCGCAGGCCTCTTACTGCTTAAGGCTAAGGAGGCAGAGAAAAGAAAGTGAACAGAAGGAATATAGGGAAGTGCTGCACCAGGCAGTGGCTAAAGCAATTCTAAGATGCTTCATGGATTCCCAGAACCAGAAATAGAGGCTAATGACCAGAGATTTACACAGCTTTGCCTCACTGACGGTAACAATGCAGCTCAAGGAAACTACTGCAATAGCATTCAGCTCTCTTCCTCACCAGCAGGCAAAGGACTAAATAAAGCATGCAAGGAAGGGAACTAACATTTACCTGGTCCTAACGTTATGCCAGGTGCTCTGTCAGAGCCTCAGGAGAACCCGGAAAGGTTGACGCCATTCTCTCCATTGTCCAAATGAGGAAACAAAGAGAACTTGAAGAATTTGTCACAGTTCTCGCATCTTATTACGGCCAGAGCATAAATTTAAATCCAAGTATGTGTGATTCAAAGACCACGCCTCTAAAGTAGTTTTCCAAGAACTCTAAGTTGCTTCTCAAAAATAAAAAAACAACCAATTCTCACTGACCTATTCTCACCTTTTCCATACCACGTTTCTTTGTCTAGAAGTCTTCAGTGGTGCTTTTCTTTTGTTACTGAAAAAGATAAGGAATTCTTTGTCGGGGAAGGCCATTCCTGAATCAGGCCACCTCGTTACAGTGAGGTCTCTCCCTCAATAATATATTTCCCTTTTTTTTTCTTGACAGGGAAAGTAAAAAATGCTTCATGAATATTCAGAAAGAGAGACGTTCTCATAGCTACTATCACTCAGCTATAAGGCAATATTATATGAAAATAAAGACTTACGGCTCTCTGAAAATAGCTGAAACTGTGGAACTGCAATTGAAAAGGCACCTAATACATTGAATCGATATTCAGAATGCCTGTAGGCCCAGGTCAATGCTCATGAATGTATAATATCATATTTCAAATCATCACTGATTAAAATTCTCTGATTTCAAAAATATACCTTTATCAGAAAATTGAAAAAAATATTTTAATAACAAACTTTAAAAGAAGTTCTGGTCCTAATAGCAAAAATATGACATTTGCCAAATCCGTTTGATATTGTCTTCTTCCCAAAGCAATAAAAAGTAATTGTAACAAACAAACAAAATGAATCCATTCACAGGATACAAGGTAATGACTAAACGAGCATGTGTCAGAGGAAATGAGAATGAACAGCAGTCAGCCCTGACCTCTTCTCTTTGCTTAGGGCATCAGAGGGGTGTTCCATGTCAAGGACAGTGTGCATTTTGCTTGGACATTTGCGAAAAATGCTATTAACATTCTAAGAAAGTGGAATAAGTACATTTTCTTAAAAATACTTTAATACTTTTAATAAAAACCACATAGGTTATAGACAGAATGGACTTAGAAAATATTGTGTTTAATTCTGAACATAGTTTAGAAGGAGTTAAACATTAAAGCATTTTCAGTGCTTCTCCAAAGGAGGTTATTTTTGCTCAAAAGTTTGGAAGTAGTAAGGCTCCTTTATATTTACCAGTAAACAACTATTACCATACTACTTCCATCTCTTGACACAATTTGGTTCAAAAAAGAGCTTTTGTTTGACTGCTCCAAATATATTCAGTAAATTACAAGTCACTATCTTGTAAATTACTAAATTTACACTGTTACACTATCACTAAATTACTATCACTAACATGTTTGGGGATGTACACACATACACACACACACACAAATACATGCGTTTGGCATTTACCATTATAAAGGCCTGGGGTCCAACCTACCTCCTATCTGAGTAAGTGGAGACTTTTCGTAATAGGCTGGGAACTGGGGGACCGACCAATTTTCTGCTGAAAGAAATATTAGGCAGATGCCTCAGCAAAAAAAATAGAAAAAATAGTTAAGAAAATTGTTTCCTCGCCCAACGATTCTTAGCCTTCACTCCACTCAGCATCTGAGGAGCTTTTTAAAATACCGAGTCCTGGGTTCCACCCCAAGAAATCCTTGTATGATTTGCCTGTACAATGTTCTGGGATTTTAAAAAACCTCAGGTGATTCCACTATGCAGCCAACATTGAGGACCACTGCCTGAGCCTTGTGTTCTGTGGTCATCAAGACTCCCTGTTACCTCCCATGGCGCTGTGCTCATCGATTCAAGAGGCTGCAGCTGGAGACCATCTCAGACTTTCCCAGAAGTCCATCAATAGCTGGGGAGACACTACCCTCCCTACCTATTACCACATGGTAAAGCAGTTTTGTTTCATGCTCGGACTGACCAATGAATGAGTGAGTTAGCCTCTTTGACCTGCAGGTTTTCAGTCCTGCAGAATCAATGAAAGATCCAAAATATCTGATTGTCCCCACCGACATCTGTCCCAACATCTCTCATCCCTTAATTTTCTATCTCAGGCTTTAATTGATTTCTGTCATAGAATTCACTACAAATTCCAGTTGTTTTCTTCATCTGCCTGTTCATTTGACTGAGTGTTCTCTCTCATGATACAATGTAATCTATGAGAGCAAGCACTTTTCTCTTTCAATTTCTAGCACCTTAGCACATTGCCAAGCACACAGCAGGCCTCCAATAAGGATATTTTGTTTGCATAAATTAAAAAATGGTTCCACGAAACAGTTGTAAAGTAAGAGACAATAAGTAGACAGGTGGCCTTCCCAGAAGAACACCAGCTTCTGAGTTCCTTCCCACAGATGCACTTCTGAAACAAGGGTGTGTAATAACGGTGATGGAAAGAAGGGGTTGCTAGGGTAGACCCCAATGAAATCTACTGCTCCTGCAGCTGGGACCTTACCCCACCTTACGGGACTAGGAGGATCATGTTTTAGATTTAATGTGTGTCCCTTTAATGTACTCCGATTTAGGTAGCATGTAGTTGAGGCTGTTTTTGCTTCAGGAAAATTCATGAGGAAGAGTCAGCCCTGAAGGTCAAACACTAAGATCAAGACTTTATCTTGCAGCGTCTCCCCCAGGCTATAGCAGAACAGGCTCAGGATTTTCAATAGATCCTCCCAATGGATCGAACTCTGGCAGTTATAATCTAATGCTATTATGGATATTTTTCTGGGAATTTTAAACGACAAGAATTTCCATACTCCAGCTATTTTTCTATTATCCCAAAGCATAATATATAGACAGAATTTTAAAAGAAAACATATATTATTAAGCAATGGGTGGTATGGGTCTACTGTATAAGTGTGTGTGTGTCGGTTTGTGAGTATATTAATACATGTATACATAATTTTGTTTTATTTGCTTTATGAGTATGATATACATGTGTATATAAAATATATATGTATATATGTGTATAAATATATATAATTATATATATATAATTGGCTCTGATATACCAGGGATTTTCACATTATATGTTAATTCATATCATACAAACGAGGAAGTTGAGTTAAAAATACTTAAATATATGGGGCCGCCTGGTGGCGCAGCGGTTTAGTCTGCGCTTGGCAGCCCGGGGTTCGCGGGTTCACATCCCTGGCGCCCGCCGATGCACTGCCTGTCAGCCATGCCGTGGCGGCGTCCCATATAAAGTGGAGGAAGATGGGCACGGAGGTTAGCCCAGGGCCAGTCTTCCTCAGCAAAAAGAGGAGGATTGGCGATGGATGTTAGCTCAGGGTCGGTCTTCCTCACAAAAAAAAAAAAAAAAAACTTAAATATATTATTTAATATATTAGCTAACAAGGAGAAGAGCCAGAATATTTGCTCAGAATTCCAATTATAGTCTCATTATAGTATCTCATAGTTTTCTTGTTTGAAGATTTGTAAAGGGTAATGACCCAAAATATATTTTATCAAAAATATGTCAAGTCCTTCATTTTCAGACAATGGAGATATACATACTTCTCCTGTACACCAGTCAACATAGTCCAATTTCCCAGAAATAAATCCAGATGAACAGAATAATTTTAGGTTTAATCTTATTGTTATAAAGGAATGTCCACAAGCAAGAAAATAGTTTAAATTCTCAGAAGGTATATATATGTGGTGTCTCTATTCTATTAGCATGAATTTTTTCATTAAAGTAAAATAAACAAAATTAAATAAGCTAAGGATTCTTTCCCCCTAAAGAAAAGCTTATGCTACTATGTTAATGATGCCTCACTTTGGCAAATGATATATGGAACCTAATGACTTCCTAGGAAAAAATTACTTGTATTTTCTTAAGTGTTACTTTTGCAACTTGGTGTTATATTTTTTACTCTTAATGAAAAAAAATTGGCAATAATCAGAGATAGCTAACTGATAGTGGAAGGCAAGGAGTTACTACCCAGAACTGAAGTATTTTCCAGTAATGGTAGAACATCTTTTTGGATAAAATATTATTCTGTAAGTGGGAAAAACATAAATATGATATTAATAGTTTGGAAGCTGTGATTTAGTCTCTTACAAATAATAGAGGAATACAAATAAATATATAGAATAGCAATAGACCGAAATATAAACTTATGCTTCAAGTTACTTAGAAATCGTTGCCCTTGCAGAAAGTATGCACTCCATACTTCTGCAAAGAAATAGATCAATTCGGGGAAAAGCATCTTAATGGCAGCATCGTTAGGAAAATTTACTTATTGTACCATATGGGTATAATGATTATACCTATAATCTCAGCATCAGAATGTTTGATACATAATTTAATGTAAAGTGTAGAATATTTGTATTCGGAATATAGCACAGAGTAACAGAATGTCTTAGGATACCTTTCCTGCTCCACAGGTGCTGACTTGACTCATCCTCGTCACACAGTCTTCACTTAGCAATTCTAGCTGGGCCTCCGTGGTGGAACTCCCTGGACTAGGTGTGTCTTCTTTAGGGCAGATGGTGGAGATCTGGTAGCTCGATGCCTGATTTCCTTAGGGCAGACAGACAAGCTGTCTTCTCAAAATTCACAGAGCCTACCCTCCAATATTTTGCAAATTTTTATGTGTAGAAAAATGATTTTTAAAAATTTTAGTTTTGAATAAACTTCAAAAACCTACTGCTGACCCTATTAACCAAAATATGGCAAGATTTTGACAAAATTCTATACAATTTTCTGTAACCATTCTATTTTTCTTACCTGATTAACTGCTAGCTTAGGTATCATACGCTAACATGAACACTACAGTGCATTCAGCTGAATGAAATCTGATATGTACATTCATATACACACATACGTTTGATATACAAAACTTTATGATGAAATCTCTTCAAGTGTTGGTGTATCGGTGGTGGATTCAGAAAACTGTGTAGTCTTTAGTCCTGATGAAAAACAAAGAATATAATTTTAATGTCTGATTGCTTGCATTTCTTTGTAACATACCCTGTTATTTCTCAAAAGAGATAAGGCAAATAAAGCAAGGAAAATAGGATAGAAATAACATTTTACATGAAGAAAATTAATCAATCAATCATAGGAATAAGAGGTTTCATAACACCTATTAGGTCATCCTGTCAACCCTGAGGCTTGATGTAGATTGTCACTGAAATCTTCTCTCTGGTTCTTTATCAAAAGTACTCCCCAAAAGTGTCAAACAGAAGAGCATCTCTTCTGATAAATTAATGCTCAGTGCTGAGAATAAATGCTATTAATGTTCAGCGCAGCAGAACTTTCATTGTTATCGTGGTCAGAGATCATTTTAAAATGTTTTTGTATGACTGCTAATAAAGAAATCGTTTTTCTAAAGGCATTTATCAGTTAGATAAAAATTCCCCATTTTGAAATCACAAAGGTTTGTTAGAATACATCTTCTGTTTGTTTAATCATTTGTTTAAAGACACATTTCAGACACTACAGGCCTCATTCTATCAGAGTTTTGAAAAAAGCATTAACAATAAATATCATTGTTAAAAACATAAAAATGGAAAAAGTAAAATTGAAAATTTGTGGGAGAAACAATAAGTCTCTGAAGGCCAAACTTGTTCATAGCAAAGAAAGTGGGGGGGAGGGGTGGACAGGGGACTTAGAGACGAAAGGCCTAATGCTCTCAAATAAAGGTTTTCTGAATTGGCCTCCAATGAGGGTGTCACGCAGTGATGCTGGACAGAAGCCTTTCATTGGCTCAGACAGGAAACTCTTCTGTTTCCTGACTCTGTTCGCCAGGATGTTGACTCTCTCATTTTCCCATTTTCACACCATTAAGTGTGATATGGTTCCGGAATACTACTGTGATTCACTTGTGAATCTCTCAGCTTTTCATCTTTTAAAAATTCCCCTTCTACTATATGTCATATTTTACTTGCAGTTTTAAGAGGAGATAATTTCATGTTAATTTCAAGTATCTGTTTCATCTTAATATAACTACTGTAATTTTGCTGATTTTTTAAAACCACACCATTTCCATATTCATCTGAACTTTTAACTGATGTGTACTTTAATTAGTGTAAATGTTCTTTCAACGCAATATCTGAATAAAATATGATTGTGTGTAGTTTATCATATCATAAAGTTATATAGATAGCCACAAAGTAAAATAGTCATGGATCATAGCAATTGATTACTTATAAAATAACATGAAAAATCAGTTTAAAATAGTCAACATTCAGTTTCAGATTTTTTTGTGAAACATCAGCCATGATGTAGGTGCAACATTGGAGATGAAGCAGCGCAGGGAGCTATGTCGCTGTGCTGCAGTTACTCTTTATACAGATGGAAGGGCAGGATGTAGGCCATTGTGGCTCCTGTCCAAACTAATGACATACCAAGCAGGTTGCATAAGATTGTGGGCCTTTCTGCCTGGTGCAATCTTCCCTCTACCTGGGCTGTATCCATAAGGAAACTGTAGGCTTGCTTGCTAGAGGAACTGAGAAGGCCCTGGGATGCTGCTACCACTCCCTCACATGCATGTTTATCTCTCATAGTAATCACCTAAAATTAGTTTTACTTCTATATGCTCCAAAATTATTTTCCAAAACAACTGTGCAAGGAGGAATACAGTATATATATATATATATTTTTTTTCTTTAAGTCTGAATATTTGCAAATGGAAGTGGATTCCATTTTGTGGGGCACAGAATTTATACAATTTTGTAAACTCTTTTTACAAAAAACAATATAGAATTATAAATACAAAAATAGAAATGAAAGAGCACATAGAATAAGACAGAAATCACAGCAAATTACATATTTAAAAAATTGTTAAGTAACATAAATATAAAAATATCCAGAGAAACAATACATTTTTATTAATTTACTGTCTGATACTCATTTATAGTATTTTATGTTGTTGGCAGCATACTTTTTGATCATGTCTTCATATGACAATGGTTTTGTCATACTTTCTGCAGAGAAAAGAAAGGCAATCGGTCTGTCTTTTAACATAGTTGCTTGAAATTTATTTTCTATTATTTTGGTTGGGATAAATAATACATGTAACTTTACAAAGATACATACTTACTATTTGTAATACTGCACAGGTTTTATTCTGCACACTCTAAAGTTCTAAAATTTCTATTTTGTGCTATTACCATGGAAAAAAATTTTAAGATGCTGTAGTGTATTTCTAATTGTCAAAACTGCATTATAAAATATATTTCTGAGAGGAGAGACTTTCTGTTTAAAATAGTCATCAATAAGAATTGTCTACTAACCATTGTATATATTTAATGAGTAGAAGAATTTTCCTCAGAGCAGTTTCTGACTCTGGAGGAAATCTTGCTTCTCCTCCATTATCCACATATTTAAAGTGTTGGATGCAATTGAACATGCTCATATCACAATATGACCTCTGGCCTTATAATAATGATGGGTGGTCACAGTGAGTGCTAAGAATATACATTAGAATATACATTAGAACAGCTAGCAATAATAGCTCTACACGAAGTGAGTTTGAAGGGTACAAATTCATCTCACTAAACCCAAACTAAATATATCACCAATTCAATATCCCCTTTGGATCAAAAAATTCCCGGGGCCACTTTAAAATCATATACAGAAGGAATGTGATGGAGGGTAAGTCGAACTGGGATGTGACAGAGTTCTTAACTGATTGCAGTTAAAGTAACTTGTTTCTGAAAATTTAATAAGAACAAATGGCCTCGTAAACATGTTGTTGGAGCCTTTCTCAGGCTTGGAAAAAGCCTGTGCAGATGAAGGGCCCTGAACTTAAGCTTCATTAGCTCCACAGTAAACTCTGCCTCTAACTGCAAAGACTATGGTGTATAGCATATTGTATATATTGACACTTTTACGTAGGAATTTAACATCTCTCTTTTAAATGTATCCAAAGAAATCTAAATATGATGATTCAACACTACGATTATTCATTATAAAATATGTGAACAAGGTCTTCTTGAAGAGACTACACTTACAGTGTTTATTTTTCTCTTTGAACTATTTTTTTCTTTTTTTCTCAGAGTATTTTATCCTAAAGAAATATATTTAACGTTGGATATTATTTTGTTGAGTGTTCTCCAATACCTCTCAAATAGCAATGTTGTAGTACACAAAAGTGTATATGTATTTAAGTTTTTGTTTATTTTTAATTTTTTGTTTCTGTAAGTTCCTATATTTAAAAAATATTATGAAAGTTTTTTCTAGAATGAATAATTATTGTAATTATTATTTGCAAATGATTAATCAAAACAACATAAATATATTACATATTTTGATAAATTAAATTTTACAAATTTATCTTTTAATGAGACAGATTTTTTTCATGAATTAATGAATTATTTATTTATTAAAATTACTTATTCATAAAATTACTTATTTTTAGAAGGAGGCACTGTTCATCTTCCAATCGTTTCCTATTTTTTGTTTTTATAGATGAAGGCACTAAGAAATCTTCATAATGAAAGTGAGATGAGGATAGGAGTTTGGTTATAGCAATATCAATTGTTGAAATTTTTCTGAGTTATATTACATATCACACAGTGACCTATTATTTAATAATTTGATATATTTCATCAATTAGATTCTCTTTGAATTTCACTGAAAGCATCCTAATTTGAAAGAAAATCTGTTTTCCGGTCATTCAAGTCATATACTGTCCTAGGTTCTGCTTTTTGCTAAGTAAACAAACAACGAAAAAGTTTTCTCAAGATGTGCCAATGATTATTATTTATTAATTATACCAGTTACTAAATTAGTTAAAGGCAACATTTTATGGAGCTAAAGTTATCAATGTGACTCCCATAAAATTGGAAATGGCATATTTTAGGAGTTTTAGGATATATTCTTTTACAATATTTTAAAGATTTATAAAAAACCAAAAAGTTGGGTCATTAAAGCTAAGGTCATCACCCTTCCCGCCTCACTCTGTGATACATCTGAATTCTATCATCCAAAATGAGCCCACTTCACGAGCCAGGTTTTTCCTTTTACAGAAATGCATATAAACGTAGGAAAGACATTAAACTTTATTGCCAGTTCAGCATACCTTCACGAAGGGATCTTCTCAGACATCAAATTTTATACTACACATTATTTGATGCCCTTGCCCTCTTTATACCCCAAGGTGGAAGATTTGGGATGGTTGAGAAATATGTCTGTCTTACATTAAAAAAAAAAAATGTACAATGTTTGGTGGGAAACGAGAACAGGTATGAATTCAAATTCCAAGCATATTCTCCAGCGGAACAATTTCAGGAAAGGGTACGTGTCAAAATTACAAATCTGGGATGGAAGCTGTTTCCACACTCCTCTTGGGAGTTCCTTCTCACCCATTTTGAACACTTATATCTTATTTCCTTTGCACTGCCTATTTAGACCATAAGCTGCTGCTAACGAAACTCTGGACTCTGAGTCATCTTTCTCCCAAATCTTCAAATCCAGATGACTCATTTGGCTTTGGCCTCGCTAAACATGTATGTATGAGTGTAACTTACTAATGCAACGTATCATTACTGGGGGAAAAAAATCCCCAATTATAAGAGAATTAGTTTAGTATTCATTTTCAATAACCATAAAAATGTATGTAAACATATGGCCATTTGCTCAACCAAAATACTAGAACAGTGCTTCTCAGACTTTAATGTGCATACAAATCACTTAGATGTCTTGTTAAAATTCAGATTCTGATTCCACAGGTCTGTGGTGAGACCCGACATTCTGCAAGTCTAAGAAACACCCAGATGGTGCTTACGTGCTGCCTGTCCACAGACTAACTATACTATTAGTAACAAGACACAAGATGACATTTAAACATGGGAATATATATATAGCTGCTACGAGGGTTCTGGGTCCACGTATATGACAAGCCTTTTTATTGTGAAATAAGAAGAACTATTATATGATTTTATGAAACTTTGCTACCTATCTACCACTTGCAGAGAGAATAAGACAGACTTTAATATTATAATCTAAGATCTGATGACGAGAGAGCTGAAATGACAAAAAGATTTATATCTTCCACCTCCCCACCCAGGCAGATATCTAACTGTGGTTCTCTTCTATCTTCATATCAAATCAATCTCCTTGTATAATCAATTCCTTAATGGTTCTTTCAAACTAGATTATATTTTGAAGACAATTTTTATAGATTAAAAAAATGACTATCAACCCTGTCAGATCCAACACTCCTGTTTTTATAACAAGTAAGTTATAATGCTCCCTTTCCTATCCTAATTTTTTAAATTTAAATTGAAAAAAATCATAGATAATAAAGTCAACCCTCAGACATAATTGAAATCATATAATGTTCTAATGTAAATAAATGAAAAGCTTTATAATATATAAATATGTATATGGATATTTTCAGATTGTAAACGCTCAAGCATGTCGACGCCAGAAGGTGTAATGAAGTAGGCAGCTATTTACATTTATGTGTGTGCTCATCTCCTATAATGGAATGGCTACTGATGAAGTTCTGTTATATCATCAGATCAAATAACATGAGAAGGCAGCATTGCTATCAGTGATATGATTTTCTGAAATGTGTAAAGTTTTGATTTTCCAAATAAAACAAGATACAGTCTTTATCTTGATTTACGTGGGAGTTACATTTTTGGAAAAAATCAGTATATCCTAAAACTATTTTTTCTAAAAAAACAGCTTATATAGTAGTCATTTTAGTTAAATATAAAACACTGTTGGGGGTCTTGGCTTATATAATTATAAACATATTTCTTTACCTACTCGAATATAAGTGGGACATTTGAAAGAACGTTAAATTCAGAACCATGCTTTTTTGCCCTTCATGTCTAGCATCCCTGGCCTATAACCAATGAATGTCAATATCACCTGCTATTTTTTGTGACAAACAAGAAAAATATTTCCTACAATTTTCTAAAGCACTCTATGGGGCAGTACTCCTCAACTGAATCACTGGATTAGAGTATTTTTGAATGAGATATAATGAGAATGTAAACATGGCATATATGATATTTCATTTAGGTTTGCATTTCTTCTTTCATTGACCAAGCAATCTGGTCTCTACATTGTAATAGTTTTCTATAACAAATTAATACAAAATTAGTGGCTTAAAATAACACCCATTTATGAACTCGCATTTCTATAGCTCAGAAGTCTAGCATGACATAACAGGGTTCTCTGCTCAGGGTCTGACAAGGCTGAAATCAAGATGTTGGCTAGTTGTGTTCTTATCTCCAGGCTTCACCAAGGAAGAGCCCACTTCCAGCTACATTCAGATTGTTGGCAGAATCCAGTTCCTTGTGGCTACTGGACTGAAGTCTCCTGTCAACCAGGGGCCATTTTCATCTCTTACAAGTGGCCAGCATACTCTCCATCTTCAAAGCCAGTAAGAATACAGCAGAACATTAAATCCTTCTTGTGTTTAGAAACTCTTCGACTTTCCTTCTGCAACCAGCTGGAGAAAACCCTTTGCTTTTAAAAGGCTCAGATGATTAGGTTAGGACCACCCAGGTAATCTCCACTTTTTAAAGGAACCTCTGCCATATTATATAACCTAGTTTTGAGAGTCGTTAAGTTGGGAGACATCTTAGAATCTTGCCTACCACATACAGTCATGAATTTACTGTCTCTGTTCACTGATATTCTCAAAGATCTTTCTATTCCCAGATTCAAAGTTCTCTTTCTTGAAAGCATGTTTGCTTAACAAGTTTAATAACATCTTTCTTGAATCTCTTTCCTCTCAACTGGTGCATGGCTTTTTTTTTTCATTCTTCTAATTTTTATTTTATTCTCAGCCATTTTCTGTCATTGGATCTTTATTCTCTACCTATTTACTTCATGAAGATTGGTTTTTAGTGTTTGCAATGTAAGGCTCTGAACCCAGACTTCCTTGGTCCAATCTTGGCTTTGCTTCTTATCAGAAGTTAAGAAGTTGACACTTATCAGTGTTACCTTGAAAAGATTATTTAACCTCTCTTTATCTCAGTTTCCTACACTGAAAAATGGGAATTAAAATTTAAGTTTATTAGCTTGCCAAATCTGAACTCTATCTCACCGTCTGATATCAATCTTTAATCAAGTTTTGCCCATACTAGAAAAAATATGATTCCTAAAAATATTAGCTCTATCCTCACGAATACTGCTGCAAATAGTTCTCAATTTTCTACTGCAATTCCATTTCTAAAACATTTTATAGAATTTCTATTTCTGTGTTGTTCTTTCTCCAAATGATTCTTCAGATCAGAAATGAGATGATAGAATTTTATTTGTTCATTCATTCATTCATTCATTTGTTCATTATTCATTCTTTTGTTTTGCTTGAGGCAGAAATGAGGTATACTATTTCCCTATTTACAACTTTCATAAGGCATTATTACCTACAGAATTTAGGAACATTTCTTAAGGCATTCATAATTACCAAATTTAAATCAATCTGGAATTGGAAATTCAATTTCCAACTATTCTGAGAAGTGGAGATCTTTCAACAACACATTAAAAATCTTATGGTAATAATCTTCCAGATTTGAGTGACTGCAGGTTGTGGTATGCACTGTCCAGTTTGACCAAGTCCTTACTGAGTCTACTTTATTTTGGGATCACCTGAATGCTTTTGGAGGTATTTGAGTTTTTACTTCTCAACTACCAAAAATATATAAAGGCATTATTAACATGGCAATGTAAATGCTTTTCAGTTTGGCCACAATCACCTTTCTAATCTCATTGCCTGCCATTTCCTACCTAACTCTAACACCCAAACACATTAGTACTACTGCATTTTATTCCCTGGATGATAGTATTTTAAAGTCACATGAGCCTGGGCTCAATCAATAGTCTCTACCCGAAATCTCTTTTTTTGTTGCTGTTGTTGAGGAAGATTCGCCCCGAGCTAACATCCACTGCCAATCCTCCTGTTTTTGTACGTGAGCTGCCACCACAGCATGGCCACTGACAGATGAGTGGTGTAGGTCTGTGCCCAGGAACTCACCTGGTGGAGCACACCAAACTTAACCACAAGGCTACCAGAAATCTCTTTGTTTACCTAAATTCTTTTTTCAAGCTATTCATTTTTTCAGGTTCTGCTTGAATAGAATCTACTCCAAGAAAACAAAATTCTTTCTTGTATGGTACGTAACATTTTATATATTTCTTTTTTATGACATATACCCTATTTTATAATTATTTGCATGCATGTCCATCTTTCTAGAAAGAATGTAAATTTACTCATAGGAATATAATATTTTCTTACTTACACAGTCCTGGCATGGTATTTGGAATATAGTAGATTGTTAATAAATGTAGTGAATAATTGTGCAGGTTTTAGAATAGTAATACATAATTTTAGAAGCTGAATGAAAATTTATTGACTCTTGTTCTTCTAGTGTTTGGAGGATATGGAGGTAGTTAGAAAAAGGTAATATGTGAAGAATACCGAAGATCTTCACAATTTCTACCTGTCCATATTGTCCACAAATTAGAAAGTCTTTTAGAGTTGAATTACCAAATATTTTTTAATACAAATAAACAGGGAAGAGAACATTGTAACTGATTTTTAATTATTATAATTGAGTCTTGAAGGGGAGAGAGAGCATTCTCTATCCACTCTGGGTCCTTTCTGGCTGGGCTACAAATTAAATTGACATGAAGCTGTGGGGGATCAGAATTGGCCACCTCACCATGTGTCTCTCTCTACCTTGCTCTGAAGGAGGCTTTGACCTTCACCCTCCCCAACTCTCTAAAGGGATTTGGGATGGAAGACCTGTCCCTGGGATGGGCCTTCAGCTTGGATGACTCCGGGTATCGATAGACTGGGAGGGTCTTTGCTACGCACATTCTTCTTAAAGTTCTGTTTACCAAACAGAACATTTGTAAGAGAAATCTCCCTTTGTAAAGGTATCTCCTTCTCTGTACTGGCAAGAGGGGTGGATGACCTCATCTCTAGAAACTTGTCAGTATGGAAGGTGAGGCCTTAAATCTGCATAATAACTTTACTGTGCCTTTCTTGTAATCTCTCGTGGCTGACACTCCCAACTCCCCCCAAAATCCTCGGCTGTCTATGTAAGAGGAGAATCTCCACCATTTTGTTGAGAGACACTCCCTGGTCTCTCTCATGTATACATGCTTTATAAAGCTTTGTTTGATTTTCTCCTGCTATTCATCCTCATGTTAATTTCACTTGTAGCCCAGCCAGAGAGGACCCAGAGTGGGTAGAGAATGATCTTTCTCCCCATCAAGGCCGAATAGCAGAAGAAAATCAAACAAATGTGAGAGACTCGGAAAAACTGAGTATCTCTTGACAGAATAGTGGAGGTTCTTTTCTTAAATAGACAAAGGAAAATTTGAGGGGGTTGGGATGTCAGCCATGAGGGATTACAAGAAAACCACAGCAAACAAGAGTATGCAGATTTAAGTCTTTCCCTTCTGCGTTGATAAGAGTTTCTAGAGATAAAGTCATCCCTCCTTCTTTCCTGGTACAGAGAGGGCGATACCTTTACAAATGGAGATTTCTCTTATAAATGTAAATGTCTGGTAAACAGAACTTTGATAAGAATGGACCCAGCAAAGACCCTCCCAGTCTACTGATACCCAGAGTTATCCACGGTGATGGCCTGTCCTGGGGACAGGCCTTCCATCCCAAATCCCTTCAGACAGTTAGTGGGGGTGGGGAAGGTCAAAGCCTCCTTCAGTGAAAGTGATCAAGGTAGAGAAACACATCTTGAGGTGACCAATTCTGGTCCCCACAGTCTTTAGTTTGTTTTTGTCTTGCTCACTTAAGCAAATAAAAGGAAGTGAGAATTAAATAGAAACAGAAAAAAGGAAAGAAAAGAAAGGCATTCTCTACTTGTGAATTTTAGGGGAGTGTTAGGCAAAGCCGGGAAAGCCTAGAGGAAAGTTCTGAAGAGGACAATTGAGTTGGCAGGTTTCTACTCTTTGTATCTCACACACCTTGAATGCACCCAATAAAGATTTGTCATTGATTATATTGATGTTAGTGAGAGGATTAAAACAGGTCTAAAATGTACACGTCTAGTGATGATTTTAATGATTTATTAAAAAATGTATTCCTTCTAGAAGTTGAACTTTTAAAATTATCGGCACATTTGCTATCTCCTAAGGCAAGTCAATTTTGTAAGAAAGCATTGTGAAGCATGATTATAAATAACATCTTTTCTGTTGAAGAAATATATAAATAAGATTTTCTCATGTTAGGAAGTACCTTGCAATGGAAAGTGGCAATTCCAATTATTTGTTCCTTAATCATGTCACAAAATAATGTTGTATAAAGCTTTTTAGAACTCATATAAAAGTATGACCTCCAATCTAGATCACACTTCAAAAGATAACTTCACTAGAGGCATATTTTAATTCCTCGTTACATATCTTAGGAAAAAAAATCCAGTTTTTTTGGATAAACTGAACAAAATCCTTAAAAAAGAATAAACCTTCAGTTTCAGAACACGTGTAACACAGCATCAAAATACTAAAGAGTACTTTCCTTTAGTATTCTTGTATTGTCAACTAGGCTAGTAATATTTTTTTCAAGATTAATTTTTAAATTATATCTCTTCACTTTTTTTAGTGTTTTTAATCCAAATAAAAGGACATTTCTAGATAACAAATATATAACTTAAAGGCAGTATCATTCACTGAAATAAGTAAAAACATGGTTGTATAGTCATTCTAACCATAAAGATTGTCGTTCATTTGTTTCATAATTAGAATGACCTTACTTTAAGAGAAAATGGAATATATAATATTATAGGCATATTTATCATTTTAAATTTGGACTGTCCATGATAATTCATGATGCGTTGTTGCCATATCCACAACAGTAAATTTTAGTAGATGGTGTAAACAAGAGGAAAAAAAGTTCATCATGAGACTAAAGAAAATTCTAAATATATATACCTGTTTTTGCAAGTTATTTGCATGGATTATGAAAATAAATCTGTATACATAATGATTGATTTTAGATCATTTACACCATATTAATTTACACAATCATTTTAGCAAATAAAAAATTCCCTGCTCCCCCCTACTCCCTTTTCAGTCCAGTAAGGTTTATCTCAAGGCTCATTCCCATTTGTTGTCTGTGCCCTTGAAATCTACCTCTCAAGCTGCTTCCTGCAGTTGCTACAGCTTGGATTTCCCAGACAGAACTTACATTAGCCTTCCAGGGCCTAATTCATAAAATATTTCTAACACCACAGATTAGTTCTGAGCCATTTTACAGCTTTGGAAAGTCTATACCATAAAGAATGCCCCCTTTCATTCCAAAGCCATTTGCATTTTATTTGTGCCTCAAAGGAGGAACAATCCAAACTGATTAGAATCTGCAGACACAGTGCATAATGAAAAATTAATTGCATCAATCTTTTCACTGTAGTGGTCTTAACAACTCATTTTCAACTGGTCATTTTTCCACCTGCTCACCAGGGCCCAGGCAGCTGAGGCAAGCATATCTCTGACATTTACAGAATACCAATGAAGCTAAGGTCACCAGTACATCGTGCAAGTGGGAGCTGAGAAGCCTGAAAGAGATGTAAGCTGTTTGGATGAGCTAGAACTATTATGCGACAGTGGAGGGCAAATACATGCTATGACAACTCATCTAGGCATGGTTTGAATTAACAAAACAGAAAGGAGAGGAGAAAGTCTAAATCACCAACAGAAAAGGTTAGAGAAGTGCTACCTCTTTGGAGATTGAGCGTTATGTGCTGCTGACAGTGGTGATAAATCAACAATTGCATGCTAGCGTCATCGCAGGCAATTTGATATGGCAGGTGACAACAGTAGTCCAATGCGTATACATCAAAATGGGGCGTTTGCTTTTGAAATAGGGTTGTAATTCACTATACTTTGTAAAAATACACATTTCAGTTATTTTTTTGACAATACTCTTCATGTTTTTATTGATAAAGATATACATCAAATCTCTCCTCAATCAATGGATGAGGTTTTTTATTTTAAGCAAACTCGTCCTTCTACAGGTTTTTAGTAATTTTCCAACAAGTTTCCTATTGGTTTCTGGATCTTCATACCAAAGTAGACACTGTATTTTCTTGGTTTTAACATCTAAATAAACACATTGCAAACAAATAAGCAAATTCAAGGCAACATCCAAGATCGGATTAGTTTAAGATGATCACTACAGTTCCCCAGGACCTTGCAACTTAAAGTGTGGTCCACAGACAAATCACCCAAGAGCTAGATAGAAATGAAGAATCTCGGGCCCAGCCTCAGATTTACTAAATTACAATTTGCATTTTAACAAGATCCCCAGGTGCTTTTAAAGCAGTGCTTCTCAAACTTTAATGTGATAATATATAACTGGAGGCACTGTGATGAGTTTACATTTTTTTTTTTTGATGTTTTCCAACTGTAGTTTTTCTGGTTTAGTCTCCTTGTTTTTCTCCTTGCTCAAAACTTTGTATCCCCTTTCTCTTTTGTTTTTTTTAAGGCCTAAGGGCCTTCTTGAGCGTTTCTTGTAGTGGGGGTCTTGTGGCGATGAACTCCCTTAGCTTTTGTTTATCAGGGAAAATTATTATTTCTCCATCATATGTGAAGGATATTTTTGCTGGAGGGACTGCTAAAACCCAGATTCCTGGGCCCACTTCTAGACATTCTGACTCAGTAGGTCTAGATTGGGCCCAAGAATTTGCGTATCTAACAAGCTCCCAGGTGATGCTGATATGCTGAGTTTATAGAAAACGCTGTGAATTGCACTTCCTTAAGAAAAGTTACAAACAAAAATAAAAGTCTCACTTTGGTTATTTTTCTTCACTGATCAGTATTTGTCACAGTCATGATATTTCATTTGTCAAAATATGTCATAATAATAAAAGAAACAGAGCATTCTTTACCCTTTTCAGTAATCTTTCAGGTCTTAGTGGGTTTCTACCTAATACAGAAAAACATCAGAGAAGGAGTTTTACATTACACAGAAAAGTTTTCAGATCTTAACTTTTAGGGCTTCATGCTAACGAGGAGAGGAAAATGTCTTCCCTGTGAGTTACATCACCCTGACGTGGTGGGACAGTGGAAGGACATTTCAGGGAAAGGGACCCCAGCCCATAGCCCTGAATGGTTCTGCAAGGAAAAGCTTGTGGGAAGATGGTATAGGTCAATAAAAGAGGGCAGTTTGATGCAGGAGGATTTTAGTTACAAACTATGAAAATTCCAACATAAAAGATTGACCTAAAGAGCTATATTATTTTGAGAAATCTTGTCCTTCCACATAGTGGAGTTTTATCCTAAGTAAACGAATATATATACCTGTGGTTATTTCAAAAGTACCTAGTCCAGTGCCTAGACAGAATTGTCTCTCCTTGAATACCTATCCTGCTGGTATAGAAGAATTTATAACATTTGAAGAATCATTACTCAGAAAAGGAATATTTATAATTATGTACTCAACTTACAACTTCGCTGAGTTCCCATGACACTTTTGCTCTTTCATACTTCTTTTCAAGAATTTTTCAGATCTTTAGTCATCAATTTTATGCAAAAGACAATTCTAATCGTTATGTGTAAATAGTTCATCATATATGTAAAAAGAATTAAATCACTTGGTAAATGCAAATCATCCAAGGTTTTATTTGTTTATAGAGTCATCTTCATTACTTTATTTTTGAAATACAGTTGACAGTGATTACAAAGCCTCCAGTATTCCCTGCACTATTTGGTACAATATTCATCATGCTTTAGACAATGCACACTTAACTTTAACAGCCAGAAACCCGAATTTTACTCGCACATTATTTATCAATAATTTTATCAGAAAATGTGTACCCCTATTAGGGTACAATAGAGATTTTACATTCTTGAACATTTTTATTTGTGTACTGATAAAGTAAAACTTTTAGAAAAGTAAAATCTTGATGCTCCTACCAATAAGGAGCTCATTAATTAATAAGGAAAGGATAAGAGGTTAAAATAGGTTCAAAGGAGTATCTGTAGAACATACACGTATAGAGGCAATTAGTAATGCTGATAGGAATTTGCTAATAGATGAAAAATTGGTTCATAGCCTGAAGGGCAATAAAATATAATATTTGGAATAATCTTTTTCCGGGGCTAAAATGAATTACATCTCTTGCAGACAAAATGTATTTATATTTTTATGGATAAGAATCTTTTGCATTACTATTGGCAATTTACAGAGCTACAAAATACCCCAGTAGAAGAAAATCAAAGAAGCATACCCCTATAGAATCAGATAATCCCAGAGAATTTGCTAGACAGCCCCCAGTAAACTTATTTTCCCATTGCAAAGTCTTCTATAATGTTTTCTAAAAATGCAAAGTATTTTTAGAAAATACTAAGAAAAAGTATTCATTGTTTTCAGCTAACAATCAAATTTCAACACAACTCTAGACTCCAAAATTATATGGAGTCAAATCAAAGGAAAGGATAAAAATAGACCTTTTAAAAAATAAACACTTTATATGGGACACTCTATTACAAGAATAAACTTTAATATCTAAATCTGCTTCATTCCTTGGAAACTTGCCTATCCAGAGGGAGCTTTCCTCTGCGGCAAGCACATACTTTCTCTTTCTAGCCTGGAATTAAACTCCTCAGTGATGCTAAGGGTGTATAAATGAGGGTTTTTAGAACAACTTAATAAGAATTTATCTTGTTGTGATATTCCTGTAGGTGTTGTAAAATTTTTGAGGAAAAAATCTTTTAAGTATCCATTTGCAAAAGGCAAAATATACTGATATTACTTATTTCATTTTTGAGGTTCCAAATATGGCTTTTTACTGAGCAATTACAGCCCTTTTCCATTCATTTTAGAAACAAAACTGGAATGGTAATACATATCACCAAATAGAAAATCCATCACTTATGTTGATTAACAGCTCAAGTCCACCATTTTTGTTTTTTGTTGTTGTTGTTGGGCGTGGGGCAGAAGCCTGCCATAAAACTATGCATATGCATTTTCTCCCCTACAGAGCCCTTCTAACTGACCTGGTCTCTGAGGGAGTAAAGCATGGTGAGGTGAGAATAAGTAGAGTTTTTTGTTATTTTCTTTGTTTCCTGTGCACCAGGTCACATAGTACAGGCAAAATCATTGCACAATGACCATTGTTATCCCTCCCCTGCTACCCTGAAGTCCAAGGTTCTGAGCCAGTGTCTCCTGAGTTATTATCCTTTTTAGTGAGCCATTTGGAAAGCTGGAGGGTTAGGGAAATCCTCTTCTCTTTCAAAGGAGGCAGTAGAGACTGATTATAGATAAAAAGAGTCATGTCTCAGAAAATTCAAGATGGTGTGACTGTAAAGTACTTTAATCTATTTGCATAAAAAATAATCTATATAGGTAGCATATGCAAATCTGTTTCCCTAAGACTCAAATACTTAATTTGAATAAACAATGAAGACAAAGGCTCTGGAAACTAGAAGATCTTTTTTAGGCACATGCTCTTGAGCATGAGTATCTTCTGCATAGTTATATTCATTCAATCATTTTTTCATTTGTTTTTTAATTTAAATACTTTGTACCATAGTACATGGGGTAATCTGTGAAGGATTGCCTCCAAAAAACCCAGAAGGAATGTCATTCAGAGCACAAGTGGAGAAATTTACCTTAGAGAGAAAATAACACTTCTTTCTTGATAGAAAACCAGGTGGGAGTGGAAGGTGCATGTACATTTGTAAATTTGCTAACAAAAAAAGCCTAGAGAATTCCCACTTGACAGCTTATATTTTCTCTGGGCAGTGGGAGACATTGTCCTTGTTCAAAACAGGAGGGATAAGAAAAGTTTAGGAGTAAAAGGAGGGTTGTCTTGAGCAGCGCCTGCCTCCTCCAGGCTTGCTAACAGGCTGTGACTGTAAATTCTACTTTACATCACTACAAGTTTCCTCACATCACCCTTCAAATGCACTTTTCCCAAAGACATCATTTTGGGCTGTGCAGTAGACAAGAAAGTCTCAATATACATGAAAAATGTTTGGATAGCCATTCTTGACAGTCATGTGAAAAGAGTTCTGATTTTATACTCAATCATGATCACTCCAGCCTCTACTATGCATAGTACCGTCAACCTATAAAAATCAGAAAACAGTTCAAGAGGCAAATTTTATTTGGGATCAAAGAATTGCAATTTGAGGAGCACAGATTCAGGTAGAAACTCAAATAATGTCCCAATTACAGGAAAGGGGCTCAGAGTTTTTATGGGAAAAGAGGAGAAAGATGAGGTAAGATGTTTTCAAGACCTGTTGGTTGGTGCTGACAAGCTAAGCCACTCTTGACTATACATGATTGCTTATTGATTCTGTCTTCAGAAAGTCCACAATCATCATTCTCGTGATCAGGATGTCCATTCTCTTGCTGACTTCTCAAACAATTGCTTGTAAAACAATTGCCATTTTGGCCCAGTCCATTGTTCAAGGAATAAGACAAGCAAGGGAGTTCCACTGGAACGGCAGATCTGCTCTATTTTAAAATGGCTCCGCTTACATCAATTTGTCACAGTACATTTGTAAATTAAAATAAAACATAGTAAAAGAACAAAAACTCCTTTGCCAAATAATTTGGTGGGACAGGGACAAAATTGATGAGTTTAATTGAAGTTTCTTTCTCATTCTTTTCATTAAAAAATAATCAGTAACTTGACAGAAAAAGCCTTCTAAATATTACATATACTATTCCCCATCAACGTTTGAAATGGCAACCATGGCCAAAATCTCAGGATTTAGGTGAGTGAGGAGCTTGAAAAAATCTCACAAATGGTTCAATTTTATCCCTCCCCTCTGCTCACAGTTGATTCTATTATACCTCTCCTCTCCACCCTCTTAAAATTGTTGTTCTAAATCTAAAATACATTTTGAAGGCCAATTAGATTAAGATGCTGTGGTCTGACTATTAAGTTATTTTAAGGACACACGTATGTCCAGATCTTTTGTTGTGTTGTATCACTGTTGTTAGATACACATAATTAGGTTCTTAAGAAATTTCGTGAAGCCCTTGATAATGTCTATGCCCTATTCACTGTAGTCATGTAGTTTGGCAAAACACACATTCACACAATAGACACTAATGGTTGCAAAGGAACCATAAAATCTGTTGAGTGATAATTCTACCTTCTGAGTGTATTTCACACATTGTCTAACTATGGAAACCTTTGATAAAACACAAATGTGTCTGATTGCCCAAATTATGGATTATGTGAAAACTACCACTTTAAAGCTACTAGAATGGTTGTTTTCAGTATCCTAAAAACAAAATAGTTCTGTCTTAATTCCCCTTGGTGCTTTAAATATAGCTTGAATGGTGTGCTTAATTCTATACATCATATTTTAAGAACATTGTAGAAAGTGAGTGTGCCCAGCTGATGGTGATTAGGATGGTGAATGTCCTAAAACTACGTTATTGAAAAATAGTTAAAGAAACTGGGCAATGAGCCTTTGAAAGAGAAAACTTTAAGTCCTGTCATTTGAGAGGAAGTAGGCACACTTAGTGCAGCTGCAAAAGCCAGAAATGCAATCACGGATGAAAATTAAATGGAAACAGATTTTTTTTTTAGCCTCAGCATAATGGAGGTCTTTCCTCAATTTGAAATTTTCAGAGATAAATTGAGTAGGTTAGTGCTGCCACTGTAAGTGGCTAAGCAGAGCAGATGATGAATATATATATATTTTTTGCTTCCCTAATTACTACCTGTTCTCTAGATCTAGCATAGGCATTCTCTTCTCCAAAAAGTCTTGCCTGATCTCCCACTTGAATTGGATCCTTGTCTTAAGTGTTTAATCTTAATAGTATTTTATGTTCTTTATTATATTTATTATATTGTCTGTTTACTTATATGCTTCCCCCACCAGTCCACAGTTCTTTAACACTAGTGTCTGACATAGTAGTAGATATGAGGGAACATTCAGTGAAACAGATTCCTACATTGGGATCTCTAAGAGCACATCAAATAATTATTGAGGACCTGCAATTAGCCTCCTGATGTGTCAGGTGGGGACAGCTTCTTCTCTTTGGGATCTCGTAAAGTATATGTTGATAAATGGTAAAATCACATGTGCTGATCTTGCCAGTTGAGTGCACATGGCACCATCTCTCACTGGTGACTCTGATGAAGAGATTGCCTCACATAACAAGAGAAGAAAGCCATGGTCTCCACAAATCAGTTGCCATGGTCTCAGCAAAGTGATTGATCTTTAAAATGTACTAAGTAAATACTGACCCCTTTCAAATGTCTGCACCCCTTTTGAATAGTCTTTTGAAATATGTTCACCATTCTGGATAACACTAGCCTCCTCCCGGGGATAACACGAGCCTTTTCCACCCCAAGCATCATAATCCTGACTTTTTGATGTACCTGCCAGCTTGGATGTTCAATAGACTCCAAAGTAAACTTCCAAAACTATTCCTCCTTTGATTTCTCCACTTTAGTAAGGTCTACCACTCTAGAAGTCTTTCTTGACTCCTCATTTGCTTCTATTTCCTGAATTTGATCTGATAGCAAGTCCTGTCACCACCATCTCCACATGTTATGGGTCCGTCCTCTTTTGTTCTTCTCCATTGCCATTGCAGATCGAGCCACAGACATCTCTCACTTGTTTTAACTCCCATGGCCTCAGATTGAACTTGAATTCTTGTATATTTTTTATCTTATTTTTCAGCTAGCTACAAAATTGATCCCTTTGACAATTTCCCATTGAATTTTTGATAGAAATCTACATTTGTTTACCTAACAAAAAAACTCTGCATAATAGGATCCCTAACTACTATACTTCAAATTAATGAAACATGTTTCAAGACTTTGCAATTGCACTAGCCACCTGAACCTAATTTTATCATTATAATTTAGTATCCTTTTAAAAAAATAGGACTCCCAGAATTGTATAAGCTTTGAAGAACCTTCTCTAGTCAGGCTTCTTCTCATTACTTAGTCTCAGCTCAGTGTTTACCTTTTTGAGAAGAGGTAATTCTCCATTTCATATGACCTTTTCACATTCGTTCCTCTCATATCCTCATATAGTCACATAGTCTATAATTGTTTGATATAATTGCTAACATATATGCTATCTTGTTTTGCTCATTAAATTATAAGTTCCGAGATGGCAGGGACAACGTCTGCCTTTTCCATTACTCTTGCTCCATCACATAAAATACAGCAATCTGTAAATTTTGCTAAATAAATTAATGAATGAAAAGATAAATAAATATATGTAAGATTTTGTACGTAAGACTTTGAGTTTATAGCAAAGCCCCTAACCCTCTTATCTTTCTGAATCTTTAAAGAATGTAAGAAAAGAAAAAAACAACTTAATATTAGTTAACAGCATTTGAAAAGACATTCATCATCTATTGCACTATATGCAAGCAATATGCAAGCAAAGAACATATTTGTCTATCTTTTCATAACCAAATTATTCAATATTCTAAAAAACATGGTTGCTTGGAGTTTAACTCAGTGGTCCAAATATTATCTTAAGTAGAATAGTAGAGAAAGCATTCAACCAAACACCAAAACTGTACTGGAAAAGGCATATATTTCAGCCAGGAAGTAACTGTGTAAGAATTGTGATTTTATCTTCTCTGTAACTAACACAGATTCAACTCTGAAGTCCGATTCTGCCCCTTGTGAGAGAAACTTAATAAATTCAAGTTTCTTCTTCTTTTCTCTAAAGGTGGAGTTAGGGCCAAGGTATGTAGTACTCATGTGTTTGGGGGCTATGTGGTCATCTGTCCATGCTGGTATCCTCTGAGCAGAATAACATCCTATCTTGTCCTGTCCACTCACCTACCTTCTTTTTGGCTGTCACTATATGAGGTCACAGCTCCATTCCTCTTTCTTCTCTTTACCAGTCCTCTCCAAGTTTGGCTCTATTTGAGTATCACCAAGCCTCACTTAAGCACGAGGAAAAACGCTGACCACTCCCCTTTGGTCTGCTTAGTGGATATGTCTACTGTCGTTCTCCACTGTTATACTGCTCATGGTTGTGATGGTGAATGTGAACTCTCCCTTTACACACCTGTAGATATTTCTTCTAGTCTCCTCTCCTACTGTTTGTAGGAGAACCGGAGGAATCTCCTGGACAAGTCTTTCTCTGCTCTCAAACCTCAAATCTCTCTGGTATTCTACTGCAGAAAACACAGTGGATGCAATCGTTGCTTTCCCTCTGCTTCCCCCTTCCACAAGTCCAGGGAATTTTTGCTAGTCTTTGAGTGGAGCACTATTTATCTACTGATTGCATATTCTCTATATCCTCTGGGGAAATATTTCTAAAGCCTCAAATTATAGATATTCAAAAACAGTTTTAATGTGTACTTTCTCCTATAAGCTTCAAGAATTTGAAACACAAACACCAATATTTAGCTCTGTTCTGCAGTTATTCTGAAGCATCCCTATTCTGAGACATGAAAACACAATATCTAATTTCCCAAGTAAGCAAACACTATCAAAAAATATCAAAAGAAAAAAAGGTTAATATGTGGCCTGCTACAAAAATGACTCTCAACTTTTTAGAAAAAAGTTACTAATTTAATTGTTTATATATAGGCTTTGTGTTAACAGGAAAATGGAAATGGATCCTCTCTCTCTCTCTCTCAATCTCTCTAAAACTGCACGAGTTACCCAGCAAGACTCTCCTTATGCAAATGAATCACTACTTTCTATAACAGGTGTTAAAAGAAGACTTAAAGATTTTTTTGAGCACCAGGACTCTGAAAAGATACAATTTTGGTCCTAAGGTCTACGAGTTTAAATTTTATTAATTTTCTTTCAAATAATAATATTTTATTCCAGAACATTTTAAATATCAGATCTGTGGCTTATTCTAACCAGCAAGCTAGAATGAATGTTTTACTAGAGAAAGCCACTAAGTAGAAATGACTTAATGCTTCATACATATTGACACTGTGGAAACAGGCCAGACTGGCATGAGGAAAGATTACGTCAGTTTCTCAAGCTAGTCGTTCATCCACGACTTGGAATGCTGCTCCTCTCGGCTACACTGATTGTTTTGTTTCCAAACCTCCCTGACTATCCAAGTTTTCGGTCCTTTACTTTTCATCCTCATGTCTAAACAATTTCTCAAGTTTCCTTGTAATGAGAAAATCTAATATTTCTGATCTGAAAACTTCATTTGGCTGAAAATTTATTGGGTACTTATTTATTAGCGACACATCATATATATGAGGAAACATCTTTTCTCCTTTCATCATTGTTAGGGAAGAAACTGGGCATTCGCATCAAGAGTTTTAGGAGTGAGTCAAAGGAACAAAATCAAAGTATGCCAGCTTCTGAAAATGGAACCATGCATCTGTGCACCATATGTCTATCTGAAGTATGCCAATTGTATGTCATGAAAGAAGAAGGGAGACAAAATCTGGCTAAACCAGTGAAAAACTGTCTTAACCAGTGAAAATCACCTTGTCTGAATGGAAAAACCCACTCAAGAAGCTGGACCAACTTTGATTGGAATCAGAGAATTAATTTCTCATGATCTTATGTTGGCCTAATTCAGTTAATTTTTTTCAGCCTATATCCAGAAGTTTGGAAACACACAAATAAAGGACAGTTCTCTAGGGGGCTACAGATATAAATTTTGCAGCTTATGAATTGTAATTTCAGATTTCATTATCAATTTTTCCCAAATGAATTGACACATAAATTTTGTACGTAGATAGTTTCAATTAAAATAAATTATTTTGATTATTTGTTTTTCCTATAAATTATGTATGTTCTTAATTTGGACAAATACATAACAAATGCATTATTATTTTATTTGTATTTATTTTTTTGTTGGCCAATACATCAGCTTTACAAAGATAAAACACTCAAAATATATACCCTGAACCAAAAATACTTGGCCACACCTTCACATTTAAAATAAGATCTTAAAGAAGAAAGAAAAGGAAGGGATAAAAAACTAATGGTAAATTATTACCGCTCTGGTTATGTCTTTTATGTTTGACAATTTGTTGTGACCAATTTATTTACCTAGACTATTTCTAGTTCTATCTCTAATTCTGTCTCTTGGAGTGCTCTATGTGAAGAGTAGACTCTAAGAGTCTACTCTGTGGGTCCACCACCAAGCAACTGGTGGAGGACCTAGGACCAATAGGGTCAATAGCGTCAGCAGTTAGGAAGAAAAGCTATACGTGGCTGGAGGAGTCTGAAGACAAGCTGGAACTTGCTGGCAAATTTTATGTCTGTATGTTACCATACCCAGCCATGACAACCTTCGGAGAGTAAAAGCTGCTGCTTCACATCCACCTTCTAAAACTCACCAAAAACATTCTCTTGGTCAACTCTAACATATTTATTTGACAAAACTTCAAAAAGTTCTGTCCACTCTAACCAACTTGATTTTCACAAACACCTCTTTTAACTACATTTAATGCTCAAATAAAAACAAGAGCAAAATCATGCTTGTACCTAACATGAAGTAACCAGCTCTCATACAACTGAAGTCACACAAACCTCCTCAGAAGATGATTCAGAAGTTCCACGTGCTATTTTATGTGTCTTTGTTAACATTTCTATCAAATAACAGTTATAGCATATGCATCTCTTTCTGTATTGTTTATTGCGTTCCATCGATTTAATTTACTCCACTGTCGCTAGTAGCATATCATTGTTAACTATCACGAACTTGCAATGTCATCTTAACATCTGTACAGGAGCCACTGACTTTCAGAGAGAGGAAGAGCTGCTGCTTCATTTGTGACTTCCAACTTCTAAGCAAATTCCTCCTTCAGCCAACTGAACTTGGAACTATACAGGAAAATGTATTCTGGGGAACACAGCTCCAGTCTAATCAAGTTGCATAGTACAAACTGCTGCAGAAGGCAACTTTCTTAACCTCAAAAAATCCATGTAAAATAAATCCAGGCCAAACAGCGTATTTAACAGAGATACATTACAAATATTCCCTTTGATATTGAAAAGGCAAGGAAGATCATAATCACTACTATTATTCAACATAAAAGTCCTGATCAATGCAAACAAATGAAAAAGAAAAAAGATATATAACAAATGAATGAAACAAGAAAACCTTATACAATGGTCATTTACATAGAAGGTCTTAGAGATCAATAAGATCATTAATATTTTTGATGAATAGTAGATCAAGATATATAAATCTGCAACCCTTTTATCACTACAGTAGCCAATTAAAAATATAATAGAAAATCTATATTATCTGTAACTGCAAAAAAAAAAAAAATCTATAAAGAACCTAGAAATGAACCTACCAAAATCCATAGAACATTGGCTACTGTAACAAATTACTACAAACTTGGTGGCTTAAAAGAACACCCATTTATTCTCTTACATTTGGGGAGCAGAGAAGTCCAAAATCAGATTCATTGAGCAGAAACAAGGTGTCAGCAGGACTGTGCTCCCTCCCCAGGCTTTAGGGAAGATTAGGTTTCTTGACTCTTCCAGCTTCTGGTGGCTGCCGGCATTCCTTGACTTGTGGTGCATCTTTCTAGTCTCTGTGCCCATGGTCACGTTGTCTTCTCTTCCATGTCAAATCTTCTCCTTTTCTCTCCTGAGAACATTTGTTCAGGAGCATTCTCAGAACTGTGAATATCTTTTTATGAATTTTCCTAGATATTTGTGAATCTTTATTTTTCTACATAAATTTTAGAATCAGTTTGCACAATTGCAAAAACAAATTCTAGCTTAGGTTTTGATTTGAGTTGCAAAGTGGCATAGGTCAATTTAAGGAAAATTGACATCTTTATAATGTATAGTGATTTCATCCACAAATGCGGTATCCTTATTTGTCTGAGACTTCTAATACATATGTTAACATTTTTAAAAACTATCTGAATAATGCCCTCCAATATGTCTATGTTCTACTCCCTGTAACCTGTGAATGTTACCGTATGTAAATGGAGAAATTATGCTGGATTATCTGGCCGGGACTGCTCCAGATGACATTTTTCACACTAATTCAAGGTCACAAATAAAATTCTAAGTTGCTTCTTAAAAGGCAGATCTATCAGAAGGAATGAACAGAAAAAATAAATGTTTGCACCATAGGGAATTATCAGATGTACAATCAGGTTATTGTTTCTCAGTTGATTCAGTGGCAATTGTACCAGAATATACTACATACTGAGAGGAAACAGTTTTTCTGTTTTTTTTTTTAACATCTCACTACATAGCTGTCCTTGACTTATAAGAAAAAACAGATAGCTTAGACATATCTAATACAAACATAGCCAATGGTTCATTACAAGTGTACTTATAAAAGGACTATGCTAAATTTTTAGCAATGCTTACTTTCTACCTCTAATTTTACTTGGGTAAATTATTTAATGGTGTTTGTCTTGTGCAGCACCTGAGATATATCAGTTTTTAATGAGTTTTAACATGTTTCAGGGACTACGATCTATGGTGTAGTCAATGTAATAGAAATACTGTGTAATAAAACAAATTTAATTTAACACTGACCTGCTTTGGAATATTTTTTAAAAATAGTATTTACAATGATAGGTTTTACTCTCTCCCTTCAGCATGTGAGCACAACTGTCTAGGTGGGAGGCCTAAACCTCCATCCGTCCAATGTCCTCTTTGTTTCCTGAAGTTTTCTTTATCTCTCTTCTTCCTCCACATGATTCATTAATCACATTTCCAGATTTTAGCCAATCACTCTTTGTTTTGATATGACCATGTGCGTTAAGGAACTATGGCAGAAACTCTGTGTGTGTGTGTGTGTGTGCGCGCGCGGGGGTGTGTGCGAGTGTGCTTATTACTGCAGTGCGATTAAAAGGACATTGAAAATTCCACTGGATCAGGTATTCCTACACCATTAGACCACATGATATTTCAAATACTGTTATTGCACTCATTCCTTCAGGATAAATAAAGAAAGAGGTGTTCAATATTCACAGTTAGTTTTAAATGCCTATATATAATTTATAAAACAGTTTTCACAACATTTTTATTCTCCAAGAGGTAACATGAGTCATTCACTTAGAATTAGGTAATGTTAAAGCTAGAATGTGAGTTAATGCTCATCCGGTGCAATCTGTTCATTTTATAGATGAGAAATCGGTTCAGAAATAAAGCCTTGTTCAAGATCATAAAAGCAGAGAGTATTCTGACTCTTATAACTCTTAGTAAAGAGATGTTCTCACTCTAATCACAGTATTTCCCTTTTCCATCTTGACTGTAATTTCCAGAAATGCAGGATCTGAACTTTTGCAACCCTTGTCCCTTTCTCAAGTGATTTGAAACTCGCTAGAGAACAAACATGATGACTGACACTTCCACCATTGAAGAAGGTGATGTTTCTCGTGACAATATAGCTTTGCTTCTTTTCAAACCATGGAGACCAAGAGCGATGATGGTGTGGAGCCCAATAAATGAAAGACTGCTGACAAAATGATTTAATACAGACCATGTAAAGTGTCAATTATTAAATGTTTCATACCCAGTGATAAGGGACAAGGAGAGATAAATTGCCACTTTGGTGACACATTAGAAAATATGTTCAGCAAAGATGAGGCACCTGAATTGTCAAGTTAGATATGACCCCATTAGAAGAGTAAGAATCATGGGAAAAGAAAGAAACAGAAAAAGCCCTGCTCTGTGTTGAATGACTGAGAGGTGATCCTGGGATTTCCTGACAGATTTAATCACACACAGCTCATTCCTTAGCAGAATTTGAGTCCTATAGGGTTATTTCTTTAAGACACTATTTTTTTATTGTCAGTATACTTAATATTGATTCTTAATAGCATTTAAACTAAAACTATAATTTTTCAAATTAGAAGTGAAAATAGACAGCATATAAGCAAATTATATTCTGAACAGTTCATATAATCCAATAATTAATGCTAGTTTGCTACATAATAAATAATCTTATCTGTATTCAGTGCTTTTAATAATTCCCATGATCTTTTTATAACATGCTTGGATTTTATGGAGTGTCATAAAATAAACTTTTCCAACTTGCTTTTCCCTCTTGTTTCATGTACACAAAACATTAGAGTGTATAAGGGTATAGTAGATCTGCAGAGTTAATTTTATTACATTACATATTTGCTTCCTTCGTGAAGAAAATTTCTATATTCTTATGTTGTAGGGTGGTGCTTCTCAAACTATCATGAACATACACATCATCGGGGAATCTTGTTAAATTTGGATGCAGCAGGTCTGGACTGAGGCTGAGCGTGTGCATTTCTGCATTTCTATCAGTCTCCCCAGGGATGCTGACGTTTCTGTTCTACAGACTACACTTTGAGTAGCAAGTCTGGGCAGGGTTTCCAGACCAAAGAAACCAACAGCTCCGGGGAGGTTGTTAGAAAGGCAGATTCATGGGCTATACTCACACTTGCTACATATTAATCTTTAGGGGGCTCAAGAACCCCAGGAACCACTATCAAATGCTATCCATTCTTCCAATTTTTTTCTTTTTCTTTCTTTCTTTTCCCTTCTTTTTTTTTTTTTGATGCAAATAGGCCTTAAACTAGAACTGTATATGACATATATATATATGACATATATATATAATATAATATATATATATATTAAATTTACTTGGTACATTGCTTAAAACTCTTGAGAAGTTTTAGTTTACTCACAGTTTTTCTCTTTTTAACCAATTGGTGTGAACTCAGTTTAAAACGAAATTCAAAAGCAGAAAAATGTAGAGTAAGAAATTGACATAAATTTAGTCTTTAGCATAGATGCAATTTTTCTCTTTTTTCAGTATAAATTTCTCTTATAAAGAACAAAGCATATTAGTTGTATGAAATTCTATTGTTCACCAATATTACATTTCTAATTTATTAGGTATTAATTATGGCTTAATAGACTTCCTAGTTTCTAGAAAATTCTACCAAATTCAGTATCTAGTTTCTTTTCATTTCCCTTTCTTCAGAGTAGGTAGTGTTTTTCTGTGCAATTAAGCCAATGCTTTACTTCACTTAAGAAGTGGTTATTTTCTGAAGTGGCTTACTAAAACTTCATGGACAATGCATGATCAAAACAACATTTCTGATGTATTTATATACATACATATGTCATATTAGAATATGTTAGATAGTAAGCATTGTAAAATTTGCCAGGCCCTATTTTTTTTTTCTTTTTCTGTGAGGAAGACCAGCCCTGAGCTAACATCTGTTGCTAATCTCCCTTTTTGCTGAGGAAGACTGACCATGGGCTAACATCGTGCCCATATTCCTCTACTTTATATGGGACGCTGCCACGGCGTGGCTGACAGGCAGTGCGTCGGCGGGCGCCCGGGATCCGAACCGGCGAACCCCAGGCTGCCAAGTGTGGACTAAACCGCTGCGCCACCGGGCTGGCCCTGCCAGGCCCTATTTTTCTGGAGTTTGATTAATTTCATCTACTGTCCAGAGGAGGAGAAAAAAATGAAGATATCAGTGTGCATGTCACAATAAAATATAATAGCACTCTAAAATTGTCTTCAAACTTTGATTGGTATGAATGCTGGACATAAAAAAGCACAACTTTCCTCTCATTTCTCAAATAGAGTTTTTGTAATAGTTTAATGTATACTACTTCAGCTGGGGATGTTTTATAAATAACACAAAAGGCAAACTGGTTACAATAATTTTGAAGCCCTCAGTCTACTTCATATCAAATCTATGAAAATGCATCCATATTTCACTTTACAATTTTCTGTTCATAATAATTTGAAAGAATTTTTCTTATTTTGCTTTTAAAATTATTTAGCCAAAAGTGACTCAGTTAATGGCAATTGCTTGCTTTTATTACAATTAACATATATTCTAGAAATTCTTGTGAATCAAGAAAAATAACTTTCAATTTAAAAATTTGTATATAACCCTTCTTATAAAACAAAACATATTGTTATCATATCATCTGTAATCATGCTTCTTGGTATTTTCCCCCCAAAACTGAACACTTATGTCCACACAAAAACCTGCACATGGATTTTATAGCAGCCTTATTCATAATTGCCAAAACCTAGAAGCAACCAAGATGTCCTTCAGTAGGTGTGTAAATAAACAATGGTACATCCAGACAATGGATATTATTCAGTGCTAAAAAGAAACAAGCTATCAAGCCATGAAAAGACATGGATGAAACTTAAATGCATATTACTAAGTGGAAGAAGCCAATCTGAAAAGGCTCTGTACACTGTGATCCCAACTGGATATCATTCTGGAAAAGGCAAAACTATGGAGACAGTAAATATATCAGTGGTTGCCAGAGCTTGGGGAGAGTGAGGGATAAAAAAGTAGAGCACAGAGGATTTGGGGGCAGTGGAAATACTCTGTATAATACAATGATGGATGCATATCATTATACATTTGTTCAAACCCATAGAACATACAACACCAGGGTGAACCACAATGCAAATTATAGACTTTGAGTGACGATGATGTGTCATTGCAGGTCCATCAGTTGTAACAAATATACCACTCTCATGCAGGATGCCCATAGTGGAAGAGGTTGTGTGTGCTTGGGAATGGGGCATATGGGAACTCTCTGGACTTTCCACTCAGTTTTGCTGCGAATGCAGAAATGCTCTAAAAGGTAAAATTTTTGATTAAAAAATGTATGATTGAAACCTTATGAATATAAAAATTTACAATTAATTATGCTAACATGATATTATTTTCATGGATATTCAACTGAAATTTTTAGTTTTTCAATAAATTTTACTGAAGTTTAAAAAATATATATAAAGTACACATTATAGTGCACACTTTGATGATTTTTATGACATGAACACATCAAAGTTTAAGATATAGAATGTACAATATTAGCTTCATTTCACTTGCATATTTAAGGGTCTCTCTCCAGCATTCCTGCTGCTGGGATCCTTTGGGAAAGAAGTTATGTCATGGTCATCTATGAATTCCTAAGGCCTATATTTACAGATATGTAGTAAATAATTATTGAAAATGTAAGAATGAACAAACATAAACAACACGTTAATTATGACAATCTCTTCTTAGACAATTATCCCAGATAAGATAGTAATAACTGCCATTTGTTGTTGATAAATCTTTATAATAGAGTATCAGTAGAATATCAAGGAAAAAAGTGGCATATGAAGAAATATTGTGTCATTGGCATTATTTAGAATTACCACGTGTTAATAATGAAATTCAGAGCAACCTCTACACTCTCTTCTTGCCTGAAACAGGGGAGAACCACACCCACTGTCCACATCCTTTTGTTACACCCCACTGGAGATTACCTACCATATTCCATATTTGAGTTTCATTGTTGCAGTAGATCACTATAAATTAAAGCTTTCTTTGTGACAAATCAACCTCAAGAAAATTGGGAAAAATTTAAAACTTATGGTTAACATACAGAAAGATCAGAATAATTTATGAAAGTAGTGATTGTGTTATAATAGTATTTTGGCTAGTCTTTCAGACAAACGTAAGCATTTATCTCTCTTGAGCTCCGTCTTCCTCTCTCTATCTCTCATTTTAGTTTACAAATGTTTTTTAGTGTAAGCCTGGACTTGACCAAAACATGCAATGTTCTCCCACTTAAGAAAAATATCCTTCCCGAAGTGGGTTATGAAAGCAAAAAAGATCAATGATAATTGTTATCAAAAAGCTCATCCCGTTATGCTCTATGCTCGACTTTATCTATCTATTTACCTCTCTATCTATCTATCTATCTATCCATCTATCTATTTATCCATCTATCTATCTATCTACCTACTTATCTATCTACTTGGTAATAACGTGCAATCTTTACCCCATTTTATCTTTACTTATTATTTACTTCACTTATTATTGATATTTAAGGGATGAAATTTTAAGTGTAGATCTGAGCAAGGGACATATTTGTAGGCAATCTAGTTGAAATTGCCTTTCATAAAACAATGCTCCTTGTTTCCTATTAACAATTTTCTCATAAGAATAATTTACGACCCTAAGAGTTGAAGTGCTGTGCACACGAAAAGCTTTCCTGAATGTCATCCCAGCACCTTTGATCAATCGTTTAATTTTGTTATTTATAGATTTGTGAAGCTGATAGTCATGCTTCTTTGTTCTTGCTGTGAAGAACCTAAAGGACTCAAGGTGCTATCACTAAAGTACCCTACAGCAGTGTCTAAGAGTGTAGTGAAACTAATCAGAGGTAACTGGGTTTAAATTCTGCTCTTCCACTTATTAGTGTTTTTGCAAAACTTATCTAATTTCTGCATACCTTAATTTGTAAAAAAAATCTGCAAAATAAAGATAATAATAGACTGCACTTCAGAATTATTCTAAGAATTAAGTAAGTTGACATTTGTAAGATGCTTATTTTAATGGCTGGTACATAAAAAACATTCTATCAATCTTCGTTATTATGTATTTTTTACTGATATTATTATTAGACATTTTGACAGTGTGCAAAGAATGAGGTTTAGCAGCTGACTCAAGGGAGTGCAATGGAGAAATGCCTGAAAATTATGCCTTGAATGCCTCTGGTTTTTTGGCCAGCACTACATAGGGGCACCATCAAAGGGTGCCATACCCTAATCAATGTCTAACTCAATCATCAAACAATTTTCTTGGATCAAACAAATGGAGACCCAAGACACAAAATCCTCCCTACAAATTATAATCAAGGACAACTATAACAGTAAGCCTACTTTTCCTACAAAATTTTACCAAAGTTATATAAATCTTCACTTCAATTTTCATTTTACCTCTATTAAAACTTGATGACAAAAGTTTGAAAAAGGTTTCCCTTCCTGTCTGTTGGTTTAGCATAGTCTCATAATTCAGCAATAATTTAAGAAAATTAGGTTATAGAAACTAGGTAATTAGGATGTTAGTCCTTTCAACTTCCACTCATATTTTTTTTTTCTTACTGTGTTTTTTGCCCCATGTTTGAAGCATTTTTTCTAAAGTGCTTCCAACCTGGGAGCAGAAATGACAACGTGGTGTGTTGGAAGCGATGAATGCCCGTCTAGAGAGCACAGTGACACATGAGTACCTTCAGTGTAACTGAGGCGAGCATTAATCAGTACCTCTGCACAGCCTGAAGTGACTTTTGTGATAATAAAAAAGGAATTTTTCCCCAAAATGTATGTCAAAAATGTGTGTTGCAAGTATTTCTCTGGAAAGAAACAGTTTTTGATGAAAGCATTTTCTTTTTGTATGAAATGATACATTTTCTGATTTGACACACAGCATGTCAGTTCTGCAGTGGTTAGGAAAATATACCACTTATAACTCAAAAAATGAGTGGCAGTTGTAAATTATATCAAAGCCCATTACACAAAGAGAATGTTCTTCAAGGCTAGGTAATACCACATATATACATAAGGGTTATCAAAAACCCATTAAATTTGACCCTTTTAGGTTTTCCAGCTGAGATTAATTTCCCAACATAACATCCCCCTTTTACAGAAAACCTTCCTTTCTCAGAAGCTCTTGCTCTCATGGGACCTTTCCACCATTTCCCTGATAGCCAGAGGCTAACCAGCAATCCTTCACGATCTTGTAAGGCATTTCATTTAAATTTATATTGAGAAATTTATAGTCTTATTAAGTTGTCTTCCCCTGAGATTCATTTTGCTGTGTTTCATTGGTATGTCATTTTAAATAGGTGTCATTTAAAAGCTTGCCCCATATTTTTACGGGCTACACTACAATCGAATGAGGTTAAATCAAGACTTGAATGTTTCCATGTGGTCAGCCAAAGAAGACATTTTTCAATACTTTGGTTTTGCATTACTTATTCACATGTTCTGCCTGAAGTTCCTGTGATTGCTCAAGATGTGTAACTCTAAGTCTTATAATGAAGATAATGATTATAAATGATTAATGATTGTGCCCGTATTAAAAAACCACATAGTCAATGACTTAATAATTTAATATTTTAACAAGTATTTTTTTCATCTCAATATGGTCTACTTGGTCATTGAAACCGTATTTCTTGATCCTGGCAATTAGTTCAGGCATTTCTTTCCTCTTTTCCAAAGTCAGATGTTTCCTCGGAAATCTGCAGACCCACAAAGATCGGTGGCTCACCTCGGCTGTAATAGTGAGTTTTGAAACCCCCAAATCTACAGGGCCCTGCACAAATTGTCTTTTCTTTATATTCTGGTGAAAAAGATCAAGCTATTTTGGAACAACTGATATTCCTCAAATCTGACACTCCAAGAGTTTCCCTCTAAGGGGACTTTGGAAGCAGTTCAAAAAATATCACTTTACAATAGGGACCCTTAGCCAGTCATCTCAGTAACAAAACTGCCCAGAAGACGATGATGGTAATGACTGTATTCATTTCCTAGAGCTGCTGTAACAAAGCACCACAAACTAGGTGGCTTAAAACAGCAGAGATTTATTGTCTTACAGTTCTGGAAGCTAGAAGTTCAAAATCAAAATATCAGCAAGGCCATGCTCTCTCCTATGACTCTAGAAAGGAATTGTTCCTTGCCTCTTAGCTTCTGGAGGTGGCCAGCAACCCTTAGCTTTCCATAACTTGTAGCCACATAACTCCAATCCTCCAATTTCTCCCTCCTCTTTTCTTCCCATCTCCCTCCCTTTCTTGCTCTCTTTTTCTTTCTTTTTGTTTTCACTGAATCCTCCTGGGTTATCAGGAATGTAATGTTACTAGAAGAGGTTATATGTGAGTAAAGAAACAACTTACAAGAAATAGTTGGTGTAGGCAAAAGATGTGCTAACCTGGAAATAAAAGACTAAATAAATTTTGACATCAGGTAACTAGGTAGTATTGAGCACACCAATTAATCACTTTGGGACTGTTTTCTCATTTATAAAATAAAAAAAGGATTATTCAATTATAGGATATATAAAGCATGTATCCTTCTAGAACATATTTTAAGGTGATGCCAGCAGAAAAATAATGTTCATTTGAAAATTGCTAGTAAATTGCTAGTTATTAAGCCCATTTAATAAATTTCATATGTTCTTAAGTGATTATCTGTTCTGTTTTTGACCCAAAAATATATATCAAAATGAAAATTAGAAGATAAAACTCAGTAAATTGTGGAAAGAGTGGTGATCCCCAAACTAAAAAGTGTCATATTTAAAGTATACATAAATTAAATATTGGAAGATAACTCACTTATTTTAGATCTTATTATTCCAATCAGTGGTTTTGAATGTCTGTAAATCATTTGAGAATGTCTAAGGTCATTTTAAAGGTAACTTAAAGGTTTATTTACTTGTATTTTTAAAAATGAAATCAGTTGATCCAAAATTATCTTGTACCAATGTTTACAATTTTTTGAGTAAATATGGGTCTAAAAAGAGCACTCAGCAGAACTATATAGTCCATTAGGGGAACATATCTATTGAGGGCCTACTATATATCAGGATCTCTGTTAGGGGATTTGCATGCACAATCTTATTCAGCCTTTATCAAAGCTCCATAAATGCTAAGAGAATATTCCTAATATACAGGAGGAGAAACTGAGGCTTAAAGAGTTTAGTAACTTAATAAAAATCGCGTAGTGTAAAAAGGATTAAAGTGAACTACAAATTCTGGTATATCTGAATCCAAAACTAATTTTGTTTCCTTGATATGAAGGTGCCACCCCAGACAACAGTCGAAATGCACAAACCATACTTCTTGCCCTCAAGCCATTTGTAATGGCTTTTGTGAAAGTTATATGTGTAAAAAAGTTACTTTGAGCCAGCCCTGATAGCCTAGTGGTTAACGTTTGGTGCTTACTAATTTGGCAGCCCAGGTTTGCTTCCGGGTTGTGGAACCACACCATCTATCTGTCAGTTGCCATGCTGTGGTGGTGGCTCATATAGAAGAACTAGAACAACTTACAACTAAGATATACAACCATGTGCTGGGGCCTTCGGGAGGGGAAAAAAAAAAAAGAGGAAGATTGGCAACAGATGTTAGCTCAGGGTGAATATTTCCTTGCAAAAAAAAAAAAAAAATTAAAATGTCACTATCTTTCACTTTTCTCCATGTTATAATGCTACCATCCAAGTCACCATCCCCTCCATATGAACTGTTATAATAGGCTACTAAGCAGAGTTTCCTGACCAACCCTGTTCCTCTCCAATCCATTCCCTATAGAAACACCCACAGTGATATTTTCAAAAATGAGTATGATCACTGCAGTTCCTTGTTTTAAAAATCCTGCAATGACTGCTCAATGCTCTTGAATAAAACTCGACATGTGAGCCAGGCTTTCCTCTCCAATCTTGATGTACAACATACTCACACCACTTAAGCTGCATGAACTTTTTAGAGTTCAGTTCTTTCACACGTGCTGTTTTTTCACCTAGACAGTTCATTGCAGAATAACATCTACATATCTCCCAGGACTCAGCTTAAATGTCACTTGTGCAGACTAGGTTATTCTTATCCTTTATAACACTTATAATTCTTGGTTAATTTTGTATTTAACATCTATCTAATATCTAATTTTTTACTTAATATCCTTCCTAAATAGTAATCTTCTGATTAGTAAACCCATGAGTTGTGTCTGTTTTGTTTACTGCAGTATCCACTGTACTTGGAATAAAGCTGGTGCTCACTCACCCAACAAATTTTGTTGAATAGCTACTCTGTGCCAGGCATAATTTTAAATACTGGGAATATACTAGTGAACAAAATGGAGAAAAATTCCTGTATTCATAAAGCTTTCACCAGAGTGTACAAAAGAAAGATAGTACACAATAAACATAAGAATAAATATATAAATGTGTGGTATTTTAGAAGTTGATGAGCATTATGAAAATAGAGGATAGTGGGGATTGTGAGTTTAGGGGAAGAGTTGCAATGTTAAATAGATGGATAGGGTGGGCCTCACTGAGAAGGAAGTAAAGTGCTCAATAAATATTTTTTAAAAGAATGTGTGAACCTTAAGAAAGGACAGTTTAACAAATGCTCCAAAAGATGCACAATAATATCATGAGAATTTGTGGAAAAATAAATATATCAATAAGGGGTAAACTAGGAATGGTTTTATAAAGGAAGTGACAGAGCTAGGTGTTGAAGAATGTATAGGTATGAGGGATTGAGAGTAAACATGAATTATTAGGAAAGCCTTTCAGTAAAAAGAAACTTAACAAGCAAATATAAGAAAGTACAGAGATACTCAAGAACTAGTAAATTTGACTGGTATATAAGTGAGTACAGGAAAATACTCATAATACTTGTTGAAAAAGCACATTAGTACTTGATTCTTCAGAGCCTGAAGATTATAAAAAGACCAAGTTTAATCCTATAAGCAGTGAGAATGATTAGGCAATTATTTGGGACTGTTTATTTGTATGGTGTGTCAGTAAAGATTGGAGGTCCTAATGCCATTTAAGAAACTATTCAAATAACCCCAAAATGGTAATAATAATCTAGATCAGGGTAATGGCAATTTAACAGAAAGCAGAACTTCCATGTCTTACTATTGTGATAAAATTTAAAAAGTTAAGATGTGACTTCTAGATATTAATTCTGGGTGATTGTAACAAGGAAGATGCCAGTTACTAAGAGTGGACTGGGAATAAAGGTCTTATTTGTGGGAAAATGATGAATTTTGTTATGATTATAATAAATGTGACATGCCATTGTATTTTTGGGTCTTTACCTTCAGCATCCTGTAAAATCCATGCATGGAGCTTGAGGAAAGGATTGTGATATATACATTTGTTCATTACCTTTAACTATTATCTCTATGCAACTATGGGACTGATGGAATATCTCAGAGAGGAAATGTAAAGAGAAGAATAAAGACTTAAAACAAACCCTAAAGAACACAGATTGGATTTGGAAAAGAATGCTATAGCAAGGAGGAAGAGATGTCAGAGATGAATATGAAAAGGTAGTCCAAGAAATAAGAAAAGTAGAAATGTATAGACTATTAAAGCCAAGGGATGAAATGATGTTAAGAATAAGAGACAATTTAAATGCTACAGAAAAAGATAAGAACTAAATAATGGTCATTGATAATCTAGAGAGAATAAAGATACTGATAACTTTGAGTGGAGTATTTGTTGAAATATGGAATGGAGTGATAAGAATAGCCTTTTGTGTGTCCAGTGACATGGCCTAGTGGTTATGGTTGGCACTCTCCACTTTGGTGGCCTGGGTTTGCGGGTTCGGATCCCAGACACAGACCTACACCACACATCAGCCATGCTGTGTCAGTGACCCACATATAGAATAGAGGAAGAAGGGCACAATTGTTAGCTCAGAGCTAATCTTCCTCATCAAAAAAATAAATAAATAAATAAAAGAATAGCCTTTTGTGATGTATTAAGGACTGACTGGGTTAATATTTGAGAAGAAAGTAGAAGTAAGGACTACAGATGTCCTTTCAAGAACTTTGAAAATTGCATAAACACGAGATAATTATGTAGTTCATAGTAGGTAGTTGAATTCAGAGAAGTTATTTTCAATTTAATTTAGGGTAGAAGTTGTATTTATGAGGAGAGAGGAAGTAAAGGATAGGGAGAGAGAGAAAAGAGAAGTAATTTTCTTTTCTTCTTCTTTTTTTTTTTTTTTGTGAGGAAGACCAGCCCTGAGCTAACATCCGTCGCCAATCCTCCTCTTTTTTTGCTGAGGAAGACTGGCCCTGGGCTAACATCTGTGCCCATCTTCCTCTACTTTATATGGGACGCCACTGCAGCATGGCTGACAAGCAGTGCATCAGCGAGCGCCTGGGATCCGAACCCGTGAACCCCGGGCTGCCAAGCACAGAATAAACCGCTGTGCCACCAGGCGGCCCGAGAAGAAAGTAATTTTCTAGAGAAGAAAAGAAATAATGGAAATCTGATGTTAGGTGAAAGGATTATCTTTAAAAGGTGAGAGGTCATACCTGAGAGGAAAAGAAGACAAAAAGAGGAGAATGGAAGAGACGTTTAAAGATGAAACTTAGATAAAGTATTATGATAAGAAGTCAAGAAGACATGCAAGAGGATTGGCTACAGACAGATGTGTCCAGGAATGAAAGGGCCCTGAAGATCAAACAACACCAAGAAGCCAGGGAAACAATCAAGTGTCAGTAATTATTGAATCAAGCAATGATCAGAGGACAACGTAAACATATGTTTGGCACTGAGTAGGTTTGGCAAGTGGTCTCAAAGATCTGATATCAGGAAGTAGCATTCATGGTACTACCTAGTCAATGGAACACTGGAAGAAGGTAGAGAAACTTGTAGTTCCAGACAGACCACTCAAACACTAGTGAATGTGATGGGGGTCCATTTTCTAAAACTGGAGTAAAAAATGACCAGAACAGTGGCGTAGCAGTTTAGCTCGCGCTTGGCAGCCCGGGTTCCCCGGTTCAGATCCCGGGTGCCCGCTGATGCACTGCTTGTCAGCCATGCCGTGGCAGTGTCCCATATAAAGTAGAGGAAGATGGGCACGGATGTTAGCCCAGGGCCAGTCTTCCTCAGCAAAAAGAGGAGGATTAGCAATGGATGCTAGCTCAGGGCTGGTCTTCCTCACAAAAAAAAAAAACAAAAAAACAAAAAAGACCAGAACAAGGCTAGAATTCATTGACTGGAAACTGCAAGTTAGAAAACAGGAAGCATTGACTCTCACTTGTTTTTAAGACTCCTCATGGTTGAGACACTTATTTCCCTAGTGTGATAATAGGATTTTCCACCATGTCAATGATAGCATCTATAGCTACAATTTGTGATAAGGTAGTTCCATATGCAGAAATAGATGAAACTCAAGTGAATCAATGGGTTTATTACACCAAGCAACAGTGCAAATTTGATTGGCTTCAAATCCAAAGATTATGTTTTTTTGAAATTGTGTAGCAATAACCAGCAGCTTGACAATAGAAGCAAAGAAAACAGATAGTAGTAATTTCTCAAGTTTGATAATTATCAAGGGAGCATGACAGAAGTTAACATTGGAAATGTAGTACTAATTTATTGATGATAACACCTTTGAGAAGGCTAACCTTGGGGTCTTTTCTTGCTATCTATGTCAAAGACATGAGAAAAAAATTATGTAATAATAGAGTGCATTCAGTGATGGACTGGGGATATTGAGATTTAAGAGCATGCTGAAGGTTTAGGCCTGAAGGGAGTAATTCAGGAAATAGAAAAGACAAAAATAGAAAATGGCTCAAAGTGAAGATTTCCAGAATGCAAGATTTTGGTGGTAGAGAACATCTCAAATATGATATATTCCACTGTTATCAATCATTCAGTCATTCAACACATTGATATTCATCCCTACTATTAAATACCAGAATGCTGGGTATAGAGCAATACACAGAACAGAAAGAGTCTCTGTACTCATGGAGATTAAATTCTAAGGTGCAAAGATTGACAGTTAAAAAGAAACAATGAAACATAGAGATCAGATGATAAATTCTAGGGAGAAAAATACTGTAGACTAAGAGTTAAGGAGTTAGAATGGAATTGGAGGATGCTATCTCATGTTGGGTGAAGAGAGAAGGCCTTGCTGATATGGGAATAATTATGGGAAACCTGAGAAAAGGGAAGAGTGAACTGTTCGGAGAGAGAATATTTCAGAGAGAGGGAAGAGTATATTCAAGGGCCTAAGGCAGGACCTTACTCACTGTGTTCTCGGGACTGGAGTAGAGTAAATCGGAGGAAGAGATGTGGGAGAGAAATCCAGAGGGCTAGCTCATAAGAGGCCTTGTCAGCCACTTCTGACTAATGCTTCTTTGCCCAGTAAAATTTCTTTACTATGGAGAGTTTTGAGAAGACGGCTGAAATAATCTTTCATTTTAGAGTCACTGTTGCTTTTATGGGAAGAAATAAGAGTATAAGAGGGGAAACCAGTTAGAAAGTTATTGTAATAATCTAGATGAAAGATGATAGTGCTTTGGACCATGGCGGGTATGGTGAGAAGCCAGATATAATTTCAAACTTGTGCTAAAAAGTATGCTGATGGATTTTATGTGGGATTTGAGAGAGAGTAGTTAAGGATACCTCCAAGGTTTTGGGGTGGGCATTTGAAGGAAAGCAATATCCACATACTGAGTCTTTCAAAATTAAAACTCTAATCCTAGATTTAATTTTGAAAATTTCCTTGTGGATTAGTAACTTTCATATTTAATTAGCATCATTTTAGTTAAATTTCAGGAGGGAGTAGGAATAAATAAGTATGTTCAGTCCTCTCTGTTTAATGAAAGCTGCAATAATTCATTTTCTACATACTATCTACCTGGGACACGGGTGGAATTTATTTAGGTTATTCAGTTAATGCAAACAACAAGTTAATGATGCAAAATTTTCCAAGAAAAATGTTAATATTGGGTTTTACTCAAGTTATTTTAATTATCCCTGTCTAAATATGTCTTATGATAATGTTTAAAGTCATTTTTTCAAGGTAACTTTTTAAAACTCATCTCCCAGTTTTGTTTTGCTTGAATTTTTACCTCTAAGGTACACTGGAAGGAGAGCAGAAGAGGAAGAAAGAAGTCAATAAACAAATAAACAAGATAAGAGTTTAAGGAAGGATTAAGGACATGCCTTTGCATACGCATAAGTGTGTATATTTAGTGGCAGTTCTCATTTAGTGTCTGATCTACTGTTGATAGGGCTACTTTTATATACAATCAAAGAATGGAAGAAAACTGCAGTTCAAACTGTGTGTCCTGCAATGATGGATGACTATGTGTGCTCCAGCACTTCAGGGATGGATTAAGCTATTGGAAAAGCACTCAACATTGGCTAAAGACAGCAATATATGTGAAATTCTACAGTTAATGCATCATTAAATAATTTGCTGCAACTGATTTATTGGTGCAATATACTACACTGTGTCACGTAGTGCCATATAATAAATGATATCAAAAAATAACTCCCCAAACTTTTGTTATAATCGGTCTTTTGAGTTTAGCTAAGCACTTATCTGAGTACTGAAGGCATCCTATTTTCCCCTTGATAATACCCACAGTCTAATGGCTTTTGGCTATTGGCCTACATTTGCTGAATCCTGTAGTGTCAAGAAAATTATCTGATTTATAATAGAAGACTAAGAAAAATTTTCAGTATCACTGAAGGCAATAGCAATTGGTAGACTTTTCCTAGTTAGAGTGCTAAAAAAGGGATCTAACTATTTTTGCAGGAACACTAAAATCTAAGGAAACTGACCTTTAACTTGTAAATTTTTATTGGTTATTTGACAATTAGCTTTTGCTGCCATAACAAACCACCCAAATCATTTTGGTTTATTTAACTCAAGATTCTGTGGGTTAGCGATTTGGACTATGCTTAGCTGAGCAATACTCTGCTCATCAAATTGCCTTGTTTCTGGCTGGTGGATGACTGTTGACTGGGGGAATGGGGCTGGTCGATGGGGGGAGCGTTGCTGAGCCATATATCTCTCAACATCCAGCACGCTAGCTCAGGGTCGTTCACATGAAGATGGTCCCCAGGTTTCCAGGGTAGCAACCAAGGACAAGCTTCATGCAAGGACCTTTCAAGTCTGCTCACATTGTGCTTATTAATTTGTCATCAGCCAGAGCAAGTCACAGGAGGGCACTCAAAGTTACATAGCAAGGGGATCTGGTTACAGGAAGTATGTATGAGTTTGCTAGAGCTGTCATAACCAAGTACCACAGACTGGGTAGCTTAATCAACAGAAATGTATTTCCTCACAGTTCTGGAGTCTAGAAATCTAAGACCAAGGTGTCAGCAAGGCTGGTTTCTTCTGATGCCCTCTCTCCTTGGCTAGTAGATGGCCATCTTCTTCCAGTGTCTTCACACGGTATTCCTTCTGTGTCCTAATCTCCTCTTATAAGGACAGCAGTCATATTAGTTTAGGGTCCACTGATTTGACCTCATTTTATCTTAATTACATATTTAAAGGCCTTTTCTTGAAATACAATCATATTCTGAGGTACTGGAAGTTAGGAATTCAATATGCGAATTTTGGAGGTACACAATTCAGCCCTTAACAGAGGGAAAGAACCTGTGGCAATATTTTTTTTCAGTTTACCATTATCCATCACTAATTGATCTAGGAAAACATATGTATAGCAGGCAACTGCTCATGACGATCTCAAGTTTCTGACTTGAGAATATCTCTTTAGCAACAGAATATTTCCAATGTTAGAGATTAAATTTTAGGTTAAGGCAGGGATTCTCAAACTCAGCACAACTGACATTTTGACCAAATAATTCTTTGTTGTCCTATGCAATGTAGAATGTTTACCAGCATCCTTGGTTTCTACTCACTAGAAACCAAGTAGCACCATTTCACCACTCATGACAAACAAAAATGTCTCCAGACACTGACAAATGTTCTCAAGGAGGTAAAAATTTCCCCAATTTGAGAATTACCGGGTTAAGAGAGAAATTCTAAGCAGGGGAAAAGTCATTTCTTACCCTAACATTTAACTTAATAGGAAGGAGGAAGACATGAACTTTTAGCATCTGCTATAATATTTTTCTAAAAATAAATTGATTTATCAGATTTTATATTTTCTACCTTCTAGAACAGAATGATGAAACTGAAAACATACACATGTTGAACCAGACTGAAGACCCTTGCTAAGATATGGGTTGGAATGCCACAATGAAATTTCCTTAGAGCATTGACCCCAAAACAAAGATTAGCTTCAATCTTTTAAGAATTTTCTTTTTTGCCTATTCAGGAAAAGAAGAACAAAAATATCGATGAGACATTAAAATATGACAATAGTTTTTAAAATAAGTAAATGAAAACATAAAAACCTTTCTTGACAACGAGTATAAATGAGTTGGTCTTCTCCTAGTAAAAGGAAAATATTTTTATTAAACATAAGAAATAAAATCTAATGATACAAATGGTAACACCTCTTTATTTGTATTGCATAGAGGATGAGCAAAATATATCATGCAAATACAAACAAAAATGGAGGAGGCAATACTAATCTCCGGCATAGTAGATCAAAATAAAAATTAGTTGATTATATAACAAAAGTGTTTTAACATAAAAATGTAAATTAAAATAAAAACAGATTAATATACCCTTATATGTAAAATCACGTCAATATATGCAAGTCAATTAATGTAGAATGTATCAAAAACTTAATTTTACTCTGAACTATTATCAGATAGTAGAAGTCAGTGAGTGACAGATAAGTAGATGAAAATTTATCAAGTACAGAATATTTGGATGATGTAAATAATATGACTGAATTGTGTTTGTATATATATAAATCAAGGTGTGGTTATAGATATCTAAAAGCTAGATAAAATGTTGCATCCTAAAATTAATGTACCTTTTCTTAATGCCTATAAAACATTATAAATTTATCCCATAATAAATGAAAATGATACAGGATTTACTGTCTGATCACAGTTTATTGATTTAGAAACTCATTACTAAAGAGTTTTAAAAGCAAACATTTAGTGTAGTATCAGTCTTATGAAGACTAGATGAGAAAAATTGCTATCTTGCAATAGCTCTGAAGACAAAAATAAGCCACGAAAATAAATAAATAAAATTCTGGGAAGTATCTCAGCTAAATAAAATATAATGGACCTGGAATGAGAAATACTTTTCCTCTGATCTTGCTAAGTATCATACTACAAAAAGTTGTATTAATTTTCAATTCTACTATGAATATATGAGAACATTTTGCTCTGCACCATTTGTGTTCAACTGCCACCATATATGTTAATCTTTCCTTGACTCCTTACTCCTTATGTACATTTGGCTGTAACCACTAAAAACTTCTATCTACAGCATTCTATTTGTGATGGCAAAATATTTCAAAATACTAACCACAATATTACCCTCTGTCCTTGTATTCATCAAATGCCTTCACTTCGGTACTAAAGATTTCTCAACATGATTTCCCAGTCTAAACAGCCAGACATGAATTATTATTCACTGCTCTGTGAGGAAAAGACATTTATGAGGCAGGAAAAAGGGAAAGAATTTCTTGATAATTAAAATTTAAAAGATATGCACCTAAGTATTGGACTTGAAGATTTGTATACGTCCTTGATCAGAACTTTTCCACTCTGTTCAGACCCCATTGACTATAGGAGGGAGTTAAAGGAAGGACCACACAATAGGAGTAGTATGATCAAGAAAACACAAGACTCTTCATGAGCAAACACAGTTTTTTGCCAGCACCCAAGAATTCCATGAAACCAGAGTTTTCAGCCAATGTCTTTCTCCATTAAGGATCAACACTTAACAACAGCCAGTGTGTTACATGGTCATTTGCTTTTTGGTGTCATTGACAATCCAAGACATTTGAAATCATCTGAGAATTAAAGATTGGGACCTATAAACCCAGAGAGATTTTGGTGATTTGGGAAGGCTCCGGCACCTGACTAAGATTGACTAGACGGAATATAGCCAGAAAAAAATGTGAAACACACTTCCACTATTATGTGCATTAGTCTCTGCTAATGTGTGAATTCCCTGTGGTTTACTTGTGTATTAGACTACCTTTCTTATCTAAAGATGCCTTACATCAGATTTGGCTAGATTGACATCTCATTGAGTTCAAAAACGTCAAGTTCAAGTACTTTATAGTGAGATCTATAATATTTAGACACTAGTTGTAAGTTAATCAAAGCTGGTATTTAATTGTGGAAGTCTGAGAATAATTCTAAATTCTTGGCCCAGAAATGGATCAGATGACCTCAACACAGGTATGTAACAGGGAATTGTGCCTAAAGAACCAGCTCCTGCACCTCCATGTGAAACTAAAAGGGATTGAAATATAAAGTGCCTAGAACACTGTCTAACCCGTACTTGTAAAAGTTTCTACTACTACTGTCAATGCTAGTTAGCCATAAAGTAACATATTTCAAATGTGATTATATTAAATATCAACTAATAATGCTAGTAAAGAATAATGATAATAATATTATATCCCTAAAATTGAGTGGTATGAAGTATTAAAGAGAATGACGTGTAATTAATTATATTGATATGTCTATATCCAAAATACATTTTTAAATGATAAAAGAATTTTCAGTGCAGACATCCTGACAACATCCATATAGTGGTTATCATAAGACAAAAGAGCTAGTCTGGGGAGTCTGGTTGGGGTCATTTTTCAATACATATTTTTTTATTTTTAAAATAGTTATCATAACATTTATTACTTGTTTAATAATAAAATTTGCAAAGTAGTGATCTCATTAGTGCTGGCAAATACAATACTAGGTACTCATTTAATAGTACCTAAATCTGAAAGCAAAATCTAGATGAAAAACTTCCTCACGCATCAAGGCCTTTGAGAAGGTGTCAATGTTAGAACGGTATCTTTGGCAATATAATATGGATATTATACAAATTTATCTTGACACTGAAGCAATATACTTTTATTTTTAAATAAGAGCATGGAAGAGTAGGTGCCTTCTTCAAAGGCCTTGATCCTAAGGAAAACTGAGCCTTCAGATGGGGGCAGTGTGGTCTAAACCATCGTTTTAACCAAAAAAAGTTTATGGAAAACATGTATACAATTTCTCGGAGATCTTTAAAAATTCAGGTTCCTGGGACTCACCCCAGACCTGTTTGAGTTCATAGATGAAATTGAGGAAATTATATTTTTAGTAGCTCCACAGTACAGAATAAAATTTGAGAACCTGTGTTGTAAACTTTGTAGACTCGAGGACTAAGGTAAGAGAAGAAATGGAAAAGACTCACATAAGTCTTTATGATTATTATAGAGTTCTAAAAAAGTAACACTTGGGAAAAATATATAGTACCAATCTTTTACTGACTCTAGGTACTTATTAATTAAAATTAAGAAATAAGGCTAGTGGCTTCTTTTAGTTAAAAGTAATGACCTGCCTTAAATATTTTTTAATGAGACAATTACAATAAAAATAGGCAGCAAAAGTCTTCATAAAATACACTAACTTTAGTGGGATTTCCTTAAGAGTTCACTACTTATAATTTCTTTGGTTGTGGTATAATTGAGGTTTTAGATTTTTTGTTCATAGTCATAAAATTCTTTGAAATTATGAGAAAGAGTACTATGTATGGACATATTTAATATGGATGTCATGATTCCATCATTGTTGGTTGGCAAGATCTTTAACTATATGCATTTCAATGTTCTTTTACATTAGGCTTAGTAATTTTCATCATTCACTGTTTGTTTTATTTCCCTAAATGATACTCTGTGATTTTGTTATCCACTGATCGGTTTATAAATCATGTCTAAGAATCAACAACAACTGATAAAAATGATGAATCCGTAGTTCTTTTCATATAATCATGTTTTGGAATCACGTTTTCCACATTCTTTTTTGTTAGTTCTCATGTGTTATCTAGCTTTGGGATCTCGAGCATATTAGGCTTTTAGTCTTAAAAGTAATTGAAGGAATTTATTTTTGCCAACATAAAAGCTTTTGGTCCAATTTACTCATTTTGCATAATTTTATTGAAAAGCTGTTCTCCAATTCTGCCAATCTCAATCACTTTTGTTTAAAGCATCTGGTGTAACAGCTGTTGAAGTCTGTCTTTTGCTTGCCTCCTTCCTGAATTTCCTCCTCGTTCCCTCTGTTTCTATCACATCCCCTGATCATCAAGCCTAAGTATCTTTATCTTTTATCCTAAAATGACTCTTCTAAAATACTCTCAAGTACTATTCCTACTTGAATCAGATTGTGTTTTTTTTCTTCAAGAAATTATCATGATTTAATCACCAGGGTTAAAAAGAGTAATGGTCTACCACTTAAACTGATTATACATGCATATGTTTCTATGTGTATGTAATGATATATATAAATATATTTATATAAAATATATGTAATATACTTTATATAAATATACCTAATAAAAATATAAAATCGAGGGCAGGTTAATCACTTGATGTCACCTAATATTTTAGAAAGGTGTCATGAAATTTTGACTGTGTTCCTAGGAATTTTGAACTATATTCTTTCTTTATCAACTCCCCATTTTGCAATTTAATATTAAAAAGATTATAAGGATTTTGGTGAATTGAATATAATAAGTATTCCTGCTACTCTAAGAACTTTTCAGTACTATTTGATGATTATAAATATATATATTAAAAATAGTAAAATTATATATATATATATTTCTGTGTTTATATATAATTGTACCTTGATTTTCTATACATATAGCTTGAGTTGGATTTTTATCACTTTCCTCATCTCACAGTGTTCTAGCATTCATAGAAATTCAACTGACAAATACAGTGTCTTTTAGAGAAAAATGCTTTGTTTTGAATCTTCCATAATTTTTCATCAGTTAGGTCGTTCTTATTAGTCTTTGCCATCGCTTGCCTACAGCCACTAAATGAACATTTGGGCAGTTGCTAATGGCGAAAATATGACAGCTAAATTTGTGCCTTTAATACCAAAGATATTTGATTCGCTTCTATTGCTCCTCTTCATCTTGCCGGGTCAGTAATTAGTACAAAATCTGGGTCTTGTTGGTTTTGTCAATAGTTAAATATTTGGGTTTCAAATAACTCACCCGTTATGTAGAACAGAGTAGTAAATGTACAGCAAGGTTTTTATACACAGTGATATCAAATGATATCACTGGTGCAGCAGGAACCGTGTGTGTCTCTGTTTATGTTGGCAGAGAAATGATTTCTTTCTTACATGACTGATATTTATTACTTCCTCTAATTATCCACTGAAAATGTTCCTGACATGATACATCATGTCCAACACTTCTCATGAGCATGTGAAAACGAAGGCATGCAGAGGTTACAACATACAACAGACACAGCTTGACAGGAAATGCTAGAATGCTAAAAGTCAGCTGAAAACATGTTAAAGCTTCAAAAGATACACTACCCTTAACAAAAGCACTGTCTGTAAATGTGGCAAATGATTAGCAGCTGGCTTTTCAAAAGGCAGGAGCCAGACGGCAGGGCTCTTGAGCACATAAGCCAACAGCCCATAGGTAGCTCCATTTTATCAGGTTAATTGACAAAATTGTTTCTAATTAAATTAATTAAAGATGGGTTGGATTCCCCCCAAGGTGTGTCTGTAAAAGGATTGAACATTCTGTTGAAGGCAGTTACTTGAACTCATGTTCATGTTTAGTGAAGTTAAATACCTGTTTTCATTAACTGGGTTTGGAAAGAAAACATAAATCTGGAAGTGTTTGTTTCTTTTCTTCTCTTTTTCCTTTTTTCTTGACAACTTTTTTCAGTCCACTCTAGGACTAGGACACGTCTCTAAATAAAGCTGAAATTTAAAATTTACATATTGACACTTTTGAATATGTTACATATGTCAATTGAAGTAGGTCTATGGGTTTTGCGGACTTGATGCCTGTGAATCGGACTATCCATGAGCAGTCCTGAAGGACCACGACATGATTTTACATTTGTAATACTGCAGAGGTGACTACCCGAATCAGTCACCTAACGTACAGGGCCAAATAAATCACTCAGGATGCATTTACTCTACACACTACAAGCAAGCAGCATGTGATATGCAAGAAGTAAAATGGTGAGCAAAAATTGGTGTCTTCTCTGCTTTCAAGACATCACTGCCTAGAGGAAACCATCCTCATTGTATCTCTGCCATCATCTTGTATGCACTACCATTATGCAAATATGCTTTAAAAAGAAAGCTTCTTGTTGGTGATATTGATAGAAATAAAGAGAGTTCCAAGAAAGCAATGATGTATTTGAAGGTCTTGGAATACATTCTGAGTAACTATTTGTGTTGTGCTGTATTATTGTCGATACATCCAATTATCAATTTATTGGGGTGGTTTACAAATACTGTATTATGAAGCCAAGAGTGTGGGGTTGATGGGAGGAGGTCAGTGGTTGAGGAACAGAGGGATGAAAAGGTTGGGAAAATACTAAAAATAATTCACATTCTGGAAGAATTTCAGAGGATGTGCAGATTTCTATGGTGGCTTTTTACTCAATGTCCAAGCTAGCTTACCTATGTCAGCTTGTATGGTTAGCATTTTATATATATACATATAAATGAAATTATATATGAATCCAATTTACTTTTTTTCTATAGTCACCATGCTATACACTACATCCCCAGAATTTGTTAGTCTTATTAATAAGAATTTATAATCCCACTCAATTTTTAAAACATGTCCCTCATGACATCACAGCCTATAAACCACCACAACAGAGCTACTCAGGTGAGTTAAAGCAGGCAGAGAGAATCAGAGATCTAAACCTTGTCCTTCAGATTTGCCTCTGCAAGGTATCCCCTGGGCCTGCTGAACACGGATGGGAAACCATTGGCTTAAAAAACTCGGGAATGAGATGGCAGAACTCATCTTTTCCAACTTCTCCAGACCTTGTGTATCATGACTCCACATATTTCATGTGATCCACCCTCTTTTGTTCCGACCCGTGGTCCCATATCTTTTTCACATGTAACCACTGGCTATATTACCATCAACATAATTGTGCCTTGTAGGCTGTTTGCCTGGTTCTGATGTTCTATTCTGAATCACACTATTTTCTGATACCAGGCAAACTCTTTATTCTCCTTTCTCTAATGCATAGATTCTGTTTTTGCCTATGCTACCTACATAAAACAATGATAAAGACTAATAGAATGTAGATGTTGCATCCTTTTTTCATTAATTAAAGAGAGTTATAGGGCTTTCCAGATGCATTACCATTATGTACAATATGCTTTAAAATTAGGTTAGAATTTGATATTTAATTTTTCATTTTGAGATATTTGCCAAGAGGAAATTAAGAATGGTTGTAACCATATGTAATTTTAAAAACAAATTTTTTCACCATGCTTTTTTCCTACAACATGATGGAAATGATGTGCGCCATAGAGGCTAGAAGACATAAAAAGCAGAAATAGTATCTAAAATCATTTTGCATTTCTTTTCTATGTATAGTCTTTTCTGCTCGACACATTATGGTTTAGAATAAAGCAAAATCTTAGAAAACCTTGAGTGTCTTCAAATTCTTTCTTTACTTTATATAATAATATTTGTTGAGCACTTATCATGTGCTAGGGAAATATCAGTCAAAAAATAATCCTGTCTTGAGGTGATTTGAGTTTAGCGGAGGAGACAATCAATAAACAATAAACAAAAAATGGCAAATTAACTATTATGTTAGTTTTCTAATAGCGTTTTGGAAAAAAAAACGAGTATATGAAGTAAGGAGGTTCTGGAGGGCTTGTGGTAGGGAGCAGATTGCTGCACTAAGTAGGGTGTTTATGGTGGAACATATTGAGACTGAAGGGATATGCTATTAGATTATTATTTTGATATGATTTATCTGTATAAAATAAAAGGTAGAATATGTAAAGTTGTTCTCTAATCCAATATTAATGGAACTATTCTATATTTCCTTCGGTTTTACTATACTATGTTTAAGGTTCTACCTGGTTTTGGAGGAGCCTTCTAAATGGTGTTTCTTGTTTCTTGTTTATCTATCTATCTATTTTAAACCTAGATAAAATTCAAATACAACTTCCCATTACAAATGGAATATATTCAGGACTCCACTCAGGACAATGCGTTTTAACTAAAACATAGTTAGCCAATGCAACCATCTGTTTACATAGAAAAATCTGTGTTGGACACAAGAGAATTCCTTAAATAAGGATTAAAAGCCTAAAATAAAGTACTTCAAACAAGGAAAGAAATAACAGCTCAGATCTTATTTTAAACTATCTCTCTCTCTTTTTTTTTAACCCATAAAAGGCAGATAACCCTAGTTTATTGTTTTTCTTTTTGGAATCATCTTTCTATACATATAGTCAAATTCAGGCACTAGATTATCTTATAAATATTAATTTATAGTTAATTAGTCTTTTTATTGGAAAGAGTGCTGCAAATGTCTGGTCCGTCAAAGCATGCATACTAATTATAAGTAAATGCACCTTCACAATCTTCATAAGGAAATGATTGTTTAATCTTAGGACTGTCACTTCTTATTGGGATGGATGATGTCTGGCAGTTCAATGTCAAAACGAGTTGTCAGAAGGCAATACTTCAAAGGCTCTTAGGTTCTTAATTGACAAAACAATAAAACAGAGAGACAATCCACAGTTCAATGAATAGCCCCATTTATACAGAGTTTCCAACTCTTCCTTCTACACAGTTAGCAACTTTAAACTTGAATAGAGGAAATTCTAAATTATAGGCCAGGATTTGGGTCAAACCTCAGAAGTTCGTAAGTGCACATGTTAATGCGACCTTGCTTACATTTGAATTGTTTTAATTACCATGTAGCTTGGATGAAACTACAGTTTACTCACAATGTTTTGTTTCATTCTAGTTATTCTTGCCCTTCAGTAGTGTTGGAAAATATTTACAAAAATATCTGCTAGATAAAAGCGGCTATCTGTTCTCTTTTGAATCTTACCGTACACTACTAGGCACAGCACGGAGCTCTCCTTTCCTTGAATTACTAGATTTCTGAAAGGTACTAGGTAGAGCTCTGGAGGAAAATTAAGAAAAATATTTTAGCCTATGAACTAATAATGTCTTTAGACTTATAAAGCCAATACTAGAATGTGCTAGGCATTACAATAACTGTTTTACATGAATATTAACTCATTCAATCCTCACAGCAACATTGTAAGGAATGCACTACTATTATTCCTGATTTTTAGATGATAATACTGCTGCTTAGAAAGTTTACATTGATTGTTGTAAATTACAGAATATGAAAGTAGAAACTACAGATTTCAGCGTGAGTTGGCTTGTCACAGGATCCCAGAGTCTTAAACACAGAGCAATATTGATTTTAAATGTTAAATTATATAACTTTCCTTTTAGAGAATTTCTGGCATTCTTTCTATTCAAAGAGCTACTAAATTCTGGAAATTCTTCAAATGAGAAGTAAACTTCTTATGTAAAGTATAAAATTAGTAAGAATGTTTGGAAATTTCATAAAACAAATCAATGGTTACATGTACATGTGTAATTTCAAAGTGAAATTTCAATTGAAATTTCATACTTATTCTTTCCTTGATAATGATGTGCTTCACTTCTACTACATTTTTCACTCTTTCCTGTCGCTCTTCCTCTCACTCAATTTGCTCCAGTCACACTGGTCTACTTCTGCTTCCTACAAAAGACCAGGCATATTTTTCCCTTAGGCTCTGGACTGGAGACCTTAGTTTGCCTGTCTAGATCCTCTCTTTCTGTTTCGTCACCTTTCTCTGTGTTCTCTCAATGGTTTCCATGTTCTCTGGCTTTTGATGGTTCCAGCCAATGGGGATTATCAAGGGAGGATCAGGAAGAGGAGGGAGGGCAGAGATCCAAATGTTTTCACCCTGGCTCCTTCCCTGTGGGATCACTGCAGGTGGGCTGCGCTCCTCAACCAAAGACTTCCAGAGGTCCTGTGAGGCCATGATTTTCTACAGTACTTGTTTGGTCTTCCCTTAACTGTTATCCCCCCTCCTTCTGTTACTGGCCCTGGGACCCTGCACTCTTCCTGTGGCTTCCCTACACTCTGTCCACACACTTGTAGTCACTTTATTAAACTCCTCTTCAATTACCACTTTGAATGAACCGTGTATTCTCTACTAGGACTTTGATTGATACAGGGCATATGCACTCACTATTCTCTTTGCCAGGAGCACCTTTCTCTCAGATATCCACATGGCTAATCTTTCATTCCCTTCAAGTTATTCCGCAGATGTCACTTTCTCAATAAGGTCTATCCTGACATTTTTATTTAAAATTACAACCCCCCGCCCCTCGGCCGGCCCAGTGATATGGAGGTTAAGTTCCTGCTCTGCTTAGGTGGCCTGGGGTTCGCAGGTTCAGATGCCGGGCGTGGACAGATGCACAGCTTCTCAATCCATGCTGTGGCGGCGTCCCATATAAAATAGAGGAATATGGACACAGATGTTAGCCCAGGGCCAGTCTTCCTCAGCAAAAAAGAGGAGGATTGGCAGTGGATGTTAGCTCAGGGCTAGACTTCCTCAAAAATAAATAAATAAATAAATAAAATGAGAACCCCTACCCCTGTCCCAACATCCAGATTCCCCTTACCAAAATCTTTTGCCTTATAGCAAAGATCACCTTATAATAATCTACCTAATTTGTGTATTTATTTTGCTTATTGGCTTTCCTCATCATTAACATATAACAACCATGAAAGGAAGAACATTTGTCTGTTTAGTTAATTTATGTACCTCAAGTTCTAGCAGAGTGCCTGGCATGTAGTAAGCAATAAATAAATATTTGTTGAATGGATTTAACAATTTAATTCAGAGGAAGTAAGTTTGACAAAGGAGACAAGCATGGTATAGTGCTAAGAACATAGTCTTTGAAATCAGATATATCTTCTTTCAAACCACAGCTCAGCCATTTGCTGGCTCTGTGAAGTTAATTTAATCCTGCTGAAATTCAATCTCCTTCTCTCTAATATGGGCTAATAATACCTTGCAGAGCTCTTGGCGTTACAAGATGCCTGATACTCTATATCCGTAAATATCACTCTTTTGCCAAACCTTATTTAGTGGTGTTATAGTCTACCCATCTTACATTCAATCTAAAGAGTCGGGGCACGTGATTAAATACAAGTAGGATGACTAAAAATGCTTGTATTACTCTTCTTCTTCTCACCCTGCTGGTCTTCACTCTCCTCTTCATGTTGTGGGCCCTCCACACATTTGAGAAACAATTTATCATCATATGAGCTCCATTGCCCTTACTAGATTTCCTTCTCAAAAATGGAAAGAATAGCTTCTATATGATATCATATCATAGGAAAGACTTTGAGGGACTACGAATCTACTAATTCACTGAATTTTCATGACACTAAAAGAGGGAAAATAAAGAAATTAGGAGTTAGATTAGAATTCAAAAAAACTTGTTCTGAAAAAATCAAGTTAAAATTTACTGAGGCTCTTAGCTCACTAATGTTTTTCCTGTTTTGACTATTATTTTCTGGGATACAAATGCAAATCTCATTCTTGTCAAATAGATAGGAACTTTATATTATATAATGAAATTTTACTTCCCTGATTAATGCAATCAAACGAATTTTGATGGACAATTACATTTTTTTTTCTATTCAAATGTATCCTCTGTCTAAATCTTTTTGTGAACCAGGCAAATCTACGTCAAATGAACATCTTCACTCTGATGTCCTGTAAGCACCTCAAACTGAAAACATCCCAGATTGAATTTATCTTTTTCTCCCACAAACCTTCTCATCCCTTTTTGTTGTTTGACTGAATTGCGTAACTAGTCAGTTGCTAAAGCCTCCTTGCCCCCTCTTCGCTGGCTAAATCTTCTACATTGATTGTCAATCCCAGCAAATACTTATTGAGCAACTCCTAAATCCTATGATAAAATATTCCTGCCCTCAAGAAACTTACATTCTAGTGAAGTAAAAAGCTTATAAATATGTAAATCAATCATAAGCAAAATAATTTCAGATTATGATGACTCCAACAAAGAAAACAAGAGTGCTGTGACAGAGTATGAATATAGAGTAGATGAGGACCACTAAGGAAATGTCTCTCTGAGAAGATGACATCTAAAATGAAATGATCATTGTCAGGTAAAGTCAGCCATGCCAAGATCAGGGGACAGGGACTATTCCAGGAAAGAAAAGAGCTAATGTACATATACGTGTCTAGGCACATTCCCAGAACAGAAAGAAAATTAGTATTGATGGATCATTATGAGTGATGGATAACATATGAGATGAAGCCTGATATACTAGTAAGGGCAAGGTGAACTAAAGACTTTGTAAATTATGTCAAGACTTTGGCTTTTATTCTCAGTATGAGGATAAAACATTGAGGGAGCCACATCTGTTTTCCCTATAATTAACATCTTACATTAGTATAGTACACTGTTACAATTAAAGGACCAATATTAATACATTATAATTAATTAAAGTCCATGATTTTCCTCAGATTTCCTTATCTTTTACCTAATATCATTTTTCAGTACCAATATTCCATCAAGGATACCACACTGTACTTAGCTGATGTTTCTCAAAGCTAAGACTCTCGATTGTGACAGTTTCTCAAGCTTTTCTTGTTTTTGATGACCTTGACAGTTTTGAGGAGCCCAGTTCTAGCATTTTGCAGAATATCTCTTTATTGGGACTTGTCTGATGGTTTTCTCATAATTAAACTGGTCATGGATTTTGAGGATGAAGACCACATAGCAAAAGTGCCATTCTCATCATATTGTATCAAGAATACATACTATCAACATGACTTGTCGCTGTTGAAGGTGACCTTATCACCTGGTTGAGGTGATTGTGTGCTTAACACTTCTTGATGGCCAGCAATGGTGCTCTCTTCCCTTCAGACAGCAGTGAACCAGATAGGCGTGTATCCTGCCTGCACAGAACCTACTGTAGTCAAAAACTACAGGGGGCTCATTACAACATGTTGCCTCAAATAGATTACAGTTTGGAAGCATAACACAAGTTAAATATCAGCGCTTAATTTTTACGTATACTTGACCCTGAAATATTATATTGCATTAAAAAGTGTTTATTTGTCCTGTTGTTGAGAATGGACACACACTTAGAAACATTTTAATAGTTCCTTATTGGAATTAGCTTTATTATAAATAAACTTTTAAGTCCAAAATAGAATTTTTAAATCATTTGTAGAAAATAACTTATGTTCCTTTTTAATTTTTCTTCCTTTGGAATATGAACTAATATCATCAAAATAAAATAAAATATAAAATAAAATAAAAGGAAATTAGGATATCTCACAGATGTAACTAAGTGAATAAATCAGCATACTTCTATTTGTTTGATGTAGCAGACAATTACATTATTACACTTCATAGGATAAACCTAGTTAACAAATCATGCACATTGTTCCCTTAATTCTATTCAAAGGATCACACGGTTAGACTATATTCTTTGATAAGTATTTCCATTTGCAGACTCAGAAATCAGAATTGTACTTCTCTTCTGTTCATTTCTCTCCCCTCCCTAATGCTATTTAGATTAATAAGATAAACACCATTCTAAGTCATTTGCACTTGGCCAAAGTACGTGGAATGAAATTTTGTTCTTTCCATCCAATACAGTTCTTACTGCAAAGAGAAAAAAAGAGTAAAATGTGGAAAATAGGAAAAGATAGACACCTTAAGATGTCACTCTGATTCATATTATTTTTATATTCACTTTATTCTAATATACTAGAAAAACAAATGTTTATAATGTCTCATAACTTAAATTCTATCTTATTTTGCAAATGTCCTGAACTCCTTCTTTATTTATGTGAATATCATGTGCAGACTAATTTTATTTTTAAATTTGCAGCCCCAATTTTTTGTCTGAGTAGGCCACAAAATATTTTTTTGTATTTATAGATTTCATTTATTTATGGTGTTTTTTCAAGCTTTAGTATTATTCTTGTAACTAATGAAGATTACTTTCAAAGCAGTAGAATTGTCCTAAATATATCATCTACAATTTTCAGTCATCCCAGTTAGCTGCTAAATAGAAAAAATAAATAAAAGGTACGAAAAGATTAATTACTCATATATTCTATTATTGCAGCAAGTGAAATAAATTAGACTGATCAAAAAACATTGAGTCTAGTGTAGAGAAGTTTGGAGTTGCACAGACATGAGTTTGCTTACTCGCTCTACCACTTATTACCTGTGCTTTGCCCTTGACAAGGTAATCTTTCTTAACTTCAGTTCAAAATATATAAAATAGGGATGGATAATTTTTATAACAACAAAATTTTAAAAATATAGGAAAACTTGGTTGGGATATATCCAGAGTATTAATCTGCATGCTTTTCACTTCCTCTTGGTCTCACTTAAAAAAAAAAAAGGTACCTCTTCTTTTTTTACTTTGCATAGTTAGACTTCAGCCATGTGTTACAAAGGTAGACACAAGGGCTATGTATACTGCACTAGTCAAACAGATTCACGTGCATTTTTTGTGTGTGTGCATATGAGGAAGACTGGCTCTGAGCTACCATCTGTTGCCAATCCTTCTCTTTTTGCTGGGGGAAGATTGGCCCTGGGCTAATACATGTGCCCATCTTCCTCTACTTTATATGTGGGACGCCTGCCACAGCATGGCTAGATAAGCGATGCATAGGTTCACGCCCGGGATCCGAACCCACAAACCCCGGCCCCCAAAGCAGAGTGCAAGAACTTAACCATGACATCACCAGGCCAGCCCCAACATGCATGTTTTTAAAAGGAGTAGAAATTAGATAAATGTTATACTTGAGGAAGTAATAGGAAAGAAGAAGAAATAACACCAGGGCCTTGGAAATTCAGATTGTATAGAACTGGAGAGAAAAATACTGAGCCCTTTCACTTTGGTAGGCAAGATCGGTGGGAGACCAGATGTGGAGGGATAGGTCAAAATACTATGAATCCATGTGGAAAAAAACTCAGGGCCCATATGCACATTTTGTTACCATCCTCTGGCCAGCACCCAACCTACTGCCCACTGATCGTTAAGCTTGCAGTAATTTTTGCCTTGTTCAATCTGGGAGATTTTGTTCAGTGCATAAATAATTTAATGAATCCTCAAAGCCAACAGAATAGAGGTTGAGAAGACTTGGACATTCTTTTGTATAATAGTATGCAAAGGGAAAGCTTAGCCCCAAAAGATAGGAACAAGGCAGAATCTATTTGAATTTGCTTCTAATCTAGGCTGCTGTAGAATAGAGATGTGTTTCTCAGATGATCTGTAAGAAAGGACCAGTTTCCTTTTTCCAATATGTTAAAAACTGATAACTTGTAGAATTTAGTAAAAACAAACTGTAATTACGCCCTTATAGCCCAAAGTAGAAGTTATTGTAGGTTTTAAAGTATCAAGATACATGTTGTCCCTACCGTGGCATATTAAAAAGAAAACAACCAGGTATTTATCTATTTATTTAAAAGTATAATAGAAATATTTGTTCATCAATTTGTTAACAAAGAGAAATCAAACTGGTAAAATTTAGAATAATTTTGAGAGCACTCTAGTACCATTAATTATGATGCAGTTAATTATCAAGGAACTTTATTATGTAATTTTCAGAGATAGTAGACTATTATACAGGCTTAAGACATATTGTGTAAATTTTTGAAGGAGATTTTCAGATTTAAAGGACTGGTTGAAAGATATATAAGGTTAATTTTTAGCCTCATAAAAAGCAGCATAAAATTAGGAAGTTAAAATTCCCCATTGTAATAAGAGTTTTGAAAGGTTTCTTCTTACTGAAAATTATAAATGCATTTTAGAAATGAAAAATTTTCCAATATGTAGACTTCTGAGGAAATAGCTTTTCAAATAGATAGCTTAATCTCCCTTCTCATTGTATTAGCAGATTTGTGGGTATACACGATCTTTGTCACATCATGTCATGGGAAGGGGATTCATAACCACAGTGATACAATGACATTTCCTTAGTTTAGTTTAGTTCAATTTGGCAGGATAATTTTTAGTTTATTTCAAGGTTATCACTTGAGTAAATGAAAAAATCTTGCCAGTTTATTCACCCTCCTATTTTATGTGCTTTCCTTGTAAAACAAAATAATTCTGTGTGGTTGGTTCTTTATTAAATCACATTTGCCTTGCTGGATTGTGAAGGAGCTTGTAACAATTCAGGCTTTGGGAAGTATATTTGATTGATAGATGTCCACTTTTATTGAGGAACGTGCTTGGGTGTTTTAATCAGCAAAGGTTTAGAATATCAGGGAAAAGGCTGTTTTTGAAACATAGCTGACTGTAAGGCAGCAACAGAAGTTTATTACCAGGACTTAGAACTCATGGGTGCACTGATGTATTTACTAAGCAAAATAAGATAAATTGTAGAAACATCAAAATTGGGTTGATTTCTGAGTTTGATGTGCTGAAACATCTTGGGTTTTTAAGCAGTTCATACCCGAAGGTGAGTCAACAGAAATGTCAGGTAAATTATACCATTATTTGTTCATGGAGACCCCTGAGGAAAATCTGTTGTTCTTACTGTGATGTACTAAGTAGCACAATTTAACACTAGTAGCACTATTTAACAATGGATAGAAATATGCTGTTAGACTTTAGATTTTACTCTCCCAGCATCTCTTATAAATGGCACTAAATGTGTTGTTCTTTGTTGACACTCCTTAGCTAAGGAGAAGCTAATTTTTAGAGCTAACTCTGAAACAGGGATACTCTACTATGTGTTTCATTCTCCTTGATCCAGAATAAGGTGTATATTTGCTCTGAATGTAATTTAATGTGATTTTTTTTTCCCTTAGGTATATGCTTCCTTCTAGTGGTTTTAAACCTTAGGATGTTGACAACCTAGAAGAAATGGATAAATTCCTGGAAACATATAACCTTCCAAGACTGAATCATGAAGAAGTAGAAAATCTGAATAAACCTATTACTAGTAAGAAGATTCAGTAATCAGTAATAAGAAACCTCCCAACAAACAAAAGCCCAGGGCCAGAAGGCTTCACTGGTGAATTCTACCAAACATTCGAAGAAAAATAATACCCGTCCTTCTTAAACTCTTCCAAAAAACAGAAGAGAAAGAAACACATCCAAACTCATTTTATGAGGCCAGCATTACCCTGATACCAAACCTGACAAGGACGTCACAAGAAAAGAAAATTACAGGCCAATAACCCTGACAAACATAAAGGCAAAATTCTCAACAAAATATTAACAAACTAAATTCAACAACACATTAAAAGGATGCTACAACGATGATCAAGTGAGATTTATTCCAGGATGCAAGGATGGTTCAACATCTGCAAATAAATCAATATAACACATCACATTAACAAAATGAAGGATAAAAATCATCTGATCATCTTGACAGACGCTGGAAAAGCATTTGACAAAATTCAACATGTATTTATGATAAAAACTCTCAACAAAATGGGTATAGAGGGAACATACCTCAAAATAATAAAGGCCATATATGACAAGCCCACAGCTAACATCATACTCAATGATAAATAGCCGAGAGCTTTCCCTTAATAAGAAAAAGACAAGGATGCCCACTCTTACCGCTGTTATTCAACATAGTATTGGAAGTCCTAGACAGACCAATTAGGCAAGAAAAAGAAATAAAAGGCATCCAAATTGGAAAGGAAGAAGTAAAATTGTCACTGTTTGCAAAGGACTTGATATTGTATGTAGAAAAGCCTAAAAACTCCACAAAAAACTATTAACACTAATAAATTCAGTAAAGTGGCAGGATACAAAATCAATGTACAAAAATTTGTACATTGTACATCAAAAAGAATAAAATACCTAGGGATAAATTTAACCAAGGAGGTGAAAGACTTGTACACTGAAAACTATAAGATATTGATGAAAGAAATTGAAGACACATATATATGGAAATATATCCTATGTTTATGGATTGGAAGAATTCATATTGTTAAAATGTCCATACTACCCAAAGCAATCTACAGATTCAATGTAATGCCTATCAAAATTCCAATGGCATCTTACACAACAATAGAACAATCAATCCTAAAATTTGTATGGAACCATAAAAGACCCTAAATAACCAAAGGAAACTTGAGAAAGAACAAAGTTGGAGGCATTGTGCTCCCTGATTCCAAACCATTTACAAAGCTGTAGTAATCAAAACAGTATGGTGTTGGCATAAAAACAGACAGACAGATCAATGGAACAGAATTGAGAACCCAGAAATAGACCCACAAATATATGATCCATTAATTTATGACAAAGGAGCCGAGAATACACAATGGGAAAAGGACAGTCTCTTCAGTAAATGGTGCTGGGAAAACTAGACAGCCACATGCAAAAGAATGAAACTAGATCACTATCTTCCACAATACACAAAAATTAACTCAAAATGGACTAAAGACTTGAATGTAAGACCTGAAACCACAAAACTCCTAGAAGAAAATGTAGGTGGTAAGTGCCTTAGCATTGATCTCGGTGACATCTGTTAGGACTTGGCACAAAAAGCAAAAGCAACCGAAGTAAAAATAAACAAGTGGGATTACATCAAATTAAAAAGCTTCTGCACAGCAAAGGAAACCATTAACAAAATGAAATGGCAACCTACCAAATGGGAGAAAATATTTGCAAATCATATATCTAATAAGTGGCTAATATCCAAAATATATAAAAAACTCATACAACTCAATAGTAAACAAACAATCCAATTAAAATATGGGCAGAGGATCTGAATAGACATTTTTCCAAAGAAGCCATACAGATGGCCAAGAGGTACATGAAAAGGCACTCAATATCACTAATCCTCAGGGAAATGCAAATCAAATCCATGATGAGATATCACCTGACACCTGTTAGAATGGCTGTTATCAAAAAGACAGCAAATAAGTATTGGCGAGGATGTGGAGAAAAGGAAACCCTTGTGCACTGTTGATGGGAATGTAAATCGGTGCGATCGCTATGGAAAACAGTATGGAAGTTCCTCAAAAAATCAGTTCTGGGCACCTGCTCCCACCACTGCTCACCTTCTGCCCCAGAGAGCTGCAATTCTACTAACTTTCATTGTTAGGGGGAAAAGGCAATTAACACCATTTTCCAAGTTGCAAATTTTAAGTCACAGCATCAAAAATAGACACATCTGTATCTCCTATCTCGCCAGAAGCATGTTTGATGTTCCCAAATAGCCACTGCATGGCTGCCAGGAGGGGATGGCAACAGCTGCTTGTTTCAAGAGCCCACGGGCAGCGAGCCCCTCCATACGCAGGGCACCGAACAAGTACTGGCAGGAAGGTGGAAAGGAGCTGGTCAGAGACAAAGGTAGGGAGCTGGACCAGTATGCGTGCTCCCCGGAGGGAGGCAACACGGTGTCATGGTAACAAACAGAGGCAGGAATATTCCTCCTTATCGACCATGGACTCTTGGCAAGTCACCCTCTCTGAGCCTCAGTTTCCTCACCTTCGTCAGCGGCATCAGGACCCGTTTCTGAAGCCTCGCGCCAGGGCTCATGGGTCTCCTGCTTCTGCCTCTCCTCCAGTAGCTGACTGTAGACCTGGCAGACCTCCTCCTGGAGCTGCTGCCTGAACTTCTGCAGGCCCCGGGGGCTGCTAGTGATGGAGCTGTTCCTGCGCAGGGCAAGGTCTTTCTGCTGCAGTTCGACAATGAAACTGGAAAGGTCGTCTTCCGGGTCCTAACGTTCAAGCCCGTGGTCTGGTCCAGTCTCTTCCAGCTTTGCAGCTTCTCCAGCAGCCTCTTCTCCAGCTCCAGGTCAGCCAGATTTTCCTGCCTCTTCTCCTGACACCCCTGCCGTCCGTCCAGTTCTTCCCTGAGCAGCCCGTTCCTCTCTCGCATCTCTGCAGGTACGTGTTCTCCTCCCTCAGATGCTTCAGCTCCCTCTCCGTCTTGGGCAGCCGCACCAGTTCAAACTTTATGTTCTTCAAATCACAGCATCCTGCTCCTGCAGGGACAACTTCTGCTTCAAATCTTTAATCTTCTGTTCCTGGTTTGCCCTCACCTCTTGGCTGGCCTGGAGTTCCTGAGTTTTCTGATTAGCTTCCTGCCATTTTTGTGTGTGTGTGCTGCTACCCCGGCTCCTGCTTCTCAGACTCCAGGCTCTTCATCTGCATCTCCTGGCTCACCACACTCAACTGCAAGTCCCAGGTCCTCCCCTTTAACGAACTAAAGGTCTCATAGGCTTTGGCCGGTGGTCCCCCTCCCGCAGCTTCTTGCTGACTGCATCCAGGCTCTGCTTACACAACCTGTTGTGCTCCGGCTGCTCCCTCATCATCTCCTCCACCTGGGCCTCCCGCTCCTGAAGCTGCCGGATGTGTGTCAGAGGCTCTTTGTTGAGGTCAACCTCACGCTTGTATCCCTGGCACTGGTGCTGGCCGCGAGCTCCAGCTCCACTCAAGCCCTCTTGTGACTCAGTTCCATCTGTAGCTTTTCCCGCTCCGCCTGAGTGAGGTGAGACTGAACGCATCTGCTCTGCTGGTTCTGCATCTGCGGAGAACCTGGGGCAGAGGTAGAAACATCCAGTCCAGATCCTCCCTCCACTCACTCAGAAATGAAGTTGTTCAAAGACCGGTGGTTAGGATGGTGGTGTTTTCCCCTAGGTCTTCCATGGCTGCTTCCCTTCTTGTCGCCCCACCCCCTTCCTCCCTCCCTCCCTCCCTTCCTTTCATTTGTCCTTCCTTCCTGCTTTCCATTCTTCCTTCCTTCCTCCCTCCCTTCCTTCCTTTCATTTGTCCTTCCTTCCTTCTTTCCATTCTTCCTTCCTTCCTCCCTCCCTTCCTTCCTTCCTCCCTCCCTTCCTTCTTTTCTCCCTCCTTTCCTTCCTTCATTCTTTCCTCCCTTCCTTCCTTCCATCTTTTCCTCCTTTCCTTCTCTCTTTTTTTCTTTTTGTCGTATACTAAAGGTAACATCGTCATACTGACTTTCCAATCTCAGTTCTTCCTTTCCTCAGCCCCATGAAGAGGACTTCTAAGGTGCTGCTAATTTTCTGTTTCTTAATATGAGTGCTAGTTACATTTGTGAAAATTCACGAAAGTATAAAGTTGTCATTTGTAATTTTTCTCTATGTAAAATTTCAACTGAATATTTTTAAAATGGGCTATATTTTATCTCTATTGAACATCCAAGCTTTATGTACTTTTTGCTACTAATTCTAAAATTCCCTCACCACCTCTTTACAACACATCTGTTATTTCTGAAGGCCAAGCTTGTGTTCTCCCATTCAGATCAATGACTATGTTCTCAAATGTTATCCTTCTTATACTCCACTATTAATTTTGTTTTTGGTATCGTTGTAGTTGTTATTTAAGTTTTTTATTAACAGTTGCTTACAGTTTAACATTTGAAAATAGTTTTTAAAGTTATATTGCAAATTAAAAATGTTCTCAAAAAATTGCAGCTTGTTCAACTTAATGGTATATGAGAACATGTGAAAATCTTTAAAGGTGCCTTAAAAAAATCAAAACAGGGCCAGCCCTGATGGCCTAGTGGTTAAGTTCAGCACACTCCACTTCTGTGGCCCAGTTTGGTTCCTGGGCACGGAACTACACTACTCGTCTGTTAGTGGCCATGCTGTGGTGGTGGCTCGCATACAAAAAGAGGAAGATTGGCAGCTGATGTTAGCTCAGGGTGAATCTTCCTCAGCAAAAAAAAAAAAAAAAAAAAATCCAGACAAAAAAATTATCAAAAAGGGACATTATTTTATAAATATAACAACAACAAACTCCTCCTGCTACATGGATAATGCAGACAGTTCTAGTTATCTAGTCCAGGAGCACACAGCAAGTACTTAAAAAGTTTTCAGTTCAATTCTTTTGTTCATCTTCTCTCTTCCTTCATCCCTCCCTCCCTCCCTCCCTCTCTCTCTTTTTTCCTCTCTCTCTTTTCCTTCTCTATTGCTCTCTTTCTTTCAATATAAGAAATGGAATCAGATTCAGGTTAGATGTACTTCCATCAGGAAGTACAAATTAGCTAGTTGTCTTTGTTTTTATGGTGCTAGTGGCTATTGATTATTACCTAAATTCAGGATTTCATTAGGAGTTTGAAAAATGGTATTTTTCTTTGTTTATTAGCTGCAATATTTCCATAGAGACAGCCATCTTGTCAATAACTATTTGGTTACCTGTGGTATAATTATCAAGATAAATGTCTGATAATTTTCTTTCATTCACCAGTTTTCAAATAGCAAGTTAGTTCTAGATATCTTCCAAATGAGATGAATGGAAATTTAAAAAAATAGTTTCGTATTTTGATAAGCTCATGGAATTACATATATTGTGTTTTTACATTGTAGTGGTTATTCTTGTTAATGCTCAAATTTTTCCACCTTTGACCTGTGGGAGCCTTTACAAGGGAGTTGATGATGCAACTCTGGCAGTCTTTGGTAGTATCTTTGCTTTCACGTATGGCAACATATTCTCTACATTTCCTAGATTCACCAATTGTTAGCATTTTGTGACTTTTGTTTTAACTATTTCTCTACTTATCTATCTATCTGGATTGATATATATGAATTTATACAATATATTTTATTTATTAATATTATTTTGCTAAAACATTTGAGAGTAAATTGAGGAAATCATGATCCTTTGTAATCTAAGTACATCATCATGCATCTCTTAGGAACACGAACCACACTAGAAATATCAAATTTAAAATAATGATGAAATACTGTCTAAATTATGTCCCATTTTCGACATTTGCTGATTCAGTTATTCTAATTTGTCCTGCATAGCGATTTTTTTCTAATCTAGAATCCAATCCAGAATTATTGATTTAGTTGTGATATCTAAGAAATATTATGTTTTAAAGATGTGCATCATGAATTCAAAACAATATTTCCAATTCTAATTTAGCATTTCAGGGTTTTTTTGTTTTTGTTTTTTTTTTACCTAATATCTTAAATCTTACATCTGTAGAATTTGTCACCTACATAGAAAATTTGGTTCCCAAGATAACAAAATGATGACTCATTTGCACTCACTTTTTTCTTTTGATGGCAAGTGATTTTAATTTTCTTATTTTTGTCATATTTTATTATTATTTTAAGATTTATCAAACCGACTGAAAAGTTTCAAAGATAGTAACCTTTACAAATTTGTACATTTTAAATATTTTCTGACATCTGAGCTCTTTCTATCTCCTTTAGTTCACATCCTATTGCTATAATTTCATGTCAATTACTTCTAGTTGAATAACAAAACTGGATGAAGTTAGAGTTGCTAGGGCAGCATTTAATCAGTAATCCCCTGTACAGCCACAGAGCAGATGTATTTTGCTTGTCTGGTGGATCTCATGCTAATGTCTTTTTGCCCTCTTGTGAATTAAGACAGCGCTTCTTAAGCCTGACATGTATACAAATCATCTAGGAATCTTGTTAAAATGCAGATTCTGATTTAGTGGGTCTTAGGTGGGGCCTGAGTGTTCTGCATCTCTAACAAGGTCCTAGGAGATGCTGATGAAGCTGACGCCTGGATTACCTTTGAGTAGCAAGAGTTTAGGGTTTTCGGGGCTAAAGAATTTTTTCAGATGATTGATGTGCTACATGTTTTCTCTTTGTCATGTTGTAATTTTGAGTTTTGTGGATTTCTGGGTAGATAATTGATGTAGCAATACCAAAATTGAGGTGGCTGTTTTTCCTGGGTTTCATTTTCTCCATTTTCCTCATCTTCTTTATTGATGCCCTCTCTAGGCTGTCATTGGTGAAGAGGCTGTCTGCAGAGTGGTTGTCTGCAGCCTTAGTGCACATTTTGTCTAACTGGTCTACTTCCTTTACCTTAACCATGGTTGTCAGCACTGTCCATTACTGTCCAGGGAAGCTTAATATGTCATGATTGGGGGTCATAGTGACTACATATCTAGTAAGGTGACAATCACAACCATCTGCAGTAAGAATGGCATTATTGGGTTACTTTCCAGGAGCAACCTAGATTTGAATTTACGTTTTCCTCATTCTCACTATGTTGATGGTGCTGTTGCTAATTTGGGATGGTTAACACCCATGATGGTTATGATCTGCTGCATATTTACTGCCTTGAACTGGAATACCATCTGTATCATTAGCTGCTGCTGTACCTAATAACCTTTCAACAACATCAAACTACATAGTTTCTCTGCCTGCTATACCACAAAGTTGATTCCTGATTTACCTTCTTTATGACAGTCTTCTGCACAATACATACATGTCATTCAATTATATCTTAAATATATATAATTTTTGGCTGGGAAAGGTTCATCCTGAGCTAACATCTGTTGCCAATCTGCCTCTCTTTCTTTTTTTTTCCCTCCCCAAAGCCGCAGTACATAGTTGTGTATTCCAGTGGTAAGTCCCTCTAGTTCTTCTACATGAGCAGCTGCCACAGCATGGCTACTGACAGATGAGCGGTGTGGTTCTGTGCCCGGAAACCAAACCCAGGTCACCAAAGCAGAGTGTACCAAACTTTAACCACTAGGCCATCAGGCTGTCTCTTAAATATTTTTTTTACAGTAGATGCCACGGAAGATGTCATGAATTTGAGGTCATTGAACTGCTGCATCCTATGCACCTCACCTCTGCCTGTGGTGCCAGGCTTGGTTTTCTGAAATTGGAGGATACCCAGTGCTGAGTGGCAACTGGGTCCCTTCCTCACTGCTCAGCCACCGAGGTGATGACTAAGACCTGCTGCCATGCCTCCAGTTCTTCCTAATGGTAGTGTTGACCAGGCCAATGGTGGTGGATCTGCTAAGTGCTTTTTTGGACTCACTCCTCACTCCCAGAGCCAATCAGACTCAACCTTACTTTTCTGATCTGCAACAACAAGATAAGCATGTCTACTTCACAGGAGAAGTAAAAAATATATATGCAAAGTCCATAACATAAAGCAAACACACAAAATACTTGCCCAAAAAAAAGGGAGAATTTTTGAAAATGTTTACTGAAAATTTTCATGAATTTAGACAAACAAGGTTGTGACGTTAGATAAGTTTCTTAATACCTAGTGATCAGTTTCCTCATCTATAAAATAGTCGAAAAACAATTCATAGTTTTCAGAGTAAAGCTGATGTTAACACTATCCTTTAGTTATCAGGACCCCTAAGCATGTGAAGGTAAGTTAACACGGAAAAACGTGGTCATGACTTGCATCTCTTGAGAGATTTTATTTCCTCTAAGAGCCTAGGATTATAAGGAAGAAAGACATATTTATGTTCTTTTCTTCTTTAAAAAATGTTTTTTAAGAAGTATTTTTCTCCAGTGCAGTATTTCACAACCTTGTCCCAGATTCATTTGCCTCTCATATCACAAGGTTTCACGTGTTAAGAGAGATGGTTGGGAAGCAGTATTAGGTGAGACACAAAGAATATGCCAACTTTGCCCTACAATTTGGAAGTGTTCGTTCTTAAGGTGTTGCCCTTATTTCTTCTCATTTTTAGCTCCAGGTACCTTGTGATATTTAACACCCTCCACATGCACAGAGAAGGACGTCTCTTCTAATGGAAGTGGAACAAAGGAGAAAAAGCTGAATGTAAGTTTATATGTGGCTGTTGAGATATTTGTAAGCGTTCTTGTACTTATTCTCTTCTATGTTCTCTGAAGACCTTGGGATATAAAGTCATCTATGCTGAATGAAGTCCCAAGAAGTTCCAGAGAAGATTTTAAGGTAATGTATATTCACTTTTGAATATACAGAGAGAGTCTATATAAACAATTTGTGGCGTTAAATATCCTGGACCTTACGTAATAATAACAGAATAAACAGTTGCTGTAAAAACATCTGACAGGTGAAAATACCTCCAATGGTAAGATTTAAGTTCCCCTCTTGTAAAGTTCATTCTGTGGTAATAGGCTTTGGGAAAGTTTCAGTGTTTGTGATGAAGGTGAGTTGAAAGTTTAAAATAAATCATCTATGTGTAGAGCAACTGGTTAGAAAAAAGTTTGTACCTAGGTAGTACCCAGTGATAGAGGTAGTTTCAAAAATGATTAAAAGAGTGTTCCATTAAAGGTGCCCATAACTACATGATCTCTTTGAGGCGAACGTTCATGTGGCTAAGCCCATGTTCCTGCCATCAGAGAAAATATGATGGAAAAAAGAAGTTCTAAAAGTGATCATAGAAAAATAGATTTTTCTCCCTTCAGAAGAATGTTTTTGAGGTGCTCCTTTTTGATAATGAATGATGCTGCATTCAGTAAAAGCGCCCCGCTGTGGTCTTCCCAGCTTTGCCTCTTTAGTTTTCCAACTAACGTTAGTCTAGCGACAGCACTGGATCCCCTTCTTGCCCTGTTAGTTCACAACGGCAGCTGAAATTCCTCAGGCCAATTTGTGTATTTAATACCTTAGATTACAAGGCGGTTTCTGCTTCCATGTGATAGCCTTTCAAAATTCAGCTTGCTGCTGTCTCTACTACTTCTGCCAAGGTTATTGTGCTGTCTTGCCATAAGTGACATGGATAAACTTTCTTTTATCTTGTTCAGCTTAATTGCATTTGATCTCCTCTGAATTATTATAGAAAGACTCAGACTTATCCAAGATCTGGAAATATTTCTTAGGTTTTTTTTTTAAGGGGATCAAAGGGCCAAAGTCAATTAGAAGGAATTTGGGGAAAAGAAAACGGCTCACCTTCTCGTTTGCATTGTTGAATTAGCTTTCTAACTGATCTCCATGGTTTCAGCAGCCTCTTCTTTCTCTTCTGTCCATCAAAGTAATCTTTGCAGGGGAGTCCCCAGCTAAACAAACAAACAAATGAACAAACAAACATGGAATGTTTTAATGACTCTCTATTGCCAATGAACGGAGTCCATAACACTCAGGATCCTTATTCTATTATTTCTACCTTTTTTTTTCCTCACCACTCTTTCTTAAACTCCCTTCCTTTGGCGACATACAACTGTTATTCCCCAAACACATTTTATACTTCATTTTTCCATGTAATTGTTCATTTCTGTCCCAACTTGCGGAAATGCCTTTTCATATTCTCACAATACACATACACACAGAGTCACAGGTTAGCCAACTGTGGCTCTGTCCTTGAACCAGTCAGGAAAATTCCTCTTTCTGTGACATATAGTTGTATTGATTAAACTTCTTGATTACAGTTGGTGCTATATTCAGTGCATGTTTTTACCTCCTCCTGCTCGTTAGACTTTGTGCTTTTTTGGTCAGGAAGATTAGTCCTGAGCTAACATCTATTGTCAATCCTCCTCTTTTTGCTGAGAAAGCTTGGCCCTGGGCTAACATCTGTGCCCATCTTCTTCTACTTTATATGTGGGAGGCCTGCTACAGCATGGCATGATAAGCAGTGCACAGGTCCACCCCCAGGATCTGAACCTGCAAACCCCAGGCTACTGAAGAGGATTCTGTGACCTTAACCACTATGCTACCAGGCCGGCCCCAGACTGTGCTTTCTGAGGGCAGAAACTATGGCTTAGTAATGACTGTGGAGTTAAAACATAAAAATTGTTTTGTTTGAAGAATTAGGAAAACATATGGCCAGTCTGTTCCTTTTTACTAAAAGTACAATCAGCCAAACTCTTTTTCTGCCTTTCCACAAATATCCCATAGACTTCTAAGATCATAGTTATTGATATGATGATGGTCTTCATTTCCTTGGGAAACTCGTTTGCAATTCAGTGTTCATTTGGCCTTTTTGAAATATTTATTTCCAGAAAGTATGATAGTCAAATACTCTTCTCATTCTTATTTTGAAAGTTATTTTTCAGAATCAGAGTCAATGCTATAGAGCTGCTTCTTTCCATTTCTCCAATTTTTCTGCATGATAAAGAAAGAGTGTAAATAATTCACAGATATCTGAAGAAAAGTTAAATACTTTTTAAGAGCTATCACATGGATAGCTTGTGCTGGGTGAGTTAGAGATCCTGTATTTCACTGCTCTGGACAGTTTAATTTTACAGACATCATTGGGAATGCATTTGTGCATTTTGAATCTTTTAGAATACGCTTGATAAAATAACATATAAATGGGAAGAATGAAGACATGGACAAATTTCAAGTGGCTAACCAGAGAGCCAAGTCTTACATTCTCCAAAAACTCATTATCCCCGAACTTGAAAGTAAATCAATGAATCAAGATGATGCATGAGTGAAAAAGAATAATACTGGGACTGCCACCAAAGTTTCCTTTGTAAAAGAAAAACAAAAAAGACCGAACAACCATGTATAGTAGCACTGACAACATTAGAATTTCCTTCTTTTGTCACTTCTAAGTATATTTATTGTAGTTTGGTTTGGATCCAGTCCTCCTCCCCTTGTTTTTACTTTGAATTCAGCCCAGGCTTTTTAGCCCCAGGGAAGCTAGTTGAGTATTGAAATAGGGCTTTCATTTAAACAGTGCTAATTGCAGCCAGAATCACTAGTTTATAGACCATGGAGATTAATGATGGAAAAGACCTGTTAGATCATCTCTTCCATCTGATTCCGATAATACAGGATTATTTTTTACATTATGTCCTGGAGTATTCTGCCTGGTTAATTTTAAGTGACTGAAATAATGGGGCTTTCACCGTTTCCGTTGGGAGAGAGTTCTGTAGCCTCATAAACTTAGGACATCGATCTGAAGATCAGCCTAGATTTTCTTTTTACTTCATTTCATGCCATTACTCCTAGTTATACACCCTTGGGTCACCCTAAACAATTCCTTTTCCTTCTCCATTCAATACAGCAAATTTCCTGGCTACCATCCTACAAAGAACTCCAAAGATGGTTTTATTTGCATTTGTGGAGAAGGATATGGTCTTGGGGAGTAGTGAAGCAAAATGCAGCTGTTCATTGTTTCATAAGTCATTCTTGTCCAAAAGGAGACAAGTAAAGACTTAAAAATATAAATTTAAAAAAATCAACAATATGACTGCTTGCATTATATCTGTGCATTCTATTCATCAGCTTTAAATGTATATTGAAAGTAAAATTCTGTCAAAATATTTTCCATGACCTTTAAATATATCATTTCCATTCAGATTATTGACTCCTTGAAATCTTGATGGTGAAATCTGATTTTAGACTCAATTTTTCTCCTCCATTACAATGTTCACTTGCTCTCTAAATATGAGCCTGCTATTTTTATTTATTCATTTAAAATATGCTAGAACATGGTTTTTAGTAAGTATTTGAATTGATTTCTCACTGTGTTACTTAAATAGAGTACATCTGATTTTGTATAGTAAAGTGATAAAGTGGTCAATAATATACTATATCATTTAGATTTATGATTGAGGGGGAAATATTTGCTCTCTATTTATAAATGATAGATAAAAAGAAAGCATTATTATTATAAATGATATATAATAAAAGGAAAATATTGTTGCTGTTACTGCAGATTTATTAGCATAGTTGATAAATTTCTGAGGTCTGGAAAATAGCATATTTTAAAATCTTGTAACAAATTATCCTTATGTGTATTTTATATGGCACTGATTCTAGATGAAACAGTTATGAGCTAGTTACACACTACTCACATTGTAATAGGCAATAAGAATAATCATCATCATTATTTTTTGCAACATGAACCTATTTAAAATAATATAGTTCATGAGAATAAGTTACTCACCCATGTTAAGCAAAATAATGGTCCTGGCTCACCAAAATGAGGCAATAGAAGCAATTTATTATAATCAGACTTTTCATGGGAATTCAGCTTGGAAAGTTTCAATATATTTCAATGATAGATAAAATTTTAAAGAAATTTTAAAAGATTTATATGTAATTCCTACTCTCAAATTATGTACACAAGGGAAAAATTTGAAAGTAATTAACTTAAGTAAATTTCTAAATCTCTGCAGATAAACATTTTTCTTGTATCTTTTTATTTTCAAATTCAATGAGATGTCATTCTGACTCTTTAAGACGAGATCCAGTCATTTCATTAGCTCAGAAATGAGACAATCTTTCTTTTTAATGTCTCTCCATATTGTGTTTTCTTGTTCAACACAGTCGTCTGCTTCATAGGTATTTTCAGAAATTTTAATGACTTTAAGTGGGGGTCAAATTAGAACATCTTTAGTGGACTGCTAAAAGAAACTTTAAAATAGGCTATTACATACAGAATTAAGAATTCTCACACTCTCTCCTAGTTCCAAATTCTGACGGGGAAAAGTGTGAATTTTTTATGATTGGTTTCAACACAATTTCAGTTTTGCTTTTGTTACTTTGAAAATAAGCTTGTTTATCTCATAATTGAAATATGTCAAGACATAAACTAAAATCTGTAGTATATATTTAGAGAGGCATGAATTTATTTCACATAGTTAAAGGGTAAAAATATGTACATCCACTCTTGTCCATGAGAGAGAGAAATAAAAGCACTTCCTCTTATAGACATTTTTCTTTATAGTGTAGGAACTCAAATGTTTTATTTGATATATTCAGGAACTCAGTGAACTTTAAAAAAATTGTCTTTACAGTATCAGTGATAAGTTTGGATAGTAATTTCCATGCTCCTTTTAACAGAAAGTACGTAATATAGAAGACTGTTTAGTAGAGAAAGATAAGAACAGGAGGGGAAGGGATAAGCAATTGGATGAGTAAAGGGGCAGAGGAAGGAGAAGTACAAAAGGACTTATTATGAAATGCCAAGCAGCTTGACAAAATCACTGAGCCACTAAGGTTTATATAAATATATATATTTTTTCTCTACTCTAAAAAGTAGTGATTCAATATAAATATATTATAATTTTAGTTGTTCTCTCAAAAATCTTTAAGTTGTCTCTTTTTAATTATTTATTCTTTCAAAACTCTTTATTAACTGTCTCTCTGTTCCAAGTTAAGTTTATGTAAGTTTTAAGATTTATGCAGATTTTTCTAAGAGTCTGATCTCTCCTGGAATGAAATGTTCTAGTCTCAGACCTATGGTGATAAATGACTGGTGTGGGATTCCTAGTCACCCATCAGGTTGCCATGTTGATAGGAATCAGCTTACAAAGCCTCCCAGAGTCACTGCCTGCATCACACCAATCTTATGGAAATTCAAGGCTTTTCTATTCCTAATTTTTAAAAATTATAGAGAATAATTTCCAGCTAAAGGCAAAATTTTGAAAATAACTGTGCAGCTAAAGTACTTTGCACAATTCCAAAATCATAGAATTGCCGTGAGTATTGACGAGGTAACACTCTTGTGGAAAACAAAACTGTTCTCTCAAGGAGCAGTTTGTATGTTTGATATTCAGAGGTCATGGGAGTGAGTGTACTAAATAAATAACCAGAAGAAAGGGCTAAAATATATTTGAATGATTCTGGACATGGCTATGAATCGTTCTTTTAGTATATGTTACGTGTATGTTATATGAACTGTTGGTGTTTCCTGAGGAGATTAAGGATGACCGTGGAATATAAACTTAAACTCTCCGGCAGTCCATTCAGGGGGAAAAAAAAATAAAGTGGTTTGTTGAATGCTTCTGAATCTACTTATCTAGCTCTATTGCTGCACAAATACTGACTTCTATTTTTAGGTACTGTAAGAAATAAGACAAGAAGCAAGGTCTTCAGAGACTCATTAGAACCATTAGAAAAATGCTTCTAGCAGCTCCTATCAAAACAGCAGAAATAAATAACCTTTGTTCCTGGGACGTGGATTCACCCTGTTTCTGCAGCCCCATTTCCGGATGATGTATTACAGTCATTATAGTCACCTCTGTAGGACACTGTGTACGCAAAGTGTGAGAGCTTCTCCTCACGGTTCAGGGTATTTCCTGATATATGAACCATTTGTCCTTGTCAGATTGTCCAAGGTGAAAGAGTAAACTTTAAATATGAACCACTTCTAGGCAACATGAATATAGCAAGAGAAAATATTTTGTCTTAGTTTCTCTTGCCACAAAGTAAAAAAATATATATACTACAAGAGAAAAAGGAGTAAATGATAAAATGCCTTAAAAATAAATGTTACTTGTTTCATTTTTTAAAAATTACTATTTAATAGAGACATCCCGTAATATCAAAATGCCAAAATCTGCTATTTGCAGGAAGTTGAACTTAATAATAAAGAAAAATATTGTAGAGATCTGTATCAGAAAGGACTAAGACATCCTGTGTCAGTGGTAGAAAAAGCTGAAAGAATGTCACATTTATTTCTTTATTCAATGTAGTATTACCTGTGTGACTTAAGTAAGTTTATGAATGTTTGCTAATGAATGGATATTACTGGACATTTTTCTTTGAGGAATTACATGAAATTCTAGCAGAACTTAATATAATTTAGATTGCATTTTACTACTTTGTGTAAAATATAAAGTATGTTTACATTTTAAAAACTAGTTACTAAATTTTTATTGTGAATTTTTTATTCAACCTTCTAGTCGTCACTGAGGGAAACTGTGACTGTATCAGCTCAGGTCTTTCTGTCCCAGAACAGTAATCCTAAAGTCATGCCTAGAGGTGTTACTGCCACAATTTTATTATTCTCACTAATCCTTTTTTCTTTGTTTTGCATAACTTGTTGGAGTAAATAATGTTAACATAAATGCATTTGTTCCTCTAGACTGTCATTTAACTTGTCCATATCATCAAAGAATGGTAGTGGTTTAAGTCAATGTCCAGTAAGGAAACAAAAAGAATACTAAGTAATTCAATAAAGGGAATTTAAGAAAGGGATTTAAATACAAATATTCCTAGAAGTGCAAACAGTAGACAATGAGGCAATCCTCAGGAAGCAGCCACCATTCTGAGGGATGGAAGGACAACAGGAGGAGACAAGGTGACATGAGCCTGGGATCTGTGACCATTCAGCAGAAGCACAGGGAAGCTGCTGGGGGGAGCTGGGATTGTGGATGAGACAGTCACTGCTCAAGATCCCACTAATGTGGAGAGAGAAAGGGGCAGAACTGATCTGTTTTCTCCCCTAACCCTGCACACTCCAATCTCTCGCGAGTGCCTCTCAATGGCAGAAGCTTGGTTCATTGACAAGGAGAATGGGAAAACCTAGTTGGCAGGAGTCAGCCACTAATGGAGCAGGGAGAAGGAATAAAATGGATCTGAAAGCAAACAGAAAAATCCCTCCCACAGTAGTAAACTCTAGGAATCTTTATTAACTATGTGGCAAATTAATTTAATAGCTAGCAGGAAAAATTTATATTTCCAGGAAACTATCTAAACCAAATCAGGCAATAAGTATACCATTTGATTGAGTTCTGGTTGTGAAGCGAGAATTATTCTTGCTACAGTGAAAAAACAGGGGTGATTCTATCAAATGATAGACTTAAAGCAGGCTTTGCCATCAAATTGGTCAACATTGATAAAATACACACATGTGCACACATGCACACTGACACGTGCGCACACACACAATGACGTTTCTTAATTTTGTCAATCTACTGTTGGTTTATAGGATTTTTAAAAACAATTATATTTACAAAATATCATGTGGATTTGCTTCGTTGAGGAACTTCTGCATTTCCTCAAAAACATACAGCTACTTTTTGGGAAGCATTTAACTTGGCAGGGTTGACAGAGGGGATCTCTACATAATGAAAGATTGTTTTGCCTAAATATTTATAAGCTGCCTTTCGACTCTAGGATTATCTAAGTGAGAGTATCACAACATTGGTAATAGTTCTGTTCCTCAACATCAAACTATTTAGGGATTCCAGAGAAGTGCCTGTGATGTGATTGTTAGTGTGTGAATTTAGGAAGGTACATCATCACTGGTTGATAACTCGTAGGGATTCTGAGGTAAAACAAAAGTATTGGATTTTTCTTTTGCTACTGATATGGTATTCGAAACATTTTCCTTTTTCTTTTATCTTGTGTCTACCCAATTTAGAGATCTTGTGGGTTTTTTGACCAAAATATTTTTGTGTGTCCGTATAGGCCACTATGAGATATTTGTTACAAAGAAATGATCGCTTGCTGCCATTAGCATTTTTCAGAGCTAACACTGGAAATTCCGTTCCTAGGATTTATTTTTCTAGAACCATTTATTAAGATTTTTTTTAGGGCAAAATAATTTGGGAATGCCCTTTGAAGTGAGAGGCAAAAACTTCAAGAATGAGAAAAGATAACTAAGAATAATCATGCATTTAGTTTCTCTTAAAATAACGAGCTAACCCCATGGTTTTTGCCACATGTACCTACTAATTAGAGAAACTGACCTTTCATAGTGTAGACTTGAAAAATGTCAAACTGGTTTAATCTGAATTAATCAACATTATCATTTAAAACTTTCCACATATTTCATATATCTATAAATCATGAGATCATACAGACTATCATATAGTTTACTTTAAATATATGCTTTATTTCATTGGTACTAAAAGAATAAACAGCAAATTAACTTAAAAAGTTAGAAAATGGAATAGAAAGTTGACATGAGGCCAGGTTACTGAATATTCCACATAATTTTTCCTCAGAGGTATGTATCACAAATATTTTGCATCCCATATCTGTTAGTCAGTGAGAGTCATGTTACTTATTTTCTATTTTCTCAGACTTCCAGGAAGCTCAGAGCTGTATTTGAGATTTGTTTGTAGTAATATATTTCCCTTATCTGTAGATAAAATCCCACCAGTCTACTCTATATGGTGTATTTTTTAATCCTTGTTTTAATGTGTTTTGGTCAATATTTTATTATAAGTTTTTAAATCCTTTTTAGATGACATAGTATAGAAACAAAAAATATTTATATAAGGCATATAAGCAATGTCCCCAAGATGGTCAGTCCTGGGGATTTCATAAGAAACACTTATACAATATCAATTAGCCCTTTAATGGCTTTCTCTTCAGTACCAATCACTGTGTATTTCATCCATTATTGTAATAATTTGTACACCTCACTACAATGACAGTGGTATTCTATCCTTTTCTTTTGATTTAAAAGATGAAAGACAATATGTTTTTACTAATTTTTAAAAATATATACGTAAAATCATAAAGAACAGAAATACACTGATACTCAGATTTATAATACTGACAATAATAATAGCACTTGTATAGTTTCTCTCTTAGAAATTGCAGGGCTTCCCTTCTCTTTGCACTAAGGACTATAATGGCACAAATCAGATAAAAGGGGTTTTTTGGTATCAAACCTGTCAAAAATAGTGACACGTTTTAATTTGTTTCCATTGTTGTCAAATCAGATTTAAATCCTTGCCTGAGTATCTTTCTTCTCCAAGGTGTATAATGTCAACCAATCTATAACCTACCCTTCTCTTTCAAACACCCTTAAACTAAGTCCTCTGAAATAGTTCTATAAGTTCACAAGGTTACCACGTGCATCTTACTTTGAGAGTAAATATAACTGTTTGGATGAAGAAGAACCTGACATAATCTGTACTAATCAAGCTTGCTTTGGTTCCAATAGCACAACAGGAGGTTATTGGAAATGCCCTCACCCCATCCCTGTGCGGAATAATTAAGCTTAGATTGGTTTGAATTCTTTTATAATTATCCCTCTCACCATGCAGTTGGGCTTGAGAAGTTAATTACAACCATTTTCATGCCTATAATGCATAAATGATCTCTTCGTTACGTACAGATTTGACAAGTCTTTAGAAGGATGTTAGATGATAGTGCCTGGCTATATATATCCCCTCCCCTTGACAGTAGCTGAATGTCTAGGAGTCATTTTTTAATGTTTTAGAAAGTATCTCAATAATTTCTATGTGAGCACGGAGGAGAAACAGGTGAAACTATTCAAAGACTAGAGTTTCACAGCAAAGATTCTTAATAAGGTTAGAAGTCTTTCCAAATTGTCATAGGTGTTATTACTGAATGTATAGCAATATTGAAATAGTTATATTTGGTCTACTTCAAAATGCAGGAAAATTTATTTTAACAACTTTCTTCTTCCTGTAAAGTTGCATTAAAATTTACTATAAGAAAATCTAGTTTCAGAGAAGAGCATGAATTCCATAAAATCCTCTGAAATTTCTATTACAAAAATATAGAAGAAAATGATTGAACAGTACTTATAAAGTTGCATTATTTTTAGGATAGAAAAAAATTAATAATTTCAATGTATTTTCCCTAAAAGGACCACAACATAATGTGCTAGTTTGATATTATGTCTGAACAATGTTTCTGGATTTTGACAAAGATTTTATTTGGCATACTGTATTTCTATGTGAGAATTTGTACAACTTATGTAGATCAGAAATCAAAATATAGCTCACCAATTTATGTAATTTTAAATGACCATATTACTGCAGTAAAATTATCAGTTTTTGAAGACTCTCTTCCAAGCCTCTAGAAATTTTATTTCCAATATCACACCTCCCCAAACTAAGAATTCATAACATAATAGGGGTTTTTCAGGGCCCTTATTTTGTTCACTTTATTTCTTTTGAATTGTGGAAAGTGTATTCAACTTATAGCCTTGTAACTATGTCAGAATTCTCCTTAAGTATAAACACTATGTCAACATGTTGCTTCTCCCTTTGGAAAAACTTCAACTATCTAGAAGTGTCCAGGAAAGAAAATTTCACAATTTAAACTTTTGACCAGAGATCTTATGGTTACTTTGAAGTGCTCATGATTTCAATTTAATTTTGTCATAAATGAATATAGAGAAGTGGGTAATCACCATTCAAAATAAAATATTCATGTATTTTGAGGATAGTATTTAGGCCACACATTAACCCCATTTTATCCAAACAGTATAATTCCACTTCAGTCAAAATTGACTCACTAATCATTTTTCTTAAATCATGAATGATATCTCAGATTTACAAAGACCTACCAAAAGTGATCCCCATTTCTAACAAAATGGTAATGATCAGCTGTCTAAAGTATTTGGTCAATGAACTGGTTTATAGGTGCATATGCTTTAAGAAAACTGGGGGCTGAATCTAAAAAGATGAAGATTTATAAGGAAGGTCGTTGTTATACAGTAGTAAAAATAGGAGTCATGGTGATGACACGGTAGTCATAGAGGTAGTTCAAAAACGGGAAAATGAAAAACTGCAGTTGTTGCTCCATAGCATTTCTCAGATTCAGCCAGGCATGTCACCGAGTCTCTCTGCTTAGGAGCATGAATTATGTGTAGTGCAGGACCAGTGCCGCTCCCAAACATTGGTGCTCCTGGATTCTCTGCTCTACTTTCTGAGCACTTGGCTCCACCCTCTGAGTCATTCTTGCTTTCCTTAAGAAATGGCCCATGTTTGCATGTGAGTAGCATTCTTAGACTGTTTCCTGACCTTGGAAGTATAGGGACCCAGAAATTTCTTCTCATTTAATATTTCTTTCATCTTTTTCTTCCAAGCTGATGGTGCTTTTTGACAATACAAAACAAAAAATTTTGAAGATTTTCCATGAATCTTACCCAGTTTTACATCATTAGACAAAAGCTATATGCACAACTGACTTCAAGGCATGCTGCTCTCTAACTCGGGCTGTCAGTCAAACCACTGAGGATCAAGGCCCATATGATTTTTAGAAGCACTTTGGTTTGGAAAAGAATGTCTAAGAGGCATTGCCTTAAATCTTTCAGATATATTACCAGAGAGTCTGCCATGGATATAATCTTTACCTCAATTTCATTGCTGCCCTGAGGCAATTTCTTACTTTGAAAACATTTTGCTAGCTAAAGCAGTTGAAAGGAGAAATAGTTTTATTTTCCAACCAAGCAAGTCCTTAAGTAGAAATATTTCCTCTAAATTTTCCTTTAAACTGGACAATTTCTTCAATACATTTCTCTTCTCACAAAGTTCATCACAGACAGTTAAAAAAGGCATTGGTACTTTCTACATTCTGATGGAAATCTTCATAGCCACTTCCACAAGTTCATTAGGCATATTTTCCTTTTTTTAAAATTGAGCTAATATTAGTTTGTAACATTATATAAATTTCACGAGTACAACATTATAATTTGACTTCTGTATACACTACAGCATGCTCACGACCAAAATTTAGTTTCTAACTGTCACTGTAATATTAACTATCTTTATTCATTTTGTCCTCTCCCCCTTCCTTTTTCTTTCTGGTAACCATCAATCTATTCTCTGTATTTATGTGATTGTTTTTGTTTTGTTTTGTTTGTTTGTTTATTTTGGTTTTTTATATTCCATATGAGTGAAATCATATGATATTTGTCTTTGTTTTTGTTTTGTTTTGTTTGTTTGTTTATTTTGGTTTTTTATATTCCATATGAGTGAAATCATATGATATTTGTCTTTCTCATTCTGACTTATTTCACTTAGCATAATACCCTCAAGTTTCAGCTATGTTGTCACAAATGGCAAGATTTTATCTTTTTTAGGGCTGAGTAGTATTCCATTTTGTGTGTGTGTGTGTGTGTGTGTGTGTGTGTGTGTGTGTGTGTGTGTATGTACTGAATGGTGTTTATATATATATAAACACACACCACGTCTTCTTTATCCATTCATCCATCAATGGGCACTTAGATTGTTTCCATATCTCGGTGATTGTAAATAATGCTGCAGTGTATATAGGGGTGCATATATCTTTTTGAATTAATGTTTTCGTATACTTCAGATAAATACTCAGAAGTGGAATAGCTGGATCATATTGTAGTTCTATTCTTAATTTTTGAGGAAACTCCATACTGTTTTCTATAGTGGCTGCACCAAGTTGCACTCCCACCAGCAGTGTATGAGGGTTCCCTTTTCTCCACATCCTCTCCAACACTTGTTATTTCTTCCCTTTCTGATAGTAGCCAGGCTAACCGGCATGAGGTAATATCTCATTATGATTTTTATTTGCATTTTCCTAATAATTAATGATGTTAAACATCTTTTCATGTGTCTATTGGCCATCTGTATGTCTTCTTTAGAAAAATGTCTATTCAGATCCTCTGCTCATTTTTTAATTGAATTGATTTTTTTGTTGTTGTTGAGTTATATGAGTTCTTTGTACATTTTGGATACTATCCCTTATCATTTATATGATTTTCAAATATCTTCTGCCATTCAGTAGGAGGTCTTTTTGTTTTGTTGATGTTTTTCTTTGCTCTACAGAAGGTTTTTAGTTTGATGCAGTTCCATTTGTTGATTTTTGCTTTTTTTTACCTTGCTTGAGGAGACATACCCAAAAATATATTGCTAAGATGAATGTCAAAGCACACACTGCCTGTGTTTTCTACTAGGAGTTTTGTTTCTGGTATTACATTCAAGTTTTTAATCCATTTTGAGTTAATTTTGTGTATGGTGTAAGATAGTGGTCTAGTTCCATTCTTTTGCACGTGGCTGTCCAGTTTTCTCAACATCATTCATTGAAGAGCCTTTCCTTTCTGCATTATATTTTTTGGCTCCTTTGTTGTAAATTAGTTATCCATATACATACGGGTTTATTTCTGAGCTGTGAGTTCTGTTCCATTGATCTCTGTGTCTGTTTTTCTGCCAAAACTGTGCTGTTTTGTTTACTATAGCTTTGTAGTATAATTTGAAATGGAGTGTGATTCCTCCATCTTTGTTCTTTTTTGTCAGGATTGCTTTGGTTATCTGTGGTCTTTTTTGGTTCCATACAAATTTTAGGACTTTTTGTTCTATTTCTATGAAAAATGTCATTGGAATTTTTAATAGGGATTGTATTGAATCTGCAGATTGCTTTAGGTAATATGCACATTTTAACAATGTTAATTCTTCCAATCCACGAGCACAGAGTAGCTTTCCATTTCTTTGTGCCATCTTCAGTTTCTTTCAACAATATCTTAGAGTTTTCAGTGTACAGGTCTTTCGCTTCCTTGATTAAATTTAGTCCTGGGTATTTTATTCTTTTTGTTCTGATTATAAATAGGATTGTTTTGTAATTTCTCTTTTAGTTTGTTATCAGTGTATAAAAATGTAAGAGATTTTGGTGTATTGATTTTGTACCCTGCAATCTTGCTGTATTTATTATTTCTAATAGTTTTTTGGTGGAGTCCTTAGGGTTTTCTATATATAAAATTATGTCATCTGCAAATACTGACAGTTATACTTCTCCATTTCCAATCTGGATGCCTTTTATTTCTTTTTCTTATTAATTGCTCTGGCTAGGATTTCCAATATTATGTTGAATAAGAGTGGCAGGAGTGGGCATACTTCCTTTGTTGCTGATCTTAGAAAGATACCTTTTGGTTTTTCACCATTGAGTATTATGTTAGCTGTGGGTTTGTCATATATGGCCTTTATTAAGTTGAGGTACATTCTTTCTATACACATTTTATTGAGAGTTTTTTATCATAAATGGGTGTTGAATTTTGTCAAATGCTTTTTCTGTATCTATTGAGATGATCATGTGATTTTTATCCTTCATTTTGTTAATGTGGTGTATCACGTTGATTGATCTGCAAATGTTGAACCATTGTTGCATCCCTGGAATAAATCTCACTTGATCACATTGTATGATCCTTTAATGTATGCTGTATTCAGTTTGCTAATATTTTGTAGAGGTTTTGCATCTACGTTCATCAGTGATATTGGCCTGTTATATTTGCTTTTTGTGTTGTCCTTGTCTGATTTTGTTATAAGGGTGATGTTGGCTTTGTAAAATGAGTTAGGAAGCATTTCCTTCCCTTCAATTTTTTGGAAGAGTTGAGAAGGATAGATATTAAATCTTCTTTGAATGTTTGGTAGAATTTGCCAGTGAAGCAGTCTGGTCCTGGACTTTTATTTTTGGGGAGGTTTTTGATTGCTGTTTCTATCTCCTTGGTAGTGCTTAGTCTATTCAGATTCTCTGTGTCTTCTTGATTCAGTTTTGGAAGGTTGTATGATTCTAAGAATTTATCCATTTCTTCTAGGTTGTCAAATTTATGGGAGTATAGCTGTTCATAGTAGTCTCTCATATTCCTTTGTATTTCTGTGGTATCTGTTGTAACTTCTCTTTCACTTCTGATTTTATTTATTTGAGCCTTCTCTCTTTTTGTCTTAGTGAGTCTAGCTAAATGTTTTCCAATTTTGTTTATCTTTTCAAAGAACCAACTTAGTTTCATTGGTCCTTTCTATTATCTTTTTAGTCATCTCTATTTCGTTTATATCTGCTCTGATATTTATTATTTCCTTCCTTTTACTTACATTGGACTTTATTGGTTCTTCTTTTTTCTAGTTCTTTTAGGTGTAAGGTTAGATTGTTTATTTGAAATTTTTCTTGTTTCTTAAAGTAGGCCTGTATTGCTATAAATATCCCTCTTAATCCCACTTTTGCTGCATCCCATTGATTTTGGTATGTCATATTTTCATTTTTATTTGTCTTCAGATTTTTTGATTCCTCTTTAATTTCTTTGTTGACTTAATAGTTGTTCAGTAGCATATTGTTTAGTCTCCATATATTTGTGGTTTATCTAACTTTCTTCTTGTACTTGATTTCCACTTTCATACCATTGTGGTCAGAAAATATGCTTGATGTGATTTCAGTCTTCTTACATTTATTGAACTTGTTTTATGTACCAAAATATGGTCTATCTTTGAGAATGTTTCATGTGCCCTTGAGAAAAATGTGTATTCTACTGCTTTTGGATGGAGTGTTTTGTATATATCTATTATGTCCATTTGGCCTAGTGTTTCATTTAAGGCCAAAATTTCCTTGTTGACTTTCTGTCTAGATGATCTATCCATTGATGTAAGTGGGGTGTTATTATATTACTATAAGGGACATTCCTTACTATTATTGTTTTGCTGTCAATTTTTCCCTTTAGGTCAGTTAATACTTGCTTTATATTTTTTGGTACTCCTATGTTAGGTGCATATACATTAATAAATGTTATGTATTCTTGATGGATTGTCCCCTTTATTGTTATACAATGTCTGTCTTTGTCTCTTGTTACCTTTTTTGGCTTGATGTCTATTTTGTCTGATATAAGTATGGCTACATCTGCTTTCTTTTGGTTGCCATTTGCTTGGAGTATCATCTTCCATCCCTTCACTCTGAGCCTGTGTTTGTCTTTAGACCTGAGCTGTGTTTCCTGGAGGCAGCATATTGTTGGGTGTTGTTTTTTAATCCATCCAGCCACTCTGTGTCTTTTGATTGGTGAATTAAATCCATTTACATTTAGGGTGATTGTTGAAATATGAGGAATTAGTACTGCTATTTTATCTTTTGTTTTCTGGTTGCTCTATATCTCCATTATTTCTTTTCCTTTTTTTTCTGTCTGCCATTTTAGTTTGGTGGTTTTCTAAGATGCTTTTCTCTGTTTCCTCTTTTCTTTTATGTTTTGTCTCTGCTCTAGATTTTTGTGTAGTGGTTACCACGAAGTTTGTATAAAATGTCTCATAGATAAAACAGTGCTTTTTCTACTGATAGCATTTTAACTTCATTTGTCTATACAGGTTACATCCTTTTCCTCTTCCCCTTTTATGTTTTTGTTTTCACAAATTATCCCCTTTTCTGCTGTGAATTTGTTATCACATTGAGGTAGCTATAGTTATTTTTAATACTTTTTCCCTTAAACTTTATGCTATAATTGTTTAACAACTTATTCTGATACAGAATTGCAATTTTCTGATTATGTTTTTCTATTTATCACAAATCTATTTATTACTCAAAGTTTTGTCAAATTTTCATATGTGTACTTTTGCCTTTTCATTTCAGGGAGAAGAGCTACTTTCAACATTTCTTGTAAGGCAGGTCTAGTGGTGATGAACTCCGTTAGCTTTCCTTTGTCTGAGAAAGCCTTTATTTCTCTTGAGTATCCAAAAGATAACTTTGATAGATGGAGGATTCTTGGCTGACAGTTTGCATCTTTCAATATTTTGAGTATGTCAATTCACTCTCTCCTGGCCTGTAGAATTTCTGCTGAGAAATCTGCTGATGGCCTAATATGGGTTTCTTTGTAAGTTACTGTATTTTTTTTCCCTGGCAGCCTTTAAAATTCTTTTTTTGTGTGTGAGGAAAATCACCCCTGAGCTATCATCTGTTGCCAATTCTTCTCTTTTTGCTGAGGAAGATTGGCCCTGAGCTAACATCCATGCCCATCTTCTTCTACTCTATATGTGGGACACCTGCCCCAGCATGGCTTGACAAGCCATGCATAGGTCTTCACTTGGGATCTGAATGTGCAAACCCTGGGTTGCCGAAGTGGAGCATGAGAATTTAACTGCTACACCACCAGGCCAGCCCCTAAAATTCTTTCTTTATCTTTGCATTTTGACAGTTTTAATAATAATGTGTCTTAGAGAAGGTCTTTTTGCATTGAGATAATTAGGTGTTCTCTTACCTTCATGGACTTGTATACCCAGTTCCTTCCTCAGGTTTGGGAAATTCTCAGCTATTATCTTTAAATAAGCTCTCTGCTCCCTTCTCCCTCTCTTCTCCTTTAGGGATACCATTATCCTTATGTTGCTTTTTCTGATGGAGTCAAATAGTTCTTGCAGAGTTTTTAAAAATTTTGAAAAATCTTAATTCTCTCTCCTCTTCTACTCGAATCATTTCTAGATTTCTGTCTTCAAGATTACTAATTCTCTCTTTCACATGGTCTGCTGTATTTTCAATGCTTTTTAATGTATTCTTCATATCATTTATTAAGTTCTTTAGCTCCAGAATTTCTGTTTGGTTCTTTTTTAGAGTTTCAATCTCTTTGGTCAAGTATTCCTTCTGTTTATTAATCTTATTCTCAAGCTCATTGAATTGTCTTTATAAGTTTTCTTGTAGCTCATTGAGTTTCTTCATGACAGCTATTTTGAATTTTCTGTTTGTTAGCTCACAATCTTCTATGACTTTAAGTTTGGCTTCTGGAGGATTATTTTCTTTTTGTGATACTGTGTTGCTGTGGTCTTTCATGGTGCTTGCTGAATCATTCCTCTGTTGGTGCATTTGAAATAGTAACATATTTTTTATTTAGGTAAAACTTTGTTTACTTTGATTCTAACAATTCAACACCTGGTAATTAGCGGCCTTTCTTTTGTTTTTTCAGCTGGTGGCGCTATAGCACAGTTTTTTGTTTCTCTTACCAGAGCTACCTCTAACTATATTTGAGAAGCACTTTCCACCCTCCACCACCTCTGCCAGAGGTGTTGCTCATGCCCTCTTTGTCACTGCTTGTGCCTCTGGGGTCACTGGTGCCTTATTGCTGCAAGTGTCGCTGTGGTCACTGGTGTTGGCTCTGGGGGCACTGGGATGGCTAGTGCCTCTGCCCCCATCCCTGGACAGATGGAGGATCTCCTGGACATGGCCACCACTGCCACAGCAGAGGGAGAGGAAGGATGGGGGAAGCCAGGGTTGCAGGAGCCTCCACCATGCACAGGTTGTCAAGTTCATGGCTGCTCCCATCATGGGTTGGGGAGATGGAGTTGTGCGCACTACTGAGGCTGGAGGGACCAGGATCGTGGGCCCTGCCATGACTTCTGTCCAGTTCTCTGTGGCCATAGGCACCATTGTGACCAGAAGGCTGGAGTCATGTGAGCTCCCTCTGCTGCTGCTATTGGGTTCTCTGGGGCTTTGGGCTCAGCAGCCCTGGCCAGGGGACTGGGATCATGGGCACTGCCTCCACTGTTCCCCCTGTTTTGCCTTCTCTGTGTTCCAGTCCACCCCAATTCAGATGTTCAGATGTGTGGATCTCTCCAGCCTCCTCGTGTGTTGGACAGAGGAATCTTTGTGAATTATGGATGTTTTACTAGTTGTAGATTGAAGGGTAGAGACAAAGGGAGCATCTCACACCACCGTGATGCTGACTGACAGCTCTCATTAGGTATATTTTTGAATTGCCCACATTACCATAGGCAAGAGTGTTGCCAAATAGCCTGCCAGTTTATAACATGTGTCAGCTTTTCTCAGGGTTCTGTAATTTCCTTACTACCTTTTAAGTTTCCAATAACAGTGTCCTTGCTGCTCTTAGGCCTTTTACACCTTCCAGATATTAAAACAAATACCAAATATTTTAGGTTTGGTACAATTTTTAGGAGAGGGTGTAATTAATAATGTAGCAATAGGTAACTGAAACACTACCTTATCCTATGGCTTTCATTCACTTGCCAACTTCATGCCCACATAGCTTATAGCAAAAAATAAGTACATTTTTGTTGTTGAAAGATTGTTATTTGTGTTAAAATCTCTAACCAGTAATTTAATTTTTGCTAGAGATTAGCCTCTGGCTAGTACTGACTTGTAAGTGCTCTCTATTACTTTCAGAAGCAATCTTAATTTTCTTCTTCAAACTTTTCCCAAAAGATGGGTTACAAGTGAGGGTAAAAGATAATAAGTATAAACACATGAGGAATATTTTTAGATTACAAACATTTAAAAACACTATATCAATTTCCATATGTATATTCCTATTCTATTTGATATAGCTTAGGTTATTATTATTTGGAAACAAATCATGTTTCACTAATTATTCAAATCAGGATTCTTTCATATGTTGAGCCAATTCTATGTACGAGATGAGGCAGAAGATTGGCCTGGTCATTACATGAGAATTTTCACCATTAATATGTTAAACTCTAGGAATCCATGTCTAACTACAGATTTCTACCCTTCCCCCAGTTCTTGAAACTACTCTGTGATCTCATTAATCCATGAACCATTTTATCCTTGCCTAATAACATCATCATGACATTATTTTTTTCTTTGTCATGATTAGATATTACAAATGATTATTTCAAGCTTTATCCCTCCAATCCTCTGAATTTCCTCTTCTCCTTCCTTTTTTATAATGGAGTTTGAAGAAACCCAAAATTATGACATTATAATTTCATTATCTGTGCTTTTAAAACTTTTAAAATATTTAATACATCACAGTAAATTGAAAGCTGTATCATAATGTTATTTCCTCCCTTACATTCTTCCATTTTTTTCTACAACTTTAAGTTGAATATGTTTTAATCCAAACTGTACTTGAGACCTACACCTATATTTCCAGTTGCTAGCTAAAGACCTGAATTTTTAATGCTGTGTCAAATTCAGTGTGTAAAAGAGAGAATGGAAATCTTTTCTGAGTAAATGATGGATAGCCTTCATTTTATAGTCTATCCAAAAGTGGCTTTATTATTGCAATCATTCAGGTTCAAACACTTGGAATCTTCTTTGAAGTCAGAGACTGATTCTTTCTAATATTGATTCTACATCAATTTAAGCCTGGCCAAATTTTTTAAATAGCATTCATTAGTTTTAATTCAATAATAAATAATTATTATAATTGCCATTATCGTTATTATTATTAAATGAACATAGGCTCATGATAAGAAACATATGGAGCACAGAAAGTCATAATACACATAAACACATAAGTCCCAGCTTCTTCAAGCCTACTCTACAGTAATAATCATTGGTGGTTCTTGCTGGAATATCCTTTCATAGTATTTTTACATATATGCAAGAATATATGCTTACATATTTATATTTCATATGCATATTTATAATCATATGTATATATATATTTATAAGAGTAGAAATGTACTATAATAACATTCTGCAATTTGCCCTTTTCACTTAATATATGGTATTGATAATTTAGTTTTGGTGCATTTCCAAAAATTGATATGACAATTTAGTCTCTAATTGATGCATATTTCAATATTTTTGGTTTGTGTTATACACAGTGATCAACCAAGGCCTTGGTAGAGACATTTTTGTGAACACATATATTTCTCTATGTTAAGATCCTTGAAGGAAAACTGCTGGTGTGTACAATTAAAAGTGAATAGATAACACCAAATTTTCTTCTGAACAGGTGGAATCACTTTACACTGTCAAAATAATGCATAAGAGTATCTGTGTCTACAAAAACTCTCAATGCTGGCTATTACCCGAATCTTTAACTCTTGACAATCTAATGTGGTAAGAAAAATGGAGCTTTGATTTAATTTGCTTTTCTTTATGAAGGAAGTTTAGAAATCTTTCTGTATGGTTATTATTTATGGATATCTCTTTTGCTGTGAACCGTATGTTTATGTTTTCAGTTCAAATTTTTCGATTACATTTTAGGTTGTTCTTTATTGATTTCTGAAGTTCATTGGATATTAAGGAAATTAGCTCTTTGTTATAAGTATTGAGAATATAGTATTACTTTAACTTTATTTATGGTCTAGTATCTGTTTTTTTCCTCCATAGCTTCTCCATTCCATGATCACTTTCTTTGACTTTTGCTCAGAGCTGTTATGATTATTCTTAACATTTAAATTGTACTGAATGTATTTTATATAAGGAGTGAGGTAAAGAATGTTTTATTTTTTGACAAAATTGATAGGCAGATATACCAACACCATTTATTGAATAGATTTATCACTGCTCTAATTTAAAAGACTTCATATGAACTAAATTTCTCTATGAATGTATTCTGCCTTCTTTTGATCACTCTATCTGTACCTATTGCATTTCCAAATTGTTTTAATTATCACTTAAATACATTTTAATATTTCTCATCATTTAAATTTTTTTTCTGAAATTTTCTGTTTGTGTTGTTCAATTTTCTAGGTGAATCTTTGTAACTTTTTCTATGTGTCCTCCTTTCGCATTACTCAGTACCAAAATTCAACTGGTATTTTGATTCTAGTTGCATTGAGTTCACAGACTAAATTGAATTATAGGTTAAATAGCATATTTAAATTGTGAGTACTTCCTCTCCAAGAACAAGATATGGCTTTCTGTGTTTTTGAATCATTCCTTCATGAGATGGAATATCTATCTCTATATCTCCTCTTATTCTATAAGAAAATCATTTTCCTCAGATGACTTTCTTTGACTCAGTCAGATGAATGTATTCTTTTCTTCCCATAAATGAATAATTTTATACATTTTTATATTTTGCCACATATTTTCTTGTTTGAGTTTTTCCCATACATATTTTATATTGGATCTCATTCTTGTATTCCTCAAGTGAAATATTTGTGTCAGAGCTATGTCTAGTATATCTTTGTAGCCACTATAGCATATTCCATTATTTATTCAGAGTAGGGTTCTTCAATATTTAATGCTAAATAAATTAAGATAATCGTACATTAAAATCCCAGACAAGATTATGGAAAAATCTAACTCATTGCTTTGTGTCTATACTCTTATCTTCCCACCAGTGAGCTACTTATCTTCATAGGGAAAGGCTGACCTTCACACAGTTGACACAACAATTCTGGTTCCTCGAGCGTCTTCTGTCTGGCAACCTTGTCTTTTCCCTCCTTCCTACCTCTCTGTCTTCTCTTCATTTTGGTGACTTGATATACAATTCTCATTCAGAACACAGATAATTGGTCTCTATCCTGATCACTAGCCAAGCATTCCTTATGTTTAGTACGCTTACTTTGTAATCGAAAGTTATAGATTCCAATATGTCATTTTTCCCTCTGCATCAGTACTTATCTGTTAAGTCAGAACCAACACAAAGTCCTTGAATTTCCTTTTTCCATTTTTTTATTCTATAAAAATTAATATTCATTGACTCTTGATTCTTATAATGTTTTATAGTTAAAATAGTTCTTCCCCTAGGGGCCAGCCCAGTGGTGTAGTGGTTAAGTTCACATGCTGTACTTCAATGGCCTGGGGTTCGCAGGTTCAGATCCTATGCACCACTTGTCAAGTCATGCTGTGGCAAGTGTCCCACATATGAAATAGAGGAAGATGCGCATGGATGTCAGCCCAGGGCCATTCTTCCTCAGCAACAAGAGGAGGATTAGCAACAGATGTTAGATCAGGGCTAATCTTCCTCACACACACACACACACACAGAAAAAAATAGTTCTCCCTCAATTAAGCTATACTACATCTATAATATTTTGGTGTATAGTCTTTCTGATTTCTTGAGATTAATATGTATATGATTTCTTTTCAGTTTTTTTTTCTTTTTAATAATAAAGCATACATGGTCTATTTTTCTTCTTTTCCTGAGGAAGATTAGCCCTGAGCTAACATCCACTGCCAATCTTCCTCTTTTTTGCTCTTGTTTGTATTTTAGCCACTGCCACAGTATGGTCACTGGCAGATGAGTGGTGTAGGTCCATGCCCGGGAACCGAACCCAGGCCACTGAAGTACAGCATGCCAAACTCAATCACTAGATCACTGGGGCTGGCCATGGTCAAATTTTTTCAGAGTGAAATTTTAGATGTATCCCAAGCATTTTAGAAGGAAATCATTTTATTGCTTTCTACATAATTGATCATTTCAATTTTATATCTTCTTTTTTCTGGAGGTTATGAAATATTTCTTAATTTCAAGTTACTAGCTTGTACTTCTAAGCATCATCCGTTCTGGATTCCTTCTTGTTGTGGTTGGCCATAAAAGCAAATATTTAGGACCTGGGAACCAGGGCCAACTACATGGGCATTCAACTTATCCTTAGAAAGACTCATGTTTGGTTTAATGCTCAACCGTTACTATCTTGAAACTCTTAATTTTGAACAAGGGACCATGAGATTTCATTTGAGGGGCTTAATACCTCAATTTACATTAGAGCCTGACTATATGTTTGAATTCCTCATTTTTTTTCTTCTGAACTAAGTGGTTCTTGTTCTTTCTTTGGAAGGGAGTGTAGGGCCAGCGCCCAACCCCTTCTCATTGGGTTGTCTCATTGCAAGCAAATAGCTATGCATCCCATAATCCCAATATAAAACATTAATTGACAATTAACTGGCATAGGATATCAAAGAAACATTCTAAAATTCTTTTGCTTCCTTGTTTTTTGTTAAAACACGCAGATATTCAAACATATTTCAGTTGCTCTATAGTTACTCATATTCGTTACATTGTTTCTAAAATATTATAATTTCTTTATGCCAATTGATGTTTCATAAATGTTGTTGAGTCTCTAGTGTTTCCTAATTGACCTACCATTTGATTTTTAAGGTTTGCTAGCTGTCAATCATATAACAAACATATAGTTATAAGTGCTTGTGTGCAATGTAATATTTTGATTATATCAATTTACTATATATTATTTACCTAATTAATCATTTTGTTTTAAAAGTCACTTTTATCAGAAATCTCTAGCTGGTCCCACAGGACATTTAGATTAAAGGAAATGTAATGCTGAAATATGTCATGAATAGAAATTAAGTACAAAGATAAATGACTGCATATCCCTTCATATTTGTTTGTTCTTTCTGACAAATGTTTGCTTTTTCTAACAAATTTATGTAGCAAAAAAAACCTAAAAATAATTAGAAATATACTCTGAGTGTCCACTATTTATGATATCAGCAAACCCTTAAAATAAGGAAAGAAATATGTTGCAATGAAATGTCAAAATTATAAGTTACATAGTAACTAATCTTTGAATTACTTGGTAATATCAAGTATAATTATCAAGTAATTTGTAGGAACATGTAATTCCCTTGTAATTATAGAGCTATTACAGATGCCCTACAAAATAGGACGCTAGGACAGCCTTACCAATCTAGAATCATTGCCTTCTTTTAACATTCACTGACTGCAATATTCATGAATGAAACATCTGACTTCTATGTGAAAAGCTCCAGATGCGTTATGTACAATAGCCATTCTTTCCATCAAAAGTATGATTTATTCTTATCGTGTGTAAAAGGAGATCCCTCCCACCATTCATGATAAAAACATTCTGAATTGCTCTTCTCCATCTGTAATTATTATATGAAAAAAATCATAAATACGCAAAACTGGTTTACAATCTTATATTTAGTCTTACCTTTCTCAAAGAAACTCTGCTTTGTGCACACTCTAAAAATTCTCTCTTATCAAAGAATATTTGGAATTGAGTGTTCCAGTATATTTTGGCATAAATCTGAAAATAAATAAATGTATTTTCAGTAAGCGCTTTCAATAGAAATGACAATAAGGTAAGAAGAAGTAAAACTGTAAATTATAGCACCTTGAAATTTAAAAAAATGTAGACGAAAGGTTTCTGTCTGTAAGATTTATTTTTGTGTGTGCTACCTTTTCAGTGAGAACATAGCCTGTCATAGCCCCTGGCATTATGTGAAGGACGCAGCTCTAACTGCTCACTTCCTGTGGCCTTATGTCTCATCCTTCATTTCCATGTCTGGGCATTAAAACTAAAAGATTTCAGTTACCGACACTGGAAGCCACCAGTGTCTCATTGCTCTGATTCTTAATTCTTTCTTCTTTGGCCAATAAGGATTTCACTTATTTTTCTATGAGCTCAGCTACATATTTCAAAGGTGAATCAGGTCACTGAATCTACCATGTTGCCAGAAATAGAAGCCTGTATGTTGATCCTCTACGTTTAAATGGTATACAAAAACAAGTACATGGATTATGGTTTAAAAAATTCGTCAAACCCCATTGGTTCCTGATCACTAATCACTAATTAACCAGATTCTTTTAAAACTTTGCTCAGATTTTCTTTTTTTGATGGTAATATAGGGCATCTGATAAAAATTTATTTCTTATTTCTTTTCAACAATCAAATTTTATTTCAGAACCTCTGCTAGAGTTTTTTTATTGTTAAAATATGAGTTTTTGTGGTTAATTGAAATATACTTGAAATATAACATTGTGTAAATTTAAGGTGTACCACATGTTTATTTGATACATTTACATATTGTAGTATGATTGCCATTGTAGGGATAGTTAGATAGTAGTAGTTAACCTCTATCACATCACATAATTTTCATTTCTTTTTTGTGGTGGGAATGATTAAGACCTAGTCTTTTAGCAAGTTTGATGGTTATAACACAATATGGCTGTCTATCTTCACTATACTATGTATTAAATCTCCAGGATATATGTCTACTAGTTGTAAGTTTGTACCCTTAAACAATATTTCTGCTAGAGTTTTGACGAACTGGTTCTAAAAATAAACAGTGAAGATCTATTATTTACCTTGAAGTGTTGAAGAACAATTAGTAAATGGTACTTTCAATAGTCTTTAATTAAATTGTACTGACCTAAAGAGTTGATTTGTAGTCTACATTCATTTAAATAATAGCAAGTTCTTTTAGTTATTTTATACCATTTTTCAATGAACACTGTCTTATTTTAATTATTATTGTTTTTATTTTTGAATTTCAGTTTATATGGTGTAAGATCAGTGAAGTAAACTACAAGACCTGACATTTTTCATAGTAAAAAATAATCATAAACATGAAATTTATGAAGCAGATACAACAGCAACAAAGATATGTTATTTGTCCCTGTTGTTCCACAAGATTAAAGCAAATGAGGACCAATGAATTGTTCAGTAACACGGGTCAGTGGCAATGCTAGATATTGTGTATGCCCTTCTAATTCCCATTCATTTTTCTTTCTATCGTATCAAGCTGCTTCTAATCTTCAGCTTTATTTAAAGTTAGCTTTTATTTATTTTACTTAAAGGTAGCTTTTAGATTATTTATGCCTGGTAATAAGAAAAACAGATTTAGAAGTAGAGGTATAGAAACACTCTGAGATGATATTTTAGCCAGCCCCAAATAAATTATTGTCCTGACCGTGTTCTATCCTTTTTTATTTTGCCAAATGTTTAGAATTTATTAAAATTAAATTTATGTAGGAAAGTGTCAGAATTTATTTACCTTTTCACCTTTAGGAAGAATAAGACTACATACATCCAATATACAAAATCAGATCAAATGTTATTAAAATTAATTCTTTTTAGGAAAACAATACTTACACTAGGGATATAAGAATAATAAAAAGGAAAAGAACTTAAAAGTCTTGAAATGCAGAATTCTGTGTTTGACTCCCATTACTTTATGGTATAATTTCCTTTCAGTTACACTAAACTTATAAAATAGCAAATTATATTTAACATAACTTGTAGTATTTGAAAATAATTGTTTAAAATGTAAGTACGGATTATTTATATTTTGTTTTATTTTTACCAGAGTTCATACATTTTCATATAAAGTTGATAGAACATTAACTGTCACATTTTTCAAATTAACATCCTAATGAATTGAAGGATGTGTTACACTGAAAATAAAGATGCCTGGATTCTAGCTCTAGTTTTGAAATTAAGTATGCATGTGAATTTTGAGAAGCTATTTAGCCTAGTCTTTCTTTCAATTCTGCAAAACAACTCCCATGCCCACCCCAAACCGTTTGAAAAGTGATAAAATTGTACTAAATGACCTATAAGGTCCCAAGTCTAATGTGCTATGATTTTAATGCATGTGCATGTAATACATTTCTACAGCAAAGATACATTGGTATTCAGTGTGTTACAAGGTTCCCAATTCTTATTTATAAGACATAGATTCAGGGTAATGTACTGTGGCAGGAAATACATAATAAATACAGGAATGAATAATGCAGAGTCCTTGATCCTTAACCCTTGACAACATCTCTCATTAACTGAATGGCTAATTTTGAAGTAAGCAACAAATACAGTATCTGGTTCATACAATTTAACTTTTAAATGAAGATGCTACTACTGAGAACTTAAAATATAACAATTTATTATCTGAAACAAAGTTTTATGTCCACAACCTTCAAATCCTTTTTTTTTTTGTTATTGTTATCCGAAACATATCCTGATATGTTTATTTAGGGGAAATTCTAGACCACATTTGTGTCCCATCCCAGCCCAGAGCTTTACTACCTATCCCCACCGAATACACAAATCATAAACAGAACAAAAGTGAATTTTTTTTTGGTGACGCGCATAAATGTCCTCCCAAAGTGGAATAAGAAAGAAAACAAAACAAATTTGCATCAATGATATAGTCTCTGAGGTTAATAGTTAAGAAACATACACTTTTCTTTGATTTAAGAAAAAGTTTAATCAGTAAAAAACACTGACAAAATGTCTTACTACTGGCTATTTACAGATTATACAATTTACTTTCTCAGTTAGGCAGACTGTGAAATTTAAATTTTCAACTGAGCCTCATGTGTTATGGCTTCTCCCTTTATTTTATCCATTTAAATATAATCTATAAAGCAAAGGCACATCATTTCACAGAGAAAGTATTCACTGCATATCCCATGATGATACCATTCTTAGTGTCTCTGGTTAAATACGTTGAATGCATGTTCATCAGAGGACAAAGAGTGGCTATTTACTTTGATCTCCCCACCAAAATATTCATCCAGAAAAAAAAATCAATTGAAACAGTTTCCCTGAAAACTTTTCCCTAATTTTAAATTGTTGTATTTTATTGTTGAATTATAAATAAATAAAAGATTTTTATTAAACAAATATTTTATGAATATTTCTACGTAGTTCATTCTTTGTCTACTCATTTTCTCATTTTTGTATTTTTTTAACAAACTTTTTATCTTAGAACAGTTGTAGATTTATAGAAAAATTGCAAAGATAGAATAAAGAGTTCAAATCTACCCTGCACCCAGTTTCCCCTATATATTAACATATTAGTATGGTGTTTTACAATTAATGAACCAATATTGATACATTATTATTAGCTAAAGTCCATACTCTATTCAAATTTCCTTAGTTTCTACATAATATCTTTATTCTGTTTAAGGATCCCATCAAGGAGAGCACACTGCATTTAGCTACCATGTCTCAAAGCTAAGGCTCCTCTTGACTCTGACAGTTCCTCAGACTTTTCTTGTTTTTGATGACATTCACAGTTTTGAGGAGTACTAGTTGGGGATTTTGTAGAAATACCTCAAGTGGGATTTGTCTAATGGTTTTCTCATGATTTACCTTGTTACAGATTTTTGGAAGACTGCAGTGAAAAAGTGCCATTCTTACTACCTCATATCCAGAGTACATGCTATCAATATGACTTATCACTGTTGATATTGACCTTGATCACTTGGCTGAGGTGGTATTTGTCAGGTTTCTCCACTGCAAAGTTACTCTTTTCCCCTCCTTCACATACTGTACCATTTGGAAGGAAGTCACTGTGTGCAGTTCACACTTATGGAGTGGACACTAATGATGGTAGATTATTTAGAGTTCTTTTCCACTGCAGATTTGTCTCTGTTCCTCCCATTTATTTTTTTATTGCAGTTAATACACATAACATAAATTTTACCATTTTAACCATTTTTAACTATACAGTTCATTGTTATCAAGTATATTCACATTGCTGTGCAACCATCACCACCATTTATCTCCATAACTTTCTCATCTTCCCAGCCTGGGCCTCCATACCCATTAAACACTGATTCTCAATTCTTTTCCCCCAGCCCCTGGCAACCACCATTGTACTTTCTCTCTCTATGAATTTGTCTATTCTAGGTACCTCACATAAATGGAATCATATATTTGTCCTATTGTGACTGGCTTATTTCACTTAATGTAGTATCTTCAAGTTTCCGCCATACTGTGGCATGTGTCAGAATTCCCTTGAATCATGTTTCCTTGTATGTATATGCCACATTTTGGTTATCCGTTCATCTGTCAATGAACAGTTAGGTTGCTTCCATCTTTTGGTCATTGTGAATAAAGCTGCTATAAACATGGGTGCACAAATATCTGTTTGAGGCCCTTCTTTTGATTGTTTTGGGTATATACCCATAAGTGGAATAGCTGGTAATTCTATGTCAATTTTTCTGAGAAACCACCGTACTATTTTCCATAGTGGTTGCCTCATTTTATGTTCTCACCAGCAGTGCACAAGGGTTCCAATTTTGCCACATTCTCACCAATACTGATTTTCTTTTTTTAATAATACCTATCCTGATGGGTTTGAATTGGTATCCCATTGTGGTTTTGATTGGTATTTCCCTCATTTCGCTAATGATTCGTCATGTTGAGTATCCTTTCATGTTCTTATTGGGCCTCTGTATATCTTCTTTGGAGAAATGTCTCTTTAAGTTATTTGCCCATTTCTTAATTGAGTTGTTTGGTGTTTTGTTGTTCTTCTTATTGAGTTGTAGGAGTTCTTTATATATGCTAGACTTTAATCCTTTATCATATTTCTAATTTGAAAATATTTTCTTCCATTTAGTGGGTTTCCTTTTCAGTTGCAAATAGCGTCCTTCAATGCACAAAACTTTTTAATTTTGATGAAGTCAGTTTATCTATTTTTCTTTTGTTGCCTGTGCTTGTGGTGTCATAGCCAAGAAATCATTGCCAAATCTAATGTCATAAAGCTTTGCCCCTATATTTTCTTCTGAGTTTTATAGTTTTAACTCTTACATTTATGACTTTCATCTATTTTGAATTAATTTTTGTATATAGTGTAAGATAAAGGTCTAATTTTATTCCTTTGCATGTGGATTTCCAGTTTTCCCAACACCATTTATTGAAAAGACTGTCCTTTCCCCATTAAATAGTCTTGGCACCCTTGTTGAAAATCATTTGGCCATATATGTGAGGGTTTATTTCTGGGCTCTCTATTCCATTGGTCCATATGTCTGCCTTTATGCCAGTACCACACTCTTTTGATTACTATAGCTTTGTAGCAAGTTTGAAGTCAGGTTGTTTTTTTTAAGATTGTTTTGGCTTTTTGGGTTCCTCGAAATTCCACATGAATTTTAGGATGGATTTTTCTATTTCTGTAAAAAAATGTTGGCATTTTGATAAGTATTGCATTGAATCTATAGATCACTTTAGGTAGTACTGAGATCTTATTAACAATATTGTCTTCCAATCCATAAACATTAAATGCCTTTCCATGTATTTGTGTTTTCTTTCATCAATGTTTTGTAGTTTTCCATGTGCAAGTCTTTTGCTTTCTTGGTTGTTTATTCCTAAGTGTTTTATTTTTTTGATGCTATTATAAATGAGATTGTTTTCTTAATTTCCTCTTTGGGGATGTTTATTGTTAGTATAAAGAAATGCAACTGATTTGTAATGTTGAATTTGTATCCTGCAACTTTACTGAATGTATTAGTCCTAACAATGGAATCTTTAGTGTTTTCCACATAGAAGACCATGTCATTTGTGAACAGATATCATTTTACTCCTTCCTTTCCAACTTGAATGTCTAGGTACTTTTTTTTTTTTACAAAAGAGAAAATGAGGTTCAAAAGAGTTAAGTGACTTGCCTGAGGCCACCCGCTCACAAGTGCCAGAGTTTCAACTGGCCCTAGAGATGGAGTATCTAGCACTACACTGCACTGTCCCCCACCATCTCCATCCTCTGGCCATTTCTGTATGATGGCTGAAACAAGAAAACACAGAGTGGCCTTGTTTGTCCTCAACTGGACAATGTGCACCTCCGGTAACTCAAAATTTTCCAAGGTCTCCAAGAATTACCACAAAAGCACCATGAGCATTGATTTTAAAGTTACAACTATATTTTAGAAAGTAAATAAATTCACAGATCTGTGAATAATGAGGCTCAACTGTATATGCATCTGATTTGAAAAAAATGGTTATTTTTAAAAATTCCATTGGGCCATTAGCGCCACACTGATACACTCATTTTTTAAAACAAGTATTCACTGAATTCTTATACAAATCAGGCTGACTGCTAGGTTTTAGAGATATAGAGATGAAGAAGTTATGGCTTCTGATCTCTGACAGCTGATGATTTAATATGAGAGAAAGGTATATAAAGAATAACCACACAGGGCCATGAGCACATGCTTCAGTTAGAATGATTTCAGTTAAAAATACTTAATCCCAACTCAAGTGGATGTGAACAATAAAGGAATTCAGTGCTTTACATCATTGAAAATTTCCTGAGTAAGCTTAATTTTAAAGCTTGACTTGATAATATGTTTGCCTCCGTTTCTTGCTATTTGCTTACCTCTACCTCCTGTTGTGTCTCAGCTCAATTCTCAGGATAGTTTCCTTTTTGGTAGCAAAGTTTCTAGGGCAATTGAAGTCTCATATCTGCACACCAGACTGTTCAAAGCAAGAATAAGAAAGTTTTCTTCCCTCATCCTTTGAACTAAAACAGTCTTGAGCTGCAGTTTGATGATTCCATCACAGCAATTACTGTTGACAGAGTACTGAGATTTCTCGGAGTGAATTATGCAAATCAGGACCCATCCCAGGAGATGAGGATGGGGTTATTTACATCCAACTCAAGGGTATAACATATTGTGTGAGGATGGAGTCATGCTAAGTGCAACCACCAAGTGCACGCTAGTAATATATTCTAGAATGGATATAAAGTAATTTGGAAAGACAGATGAGTACAAATCATTGTGCTTTGAAAACTTTACATTTTTCATATAAAAATGTTGAGGTGACAGTAAAGATGTCACCTACAAGATTAATCCTACCAAATGGGAGAGAAGAAAGGAATTGTATATGGGAAGAAACTTTGTGATGGTCACTGCCAAATTTCTATTATTATAATATGATGTGAAAATAAAATAGAAACCTTCATACTTTATCCAGGCAGCTGTCTATAAAGGTAGCAGAACATTGAAGATATTTGAAAACTTTACATAAAGTATTTTGTTCTCTTCTGGCTTTTATTTGTTTCTTATTAAGTTCAGATATCATATTAAGGACCATGCCCTGTATTTCAGTGAAATGCAGTGTACGTGTTAGCATGATGTGTGAGAGAGAGTGGGAGAGTATGCCTAAAATACTGTCAAATATGGCTCATTTAGCCATTCATCTTGTTGCTTGGATGAACCAGAGATAAATTAGAGGGTGATGAAAACTAATACATTTAAAGGAGTTGTAAAATTTAAACAGAAAGAATAGGGACAATATAAGGGCATAATTATGAAATATAACCAGATTCCAGTAGACTATTTCTGGACAGTAAGAACTATAGACTATAATAAGCCTAATAGAACTTTTTATTTCATTCTTTCTAGCTCATTTTCTTTACTGAGTTCACAATCATGCAGGCAACTACTTTTTTTTTTCATTAACTAATGGATCCATTTGGCATTTTATACTACTATAATCTACCCCAATATTCGAAAATAGACTGTTGCTTTAAGACCAGCAAATTTTAACTATTCAGCAATCTATAGTGGCAGTTTTAAAACCCAAGTAACAGGAATAGGGGAAGATGTTCATTTACTATTACATATAATATAATGGTATCTTCACTTTTCTCAGGATATTTTTAAGATAACTAAGAGACCAACAGGGAATTTTTAAACATAAAATTTTCAAAACAACTTTCTGGAGATAAATAATTCAGTTTCAAAATCACAGTAAAAATGGAATGTTTGGTGTAATGTTACACTTTAGAGTTTTTCAAATATTTTACTAGGAAAATTTTGAAACATAAAATTTGAAAGAATTTTACACTGAACACTTATATAATCACCACCTAGAGTCAAGCATTAACATTTTACTAGACTTGCTTTGTACACACATCTATCCCTATTTCCATCCGTTATTCTATTTTTTCTTTTTTGAGACATTTCAAAGTAAGTCACAGATATCCATGCAGGTTACCCTGAAAATTTCAGCATACATATTATTAAGTAGGTTTTACTATTTGTTTAAAATTATTTCTAGGTAAAATTTACATCCAATGAGATGCATAAATATTAAGCATGCCATTTGATAAGTTTTGATAAATGAATAAGCCTATGCAAAGCAAACCCCTATCAGGGTATAGAGCATTACCGTTAACCCAGAACATCCTCTTGTATTCTTTCCCCCAAATCAGCAAAGGGTAAGGGTACATGGGACAAAGTTCAAGAGAAATGAGGCATCAGTTTGCAGGTGTCCTCTCCCAGTGGAGTCACATAGACGTGCGGTGATGTGTGACAACACATGTGAAGCATTACCAGTCAGGTAAGCTCACCCAAGCCTGGTGTCTAGGGATTTTATTGGGGATCAGTAATGTAGGCACAAAGCACCTGCATTCACCATATATCACATTGAAGAATAACTATTTAATCAAATTTGTACTACATGGCCCAAGGTGTCAGGCATATAAAAATACTCTTCCTAGGCAGAATATTCCAAGGGCTCAGAGCTCATTTTCCAGGAGCTAGCCAAAGGCCGGTCCTGAAGACAACCATTTGTTAGGAATGTGCAGGGTTTGAGCAACCCAGGCCTGTAAATTAATCCTTTCCCACACATTTTTCCAGTGGATTGCTTTGGTGTTTTTGTCAAAAATGAAATGACCCATATAAGTGCAGATCTATTTCTGTACGTCATATTCCATTCTATTGCTTTATTTGTCAATCCTTATGCTAGCACCATAGTATTTTGATTCCTGTAGCTTTTGTAGTATGCCTTGAAATCAATTATTGTAAGTCATTCGACTATGCTTTTCTTTTTCAAGATTTCTTTGATTCTAGGGCTTTGTATTTCCACATAAATTTGAAAATCACTTTGTAAATTTCCCTATGTAGTCATTTTTTTATGGTTTTTATCTCTCTGCTGTGATTTCCCAACTTTTCATTCATTCCAAACATGTTTTCTTTTATATCATTCAGCATAGTTCTTTTAAAATTTCTATGCTAATTCCATCTGGGTTATCTTTATGTCAGTATTTGTTGATTATCTTTTCTCCTGAGAATGGAAAATATATTCTTTTTCTTCATATTTTGAATTAATTAAGAATGTGCCCTGGAGATTGTGAATATTATGTTTTAGAGATTACAGATTTTCTAATATTCTTCTGAAGTTTCTTCTTTTCCATTTAACATGCAATTTACTTGGTTGAAATCACATTGCAAAATCTGCCTTTGAATGGCAGCTCAAGTCTTGGTTGAGTTATTTTATCATAAAATGAAATGCTTGGAGTCTATTCCCACAAAGTTATTTTTCCAGAAACCTGGACATCGTTTATAAGCTCAGTTTGGAGGGCTTCTCTCTTTCTTGCTTTTCCTTGTACAGTATGTGGCTTCACTTAGTAGCAGCTGTGGCTGTCTCGAACTCTTCCCTCTGGTCTGTCTTTCAAATAGAAGGACTATGCATTTTCTATTGGGATTTTGGCCACCATGCATGGCAGTCTTGTACAGCCTTCAATCTAATAGCCAGAGTAAATGAGAGACTCTATCCATGACATTTCGTTCATTCTAGTGTAGACTACCCTCTCAGATCTTCCCATTTTGGGCCATTTCCAGTGCCTTTGGGTAGTTTTTCTTTTCTTTTTTACATTTTGTCCAGAGTGTATATTTATTGTCTGCAGAGGATCACTCAGATAGTAGCTAACTTGGAAATTACCAGAAACAGAAATTCCTTTGGAATTCAGGATCACTGATGATGAAAAATCTGTTTAGATGGCTGACTTTTTTAGCAAAAATCTCTGTAGATGTCTTGGAAGTGACATTGCATAATCTATATTTCCGAGGTCTGAAATATATTCCAGTAAATCTTGTTCTTAAGAGAGATGGTTTAATGGTTTTTGCATGCATTTGCTGTCCAATCTCACTCAAAACTCTACTAAAATAAGAATAAATGATGAAATTGCGTAATAATGCACAAATACAAAGAGAAAGGGGAAAGAGCAGAAAACAGTTTCCAACAATTTTGAAAAATAGAAGGCTAATGGTTTAAAGGTAACTGAACAAAAAAGATGCCTAAATATTGGGATGTTAAACAGAAAAAATGGACTGAGGTAGCTCAAAACTTTCAGACATTGCAGACTCCCAAGTAACTCTATAAATATGAGACAATGGTGGAGCTGAAATGGAGATGTTACTTGAAACTATTTAAAAACTTAATTTTGACAATTCTCCATCCTCTACCTTACTCAGATAGCTAACTGGGTACTTCTACTCTTCAAGAAAGAGAAAAGAAGCTTAATTTCTAGGGAAAAAAATTGTACCAAAGAGTTTTCAAACACCAGGATATTAGACACAATGTACATAAAGAACAAGTGTCATAAAAAAAAAAAGTTGGATTGAGCAAAAGACTGCAGACTCAAAGGAAAGAATTCCAGTTTTCTTATCAGGCTTAGCTCTCAGAATGCTAGAAGTCAGGTGAGCTAAGACTCAGGATCAGACTGTCAGATCAGACTCATACAAATCAAAGATCTTACCTCATATCAAAATGTACTAAATGGTTGGAATGATAAGAGCAATTAAAAATTTCAGACAAGGCAGTGAGATCTCTGGGATATCAAGTGTAGCCCCCCAAGTTCTTCCCATTTGATCCACGACACACAGGTTTCGAATAGATAAGACCACTGTGTGAGATTCACAGGCTCACCCACACAGAGGTAACGTTAAAATTAACACAAATCTCCATATTTTGCCCCAAATATATAATCCATGGGACTTCCTCCAGAAAAACAATGATTTGTAGACCCTCGGTTATTATTTACTGTAGATCATCTTTAGCTAGGGACATCCTGCCAAGGACATTTCATAGTTAAGATCTCTTACTCCTAGCAAATATAATTAGGCTGTTTACTCAGAGTTCAGATTGACAAGGAGAATAGACCAGATCACTTGCCTTTTCTTTTTTTTTTTTTTCCTTCCAGGGACATCCCTTCAATAAAGGAGGTCAATAGATGGCAGGCCTGCTGCTTTTTATAGGGTTTTCTCAATGACTTGGCCTGTCACATCCTCCACAGGGGAGCCACAAGTTCACAAGCCCAATCTATGCCCATGAGCTTCTAACCAGTTTCAAAGAAGTTTATCTTAAATATGAATGGAGGTTTCCAGATCATCAGACATTTGAGAAAAGTCTCTAACAAAAGACGCCAAACCAAAAACAATCAAAAAGAAAAACTGAACTGAATGTAAACAGAAGCAATCAAGGGGGTCAGAAAAAAAAGGGCTTAGAAAAATACTCAGAAATAAATGGAAATATTTAAACTGAGAAATGACACTGGGATGTAATAAAATAATAAATATTCAGAAAATAAAAAATATCTCAAAAATAAAAACATTATTACTGTAATTTAATAAAATCAACAGAAGAATTAGAAAATAAGGTTTAGGAAATTGTTCAAAAGGCAGAACAAAAAGGAAAAGTATTGGAAAATATCACATAAAATCTATAGATCTGGGACCAGCCCAGTGGCGTAATGGTTAAGTTCATGTGCTCCACTTCGGCTTCCGGGGTTCACAGGTTTGGATCCTGGGTAGGGACCTATGTACCACTTATCAAGCCATGCTGTGGCAGGCATCCCATGTATAAAGTAGAGGAAGATGGACACAGATGTTAGCCCAGGGCCAATCTTCCTCAGCAAAAAGAGAGGGAGTGGCAACAGATGTTTGCTCAGGACTAATCTTCCCCACCAAAAAAAAAAAATCTATTGATCCAATTTGATAAGATACCCAGAAATTAAGAATATAGGAAAAAGAGGGAAGGTAATAATTAAATAACACAGGAATTTTTCCCCAAAATAAAAATATAAATCACCCAGACAGCCAAGAGAATGAATGAAAAGAATCCTTAATCAGTGTTCCTTGAATATTTTCTTAAATGTTTAGAATACTAAGATTAGTGAATAGATCTTAATAGCTCCCCGGAGGGTAAAGATAGACGAATATAAAGGATTGGTGTCAGAAATTGGGACATTAATAAGTCATCAGGTAGAATAATAGCATTTTCAGATACTAAAGGACAAAAAACTAACTTTATATAAAGAAGCTACATAACTAGGGTATATAATCAACATAAAGAAAGGCATCTATTAAAACAGTCAAAAATATGAAATCCAGAAATTTTGCATCCAATCAGGACAGAGATGAAGGAATTTCAAGGATGATGCTAAGGGAAGTCCCAGCATGAAAATCAGTAGTAAGCCTAGAAACTCCAGTATAGACTGAAGTTGGATGATGAAAGATTTCAAGGCTGGGGAAGGGGCTGTGGAAAAGATCTGAGGAAATGACCCTATGAAGAGCAATTAGGTAAGAAATAGTGATAAGTAGGTTGAAAAATAAGAAAGCGAAAAGAAAAGCATCAAATAACTTCAGAAGAAACTACACATTGTAAAAGATGAAATGAAAACATAGTACACTGTGTGGCTATTGTTTGAATTGGTATTTACATAGTCATAAATTTTATTAAAATGTCCATTTTGCTCACAATATTGACTAAACCAAAATTGGAATACAATTAGACAATTGTCATATTGGAAGTTGGAAGGAGTGTGTGTGTGTGTGTGTGTGTGTCTGTGTGTGTGTGGTGTCTTCCCTGATCTCTTTCCATCCCCCTCTCAACACATATACTAGTCTGATTTAGTTGTTCCTTCAAGTATGTTTGATTTTCTTCATCACAGTTCCTTTACCAGCAGTTGTTACACCATATTGTAGTTACATATTTATATGTCTATCTCCCTTAGTAAGTTGCAAGCCCTTTGAAGGACAGGCCTTATTAATTATCTTTGCATCTGCCATGTGTACCAGATTATCTTTCATTTAGTGGACCTGGATCAATACCCAAAGAATGTGTGAATGAATGAATATATTACTGTTTTCTGATTATGTTTGCTCTAACTTTGAAACAAAAATGGAATTACATTCTGAAGCTTAAAATATTGTCCATAATGAAATATTTGTAACTAATATTCACTTCTGAATAGTGTAGTGAATTTGTACATGCTTAAAAGTAACAAGGACTTGGACAATTAAAAACTGCTGTATAAAATTGACCTTGAAATTATAAAAAGAAAATTAAAATGTTTCTCTAATATTTTCTTTTAAAAAGATTCTAATGCTCTTTTCCCTCTTGTCTCCCCGACAGAGACAGAAAGATAAAAGATAAATAGATGATAGATAGATAGATAGATAGATAGATAGATAGATAGATAGATAGATACAAAGAAAAATAATAAAGCAAATTTGGGAAAGTTTGAAAGCAGATTGCTTCTCAGTTTTGTTCCATAGCTCCACCTATTGCAACATATACATATTATGATCTCATTCTCTCATTTTTACTGAGAAAATGAATTGATATAGTGGAGACAGTCAATGAGCTGTTCAGGAAGGCATATTATTAATTTTCTTAAATGAAGCTGCTAAAGCTAATAAGATCAATCATTTTATATAAAGTAACTTTATTCTTTCTCCTAGTCATTAAAATTGTATCAAGGAAGAAAAATGGAATAAGCTAAATTAATAGAACAAATGCTGTTTAGAAGTGAATGCTATAAAATGAATTTTATCTGATTTACATATGGGGTATTGTCACAAATTGGGTTCTCCAGAAGCAGATGCTGAGGTGGAGTGTGATATGCAAAAATTTTTTATAAGATTTATATCCTGTGAAAAAAGGCAGTGCAAATTACTGAAAAAATAGACAAATAATAAAATCAACCAAAAGCAAAATGAAGAAAATAATTTAAATTTGGATTATGATTAAAAAGTTAAATTCGATCTATTTCATGCATTTCATGCTATGTTCTTTTTGAAAGCTTATAATTCTGAAATTAAATCTTAAAATATTTTTGTGAAAACCTAATTTACCTTAGTGTTAAATGTTAACTAAGTCATTTAAAATAAATAAATAAATAATAAATATTTATTCTTCTAGAATGCACTATTTATAGCTCACGCTAATCATTTACTAACCTAATTTTAGTCATTATAATTAATAACACTTAATTTGGTTGAGAGGATTAATAAATTATAAATCTATTTTAAATAGGCATTTCCTAATATATGTATAAAAAAGTGAATAGTTTAACTTCATATATGAAAATAATAAATGCACTTGAGTTTAATAGATGTATACAATTAGAACAACAGCAATAAAAACCCTCTGAAGAACACGGTAATTTCTTCTGATAACATAATTAAACCTTTATAGTAAAAACAGGAGCTCAAACTTTTCAATTATGCTCAGAGATAATTTACTTCCTACATCGTGTCAGTGTTTTTACTTTAGGACCTGAGGGCTGTGACTAATTCTTGTTAATACATAAAAAGTAGCACACACAGAAACCTTTAAACTCACCTTTTCATAAGTCATATTTTAGTTGGCTTGATTCCTTACATTTTGTTTTTCTCTTCCTGAAATCATGTCTTCCTTTGCTCCTGGGTTATTTCCAACTGTGTTCTGCAGCTGTTGGTTCAATTCATGATAAACAATTGATTGCACAGATCATAGAACAAGTTAATCAGTCTGGGACTTTGGTAATGAAAAATAAAGCTCCAGAAAGTTAATATATCAGTCTTAAGTAGAGAAGATATCTAAAACTAATTAAACGCTTTCCCAGTGACAGTGATTTAAGCTCTACTCCTGAAATCTTTATACTCCCCAGAACCAGAGTTTTCATAAAGGTTGTGTCAAATTACAGTTACATCTTTTGACTCAGTATAAGTGAGCACTATGAGGCAAATACTACCTTACAAAAGCGACCTTGAAATCAAAGTTTATAAGAAGTACAGAATATCATAAAAGGACTCACATTATCTGACACAATACTTCTCTTTGTCCTAGGGTAGCTAATTACTAACAAGTAATTTCCCTTAGGAAGATTTGTTCTAGGAAATATTCAACCCAGTTGTAGGGAATGTTTGGTACAGTTCTGTCAGTCATTGTTATGAGAAAAACAAAACTTTCATAGAAGCCCCAAGTAGATTTAGACTTCTTTAATGCATAACTTCCAGGAAAACTAGAGAGGTGAATATTTAACTTTTCCTATAGTGGAGGCAGACAAAGAAGAAAGAGCTTGGAAATTTGTGTTTAGTTAACTAGATATTGGTATCTGCTACAGGCAGAATTATTTCTATAATAAATTATTTGTTTTAACACACCTAAACCTAACTTAAGTACTATATATAGATACGAGGAGTCCAAAGTTATAAATTCAGCTCAAACTAAACCTTGAAGCCAAGTCATGGAAAGTCTTTCAATATATTATCTCTGCTGTGATTTGATTTATTTTCATTCTTCTTCATGCATTTTATATCCTTCTACTCTTCTTCCTACAGGTCAGGCCAAATATTAGTCACTTTATTGTTTCTAAGATAAACGGAGATAGCGAATATCTCAGTACAAATTTTAAATGCTGAAGAAATAGAATCTGATAAGTCCATCTATGAATCAAAATGTTCAACTCAGTCATTCAACTGTGGATAGGGTCAAGAAAATATGCTAACATGGCTGTCAGGGCTACAAACCTGTTGGATTTGTATTTTCCTGTGTTGAGGTTTACTAGTAATAATTTCCCATACCCCTCTCTTCTAAGTTCAGAATCAGTTGAGAAATCAAACAGTGGAGTCAAAGAGAAGGATATTAAAGCATTGGTATTAATACCAATAAATTAATACCAATAAAGACTGGATTGGAAATAGTGGCTTAGATATAGGCCACAGTCAAGTATTCTTGTAAATTGTATAAATTATTAAATGGTCAAACCTTGGGCAATCCAAGCAAAGGAGATTTTGCATCTACAGAGAAGATACACTCAGAATCATTATATTCCATCCTTAGAGTTCCAATACTTGGAACAGAGAGAAAAATGGGCTTCCAGATTTACCTCTAGAAGGGCCCAGAATGTGAAGTACAAATATTATAGAAGAAATAATGGCAGAACCACCAGTTTTTCAGGTGGAAAGATAGAAGACAGAAAAAGAACAAGATGAGGGAGAAGAAGAGAGAGGGAGAGATTTTCTGAATCTTAATCAGACAACTCATTCTTCTTTGGAGTGGAGTGAGTAAGAAAATGTAAAGAATCATGGGGTATATTCTTTCCAGTACAAGCACTGGGCCAGACAGGACTAACTTTACATGAAAATTAAAGTTTCCCCTATAACCAGAGAAGATAAAGTTAGATAAGGCCAAGTTTAGTCTGGCTAAGGCCCATGAACTTGATTGTCAATAGTCTGTGTGACATAGGAGGAAGGGTTATGCAGAAAGTAACTGGTCAGTGTCAACAGCGTTGGCCACGGGAGGACTGCTTTCTTTGTAAACTCCTAAGATACCCATCAAGGTGTTCAGCACGTTCTTTTACTCTTACTGGCAAGGTCAGAGATCATTGTCCCATTGAAATAAAAATTTATAGCCCTATGAGTGACATATTAAAAACAAGAACATTTTTGGAAGATGACGAAAGTAATACATGTTTGAAGTTAGGAAGTTGTGGTAACAATAAAACCAGAAATGAAAGAGTAGCTTTAAGAGACAGAAAGTAGAAATTTTAAAACAAACACAAAATTAATATAGTGTTAAAACAAAAACTATATTAATCTTTCAAATTTGAAACAAAAACCTTTTATATTCACCTGCAAAATCCTCCAGAGACTATCTTCACAGTAACATTCCATAATATTAATCATTTTTTCTTTGCTTATTTCTCAGGGAGTTTTTCATGTACTTAAATTACCAAATTTCTCAGGACTTTTAGGTTTCTAGGAGTTGTACTTAATATATTAAAATTGGAAATTTTAGGAAATTTGAACTTTAGGACAGTGGAGAAAATTTAAAAATAGAAGGAAGGAGAAGGAGAGGTTTTTTTCTTGGAAATCACTTGGACATGAATGAATGAATAATTATTAGAACAAGAACTAGGATCAATCATGTCACATTCAACTAGTGACTGTCAATCTGCATTAAGAATGCCTCCTATGTAGTTTGTTATCTTGAATGTTGATTCAACATTTATATGTAGTCCTGATCCCAAATCAATTCTGCTTTAACAGAATTGATTTTGGATTTGCTTTTATATAAAAGAAACATGAGATTAGTTTCAGTGAATAATCCTGCTTTTCCACATGTCATCCTGAGCTCAAGGCTGGTCTCTTAGTAAACCCGCACCAAATCTTAAAGCAGTCAATTTTTAATTTTTAAGATTTTACTTAAATCTTAGTTAAATTTTAGTTAGAATTGAAAATGAGCCTTTTTTTTTTTTAGATTTTTTAGATTTATTACCTAACTACAACATAGAGTGAGCTATAAAATTTCTCAGGCAAAGATTAGATTCATTTCATCTTTTCTTACTCTCAACCACTAATGTTTAAATTATCCATTCAGGATTATGCCCAAAGAAATGCAAATTTACTCAGTAGCTAAATAAAATGTGCATTCAATCCTACTATCCCCTAAATACCCAAATCACACCATGTATGAAGTTAAAAGAAAATGTTAAACTGAAAAAAATGCAACATATGTAACAAAGATTAATCACTTTAACATATATACAGAATTCATAAAGTAATAAAAAGAGTAAACACACTGATTGAGAAGTGGAAAATGTGACTAAACAGAAAATTCACTAGAGAAATAATTGCAACCAAAGTGTTGAGCTCTTTCTATGGAACGAGAGCTGTGCTAATCACTTAACCTGAATTGTCTTATGTAATCCTCAAATAATCTGTTATTACTACAGTAGTCCCCCCTTATCTGCAGGGGATACATTGCAAGACTCTCAGTGAATGGCTGAAACTGCAGATAGTACCAAACTCTATATATACTATGTTTTTTCCTATACATACACATCTATGATAAAGCTTAATTTATAAAAGCACAGTAGGAGATCAACACCAATAACTAATACTAAACTAGAACAATTATAAGAACAGTGTTGTAATAAAAGTTATGTGAATGTAGTCTCTGTCTCAAAATATCTTATTGTACTGTACTCACCGGAAATCTTGTGGTGATGTGAGATGCTACAGTGCCTACATGATGAGAAGAAGTGAGGTGAACAACGTAGTCATTGTGACAAAGCGTTATTTTCCAACTACGGTTGACCACGGGTACCTGAAACCTCGAAAAGGAAAACTGTGGATAAGGGAGGGCTAATGTACTACTAATAATATTTGATACATCATTGTTGGTATTATCGCCATCACTAATACTCATAATAGTATAATTCACAAAAATGCAAATAGGCAATAAATTTTGGCAATTTAAAAAAACAAATTTTAAAATAAGGTTCTATTTTTTTCACACATCCAATTGACAAAACACAAAAAATAACCAAACCTTATTTAGAAATAAATTCTGCATATAAAACTGAAGGAAAATATTCCTTCAGCTTCATTGTTTTTGGAAATATACAAATTTTCTGAGTCCAGTTTGAATAAACAGTAAAAGATGAGCAGAGAGTATGCGTGTAACACTCATAAAATATTTGTCAAAGCAAGGGACTACGTTTGGAGGAAAGAATACAGTACCCATGAAAGTTAAAGCTGAGATATTTACATACTTTTAATGTGGAAAATATGAGACTTGAGATTTTCCTCGATTTAGTAGAATCTTTCCTGAGCTCACCAAGTATGTCGGTATCTTGAGAATATTTTATCGATTAAAATATCATGATCTATAGAAAAGTCAATTAGCCATAAAATGAAAGTTTGAGGAATATTGCTGCCAATTTTATAAAGAAATAATTAGACCACAAAATAGACTAATAAAATATAGAAACCAATAATAATAATTAGACCATATTTGAAAAAAAAGCATTTTTCAGAAAAAGAACTATAATATACTTAGTATTAGGGACATCTATGGCTAAGAAAGTTACTAAAGTACATCACTATGTGCCAAGAATAATCATTTTGCTTATATTTTTTGATAATCAAAAAATAAATATGAGGAATTATTATAAATTTTGCTCTCATATAAATATAAGGATGTACGATATTACCATTTTTAAAAAGAATTTAATTTTTTGAAAATAACTTTGGTTAGAAATATTTTATAAATATGCCAGAATAATAAAATAATCATTGATAACTAAAATATTTTTAAATATAATTTTAATTATTTTTAATATTATCTTCTACTATAAAAGTATCTTAGATTGGATGGTTAGTTACATAGTATATCATTTCACCCAATAACAGTGATATGCTCCTGTCAGTCTGGGATGAATTAGACTGCAGGGTTGATATATGCAGTGTGACAGGAGGAATAAACAATGAACATTTGTAAAGTTATATAAATAACATAGTTCTTTTACTACAAACATGTTCACATGTAAATCAGTTATTGGATAGCATACTTTATAAATATTTTATTCTTTTTGAGTCACCTTATTCTAGAAGAACAATAAAATTCCATTGCCCAATAGGAAACATTAATTATTCAGGCATATAAATTACAATAGTTTATCCCAGAACTAGATTGAGGTCAGTTATATAACAATAATAACGTGCATCTATAGGACATTCTACAATTTACACATTTTACCTGCACCGTCCTTGATTTGACTCTCACAACTCTGTAGAAGGCAGAGCATGTTTGAATTGTCTTTTACAGAAAAAGAAATTGAGACGAAGTTTAAATGACTTGGTCAAGATCAACCTTGAGCTGGATTTTAGCTTAGATCTTTTCCCAAATTCGTTGGCTATGTCTTTCCACATATAATTTCTCATTGTTCTTCAGTTAAATAGAGGGAGTGTTCAAAATTTCCAGCACCTAAGTTACAGTGTTTGAACTTGTGATTGATGGTTTCATCATGCAAGCAGTAATTTCCCATTAAAACACAGATGAGTAACAACTTCAATTAAGACTTTTCCTGGTCTCTTGAGATTCCCTAGGTGTCTTCTTTTATTAGTATGTTAAAACACAACAGCTACTTAAAACACAACCATGGAATCTTTTGAGAATTCTATGTCATTGGGATTGACATAAGAAAGAATGTTTTCAAGTTTGACATTTATAGTATGATTTATTTGATGGCATTACCATTCTACGTAAAAATAAATCAATGAATGGTATAACTATTGTTATTAAGACCAAGTATTGTTTTCAATTGCCCTGTCCTTCATTTATCCTCTTTCCATCTTTAGGGAAACTTGAGCTACACCCGCAGAGTCAGCTCAGTCATGGTCTCCAGGACCAGTGTGATCATCTGCAGAAGGGATTTAGCAATACCCAGCATTCTGGGACTTGATTTTAAAATATTATTTCTAGTATCATACAGTCCTGCTTATAGTTTGCCTCGAATTGTGTGACTTATGTCTGATTATGTGGTCTTCACTTCGTTTGCCTGTTTTGGATCTACCCATTGCTTTTGTCGATCTTTCCCCTTTGTAACCTAATTTTTCAGAATTCCCTTAAATTTTTAAGCTACGCTGCCAGAGGGTTATATTTAAGTTCTAAGTTATATGTATAGGTAAAGGCATAAAGCTGATTTGTGCTGGTGTGAAGTATGTGTAATGTAAACCATCTGAATGATAAAGGTAATGGTGTAAGTCTATATTTCAATGATGAGAGCAGCAGAAATTGTTCATCATCTGACTTACTCTCTGTCTTTGCTGATAAAATAATATAGTTACATACTGGATATTGTTGTACATGCTTCACACAGAGTAGATATTTTAGTATTCATAATAACCTGACAAGGTAAGTGCTATTTGTCTGAATTTACAGAAAAGAAAATGGAGGCATAAAAGGTTTAGTATTCTAAGTTGCAGAGCTGTGATTTGGAACCAAGTAGGCTGACTCCAGAGCCAGTGCATCTCATAATCCCTATTCTAACCTGGAAGCAACTACTTCTCTTCTATGTAAAGTGTTTTCTATCAGTAAGTATCAAAATTAGTGCCCACTACCATGGAGTCTAGTTGTGCCTACACATTCTCTATGGGTCACCCTTTCTTCTCCTCAATTAGATTATTAATTTATTCATTAGTTTATTAATTTATATTTTTCCCTAGCTGATGCTTGCAATTAATCAGATCTACTTTCTTTTTTTAATACTGGTAAGTTTGCATTTATGATATGACCTTTCTTTTAAAAGTGTCACCCTCCTTTTATCAATACCACCTAAATTAACCATAACAAAAGCACTTGGTAAATTAGAAACTGATCTCCACATGCATCCTTATTCAGGTTTAAGTATAAATTACAACTATTTTCCCTTTATTGCTGTGTTTAAATAACATTGTTTTACAAATTATGGGTACATTCTGTCCTATTATATATTAAATAACTTCTCTAACATCTTTTCATTTTTTTCTGGCTTCTATCAAGACTACCTTGAATGATGATTTTTGAACATTGAAGAAATCTACACCATGTTTCCAGAAGTTGTGTTCTCTCCATAGCATATCATTGCCATCTATAATGACTCATTATGACACCTTTGTTATCCAATATGATTTCAGTGGAGAGTATTGTGTTGTGGATACTTGACGTCCCCTTTTGATTTTGAAGGTCAATCTACTTTGTTTTTGATAGAACACTTTATAACATGTCTTCAAAGGTTTACTGAATTTAATTTTATCTTTCTTTGATAACTAAAAATCAGCAATAGTAGTATCTGGCATTATCCATGATGCGATGCTATGATGCCTTCTCAGGCTACTGAGAGGCTGTGGGCTCAGCTCTTCCTTTCACTCAAAGCCTCGGGGCATTTGAGCTCCTTTAACAGCAGTTTATCCTCAGGATTTACTGAGATCTCTAGTCTTTTTTTGCCATTGCTCAGCATTGTGGTTGTCTGCTATTCAAGAACCCCGACTGTTCTAATTGGCATCATCCTTTACTTTATCGTCTCTCTTTTCTTTTCACTCTAATTTTCTATTCCCTTCTTTACCATTTCACTTAGAATTTGATAGACAACCTTTGAGTTTGTGCATTTAATAAAGTTGGAAAGATGAGCAGGTTGTGAAGAAGTTCCAGGGCTAGGAGATCTACAAAAGTACCAGATCAGTGATTTGACTGCCTTCCATGATGCCTGTAGCTGTTCTCACCTTTCTACAGATAATGTATAACCCAAGTGGCCACTGCCTCGGTTTGGAAACTTTCTTGTTCATGACTCCAAACCACTGGTTTTCCTCTATAAGAATTGAGAGTGCACAGTGTAGTGGTTAGATCTATAAGCTCTGGAGCAAAGCTTCTTGAGTTTGAAGCTCAATTTTGCCACTCACTGTGTGACTTCAGAAAAATTTTCTTTGTTTCAGTTTCCCAAATCTATAAACTGGAGATGATGATTAGGATAACGTTAGCTAATTTACAGTGTTGCTGGATTAAATAAGTTAGCCATAGTAAGGAGTTAGAACTGTCATGAGTACAGTAAGGTTTATGTATTAGGTATTATTGATAGCTCCATATTTATTCCTCGGTCTCCTTTGCTGCATATTCTCTGTCCTCCACCTAAATATTTGTTGTATTACACAGTTATATGGGTGGGCCTTTTCTCTTCTTTATCTGTACACTCTTCCCTGGAAAACTTAAGTTCCCTGAGTTTAAGCAATATCTATCTGTTTACGATTCTTAACGCTATTTTTAATGCTTTGTACCACAGTTCTTATGTGAGATTATTAGCTTTAGTCTTCAAGGCTCCTTTTCCTTCTCCAGCCTATTCCCCTCCCCAACTATAAGCAACCACATAATTGTGTTTAATATGTATTTTGTGTGTTTCACAAAATGTTTATGTACATGTATTTCTAAGTAAATTGTATTGTGTTATACATCTCATTTTTTCTTACTTTTTTCCTACCAAATACTATACTTTAAGAGCTATGCTTATTGCTTTATGTACATCTAGTTTGTTGCTTCTCATTGCTCCAATGCCTATATCTACCACTTGCATCCACCACATTTTTACCTATTTCCTCTCCCAGTTATGAACACCCTCGTTACCTCCTGCTCCCTGATCTCTTGAGTAAAGCTTTAGTGAACATGCAGGCATATGTCCCTTTGTGGATCTCTGAAATAATTTATTTGGAATATTTAGGAAAAGGATTGCTGAGATATTGCTCCTCAAATATGATTCTATCATTTACATTTGCAAGAGCAACGCATGTTGCAGACAACACCTGACAATATCCCAGTTTTCAACTTCTGTCAGTCTAATAGTTCTAAAGTGATTCTTAGTCTTAATTTACATTTTCTGGTTGTTAAAGAGTTTGAGAATCTCTACATATGCCTCTATGTCTTCTTTTAAGGTAGAACAAAAGTGTTAAATATAAAACTATCTTTAAGGAAAAGGACAATGCTCCAGCCTAATAGAGACTTGAACTTTGGCACTAAGTATTTAATAATACCTTAGGTGTACAAGTGTAATATTATTTGTACAAATCCTGCAAGTCTATCACTCTCAAGAAGTACTCATGCAGAGACCCCATTGCCACAGGTCCCAGTGACCAGTAGGAAAATGTGATTATTTCAATGAAGTTGGATGCATGTGCAGACAGTCTCTGCAACTTAACTTCTATTACTTTTCTTCATCTTCTGCACTTCACTAGTACAGATCTAGAAGCATATATTCTATCCAACTCAACAAGTTAGTAATATTTCTAACTTCTACTGTACAATTCATTTCTCAGTAACTCTTTTTATTCCTGTTAATTGCAAAAGAGAAGAAACACTCCTAAACACTGTTCCTTTTCACATAGAACTATTTCATGAGTTATTGGCAAAGGAAAATAATAAAGGAAACTATTATCGGAAAGAAACTAAGTACTTGAGATATTCACTTAAATTCAAATGAGTAGGCAAATAAAAGATAATGCTGGTCCTATAAATTCCTTTGTTTCCCCTTATTATTTCTTCTGCACTCATTCTTATTTTCTTTTTTCCCCAATTTTGTTTTCCAACTCTTTGAAATAGTTTCAATTCTATGCTAGGAGGCTTAGCAATAACAGAGATATATGAAATAAACTTAGCTTTCAATTCAGACTCAAGTATATAAACAAATCAGTTTTTTTCTAAAATGTATTATCTTTATAAATTTATAACACATTCAGTGCTGTCTCAACTCACAAAATAATGAAAATTTTTCTTTTCTCTGACAATTTTAAGTCCCCAGGTGATTTCATTAAAGCCTCATGACTTTATATATTTTCTATCTGCTGAATAATCCCAAATTTACATCTCCAGTTCCAATTGGTTCCCAAGCCTTCACTCATACATCCAACTGCTAATTCCATATATTCACTTTCACATATAACTGGCTTCTCAAACATAAAACATAAAAGAGAAGTCTTGATTTCCTCCCTGTTACTTTGAAAACCCTCCAGTCTTCAGCATTTCAGGAATTGGCAATATCATCACCAATTTGCTCCAGCAAAAAATTCCGGGAGTCATCTTTGACTCATCTCTTTCCCTCACCTACTTCATCCTGTCTTCAAGGAGCTTATTCTGCAGTAATGAATGAAGTGAGGGAGCAACACGCAAGGATTCCAGAAGGAGCAAGTGCATAAGCAATTATTTTTTTTAATGTTTTTTCTACCAACATTTAGTATTGTACTTTGTCACACAGTATGCAAACAATAAATAATTGTTGAATGAATGGATTAGTTGATCAATCAAACAAAATGTGAAAATATTTTCAGATTTAAAACTAAGCTTTTGAAGACTGCTTTATTCTTGTTGGCTAAAAATATCTTCAAAAATTTTTTTTAAATTAATTTGGTGATTAGCTTAGTTCTGGTATAGTACCAAACAAGGGCTCTCTAGTTGAACTATTTAAATATACTCCGGCTTCTTCATGACAGGGACTGTGTCACTCATTCTGCTCTATACTCAGGGGGGAATATCTGCCATTAAAATGTATCATGTTCAATGGATGTTTATTGAATAAATCAATGGGCCAATGAATTAGATTTAGGTTTATTTAAAGCCTTTATTCACAATTATACTTTTGTTTAAATTGTACTTTTATTTGGATAAATACTCATAATAAATAGAAAGAATCATGGAATTAGAGAACAGAAAAGAATCTTAGGACTATGTAATTCAACCTCCTCACTTTAGAGACAAGAAAACAGAGTTTCACGGAATTTTTTTCTCTCTTAAGTCCTCATATTTAGTTATTCTTGGACCAGGAGAAAAGTCAGGCCTTCTAATTTCTAGATAAGAGTTCTTGCTAATATTTTGCCAAATATATTTTTTGCCAAAGTTAAAAACAAAGGTATATGAATATTCAGGAATCTCTTCTGAATATTTGAAAATAAAGATCAGTGGTAACATGTAAACTGCAGTGGGGGTGATTTGTTTGAAGCTGCTAAGAGATGCTAATTGTCTGAAATTATTATTGCCTCTATTCATTATATTGAAAATGAATGCAGAAGATAAAAATGGATATAAAATTGAACATCTGGGAGGATAGTAATGAATGTTAGACAGCTGAAAATAAATGAGTGCTTCAATGACCAAACTGATTTATTTTCATAGTGTGTACTAAAAAATATAATGTTAACAACTAAAGAACATGGTTGTAACCAATATACAACAAAAGAGTTAAATGGTTAAATGTGAGAAACAGAATGTAGGATGTAGCTTTTAGAATTTATCATTTTTCATGTCCATTGCTCTAGGAATGAGAACAGAAAGAAGACATAGAAGGGGACCATAATGTACTCAAAAGGGGACTCTTCATGTCAACCTTCTGCCTAGAAGTTACTGCTTCCACAACTGCATCTAATTTTTCCCTTTCAAAATGATGGTTCCAACATATATAGCACCAACCCTAGTGCCGAGGAAAAACAAAATTATTCTCTGGAATGCAATAATCGGGAGACAGAAACCTATGACTGTCAAAATGGGAGAAACTAATCAGAATTAGGTGGGACTGTTGACTAAACATGGTGGTTCTGAATTTAAACCTAGAAAACTAAGAGGTAATTAATAGTTATTTGCAGGTAGGGTAAAATTTAGAGATACCTTGACATGATTTCTCTTTTGCATTTTCCTGAATGTGACATTGTTCCTACTCAAAGCAAGATTTGGGACCGGGGCTGAGATGATGGGGGATTTGGATCATCACCCTGGAGGTATAAAACGAAAAAAATATTAATATTCACATTCTGCCATTCTATATAAGATTTTGCTGTGAGCTCATGTGGTTGAAAGATAGGTTTTATAAAGAACAAGAGAGAGCAAGAGTTTTCTGAATTCCTTTAAACTATAAGAATCAGGGTGGGGGAACTCAAATAATAGCATTTGTAACAGGTAGATAGATAAATGAACAAATGAATGGGTGGTTGGATAGATGATAGATAGATAGATGGATAGATAGATAGACAGATTATACGTGATACACTTTTGGCACACAAAGGTAATTGACAGTTGAAACACAAAGCCTGATCCTTCTGCTCCTAGTGCACTGTGGAGAAAAGAGTTGGAGACAGAGACAGGGGGTCACTTAGGTTCCGGCCTTTAGCTTTATGAGAGGAAGATGTGTTAGATAGGTTAAGGGTAACCTGAAAATAAGGTATTCTTGATCATATATGCATGTAGATTCTACAGGGAGATTATCTCACAGACTGCTCCTACCTCAACCTGGGGCAGTGGCCACGCCAAATTCAACAAAGAAATACAGCATGGTTGGGCAGGGAGAGAGATGAAATTTCACTTTCTCAGGCCCCAAGGGGGGTTTGCAGGGTACTTGAGTTGAGTTAATGGGCTTGCCATGGTGTCCATGTAGCAAGCAATGGAGTAAATCTTCAGCAGAGGCTTGGAAAACTAGCTAGACCAAAGGTTCAGTGCAGGGTATAGCAAATTCTCAAATGGCCTAACATGCTGTCAAGAACCAAGTTGAGAAAATGAGACAAGGATCCTTACTAAGCCTAACTGTTGGGTGCAATTCATCATGGTGTTTCTACATATCTTGTGGCAGCTTTTGTCCAGGACTATTTTTTCAAAGATATATGTATAGCAAACAAACTTGGAGGCTAGAGACGGTGTCTCTTTCTGTGGCATAGAGTAGATTTCCTTCCTAACCAGTATAATAAAGATAGGGAATGTCTCCCTACCTCCCTTGTTTATATTTCAGGGTTATAAGAATATTTCTCTTTGGAGGGGAGGAGGGCAGGTTTGTAGGCAATCCTCTTATAAGACTGGAGATTTTCTAATCTCAGGGATCCTCAGCTATGAAACAGACCATCATGTGCACAGATACAACTGGGACCACCTCTGTATCACTCCCATGAGACTTGTGGAAAGAGAGGAACAGATGCAAACATGAAGCCCATGATGCTTGCTTTGCTTTGAGTAATAAACAGTCTCAATCCATTTGAGTTCATTGTTCTTTACTCACTGAAACTGTGGAAGTGTGGTGAGTAGACCTAGCAGCAGCTACCTGTGTCCTATGGACTACTTAACTGTTAGACACTAACCAAACCACAAGACCAAACCTGGAAACATACAAGCTAAAAAATGTATTTACAGATGACAGTACAACCAGTAGCAACCATGCAGATAAGAGATATTGTCATGGAGACAAAAGAGTCAGCAGAGTTTTACAGATTTGAGGACCCCTTGTTCTGTTACTAAGTTCTCCTCGAATAATATTGTTACTGTGTAGTTTAGTAAAAGATTGTTGAAAGAACACGAATTGGTATGTCTGAGAAACCCAGATTCAAAGGTGACTTCTGGACACTTAGTTGATTACTATTGGCAAGTTGCTTGACCCCTTAGAAACTCACTTTTCTCATCTGTAAAATGGGGTTAAATGATAATACATAGTTCATAGAGTCATTGTGAAGAGCAAATTCTTCAAGACAGCTATTTACTTGACTAGTAGCCTCAGAGATGTTCTTTAAAATAAGTTTGAATTAAAAGTGAAATGATTTAAATTTTATTTATAAATTCTTAATTTATAGTTAACTCAGCCACCATTCTATTGTATGTACTAAATTAAGCAGAGATAATTTTCAATGTTATATCATTCATCTTCAAAATAATTCTATGAGGTAGGTGTTCTTAACTCCCATTTTACAGATAAGAAAATCAAGTTTCTAGGAGGTTAAACAACTTGTCAAACATTATTCGGTCAATAACCCTCAGAGTTTAGATCTCTCTAGTTTGCAACATCTATGCTTTCTCCATTTAGTTTTACAATGATATGAAAAATTTGGGAAAATGAGAAAAGAAAAATCACTCACAGTTCCACCAAACTATCACAATAATCATTACCCTTTTCATACCTTGACAAATGTGTCTTTCTATTATTATAAATACTTTTATGATTTTTGTGTCTGTGTGAGGAAGATTACCCCTGAGCTAACATCTGTCCTCAATCCTCCTTGGTTTGCTGAGAAAGATTGGCCCTGGGCTAACATCTGCATCCATCTTCCTCTATTTTATGTGGGGTGCCTGCCACAGCATGGCTTCATAAGTGGTGTGTAGGTCCGTGCCCAGGATCCAAACCCGCAAACCACAGGCTGCTAAAGCAGAATGCATGAACTTAACCACTACACCACAAGGCCGGCCAGCCCCCTTTTATGATTGTTTTTAATAATACAAATATCTACACAGTTAGAAATTGGTTTACATACATTTTTATGGATGTGGAACTCATTTAATATTATATTTAACTTCAAAAACATTATTAACTCACTAATTTTTTTCACTATGGAAGACATTATCTTCCAGAGTTTAGTCAGGAAAATTTAACTTTGGTTTACCAATTAAAGTCAATTTATCTATAATAAGTATTTAACTTATTTTATTAGTTTAAAAAGATTAAGAATAAGTTATGTGCCATTTTAAGCCAGAAGAAAATATGTAACTGTACAATACAAATAGCAAAATAGGACAGAAAGAAGGCCATTAGTCCATTGCAAATGGCTTTAAATTGTTAATGGCTCAATCTTGAGCTCTTTGTCATGCAGACTGAATGTGCAAAGATGTTTTCATGCTATTCAACTGTTTTCAGGGAAAAATAGCATGAGATTGTTTACAGTTTGTATTTCCATCTCTAGAGCTCTGGTGTTTTATGTTCCTTTTAAAACAATTATAATTGCTTAAGTTCGTGTCGCATGCAAGAATTTGGCATCTGTTCACTTTGGGCAACTGAGGACATAAAAGTTGCTGAACTGCATAGAAATGTAAACAAGTCAATAAGACCTTTCTCTTGACTTTATATTGACATTATTAGTTAAGCTGTTTTCTTTCATCTGGCTCATACTACATACTATAGATAACAGAGTATCATGTATGTTGTCCCGAACTCATACACTGATAATTATGTTCCTTCAATAATTAAGTTTGAAAAGATTTGCAAGATTCATCTGTGGAAAGTAGATGGAAACCTCTCTCTTTGAAGACATAAGGAACATAGGGTTTACTCAGAAACCAGTTCACCATTATATCTCCAGCCCTTAGAGCCACTCCTAGCACAGACAGGATCCTCAAATATCTAAGGGAAAATAATTTGAAAGGAAGAATGAGCGGATTAATAAATAAATGATTGAGTCAATGATGAGGTTTAATGGAATTTCCTCTTCATTTAAAATAGTTTAATGACCTACAATGCAATGTAAATATCTCACAGTGGATGTTGGAGATATCCAAGGAGTCCAAACACGAAACACAATTCATCTTGTTTTGATTGAACTTTTATCTATCACGTTTGGGGCAGCAATTTAAGCCCAGGTATAAACTAAGTTATTGATTACTAATTAATAAATAATTTCTAGTCAATCAATAAGTTGTTTTTATTAAAATGAGAATCAAAATAAATCCAGTATGCCCTATGCATACAGGAACACATAGGAGGGGCTCCAGCAAGCTCACGGAGGTCATAGAATTCTTCCTGGAGGAGGTGATCCTCACACTGAACCATATTTTCAGGGAATGGTACTTTCAAAACAATTTTTACCAGACTGAGAGATCCGGTCCAAAATTATGGGTGAATATATGGATTCTTAATTACCTCCTTTAAGCTTTGTTCAAATGTCACCTTATCACTCAGTCCTAGGACTACTCAGTCCTATCAACTCAGTCTATTCAAAATTGTGTTCCATCCTTCCTTTATTCCTGCTCTTCTTTCGCTTTTTCCCATGCACCTATAATTTCTATATACTATGTAATTTATTCATGTATTATGTTCATTGTTTATTGTCTGTCTTCTCCAGTAAAATATAATCTCCACAAAGCTGAGCATTTTGTCTCTTTTTTCCAGTCTCCCAGTGATTAGAACCTAATAGGGATTACTGTGTTGAATGGATAAATGAATTAAGATTAATTCAGTAAATTTTTGTTGAATGAACAAATGATTGAAAAGTAACAATAGAGTAGGAGGTGAAGGACTATAATACATTTAATAATATACCTAAGATTTATGGGTTGCTTACATCATGACAAGTACTATACTATGTACTTTACATGTGTTATATAATTTAATTTTTACAACTCCATAAAATAGATACTACACACATCTTCATTTTAAAGATGAAAAGAATGGGCTACAGAGAGATTTAGTTACTTACCCAAGACCACACTACAAGTAAATACTAGAACTGAGATTGAATTCGCCCATTCTACTGATATTAGGAAAAAAAAAGAAAGAAAAAGAGAGAGAGAGACGGAAACAGAGGGAGAGAAAAACAGAGAGAAAGACAGACAGAGACAGAGAAAGAGAGACAAAAAACCAGGCTATCTTTAAGTGTACTGGAATGGAGTCTACATAACTGGACAATTTTTTAAATATTCTGTACTTTGAGGTAATGAAATTTTAGAATTGGAAAAGTTTAAAGTGATCTTTCCTGCTCTATTTTTTCAATGAAAAAATCAAGGCCAGGTGCAGTAAGAATTTGAAATATATGTATATATTTCCAAGTTATTTAATTATATCACTCAGCTTCCCAGTTTTGAAATAAAATTATATTGTAATTGAATTTTATAAAATTCTTGCAGATGGAAACATACATCCATATATAAATAAATTACTTAGATCTGCCATAGCAAATGAAGTAAATGCAAAATTGAAAAACATGCAGGAAATCCATTTTCTTAGAAATAGATAATTTCTATTTATTCAAGGTTTACTTAGCACTTACCATACACAGCACATATATTGTTAGACATTGGGAACAAAGAAGGAAATGATACATTCTCTGACATAAAAACCTCTTATTCTAAGTAGATAAAGTGAGTTTGTTAATAATAATAATTTTAAAAAGCAACCCATCTTTAAAAGGAAAAGAACAAAAGTCTACCTTTTAGGGAAATTTTTAAAATCAATCCCCAGAGTTATGAGGTTCTTTTCTCAACGTATAAGCCAAATCAAATGCTCCCAACCCATGTTAAAAACCAGAACAAATATTTTGAGAAGAATGATTTCATACATTCAATAGAACCCTCAAAGGGCAAGGTATATTGCTATAAATTAATTTTTTGAGCCTCTTATTATGGCAGATGTTATATAAAATTATTCCCAGCCTGTTAGCATTTAAAGGTAACTAAACTTCACAGCCTGAAGATTTGAGGCTAAGGATAGGCCATCTCAGGAGAACAATAAAACAAGAGATGCTGGTTAGGTGAAGGGCGTGGGCTTTTACAGGCCATTGTAAGATAAACTGTGATAGAAAAATTATTCAACATAGCTCTTGCTTTTGATTTATCTTTCTAGGGTTTGGATATAAAAAAAGGGAGTTTGGGAAACTTTCAAATTAAAGATGTTCCCTATTCTCATAATTATTTATATTTTAATACAGATACACATTTTGGTTTTACATTTGATTAAATATTAATATGTTCCATCTTTTTTTTTTTTTCATTTTGCTGGGAAAGATTCACCCTGAGCGAACATCTGTTGCGAATCTTCCTCTTTTTTTTCCCTCCCCAAAGCCCCAGTACATAGTTGTATATTCTAGTTGTAAGTCCTTCTGGTTCTTCTATGTGTGTCGCTGCCACAGCATGGCTACTGACAGATGAATGGTGTGGTTCTGTGCCCAGGAACTGAACCTGGGCCATCGAAGTGGAGCGCACTGAACTTTAACCACTAGGACATCAGGGCAGGCTCTGTTCCATCAGTTTTAATCACAACTGTCTTTTGTGAGAATTATCAATATAGTATCATGTACACATTAATGCTGATGATCAGTCTCAGAAAATACATTGATGTAAATTTTCATTTTAATAAGAAATTATAGATTAAAAATTGTAATAAACTGAAACCCCCACTTCAGTACAACTTACTCTAGAGTAGAACTTGTTATAAGTTTGCAACATCTTGTCCATTACTCAACAGATGAAAGATCTAAATAATTTTGCCCTATGAAATTTTTACTATGAGGTATTTCTCAAAAGTAATTTATTTAGCAGATATTTAAAGAGTATATTCTATATGCCAGGCACTTTTGTAGGGATTTTAGCAGTAAGACTGATAAAATGTCTCCCCCAAACAAACGAACAAGTAGATAATTATATAATTCATCAGGGAGTGGGAAGTCCTACAGAGAAAAATAAGGCCAGGAAGGGGTGAAGTGTCACTGCTATTTTATATAATAAGATGAGGAAGGCCCAGATGATAGGATAACATCTGAGCAGAGACCTGAAAGAAGTATGGGAAAAATCCTGTGGAATCCTGGAGGAAGATTGTTTCAGGCAAAAAAGCCCTAAGACTGGAGGCCAAAGTAGCTTGAGAAGAGGAAGTAAGGAAAAATGTTAGGAAAGAGAACAGAGAGGGAGCAGGGGAAGGTGATGGTGTTTACATTATTGTACGCCATGTAAGGATTTGGGTTCTGCTCTGAGCGAAGTGGGTTTTTAGCAAAGAAATGATATGCTTAGATATATATTTTAGAAGGGTCACCTCAGCTGTGCTGTGGAGCAGTCTATGAGGAGAAGGACTAGATTCTGGGAAACCAGTTAGAGGCTATTGCAGCAATTCTATTGGATTATGGCAATTTCTTGAACTAAGATGCTACCAGCTTATAAACTGAAGCCAGTAAAGTTACTGACTGATTTCCTGTGGGGCAGTACGAGTACAGATTTAAGGTATAGACAATTTATGATAAACGTGGGCATAATAAATGGAACAATAATTAGAGTTAGTTTTTTTTTTCTTTTTTTTCTTAAAATAAGAGATATAAGAGACTATTTGTATGCTCTTGGAAAATGATCCTGTACAGAAAGGGAAAAAATGATGATTCAGGAATAGAGGTGACAGTTGATAGTGCAATATCCTTGTGGAGGGAAGATGGACTAGAATCCAGAGCGGAAGTGAAAGACTGATCTTATACAGAAAAAAGGACAGTCCACTCATTGTAGGAAGAGTGAAGGATATGGATTCAGAGGCAGGTAGGATGGTAGTTTTCATATGTCTTTTTGGATGATTTTTTTTTTTTCCGCAGGGAAAGATTTGCCCTGAGTTAACATCTGTTGCCAATCTTCCCCCACCTTTTTTTTCCTCCCTAAAGCCCCAGTACATTGTTGTATACCCTAGTTGTAAGTTGTTCTAGTTCTTCTATGTGAGCTGCTGCCACAGCATGCCAACTGACAGATGTGGTTCTGTGACTGGGAAGCAAAACTAGGCCTCTGAAGTGGCAAGCACTGAGCTTTAACCACTAGGTCATCAGGGCTGGCTTGGGTGATTTTTTTAATAGTTTCTATTTTCTGGAAAAAATTAGAAGCAACATCATTAGCTGGGAGTAAATCATAGTTGTGTTGGAAATGTGATGAGAAGAAAGGTGTGAAATAGTCACGTAAAGAGAAGGAAATTTAACAACTAGGGAAATGGGGTCAAGTTGTTAGGCAGTACTAACATTCTAACTAATGATTACTAATTATGATTAAAGTGAGATGAGTTGACATCATTGTGAGTTTTTCTTCAGTCACATTTAGCTTTAGAATTCAAGAGAAAAGCACATAGTGATGGTTTTGGCCAGTCAGAGATTTGTCTGGTAAGTTTGAGAGAGAAGAGAGGAAATAGGAATAAAATTATCTGCAAGGAAGCAGTTATACTAATGGGTCATAGAATTTAAGCCAAGTAAACATGAATGTGAACACAAGGGAGTGAAGGATATTAAAATATTGTTAGGTCAATGGATAGAAGGTCCCAGTAGAGCTGAAGAAAAGTTGGAGTTGAAGTTCAAGGAGAAAAGTAGAAAAATAGCAGGGGTGTTTCAAGAATGAAATGCTTGCAAACAAGATTACAAAGAGGATGTCATTACTTTTAATGACAAGGTTATAGTCTATCTAGAAATTGAAATTATTAATAATTATGACAAGAATAGCATGGGGGAGAGTGAGAGAAAACTAGGTTTTGAAATAGTTGAAGACAGACACCAAGTGCCTTTGGGAGCCTGTGGTTGTTGCTGTAAGGAGCAATAGTAGATAATACGATCTCATGGCCTGTGTTTCAAGGCTGGAATTTTTATGCACAAGAGAGAGTAAATTTTCTAGAGGCAACAACGATGCATATTGGAAACTACCACATCATCTCCAGGCCCAGTGACATGAAGGATGTGGGATAGCAGCCATATTTGAAAGGACCAAAGAGAAATTAATGTCTCCAAGAGAGAAGCAGATTTCAGTTAGATCAAGAAGTAGAAATGGAAGGGAATGTTTGGAAAGGAAACTGGAGATATAGCGAATATTATTTATGTCAGATGATGAGTTCCACAGGACGGAGAAGAAGGTTTTGTGGACTCAGGTATGATTGGGACATGGGGTTAGATTGGGCATATCGGAGTCTGGTGGAGCTGAGAGCCCAGCCGGTGAGGGTTCACAAGTCTTCTTGTGAGGAGTGATGGAGAGAAGAATGTGGGGTGAGATGACATTCATCCTCAGGTCTCTGGGGAAGATCAGATGTTGAAGCTGTGAGTGTTGGGGAAAAGGAAACAGTGGGAAGCTTTCCAGCAGCCTGGAGCACTCTGAGGCCACTTTTTCACTCCTGTCCAACAGCAATATTTATATTTCTTGACAGGGTCATTGTTGTTTTGCAAGCATTGACCTGTTCTGTCAAACTAGACAACTCCTTGAAGATAGAACTTAGTCTTACAACTCTTTAATATGTCCTTGCTGCACTAACTGGAAAGTGCTTAGTACAGAATAACTTGGTAGATGCAAGCACATGGCATGGTAGATTATTTCAGTGGCAATATGTTTTCTTTATCCTAAAATAAAAATTCTTTTGAGCTCATACATACAGTTTACCAAACAGAATATTGATGACCTACATTAACTGAAAACCATTATCAGAGGAGCCAAATCATTTGTACATACTATATTGGTGTAAGAACAATATAATTTCCCCAAAGTGAAAAAATAAGCCTAAGTTATTGTACCTAAATAAAATACTATCAATCTCTTCCAGGAATGACCTACCTTTTGGATTCTAGAGAAAATAAGCAACGAAAGCTTATTTTTTGCCCCTGGTGGGGACAATCCTCCCATTCCAAAGGAAAAGACGTTCAGTCCCTACATTCACTCCTTGTAACCACACGTCTTCCACAGCCTTTCCCCGAACAGAGAGGAGAAAGATACAAAGGAGCTGCAATGTGATTCTTTGGAAGATGAAGGGCAGGACTTGAGTGTTGTCCTTAAAGGGGCTAGGAAAAAGGAGGAGAGAAAAGAGAAATGCACATCTACATATAATTAAAGCAAGAGGGACAGTAGCCAATTGATTTTCAAGTCCATTAACACTCATGCCTATAAAGACTAGAGCAAATGTCTGTTAACCCAACATTGCCCATAACCCATCTGGCCATGAAACTTCCTTTTCATTTAATATGGTTTGAAGGATGATGTACAAAAAATCGTGGAAGAGAGTATGCTTCCATATAAAGCACCTTATTATATTTATTAGAGGCAACTGCTTCTTTCATTTGAAATATGAACATATGGCAAGAGAACCCAAAGGTAAATAAAAGGAAGAGCACTCTCTACATGGCCATCTTCCAATTATTGCTCATTTTTCTCCGTCTCTTTTAAACATTGTCCCCGCACTGAGGCACCAGCTAGCAGCCTCCCAGCATCACTAACCTCCCTCCTAATTGACTTCTAGTTGTCCTCTAACTGCTAACCTCTCTCTAATTGACCTTCTGTCCATAGGATCTTATTGATAATAAAGTTACAGATTTGTAGAATGCATAAATGTTTGCGTTTCTTGTTTTTTACCCAGAGTAAACAAACACACCTCTGTGAATTATTCTAAATCAAACTTTCCACTTGCCAGTAAAAGTGGAAAAGTTCATACTCTTTTAAATAAGGCCTAATTGACATTTTCTTGCTGGATAAAGGGGTTATCAAAGGTTAAAATTAATTTCCCTAAACAGTGGGGTGAGTAACTATAAACAATATCAATTGTTTTACTTGGGAAATTACAATGACATTTCAATAAACGTCTTCTCTCTCCTATTAGTGGAGGGGGAAAGGGGAGGGAGAATCAGTAGTCACATTTTTGGAGAGCTAAAACAAAGGCATTTTAAATTACATGAAACTAAACAATCAAAAATGGTCAAAGCCTTTTGTAATATTCATTCCAAATATAGGACAACCATAGCTATATCAGGTATTAACCTTGTGAAGATAAATTTTAGGTGACAAGATTTGATATATACAAGGTTATGTAAAAATAAGACCTGTTAAAATTAGATTCTCTGAATAGAAAGATAAGCATTAATCTAATTGGTGAAATTAGTGATTTGAATTAGTTATGAGTCTTAATCAAAGAAATGTAAAACTGTATCTTTCAGGTAATTAGAAATCTAACCTTCTAATTAATTATTATCTAATAAAAGTTTTAATCAGTAGATAGAAAAAATTCTGATTACAACAATTGCCCTTGTAAATAGATGACTAAAATACTTGAAAATTCTCAACTGTTTTTAATCCCACCCCTACTCTTATAATGTTTAAAATATACATTTTTTTTCAGCCAACTCTATTACTCAAGATTTTCCTTAAAAACATGTTCTCAAGCAATTCAAGTAAGCTAGACTAGCTTTCCTTGTTTCATGACTCTTGGGCTCCCGTTGCTGTTAAAAGTGTCCAAAAATATGCCCTTTTACATTCTATGATCTCTTTCTCTGCTCCCCTCTTCCACTTTTTCTGGACATTCCCTTTTCTTTGCATCTCGTGTTTCTGTACAGTTAAATATAGATGCTATTTCAGCAGATCTTCCTCAGAGCAGGATTGTGTCTTAGAAGAAAGCTTCAGTTGTTTAATTTTTGAATGTTCAGAAAAACATTTCTGGAGTTTTCTTCCATCTGCCATTTCTGCAGTTTTCTTGCACTTATGCAATTGCAGCCTGAGGAACTCTGCATCCCATTTTTAACTTTTCCTGAAATTTTTTGCCAATTGGAGAATCCTTCAGTTTGTGACTTAGTGCCTTTGGAAACGTGATTTATTGATTCTCCAGCTCTCAGCCTCATCAGAAAGACTCTACCCACCCTCTGCTTCCTCTCACACAGTTGGCTATACCACATGATTTTTTAAGTGTTGGTAAACATGGCTGCTCATAGTTGGGGGCTCAAGGAGATGTATTATAGTTTAGTCTTGCCGTAGATGTGAGGGTTTTTCTTGTCTTTTTTTTTTTTCTGTCCTGGTTGCTATGTATAGCAGATTATATTTTTTCAAAAATACTCACAATTTCTACCATCCCACACGCACTTCCAGACCCTTGTAATTTACAGATGTAGAGTCTATTATATTCCCTTTCCTCTCATTGAATTTCGGAGAGATATTGTGGCTGCCTTAATTAATAGCATGTGATCTAAGTGATGCTATGTGACTTCCAAGTCAAGATCATAAAAAGCAATATGAGTTCTTCCTTGCTCATGTTTCCTCTCTTTCTCTTAATACTTCTCTCTCTCTGTCTGTCTCTCTGTCTCTCTCTCTCTCTCTCAGTGTTTGTCCTTGGAAGATAGTCAGCATGCTATGAGAAGCCCCACACATCAAAGCACATGAGAGGGCATTTGTAGGTGCTACAACTGACACCCCAGTTGAAGTCTCAGCTGATAGCCAACATCAACTGCTAAACATGTGAGTGAAGTGAGCAAACTTGCAGATGATTCCAGCTCCCAGTGTTTGAGCTTCCCCAGCAGACACTGAGTGAAGCAGAAATGAGTTTTTCCTGCCAATTCCTGCCTAAATTGCAGATTCAAGAGAGAAAAAAAATATTGTTGTCTTAAGTCACTAAGTCTTGGGAAGGTTTGTTACATAGCACTAAATAACTGAAATACCTTGTTTGGTTGTAGTAGGTGGTGGATTTGAGGAGATTAAAAATTACCCGTTACCTCAGAAATAATTAATGTTAATGTAGTCCAATTTATAAATCTTATTTAGTAGTACTTTTTGTGTTTTGTTTAACTGTCATGCAATCTGGTTAACGATGTAATGCTAGAAAGGGCATTTCATTTGCTTATGAGATTTATGAACAATCTATTAGTTTAAACAGAAACAAAGAGTACAAAATATCGAATACTCCAATATCTATTTTAAACTGGAAAGATAAAATAAAATAAGTAGGTATACAATAACAACATTTGCAGAATTAGATAACAGCGAGATGTTCTCAGAGATATATTGTTATATCACTAGTAAATATGTAAATTTTATTATATTCGACTCAAAGTTTCAACGAAATGATTTGGAAATTTGGATTTGAAACATGGTATAAATTGGTATTGAATGGATTTATTTGCAAGATTCCACATGCAAATTGGTCCATATCAGGCTGAGAATATAAAAAGAATAGGATGATTTTATACTAGTATTTCTATTTTGGCAATAATATAACTGAAAAGAAAGAAGTTTTTGTAAAATGTGTGTGTTGAGTGCAATACATTTGTTGTGAGACTATTGATATTTATATTATTTCTGTATTTAAAAGTTCAAATTTTTAAAAACATATTTTGGAAAATTAAAAAAATATTTCTTCAGGGGCCGCCCGGTGGCGCAGCGGTTTAGTCTGCGCTTGGCAGCCTGGGGTTCGCGAGTTCGGATCCCAGGCGCCTGCCGACGCACTGCCTGTCAGCCATGCTGTGGCGGCGTCCCATATAAAGTGGAGGAAGATGGGCACGGATGTTAGCCCAGGGCCAGTCTTCCTCAGCAAAAAGGGGAGGATTGGCGACGGATGTTAGCTCAGGGCTGGTCTTCCCCACAAAAAAAAATATATATATATATATTTCTTCGATTGGAAATGAATGTAATAAAGGATAATATGGTTTGGAATTTAAATTAAAATGTTTCTTTAGTTTCTTTAAAGTTGACGAGTAGAAAATACTTTTCATTAGATTTTTAAGAGTGTGTTCTAATATTTCAGTTTTGTTACATAGAAAAATTATTTAAAAGAAAATAATGGAGAAATATTAAGAATTGTGTGATATAGAGTGTTTATGTTAGGTCAAAATGTCCTTTTACCATCACTTCTAATGTTCTTAACAAAGAAAAGATGTAATTCAATGTATAAGGAGGGAAAGATAGAAAGTAAGAGAGAGAGCAAGAGAGAGACTAAAACACGAAAAAGAAAAGAAATTTCTTTTGAACAGGCCAAACAAATGTAAACAGTATTATAGGAACATAGCAAAACAAAAGAAAGAAATTGCTTTCTGCTGAAAAAAGTTTTATCTTTTAGATCTCAGCAAGAAAGTTTTATGGGGAAAATATGTGAGAACAACATAAGTATTAAGAAACCAAAAAGTTGGGGCCGCCCGGTGGCGCAGCGGTTTAGTTTGCGCTTGGCAGCCCGGGGTTCGCGGGTTCGGATCCCGGGTGCCGGCCGACGCACTGCCTGTCAGCCATGCCGTGGTGGCGTCCCATATAAAGTGGAGGAAGATGGGCATGGATGTTAGCCCAGGGCCAGTCTTCCTCAGCAAAAAGGGGAGGATTGGCAACTGATGTTAGCTCAGGGCTGGTCTTCCCCACAAAAAAAAAAGAAACCAAAAAGTTAAAGCCTAGTTCTCGTAAGAGAGCCCTAAGGAAAAAGATCTTGTGAGTGACAACAGAGCTTATAAAGCCATCCTTTGGTTTTAACTGTGGATAAACTGATCCAGGTGACTTTAAAGGTTTTCCTTCCTGCTTATTGCTTGTACATAACATATATTTTTTTTTCCTATTAAGAATTAGGAGGAGGGATTGTGAATATTGTTTTCAGGTTCATGTGGGACTCACATAAATTGAAGAAATATAAACCCAAATTTGAGCTTGTCATATTCCATGTTATGGCAACTTTCAAAACAAGCCATTTCTAAAAATCTAATATCAGAATTTAAAACCCATTGAAAAGTTTAAGTTGAAATTGTAAATATTTTTTAACCTTTGCCATTTGTCTTAGCCAAAATTCCCTAGAAAAGAGAGCCTAATTCAAAATCTTACATGTGGATACTTCTTTGCAGTGCAATATCGAAGAAGCAGGAAGAAGCGTAAAAGAGATACGAGGCAGAGAAAGAAGAGAAAAAAATGGAAGGGAGTACATGAATGAGCTAGCCACAGGTTCTTATCAAATGCAATTCCCGTTCCATCACTCTCTCCCGAGAAGCCGTAGAGTTTACTGCTGGAGGAAGGAAGGAAAAATGATCAATTTGCTCCCTCCCACCCCCACCTTACTTATTACTGGTCAAAATCCACCCCATGGGTGTAGTTGTCTACACTTCTGGGTTATCTTACTATGAGAGTGCATAGGCATAGCAGATAATCTCTCCTCTTCAGTTGGTACCACGTGCAGGGCTCCTTGATCTGTAGCAACTTGGCACTACTAACACAGGAAGAGCATTAGCTGTTCTTAGGATGACACTTGATATTGATTGAACATTCTTATCTTACCAAGTGAAACAAGTTTGATCAACACACACACACTTGAAATAAGAAAAAAAAAGAAGCATCTGTTGATGAAAGTAAAATGCTTTACCTATTTCCTTCACTTAAAGGTGTACATTCCAAATCTAACTATTTTCAACTTTCACATAGTTCTCACTTTCTCTTCTTCCAAATAAGTTCTTCATGAATATTTCCAAACAAATTCCCCTTTGGTAACAAAGTAATCCATAGCCAAAGAATAAAATTTGGATTATGATGTTCTATGGCAAAAAATAAAATTGAAATAGGTCTGGCATGGGACAGCCATCACATTTTGCTTCTTAGTGATTTCAAACTTTTCCTCTTTGAAAATAACGGGCAGGCACTTTAAGGCTCCATGATTAGTAAAATGGGCTTCCAATGTGCTATTTGCAGATGTCATGTCACTTTTTTAAATTAACAATTCATGCCTTTCCCCACAAGCATCAAAATGTTTTAAAGTTCTTTGTTTATAAAGCCACATTCTTACTTTCTGAATGAAAAACTTAAGGTCAGTTTCTGATTGTAAGGAATACTCTCACAATCACTCATAATGCCCTTTGTGATATTTAACTAAATAAAGTAAGAGCTGTAGACCCCTAGAAGCTAATTCTGTTCAAATATATGTAAAGTTTTTGTTTGTTGAATTTTTTTGGAGTCTGTAACATATTTTCTCATAGAAACAATGTTATTAATAGTCTTCAGTCCTCAAATTAACTACCTAAAGTCTAAAGAAGATTTAGACAGAAAAGCATACTATGTTCATGGATCAAAGAGTCAATATTGTTAAGATGTCAGTTCTTCCCAAACTGATCTATGAATTCAAAGCAAATTCAATAAAAATCACACTAAGCTCATGTTGTAGAGGTGGGCAAGCTCATTCTAAAATTCACGTGGAAAGGAAAATGACCTCCTAAAGCCAAAAATATCTTGAGTGGTAGAAAAATCTGAATGACAGATTACAAGGCTCACAATAACACTACAGTAATCAAGCCAATAAGGATAGACAAACAGATCGTGTAGACTTATAGAACCAAACTGGAGGTCCAGACATAGATCCACTCAAATATGATCAATTGGTTTTTAACAAAAGTACCAAAGTAATTCAGTGCGGAAAGGATATTTTTCACAACATTTTTTTTCCTGGAACAATTGGAAACCCATATGAAAGAAATGTATCTTCTCCATACCATACAAAAAATTACTCAAAATGATTCATAGACCTAAATGTAATAGCCAAAACTATAAAAGAAATAGAGAGGAAGAAAATACAGGAAAAAACAGTTATGACCTTCTGTTAAACAAATGTTTCTTAGATATTGCAGAAAAAAAACTGAAGCAAAAAAGAAAAAACAATAGTTGTAATTTTGCAAGATTTAAATCTTCTGCTCCACAAAAGACAATATTAAGGAAGTGAAAAGTCCATCCAAAAACTGAGAAAAATATTTGCAAAATATGTATGTGATAAATAGCATATATAAAGATACACAAAGATTTATTAAAATGTTATAATCAATGACAAGCAACCCAATTAAAAAGTGAGCTAAAGTATTGAGCAGTTTCACCAAAGACGATATAAGAATGTTCAATAAACACACGAAAATTTGCACATCATTATCTATTAGAGATATGTAAGTTAAAGCCACAATATAGCGGGGCCACCCGGTGGCGGAGCGGTTTAGTTTGTGCTTGGCAGCCCAGGGATAGCGAGTTCGGAGACGCACTACCTGTCAGCCATGCTGCGGCATCCCATATAAAGTAGAGGAAGATGGGCACGGATGGTAGCCCAGGACCAGTCTTCCTCAGCAAAAAGAGGAGGATTGGCAACGGATGTTAACTCAGGGCTGGTCTTCCTCACAAAAAAAAAAAAAATTAAAATTAAAACCACAATATAGCGCTACTGCGTATTCATTGAATGGCTAAAACTAAAAAGACTGACAATAACAAATGTTGATGAGGATATTAACGAAACTAAACTCTTCTGTTTTGCTAGTGGGAATGCAGAGTGGCACATGCACTTTGAACAGTGTGTCACTTTATTATTAAGTTAAACATACACCTAGCATATGACATAGCAACCCCATTACTAGATGTTTATCTTTGCAAAATGAAAACATTGGTCCATGTAAAGATTTGTATGTGAATGTTCTTAGCAACTTTATCCATTATAGCCCCAAATTGAAAACAACCCAAATGCCCATCAACTGGTGAATGGATACATGTATTATGGTATGTCTACATAATTGAGGATTACCCAGCAATAAAAAAAAATAACTACTTAACAGTTACAACACTGTGTATGAATCTCAAAAGCATCATGCTAAATGAAAGAAGCCAGATGCAAAAGATTATATATTATACGAGCCCATTTACTGAAAGTTCTACAAAAGGCAAAACCATAAAAACCATAGTGACAGCCACCTATAATTACAACAACATGGATGCATCTCAAAAAGCATCATGCTAAGTAAGAGAAGTCACGTATAAAGAATTCATATCCTATGAGCCCACTTGTAGGAAATTCTAGAGGGGGCACAAACCATAGGAACAGAAAGCAGATCTGTGATCGCTAGTTGACAGCGATAAGGAAAGGAGTTTGGGAAAAAAATGTACATGTGGACTTTTTTTGGATAATGGAAATGTTCCATATCATGATTTTGATGATAATTAACACAGCTACCAACTCTAGAGGGAGAGTATAGTTTGGGCCAAGAATTTACAAATTAGACATACTGAAATTAATAGAGTTTCTTTTACTAAATTAATCATTTTAATTAATCATACATTTAATGTTTCCTTCCATCTTCTATAGCTAGATTCTATATCTATATCTAAATAAAACTGTTGCCCCCAAATATGGTTTTCATACTTCAGTTGGTGTAGAAGTAATTTTACATGGAATATAAATTCTTAAAGTTTAATAGTTATGTATTTGTCTTAATTCATTATGACAAGTGATACAGTTTTCCATTTATGATAGTTACAAAATTTCTCTTTATTTAAATAAAATCAGGGGAGACAGGCTCCAGGCTGAAATTACTATGGTCAATTACAAAGGCTCTACCAGGCAGGGCTCTTGGGGGAAAGCTGCCCTCCCCACAGCAGACTTAGCGCACACAGTGCAGTGCAGTCTCTGAAGGGAGTTGCAGTCAAAGACTCAGCCCCTCAACCCCTGGGTAGCCATGCATTTACTGCTGTCTGCATTCCTAATTTAGATGCCTCCACTTGAGGCCCACTTCTTGAGGGCTCTCAGTCAAGACCTCTGCTGAGACATCCTTTTCAGATGAAAAGCAACTTTCTCCAGCACTGAGTTCTTTTCCGCTCCTGACTTTTTCCTCTTCTCCCTATTCCTGGCTCCTGAGTCCATAAAACGTCAGGAGTATTTTGTTCTGGTTTTACTTTGCAGCGAGATGACTCCTGGGGCATAGGGGCACACAACAGTGGAGGAGCTGACACAATTTTTCCGGCCTCTTGGTTACAGTAATGCAGTAAGTGAATAAAGCCTTGACTGTTACTTTCAGTTGGCTTGTTGCCGTAATTGACCAACTCAACATCTGGCAGCTCAGCTGACTTGCTCCTTCTCTCTCTCTTTCTCCCCCTCCAACCCCTTTCTCTCTCTGTTTCAGCTCTTAACAAAACCTAATTTAATATAATTAAACAAATAAATAAATACCATTAAAGGATATGTGCAGATTCATAAGCATTATAGATATATAAACCAAATGGTTGAATTTGGGAACAGTGCTTTATTTTCCTTCACAGAAATTCCCATTGTACTTCCCTTGGTAACATGGTAATACAATGAGAGTAATAGTCATTTAAACACTTTCTTAAAGTGTATTTTTCAATGGTTAGAATTACCTCCAATCTAAGGAAATTATAAAATAGAAAAATGAGAGTTTCTTTTTTAATAAAAAAATACAATATAAAAAGTTAATGTGCATAGATTAAACTACCCCTCCCCCAAAGCATGTTTGTAAGAAAGTGTAAATATATTTTTGTTACTATTCTTATTAATCCTTCTCTAAAGTTTTCTAAACATTTGTCCCAAATGAGTTCAAAGTTTATAATAGCCATTATTGAAATTCCTCCCAATAATATCACAGAAAAGGCAGTTAGCAGATAGGTATTTTAATCATCACCTTTTTACAGATAACAAGACATTTTGGAAGAAACCATTACTATTAATTGTAAGAACATTCTAACCCCATTTAGAAATATGTGAATAAGAAAAGTATTAAAATATAACTATTAGAATGATTCATTTTAATTGAAAGGCCACAAAAATTCTTGCTGGTACTGAAACAGCTGCTGAATGCTCAGCAAGTTTCTCAATTTGTCAAATATAAGTGACTCCTGCTGCGGCAACTGCTTTGTATTAAGAAGCTCTTTGGAGAAAACAAGAACATAGAGTGTAAATTCACATAGATGTTTATTCCTTCAGCCATGCAATTGCTTTAAAAAAACAAAACAAATTGTAATAACAGATTAAGTAGTTAGATATCCAATCATTTTGAGCCAAGGAGCTATCTTGTAAATTATGCTTATTATATATTTTCACATAGGACACCTCTGAAGAATTCAGTACTATTTTAATTTCTTTCAGAATCATTATGAAATGAGTTTCTAATGCTTGAAAATGTGAGATGGAAACTATCTCTTTCATCAATATTATAGGTCCATATTTTTTAAAGGATTTGTTGTTCCCTAGCTATTTTACTTCTAGCAGCAATTCTAATATTTATTTTCTAATTAAATTCTGACTTTTGAAATGATTTAAATCAATATAAAGTGCTTCAGGGTTTTGCAAATATTCAAAATCTTTTCATTCGTTGGAAAATTTGTCAGTTAACACCTAGAGCAAAATTTTACCAATTGTATAATTACGAAATTCTGATTACTCCATGAAATAATGATGTCAAACTGTTAAAATTGTCGAAAACTATTAAGAACACATGGAAAAATATATTGGTTTGCACTGAGAGTGTTTAAAATGTTCTTTAAGTTTAGCTGTATGGACATATTTCATAGACACATTCCTGAAATGATTTTTAAAAGTATCAGTTTTGCCTGACAACTCTGAGGAAGCTGAAAATATTTAGAAGCAAGGTGTTATTATCTAATAATTAAAACCATAAGATAACACCAAACAACTGGAATGAGAAGGGGACTAGATAACAGCAAAGGCTCAGGGTCAGGCGTGGATGGTGGCTGGGAAAGTTGGCACCGTCCTGTCTCCTATTTTGGTTAGAGGAGAGCATTTGGACAGACTTTGAGAGGAGGCTTGATTCCCTACTGCCTGAGTACAAATTGTCATGCTTAAGTAAGAAAGGTTTAGTTGGAATCAACCATGAGATTTAATGCGTAGACTATGGTGGTGAATTAAAGTAGATTCTTTGTTCACAGTTTGTACAGTTTTTAAAAAATTATGTGCATGTTTTTGTAAAATCCAATTATTTCAGACTGTCAAACACAACTTGTATTGTGGGCTTTAAATCAACAAATATCTAAGGGAGAAAACTGAATCGATAGAAGTAGCCACGTAAAACTCTTCAGGCTTGTATCCAATGATTTCATCTTATGTATGTGGCTCAGTGGAAAAAGACCCAGAGCTTTCCTGCTTCTCTGTTTATATTATTCCTTTTATTTCTTTACCAAGTGACCTCTCTCCTCACCTAACTATTCCTCAGGTGATTTTTAAATTTTTCCACATGTAACTAGTCAAGAGAATACAGTTATCTTCCCAATTACTATATGTATTGCTCAAAAAAAAAAAGTCTAGGCACCAAACAAGTGGTATGAGAAAAAAGAGATTTTTTCTGTTAATTCTGTTAATCTCATCACTTAATTTACATAATAACAGGGACTTTAATAGTGATACTCATTATTGAGCATCTTTTAAATTAAATAGGCACATCAAAATGCATACTTGGATTGTAGAACAGGTAGTTTTTCATCTCTGGACCTGTTCTCTAATTCCGTTTGTTCTAAATTTGTTACTAGGGCATCTGTGCTTGAATTTCTTATTAAATGAAACTCTTTATCTTGCCTTTTAAGTTTTATTCTAGATCAAAATTCCAGGTGGTCCAATACCAGTTTCTTTAATGACCCTAAAAATCCGCTATGTAAAATGTGATTAAGATAATTTGCTTATCTCAAGGCAATTCTTTGGATTCACATGGACAACAAACACACTTTTGTTTATGTTAACAAACCTATAAAGTGTATGTTGAATAATGTTTCTGCAAGTAGATTTTAAGACTAAATCTCAACATTACAATATAAACTCTCAAATGTTCCTAAATATTACACTATCAAAGACTTGACTACTTCCTTGTGGAGAAGACAGTACTTAATTTCAAACACTTTTCTTGAGTTTTATTTAAATACTTTATGAGAGAAAAAGAGAGAGAAGAATAGTGTTAGCTGAATCTCAGCTGAGATTCCCAATGTGCCCTTGGTTTTCTTGACAGCCTCAAGCAAGGTTCAAATCTATTCAATGTACTAAACTAGTGTGAAAAATGAATGGCATCAACTCCAGCTCTGGGTTAAGAGCTCATAGGAAAGGACAGATATTATCAAAAATGATAGGCACATGACTCTGACAAGATATATAGTAAAATTTGATAAAACCCAGTTAGTAAAATAATAGTTCATAACATGGCATGCTTAGTAGAGTATAAAACTACCAAAGGATCTTTAGAAATTAAACTTCATTTTGACAAAAGAGGATATTGCCTGAATACCTACTCTCTTATAGGCTATCAAAATAAGAAATATAATAGCAATGTTTAAGTCTATATCTAGGATTCAAAACCCAGCTAGAATTCACCTGGATATTAAGTATATAACATTTCAGTCAAATAAGCCTTTATTTTATACAAATATACAGTAGAAGACATTTCTCCTGCTGGAAAATATAGCACAGTCTTATATAATAATAAATTACTTCAGATTTTATTTACAATTACTTTTCCTTTAAGTACAGACACTTGACTAACTTGGCAAATAGTTTTAAGCACTTGAGAATAAAGTTTTCACAAAAATAATCTCTTAAGGTGAAAACATTTTTGCATTGAGTGGTGTAAACATACCAGGCATGACTAAGTCATGAGAGGGATCAAAATGTAAGATCTGTGTACCCAATGTTGCTTCAAGCCCGTGCACTCTCTGCTCCCTCAAACTGGAATTTAATTTTTCTTCCTGACTTTTACACATATGTCATGAGTGTGCACTGAAAGGAGGTAGTTCAGCCGAGAATTGGATTACAAAAGCTATTTACAAATGGAGAAGAGTACCATATATGGAACACACACACAGTATGATATATGCTTTTCCCGTATCTAAAGGGATATAAAACCGTTGTGTCATTGGTGCTCTACATCTGACTCACATCAACTTGTGAGAGCCAATTTTAAATTTTCAGGAATTTTGCCATCTGGTTGTTAAACTTAGTCATTTTTAAAAGTTAAATGATGTAAATTGCCAACAAAATAAATTATAGTGAAAACAAAGGTAATAAAATATCAAAAGTCATGATTTCTTAATTATATTACTACATTTTAGTATTATCTATATCTTTAAGTTAATTACATCTATTATACTTGCATGATTGGGATACTATAAATGTATGTTACTGTGCATCTCTTCTGAATTCTGTGGAAAATGGTTTCACATTTGTAGCTCAAAATTGGCCACAGTCAGATCACTCATACAATATAAATGAGCAAACACTAAAAATTAGGGCTTCTTTTTGAGAACCAGTTGTTAAAACATTCGTAGCACATTATTGTGTGATGCCCTAAAATTAAATTTAAAAAGGGGTAATTTTCAACACAAGAATATAGTAGATTTTTTTAGTTCAATTAACTTTTAGTTTTATAATGAAAATTGAGTCAAATTTTAATGTTGAGTTTCCTTATTTTTGATAGACGTACATCTCTGATAATAATATTAGAAATCAATTTCTAAACCAATATGATAATTCTCAAATTTTTACTTTATACCTAATAACAACCTCACACAGTTGATTTGTATCCATCTGGCATTCATGTATTCAACCATAGATGCTCAATTTCCATCCTTTAGTAGAAAAGTCACAATTTAATGGTACGTTAGAGTAATAAGAATCCACACTATATTTGTATATTCCTATAAAAGAAACTGCTTCCATATGCAGAGTATATGAACCATATTCACAACTATGTGAGAAAGTGTAGGTGTAATGTTGAATTGCGAAAAAGAGAAATACCTCAAATTTCCTACCAGCCAAATCTTTCCAGGATGATTGTTCTTAAACTTTGGTATGAAGAAGAATCACCTACTAATTTTATTAAAATATTGATGGCTAGGCTTACCTCCAAGATTCTAGTTCAGTAGATATATGTTAACCTAGTACCCTAAGTAATATATGTGGTCCATAGACCACACACTTAGAAACAGTTTTCTAAGAGGTAGTAATATTTAATTTCTGTTCAAAAAAATAAGTGTGATGGAAATCATATTTTTATATATACTACTTAGGAATTGTCTCTAGTATACATCTCCAAATTGCTTGATAGCTTTAGTCATAAATTAAGATAAAATTTGGTTTAAATAAGTGTTAAGCAACTTGAAATGTTCATGTTTACATTCTGATATGATTTGCACATAATTTTTCTAAAGGTCTCTTTCCAAATTTTACCAACTTAAGAAGACAGTTCTGTAAGTGAAGGAGATAAAAAATCCCAGTAAAGATTGTTTCCATATTAAAGCTGTCAGGGAAACATAAGGGCAGTCAGAGAACTTGATTAATTAATACTTGCAACTGGGATCAAATCACATAGGTCAGCCTCTCCAAACATTTCAGGATTGATGAGAAATTAGGACCACTAATAAATGAAGAGTGAGTGACATTAAATTAATGATGACTTTAAAGCTGCTGGGGTATTGAACTCATCAGCTGAGTTTATCCTTAATAAGAAAAACAGCAAAAAGAAATCCATGCAATTAGAAGTGGCATGCTTGTAATAAAACCAACTATTGACAAAAACAGGCATAGGATATTTTATTTGAACTTAGGCATCTTGCTTGATAAATTAAATGTACCACTATTTAAAAAAATAGAGATAATTAGTATGCAAAATTTACAAAAGATGTTACATATTTTAGTAATCTTCATGATAGTTCTTAAGTATTAGAAAAGCACTAGAAGTCATTTGGAAACAAAGTACGTATGAAATAAAAGGAAATATTTAATACATTTGATTAAAGAAACATTGGACGAAATAAAGGCTAACAATAAAAGTTCTTAAAGAATTATGATTGAATCTAAACTCTATGACATTGCTTAAGAGTCATTTCATAATTTGATGAAATCTTCCCAAATCAGTCACATTTCTCACCATCTCACCTTGGTTCCCCCCGCCCACCCTCCACATATCATGCTCCAGGATGTCTAATCATTCACTTCCCTAAACTGGCTTACACTGCATAATCATTTTCCTCTTCTCTTTTCCTTTCTTCTAACCAAATCAACTAATCTTTGGTTCTTAGTTTAGATGACACTTCCTCTGAGAAAACTTGCCTGAATTTCTTTCTGGGTTAAGAATATGTCTATCTGCTTCCATAACACTAGGTATATCTCATTGTAGTCTTTATAATCTTGCCTGAGCTGTCTATCCCACTAGACTCTTGGAGGAAAAGAACATGTCTATCTTGGGTACCATTTCATCCCCAGCATCCGCTAGAGGTCTCAGTAAACATTTACTGAGTGCATGCATGGACTTGATAGTCCATTAAGCTTCCTTGCTTGGAATATTAAGACATTTTATTTAAGAATCTATACTGGAACAACTCATGGGAGGTTTACCTGTATACACTCTTATTTCTTAATATCTATTGCAGAGCAGTTTCATAAAACAAAGTCCATGGGCCACCTACATCAAAATCATCTGACACATTGTTAAAATATCTAAGTCCTTGGATCCCACCCAATAACTTTTGAAACAGAATTTCTGGAAATAGAACCATGATATTCCCACACACACTAAAATCAAGGAATCCTGCTGAGGAGAAAATGTGGCAAGGATGGATTTTTGCTGACTTTTGGATATAGAATTTTAACTACACCATTGTCCCACAAAAGTCTGGGATACAAAATTCTTAACACATAGATCCATAGCAGAGTTTTCTATGGAAAAATATGTAAATGTAAATATTTTGCATATAATATGTAAATATAATGTAAAGATACCTGATAAATTGACCAGCAAAACCTGTCAAATTTTACAAAGTAATATTTCAGAAGGCAACTGGACAGCAGCATAGAGCAAAGGGACAGATAGACTAATTCATACACATCCTGACTGCATTGCTAGGCATGATTTGCATACTTTTATACCAATCTGAAAGTTAGTGGAATGAGATATTCTACTAGTGAGCTAGTCACGAAGGATACACTTATGTTAGCTTCAGACCCAATTGTCACAGGACACTATGATGAGAGATTGTCACATGTGAAACAAGATCAAGATCTAGTCTAAGGTCCAGGCTTGACACCCACAACAGTACCTTTCTAACTGGTGACAGATGAAGACTTCCCTCCTCACCCTCACTTTAAAATACCATTGGCTCTTCTCTGTTCCTTTTTAGTTTTTCTTTAAATAACACCTCATTTAAACTATGTCATATAAAAGCAATTAGAATTATTTCCCCAGTCTTAACTGCTGACCCAAACAAGTTATTTGAGAGAGAAAATAGCTAGCAAATATCCTTATATTCAGGGTGCCCATACACCCTAGTTTGCTTGGAATGGTCTAATTTAATCCTATATTCCCAGTGTAATTATTATTAGTTCCTCTTTTATTCTCAAAAGTGCCCCAGTTTGAACAATAAGTTGTACGAAACCCAAATTTTAAACAGCATTGGTAAGTGGCACGAACCCTGTTAAAAGTTCTTGGAAAGAAAATGCAATCTTTCATTGGTGAAGTTCTTGGTTTGTATTCACTTTCGAAACAAAATCATTATAGTACTAAATTACCAACAAAAATTATTTTTGAACAACTATAGTCTCTGAGGACATCTGGAAACAATCACAAAAGCAAGTAACAGAGGGGCCGGCCGGGTGGCGCAGCGGTTTAGTTCACGCTTGGCAGCCTGGGCTTCGCGGGTTCGGATCCCGGGCGCCCGCCGACGCACTGCTTGTCAGCCGTGCTGTGGCGGCGTCCCATATAAAGTGGAGGAAGATGGGCACGGATGTTAGCCCAGGGCCAGTCTTCCTCAGCGAAAGAGGAGGATTAGCAACAGATGTTAGCTCAGGGCTGGTCTTCCTCGCAAAAAAAAAGCATACAAAAAAAAAAAAAAGCAAGTAACAGAAAATGTGTGATATCCTATCTCAGGCTGACCATCAACCACACTCAAAGTCATGTGACATCCCTTTGTCAGCTCCCTGTCTTACTCCCCCAGCCATGCAGATTGTATCTGGAACAGTATATAGACTATTAGATTAAGTAGCAAATTTCTAACTTGTGCCCACGTTGAAATAAAATTGCTTTTCACCTCAGGTTTTAATACTAAGGAAATTTGCATAGTGGGAAACAGAAAACAAATAAAGAAAAAACAATTTCAAGTATTGAAAGAAATTTCCAGGTAACACTCAGTCCAGTTGCCTTTTCCTGGTGGGGGCTAAAGAGAACTGCATTGTCCCTCTCATGGTAACCTCGGAAGATAGTTTTTAGAAGTTATTTGCTAATATTTTGAAGATTTCACTTGTAGCTTCTCCTAGCATTCAAGAGGATCACTCCTTAAGCGTTGGCACGGATACATAGATTGGGAGGCAACTTCAATAATTTCTTCTGAAAGTTAGATTCTAGACTCTGCCAGGTCAAGTTTGAAATTTAAGTGCTTTATTTGACATACACTTCCGTTTTTTAAATATCAAAACACGAGTAACTTGCTCCTAAATGTAACTGTGTATCAATATTGAAAATTAATCATCCATCAATCCTGCAGTAATAGACACTGGCCTAATAACAACCAAACACTTGTCATCTGCTTTATTTATTGTGAAAATGTGCTATGTCAAATTTTATTAATATTTTTGCTAAGAAGAGTTGATACTAAAACATAACAATGTTTTATCTATCAATTATCTAACAATGATATTATCTATCAATTTCCACCCTTCTTATTTATATATATAAATAACTAATATTTATTGAGTCCGTTTGATGTGCCTGGCATTTTTCTAAGTACTCTACAGGTACTATCTCATTTAATCCTCAAACACTAAGAAGTAGGCATTATTATATTCCCCATTTTAGAGACATGTAAACTAAGATACAGAGAGATTAATTAATTGCCCCAGATCAGCCTGGCTGTTATCAGTGCTAGGATTTTGGCACCAGAGCCTATACACTTAACCACTATATTATATTGATTTCCATTGACATTTCTTTAAAAATGTTAAAGAAACGCCACTGTTTGAATGAATCCATTTTGGCATCTTGTGGTCCAAGAATTATAGTTTAGCCAATGGTGTTTGCGTTAGGAATGGGATACGTATGATCACTTATGTTGTATTAGTGTACTTGTGAAATAAAGGAGATGTTCATCTTTATAAATAAAAGGCATTGCTATAAAACTTTATCCATTGCACACTACTCCCAACCTATCCCTATAAACTTCCTGATATTTTTCTTGTAAAAAGTATAAATCCTGACCAGGAGGAAGACATATGAGATGTATCTGCTTACTATATCAGAAAGCTAAGCACCAGATTTCATCTTAAGAAGAAATATCTGTAGCAGGAATTCCAAACCCAAATGATGAATAGGATCAACAACATAATGGGCATTATGTTCTTAGTTGTAGGCTGATAAATGTCAACCAGTATTTTAACTTTAGCGATCAGAAGACAACAGGGAATTGTGAGAAGTGTGGCAACTCAGAAAATATATGTCCTGTCCAAAGGGTCAGACATGAAATGAGAAAACAATGATTTGATTGTTTCTAAAGGGAAATCAGATATCCAGATTATTGCATGAAATGTGATTTTTAAATGTTATAGTAATGGATACAGTTTAAAAACGTTTGCAAGCCAAACGAACAAACAAAAAAGTCTGTGGTCCAGATTCAGTATATCCTGCTAGTTTAGCCTCCGGTCTACAGCACATCCCATACACCATATGTAGATAGGGAGGAGAATCCCTGCAGTTGCCATGATATGTGATTCTTTTTCTGCCCTTGGACATACCCCTTCAATATATGTACAAGGTGAAGGACTAGTGTTCATGAAACAATGTAATGAATGCCTACTTGGATGTTTCTTATATCGGGCAAGGTATTGGGAGTTCAAAAATTATAGATACATTTTCTGACCTTTGATACTCAAAATCTAAGTAGAAAAACAGAAACATAAGCAAATAATTACAGTTCAGCATACATACTTCTTTTACAGCACTTACTATAGTGCTAGGGGTACAGAAAGGAAGAAGTGACGAAGTCTGGCTGATTATCAGAAGGCTGTGCTTTGGGCCTTGATTGAAGCAGCAGGAATTTTTAAGACAGAGAGGTGGATAGGAATAGAATTATTGCCTAAGAGAATTAATGTGCAGTGACATTATGGTTGAAAGTGCCTGGAATCTTCAAACCAAGCCATTTATTTTTCAATGAGATTGTGAAACAATCAGAGAGAAATACCCACATACAACACTAAATAATATTAGAACCAAACCTAGCTCAGAGAATCTTAATTACTAATTTACTTTAAAATGTTAGGCATAAATACTAATTTCTCTTCCCATTAACTTGGATAATTACCATAAACTTTTATAAAGGTTATCATGATAAAGTTTAGGATAGGATTAGTAAAATTTTCTGGTCGGAAAGAACCTTATCATTCATCTAGTTCAAACTCCATGCAATGAAGAAATTGTTCCTATAGTCGCTTAATAGTTTTTACATCCACTTACACAATTCTAATGAAGAAAAGTTGTCTGCTTGTCTAGAATTGGGTTTTATTGTTGGATACCTCTAGTTTCCAGAAAGCTTCACATTGCATTGAGTTCAAATCTGCCTCCATGTAAGCACTACTTATTGATCTTAAGGTCTTTCTTCTAGAATAATAGAAAATAACTTTTAAAATTTTCACATGGCAATTCTTAAAGTATTTGAAGACAGCTATCATTTTTTTTCTTCTCATATTATATATATAGCCAGTTCCTTCAAATATTGCTTATTTATTGTGGTTTCTGGAACTCCATGGATCAGTTATCTTTACTCAATCCCATTACTCTAAGTAGATCCTCTATCTCTTATTAATATTTGTGGCATGACCATGAATGGAAAAGGATAAAAGAATCTGAATATATCAGTGCACAATTGTCCCCAAGGCTGGAAACATGATACAAACCACATGCCTTCCATATTAGAGATCTAGAGTGTCATCTAGGAAGAAGTATACACTTCTACATATTTGATTTAGATTTGGAGTATACATCTAGAAAAATCCAGTCATTTCCATTGCCCTTGTGTTCCATATGTGTTGCAAAGTTCTATCTTCACAAAAATTTGTATGAAAATAAAAAAAGAAATCTTTCTTAAAATCTTAGCTATTTAGCATAGTCCATGCCTAAGTGGGCCACCTAGTTTGTGGGATCCAATATTGTTACCCTGTTTGTCATAACATGTGCTTTATTAAGGCTACCTCCCCATCATATTTTTGTTTTTCTTTAATTTTATTTTTTTGCATTACAAGCTATTCTCCTTAATCCAAACAAAATAGTACTCCTCAGTACTGTATGTTCTTATAAGTGACTCATGAAAAACAGTGTGCCAGAGGGATAACATAGAACCTGATAGATTATACTTGAATAAAATTATGAAGCATTTTGTTAAATCTCTCACATATAATCACAAAATGGTATTAGCAGGTTAAAACATGAAAACTACAGAAAACATCACCATAAATATTTGGTGAAAAAAATGACTCCTTAATCAGATAAAACTTTTGCTTACTGTGGAAAGGATAGCCACCATAAAAGTAAAATTAATTAATTATCCTTTTTTTGGATATAATTTGCTTATATCAGAGAGATCTGGCTAAATGCTGAAATATATGAGATACATTGAAATTAGGGGCAGGCATAGCAAGGACACAGTAGATAAAGTTCAAATAATCAATAGAATTGCAGCAAAACATTGCTGAAAAATAGAGAACACTTAAGGGAAAAATAGCATCAATGACAAGAAGAAGTTTGGAAAGAATGAGGGTGTTTCAGGACTCTAATAAATGGTAACCATCTTCCTCATCCAAGTTCAGAATCAACTGAGAGTAGACATAGGGATCAAGTAGAATGCGGTAGACTGTGACAGGGTAGTCCCCAGTGAACAACACATCTTAGTATTCACACCCGTGTATGATCCCCTCCCACATTGACCTCACACTTGGTAATGACTTGCTTTGAATGCACCTTACATGAATGACCTTAACTAAACCATATGCAGCAGAAGAACTTCCAAACTAAGCCCAGTCAATCCACAGAATTATGTGAAAAAATAAATTTTTGTTTAAGCCATTAAATTTTGAGCTGGCTTGTTATATAGCAATAAGTAATTGAAACAGTGATGTAGATCAACCACAGGGCTGTTGGAGAAGATGGCTTAGGGATATAGCCTAATGGATTTCCTAAAACACAACCCTAGAATCAGATAGTCTTGTACCTACCCATTCAAGGAAAATGCCTGATAACTGAAAGTCCCTCCACGTTGGTGTTGAATCTGTGCTGTATAAAATGTAAAGTATGAAGGAGCAGAACTGAAGATGCCCGGTGCAGGCAGATACATTTTAAAAAGAAAAGAGGGTTTGGCCATATACACTCAATTTTATCTCTCTAACTTAATCAGATAACATTCCTTTTTCCCAGGAGATTCAGTGAACAGAGGGTAATGGAGGAAATGGAGACAAGAATGTCATCTTTGTAGTTGTCTCTCTACTTGGAAACAAGAGTAGGTGAAAAGGATATTCTCAATCCCCATCCCGACCATTACCACCAACAGAGCCTACGTTTTCTCCTGTATACAGATGCCCTATCAGAAGACCTCATCTTACAACCTGAATTTCTGATGAAATTTTATGATCCTCAAGGTTCAAGATGTGTCTTATATATGTTGTTTCTCCCTCAGGGTTCAACTCAATGCCCAACATAGGGTAGACACATTGGATGGAATGAATGAATAAAAGTACACAACCTTTCTAGCATAACTATATTCATTGAATTCACTAAGAATTATTTTAAGTATGGGGAAAATTCTCTATTGTGAATTTTAATGTATTTTAGCTTGTACAGATAAATTAACAAACAAAAAATGCATATTGAGTGTTTATAATTTCTGCTTAAGTCCTAGATTAATTTATTTTTAAAATCATCACCTCCAACCTGTGTGCTCTATGATGGGCTGTGTGGAATTTAATTACTATTAATTACTGTTATTATTTCCTGATGTTCCTTATCAGAAGATTTCATTTTTATGCCAATTAGAATATAATTATTAGGATAATGGACTCTACAAAAAACAATTATGCAATGAGACTAGATGGGATTTATCTCTAGTAATTGAGTCTCACAGATTAAGATCAAAATAAGTGAGTCAAAATGAAAATGTAGAATCATTAATCCCCCAGGCATCAACAATAAGGTTGAATTTGCTCTTCCACCCCAAATTAAGCTGGTATTTTACAGTATCACATCAGCTGATATATATGCCCAGTTCAGCATGAATAAAACTATTTTCCTCCACTTACAATTCAGCCCCAGGCCACACATCTTCCACAAATTGTTTTTTTTATCAGAGCCTTACATTTGATTCAGAACAACAATGTAAATATGTGGCAAATTCTCAGTTACAAAGTTTACTTGGAACTTATTTAGCACCTTTGAGAGACCTATAATGCACAGCAGGCATTTCTCTTTCAAGTAAGGCAGAATGGACAGCTTGGTATTAGAGTGTTTCTATGGGAGGGTCCCAACGCCTAATCTACAGAAATGATGATAAAAATCTGAATCGTAGACGTGCATTGCTTTAGCTTAGTTCTCACTAAATACCTGATATAGTAACACTTTGATCTACGCATGTTTGTAAAGGACCTGATATTAAGCTTCATAACAGGGAGGAGAAGAGAACATGAGGGAAAAGCATGCCTGGGGATACAATAGAAATTGACAACACTGAAAGGGAACATTAATTTTATGTACACACACACACTAACACACATATATGTTTCTTTGGAGAACAGATTTTGATACTGAGAGTGGTTCAGGAGGAATAGAATATTAAAAATGTGTTTTCTAAATTGGTTCTGGGTTTTTTGTAATTGAGTCTCTAATCAGTTTTAAAGGCACCAATGACTATTTCCAGTAGTAAAGAGAGCATGGATAGTTCATGGTGTGATGTGGAGTAGAGAGGCAAAATATCACCTTTGGATACTCCTAATCAAATACTTATAAGAAGCAAGCTTCTGGGTGGCCATATATTTGTTAACTTCGAATATTTTTATCAAACTAAGGAATATAATGAAATTGGCTACTTGCTCCTAATCGCACTTGACAAAGTGAGTAAAGAAAAAGATAAGCTCAAGGCTTCTAATTCCCTATTCAAGCATCACATAAATGACCTGAAAGTTTCTATGTAGTCTCTGAAAAAAATCTTTATCTCCTGTAGTGGCAGTGTTGAGATTGCTAAAACCCAAATGTAGGGTCTTAAATTGCAAGTAGCTGAGCTGCAGTGCAAATTGAATTACTGACCTTGCAGGGTGTCTATTGTTTAAATGAAGGACTTGATTGGGAAGGAATGAGAACCTGTAAATTGCAATGGGAACATATGGGAAGATTCTGATAAAGCTGGGGACATTGAACCCCTAAATTCTGATGAGACTTTTTTAACAGGAGAAGCAGTCTCCCCACCTATTCTGAGGAAGTTAACCCTGCTTTGCCTGAGGAACCTGAAATGGCCTCTCCTGAGGTAATTTCCTTGCAAGACCCTGCTAAGTCTCCTCAGAACCCACCTTCATTACCTCCCTTTGCCTCTAGACCTATAACTAGACTCAAGTCCCAGCAGGCCCTGAAAAGAGAGGTAAATGTGTGAACCATGAAGAGGTGTGCTACATTCCAAAAGAACTGACATTCTGGTTTCAATGTTGTAGCTTAGGGATAGAAGAAGGTATCCAAAGGTTTAAGGGGATTGGAATGTTAGAGTGGGTTTATCACATAAGACCTGCTCACTCACCCTGGTAAAAGGCCAGGGAGAGTCCAGAGGGCACAACTTTTACATGACTTTAAGGAATAAATTTTTGAGGGGAGCCTCAACATCCTTGAAGAGCTTTCTGGTTGATCTTCTCTGTAAGGCAGAAGTTGCAGTGGGAACTGCTGCCACTGGACTGACATCCTTAAATGCAATGAGGAAAATTAGATCCTAGGGTGACAGGGGCCAAGAGGTGGCATTTAATCACCAAAGGCAAGGTGAGTGTGGTTACTGTAATGGACAATAGAATCAAAGCAGCAATCAGAACAGTCTGACTCACAGAGACCTATGGCATTTGCTAGTTGATTATAGTGTCCCTAGAAGTGAAATAGATGAATAGTCTACTAAATTCTTATGTAGTTGGCATAAGTGAAAGAGTTCTACGCCAATTGAACAGAAGTCTAACTTGGCTCATAAAAACAGACAGTCACAACCCCTCAATCAATTCTCAGACTTGAGCTAGTTTATGGACCCAGAGCTCCTTGAATAAAGGGGAAGCAGGGAGGAAGGACTCCACTACACTGTCAGAAATTTACACTTAATTTTTCTCCCAGCCTTCCTCAAAGGGAACTGCATCCTTTTACCAGGGTGACTGTACATTGAGGAAAAGGAAATCATCATGCTTTTCAGGGATTATTAGATACTCATTCTAAACTGATACTAATTCTAGGAGATGAAAACACCATTGTGCTCCACTAGTCAGACTAAGGGCTATGGAGGTCAGGTGGTCAATGTAATTTTAGCTCAGATCTGTCTCACAGTGGGTCCAATGGATCCCCAAACACTGGAGCCCACAGGGCCCCACTCTTGTGGTTATTTCCCCAGTTCTAGAATGCATAATTGGAAAAAACATAATCAGAATCCCCACATTGACTTCCTGACCTGTGATGTGAGAGCTATTATGGTAGAAAAATTCAAATAGAAGCCACAAGACCTGCCTCTACCTAGGAAAATAGTAAACTAAAAGCAATACCACGTTCCTGGAGGGATTACAGAGATAAAATTCCACCATCAAAGGCTTGAAGGATGCAGAATGGTGATTCCCAACACATCCCCATTTCAGTTCGCCTATTTGGCCTGTGCAGCAGATAGATCTTGGAGAATGACAGTGGATTATCGTAAATGTAACCATGTGGTGATTCTAATTGCAGGTGCTATACCAGATGTGATTTCATTGCTTATGAAAATTAGCACATATCCTGGAACCTGGTATGTAGCAATTGATCTGACAAATGCTTTGATCTTAATACCTGTCAGTAAAACCACCAGAAGCAGTTTGCTTTCAGTTGGCAAGACTAGCCATACACCTTCACTGTCCTACCTCAGAGTTATATCAACTCTCCAGCCCTATGTCATAATTTAGTCCACAGGAACCTTAATTGCCTTTCCCTTCCATGAGATATCACACTGATTCATTACATCGCACTGATGACATTGTGCTGATTGCACCTAATGAGCAAGAGAAACAACTACTCTAGACTTATTGGTAAAACATTAGCATGCCAGAGGATGGGAAATAAATCTGGCATAAATTTAGGTGCCTTCCACCTCTGTGAAATTTCCAAGGTTCCAGTGGTGTGGGGCATGTTGAGATATCCCTTCTAAGATGAAGTATGAGTTGTTGCATCTGGTCCCTCCTACAACCAAAAAAGAGGCACAGCACCTAGGTTATCTCTTTGGGATTTGGAAGCAATATATTCCTCATTTGAGTGTACTACTCTAGGTACCAAATGACTCAAAAATCTGTTAGTTTTCAGTGGGGCCTAGAATAAGAGAGGGCTCTACAACAGGTCTGGTCTGGTATGCAAGCTACTCTACCACTTTGGCCATCTTATTCAGTGGATTCAATGATACTTTAAGTGTCAGGGGCAGAGGGAGATGCTCTTTTTAGCCTTTGGCAGCCTTTTATATGTGAATCACAGCACAGACCCTTAGGATTTTGGAGTAAAGCCCTGCCAACCCCTGTGGATAACTACTTTCTTTTCAAGAAACAACTTTTTACTTGCTATTAGGTCTTAGAAGGGCTACATGTTTAACCAAGGGCCACCACGTTACCGTGTAACCTGAGCTGCCCACCATGAACTGGGTGTTGCCTGACCCAGCAAGCCATAAAATTGAGTGTGCACAGCAACACTTCATCAACAAATGAAAGTGGTATATACATGATCCAGGTTCAAGCAGGCCCTGAAGAAATAAATTAGTTTACTGGGAGGATTTCTGTTCACCACTATCCTTCATGGATATCTCACAGAGACGTTGTAGTGCTGCAGCAGTCCACTTATAGGTGATACCTGTATACTGCACAGAACCATCTGTACATTAGGCCTATTTTCTGTTTCTCAGTCAACTGATTGTAGAAAACTCCCTAATAAAGACGAAGATGCAGACTGGGAGAGAGAAGGAAATGTAGCAGCATCAAAACATTAGGAAATGACCCAAATGCCCATGGGCCTCACTCCTTCCGTGAAGGACAGGGTGAACAGAAATCCTTCCCGTGGGCAGAACTTTGAGCAGTGCATCTGGTTATTTTGCTTAGAACAAGAAATAGCCAGAGGTTTGATTGTATACTAATTCATGGGATGTGGTCGGTGGTTTGGTCGGATGGTTAAGTTCTTGGCCTTAAGACTAGGCCAGCTCAAGTCTTCCAGTTGATAACCAAAAAAGTAGTGGTGGATTGAAACAAGAGTCAAAAGAAAAAACTCAGTGAAACAGTGAAAACAAAATAAAACAAAAAACAGCAATAAAACATCTACAGTTGTTATTACAAACATATAGTACATACTTGATATATGCTAAACACCTCACTAATTTTTTTACTTGCCCTAACTCAACACATCCTCACAGTTCTGTGAGTTAGCCCATCATTGTGTCTTCTGAAACAGCAGGTCTGAATGTTGTTTTTAATTATAGGGAGACAGGCCTCATAAATCGTCTATTTTCCTCACAGATGGGTAAAACTTGCTTACATATCAAAATATTTTATGCTTTCTTCCCACCATCCTGTCTCCAAATCACATATTACAAGTGCTCAGATGGTAGAAAGGCCAACTATCTATGTTGTGGCCCCATATTCCATCAAAATCACTCATAAGCAAAAGGGAAGAGAACTATGATGACTTCTACAGTGATTCTTATTTCTTTTTTCTCTAAATAAGAGAAAATTTGTCTCTAAATAAACTACCATATCTGTTAGCTTAGCTTCGATTACTGGTGATTACCGATTACCCGCTTGCTTTCACATTAAGTGCAATTGTTAGCAGTGGCTTTATGAGTCTAGAGTATAACAAAAAGAGAGAGAGACTGATTTAGGGAAATGCGGTCAAAATTTACAAAATGGATTTTCTTATGTCTTTTGGCAGAAATCGAAACCAACTCAATAATGGACCTCGTTCAGAGATACTTCCCCAAATTATATTAATTGATTTTAGGATTTTTTTGGTTACAGATAATGAATTGTCTGTACAATAAATATATAGCATAATCTACTTAGAGATATATTTATAGGTATCTTTAATAGGGACAACTGTGTAAATTTAAAGTTTCAAAATTAAAATTTAGGAAGAGAGAAAAGAATAAAGGTTCTTACAACTAATACACTCTTCCATGACCTTCTGGTATGAAGAAATGCCTGAATACACACATAGCTCTTCCATCTATGGCACTTCTTTCTTCTAAGGGAATACAGATTCAAATACCATAATATTCATATATATTTAAGTTAGAAAGTGAGTTTTTGCTATTCTCCATAGGAAGTAAAATTGCACTTTATAATGGTCGTATTGCAGATAATCATATCTCAGGATTTCATTTTCAATTGCTTCCAAAGAATACCATATGAGGTGATAAGAATTTATTCAATTTTATTATCTACAGTACCCAACTATACTTAAAAAAACTTTGTACTTTTGAGATTTTGAATAACCCATTCAACAATTTTTATTTTTTATTTACTATATGCCAGAGTTGAAAAAAAAAATAAGATACTATTTCTCTCCTCGAGAAGCTCACAAATGTAAAGAATCCATACTATATATTTTTTATTGTAATTCTCAAGTTTCAGATCAGAGACTAAAATCTTTAAGTCAAAGAGAGAACCAATTGGAGTGTCCAGCCTGAAAATGTACTAGAATTAGTGTAAAACACTCAAAAGCAAAATAGTTCTGAAAATCTTCATTGGAACAGAATTGTTGCAAGAGAGCTTCAGCAAAATCTCTCAGGTGACTTACATTATGCATTATTGTCCGCTTAAGACCAGAAAGGAAAAAAACATAGCCTTATTTCTAGTTAATGATGTTGGATTTTACTAATACAGCTTCTTTGGCATATACATGAGATTGAAGTGACCCAGGTGAGTGACAATTAGAAGTGAACAGCTAATATGACATTTTGCTTAATAAAGATGACATACCTATGGATACATCATCCACTTCAATGACTTAATAACTGTGATGTAGTTTGATTTATCAGAAATAGTGTGTTATTTCCTGAAAATATGCCATTATTTCATGTGCCATTGAGAATACAAATGAGAATTTGAACAACCATTTACTGAGCACCTGGAGTATGACAGATCCTGGGCTAAGCACTACACATGGGTGATCTCCTGTAAGTGTTGCAACACCACTATGAGGTGTGTATGTGCTATGATTATCCCCTTTGTTGAGATCAAGAAATGTAAGTTTAGCAAAGATAAGTCACTTGGTCAAGGTCATAGAGTTACAAAATCCTGGGATAAATACCAGAGTCTGTGTTGTACTCCTATAATATATTTGCTTTATAAACACTGGGAAATTATGTAGAAGAATTTAAACAGGAATAACTTGTCTTTAATTCTCTGTCCATTCTTCTATCAATGAGCACTGATTTGATGGAATTTAGGTCATGAGATCTACTGTTGGTCTTAAACCCTTCAGCCTAAGCATTCCTCTACAATTTTTACAGTGCAGTGTATTGATTAAGATTTTGAGCTCAGAAGACAGATCCTGGATTCAAACCCCAGCTCCAATACTTACCAGTGTTAATCTGGGCCAATGATTAAAATGTTCTGCAATTCAGTTACTTCACTAATAAATGGGAATAAAATAGTATCTACCTCATAAATTTGAGGTGATGATTTATTAAGTAGAGTATTAGATACATAATAAGAATTAAGATATTTGCTATTGCAATTTTGTGTAAGAAAGGAGAAATAAGAATATATACTCATATTTGCTTGTATATTCATAAAGAAACAGTAGACAAATGAAAAGAAACACTAATAAAAATATCTACCTACAGGGAGAGTAAAAGTGAGACTTCTGATTATCAATTTTTATATAGTTTTGACTGTACAGCCTTATTGGAGTCTTTGGTGAATGTATTGCTCTGATGTTATTAAACCTAATTTTTCTCTTTCAGATGCTATGGTATATTTTTCCTAGTCTAGATAAATTTTTACATAAACTGTTGAGTTTTATGTGTTACACTTAGAGTAAAAATGTGTTTAATAGAAACGTAAATGGTAGGGTCATGTGATGCATATAGTTCTAAACAACAAATAATAAAGAATGGAGAAAAAATGAGTCTAATACAACAAAACTGGGAAAGGATATGAGAGTCATAGTTGATTAAAAGTTCAGTAAGAGCTCGCAGAATCATATCAAAAAAGTCAGTGGAAGATATTAAAGAGGAATTTTGCAAATAGGATCAGAGAAAAATAAAGCTACTGTACTCTGGTATTAAAGATTCATATCTGCTTTACTATTATAATGTTTTATCCAGTCTTTTCCATTAGGCTCCTTCATTCAAAGACTGTGGAAGAAATCTTGAATGGCATTGAGAAATCGCAAACTTACTTAAGGGACAGCTAAATTCTTCTGTGAAATAAGATCTTGACTTTCATGAGAAGTAAGGAACCTGAATTAGGTGGCTAAATAATATACAAATAAGAACAGTAAAGGTAAATGCCATTGAAAAAGAGATAGCTGAAGGGTGAAGAGGTAGCTAAAACCAAGCTCAACTGCCTTGATGTGTGTCTGTGCATTTGTGGGAAAAAATTGCTGACAAGTTCTCTCTATCCTCAAAGGAACAAGGCAAAGTAAATCAACTTAAAGGAGGAGAGATTTTAGCTAGACATAGAAATAACAAAATAAAACATCTCTTTGACCATCATGATAATAAGGCAATGTTCCTGCAAGACTTTGAGATGGCAACATGCAAACACAAATTTATTCAAGATTGCTGAGTTACCAACAAGCTTCAGGGCTACAGATTAGGTATGAACCCCAAGGTTTCTGCTGACTCTGTTATTCTATGACCCCCAAAATCAATAGCAAATAGAAAATCACTCCAATATTCCAACAGTTTATCCTGTCACACACACATACACACACACACACGCACACCTGTCATATAAGGCTATGTTTTAGTTAGACTTCTGTATACATTTTTCCTACTATCACCATCTGTCCAATTAATTTGAGTCATTTATATGTATTGGGGAAGAGGGAGAATTCCCTCCACTCTTTCCCTTAAGGTTCTTATGGCTGCCCAAATAATTAAAAAGGCAGGTTAGTGAGAGGAAATAAAATAAAGTTTAATAACATGTATACATGGAAGAGACCCAGGGAAAATGAGCATCTCGACAAAATAGTGGAGGTTCTCCTCTTAAATAGAATAGTCAGGTAAAGACAAAGGATGATGTTGGGGATGGGGGGAGTCAGCCATGAGAGATTACCAGAAAAGCACAGTAAACAAGAATAAGGTTGTGCAGATTTAAGGCCTTGTCTTCCACATTGACAAGTTTCTAGAGATGAGGTCATCTGCCCCTCTTCCCAGTACAGAGAAGGAGATACCTTTACAAGTGGAGATTTCCCTTACAAATGTAAATATTAGGTAAACAGAACTTTGCTAAGAATGGAGTTAGCAAGGACCCTCCTGGTCTATCTATACCCAGAGTTATCTATGGTGATGGTGTGTCCTGAGGACAGGCCTCTTATCTTAAATTCTTTTAAGCAGTTTGGGGGAATGTCAATGTCCATCATGATTCTTCTGAGCCTTTATTGTCTTCAGCCCAAAATAATCCACATACCAGAGTGGCCCATCTTGGTGGGGGGGCTGCCCTGAACTCCACCATATGCATATACTAATTCACAATAAAAATAAGATATCACTATAGAAATCAAATTTGACAGATATTTTTCTTTTCATCATTTATAGGTAGTTGAAAAATTCTTATTTATTTAGAACTAGGTTTTAAGGGACAAAAAGACTAATTTGATTTTAAAGTTTATTATAATTCCACAACCAAAAATAAAATTCTATTATCTAACTTCATGAAGTTTCAACAGCTCTCATTTTTTAAAGCACGGTATATCAAGGATATTCTCTAATACGTGTTTTTCAGTATGATTAGCATTGTTAAGCTAAATTTCTTTATTTTAAAACAACATCTTCTATACCTAACCTAACTTTATTTTGAATGAATGAGATCTTAAAATGTCCAAACTCTAAATGCCACCTTGTTTATCTGTAGTTTCTGGGCCTCAAATCATCTTAAATGAACTTTAAGTTACAAATTCTTAATTTAGTTTAAAAAATCTGCAAATCAAAATTTGCACTTATGAATTTTATTTTCCAATCAAATAAAATATTATAATAACTGAAGGGGAGAAAGAGCATTCTCTACCCACTCTGGGTACTTTCTGGCTGGGCTACAAATTAAATTGACATGAGGCCAAATAGCAGGAGAAAGTCAAACAAAGCTTTATAACATGTATATACATGGGAGAGACTCGGGGAAACTGAGTCTCTCTCAACAAAATGGAAGTTTCTCCTCTTAAATAGACAAATGAGGGTTTTGGGGGTTGGGTCAGCTATGGGAGATTACCAGAAAAGCACTGTAAGGTTATTATGCAGATTTAAGGCCTTGCCTTCCACATTGACAAGTTTTTAGAGATGAGGTCATCTGGTTCCTCTTCCCAGTACAGAGAAGGAGATACCTTTACAAATGGAGATTTTCCTTACAAATATAAATGTCTGGTAAACAGAATTTTGACAAGAATGGGCCAGCAAAGACTTTCCCAGTCTATCAATACCCAGAGTTATCCAAGGTGATGGCCCATCCCCGGGACAGGCCTTCCATCCCGAATCCCTTTAGACAGTTGGATGGGTGAAGGTCAAAGCCTCCTTAAGTGCTTGAGGTGGCCAATTCTGATCCCCACATAATGAATCCCTAAAGACTCTGATAGATATAAAAATCATCTGAAGTTTTCTTTCTTCACTCTCAACAAACTCAGACAGAGCTCCGAAAGCCAAATGATGATGTTATTCCTATATTTAGTTTTCTTCTTTTTCTGCCATACCTCTGCTTGCTAGTAGCAATTACTGGAAAAAAATTAAAACTATTAAAATGATGTTCCTGTCAAAACAGTTTCAAAAAATTGCCGCAGAACAATGCAGCAATCTTTCAAATTTACCCATTTCCTCCACCCTTCCATTCTCCAAATGATTTGCTAACAATTGTACTTTAATAAATACATCGTAAGATCAACAATGAACCTATTAGGATACCTGGTTTACAATGTGGACTTTTTCTTTCTGAAATGATGTTTGATATCCTAATTTTGCTTTAGAGGGAAGCAAATAAGAAATAGAAACCAAGAATAAAGGCAATGCTGATTAAAATGACTCGTTTTGTCCTCTAAGCTATAATACAATATTTGCTCTGATTTATTCTTATCCATCTCATCATGGAAAAACTGACTTTATAAAATGTTTACTTTTTATGAGTATTTCTGCTTTACCAATAGTTGTCCCCATTGTCTACCATACTGCCACATTTTACAACTCCAGAAGGCACATTTTGCTTTGTGTCCTGTGCTGTGTAGTGTGTATTTTGCTTAAAAGGATAATGGTTAATTTTGATAGATAATTGATTTTATTCTAAATGGCATGCTATTGTTGTACTGACAGTACCATATGTTCTCATTAGTCAAAATTCTCAACTGCCAACTATACAAATGCATGAAGTTTTGGAAAGCAATGCTTGGAGAAGTTTTAGCAACATGACACACACAGGTGATGCACACAGTGCCCTTATCCCATTATGACAAATAGGATGTTAGATAAATTATAACAATTAAAGAAAAAGTCTAATTCAAAAGAAATGGATACCCTCAAGTACAAAACCTGTTATTGAGCGCACATGAGGTGCACCATCAAAAACCAAGCAATGCAATGCTCCCCTAACCTAGGACACAAAACAAAGAACACCTCTTACCATCAGCCTGGACCAAGTGTAAGGAAGCTTGCAGGGTGACTGTGATTTCAGATGAAAAGTGATTTTTAAGAAATCAAGGCCCACATTATACCCCATATATTGGCTGGCGTCTGAACTTGCATAGTGTGCATTGTGATAATATTTCTAGTAAAAGAGAGCTGGAGAGAAATTGGAAATTCATCTCTAGGAGAACAGTTAAATAACATGTCTTACATGTGTACTTTGGAATGCTAGCTTAGAAAGAAAAACTAGTTTGTGTAGAGCAACATGGATAGATATCATAATATACTTTAAGTAAAAAAGTCAAGAAACAAAGTGAGATTTATAACATGATGCAATTTACAAAAATAAAGTCTCATTCAAAATGTCGCATATAGATTTTATAAGGATGAGTTCATAGTACAGGACATGTATTAAATCTATTAACATGGGTGCTTATAGTGGGGAAGAAATGCGAGTTTGGATCTGGAATGTAAGGGGATATAAAGTAATATAAGTAGTCTAAAAATAAGTCAGCGGCCAATTACAAGACTGTACTATAATGGAGAGCAACAAATAACTCAACTGTATAAACCTAGTGCCCATTAAATAATACAATAAAACAAAACCTATACTTCTAAACAGTTCATAGGGTAAGAATGATAGTGTGGCAATTATAAATAAATATATGATTAAGAAACAACTAAAACACTATATATCACACTTGTGGGATTTTACCTAAGATCTAATAGGGCAGGAGTTCCACTTCCAGTATGACAGCATGAGGAGCTCTGCAGATCTACCCATTCAGCAAAATTGGTGAAATTTATTTTTAAAAATACACATGTAAACTTTCTGAAAATGGTCCTTAGGGAATACAGCAAATGAAGAACCATTCATTCAAGAAAATTCTTTAATAAAATCAAGAATCTGTGATCTTTGAACCAAGACTTGCTCTCTCCTTCCCTGCTCGAGCTCAGAGAGATGAAAACTCCATCCCAGGTTGGTGCAACCAAGAACACAAGACTCCTTCTCCTGCTAGCCCTGAGTTGGAGGGCTATCATCCTGGGGAAGAGCAGAGTGTCAGCATTTCTCAGCCTGCTCCCAGCTACCTGTTGCTGAAACTAGGTTCCAAGTTTGAGTGACCAAGAGGTGAGGGCTCCCTTTCATCCAGACACTGCTCATGGGGTGCAACGCTGCTGAAAATACTGAAGTCCTGATCATCTTTGCCCCAGCTCATACGGTAGAATGTTCTACACCAGGAGAGGCAAGCCAATGAGACCTTGAGCTGCTGCCCCTCTCTATCAAGTGATCAGCTATGAAACCAAGGTTGTCCTTCAGAGAGAATCTCACCATTGTTCCTGCCCCCCAACCTCAGAGACATTGCTCAGAGATTTTGCCCTGGGGAGATGCAGGCCATAGAAAAGAGAGCTCCAAATTTCTCTCCTTAAGAGATGACTTCATTTGCAACTCACTGTGAAATTCAAGACTAAGAGTACTCTCAAAAACAGTGGAGATCATAGCAAAAGGCAATTGGGAAGAGGTTAGTAGATTCAGTGGAGAAAAACAGTCCTGATAGTTTGCCAGAGACAACTGGGGAAAGAGACAGCTGGAAGGAGGCCTTCTGGGACCAGAACAAATCTCCAACGTTAACCTAGGAAACTATCCTTTCAAAAGAGTCTGAATTCAGAAGGATTGGTCTGTGAAACAGTTTATGCCCCAGGGTATTGTTGAAAACAATAAGCAATCAGCCAGCAATTAGTGAAGCTTAATAGCTGGGTGTGGTCAAGGAAAGAGACAGAGAGAGCCCTGCTAAAAAACTGTCATTCCAGAGTGAATATGGACATATCCAGGACTGTGTTCCCTGAGGAGATTCACACTACCCATCAGTAAAGGAGTGGGTCAGATAATGTTAATATAACCACACAAGAGAATAATATTTGGTGGCTAAAATTAATGAACTGGATTTGCATTTATCAATATAGATCAACCTCAAAAGTATAATGTTGAGTGAAAAAGAAAGATTATGCACAATTAAGGAAGAGCATAAAAATGTCAAACTCTAAGCAAACTTATATTTTCTTAAAAAAATGACATGAAGGAAATATGAAAATAATTTTTAATAAAATGTATTTCTATATAAATGTTAATAATTATTAATTTAAATTTTGGATAAATATTTTTCCATTATTTTATGTGCTTTCCTTTATGTTTGAGATGTAGCGCAATTAAAATAAAGACTTAAACCATTTTGGCATCATGCATTAGTAGGTGAGCTACAAGAACAACCATAGAGAAGCATATTCAGAGAAAGCTGGGGTAGAAATACTTATACAAAATAGACTATAAAACAAAAATTGTAATAAGAGACAAAGAAGGGCACTACATAATTATAAAGGGAACAATCCAACAGGAGGATATAACACTTGTAAATATCTGTGCACGCACCCAACATAGGAGCACCTAAATATATAAAGCAATTATTAACCAACATAAAAGGAGAAATGGCAACACAGTAATACTAGGGACGTTAACACTCCACTTACACCAATGGATGGATCATCCAAACAGATCACTAAGGAAATATTGGCCTTAAATGACATATTAGACCAGTTGGACTTAGTAGATATATACAGAACATTCCAACCTCAAACTGCAGAATGCACATTCTTTTCAAATGCACATAGAACATTCTCCAGGATAGATCACATATTAGGCCACAAAACAAGTCTCAATAAATTTAAAAAGATTGAAAAAACACCAAGCATTTTTTTTGGGGCCGCCCGGTGGCGCAGCGGTTTAGTCCGCGCTTGGCAGCCCGGGGTTCGCGAGTTCGGATCCCAGGCGCCCGCGGACGCGCACTGCCTGTCAGCCATGCCGTGGCGGCGTCCCATATAAAGTGGAGGAAGATGGGCATGGATGTTAGCTCAGGGCCAGTCTTCCTCAGCAAAAAGGGGAAGATTGGCAACAGATGTTAGCTCAGGGCTGGTCTTCCCCACAAAAAAAAAAAAAAAAAAAAAAAAAAAAAGAAAAAACACCAAGCATTTTTTCTGACCACAATGGTATGAAACTAGAAATCATCTACAGGAAGAAAATTGGAAAAGCCACAAATATGTGGAAATTAAACAAAATGCTACTGAACAACAATTGGGTCAACAAAGCAATCAAAGGAGAAATCAAAAAATACCTGGAGACAGATGAAAATGGAACTAGGACATGATAAAATTTACGGGATACAGCAAAAGCGCTTCTGAGCAGAAACTTTATAGCAATGCAGGCCAAGAAAAATCTCAAATAAACAATCTAACAGTGCACCTAAAGAAAGTGGAAAAAGAAGAACAAACAAAGCCCCAAATCAGTAGAAGGAAGGAAATAATAAAAATCAGAGAAGAAATAAATGAAATAGAGACTAAAATAACAATAGAAAAAAATCAAGGAAACCAAGGGTTTGTCCTCTGAAAAGACAAACAAAATTGACAAACCTTTAGCTAGACTTACCAGGAGAGAAGTCTCAAGTAAATAAAATCAGAAATGAAAGAGGAGAAATTACAATGGACACCTCAGAAATACAAAAGATTATAAGAGAATACTGTGAAGAGCTATATGTGAACAAATTGGATAATCTAGAAGAAATGGATAAATTCTTAGAACCATACAACCTTCCAAAATTGAATCAAGAAGAAATAGAGGATTTGAATAGATCAATTACAAGTAAGGAGATCAAAATAGTAATAAAAAACCTCCCTGAAAATAAAAGTCCAGGACCAGACAGTTTCTCTGGTGAATTCTACCAAACATTCAAAAAAGAGTTAATATCTGTCCTTCTCAAACTCTTCCAAAAAATTGAAGAGGCGGGGAAGCTTTCTAACTCATTCTATGAAGCCAGCATTACCCTGATACCAAAACCAGACAAGAACAACACAAAAAGAAAATATAGGCCAATATCACTGATGAACATCAATGCAAAATCCCAAGAAAATACTAGCAAATCAAATACAATACATTAAAAAGATCATTCACCATAATCGACTGGGATTTATTCCAGGGATGCAGGAATGGTTTAACACCCACAAATCAATCAATGTGATACACCACATTGGCAAAATGAAGAATAAAAACCACATGATCATCTCAATAGATGCAGAGAAAGCATTTGATAAGATACAGCATCCATTTATGATAAAAACTCTGAATAAAATGGGTATAGGAGGAAAATACCTCAACATAATAAAGTCCATATATGACAAACCCACAGCTAATATCATTCTCAATGCAGAAAAACTGAAAGCTATCCTTCTAAGGACAGGAACCAGACATGATGCCCACTTTCACCATTCATTTAACTTAGCATTGGAAGTCCTAGCCAGAGCAATCAGGCAAGAAAAAGAAATAAAAGGGATCGAAATTGAAAGGAATAAGTAAAGCCCTCACTATTTGCAGATGACATAATTTTATATATAGAAAACCCTAAAGATTCCACCAAAAAACTATTAGAAAGTAATAAACAAATACAGTAAATTTGCAGGATAAAAAATCAATATACAAAAATCTCTTACATTTTTATACACTAACAATGAAGTAGCAGAAAGAGAAATTAAGAATACAATGCCATTGACAATTGCAACAAAAAGAATAAAATGCCTAGGAGTAAACTTAACCAAAGAGGTGAAAGAGCTATGCACTGGAAACTATAAAACATTATTGAAAGAAATTGAAGAAGACACAAAGAAAAGGAAAGATATTCTGTGCCCTTGCATTGGAAGAATTTACATAGTTAAAATGTCCATACTTCCTAAAGCAATCTACAGATTCAGTGCAATCCCTATCAAAGTTACAATGACATTTTTCACAAAAATAGAACAAAGAATCCTAAAATTTATATGAAACAATAAAAGACCCCAAATAGCCAAAAGAATCCTGAGAAAAAGAACAAAGCTGGAGATATCACACTCTCTAATTTCAAAATATACTACAAAGCTATAGTAATCAAAACAGCATGGTACAGGCACAAAAACAGACACACAGATCAATGGAACAGAATTAAGAACTCAGAAATAAACCCACACATCTATGGACAGCTAATTTTTGATAAGGGAGCCAAGAACATACAATGGAGAAAGGAAAGTCTCTTCAATAAATGGTGTTGGGAAAATGGGACAGCCACATGCAAAAGAACGCAAGTAGACCATTATCTTATACCATACACAAAAATTAACTCAAAATGGATTAAAGACTTGAATGTTAGACCTGAAGCCATGAAACTTCTAGAAGAAAACATAGGCAGTAAGCTCTTCAACATCAGTCTTAGCAGCATATTTTCAAGTACCATATCTGACCGGGCAAGGGAAACAACAGAAAAAGTAAACAAATGGGACTACATCAAACTAAAAAGCTTCTGCACAGCAAAGGAGACCATCAACCAAACAAAAAGACAACCTAACAATTGGGAGAAGATATGGAAAACCATATGTCTGATTAGGGGTTAATCTCCAGAATATATAAAGAACTCATACATCTCAACAAGAAAAAAACTAACAACCCAATTAAAAACTGGTCAAAAGAACTGAATAGACATTTCTCCAAAGAAGATATGTGGATGGCCAACAGGCACATGAAAAGATGTACATCATTAACTATCAAGGAAATGCAAATCAAAACTACAATGAGATATCACCTCCTGCCCATCTGAATGGCTATAATCAACAAGACAGGAAATAACAAGTGTTGGAGAAGATGTGGTGAGAAGGGAACTCTCATACACTGCTAGTAGGAGTGCAAACTGGTGCAGCCACTGTGGAAAAAAATATGGAGAGTCCTCAAAAATTTAAAAATAGAACTACCATATGATCCAGCTATTCCACTGCTGGGTATTTATCCAAAGAACATGAAAATACAAATGGATAAAGATACATGCACCCCTATGTTCATTGCAGCATTATTCACAATGGCCAAGACTATGAAGCAACCTAGGTGCCCATCAAGGGATGAATGGATAAAGAAGATGTGGTATATATACACAATGGAATACTACTCAGCCATAAAAATGATGAATCTGGCCATTTGTGACAACATGGGTGGACATTGAGGGTATTATCCTAAGCAAAATAAGTCAATACCATATGATCTCATTAATAAATAGAAGATAAAAACAACAACATGCAAACACTTAGATACAGAGATTGGATTGGTGGTTACCAGAGGGGAAGTGGGGAGGGAGGAGGGTGAAAGGGATGATTAGGCACATGTGTGGGGTAATTAGTCTTTGGGTGGTGAACATGATGTAATCTATACAGAAATTGAAATACAATGATGTACACCTGAAGTTTATATAATGTTATATACCAATGTAACAACAATAAAAAAAAAAAAAAAAAAAAACCCTGGGTAATTCTAAAAGTAAAAAAAAAAAAAGAAAAGAAAAGCATGTTACTATATCTAATCGAATGCAATGAATGAATGAAAATCAGGACAAAAGTACATATATGACAGTTATCAAAATCAATGAAACATTTTTCCAAAATAAATAAATGAAATAACTTTTCTGAAAATGATGTCAGTAAAACTGTCTCAAAAAAATTATTCTGAGGGCTCCAAATATGTTGTACAAATTGACTCAATTTTCTACCTACTGAAAACTCTATTATAGACTACTGGTTGGAATGTAAGGTACTTTTTGAAAAAAACTTGTTAATACATAGTAAAGTTTAATATGCATATATTCAACACTCTCACAGTTCCACACATAGGTATAAACCCCAGAAAATCTCATCCGTATGTGCAAAGGAGTCACGTAAACGACTATTCAGTTTAATAGTTTTTGTGATAGCAGCGTAGTAGAAACTTTCCGCATGTCCACCAAAAAGAGAATGATTAAACTGTGGTATAATCACACCATGAAATTTTATAACTTTTTTAAGTGAACCAGAATTACATATGTTAATGTGAATAAATGGTAAAAATAAATACAACTCAGGGGCTGGACAGGTGGCTTAGTGGTTACGTTGGTGGCACTCTGCTTCTGCTGTGCTGTGTTCACAGGTTCGGATTCTCGGCGTGGACTGATGCACTGCTTATCAAGCCATGGTGTGGTGGTGTCCCATGTAAAGTAGAGGAAGATGGGCAGATGTTAACCCAGGGCCAATCTTCCTCAGCAAAAAGAGGAGGATTGGCAACAGATGTTAGCTCAGGGCTAATCTTGCTCACATACACACAAAAAAGCTCTCCCCCTCCTGGGTCAAAAAATAAATTAAGTAATACAACTCATACTCAAACAAAAAAGAATTTACAGATGGATATATATAATACAAATCACTGTGGATATATATTAAAAGATGAAAATAAAAACTTTACATAGTTTATAGATTTATACATTTATAATAAAATAAAAACACACGAGAAGCAGAGAATTTCACATAATGGTTTCCTTGGTTTAAAATGAATAGTATTGGCAAAAATGCAGGGAGCTCCAACTGTATCTTAAATGTTTTATTTCTTTTAGAACAAATTTAGAGAAAAATAACCATAATAACCAGTGAAATTCTAAAAGAGTAGGAATCAGAAAGCTGGCCTTAGAATAATTTAATGAACATTGCTTTTCTTTTATTCTGTTATGTCTAACTTTCACAGTGAATTGTAAAGTGAATGTTGACACAATACCTGGAGTGAGAAAATGGTATAGTTTCTCCCCACCCATTACTTAACATAATATATTTATTAATTCAATGCTTAAATATGCATCTATAGCGGTCATTAATTAGAATGAATGAATGCAAATCATGAAATGATAACACTTTACTACTGTTCATTTTCTCAATCTCTACCATTCAAGTATGTCCCTGGAAAAAAATAGTTTTCCTTGAAAAACTGTTTTGCTTTTTACTCTCAGAAATATTCCAACCTACACTTATGACACTTTTAAAAAATGAAATCTTTCATGATAAATCGATATAAAAAATGTGGGATTTTATATTAACCTGCTTTCAGCTAATTGTATTGCTACTGGATATGGTTAAATGTCTATATTGGCTCTGACACTGTTGGTTGGAGTTATAAATACTGACAACAGCAAAGCTTCTGTGGGTCAATCAATCTCTACAGTGATTTCAAAAATGCCAAGTTGTTCTGAAAATTAAAAGTATATTTTGGATATTACACAGCAACTTCTACTTCAATGATCATGCTCTGTTTCCAGCCTTCTCCCATCTGGCATACTTCCTTGGCAACAGACCAAAAAATCTGGAGTTCACCAAAAGTTTTAAGAATAAAGAATCAGTATTTCACAGCCCTAGCAGAGTTGGATGACAGAGAAGCGGGTCATAATGAGTGTAGATCTCAACACGGTGACAAAACAGGAATAGAGGATTTTTCTCGTGATATTAAAGCTCTCAGGTAGACCCTGGGATCTGCTTTGTGAATGAGAACCTGGAGTACATTAATTCGGATTTTGATTGACAAAGAATGTAAGGGAAGCAACAATGAGAAACTATGAGATCACTTTTCTTCGTTGGTATAATATTGTTCCTAATCAGGTTAAAGCTTATCTCTATGTACAAATCAAGATGTAGAGTTTAAAGAAAAACTTTAGTTATTTTTATTACATTTCCTTATATTTTTTTGTTCCACTGCATTTACTAGTTAGACTGAAGTGAAAATAATTAATCTGATCTGCTACTGTTGTTTAGAAACATTCCTCGATTTTTTCCCGTATTTTTTAAAGTCAGCTTATCAAAACCTAACATTACCTATTTATTTTAGGCAAACTATGGATGGAATAAATACTGAACTTTAATATACTCTCATTCTAGCCAGAAGAGTTCCAGTAATATTGTTAAAAGAGAAAGACTATGGCATCCTAGATTTTGCTCCAACATTTAGTGAATGCAATGCTCAGTTACCACGATCCGGTTTCTGCAAGGATAAGAATTTGAATGAACTAGTCTTACCCATGAGCATTGAATATATGCATGTTTTAATTTCACCAAATTATTGCCTGGACATATTTTATACTGTTGCTTTAAGAAGCAATATTGGTGAATGGTAATTTTATTTTTTTGTAGGCTAAGTATGGTTATATGCATATGAATATTTCTAGCCATTTACCTCAGCTTCCCACTAATTCATTTAACATACATTTAAGTTTCTCTCTCTCGCTGTCTCTCTTTCTCTCTCTTCCCCTCTCTCCCTCTCTCTCCATCTTTTGGGGGTAGGGTCTCCTATAATTCTTTGCTTTTTTGGTTTTTCTCCTGTCTCTCTGGCACTATATTTTAATGCTCTCTATTAGACTTTCTTCATACCCACACTTTGGCAATTGTAGCCACTCCTATAACTTAATTCATTATCTATGATGCTGCTTCTTTTTTTTTTTTTTTGGTGAGGAAGATTAGCCCTGAACTAACATCTGTTGCCAATCCTCCTCTTTTTTGCCAAGGAAGACTGGCCCTGGGCTCACATCCATGCCCATCTTCCCCTACTTTATATGTAGGACACCTGCCACGGCGTGGCTTGATAAGCAGTGCATAGGTCCACGCCTGGGAGCCTAACCTGTGAACCCCAGGCCACTGAAGTGGAGCTCATGAACTTAACCACCACGCCACTGGGCCGGCCCCAAAGGTGCTTCTTAGGCATACACACATATTACAAAAATAAAACAACCATATATATATACACAATAGATGCATTTTGTATTTCAAACTGCTAGTCTGTTATATTGATTGGATATCAATCAAACACTCAACATGTCCAAAACTGGGTTAACTCATGCTCTTCACTTTTTGCTTATTCTCTGGTTTTTGCTTATTCAATATAATCTCCATTAATTAGATTGAGTGCCTCTTCTAAAACTAAAAGTGAATCACGTCACTCCCAGTTTCCGTTTCAGTGCTTTCAAGTTTCCTCAGGAATAATACTCAAATCCTTCACTATAACTCACAGGACTCTCTTTGATTGTGCCTATGTCTCTAGACTCACCTCTAGTCACTTCACCTCTCCACTTTAATCTCCAGCAATACTTGTCTTTTAATTTTGAATCTAATATTCTTCTTGGCCTCCAGGACTTTATATATGCTGGTAGCTTTACTTGGAATACTTTCCCATTTTTCTTCTTAGCCTGGATAACTCTTAATTAAGCATCCTTCGGGCACAATTTAATGACCATTTTTTCCTAGGATGATTTTCTTGTCCTTTCAGGTTAGAGGAGGTCCTGTTGTGTTCACTTACTTTTTTTTATCCCATATTTCCCCTATCACAGCACTTTTTAAGTCACCTTCTTGATTGCACTTTAATCTCCATAAAAGCAGGGGCTATATTTATCCTGCTTATCCTTATACATCTAGTACTTAAAACCTTGTGTGGTCCACAGATGATACTTAGTAACCATTTTTTTGAATGAACAAACCCATGAGTAAGTAAAGGAATACACTGAGGCATATGCTTCTGGATAGTTAAGCATGAATGAAACATTTGTCTATTAAAAAATCATGAATGATCAAAACAATTGGATACATACAACTATGTTTTACTTTATTCACATATTTTCCATATGACAGATGAATGAGATATTTTTTACCCAAGATACTCCATGCATCTAGAATTTAGAATCTTGTATCTATGCTTTTTCGTTTTAATATTTCCCTTCTTTCTATTTTTTAACAGTTTCTTTTGAAATTAAGTTTCATTTGGGAAATCAAGGATATTCTGAAGCATGAAAATACATTTAAATAAATAATACAGTGACAAAAATAATTCTTTACTATGTAGTGTCCTTGCAAGAAATATAAGTGGGATGGACTAATGGAACGATTCTCAATATTGAGTACAACTATTGGAGATAGCCAATGGGTTTTAATTTGCGTGACATTTCTGATCAATTGTTAGATGCTGTCCTATGCTTATTTGGGAGAAGGAGAAGGGAAATAATATGTGATAATTAGAAAGGAAAATATCATGATTAATTATTGATGTAAACCAGGAGGGTGGGAAAGAGAAGTGATGGCCCGTCTGCCACATATGGCCATCATGATATTGGGCAGTCATTCAGTAGAGAAATATAAATGAAAGCCAAAGACCTAGGTAGCAAGCATAGAAGGGGTAGAAATTTTGGCTGATGATACTTTGAAAAACCTATATACAGCAAACACAAGTTATATATACACATACACCCACACACATACTCACACAGACATACACACATATAAAAGACAGTCATTAATCTGTGATATTATAATATTATTGAGGTGACATTAAGATTTAATTAGAAAAATTCTAGTAATCCTTCCAAATCTGATGTTCATAAATGGGTTAAAAACATAATCATCATATATTTTAGAATATGTTCCACTTCTAAAAGCTTAAATAGAAATATTTTATGAATTTATATATAAATATTATACTAATTATATTTGAATAATTTAAAATTCAGAAAGAGTCTGAATTTAGTTGAGCATTTGCCTTTCCTGAGCAATCTAAAGGTATATTTGTATTTTAGTAAATATTTGATTGTGTAGATTTGAATTTTCTAAAATCTACTTTATTTCCTCTTAATTACAATAGTTACATAACTTCAGATGTTTTAGAAATTTGTCCTTTTATGAAAAGAAACAAAAATACTTATAAAATTTATCAAAATAAATCCTCAACTAATACTTTACATAATTGTCTTTCATGGTTAATAATTGAAAGGAATATGATTGGATTTTGAAATATACATAACTCAAACTTTTAATTGGGAGGATTAAACTTTTCCCAATTAGTGATCTTTTACTGTAATTAAATTTGACTGACTTTTTACTAAATGGTAGGCATCATAAACAGAGATAATATCACTTTGGATGATTTTTTTCCTCATCACTAATTTGTAAGCATAAATCATATTGCCTGGCAAATAGTTTGTATGTAAAAAAATTTCAAAGGATATTTCACAGAATGTATATATGACAAAATTAATGTGTGGAATTATACACACGACAAATGATAGTGTTGAAGTTTTCTAGAGAACAAAAGCAGAACGTCTTCATTTTAGTGACTGGGAAACTGAAGTCAAAGGAGATTAATATAAACAGCTAGTAATGGCAGACACAGGGCTTAAATTCTGATATTTTCTGTTCTCCACATAAAATATACTTCACAGCATATAATAATTTTTTTAAATAAATCTCTTTATAAAGAAATTGGTTATATTTGGTTAATTCTTTGTAAGGAATTCACTCATAAGCAATATAATCTGTTACCACAATGAACCCATTTATGTAGTTGTAAACTACCTACATAACAGCTCTTACCTGATTCTCAAGAGAGTTGGTTGAGCCCCAGGGGTGGCAACTGGCCAGTGACGTTTGTTCAACTGGTTTCCATCCAGTCATTCCACAAGGTGGCAGTGTAGCATTATTACAAATAATACCCCTCATGCATACTTGTAAAAAATAAATATTTTTCACATACATTGTGAATTGTGCTTTTTTTTCCATGAGATATCTTTAGGTTAAGCAAATTCTAAGTTAATATTAGATTTCACAAATTGTGCAAATAAGACCAAATAAGCTAGTTTTAGATGCCTGAATAATGCAGATGGATAAGATTTATTGAATATTGTGTCAATATCTTGAAGAGAAATCTAACATTACTGAAATAGGAAGGAAATATCATGTATTTATGATTAAGGAACTTAATGGATTTTATTTCTTGTAGTTTTACAAAACACACTATGTTGAAAGTGATGATTTATCAGAATCTATACTGGGCCAAACCAAAGTAGTGATCTGAATTTGAATTTGAATTCCACATTTGTGCGTGTATTTTCATTTATTATAAACAGGGAAAATCACTTAAATTGATTGCAAGTATAAATTGATATCACCAATATCAATTGGTGCTTCTTTTTTGAATTATAATCTTTTAAATAAGGATCACTAGAGTTCTACAAAATCAGTAAACGGAAGGGCTTTTTCAGTTTATTTGCTTTGTTTTATTTCCCAAGCATAATTCTGAGTTATAGAATTTAACCAATCTAAGTCTCAAACAGAATTCAATATGGGAAGTGGGTATTCACAAGAATGGAAAGTGTATCTCATCAACTCTTGTGATCTGTAATAGTTTTCACAACGTCCTGTGGTCATGCTTGAGAACCCATGATATTCAAAAGATTCACGTTTAAGTGGAAATGGGGATAGAGAAAGAGGCAAGCTGTGAAGCTTTCAACCCAGAAAGGTTATGATTTTGGCAGAGACTTTGTGGTATTTTATTTTGTCTTCTTGTTTCTGATAAGTTGAAGGGGAAATATGTTTGAATTCATGTATGCTATAGGCAAGAAAATGTCCATAGAGAAGTGACTTTATTTTCATATCTTTACACAGTAATCGCCAACCTAATGAATATATAAGATAGTAAGAACAGTTCTGTTAGGCATCTTCTTTCTTTGCTTCCTTCTTTTTCTAAATCTTATTTTCTGTCTTAATCTGTTATTGCCTACTGAAAAAAAGGAGTTTATAAAATGGGAAATATTAAGTTCTCCTGAATTTGGTTCTATATTTTCACAACTTTTTTTGTTTTTATGGTAACAGATGCCTCTCCTTTCTTTAGAAAAACTGTTTCTCCCCCATTCAAATTGTAGTTTTCTGAAGGACTTTCAGTCATAATGCTCTGACAGTCTAGCTACAGGGTTGAGTCAGTAGCCCAGACTTGGTCAACCATAATACCCCATGACTATGGTCAAAAAAATTAATTTACAGGTAGGCTCTTGACCTAACCCAGGCCAATCACAATCCTTCCCTGGAATGTGGTGTATTAGAGCTCAGAGAGAGAAAGTTCAACTGCAGTAGGAAAGGACTGAGCCAAGCAGAGAAAAGGAGAGAAAGACTGGGGAAGGGTGGAGAATCTTGACAATACTTTATGATTTCTGCTTATCTTCTGTTAATTTTGAGTTATCACAGGATCTCTTCAAGAAATGCCATTTTTACTTCAGTTAGTTTATTTGGATTTCTCACACTTGCAATGACAAGAATTTTGACTGGAACAGCTACTTTTCAAGATACTTCTTTTTAACACATAGTATCTTTCAAACATTTGCAGATGATATTTAAAAAAAAACACTTTCCTTGATCATCTAGAGAAATACAATAGCTAAATCACACAAAGTAAAACATAGTCTAAAATATATAATAATCATGTTTTAGGCTCTTTATAAATATCAGATTTGGAAGGAGAATTACAACTCAAAGGAAAGTATACTACAAAATAAGTAAATATGATGAGTTGTAATTTAGATGTGATTTTAACTTAATCAAGGGTTGTGTTTTTTTTAATTCAATTTTCAACACCATATCCACTTCTCCCACACCCCATACTTCTCCCCCAACACAAACATGCAGGAAGGAAAAATCAGTGAGTGAGGAAGGAAAGGGGTGAAAAGGAAGAAAGGTGTTCAATGGTGGGATTTGTAAAATAAAAATCAGAAGCCAGTGGGGGATGATCATCAGAGAAACATCAAGGAAATGTAAGTTTTGTTTACACATGGAGTTGAGGAGAATAATCAAATTGATGACCAAGGATCAGACCAAAATGTGTGAGACATAAGAAATGGCACTGTAGAAAGGATTGAAAGGTAAGAACTAGTAGAGATAAACAAATTAAGGAAATATGGGAGTTTACTAAGTAAAATTGGGTATTGTAACTTCATTATTATAGATGGCATCTTCTTTAACTAAAGCATATTTTGGTTTATCACCAGTTTTGCCTTTACTTTGTTGCATTCTTTGTTTTGTTTGTTCTGATATATTTTTAAGAGTCAAAGTGCATCTAGTTGATTACATTTGAGGATTATCTTAAGTGTCACCAATTAAATGAGCAAATGAAAAAAGAGAGGAAAAACAAGATCTAGATCTTGATCATTTTGTGGAACAAAAAACTATATATTGTCTCTTACATCTAAAATTCTGATAGTAGTGTGTGAAGTTGGTTTAAAGCAATGTCTTTATCTTATAATAAAGAAGGTGGCAAAAATAATTAAAATACCATTTTGAATAATGGAGAACAGTGAAAGATACTTGTATATTTTGAATTAGAAACCTGGTGCTATTGACAAGAAATAAAATCAATGACAGTGCCATGGTTATTAATTTTTCAAGAGAAACTTTGGTTCAGAAAAATAATGTCAGAGAAAGAGGACATCAAAGATCTGCATTGTACTAGCATTCAGTTCTACACTTCCAGTGCTTCACTGCCAATTAAGAAAAAGCAACGAGATAAAAATTCCATCAAACAATGAGAGATTAGTTTTGCCACCTGTGTGGAAGATAAATATTTTTAGGCCATATTGATAGGCATTCATAATGAGGGAAAAACAATTCTTGAACTTTTTCCCCAAATTTATTCTCCCTATTTTCATTAAACAAACTTACTGAGTCAGAAAACCTAGTTGATTTCTGCCTGATACATGTCCTACATAATGAATTTCAATTGTAATTATTCAGAAAACCTTGATTCTGTGTTAGTGTTTCTTTTTTACTTTCAAGTCAAGCCAGTATCAAGTTTCCCATTCTTTATATTCTCTTCAGTATGTACAAAAAGAAATGATGATATTTTCTGATTCTGTAGCATCTATTTTGAAAATATTTAATCTGGAAAAGTTAAAAACCAAATAAATGCAACTTTTTATTGTGTTTTGCTTTGCTAATGTCATAATTTGCTTAAAAGAATAGAACATTATTTTTCTGGAATATATTACCTGCCTTTTACTTTCAGAAAAAATGGAAAATAGTAAAACTATTCTCAAGATGACCTAGAGTATTATATTCAGGTCACCATGCTAAAAAAATAAAATAAAAGACCTGTAACAAGAGTTGCTCTTGCCAAATGCACTTTTAACAATGGGGCTACAGGTTGTGGTAGAAAACAAAAACTGGACAGAAATATTTTTGAGTAATGGGATGGGGGTGGAGACGATAGAAAAGATTGTTATTCAGGCAACAATTGGCACAAATATCTTTTTCCCAGTCACAGCCAGAGAGAGGAACTATAACGTAGCCTCAGAAAGCATTTTTTAGAAGATACTCACTTGCACAGCATTTCGACAGATCCCATTGAAGAAAATATAACTTTAGTAGTATTTTTATTATTTACACAGATTGTATAATAGTCATTAGAATCAGAATTGAGTATAATCAGCTAAAGAAAAATATATTAAAGACAATTTTATTTTTAGTCATTTTTAGAGAGATTGAAATCTGTACAGCAGCCTGGACACCAGGAAAGAACCATATTTGTTAACATTTTCACCATGAAATCTGAAATATTATAGGATATGTCAGGGAAAGTAAACCTGAATCATTTCCCTGAAGACTTCCAATTAAGAAATTATATACTTTCCTTATTAAATATTGATAGTGGTCATATAAGGATACAATAGCTATAAATGTATATTCTCTGAAGTCAAAATTATAATATGACATATATATTAAATAGAATAATTATTATATAGGAAAGTATATGTAGTTAATTATTTGTTTTCTCTAAACTATATTTTTCTCAACAGATTATGTTATTGTAAAACTATACCAATTAAAACTTCCATGCAGATAATATTAATAAACAGCTCCTAAATCCAGTGGATCCAATAATCTTAGATGCTGACTTAAATGTGACCTTGAGTTTTGTAAACACTTAAGTATTTTATTGAAGGCTGCTTTTAGTTTACTATTTATTAATAAAACTCTTTTAGGAAATTACCAGCCTTAACTGTGGAATTGTTTTAAAACAATAGTTTATTTTAAGTGACTAAAGGAACAACAGACTGTTTTTATCTTGGAGTCCATGAGACTTGTTTTATTGAAAAGTTAGGCATAATCTATAATTAGTATAAAATATATAATTATTTAGGTAAGCTTTACGAAAATGAATGATTTTAAAGACTTGATATTAGTGTCTTTCTTCAAAGTAATTAACCTTCTTTGACAACTTTTATACCAGTACTTTGTTACATATCATAGCTTTAAAAATTTTATTCCATTCATGGTGCTAAGTTTACTACTAGGCTATTGTGTGATTAAACTGTCACAGATTAGGAAATACTGAAGTTGGGACTAATAAGGTTTTGTTATATGTATCACATAAGAAAATCTAAAAAAACAAAAAGGGCAATAAGCTTAAATTCCAAACTTCTCCAAGTTAGAAAATCAACATATTCATGTGTTTCCTTCATACAAACTTAAAAAAAAAGGTATCAGAAGCCTCAACATTTTAATGCAGACATCTGTTGAAACCATACATTAATTAAGCTCATGACATTCCCAATAGAGCCATAAATAGAAATCCTATTCAATGACTGTTTTCAAGTTCATATGTTTAAGAAGACATAGAATTGCATTTTATCTCTATGATTTCAGCTAAAGCCTTAGAGATCTCAATGACTACGTGCTGTTCTGAGAAGGTGTTCTGTTGCAGGCTCTGAGTGGTATTTCCAAGAGTAACCAGAAGAGAGCATCCATATCTCAGAGACACATGTAGCTAAATGAAGAAGGCACAGAAGGTCTACCGCACAGCTTAAGCCACCTCTTTTTAGGGAAATGATGATGAATTTCCTGTGATCATGCTCAAATGGCTTAGGAAATGACTGGAGGGTGGTTGATATTCCAAGATTCAAGCGTCTGGTGTTCAGATAAACCCAATTTAGCTGTGTCCTAGTTCTACAAATTTGTTGTCAAAACAATTTAGGCTAAGCAGTATAGTCATATACTTATTCCAGGGCACAACAGTCCACTAATCTAATTACTGAATGGGTTCTAAGAAGAAGAAAATTAAATTAAGAAAAATTGTTTTGCATAGCAGTGATTTATAGCCTACTTTACTCCCCAAACTAGTGAGAAGTGTGAAATTCAAGACCTCTAGAATACGATTTTAGCAGTAAAATGGCAAAAAATTTTCATAGAAAGAAAAAAAAAGACATCAAATTAAAGGCAGAAACCATAATCACCTATTACTTTTAACAGTAGTATTTGAATAATAATGCTTCTTATCCTAGTAAATAAAAATTCCATTACTTTTCAAGTATAGCAGACGATTTCAGTTTCTCTTTTGTAGTGGAATATAATTTTAACTTTTGTGTATGCACAATATTTGTATATTGATGATGTGATTTTTCCTATTACGTCTTTGTTTCCACGTCCTGATTATTTACACTCCTCGGTGCTTCCTACTCCATGAAATTAGTCTTTGGTACTTGAATCAGAATAGACTGTTCTCTTATATATCTCACCTAAATTAGGTCGGGTTATCTCATCATCACACTGCATGCTAAGCTATAACTATATTAAATACATAAATCAAAAAATGATTAACCAACTGTAAGTTGCAACATTTTCAGGCTTAAAGCATATTAGAGAGATTATTGGAGTTAGTTGTACATGCTTTTCACTGATGGAATTTTAAAAGAAAAAGTCTTACTTACAAAATGTTGGATCAATAAATGATTTCATAATGGAGTAATTAATTAAGTTATTTGGAAAATTATTTTCCTCATTCTATTATAGTGTCAATCTAACCCTTTTTCTTTTCTCTGTTCCTTCCTGCCTTCCCTGTGTACAGCAGAGCGGAACCCTGTGCAGTCTTTTTTGCACCATCCTCTCACCTTCTGGGGCTATTTGTAGGATTTTCATGGCCAGGTCCTTCTTCCTAGTCTGTCTAGTCTGCAAGCTCTGTTGAAACCTGACCACAACGGGTGAACCTGTTAGTATTTGAAATACCGGTGGCATAGCTTTCAGCATCACAGCAACACTCAGCAGCAGTATGACAACCTACAGATGGTGGTTGGTTCCTTGACCAGGAGACAGGCCGCAGCGATGACAGCTCCCAGTCCTAACCACGAGACCACCAGGTTTGACTGTGAAGGATTTAGAGACAGGATATTCAAATTTGAATCCTGCTCACGTCCTTGGGGGCAGCGTGAAACTTGCCCTGTCTCTGGAGATGATCCTAACAATAGGTAACTTTTCAGGTTGCCTTAAGATTTAAATGAGTGAATATAAAAACACTTTGTATCTTATAAATTGCTATCTAGATATTAATTGTAAATATGAAAATTTTGTCTTGTTTATACAAATGTCAGGAAATCCATGCAAAACTTAGTGAAATACTTATTTTTAGCCTGTAATATACTCAAAGATCGTTTATTATCATCCACATAATCCCTTGTTTTCCCATACAAAATCTAGAGGATGTAGAGGAAAAAGTAGGCTTTAAAAAAAATCCATATGCGTTAATAATTATGCGTATATGATTCAAAATGTTGGGTTATTGTCACATACACATAATAATTGTTAATGCATATAGAGTAGTTTTTTAAAAGTCTACATCTTTCCCCACATCCTCTAGATGGGGGAAATAAAATATTTTCCATGGAGGACCAGGGCAAGAAATAAAAATTGACTCAAATTAAAATGTTGGAGCCCAGGGGCCAGGCAAAATCATATGGATTACACTGAGAGACAAAAGAAAGGATATGAAGCAAGTTGGTCTGTAGTAAAAAATATCCACAGAGGATAGCGTAAGTAGGTTATCTTGACAGCTCATCCTACTTCCCCACACCACTTGAGAGACATCTAAGTTTCTTAGCTTCACTTTCAAGGGATCCAACCTACACTTTCACACCTTATTTCTTAGGACATCCCTACACAAAAGCTGTAATCAGCTAAAATTCTTATTGTAACCAAATATACATTAGACACTCATACTCCTTTAGTGTGTGCTTATTTTAGGACTCTGTTAGTTTCTCATTGCTGCTATAACAAATTACCATAAACTTAGTGGTTTAAACAACATTAATTTAGTATCTTACCATTCTGAAGGTCAGAAGTCTGAAATGGGTCTCAATGACTAAAAAAAAAATGGTGTCCGCCAGGTTGTGTTCCTTCTGGAAGGTCTAGGAGAGAATTCACTGACCTGCCTTCTCCAGCTTCTTGAGACCACCTGCATCCTTGGCTTGTGGCCCCTTTCTCCATTTTCAAAGCCAGCAACGTGGGGTCTTCAAATCTCTCTGTGACTCTGAGTCCACAATTCTAGTTTAAATGATCCTTGTGATAACATTGCATCCACTTGGACAATCCAGAATAGCTACCTTATTTTACAGTTATCAAATTAGCAGCCTTAATTCTCTCCTGCCAGGTAACGTAACACATTTACAGGTTTAGGATTAGGACTTGGACATTTTTGGTTGGCCATCATTCTGCCTACCACACATCCTAATCCAAACTAATCTCTCACATTTCTAAACTCAGAGCAATATTTTCTGTGGCAATTGCTTTGTTTATCTTATCCTTCTGGACAGCAATCTTAATATGTTAGATTTCTTCATCTTCTTTTCAGGGCTTGACACACTGAGGGGCCAGTCTAGCACCCCAAATCCAAGGATACTTTCACTTTCCCTTTAGGGATTTCTTTCAAAAGTCTAAAGATATTCACTTTAATTAATTGAGATATTGCATCCCGGGAAACTCGGTTTGTTATTTGATGCTTCTTAGCAATTCGCACATATCCTTTGATGCTTCACCAGGAATTATTAACAAACCAGAGGACCAGTGCTGATACAATGGCCATGGGCAAAGAGAATTTAACCTGAAGCTGCATTTGTCGGACTTGGTTGCAAAGTTAGGCAGGCTCTTTGCAAACTATCCAGGCACTTGGAAACAACTGAGAAAGGAAAAGGGCTTGCTGATACCCACTTCTGCTCCTGCTGGCTCTCTTATTGCCCAAGTGCTCTTGCAGAGATCATCCCTAATTTCAGTAGTTGAATTAAGAGGCAGACCTACGTACACATGGAGATAGTCCATCTGGAGGAAACGCTGAGTGTGGAACCAAACCTGTGCCAAAGTAAATGTTGCATCTAAATGGTCCTCCTCACATGACTGCCACTGCTGAGACAGGCCCAGCCACACACCGAGCTAGTTTGACAGAGAATGCAAATTACCCTCGTTGATTTGTTAAATAGGAATCGAGTGTTCATGTGTGGCTTGCTTACAACGATATTTCCTGATTCACTTTCCCTGGAGAGTCTATATGCTCATGCATATTTAAAATTGAAAGCAATAATATTTCCCTGTTTTAACATATGATTTTTCATTTTTTGAGGGATTTAAAAGCTCACAAATATCATAGAATAAATATTAGATTTATTTTAGGTAGCAAATATTGAATTCTGCTTTTTTCCCTTTGTCCCACACATGTTTTTGCTCTCTAGATACTCAGAATATTTTGCAATTTATGAAATTAAACTTCCATTGTGAAAGTGTAGGTTACTAACCATTTTGTTACTACAAATTATAAGACTCTAAACTCTTATTCATGTCATCATATCTTGCTATTCCACTGAATCTATAGGTATGATATTGCTAAATAGATGAGAAACTATAAAAGTGGGTCCATTCAGTTTGGCTCACTCTTCAGGGAAATGATATAAATGTATCCTAGACAAAATAAAAGGGCAGATTTGACACTTTGCTTATTTTACCAGTATTAAAAAGCACTATCTCAGGGCTGCCTGGTGGCGCAGCGGTTTAGTCTGCGCTTGGCAGCCCGGGGTTCGCAGGTTCGGATCCCGGGCGCCCACCGATGCACTGCTTGTCAGCCACGCCATGGTGGCGTCCCATATAAAGTAGAGGAAGATGGGCACAGATGTTAGCCCAGGGCCAGTCTTCCTCAGCAAAAAGAGGAGTATTGGCGATGGATGTTAGCTCATGGCTGGTCTTCCTCACACACACAAAAAAACTATCTTTATTCGGTAATATTTTTCTTTTGTTCAGCAAAGGAGGAGGTAAAAAGTAAAGACAAAAATACACTGATTTTTATCCAGTTTGGCAGTCAAAATAGATAATGTTCAGTTCTTTAAAGTTTGTATAGGTTTTTATTTATTTGTTTACACATGTATGTATTTATTTCTTTGATAAATCCAACCCTTTGACCCTGGCTGAGTGAAAGCACACTTTAACTAAGACTCGATTGATCAGCATCAAGAGTTTACAGGAGGTCCAGAATAATAGGGCTGGCCACTGTGCGCTCTTTGACGTAATCTTGTAATGTGCTTTTCTTTATGGTGTCATGCATATGTTTATATATAAACACAAAGAATAAATACATATGTGTGATGCTTTGGGACACTGGTGTTTCAGCATTACATTTCACATTTGAGTTGCTCTTTTATTGTGCAGATGCTCTGTTGCATCAGTTGTGCCAGAGGGGCCTGTCCTGGTGGACTAGGTGCTGAGCGGTAGCACACAGGGCACCAAATATGTGAAATTCTGTCATGTAGAATGAAGTGGAGATTTCTCCCTCTAATACTTAATGAGTACTTAGTATCCTGGGCATAATTCTTGGGCTATATGTTCATTCTGTTATATAAGTCTAACTCAAAAATAGGTGTATACTATATTAGTTTCCTGTTGCCATTGTAACAAATTACCATAACCTTAGTGACTTAAAGCAACGCAACTTTATTCTCTTACTTCTCTTTATTCTCATCTGGAAGTCAGAAGTCCGAAATCAGCTTCACTGGGCTAAAATCACTTTGTTGGCAGGCTGTTTCCTAGTGGAGGCTGTGAGAGCTTAGTCCATTTCCTTACATTTTTTGGCTTCTCACGGCTGCTATTATTCTTTGGCTTGTGGCCCCTTTCTCCTTCTTCAAAGTGCATCACTCCCATCTGTGCCTCTGCCATCACATCGCCTTTTCATCATCTGTAGTCAAAGCTCCCCCTGTCTCTGTTTTATAAGAACATTGTGATTACATTAGGGACCACAGGGATAACACGGGGTAATCTCCCCATCCCAAGATCCTTACTTATTTTATCATACTTATTTATTAACTTAATCATATTTGCAAGGTTCCTTTTACCATATAAAGTAACATTTATAGCTTCCAAGGATTAGGACATAGATATTTTGGGGGCACATTTTTCAGCCCAAGTACTGCTATTTTCCCCCTTCTGAAGATCCAAAAAAGAGGGCACACAATTAACTTGGTCAAGGTCTCATATGTTAAAAGGCACAGAATTATGACACAACTTCAGTCTGATTCCAAACCTATATTCTTAACCACAAAACTCTTGCTAGAATAATAGGAAGATCCTTTCCATATCACTAGAAATTTCCGATGGAAGATATATAAAGAACTGTCAAGGATGCTATAGATATAATTTCTTTATATTCATAAGATTCTCTATAATATGGTTTACAGACTTCTGGCTTTCAAGAGTAATATTTATGACTAATTAGAGGTAAGGATTCTTAATAGAGGAAAATCTATTTTTTTTTTTTTTTTTTTTGTGGGGAAGACCAGCCCTGAGCTAACATCCGTTGCCAATCCTCCCCTTTTTGCTGAGGAAGACTGGCCCTGGGCTAACATCCGTGCCCATCTTCCTCCACTTTATATGGGACGCCGCCACAGCGCGGCTGACAGGCAGTGCGTCGGCGGGCGCCTGGGATCCGAACTCGCGAACCCTGGGCTGCCAAGCGCGGACTAAACCGCTGCGCCACTGGACGGCCCACAGGAAAATCTATTTTTGATATCGTTATCATAATTTTATAAAGGATGTTATTTCAATACTTATTAGGAATAAAGAATGTGTGCCGAACAGCTTCTAAAAATATTTTACCTCTTGGTTTTGGGTTCCATAATGATGTCGTTAGAAACAAACATTAAATAGGCCCATGAACTCAGTATTCTTTGCTCAATGGAAAGATGAAGACAATGTCAAAACACAAAATGAGTGAATTATACTCCTGGGTTAGTAACAACCAATCCAGGGAAAATGGACAAGCCAGTTTTATAGGTACACCCAAACTCACTGTTTGAAGATTCACTGTTTTTCTTAAGAAAGGAACATTATATGCGTTCAGAACCAGACACTTTAAACAAATTTTATTTTTATTTGCAGTAATAATTGGTTAAGCCCATTGTTTCAGATTGGGTTCCCTAGAGCCAAAACTGAAACATAAATTTGTTGCAGATGGTTTATTGAGGGAATACTCTCAAGAAAAAGGGGAAAAGATAAAGATGTGTTTCAGAAATTGTAGCTGTGGCCTGATCCCACAGGGAGCTCTGGATCATGAATTGCACACAAAGTTGGTCCCTTGAGGCAATAGGGTATGGATTGCTGTAACCTTTGTGAGTCAGTCACTGGTGTCTGAGGTTGGAGAGAGAGTTATGCAACTTACCTGACAACCTGACTCCCATTCAACGTTCAGCCAAGAGCCAGTCTCCAGAAAAAGACTCAGCTATAAGCTACTAGGATCTGATGCTCACAATAACTTGGCTGGGCAACAAAAATGTCCCCCATTTCCCTAGCGCCACAATCCTGAATTGCCTCTTTATTAAAAAATTTATGTCTTTGGAAAACCACTTAATTATTTTACATTCTATCTTTCCCCTCACCCCAAACACTGTAAATATCTCTTATTTCCATAATGACTTATGGCTAGGCATGCATAATTAAATCAGCCTGGCTGAAAAGGGTGAAGTTAATTAATTAGTCAATTAATTAAAACAATTTATCAAATTGTTTGGCTTCATATTATTGACAAATATCGTCTAATAAATTGTACCTGTACAAACAGTTAGTAGGTAACTGAAATACTAGTATTGTATATTTAAATAAAATCCTACTTTGCTTTATAAGATTGAACTACAAGATATTGGATATGGGAAACAATCATTTTGTGGTTTTGAAATACCAATTATTATATGTTGAATATGTAATAATAGTCTTTATTACCAACATTAATCATGTAAAATTATGACCTGTCAAAAAAACTGTGGTCACTGGCTGACTCACTTCATAAAAAATAGTTATTTATGCTTACTCCAGGAAGAAACAATGTCTTAAACCGAGAACTATTACATCAAACCATGAAACTTGAAATAACTTTTACCAAGTAAGTTTGTTGAATAAATGATAATTTTCCTACTAAGTTTATTTCTCAGTGATCCATGACCTCCAAGAAAACAGAAGTGGCACTTCAACTACTTGCTATGCATTTGAAGAAAAACTATGGCAACAAGTTCACCGTATTTGTAATTAGCAGTCTGAAAAAGATTTCAAACGATCTCTTATAAACAGAAAGCTGTGACATTTTCATACTCCAGTCCACCAAGGGCATAGGCATTACTTGATATATTGTTAAGAAAAAGTCCCTGTACTTAAATGTGCAATAGAATATTTGGCTGATAAGCTGCCATAAGCCTAGCCAGTGTAGGAAATGAAGAAATAAAGAAGAAAGGTTCTTTTTGAGGTCACAAAAATACTGCATTACCAATTTCCCTAGCTTCATCAGTGAAGTAAACATGACCAGTTAAAACTCTCAGAGAAATCTTACAGATTTTGCTATCTAAATTGATATATAGGGGCTGGCCCGGCGGTGTAGTCGTTTAGTTCCCCATTTGGCAGCCCAGGGCTCATGGGTTCGGATCCCAGACACCGGCTGACACACTGCTTGTCAGCCATGCTGTGGCGGCATCCCATATAAAGTAGAGGAAGATGGGCACGGATGTTAGCCCAGGGCCAGTCTTCCTCAGCAAAAAAAGGAGGTTTAGCAACGGATGTTAGCTCAGGGCTGGTCTTCCTCAAAAAAATAAATAAATTGATGTCTAATGTTTTGCAAATATATAATGACAAAGCCAAACATACAATCCTCATGCTTTTCTTCTTGTCCTGATCTGAATTCCATTCCTTCTCCATTGTAAACACAGGCACATTTGCCAACACAATACTCCTCAGTTCTCAAAAATCCATTATTTCTTTTCTCCTTCCATTCAGAGACCAGATTCGGTAACAAATAAGTAGGAGGGAAAAGCAGAAATTCCAAATACCGTCATCCTCAAAGTTGCCCCTGGATCAGAAAAGCACAAAGTGCTTCCAATTTAATTCTACTCTTGAGTCAATCCTTCCCATCCTTTTGCAAAGAAAGTGTGAAATTTTTCTTCCTTGTTTTCCAAGACTATGCTTGTTCGTATGAATGAAGCAAATATAAATGCACATAAATTATATAAAGAAGCCACATATAGAAGTTTACATGAATCAATTAAGAAAATTACATGTTGCAATGATTTATATAACCTTAAAATAATTAAATCGAGCTTCGGATTCTCATCCAAATAACAATATCCATTAAGAGTCTCCTGTCTTATTAAATCCTTCTGCCACTCCTAACCTTTCAGCAGTCCAAGACCATAACTACTGGGAGTATACATATTTTACACATCTAATTTTCAATACTATGGAGCCAATCAGTATATTAAGTGCTGATTACATTTATTTACTCTCTTTTTTTGAAGTCAAATAACAACTCTGATCCGTAGATATGTTATTTAATCTTGCACTAGCTCAATATTTTTATCTACAAAATGGAGAAAATATCTAAATCTCAGAGTGTTGAAGAAGAAAGTCAGACACAATACTTAGAAAGAGATAAACACTGGATAAAAATTGTCCCTAGTTAAAACTTACTCTGGGTATTGTGCAACAAAAACAAAGCAAGAATTAAAGTAACCTCATATTCACATCCTATAAACTTTTGTCACTGATATTAGCCTCCCAATTTGCTACAGCTTTTAAAAATTTATTGTGTACTTTAAGACTTTATATTGTATTTTGTAATTGTTTCATATTATAGTGGAAGAAAGTTTTAGCTCCCTTCTCTTTACATTCCCAGACGATTTTCCAGGGAAAGAAATCACTAATAAGATTGTTTATGTTTAGAGGACATTGATTACATCATAATTACTAATGGACAGGGTCATCATTCTTTTAAAGGGTCACTTGCCTATATGTGGTTTTCTTCCTTCTAATTCCACATTTCTAGTCTTCAGAGAAGTAAACAAACTCATATATTTGACTAGGGTAGTTTTTTCAACTCTTTATATGTGTGTGCATATGTGATGACCATTGGTAGATTATTTTTTTATAGCATGGAGCCATACAAAACATGACAAAAAGACTTGGATTCGGAGATAAGCAGGAGGACAGTCTTCTATTGCTCACTGAAACCAGATGCTCCTGTGAATCTTTACCCTTGTTCCGCATTTGGGTTTATCAGGCTCTAGCTCAGGGATGAGTTAACTGCCTCATGTTAATCGTGTATAACTCCCTTAGGATCTAACTCAAGGAGACAGGAGTGGGAGAGGGAATACCAAAAAGAGGTAAAGATGATTAAAAAAGAATAATTTGGATAAAATACCATCAAAATACAATTTCAGAACTGCTCTTACTCCTAACATACGTGTATGGCTTAAGTGTCCAGATCTTGTATCAGTTAAAGTTTAATGGCAGGTAACAAGGTCCAAATTTGCTAATTAATGTGAAAGAGATTTAATACTGAAAATTAGACTCTTGCTGAACAATTATAAGGCACAGACAAGCAGGCTCCAGACTAGCCTTCCAGAGATGATCCCTAGAACAATCCACAGAACTGATTCACAAGCTTCAATTTCTGCCATGATCAGGAAGTTGAGGACTCAGGGAATCTCTACGTGAACTTCTGGGTAGAGACCACACTGCCATCTCTTTCACAATCCAGGAGTCAGGAAGCCAACCCTGAAAATATTGGCCCCAGGTACACACTGCTTTAGTCATAATCCATGATGGGAAATGGGGTGCCTGTGCTCTGCCGCTCACCACCTATGTTATTTCTCAAGACCCAACTCTTTGCTACCACTGATGGAAAAACAAACACATCACCACAAAGCAAACCACTCCTTCCATGATAAAGCTTTCTAGCAAAAAACATTTCCTCTCCTCCCCACCTAGTACCATGCACAGGATGTAAACGAGTATGCTACTTCCTGCTCACCAGGTCCAAACATTATGATGTCATCAATTTATTGTACTACAGTGAAGTGCCCCGAGATGGTGAGATCATCAAAGTTTCTCTAGACGCAATTATGGCATCAAGTGAGATAGATGCTGCATTTCTGAGGAAAAGTGGTGAAAATGTATTGCTTCCCTGTCAGTTGCAAACAAGCAGGTTTTGTTATGGGTGAAGTAGCAGTACGAAGAGAAGAATGCATTCATCATATCTATTGCCATATATTAGATATGACCGCCAATGAAAAGACCATGTCTCTAAAGAGCAGTTACCATTGGTGTCACCTCCTGACCACATTTCCTGTAATCTACATTTCTTTCTCCAAGTGCCACTTGTCCTATGTATGACAAACAGGTTATTTACATGAGGATGTGATAGAGAGCATCACTCCTACATCTCTCAGATCTCTGCTAATAACATTAATCTCTCAGATGGCCCTAGAGATTTTACTTTCAGTTTATTCATCCTACAGGGAGAAGAAAGTTCAGGGGCATTTCTTGGCTCCTCCTACTATAATAAGCCTCATTTAATGAATAAGAAAAACAATGTGAGGATTCTGCCTGTGCTAAATATACATATGCCAACTATACACCCAGGAATATAGGATACGTTCATGGAACCACTGTCTTCACTACACTTTGAGACACACTCAGGCCCAAATTTCTTTTATCTCCTCATCTCCATAAGCCCCCAATCAAACTGGTGGGCCATAGTGGCATATGGATGCTTAGAGATTAATGTCAGCCTAATGCCAGTCTCTATGGACATCTGGAAGATCTTATGTGGATATTTTCCCTTCCCCAGTACAAATATTCCCTGTAAAATGGCTGCAGAACTTTTGGGGGAAGGCTAGGAGGAAGATGTATGCTTGTGAGTTGACAGTCCTTTCTCATGTGTATCCAGACTCTCCTTTGTTCAAGGTCTCAGATCTGTGAACTGACTAATGTCTCAGAACTTGGAAAGGAGCTATGAATTTACAATGGAGATTTACTTCAAGACTCTGCTCCTTAGACAGAGGGTTTTTTTGGTTTTGGGGTTTTTTTTTTTGATAAAGCTCGAGTTCCATCTTAAGGGCTGCTGATGTATTTGACTGGCAAAGACTGATCAATTAACTGCTGCCAAAGCTCCATGTGGGTCAAGCTATTATGATGCTTACTCTGTCCTGATGTCTATTGCATGAGCATTCCAACCTTGCCCTGGGGTTTAAGTGCTACTACTTAAGCACTTTGAATATTGAATTGTTTGTTCACCTAGAAAATGAAAGACATTATTATCCTTATTTTTAAGTTAAAGATATAAGTATGTATACATGAGTAAATCTGATAGTGAGCTTATACAAACAATGAAGACAATGGGTGCATTTCAGACCATGGAAGAGATAGATACACAATAGACTGTGAGAGGTACATGCTTCAAAAAGAAAGGGAATGCCAAGAGGATCCTGACAAAATCATTTACATGAAAGGTGTACAAGTGAATGTCAAGAGTCCTCCCATTATAGAGTCAAATGAGATAAAACTTTAGTAACTAACAAAGCAAACCTGCACCACACTAAGAAGAGACATCTTTCAGACTAATGCTGATGCTGCAGGAAAGTTGCAAAAGTCTGTAGCTTCTGTAAGAATTAGTTCTCATACAGTGGTAAACGGGATGTTGATGTTTTATAAGCTGAAGTGGTGGCAATGACTGTAGAAATAATGCATGTCTTGCAAGTCACAAACTTCTGGAAATTAACCAAGTGACCTCTAGTGACAGCCAGGAGAGTATGCTGACTACACCGAGAAAACGTGACCTTCTCCCATAATGCACTATATTTTTAAATACCTTCATCTCTAGAAACTTCAAGGCATGCTGTTCAGTGTTCATTGGAGCTTGTAATTATGTTACCTTGTCGCTTTTAGTTTGCCAGACCCTTACTTACATAACTGTTAAACAATATCTTGTTAAAATAGGAGGATTTGATATTCCTGAAGACAATAGCAAGCAATTGAAGGAAATCTGATAAAGAATAAAAACATGATTCAATTTGCTGACTAATAAAGATCCTTTTGTCAGAGTGTGGCAAGATGGATTCCAAGTGGACACAAAAGGTCTAAATATATGGAATTAGTTAAAAGCTAACGAGGGTAATCTAAGAAAGAAATTAAGTCCTGAGAAAGAAGGGATAGACTTGAAAAAATATTTAGTAGATTTAATGAGTGGTTAAAATGGTGGCATTTTGAAGAGAGGAACCTAGAATGATTATTATGTTTACCCTCTCAAATAACTGGAATGATGGTGGTGACATTTATAAAGATTGGCAATATGATAAGTATAGAGAGAAACACCCCTCCTTAATTTGTTTTTTTCCCCCTCTACAACCTCAATTGGGTGTTTGTTTCTGCTCATATACACAGAAATTAATTCAGTGAGTGGGAAATTAATTTGCTGGAGGAAAACTTTACTGAGGGAGAAGCTAAGTGATAAGGAATCAGAGTTTAAGGGAGAATAAAACGACTTTTGCCCAGAACATTGTCACTTGGCATAGTTTTGAGCCTCTTGGAGAAAGAGTATGGGCAAAGGACCCAGGAGAATCTGTAAGCCTTGAGCACAAGAAGAGATATTTCAGGGACTCTGGTAGCCCAGTGAGGCACAGGATTGGGAGATGAAGATTCATCTCACCACACCTCACCAATATATTACACCATTTATGCCAAAGGAACTGAAACATTTGGTAGCAATGGAGAAAGCATCGTGCTAACTATACTGCCAATTTCATGGTGGACAGGGGTAACCATGATTCTCCAAATAACATTTCCCAGGAGGAATGATCACACATGCTCATGGTGGCTGCAAGAGATAGGATAACTTGTAAACATTTAGGAATAATTTCTTGGTCTACTTTCAGGAAATACTTAGGGTATAGGACTGATATTGAACATGTAAAAATCTGGAAAAAATTAAGTCTAAGAGAAGATGAGTTCAGATTTGACATGTGATATTAAGGTAACAGTAGATTTTCTGAGTGGAGATCTTAAGTAGGTATGAGGATATATGATATGGATCTGACTTTTATGATCCTGGTTTGGGCTAACAACATAGAATCAGACACTTTGGAGAACGAATGATGATAGTTGAAACTACATATTGAGGTCCATCAACAGGGAGAGTACAGAGGGGGAAAAAGAAAAACAGATCCACCAAGGAACTCTGAGGAACACTTGACATCATCACAATTTCTAAAAGTAGATATTTTTAATCTGTATTTTTTATAGATGACTTTAGTAAAATTGAGAATTTCTTAAATTATTATAAACATCAAATAAGTTTTTAGCTGCACTGTGTTTGGTATTTTAATAATATGTGAGGCTAATTAGTAGCAATTCTTCCAAATATATCTTGGGGAATATTTCTGGGACACAGGAAATCAGAGATTTAGTGCCTTCTTGAAGGTGTAGATGTGGGAAGGTCCCCACTTAAAACAGAAATGGGGGTGGAAATCATGTATTGTGATCTATCTTTCTCTCTCCTCATTTATTTCTCCTCCCTTTGTTTCCCACTCCCTCCCTACACACATGCAAGAATGCTCATCACACTTAATCTCTCTCTTTGGGAATTTAGAGAATTCTAGGAGCCTAGACTGGCTTTATAGGCATGATTCCAAATTACAGGAAAGGCCTTCTCACACCAGTTGATAGATCCCTAAAATTAATTTAGCATAAGACAAAATTCTTTTTTTTTTTGCTGAGGAAGATTTGCCCTGAGCTAACGTCTGTTGCCAATCCTCCTCTTTTTGCTTAAGGAAGATTCACCCTGAACTAACATCTGTGCCAGTCTTCCTCTATTTTTTTGTATGTGAGTCGCCACCACAGCATGGCTGATGAGTGGTGCAGGTCCATGCCCAGGATCTGAACCCACAAACCTGGGCCACTGAAGTGGAGAGTGCAAACATAACCACTAGGCTACAGGGCCAGCCCCAAGACAAAATTCTTTTATTTTTTAAATAGAGATAGGCTTGCTACAGGTATGTCTGGAGGTGGGAACTAGGCCTCACCCATGTAGTAATATGCAAAGATTGATATTAGAGTGCAGATTTGACTTGAGGAGATTTGCCAAAGAATAAGCAAAGAAGCTATTTTGACATACTTCAGAATTAGACAGTTATTTCTAGATACATTAGTACTTACTGGCACTTCCAAGGGGTATTAGAACATCTTTTGAGAAAGCAGAGGCTTTCTCAATTAACTATTTTTTATAAAGTCTACTGAAGATTTAGAACTATCCTAAAAATTAGGCAAAACCTTAGTCTGTGAATTGAAGCAGTTTATTTAAACTTACTTAAGTCCTGAGAAATATTTGAAGGATTAATTTGGCATTTCTGAGGAATATTTTGGAGATAATTTTCAACCTAAATAATATTTTGCAGTGTAGAAGATCTGCATTTGAATTTCTTTTTGTGGGTGGCCAAACATATCTAGTATATGTGGAGAAGTCTTTATTCAATTTCACATTCTGAAAGATCAGCCTCATAAATGACCAAAGTCTCCTCAGATCTGTGTCCTCCCTGCACCTCTGTGGTTAACTTAGTCCCTGGAGTCAGCTGGACCACAGTTGAATCCTGGCCTCATCAATTAGTAGTAGAGTTCACTTGGGAAAGCTGCTTCACTTTTCTAGGCCTGTTTCCTAACCTGTAAAATGAGAAGAAAACTTGTTTCTCAAATGTCTACCGTGAAGTTTGAAACAGAAAAAATAGTCAACTCTTGGCACATATGAAGTATTCAATAAATATTAACTATCATTGTCAACAATACTTCCTATTTTGCTTTTATCTTCTTTCTTTCACAGGTGCCATGACTATGAATCTGAGTACAAGGAAAAAAATCTATAAACAAAGGATAGAAGCTAACTGAAGAAAATATTAACAGAATTAACAGCAATAGATGGAAATATGTAACTTGCAAAAAAGTCACTTTCCTTTATTGAAAATTAGGCACATTTGGAATTATCCATATTATGATTTTTTCACCAAAGGATGGAGATAGTTGTGGGGGATCAGAATTGGCCACCTCAAGATGTGTTCCTTTACCTTGCCCTGAAGGAGGCTTTGACCTTTACCCCGCACCCCAAATGTCTAAAGGGATTTGGGATGGCCTGCCCCTGGGATGGGCCATCACCTTGAGTAACTCTGAGTATCAATAGACTGGGAGGGTCTTTGCTATGTCCATTCTTATCAAAGTTCTGTTTACCAGACATTTACATTTGTGAGGAAAATCTCCATTTGTAAAGGTATCTCCTTCTCTGTACTGGGAAGAGGGGTGGATGACCTCATGTCTAGAAACTTGTCATTGTGGAAGGCGAGGCCTTAAATCTGCATAATAACCTTACTGTGCCTTTCTGGTAATCTCCAATAGCTGACTTATCCTCAATATCCTCCTTTGTCTATTTAAGAGGAGAATGTCTGCTGTTTGTTGAGAGATACTCAGTTTCCCCGGGTCTCTCCCATGTATACATGTTATAAAGCTTTGTTTGATTTTCTCCTATTATTTGGCCTCATGTCAGTTTAATCTGTAGCCCAGCCAGAAAGGACCTAGAGTGGGTAGAGAATGCTCTTTCTCCCCTTCATAGTCAATGTCAGGAAACTAGCTTTTGGAAACCTGTGATGTCAAATTGACACAATTATACTTTAAAATATCCTATTATTCATATGTGTTCATATGAAAATCTTTTACTAATGTACTTCTTTTTCCATATACGTGTAATATTTCTACTATTTGAAAAAAGAAATAATGCAATATTCTGTTTATATTTAATATCTTTCATCTAATTTCAAGCCCTACAGAGGAGAACTTTTAAATTAAGATAGAAAACTACTCCTTTCTTATTTCTATTTTTGTGTGAACAAAAGTGGTATATTTTTAGCACATAGTATTTGAGCAAACTCCTCTGCAAGACATTGATAATCTAGCTTACGGTGGTCTTAAGCACAAAGGTAGTTTGAAAGCATTTATTTTTTTAATGTTCTGTGGTCCTTTGACACAGTTTTGCTTAATCTATGTTAGAGATAGTCACCATTTGGCCTCTTGCACCAAAGTTGCAAGCTCGATGCAAATGGTTTATAATGTTAGTCTGAAATCAATCCTTTGACAGAAATTGTCATATTCTACATAGGGGGGAACTTTATATTCTCCTTTACTTGCAACTTAATACCTAGGATCATCTATATCCATCACCATCGTTTTTTTTTTTTTCTTCCTGGCTGGTTGCCATTCAAGTATGCCTCACAGAAAATTCTCATGCAGTTTCATTTTCTATGGGAAGGAACTATAAAACCTTTATTTTCTGCAAGTAAATTCTCTTTCCAAAAGCTTGAATTATTTTCTCTTTCCTTTCTTTAGTTGTTCTTCTTGAACACTGTCTCCATAAGAGCAGCCAGACCTATCATAAAGCACTTTGTTTACGCCCATTAAAATACACAATCTAAAGAAGTCATAACCTTGGCAAGTCGACTCCTTTTTTATTCTGCATTGTGTCTTCAACTCAGGTTTTATTTTTTCCTCTAAGGATTGACCATAACTTATCTTTTTTTTATTTTGTTTTCTTTTTCATTATTTAGAGCTCAGTTACTATGGCTTTGCTGTTGGACCAGAAGCATGTGAATGGGATTTTGCTTACTCAAGAGGGTAAGTGCAGACAACGTACAGCCTCTATTTAAGAACTCCAAGATGAGGAAAACTCAGTAACTTCTGATGTCTTTTATGTAGTTTCTGCCCAGGATTTCATATTTTACTTGACAGTATTTTACTTTCATTTTTATCTTTGTTCTATGATAACCATCTTATTCCATTACCTCTCTCTTGGTTTCTGCCAATCTGAGAATGTTTTGTTCATCTCACTGGAAATGATGATTTATCTTTATCTGATTGTGTAATGATTCTTTTATGTTTATCTTGTCTGTCATACTCTTATTTCCACCCCCATTATTTGCTTCCCTTACTCACTAGTTATCCTAATAAAAGCAATGATGCTACTACAACTGCTTCTATCTTGGCCCCTAGTCCTTCAGTATCATTATCACTACTCTAACTTTCCCTGCAAGAAAAATCAACACAAAGCAAAATTTTTAAGACATGCTGTTAAAATCAATTTAATAAAAGCAAGGTTACGGTTCTAATAATTTTCTCAATATCTTGCTAATTTCTCAGTTTGCCACTTCTATGTAAAACACAGGAATCTATATTATATGAAAGAAGCAACATTGACTTTGTAGTAACTTTGAACAACTGACTCAATTTCTTTCTGCCTCTGATTTCATGTCTCCCACATGGGACAATATAAGGCTGCTTAAGAAACTTATTAATTCAAATTCAATTCTATAAAAAAATTGAAAGAGTTCAGAGACAAATTGAGCTAATCTGTTTCTTTGATTTGAAGGGAAATTTCCAGAAACTGGCCAAAGTAAACACTTCACTGAAACTTCTAAATAGATCAATATTGTTTTACCATTAATGAACTATTGCTTAAATGTAAAGATTTATATTATATCCTCCAAGTCTCATTTGTTCTTTCTCGGGTTTGATATGAAATAAATCACCTCATTCATCAATTGAAAAGAGTTTAGATCCTTAATTTTAATGATGATTATTTTGTTAAATACAGAAAAAAATTAGGGAAATCTATAAAAATAGTTTTCCATTTCCTTGCCTTTCACTATGTAACAACCTCAGCATAACTTACTGCATATTTATTTTATTATAATTATAAAGTTTGATTCTAATGTTTAAACTGCGAAGGAAACCAAAAAGCATTTGCAATCTCACCAAATGTCACTGAATATTTATGACAGGAAATTAGAAGTCACATTAATTTCTCTCTCTATGCTGATTCTATCTGCAATAATAACATGAATAATGCTCTTGAACTGAATTCTCTTATTAACTCTTACAATAATGACTAAGAATAACTGGCTCAATTTGAGCTTTCCATTAAACAGTACTTATTTGTTTGTTTTTTATTTATTCATTCATTCATTCATTCATTAGCCAGTTACTTATCGGACTCTGATCATAAGCCAAACATTGAGATAGAAAACAGGAATAGGAAAATACATGGATGTTATTCCTACACTTAAATCACTCATATTCTGTCGGGTCAACACAAACACATGTAAAAATCATATTGTGATGAATGTTCTAATACCAGTATAATAGCAACATTATAATGTATTTCAAAGAAGAAGTGTTATCATAGAGAAGTTGATGTTTGTCTTGGACTTTATTAAGTAAGTAGAATTTTACCACACAGAAAAGATCAATATCACAGGTCAAAGTAATAGCATAGAGGTCTGAAAGGATATGGTAGATTTGAATGCTGTAAGTACTGGCACCCACAACGTGCATGGTGGGTGTTAGTAGAAGATGAGGCTGGAAAAGAAGCCTGAGATAATGTTCTAGGAATTGAATAGCATGTTTAAAAAAATTTAGATTTTGTTTTGCTGAAATGAGAACTCTATAAGATATAGTCCAAATTCTCAAAAGAGCATGCAATGCACTCAAGATTTGACTCCTGACAACCTCCTCAGCCTAATTGCCTAGATTCACCAGTAACTTATATTATAGTTCTCCAACACATCTGTGGCTTTACATATCCTGATTGCTGTGGTTGGAACACATTTTTCTTTCTCTCTCTGGCCCTCTCTAACTTGGCTAATTCCCACTGTGTCTTCAGATCTCAGCTACACGTCACACTCTCCAGGAAATGTTGACTAATTCCAGTAGATTGTTAGGTTTTCCAGTTCAGTGCTTTAACAATAACCATATCTCTATCAAATTCACGATTTTTTCCCTCTTATATCAGACAATTGGGCTAGTTCAGGACAAGGCCCCTGACTGATATCAAAAACTCCTCATACAGTGGAGAAACCTGAGATATCACCTTAAGCAAATGATCAGGATTAACATGACCAGTAATATGTATATAGACAACATGCATCCCGTGGTAGGGTGAACTGAGAAGGGTGCATCACTTCTTTGGTACTTTTGCAAAAATGTATGACTTAATCTATTAATGAAAAACCACTATGCAAACCCAAATTGAGAGGCATTCTGCAAAATAACTGATCTTCAAAATGTCAAGGTCATGAAAAACAAGGAAAGATTGAGGAGTTTTCAGATTGGAGGAGATTAAGGAGGCATAACAACTACGTAAAATGTGGAATCCTGAATTGGATCCAGGAACAGAAGAAAATGTGTATATTAGTTGGAAAACTGGTGAAATCTGTATAAAATCTGTAGCTTAGTTAATAGTATTATACCAATGTTAATTTTTTAGTTACGATAATTGTACTATGATTATGTAAGATGATAACAGTGGGGAAAGCTGGCTGAAGGGTATGTGGGAACTCTCTGTACTATTTTTGCAACCTGTCTGCAAGCCTAAAATTATATCAAAATTAAAAGATGGAAGGAGCCCCTTAAATATTTGTTAAATGAATAAGTTATTGAGGCATAGTGTTTTGGACTGTAAATCACTATTTCCTGTTCTATATTTCTAAATAGTATTTATTGAATGCCTAGTCTATAACTTGCACTAAGTTAGGTACTCAGAAATCTCTTAATATCAGATGAATAACAACCACCAAACCTTCACTTTAATGTGCTATTCCAAAAAAAATAATTTTCAATGAAATGTAGTTTAATATAGTGTCAGTATACAATAATCCATTTGCTCATGTTTTAATTTCCCAGTGAATTTTATGTGTCCAGGTGCTACATATGTAGTATTACTTAGCCATCTTTATTGATATCAAATTAATAAATACTGCATAATGCTAGGTAGCAAGAAAGGAGCTGGAAATACCAATAATACCATGGAAAGATTCCATTTCTCACAGAAGAAGCTATATTAGGTAGCTTTTGGAGATCAAAAAGGATAAATTTTCTCCTGAATGTCAGTTATGAAAGTTCTCAACAAACTCTTCAGTATAATCAAACCATTGTGTGGGAAGCAAACCAAAGACGTAGTTTCTGTCTTCAAGACATTAGTTTTTAAAGCAATAATCCAATATATACTACAGAGATTCAGGGTTTTTGAAAATTATCAAGAGAGAGCAAAAACAATATCTTGTGATATGTAGTAAATCAAAACTTCAGATTAAAAACACACTTATAAAATGTCTGTAAACATTGTAAAGTTCAGATTTATTACAGATTCCCTCTTATTCTAAGCTACTTGAATATTTTGGGGTTTTGTGACTAAAACATGTGTAACCCAGCTTGTGGGAGCTCAAGGTCACTCTCTGTGTTGTTTTGTTTTCACCGACTTGCTGACAAATATAATATTGTACACAGATTTAAATAGTCCATTAGATGTGACAGAAAAAAAGGTTAACATAAGCATTTAGAAGTGAAAAACAGTTGAAATTATCAAGATCCTTTTTCTATATGTCATAAATTGTAAAGGCCAATGTATATTTTAGCTCCTGCTTTCAACTTCTGCTTCTCTTAAGGTTTTAAATTTCTCTTGTTGATTTTTTAAAACCATACCACTCACATAAAATCTGTTATTTGTCTACAATCTAAAATTTACTCAAATTAAGGTCCATTCTATGTATGCAGAAGAGAAATTGAACAGTTTTCCATGTGTACTCCCTGTCTCAGTGTATGACTCCCCTGTGAAAAGAAAAGGGCCCGTTGTCTCTACAAGCAACCTCTCAAAGTGAAAGACTGTTAAGATTCCATGAAGGTCAAATCTCCTTCTTGTATAACTCATTGTTTGAATACCATAATTTTTCTCTCTCCTCAAGTATACCTATTTCTTTTTTTAAATTTGATTTTATTCTGGTAAGGACACGATGTTAGATTTACCCACTTAAATTTTTAAATATACATTATTGTTGACTATAGGTGCAAAGTTGTACAGCAGATCTTTAGAGACTATTTGTCTTGCTTAATTGAAACTTTATGCCCATTGATTAGTTAATTCCCCAGTTCCCTCTTCCCCCAGCCCCTGGAAACCACCATTCCATTCTTTGATTGTATGAATTTAACTATTTTGGATACTTCATATAAGTGAAATCATGGAGCATTTGTCTTAGTTCACCTAACAAAATATCCTGAAGGTTTATCCATATTGTCACATTTTACAGAATTTCTTTCTTTTTTTAAGGTTGAATAGTATTCCATTATATGTATATACCACATTTTTTTTTATCCATTCGTCTGTCAGTGGACATTTAGGTTGATTCCACATCTTGGCTATTGTGAATAATGCTGCAGTGAACGTGGAAGTGCTAAAATCTCTTCAAGATCCTGTTTCAATTCTTTTGGGAAAATACCCAGAAGTGAGATTGCTAGATCATATGTTAGTTCTGTTTTTAATTTTTTGAGGAAGCTCTGTACTGTTTTCCACAGTAGCTGCACCAATTTGCATTCCCACCAACAGTGTGCAAGGGTTCCAATTTCTCCATAACCTCACCAACACTTGTAGCCTTTTTTTTTCTTTTGATAATAGCCATCCTGACAGATGTGACATGATATCTCATTGTGGTTTTGATTTGCATTTCCCTGATGATTAGTGATGTTGAATATTTTTCATATATGTTCCTCTTTCCTATCCATTTACCGGTTCAACTTATATAAACTCATGTTCATGTTTCATTCAATGCTTCCCAAGGTTTGTTTTTCTAAACACTTTGGATTTGTGTGTGTGTGTGTGAGGAAGACCAGCCCTGAGCTAACATCCATCACCAATCCTCCTCTTTTTGCTGAGGAAGACTGGTCCTGGGCTAACATCCGTGCCCATCTTCCTCTACTTTATATGGGATGCCGCCACAGCATGGCTGGCAAGCAGTGCATTGGCGGGCACCTGGGATCCGAACCTGTGAACTCCTGGCTGCCAAGCGTGGACTAACCCGCTGTGCCACCGGGCGGCCCCCACTTTGCATTATTTTTTAAGCCAAATTTTTGAGGCACACCTGAAGTCACATTACTACTTCTGGCTTTGAAACTACCATTACCAGGCTTCACACCTTTGTATTTATGCTTTCTATGTAAGTGCTGAAATATTATCTTTAAATAAATAAGGTTAGACAAATAACATGTTCATTTTGCCATATCCACCCATCATCATTACTGATACTTATAAACCTTGGAAAGATTCACTAGAAAACAAGAAGTTAAAAAGTCCCTAATTAGCATATATTTCTTAAAATATAGGATTTTGTCATATTCTTAACTAACAAGCATTCTTGGTGTTTTTTAATAATTTTCAAATTGCTTATAAATGTGACCATCTAACCTATTCGGAATTGAGGCATGTAAATGACATGTAGTTTTTAAATCAGAAATAATATATCATTAAAACTTGAAATATCATTTATTTATTAGATTCTTTATTAAGAATGTATAATTGTGTCTTTATAATTTTTACATCATCAGTCATGTTATTTTTTTCAGGATAATTATAATTTATTATGTATTTTTAGAAACAAATTAAAATAAATGCCTCCTTTCCTAACATTCTTCAATAACAGAAGATAGTCACGTTTTCTGTAACTTGAAAATAAATTTAAGAAAGTGAAATACTGCCTCATTTTTTGTCACCAGCTCAAAAGTGTTTTCTACTCACAGTCCGCTAGGCCATAGAGTAAGTTTCTTAAAAAACTGGTACTAAATACTAGCTTTAATTATTATGTAACTACCTTACAAAATATAATGGTAAGTATATATGGGTAGTTTATGTAAATCCCGTTCTGTGGTATATATAACCTTCCTAAAATAATGAAAAACTGTAGAAATATTGGAGCTCTAAAGACTTTTTGTCTTTGTTTTCTCCAATTTTACTTGGTTGTTGGTTTATTTTAAGTTTAAAGGAACTCACCATAGATATATATTTTATATTCTAGACTAATAAAAAAGCAACTTTGGAATCTTGCTGTACTAAAGCGGGTTTGAATAAGAAAGTAAGTAGCATAATTATATACACTGATAAAATAATTTAGATAAAGCCAAGATTCAATTGCTACCTGGCCTTTACTTCTTCAAATAACTTCTTAGAGTAATGTTTTAATATACAATCGTCACAATGCACAAATAACAATTCCTATGTACTCTTAAATTCATACATATGAAAATCCTCTTTTAACAATATTCAAAAGCATACTGACAAAGGACAACATTTTTTAACCGCAAAATAAGAAAGACACCGATATGTACTAGGAAGCAAAATTTTCAAATGTTGAAAAACACAGGACATCTTCAGGGGTTCATTCCAAGCAATAGCAGTTTTTCCGAGGCCATGATTCTCTTGCAACGTAATAAGACAGTCTTTGCAGTAAGAAGCTTCTGTCTCTCTGTGTTTCCCGCCTGTTCCACATTCCTCATTCTCTGTGGCATGTGACAGGGGCACACACAGTTGCAAATGCCTCAAATAAAAACAGTACCTAGTTTCTATTTTTTCAAGTTATCTAATGTGAATGCAAAGAAGCGTGTGCCATTATTTGGAGTAACCTTTGGTTTTCAGTAGAGAGTGACTGTGATCACCATGAAATGCTCGAAGAAACAGAACCTAATTCCCAAAGTTCAGAAAAAAATGGACCTGATTCGACAAAGTTCCATATGACAGAGGTTGTCCTGAATTACCGTTTTCTTTCCTTTTCCTTCGGTGTACATTTCTAAAAATAAATACTTTTAGTATCTACCTGATGTTGTGAAGGACACTAAAACTTTAGGACATTGTAACTATGTTTATTTTACTAGTATGCTGATATTTCTTCATATCTGGGTTTTATTTTCCATCTTCTAATAAGCTGATAAAAACTATGAGTGAGAGTACTTTAGGAGCTGCAGATACAAAAAAAGAAGACAAAATTTAAAACTCTAATTTACAAATATACTGCTATTTTCTAAATAAAGCCACTTTTATTTAAGGTAACCGTCTTGACAAATAACAAGAGAAAACACATTTATATGCTTAATATATTTTGCTTCTCTAAATTAAATGCTTAGGATCGTTAAAGAGTGGTAAATATCGTGTACATTTTCTTTAGCACAAAAGAGATTTTTGAGGTAAAAAGGTAACACACACACACACATACACACACACACACAGACACTCTGACCATGACTTCAAAGTTTGGAAATGTTTACATCTCTATATCTTCCAATGATTTGTTTTGCGTTCCTAACAGAATGAGATAGAAATTCATGCAGAACACTCAATGCAAATACCTCTCTGTCTTTTTCTGCTTTTCCTGTGGTGCTATATGCCATGGAAGTTAACCTTCCATATCTGACATCTTACATGCAAAAAGCACACCAACTTTTACAAAGTATAAGAGGAAAACATCGTCCAAGTCCTTAACTAGGTCATGGAACCAGTCAGCTAGCTGCTGCAGGTTTTGACAGCTGTTCCTGGCTGGAGCTCTGCTGTGTGCATAGGGGCTGCCCCTCTCTCCAGACACCAAGTAGCAGAGCAGGAGGGTGCTGATGGCAGTTAGCGCTGTGACAGTCAGCCAGCTTGGTACATTTCCCCAGTTGGAAGGCTACTGTCTTCAAAAGTTAGCTTTGGGTACCGCTTTCTCTTATGTTTACAAGAAAACCACAGCCAAATGCCTTGCCTGCCCATCTGTGCCATATTAGACATCTGGACAAACTTGGCCCTTGTATGCACATTAACATGACAGCTTGCAGATTTGTTTGGTCAACTTCCACAGACCACTCGTTAAGATACAGTTCTCGAAGAAAAGTCTACTTACCTCTATTTCTAAGAAGTCCTTTGTCTTTGGATATATGACTCATAAATTGGATACATTACAAGAGCTTAGGCAGCAGGTTTATAGCATGGAGCTTGTGGAAAGTCTATTCATCCTGAAAATTCCCTTGGATACTCAATTTACCAATATTTAAGTACCTTCCCTTCGCCGTTACGTTAATTGTTGTAAACAGTATCTAATTGTCCTAATTTTGTATAGCTGTGTACAAATTACGTAACAGAATTTCAGGTGGAAATTCTTGAGGATGAGACTTACGCCCCAAGCCATTTTATGAAATCTTATTAAGAAGCATTTAAAAAACAGATACAAATATTTACATAAATATTTTCAATTCAGTGCTGTCTTGTCCCCTATCTTTTCTATCCACAATCCTCTTCCCCACCCACCCTCCTGCATCAGCCACCAGTGCCATTATCATTGCTTTGCATGATTTCTCCACTAAAGGTCAACGATGACTTCCCACCTGCCAGTTCTCATCTGATTCAGAAGCACTTGACATGGTTGACCACGTCCTCTTTCTTGCAGCAGTTTTTATTTTTCCATTAGCTTCTATGGCACTTGAAACAGCTGGTTTTGTCTTACCTTTCCTAATCTTTCTTAGTCCTATTTTCCTAGCTCCTTTCCTCCCTTCACACTTAGAGGTTGGCAATTTCAATGTTCTGTCTCCATCTTCTTTGCTATCTTACTTTGGTCTTGGCTTTCTCTCGTCCTTGTCATAGAATTTCACACACTGCATAATATATATCTGACTCTTACACATCCTAAACTCAGGTAATGATGAACTACCTACTAAACATTTCATGTAGTACATTCAATATGGCTTCCTCATTGTTTAAAAATATTTTTGTATAATACTTTAGCATATAGTGTGTAGTCAGCTAAGTTTTAGTTTTCTTACTCCCTTCTGTGTTAGTTTACTATTGCTGCTGAGACGAATTACTGCAAATTTGGTCATACAAAAATCTTACAATTTTGTAGTTCAGAATTATGAAATGGGCCTCGCTGGACTAAAATCAAAGCTTCAGCAGGGCCCTACACCTTTCTGGAGGCTTTATCGGAGAATTGATCCTCATCCTTTTCAGACTCTAAAGGTCACACACATTCCTTGGCTTGTGACCCTCTTTCTCCATCTTCAAGATGAGCAACAGCAGGTCAAGTTCTTTTGATACCATATCACTCTGATCTCCTCTTCTGCTTCCTTTTTCTATTTTTAAGAACCTCATGATGACATTGGACCCACCTTGATAATCCAGGACAATTTCCCTATTTAAGGTCAGCTGATTAGCAACCTTAATTCTCTCTGCAACCTTATTCCCCTTTGCATGTAACCTAACATATTCACGGGTTCTGGAAATTAGGACATAGACATCTCAGTGGGGAGTATTACTCTTCTTATCACATTTCATCATCTTTTTTGCCTAGATTTTGACTTTAGCACAAAATTTTCTTAATCTAATCCTTCAAAATTTAGTATAAGAATATTTGGAACTTCATCTCTGAATCTTGGGATTTGGAAGATTTGGGGGAGGGAATTCAGTTTTTAAGACACTTCTGAATCTTTGTGTTAGACTGAGTGTGTGGCATTGCTGCTGGTAATGAGTATAAAATGAAGAAGGTGCTGTATCAAGGGAACATGGGCACTGCTGGTAATGATTATAAAATGAACTAGATAATGTATCAAGGGAACAAAAGGGAAAAAAATTAAAGTTCTTGACTTCAGTGGGAATGTCCATAGTATAGGCTTTTTCTTCATAGTTTTGATGTTCAACATAATCATAAACTCACAACTTAAGGAAATTAGGTATTATAGTGACACTGCGTTCATTAGATGGATACGTGATGTATATGTGTGAGGGAGGATTATGTTCAATTCAAAAAATGTTCATTTAGAGTTTTCTCTGTTTAAAGCTTGCTAACAATTTCAAAGAATGCCAAGATGATAACACACAACCATTGCTCTGCCCTCCAGAGGGAAGACAGAGAGACAAAGCAAGGGAATCCCAGTGATACAAATGAGGAGAACAGTTACTCTACAAAGGTAACACTCTTCTTAGAAGAGTAAAATATATGACAGTGCTTTCTGCCTTTAATCTCCCCAAGTCTCCCACAGGAAGAAAAACAGAAGAACTCCTGCATGAATAGTTTAAACTCTCATCATCTGGTCCAATTTGCTCTTGGTTCCTTTCTTATCTTGTATTTTGGTTCTATTAGCCAAGATCTTCCTTGATATTGGGATTAAGGTCCTACATTGTCTTTTTTTTTTTTTTTTTTGAGTTTTGAGATGTGACTTCAACCCTTAAATTGTAGTCTTCATAATTGTTCGCCCTGCCATTCATAACTTGTCTGCAGAAATATTGCCCACTAAGGCATTGTCTATTCTTTGACCTCTCAGTTCAGAGTTTTGACTGCTAAGATTTTTGTGTATTTTTTGTTACTGACTTCTCCTGATTGTATGCCTTAGCCTGAAGAGATTGTTTTATTCCTGAGTATCCGCCATCTCTGCTGGCAAAGCCCTGCTTCTGACTGGGAATATTTCTACTACATTATGTTTGTTTCTTTCCTCTACAGAATGTGACTTTTCATATTAACAGGATTCCCTTGTACCAAGTATTTACATAGCACATTTAACATTACTACAGAAGATAAAAATTCGTTAGTAGAAACAAAGAATTCTAGCTTCACACTTCTTGCCTTTTCTTCCTAGAGCATCCTCTTCCAAATTTAGTTATTGTATTATTCAGGGTTCTCCAGAGAAACAGAACCAATAGAAGATATATTTATCTCTATATATCTATTTATTATAGGAATTGGCCCTGTAGATTAGAGAAGACCCAGGATCTGCCATCTGCAAACTGGAAAACTAAGACAGTAGATGACGTAATTCAGTCTAAGTCCAAAGATCTGAGAACCAGGGTGTAAGTCTGAGTCCAAAAATTCAAGAACTGGGGGACAGATGGCATAAGTCCTAGTCTGAGTTTAACAGCCTGAGAACCAGGAACAAAGATTGATATCTCAGCTCAAGCCGAGAGGGAATTCACCTTTCCTCTGTCTTTTTGTTCTATTCAGACTCTCAGTGGATTAGATGATCCCTGCTTATATTGCTGAGAGTGATCTTTACTCAGTCTACCGATTCAAATGCTGATCTCTTCCAGAGACATCCTCTTGACACATCCAGAGATAATGTTTTACCAGCTCTCCGAGCATCCCTTCGCCCAGTCAAATTGGCACATAAAATTAACCATCACAGTTACACATGTTAGATTTATTTTTGACTTTTTAAATCATAGGGTTAATAAAATCTGTGTAAAAAACTATGTGGTAGTTAGATTGAAGCTCAGTGAAAGATACTCACAGACCCCATTTCCTCTTGAGCTACTGTTATATTTCTTTCCTTATCTTTTTACCAAAACTCCTGAAATGAATAGTCGTTATTCGCTGTATCCAATGTTTTGCTTCCCATTCTGTCTTGAACCCATTTCCATTGGAGTTTGAAACCCATCACTCCTCTGAAACTTATTTTAGTCACCAATGATTGCCACCTTCCTAGACCTAATGGCCAATTTTCAGATCATATTTTATTTCACCTATCAGCAGCATTTGATGTAGTCAATCACTACTTCTTCCTTGACACATTTTTCTTCATCTGACTTTTATTTTTTATTTTTGGTGAAGAAGATTAGCCCTGAGTTAACATCTGTTGCCAATTCCCCTCTTTTTGCTGAGGAAGATTGGCCCTTGGCTAACATCCATGCCCATCTTCTTCCACTTTATATGTGGGTTGCCTACCACAATGTGGCCTGAAAAGCAGTGCTTAGGTCCTCGCCCAGGATCTGAACCTGTGAAACCCAGGCCGCTGAAGCCAAGTGCGCGAACTTAACCACCATGCCACCGGGCCAGTCCTCATCTGACTTTTAAAACAGAGTACAATCTTGGTTCCATAATACTTCAGTGGCTGCTTCTTCCCTTGTCTTTTGGCAATTCTTCCTCTGTTCCCCAAACTCAAAGCACTGGGGTTTTCTAACCTCATTTGCTCTATTTATATTATTTGTAGGCCAACAATTTCAATATTAACATGTCTATGCTAGACATTTCTCCTGAATTCAGAGAAAGTCCCATATGAATGTGTAATAGATATTTTAAACTTAATACACAAAAACAAAATTGAGTCCTTGATCTTTGCCCTACAATCCTCCTGCTTCCATCTTTCTCATTTCAGTTAATGGAAAATTTTTCTTGAAAATTACACAAACCAAAAGAACTTGGAGTCATTCCTGATTCTTTTCTTTTTCTCTCACACCAGATCTAATGCTTCACTAAATCCTGTTGGATATATCCCATCACTTGTATTGTTATTATCCCAATCTAGGTTACAATATCCCATTGTCTGGATTATTGAATATCATCTTAACTGATCTTACTACTTCTGCCCTTGTCCTTCTGTCTATTTTTAATATAGCATGTAAAAGTAAAGTCATATTTATCCTGATAAAAAGTAAGACATATTTTTGTCACTCCTTTCTTCAAAACCCTTCTATTGCTTTTTATCATATTTAGAATAAAAGCCGGGGCTGGCCTGGTGGCATTGTGATTAAGTTTGCGTGCTCCACTTCAGCAGCCCAGGGTTCATAGGTTTGGATTCCAGGTACAGACCTACACACCACTTATCATGCCATGCTGTGACAGGAGTCCAACATATAAAGTAGAGGAGGATGGGCATGGATGTTAGCACAGGGCCAATCTTCCTCAGCAAAAAGAGAGAGATTAGCAACAGATGTTAGCTCAGGGCTAATCTTCCTCACCAAAAAATAAATAAATAAATAAAAAGAAAAGTGAGAACCAAAATCCTAATAATGGTTTACAAGGCCTCACCAGATCCGGGTCCGGTTCATCCCCTGTACTTTCCCGTCACTCACTCTCTTCCAGCTACTCTGATGTCCTGCTGTTCTTTCAAACCCCTGAGTTTCTCCCTTCTCAGAACCTTTCCATTTGCTCTCTTCTCTTCCTGGAATTCCCCAGTGCCTTCCACAAATACCAACAAGGCTGTTGGTTTGCAAACTGGCCCTGTACACAGAGGGCTAAGAGAGACCAAATAGAGAGGCAGGCCACTCCAGATTTGTAGATGGCAGGCTTAATAAGCAAGGGAACTTACATATGGGACTTGTCTTGGGCAGCCACAGGATGGAGATCTCCGCACCTGCCTGCCAGAATCTGAAAAGTTTATATAGAGGCCTTAACTGGATTCAGTCACATACACTGTCCAGACGGTCTCAGCGACACATTGTTCTCTCGAGGCTGCATCCTTGAAAATGGCTCCGGCTCTGGCAATAGTGGGCAGAACACACATTCCAAGGACAGGGGGGGGATGAGGAGCCTTCTGTTGCCCAGGTCCAGCTCGAGGGTCAACTGGTGGTCATGTCCTTTTGATGACCTCCTCCAATGAATGCTCTTTCCATCATGTTTATTCTTTGTGAGCCTCTATATCCAAGAAAGAAAAGGATGAAATTTATACTTAACTTACTTAAATTTTTTAAAATCTCTTATTATCTCATAATGTCATTTTCTCTAACACACCATAAATCTGTGGCTTTAGTAAGCTGTATTATTTATCATCTCTCATTTCTTTCTTTTTGTGTTTAGTGTGACAAATAGAAGAGGTGGACTTGCATAGTGATGATGAACATGGCTATTGAGGTAAGAATCCTGAGTTTAACTCCTTGATCTTTGCTACTTAATAGTTGTGATACCTTGGGCAGGATATTTTTACTCTCAGTACTTCAACTTCCTCATCTGAAAAATAAAGAAAATAGCATACTTACCTCATAAGGTTATTGAAAGAAGTAAATAAGACAAACACATAAATAACTTAGAGCAATATCTGGCAGTTAAGTAGGCACTAAGTGTGGGTCTGTATCCACCAACCATTTTGACTGACTGGAGGAATCACATTCATGTGTCCAATTTGGATTATAACTCATACTGAGTCATTTTGTATCTAAGTGACCCCAGGCTGAGTTCTTAAATTCTGTGAGCCTCATTTTCCACATTTAAAAGTGGAGGTAGCATTACCCTCTCTGCTTACTTACTGAAGTGGTTATACAACAACTTTGTGAGAAAGCTTTGAATTCCTATGATTACCCTTTGCTATTAAATCAATCATCAATTCTACTTTCATAGATATGTATTTTCTTACTTTTATAAGAATAAAAGTGACTACTGTGAAGCCCAGATATACTGTTTTCAGTAACATTGGTCACTTTTATCAAATGCAATATTGAGCGTGCAAAGCTTTGTTGAGTATCACACAGATGTATAGACATGGTAGTCCTTGACCTTGAGGAATCTTCAATCCAATTGGGTTGGTGAGACAAATGTGCAGTAGAGGAACGAAAACACAGGGTACAAATGATAAGTACTGACTGGTATGTAGCTTTAAGCATTTCCAGGAAAGAAACACATTTTATTCATTGGATACTAAACACAGTGGCTGGCACAATTTATCCTTTAATATTTAGATGAATGAATAAAAGAAAAAATAACTGAATAGATTTGGAAACTATAAATATTGAAGTAATTCAAGGAGGGAGAGATCATTTCTCCTTTGATTTTCAGGAAAGTTTTATGTTAGACTTTCAATTTGATCTACAGTGTAAAGGATAAGATTTATATTAGTTGAAAATAAATTATCAGCAGGGGGGAAAGTGTGAACCAAAGAAGAGGAGTAGGAAAGAATAGAATTTAATGAGAAGTTAAGCAGATGGAATGGAGAGGCAGTGATTAAAAAAAAAAAGAGAGAGATGGTATGAGAAGACTGTGTTTTTATCCATGTTCTGCAAATTGGGTCAATTTGAGCAAGTGGTTTGACCACTAAGCTCAGTATATGAAATTGGCAAGCAGTGGTTGAGGATCCATAGTTCATACAGCTAATGTGAAAGGTGAGTAAAATACTATGTAAAAGATATTGTGAACTGTGAAGTTCAAAACAATTTGAATATTAGCAAAAAGCAAATTCTCCCTTAAAGTAAATATATAAAATTCTGAGATAAACATGAAAAGATAGATTCAGACCAGATTTAATCAGTTTAGATTATGAATACTTCAGGAAGTTATCCTTTTTTAAACGAAAATATGAATACACAACTTTTGCTATTTAAGAATAATTAATCTAATTAAAAATTCTGGAAGACTTTAGTGAGGTAAAATAATCCTTGCAATAATCCTGGTGTTAGAGGATGAATAGCTGTGGTGTAATAGGCATGATGAATTCGTGAACTGTGGAAAGGATAAAAGTATATAATATTTTAACACTGCTTTGTATTTAAGGGCTGAGGAAATAATATTACTAGACAGGGGTAATTTGTTTATGAGTGACTGAGAAAGTAAGCAAGACGAGGATGAAGGTATGTTGAGATCTGGGGAAAAAAGTCAAATGAGATGATTTAGTTGTTTTAGAAAATTTAAGATAGATAACTTTAAAGGAAATAATAAGCAGTGCCTAAAGCAAGAAAAGGTCAGGCTTAATAGAAAGATATCCTAATAAAATACTGAGGGTGTTGGTCAAAACATAATTTTAGGCTCAAATTCATCTAGAAGGAGCTGTACTCATCTATCTGTGTTTTCCCCATCATGACCCTTGCTACTATTCTCCTTATGAAATTACTCTTTTCTTTCTGATCATGGCAGTGTCAGATCCATTTTCTGTATTTCTCATGGTGCCCTTTACATTTTGTCACAGATCCTGTGAGCAAAACTGATAAGTATTAATTACAGAAATTCAGATATTTTGGAGTAGCTCTGTTTTATCACTACCAAGAGAAATAGCAACAAAGGATCAAAAACATCCCAGGTACAATTGAATGAATCAAATCAATTCAGTACATCACACAGTAAAATCAACAGCCCAAGGCTCTTTGCCAATTAACACTACAAGCTTTAAAATTACAATTCACACCATGATCAAACAAAGCATATTGTATAATCAATCAAGTGTTCCAATATGATTATCAAAATACACGTCATCTCCTAAACAAGTACAAGATTTATCCAAACTAAATTTGGCCATCTCAGATGATTACTTGTCTTCCTTTTTTTAAAAAATTTACGCCCATATTTGTTTTTCAGGTTACAATATAGATTTCAAATGTGGAAACACATTTTTTTTTGCTGTTAAAAAGCAAAAGCAAATCAACAACAATGACAGTAACAAAAACTTCGAACCTTTATTTAATTTCAAGTGCTTATAAAATTGAAAACTCAGATCTTTTTGGATTTGGTTTATTGCTGCTGTTTTCTTCACAGAGCCATGTGCAAGGTCAACTTCCTAAATGATCTCCATTGAAATCTTGACATTATTATGAGGGCTAAACTGCAGTTTTTACAGAGATTCACTGCTCTAAATTCTGAGTGCATTAATAGAACAGACAGGAAATTGAGTCTTTAGGCAAAAGAGGAAAAATCAGGTGCCTTTTTTTCTCATAATTGAAACCGTAATAATAATGATGATAATTACAAAATGATGGTGATTTAAATACTCATTTGAGCTAGAACTTACAAGAATAATACCTTACAAAAATACTTTTATAATGACATTTTAAAATTATGTAAATTGAGGGTCATAAAACTTCTTAAAGTAATTTAATTTAGTAAACTAGTTCATCCAATAAAAATGAGATAGTTTACTTTCACGACACAAGATTTTGAAGATAATTTGAACATTTTACTTTTTGTTATAGGTTGTTCCCCAGAAAGCAAGTCAGACAAAGATTAGTATACAAAGAGGCATACTGGGAAGTGCTCTTGGGATCAATGGCTGTGGAAGAAGAAAAGAGAAGGAAGCAGGAGGAGGCAAGGGGAGCAGTCAGGCTGCAATGCATTCACAAAGAAGGCTTCAGGAAATCCAGTGAGTCTGAAGCTGTGATGGCCCTCCAGAATTTTTCCTAGGTGAGCTAAGGGGTGAGACTTTTTTATCCTGAGTCAAATAATCAATGAATATAGGCTTTTCTGAAAAGAGGGAATGATGTTTAGCAATGTCGCTGTCTTCTGCCAAGGCCGTGTGAAGGGGGACTGATAGTAGAGTGCTGTTTGCTGGCAACACTCACAGCAGCTGGGAATGTGTCTTTATCATGAAGGGGATCAGGAGGCACATTCACTAAAGCCCACCTCTTGAGTACTGTGATGCACATTTTCGGGTGAGTTCTGGGACCAGTTCCTCCCAGCAGATTCTGGGGACCTCTTTCCCATGGGGACACTGAGAGGAGAAAATCCATGGGATGAACTACAGCCCTGCTGCTGCAACTATTCTCGGGACCGTAACTGATATTCATTATTTCCATCCTTTTCTTTACCTTCAAGACTCTGCTCCCTCTCAGTTAGCACGTACAGTTTTAGAGGTGCACCTGGTGGCAGGAAGCTGGCCTTCATCAGTGAGACATCTGAGCATCTGGTCATTATGCTCCTTTTAGGCTACTGCTGCTGCATTTTTCTTTTTAGTGCAAAATTGTTCAAGAGAGTAACCAAATAGAACCCATTCTGTAATGGCAGGACTATCTCCCTCTGATGATTAGAGTCAATTACCCCAGCCAGGTTGGTGGCTTCTTTTCTTGTCTGCTGGTGCCTTGGCCCGAGGAATCTGAAGCTTATAGATAATGGAACTTTTACTGTGCCCTCCTTTGGGAACCAGGGCCTGTAAATTCACATAGCACAGATTTACAGTGTCCACTTCTGATTTTAACCCTAGATTCTTGGATCCAGTTACTCTACTTGTTAGGACACATTTTTTTTCTCCTGCTTAACATGTATACTGAGTCCTGGAGAATGGTGCTCCAGACTCACAAAATACTGCCTGTGAGTGGGTGCTGTCTCTGTGCCGTCAACAGGCTGCTCCATCATTCTATCAGGCCAGCAGCTTCTGAGTCATAAAATATGCAAATCTGCCCAGTAGATTCCATGATCTTGTACCCACTCTCATTCATTCTTTGCTTTGTTAGTCCCTTGGTCTAGCATGACATTACGTGGGCTCCCGTGCAAGTGGGTCAAAACTCGATAAGTCCTTGGATAATGGTGTTGATTGAGTTTTGTGACCAGAAAAGGCAAATCCATACCTTGAATATGTGTATATTCCTATAAAAATTTCTTACTGCTACTGTTGAGAGGCAAGGGATCCAACATAGTCAACTTGCCGTTGAGCAGCTGTTGATGTCCTCATGTGATTCTGCTACATCAGGGACAAGACATCGGTCTCTATTTCTGGCAGGTTGGACGTTTGGCAACAGCATTAGCTACATTAGCCTCGATAAATGGAACCTACACTGTTTGGCCTATGCATAATGTCAATCCCGCTGTCCTGGCTACTCCTTAAGGCTCCTAGTAGCAGAGTCCACTCCGGCTGCAACCCCTGGATTCTTGGATGCAGATATTTTACTTTTAGTATTTTACTTTTTAGGTACTTTAGTGACAGGTAGAATGCCCAGTGACACAAGCTGGGTGAAGTCAAATGTCTGAATAATTCAGAATACCTTCTTGTTTATTCTATCTTCCCTGATAGATGCTCTTTGGTGGCAGTGCAACACAAATATCTTCACGAATTTTCCCTCTTTCATATGTGTTATTTACATGCTTCTTCTCCAGACTGCTGATTTTTCAGTCATTTTCTCCCAGGGCCTGTGACCAGCTAGCCAAGCCACTTTTTTCACTGCTCATGAGTCCAGTATATTCTAATTTTGTCCATTGTGCTTTCCTCACAAAATGAATGGCCAAATAACTGTCCAGAATTCCACGCTTTAAGAGAATTTCCTCTCACCACTGTTTTTGAGGGCGACACTTGGCTAGGCTGTAGTGAAGCCACCATTAATTTGTAGTTTGCACTCACATCCTGAGCTGATGTGTTTGTGAACTAGGCTTGGGCTTTTCCTTTATCTGTTAACTAGCCATAGGTGCTAACTGATGGAGAAGTGCTGGTGCAAAAGTGGAAAATAATAGGGGGATGTGGGCTACCTGCTCATGCAACTTGCTTGTGCACTCTAGTCCTGTCCATGCTCAATCCTAGATGTACCACTTCCATTTTAAGACAGACGACTGTAGAACTTCTTGACTTTATGACTTGCGAGATGTAAAATAAATCGGCATGAGGTGGTCAAATCTGGCCTCAAGTCTCATGGTCATGCGTTACCTCATGGTCAGTCTCTCCACCTCTATAGGAGTCCTATAGTACATCAAGTGCTATTTTTCAAAAGGAATAAAATTCTCCATTAAAAATGGCATGGCCTTCCTCCAGAACCCTAGGGTTTGCCCTTGTGATTCACCCATCAAGACTTGCCTTAAACCCCACGAGACGTTTTCCCCATCTTGATACTTGTAACATCATAAGAGCTGCTTGCATCACAGCCCAGACCTGCTGCCGAGCGCTGTCCTGCTATGGGCCCCCTCAAAGCTGAAAGCCTTTTGTGTTATCCAGTTTATGGTTTGGACAGTATTCCCAGATGTGGAGTAATGTACTGTCAGAATCTTAAGAGAGATATTCTGTAATGAACTTCCTTTTTTGTGGATAGGGTACTTTGTCAAGCATATCCCAGACCACTGAACCTCTAAGAATTTTTCAGCTATGTCAGGCTCCTAAATACTCATGCAGTCTATCTCCCATCCTCTGGAGCACATGTGTCTTACTAAAACTTCTAATGTGTTAGCCATTTCTTGCTCATCTGGTCCAATTAGCACGATGCCATTGACAGAGTGAGTCAATGTCATGTTTTGTAGGAGGTTTAGGCTGTCCAAGTCTCTTTGGATTCTATTATTACAGAAGATGGGAGAGAGAACATAATCCTGGGATGTCCAAGTGGGTATAAACAGTCTCTGATCCTTTGTTTGTTTGTTTGGTAGGAACACAAACACACACACACAAAATGGCCTCATTTCATATGTCAGAGACCATGTTAATCTGCTCTGGCAAAGACACTATATCTGTCACAGGAGATACAATTGGATAAGCTTGCTGTAGGTCACTGTTATCCTCCAAAATCCACCTTGTTTTTAACAGGTGTTAGATTGCTGAATCAAATAGTGGGAAACACCACTCCTGCATCCTTTAGGTTTTCAAGAGTGACACCAAATTCTGCCATTCCCTTTGGGATGCAATACTGTTGTGATTTACTGTACTGGGTGCAGGTTGTTTTAGAGGCTTCCAGGTGGTCTTTCTTAATACAATTGACTTTCCTTCATAGGTCAAGAAACTAAAATAGGAGTTTTGCCAAATCCTAGACAGATCTGTTCCAGTTCTATATTTGGGGAACAATTAACAGAGAATGAGTCCATGGACCCACTATGAACTAGACCTGGATCAGGACTCTATTTATTATCTGATACCCCTGAACCTCCACACTAAGAGAGGACCTAGTATGATGCTTTTAGTCCTCAGATATCAATGTCCAAAAATCTCAGAAATATTTGAGTATTCTCTTTTCCTAGTGTATGGTTACCCAAATAAATGGCTATGGGTCCATTTGGGGAAGGACTAGTGAATACATTAGTATATCTACTCCTCGTGATGTTGCATCTTCCACTAGAGGACCTAGATTCTCATTCAGCCACTGGGTTTTAAGTCCATTGGCATAGGTCTGGAAACTGGGCAAGAGAACATATATTTTTTAAATTGGTGTGACTGCTCTTAGCCTCCTGATCAGCCATGTTTTATTTCTTTTAAATCTGTAGATACAGCTGTAGCCTTACTGGCTTCCCATCCACTGTGCCCCTAGGCATATCATGTTTTATTAACCATCTCTGTATCTCTCTATGGGTCAGTGCCCCCCAACCCAACTGCTGCCATGTCTTTGCCACTCATTTATGGTCATAGCAACCTAACGTGTGATGACTAAGCAGCATCACCTAGTCTCATACACTCCAGTTCTGTAATGACAGCTCCTACTGTCAGCCATGTCCAAATGGAAAGAGCCATCATTGAATTTAGTAATGATGATGGTATCCCTTACTAGCATATTATTATTTGCTCTGGTAAGTGTTACATCATGTGGGTCCTCCTCTGATAGGTTTTCCAGCCTTGTGTAGTATATCCTTGCAAGCCCACTTCTCTGATCCTTTTAGTCCCTTCTTCCACTATCTGTGTTGGCAATTTTGGCATTATTATGTCACCTAGTATGGACCATAGCTTTTTGATGCTTCCAGAGGCCATTTTAGCAGTGTTTCCACTATCGTCCAGGTCCTTACCAGAGTGCTATATCATATATATCCCAATTTCTCTTATCCAGCCTATGTCTTATCACCCTTGAGCCTCAAAATACAGCCCCATGTATGTTCTCCCAGCTTGGGCCTGTGCATGCTGATTATAGCCTACACGCTGATTATAACCTTTGGACTATGGTTGCCTTCTTTCCTTATCAAACTCAGCACATCCACAATCACTCACAGTATATTGTGACTTAACTCTAGTTATTGTCCTTGTGGTCAAAAGTGGATCCTGAAAAGACTTTATGTTGTCTTGCAGAGGAGAGGCCTCTCTATCATCTCCAACAAGTTGGGGAAGGCAAAATTTTTAGAGGGAAGGTTGGGCCACTTTTGCATCTCAAAAGATTCAAGGGGACTTGAGGATTTAAAATTTGGGGGTGCATCAATCCAAATGTCCCTATCCAATTTGGCAAGGTCACATTCTTTCTCCATCTGGGCCCTGATCTAAGCATAATGGACCTGCCAAATTCTTTGTGGCTCTGATACCATTATGATTAAGTCCTGGATCCTGTCTACAGTTTTACATGCCCTCCTATAGCACAAAATGAAGACCTCCTTCTATACTAAGGAGGCCTTCTGCATATCCTACTTCATGTTTAATTGTCAATTCATGACTCCTGGCATTTAGTTATTCCATTCCAAAGCACTAGTTGAACTTAGCAATGGGAACCCAATTCCACTATTCTTTTAGTTATTATATCTGCTGTATTTCCCAAGCTCCTGATGCATCATGCCAGATAGTACATTCCTTTCTACTGGCAACCCATCCCAATTTACCACCAGTAAGAGATTTAACAATTGAACTGATGACTTGTGCTAGAGGCCATCTGTATTCCACTTATAGTCAATAATGGAGTTCCTATTGCCATCTGGGTGGTAGATGATCCAGCATCAAAATTCTATCCAAGTCTGTACTGGTTTGGGTCACTCCCAAAACCAACTGTTGTAGATTGGATTCCACTGTAAATAAACTCTGAGATAGAGATTAGCAAGGAGGAATCACAACCTATGTAAAGGAAAGAAATGGAGCATAACTGAAAAGAGGGAGAATTTGGGCTGTGATACAGTCTTAATGAAGACTTTAGCTAATCCTATAGGGACTCTGACTCTAGGATGGTCCATCAGATCTGTCCTGGGTTGTGATGAGGTCTTTACATCCTGTGTTGACCATTCATTAGATGCAAGCTCCTTGGAAAGGAGATGAATTTAGGTGATGTCGCCCTCGTCGGCCACGATAACTGTGAAGAGGGTTAACAACTAACACTATTTGCCAGCAGCACTCCCAGCTGCAGGGGTAATTGGTCTCTCAGACCTGAAGGGAGATTTGCACACCACATCTCAATTCAAATCTATAGTTCAAACTCCCAATGCCACTACACTCTTTAATTAGAATTAATCACATGTTGAAATCATCAGAGTTTAATCAAGTTTCTTTCTTTCTTTGTTTTCACTTCATCAAAGTCCATTCACTCCTCAACCTACTAAATGTAGTTTCTGCCCCAAATATTTGCCCTGACCTATTTCTGCAAAGAGTGGTTGAAATGATTAAATAAAGTTGTGTGTTGAAAACCGCATTGAAATTATGAAAAATATGTATAGAGATATATTATTGCTATTTACCTTTAACCAGATCTCTTCATATTCTTTGCTCTACTTGATTTTTCTCTTATAACACATTCAATGTCTAATCTAATAAAAAGCACGCCTTGTCCATACAATTTTAGTTAGTTTGAAAGGGCCTTTGACGATTTAGAATTAATTCTCTCTTCCTGCAAGTGGACTCTAAGAAATATAAATACAATCAACATTATTTCCTTTTCATTCTGATAATACTTGACAATGAAAATGAGGGCACTGATTTTACTTTCATGTGCATGAACCACTTTTGTCTTTGATTAGAAACCTGAATCTCCTCTTTGACCCCACAGGAATTACTGTAAGTGGTGTACTTAGCATATTTGACACCTGGAGCAGATCTTTTTTTTTAACACCACACTTCTCTATATGACAAAACTAGTTTCAGTAATAATCATGACATGAAATGAATAATAATAATGGCCAGAAAAGAAACAGGTGACAGGGAAAATTTATTGTTATTGAACTTTATATATATAATTATTACAGTAAAAATAACACAATAAAAATTGTCTATCTTTCTTTTCAATTATATTAAAGCACTTTTTAAAACAGGGAAAAATAAACATATACCTACATGTTGGTTTATCACAATAATGAATAATGACTACAACTTCTGTTTTTGAGCTGCAACTTCTGGAAATTTGTAAATGACTTCATCAAAATTGATCTTCTTCATGTTCTCATATTCAATAGATAGTATAGCCAGATTTGTCAATCTAGCTGTGCTCAGAGTTGATCAAAGAATACTTTTTCTTAATTTTCATTTCAAAAAGTGTCTGTCACATAAAGAAACAGATATACAAATAGTTTGGAAAAGTCTTAAACATAAAGATAAGTTTGAGAGAAATTTATAAAAATTCCATTCCATGATGAATTTTAGAAATGGCAAGTCTGTCTTTGTTTCTTCAGGATAAATTATAGCAGCTTTCAAATGGCTCTGCAGGAAAAAAAAAAAATATATATATATAAAATATAAAAATGTATATATATATATATAGAGAGAGAGAGAGAGACTAAAAGAAGAAAATAAAAACATTTAAACAAACAAAAACTCCAAGAGGTCACGTTGAATGACAGAATGGAATTAATTTATGTTCTTTTCCTTTCCCTTTAAATTCACCATGCTATCATTTTTTACTTTGAATTAACAGTTTAATACCTGAGATATGTAGCACCACAAAAGTTGGAGACATGCTTTACTCCCAAAGTGAACTCAAACAACGCCAAATCTTAATGACTTTAGTTTCAAAACAAATGCATATAGTTGAGTCCATGTGCGTTGAGGGCAAACTGCAAAACTCAATTTAACCTCCACATAAAATACATTTAATAAAGGATAAATACTAAAAATGTGCTAAGTTGAAAATTGCATATATATGTATATAAACATGCAAATATAATTGTATATTTAGAATTTAGTAACTGCAGCAATTAGGGATTCTATGACAATGTTTCCAAAAATGGGGTTCAGGTCACTTGAATGAGAATCACCTGGAGGTCCTATGCAGACGTTAAGAGTTAGAATATCTGAGGTAGGTTCTGAAATGCTCATTTTAAGAGAGAAGAGAATGAGAAGAAAGAGAAAAGACTGCCGTTCTGTAACATCATCTTTCCTCACTTTGTGAAGCCTTCCACATATGGGAATTAGCTCATCCTTCCATCTTATAACAATTTCTTTACTTAATTTCTGTTATTCACCTCTCTTCCCTCTTTTCTCCCTATCCAATGACCTCTACTTCTAGCCTCCTCTGCTGGCCTCTCTTCTTCTACTAATCTATTTAGTCGTGGAATGCCTGCTGGCTCGTCTTTGGGACATCTCTTCTACTTTCCCTAGGCTATCACATGAAAACCCAGTATGTTTATCTCCATGACTGCCTCTACACTGACCCTCACACTTACAAGTGTATTCTTACATGTTTATTACACATCTCAAACTTGATGTACCACAAAAAATACCATTGGTTTTTCCACTCAAGTGTGTTTTTATCCTCAGTCTTCCCACTTTCATAAATGACACCATCCGTGGTTGCTCATAGCCCAGAAATTAGGCATTATCCTTTATTTCTTCATTTTCTTTATCTCTGGTATTCAATCTATAATCAAATTGTTTTCATCACACAAATATCTTCTAAATCAATAATTTTTTTAATTTGTCCCCTATCATCCCAGTTTAAGCCCTTTCTATCTTGAACTTCTGCAATTGCTCCTACTTACCTTCTCTGTGAATACATTATACACAGAGAATATAGAGTGGCCTTTAAAAATGTAAACCTGTTATATGGAACCTCTATGTAGAACCTTCCACTTGGCCTCATATTGCATTGAAAGCAACCTTCCTAGTGTGGACTATGGGACCCTTCCTGATCTGCTCCTGTCCATCTTTCAGCCTCATTTTGTTTAACATTCCCCCTCTCTCACTAAGCTCTAGCTGCATGGGCCTTTCTGTATTCCCAATATGACAGGCTCATTCTAGTCTTAGGTATTTTCACTTGTGCTTTTCTGTATCTAGAATGTTTTTCTCCCAGGTCTTTGCAGGGATGGCTTTCATCATCATTTTGAACTCAGCTCAGTTGTCATCTCTTCCAAGAGGCCTTCACTAGCCACCCTTTCTGAGGTCATCCCACCCTCCATCCAGGCATTCTCTCTCACAATGCCTTGTGTTATTATCTGACAACTGTAAAGTTCTCTCATTCTTCTGCTTGTTTATTCACATGCTGTCACCACCCCCTCACACACTCCCAAAACGCACATTCTTGAAGCTCCACAAATCAAGTGATTTTTGGCTTCATGTTTAATATAAACTTACACACCTTATAATAATTCTAAAGCCCTTTTCTGCCCCTTTCTCTCTCCTCCCACAGGGAAAGAGGAATGACTTAACTGATAGGTGAGTTTGAAAGAGGAACTGAACAGATGTTGTCCAGTTCATTCCTTCTTTTTCTTTGAGATTTGGCTGCATGAATAGAGAATATACTCTGGTCTGTGTTTGGTCATCCATGAGCATCCTAACTCTCAGATGATGTTTTTCAGTACAGCCTGTGACCTCATAGCAAGCTTGCCTAATTCGGAAAAGCAATGTTAGCAACTGGCTATTTAAGGTCTGTTGCAGTGCATTGTGCTTGAAAAATGTACAGTGAGTTTAATCAAAAATAATATGACTGTTATATCCAATGTGTTTAAGTTTAGGCAGTCGATTTTAGCAAAGAAGGGCTATGTATCACTTTTTCTTAGCAGTGTGTAGTGGGATAATTGAACTATATCAATTTTTGTTTGTTTTTGGTTGAGGAAAGGAAAGGGGAGGGTTGTCTTTTAGGTGGTGAAGCCTCAGTGAATAGCTTTAGCACTTAAGTTTTTAGCAAGCAGGGGATTTTGATCTTAGTGGATTTGGAGAGCTAACTGCAGCTTTGTTCACAAGGGGATAGGGATTTTATACAGCAGAGCTTTTTAAAATGTTAGAGTCACGGGCACTCACAAAATAGGTTTGGGACCCATTGGCCTTAGTAGATGATTGGCCAATTATGGGTTAGTCAGCTTGTCCTTGAAATATGGAAGCATAGGCAGACTGGTGTTTCAAGAGACTAAAGTGAGGATCATATCTTAGTAGCCTTTAGTCTGCAGAACAATTTTCTACCTCTAGTGTATTTTTTAGGCAGGTCCACAGGCCAGGACTTTAGGCTTCAATGTGGGCTTAGTCCCATAATTGCTGCAGAGTTTTAGCAAGATTCAGTCTTTAAATCGTTAGTGCATACCTAGTTGTGTGATGCTATATAAGTCAAACCCCATTCTTTTGCATATTTTGAACCACCGTCAGAAGAAGGAGAATTCTTGAGTTTATGTTGCTTGTTCACAGTTACTTTAATAATCTCTCTCTACTATGTGGTCTCAAGCTGCCAGTTCTCTTAAAGCTAGAGTTCAAAAGTCTCAGAACACCACTGCCACAGATTTCTGCTTGTCAAAGCCATTCACAGTGGAGCCCAGATTTAGGAGAAGGGAGAATAGACTCTACCTCTCAATGTGCAAAGTGGCATATACATTCAGGAATGGGAGAAATTATTGGTAACTATATTTGAAGACCATCCAATACAGTCACCCTGTGGCCACAACAACTCATGCCTTTCCCACATGCAAATACCTTCATCTCTTCCTCAAAAGTCGCATCCCTTTATATCACCAACTTGAAGTCCAGGATTTCATCATTGGCATCGAGACAACGTAAATGAGGCTTCTCAGATGTAGCTCTTATCCAGCTGAAGATGTCTAACCTAAAAAGACAAGCTATTGCCTCCATTGTTGAAAGAGGAATGTAGATATTCCTATTTGAAAAAGGAAGAAATAAGAAGTGCTGACCCATAGCTGCGCTCGTGTTGTCTCGATTAAGCTCTTCATGGAAGTGCTTGCATGAGAATCTCAGCCCCACCCTCTACACCTTCGGATCTTTTTTCCCCCAAGTCTTCCTTTTTTCTCATTAAGAAATGGCCCATGTTTGCAGAAGGGCTTTTCAGGAGTCTTGCAAGTAGCTGCAGGTAGAAGTTGGGGCTCAGAAGCTTGTATTTATTTGGTCTTTCTCTCTGTCCCTTTCAGTTCAAAGTGGACAACTTTTTAAAATTCTTTGAGGGATTTTTTATACAACAACTTAGAATTCACTCCTTGACAAAAATCTACCACGCAAATTTCCTTGTGGTAAGCTTCTCTTCATTTGGGGGTGTAAGTCAGATGCTGTGGGAAAACATCCTTATGATTGTTGACAAACATTGTTTTGCATAGCTAAGAGGGTCGACAGACCCCACCTTGAATCTTTCAAAGGTCTTAACAAAGGCATCTTACAGGCATGTTCTTCATATGAGCTTTAACCTGAAAGGGCATTTTTACTGGCAACACTCTGAAGCCACTTCTTACTTTAAGAATCATTTGCCGTATGGAGAGGCTGAGAATGAAAAAAAGTTTTATTTTTTCATTCAAGCTCTGGGTTGAAAACATTTCCTGATTTTAGTACATTAATCTCCTGCAACACCTTATCATATATGGTAAATAAAACCAATCAATGCTTTCAGTATTCTTCCTGGAAACCTTTTTAGTCAGATCCACAATTTAAGTACATCCTTTTTCTATTTTCCAAGACCACAAGCAATGTTCTTGCTAATTAATCTTCAGATTACCATTTCTATTCTCTATTAGCAATTTCACTATTTCCCTTCCAGCTTCCACCTACGGCTATATCCCAAAGCCCACGTTCCGTGTTTTAGGATTTTGCTACGGCAGCACTCCACTTTAAGTAATCTAGGTACCAATCTCTGCATCAGTGATCAATTGCTGTAGAGTCAACCATAGTTAATGTTAAAATCAAAGACTATCTATCATAGATATTTAACTTAATTATCCTAACAATTTAAGAAATAGATTTTACTACATTGCCTAAATTGAGGAAATCTACCTATGTGATTCTAGGGTTGAATATTAGGAAGTCCAAAATCTCTATAGGTAGAAAAGCTAACATTTTGTTCTCCATCTACCTATTTTGTTTGTCCTTTAAAAAATTAATTTAGAAACTAAGATGTCATTTGTTATCTCTCTCAAACCCCAACTTGAACCTCATTTTTTTTCATTCAGCACGTGTATCCAACACAAAAATGCCTAGAATATATAAGGCTTTCAATAAATATTTGTTAAATAAAGGAATTCTGAATTCACACTAAAATATGAAGACTCCTTGGAGACATCCTCAATAAAGAGTATTTGCGATCTAGAGAAGATGTTCCTCCCAACATATGCTGAATTTGTCTTTTGAATTTCTCTGAAACTAAAGGGTTTAAAACCAAAAATTCTTTATACAAAATAAATACTATCTATGATATATGAACCTTGGGGTGTTTACATGAATCGATACATATAACAGATTTCAACATGTATTCAATGAAACCTTATAATTAAGGATTATAACTATATCTCAAAATCAGGGCAAGAGATGAAATCTAGCAGAGATTCCATTGCTTCTTCGTTGGCAACATCAATCACTAATTATCACTTCAAAATGTAACAATTGAAAATCAGAGCAGCTTGAAAGTGAAAACTTGTGTTTTCTGTCAGAACAACAACAGAATGTCACTATTGGTTCAGGCTTCTATATCCTAGAAAATGCTAGTCTTTTTTTTTTTTTTTTTTGAGATTACCTCCGATAACAGAAACAGACATACATATGCTGAAATAACATTCAAATTAATCGTATCTAATTTTAAAAAGAAGAAAGAATTATAAAGTTTTTAAGATGATTGGTTACTCAGAAGGAATAACAAGTCTGTACATGTGAGTGTCAAAAGTAAAGCAAAGTGAATATATGTGGCTCTGATAACAGACCAATCAATTTAATAGGAAAGGTAGACTACGTGGGTTTGACAGTACTATTTCAAATGAAAATCAATATACTATTTGAAATTTCATATTATTGTTTACATATATATTCATAATTATACCTATTTTTTCTCTGAATATTTATTTAGAATGGAATATGCACAAGTTTAAAAATACATTTCTTGGGAAATAAACTCCACTTTTCCTTTTTATGTGTCGGCCCATTTTGTTTTATGGCCATATCCGTGGGCAGGCAGATTCTAAGGTGGGTCCCAAGAATTCTACCTCCTGATGTAAACTGTCTTGTATAATCTCTTCCTTTTGTATGCGTGTCGGACCTGTAGATACGATGCATGTCTCTCCTTTGATATGTTACATTATATAGGGAAGGTGAATGGATTTCCTGATCCAAGTATTTCCATTTAGTTTGTCTTTGATTTAATCAAAAGGGTTTGGGGGCTGTGCTGACCTAATTAGGTAAAACTTTTAAAAGAAGGTTTCTTCCTTCCCTGAGATCAGAGAAATTCTCCTTCTGATCACGAAGCAGCTACCATGAGTTCTACAGTGCCAGGGAAATGAATTCTGCCAACAACCACCTGAGCTTTTAAGAGGACCCAGAGCTTCAGAAAGTAACACAGCAGGGAGTGACATTACCAAAAGTGGCATAGGAGACCCACGCCTCCATCTCCCCACAAAGATTAGAGTCCACTTAAGAAACTTCAGCAACACAGTAGAACAAAAAAATTGAGAATAACTGCACAAAAAGAGAAGAAAGCTTCATTTTTAAAATTTAATTATTTTATTGAGATCATATTGGTTTATAACATTGTGTAATTTCATGTGTACATTATATGTCAGTTTCTGTATAGACTGCTTCGTGCTCACCACCAATAGTCTAGTTTTTATCCATCACCATACATATGTGCCCCTTTATCCCTTTCACCCTCTCCCAACCTCTTTCCCCTCTGGTAACCACTAATCAGTTCTCCTTATCCATATGTTTATTTATCTTCCACCTATGAGTGAAATCATGCAGTGTTTGTTTTTCTCTGTCTGGCTGATTTTGCTTAACATAATATCCTCAAGGTCCATCCACATTGTTCCAAACGGGACAATTTTGTCTTTTTTATGGCTGAGTAGTATTCCATTGTATATATATACCACATCTTCTTTATCCATTTATCAGTTGATGGGCACTAGGGTTGCTTCCACGTAGGGGTGTATAAATCTCTTTGAATTGTTGATTTCAAGTTCTTTGGATAAATACAAAGTAGTGGGATAGCTGGATCATATGGTATTTCTGTTTTTAATTTTTTGAGAAATCTCCATATTTTTTCCATAGAGGCTGCACCAGTTTACATTCCCACCAGCAGTATATGAGGGTTCCCTTTTCTCCATATCTTCTCCAACATTTCTTATTTTTTGTTTTGTTAATTACAGCCATTCTGATGAGTGTAAGGTGATTTCTCATTGTGGTTATGATTTGCGTTTCTCTAATAATTAATGATGTTGAATGTCTTTTCATGTGCCTGTTGGTCCTCCATAGATATTTTTTTGGAAAAATGTCTGTTCATGTCCTCTGACTATTTTTTGATCAGGTTGTTTGTTTTTCTGTTGTTGAGTTGTATGAGTTCTTTATGTATTTTGGAAATTAACCTCCTGTCAGATATATATGATTTGCAAATATTTTCTCCCAGTTGGTGCATTGTCTTTTCATTTTGTTCATGGTTTTCTTTGCCTTGTAGAAGCTTTTTAGTCTAAGGTAGTCCCATTTGTTTATTTTTTTGTTTTCCTTGCCAGAGTAGACATGGTATTCAAAAAGATACTGATAAGATCAATGTCAAAGAGTGTACTGCCTATACTTTCTCCTAGGAGTTTTATGGTTTCAGGTCTTACAGTCAAGTCTTAATCCATTTTGAGTTAATTTTTGTGTATAGTAGAAGATAATTGTCTACTTTCATTCTTTTGCACATGGCTGTCCAGTTTTCCCAACACCATTTATTGAAGAGACTTTCCTTTCTCCATTGTATGTATGTTCTCAGCTTGTTTCTTGAAGATTAGCTGCCTGTAGATGTGTGGTTTTATTTCTGGGCTTTTAATTCGGTTCCATTGATCTATATGTCTGTTTTCCTGCCAGTACCATGCTTTTTTTTTATTGCTATAGCTTTGTAGTATATTTTGAAATCAAGGATTCTGATGCCTCCAGCTTTGTTCTTTTTTCTCAGGATTTCTTTGACTATCGCAGGTCTTTTGCTATTCCATATAAATCTCAGGATTCTTTGTTCTATTTCTGTGAAGAATATCATTGGGATTCTGATTGGGATTCCATTGAATCTGTAGATTGCTTTAGGTAATATGGACATTTTAATTATGTTTGTTCTTCCAATCCATGTGCATGGAATATCTTTTCATTTCTTTATTTCTTCTTTGATTTCTTTCAATAATGCCTTATAGTTTTCAGTGTATAGGTCTTCCACCTCTTTGGTTAAATTTACTCCTAGATATTTTATTCTTCTTGTTGTGATTGAAAATGGGATTGTGTTCTTGACTTCTCTTTCTGCTAGTTCATTATTAGTGTATAGAAATGCAACTGATTTTTGTATGTTGATTTTGTACCCTGTAACTTTGCTGTAGTTGTTGATTATTTCTAATAGTTTTCTGGTGGATTCTTTAGGGTTTTCTTTATATAGAATCATGTCATCCACAAATAGTGAGAGTTTTACTTCTCCCTTTCCAATCTGGATACCTTTCATTTGTTTTCCTTGCCTGATTGCTCTGGGCAAAATCTCCAGTACTAAGTTGAATAGGAGTGGTGAGAGTGGGCACCCTTGTCTTGTTCCTGTTTTCAGAGGGATGGCTTTCAGTATACCTTTAGGTGTGATGTAGGCTGTGGGTTTGTCATATCTGGCCTTTATATATGGCCTATATGTTGAGGTACTTTCCTTCTATACTCATTTTATAGAGAGTTTTTATCATAAATGGATGTTCTATCTTGTCAAATGCTTTCTCCACATCTATTGAGAAGATCATGTGATTTTTATTCCTCATTTTGTTAATTTGCTGTATCACATTGATTTGTGGATTTTGGACCATCTCTGCATCCCTGGTATAAATCTCACTTGATTGTGGTGTGTGATCCTTTTAATGAATTGCTGTATTTGATTTGCTAATATTTTGTGGAGGATTTTTGCATCTATGTTCATCAATGATATTGGCCTGTAATTTTCCCCTTTTTTTGCTGAGGAAGATTCGCCCTGAGCTAACATCTGTGCCAATCTTCCTCTATTTTGTATGTGAGTCACCACCACAGCATGGCCTGTGTCGAGTGATGTAGGTCTGTGCCTGGGACATGAGCCAGGTCTGCTGAAGTGGAGTGTGCTGAACTTAACCACTAGACCCTGGGGCAGGCCCCTAATTTTCCTTTTTTTATGTTATCCTTGTCTGGTTTTGGTATCAGGTTAATGTTGGCCTCATAGAATGAGCTAGGTAGCATCCTGTCTTCTTCAATGTTTTGGAATAGTTTGAGAAGGATAAGTATTAAATCTTCTTTGAATGTTTGGTAGAATTCTCCAGATAAGCCATCTGGTCTTAGACATTTGTGTTTGAGGAGGTTTTGATTACTGTTTCAATGTCTTTATCTGTGATTGGTCTATTCAGATTCTCTATTTCTTCTTGATTCAGTTTCAGGAGATTGTACAAGTGTAAGAATTTACCCACTTCTTCTAGGTTATCCAATTCATTGGCATATAGTTTTTCATAGTGTTCTCTTATAATTCTTTGCGTTTCTGTGCTATCTGTTGTAATTTCTCCTCTTTTCACTTCTAATGTTATTTATTTCAGCCTTCTCTCTTTTTTTCCTAGTGAATCTGGCTAAGAGTTTGTCAATTTTGTTTATCTTCTCAAAGAACCAGCTCTTAGTTTCGTTGATCTTTTCTACTGTTTTTTTGGTTTCAATTTCATTTTTTCTGCACTAATTTTTATTATTTTCCTCCTTCTGCTGATTTTTGACTTTGTTTGTTCTTCTTTTTCTAGGTCTGTCATGTGTAGCTAAGATTATTTTTTTGAGATTTTTTTCTTGCTTGTTGAGATAGGCCTGTATTGCTATAAATTTCTCTGTTAGTAAAACTTTTGTTGCATCTCATAAGAGTTAGTATGTTGTGTTTTCATTTTCTTTTGATTCCAGGTGTCTTTTGATTTCTCCTTTGATTTCTTCATTGATCCAATGGTTGTTCAGTAGCATGTTGTTTAATCTCCACATATTTGTGACTTTCCCAGCTTTTTTCTTGTAGTTGATTTCTAGTTTCATGGCATCATGGTTGAGAAAGATGCTTGATATGATTTCAGTCTTCTTAAATTTATTGAGGCTTGCCTTGTTTCCCAAAATATGGTCTATTTTTAAGAATGTTCCATGTGTACTTGAGAAGAATTTGTATTCTGCTGTTTTGGGATGGAATGGTCTATATATAGCTATAAAGTCTATCTGGTCTAGTGTTTCATTTAAGGCCACTGTTTCCTTGTTACTTTCTGTCTGGATGATCTATCCATTGATTTAAATGAAGTGTTGAGGTCCCCTACTATTATTGTGTTGCTGTCAATTTCTCCCTTTAGGTCTGTTAACATTTGCTTTATATACTTTGGTGCTCCTGTGTTAGGTGCATGTATATTAATGTGTTATGTCCTCTTGGTGGAATGTCCCTTTTATCATTATATAATGCCCCTCTTTGTCTCATTGACTTTTTTATCTTGAAGTCTACTTTGTCTGGTATAAGTATGGCTACACCTGCTTTCTTTTGCTTGCCATTTGCTTGGAATATCATCCTCCATCACTTCACTTTGAGTCAATGTTTGTCTTTAAAGCTGAGATGTGTTTTCTGGAGGTAGCATATTGTTGGGTCTTGTTTTTTAATCCATCCAGCCACTCTGTGTCTTTTGATTGATGAATTTAATCCATTTACATTTAGAGTGATGGTTGGTATGTGGGGACTTAATACTGCCATTTTATCTCTTGTTTCCAGTTGTTCTATATTTCCGTTTGTTCTTTTCCCTTGAATATCTGACTGCCATTTCAGTGTGGTAGTTTTCTGTGATAGTTTTCTCTTTATTTATGATTTGTGACTCTGCTCTCATTTTTTGTTTAGTGATTACCATGAGGTTTGTATAAAAGATCTCAGAGATGAGATATAGTCCATTTTCTGATAGCCTCTTATCTCCATTCGCCTAAGCAGGTTCCATCACTTTCCTCTTCCCCTTCTGTATTATTGTTGTCACAAATTATTATTTTTGGGTTGTGACTTTGTGACCAAATTGAGGTGTTTATAGGTTTTTTTTTTTTTTAATAGATAGTGAATTTTTTTGGGTGGGGGTGGGAGAAGATTTGCTCTAATCTAACATCTGTTGCCAATCTTCCTCTCTTATTTTTTTCCCTCCCCAAAGCCCCAGTACATAGTTATATATTCTAGTTGTAAGTCCTTCTACTTCTATGTGAGTTGCCACCACAGCATGGCTACAGACAGACAAGTGGTGTGGTTCCATGCCCAGGAACTGAACTCCAGCCACTGAAGCAGAGCAGGCCTAACTTTCACCACAAGGCCATTGGGGCTGGCTCTATAGTTATTTTTTATGCTTTCCATCCCTTTATCTTTTATGTTATAATCAACTGCTTGCTAACCTATTCTGACCGAGAGCTGCAATTTTCTGATTTTGTCTGTCTGTTTATCTCCTTGCTCAAAGCTTTGTAAATCTTTGCCTTTTTGTTTCAGGTAGGAGGACTTCCTTCATCATTTCTTGTAAGGCAAGTCTAGTGGTGATGAACTCCCTTAGGTTTTGTTCATCTGGGAATCCTTTTATTTCTCTGTCATATCTGAAGGATAATTTTGATGGATTTTGCCAGCTTTTACCCCACAAGTATTTGTTTTTGCTGACCCCAGCTACTGAGTCCCTCCCTGCTCCCTGCTCCCTCCCCCTATCACCACAGAAGCCTGGAAATTGCACTTGGATCATTTGGAGTCCCAGAAGGAGAAAAGAGGGAGAAAGGCTTAGAAAGCTTATTTAAAGAAATAATGGCTATTTTCCAAACCTGAGGATAGATTTGCACATCCAAGTTCATGAAGCTAATAGCTCACACCAAAATTTCAATCCAAAGCAATCTTCTCCAAGACATATTATAATAAAACTGCCTATGTAATAATATATATAACATACAACCCACCAAGAATAAGTCATGATGAAATAGAAAATATGAACAGAAAATAGAAGATTGAATCAGTGATCAAAAATCTCCCAACACAGAAAACCCTAGGACCAGATGGCCTCACTGGTGAATTCTACCAAACATTTAGAGAAGAACTAATGCCAAATCTTCCCAAACTCTTTCAAAAAACTGAAAAGGAGAGCACTACCAAACTCATTTTACAAGGTCAGTATTATGATGATATCAAAGCCAGAAAAGGACAATATAAGAAAATCCCTGATGAATATAGATGCAAAAATTCCTGACAAAATATTAGCAAACCAAATTCAACAAAACATTAAAAGGATCATAAACAATGATTAAGTGGGATTTATCTCTGGGATGCAAGGATGTTTCAACTTTTGCAAATCAAAGTGATACACCACATTAATAGAATGAAAGATAAAAGAATCATATGATATTCTCGTAGATGCAGAAAAATATTTTATAAAATACAACATCCTTTCATGATAAAGTCACTCAAAACATTGGGTATAGAAGGAACATGCCTCAACACAATAATGGCCATATATGATAAGCCCACAGCTAACATCATACTCAACATTGAAAGGTTGAAAGATTTCCCTCTAAGATCAGGAACAAGACAAAGATGCCCACTCTCTCCAATCTTATTCAATATTGTACTAGAAGTTTTAGCCAGTCCAATCAGGCAAGAAAAAGAAATAAAAGTCATCAGAATTGGAAAGGAAGAAGTAAAACTGCCTTTGTTTGCAGCTGATATGATCTTATATAGAGAAAAATCCTAAAGACTCCATCAAAAAACTGTTAGAACTAAAGAATAAATTCAGCAAAGTTGCAGGATACAAAATCAATATACAAAAACATTTGTGTTTCTATAAACTAACAAGGAAACATATGAAAAAGAAATAAACAAAACAATCCCATTCACAATATCATCAAAAACAATACATAGTTAGGGATAAGTTTAACCAAAGAAGTAATAGATAGGTACAAAGAAAACTACAAGATTTTGATGAAAGAAATTAAAGAAGACACAAACAAATGGAAAGATATCCCACATCCTTGATTTAGAATAATTAACATTGTTAAAATGTCCATACTACCCAATGCTGTTTATAGATTCAATGCAATCTTTATCAAAATCCCAATGGCATTTCTCACAGAAATAGAAAAATTAATCCTAAAATTAGTATGTAACCACAAAAGACCTCAAATCTCCAAAGCAATACTGAGAAATAAGAGTAAAGCCAGAGGCATCACCCTTACTGATTTCAAACTATACTACAAAGCTGTAGTAATCAAAACAGTATGGTACCAGCATAAAAATAGACACGTAGACCAATAGAACAGAATAGAAAGCCCAGAAATAAACCCTTGCATATATGGTTAACTAATATTTGACAAGAGTTTCAAGAATATTCAATGGAGAAAGAATGGTTTCTTCAATAAATGGTGTTGGAAAAATTGGATAACCACATGCAGAAGAATGAAATTGGACCCCTATCTTATACCACTCACAAAAATGAACTCACAATGGATTAAAGGCTTAAATATAAGACCTGATACCATAAAACTCTTATAAGAAAACTAGGAAGAAAGCTACTTGACATAACTCTTGGCAATGAGTTTTTGAATATGAAACCAAAAACACAAGCAGCAAAAGCAAAAATTAATAGATGAGACTACATCAAACTAAAAAGCTTTGGCACAGCAGGAAAAACAACCAACAAAATGAAAAGGCTGTCTACAGAATAGGAGAAAATATTTACAAATCATATATCTGATAAGGGGTTAATATCCAAAATATGTAAAGAACTTATTCAATTCAATAGCAAAAATCAACCCCCAAACAATACAATTAAAAAAATGGACAGAGGAACTGAATAGACATTTTTCCAAAGAAGACATACAAATGACCAGTGGGTCCATGAAAAGGTGCTCAACATCACTAATCATCAGGGAAATGAAATCAAAACCACAATGAGATATCACCTCACACCTGTTAGAATGACTATTATCTAAAAGACAAGAGATTACAAGTGTTGGGGAGGACGTGGAGAAAAGAGAACCTTGAGCACTGTTGATGGGAATGTAAATTGGTGCAGCCACTATGGAAAACAATATGGAGTTTTCTCAAAAAAATTAAAAATAGAACTACCATATAATCCAGCAATCCCACTTCCTTTGGATCCATATCCAAATGAAATGAAAACAGCATCTCAAAGAGATATCTGCGCTCCCATGTTCATTGCAGCATTTTTCTCAATAGCCAATATATGGAAACAAAATAAGTGTCCATCAACTGAGGAATGTATAAAGATGTGGTATATACATGTAATGGAGTATTATTCAGACATGAGAAAGAGGAAATCCTGCTATTTGCGACAACACAGATGGACCTTGAGGGCATTATGCTAAGGGAGATAAGTCAGACAGAGAAAGACAAATACTGAATGTTATCAATTATATATGAAACTCAGAAACAGAGTAGTATGGTGGTCACCAGGGGTTGAGCAATGAGATAAATGGAGAGATGTTGGTCAAAGTATACAAACTTCCAGTTATATGATAAATAATTTCATGGATTCTAATGTACAGAATGGTGATTATAGTTAAGAATGCTGTGTTATATACTTGAAAGTTGCTAAGGGAGTAAATCTTAAATGTTCTCACCACAGAAAAGAAATGGTAATTATGTTACAGGTTGTAGGCATTAGCTAATTCTATGGTGGTAATCTTTGCAATATATAAGTGTATCAAATCAACATGTTGTGCACCCTAAACTTACGTAATGTTATATGCCAATTATACCTCAACAAAAAAATAATAAAATAAAAAAATAAAGGAACACAGGATGACTGATAACCTAGATTGCTGATAACCTAGTTTTAGGAGATCCTGACCAGAGGACCCAGCTAAACTATCCCTGACTTCTAAGCATGGAAGCAGTGAGACATTAAATGTATGTTGTTTTAAACCAGTAAGTTTGTGATACTTTGTTATGTAGTGACAGAAATCCAATACAATCTGAAAGAGGGGGAAAAAGGAAAGTAGACTAGTACACTGAACCTTTAATGTGCATACAAATCACCTGGGAGTCTAGTCATGTCATGTTAAAATGAGGATTTTGATGGAGCAAATCTGGAGTGGAGCATTTCTAATAAGCTCCCATGTGATGGGATACTGCTGGTCCATAGACCACACTTGGAGTAGCAAAGATTTAGACCATATGCATAGTTTAAACTATTTTAGGTTCATGGCCGTCTGTTTTATCTCCTCAGAAGGTGAGTATGTGTAGCTGAATGCAAGTCCTAAATAAGCTATGAGGGCTTATGTTAAAATACAGAGAAAATAAAAATGTAGATACATTAAATTTAAAAACAAAATGGAGGAATATATTGAAGTAGAATGATTCTATCAGAAAATCAAGGCAGAGTAAAGCTACTGCAACTGAGTATAAACCTTAATTCTAAATTTCTATCTAACAATATTTTCATCAAAAGAGGAAAACATTTTCCTGGCTCTAAGTTTTTAATCGGTAGGTTTCATAGAACTAATTTGTTCTATGGTATAAATTAGAGTTCTGATTCTTTTCATTGATTAAATTGATTAAGTTAATCATCAAATCCAAGCATATATTTTTATAGGCCTAATTTAGATTAGGCAGTCTCTGAAGCACATACTCACATATGTCATGGAAGCTCTAGCATTCTGTACCTCACTCTTCTCCAATTCAACACAGCTACACAGATTAGTCTCTACAAAGGGAAAATGAGAAGGACCCAGGTTACATACAGAGCTGGACATGGCCAAGAAATAGGTACATTTGACTCAGTCCCACATTGCCTTTCCAGTATGTTTCAGAAAATTCCTACAGCTATAGAGGGAAATGTCTTGCTTTTCTTCAAGGCTGATTGTTCCACCTGTATTCATACCTTCATTTTTTCCCCCCTTATTCCCACTGGTACCTTACTCCATCAGTAATCACAACTCTTGTTTACATTTTAAGCCCCACTTCTTTTTTAAAAAATATGTTTCCCAATATGTATGACTACATGCTCTTCCATTAAAAAAGAAAATGAAATCTTTCGTTTGATCCTCTATTCCCCCTCTAGTTTCTACCACACCTTTCCCCTTCCCTTCACTGCCAGGCCCCTGGTGTGGGGATGGGGATGGAGAGTACAAATTCTGTTACCTTTCCTTATTTCACTAGCACTTATTTGTGTTTATTTTCAAGTAAGAGTTAATATTTCCTCTTCTGATGCTCTAAATCTGTCCAAATGTACCTATCATGGCCCCCATAGATTTCTAACTTAGTACTTTCTTATTTTCATAACTATCTCTACCACCAGATTTTAAAATTCTTAAGAGATGAGAACACTTACTCATTTTAATTGTCACCCCACCCAACATCTAGCCAGTGCTTCCCACAAGGTGAACACCAAGCAAATGTTTCAAAAACAAAGATTTTACAAAAATATATTTTTCTGTATGAATGTTTATATAAGCTTGCAGCTGCCAAATTTTCATAAATTGAACACATTTTTGCAATCAGCAACCAGATTGAGAGACAGAACATTGCCAACATCACAGAAGCTCCTTCATTCTATTTTCTAGTCACAAATTCACCTCTCCACAGATAACAGTTACCCTGACTTTTAGCAGCACAGATTAGTTTCAACAAATCATGCACCTTATCAAAATGGAATTATATTTTTGTACTCTTTTGTATCGGACTTCTTTTACTCAACATTTGTTTGTAAAATTTATTCATATTGTTGCTTATAGTTATAAATTGTCCATGTGTCAATATATCACAAAATATTTATCCAATTAACTATTGATGGACCTTTAGGTATTTTCTAGTTTGGGGCAATAAAGAATAGTGTTGCTATAAACATTTTGGTATATGATTTCAGGTATATATATATATATATATATATATATATATATATATATAATATATATGATAAATACCTAGAAAAGGAATTGTTGGATCATATTGTGTGCATATATTCAGCTTTAATAGACAAAGCCATATATTTTCAGAAGTGGTTTAACGTAAAGATTACAGTACACATTCTTGACCTGTCAGAGTCTGATACACATTGCTTTTACCATTTCCCCAATACCACTAGAACTTTAAATCTTTAAACTCCCTTTACCCATTTCTCATATTATTGTCATGCATAATTGTTTTACATATAATTTAAATTCCATGTGTTAGCTTTCTGTGCTGTGTATCAAATTGCCATACACTTAACAGCTTAAAACAAAATGTATTTATTACCTCACAGTTTCTAAGGGTCAGGAGTTCAGGCACAGCTTAGCTGCAGTTAGGGTATCAGACAACTGTGTTTTCATCTGGAGGTTCAACTGGAGAAGAATCCACTTCCAAGCTCACTTAGGTTGTAGGCGAAATTCATTTCCTTGCAACAGAAGAGCAAACGCCTCAGCTTCTTGCTGGCTGAGGCCTGGAGGCCCCCATTGGCTCCTAGAGGCCCCTCTAAGCTCCTAGAGCCTGACCACAATTCCTCAAAAATGGCTGCTGTTTCTTGCCACTGCCCTTCTCCATCATGGCAGTTTACCTCGCTAAGCCACCCAGGGGAGTCCCTAGAGTAAGTGTGCTAGGAAGACTGAGTCTTATGTAACACAGCATGATATTGAGAGTGACATCCTATCTCTGCAGTACTCTCTTGTTTACAAGTAAGTCAAAGATCCTGCAAGGGGAGGACTTCATACAAGGATGTGAATACTGGAAATTGAGGATCTTTAGGGGTCTCCTTAGGGTCTGACACTTTCCACAGGAAAACAAGTATTGCTTTGTATACTCCATAGTCAATTTTATTTACCCACAAATTTTCCCTTCTAATGTTCTTCATTCCTTCCTGCATTTTCATATTTCTTGGTTTTATTATTTTCTTCCAGGAGAATTACTTTTTATTATTTATTTTTTAATTGTTTTGTTTCTAGTTCTGGTGTGTGCTTATCAAAAAATTCTCTCTTATTTGTCTAAAATTACTTTAATTATTATCCATTTTTGAGATTATTTTTTGCTGTAATATAGAATTCTAGAATGGCAGTTATTTTCTTTCAGCAATTTAAAGATGTCATTCCACCACCTTCAGGCTGCCATTGTTTTGCCCAAGAAGAAAGTTTTCAGTCGTATCATTTATCTGAATGCAATATTTCTTTTTCTCTGCTTTTTAACTTTTACTAAATATCTTTTATGTTCTGTTCTCTGTTCCCATTGTTTTTACTCTCTATGCTTCAGTTTAGATATTTCGAATTCAACCATTCTGCGTTGTGCTTTGTCCAATCTGCTGTTAAACTCATTCATTATTTCAGATGTTATATATCTTTTAGTTCTATAAGGTCCAGTTGATTTTATTTCAGTTATTTGCTGAAATTATTTTTATGTTTTTTCATTTTTCTTTCCTAATTTCTTCAACATATTAATAACTGTTATTTTGAAGTAGTTGTCTGCTAACTCAAATATCTGGATAAAATGGGAGCCTGCTTCTACTGTCTGCCTTTTCTATTGATTGTAGGTCACATATGTTACATTTTCTTATATCTAGTAATTTTGAATTGTATTCCAACAATGTAAAAAAAAAAGTTGCAGGGGCTCCAGATGATGACATCTCCCTTCAGACAGGGTTTCCTCTTTCCTCTTGTAGTCATATCATTGAGGACTGACCACTTCAATCCTATCAGAAATTAATCTGGATGCAAACTGTGTGCAGTTTTAGTAAGACTAGGCATATCTGTGGTACACTCCTGTTCTTAGTGTGTCCCCATTCCAGGCTCCTGACTGAGAGTCTACTGGGTCTCTGGCTCTACAGAAAGGAAAGACTGTGGGATATCCAGCCCTGCCCATCATATCTGCATGTCCAGAGTCTAGTCCATATTTCCAGCCTAATATCCCAGACAGCTTAAAATCTGGCAAACAAATGGAGGTTGCAACCACAGTTAATCTGAGGGATACTCCCAACATAGCTGCTCTTTGCTTCCTAAACACAGTGAGACTAAGGAAGTTTTCATTTTGCTTTATTTTCTTTTTCAATAAACATTACGTTCTGGTTTTAAGCCTCACTTGCCAGCCACCTGCACAACACCATCATCAGCAAATACCCCCAGGAAAAAATGGCTGGACATCATCAATTTCCATCAAATAATACTTTAGTCTCTAGTTCCTCTAATATTTATTTCTTCCAACCTATTCTGATGACTTTAAAATACTTCTTATAATTTTTATAATTAATCAATTTTTTTCTAGTAGTTATAGTAAGATTGTAGGTCTATCATTATGAATAGATTTTCAGCTTTTACTTGTTCATGATGGATGCTTGTCGTCTTGCCAACTTTAAAAGTTAAAGAGACTCTGAGGTGAGTTAGGAAAAGATGCTGAGTAGGGTTGAAGTGTGTCTAAAGAGAATCAAATAGTAGAGACCTTGTGATGTACTTTGTAAGAATACACTCTTTTCATATTCCTTTTTTTCACTCACTGGGATATTTCAATACCATTTGACCAAATTCTGTGTACCTCATCCAAACTCTAGGGCTCTGAATGCTCTGTTTTATGTTCTACTCTTCCAGGAACTGTGGCTTTATTATTACTTTTGTCCATGTCAAATATCAGTTTTGTAATATTCTTTATATAGATAGTAACTGCATAGATCAAAACATGAATTTAAAGCTTCATGTTCTTCCAAAGTCTTTATGAAAACAGTAGCCTTAGTATCTCCGTCCAAAGAAAGTGGTTAAGAGCTTAGGTTCTGGAGCCAGACTGGGCACATTATAATCTCTTTTCTACATTTTCTTAGATGCCTAATTACAGGGAAATAAATTCATTGATCATAATATAATATATTATAATATCTGTATTATATTTTGCTTTGTGCATTCAGAGACTCAACTGAAAAAAAGCAAGCAAAGGACTTAGCACAGTGTCCAGCACAGTGATTACAGAAAAATAATAAGCCTTTTTAATATTATCTATGTCATTTTTCACACAGCCTAATTTATAGATATATATTTGAATTGTTAGCACAGTCACTTTGGTTTTCTAACCCCAAAAGCTGTAGAAAAACATAACTCTTGATTAAAGTTAAAAATAAATGAAACCTTATTTTGTAAGATATTATCAAATCCTGCAATAACAGTCATTTCTGGTTGCTTATTCTTTCTTTCTATATAATTGAGAAAAATTCTCATTTTATTCAAATAGACGAGTGTGGAAAATGTCTATCAGAAAAAAACACTACCTTTCTCAGTATCTCATAGAGTTATAGGCAGGTAAAAGACATAAGAAGAAGTCACTAAGTGGAGCTACTTAGAAAGTTTTTAAAGGAATACAATATATGTGGTATGTATGTTTTGTGTTTTTCTCTTCCCTTTTTAGGTGATGGAAGCCCAGCCCAATGGCTGGGGGTAAAGCAATGATTTTGCAACCACAAGTTGAAATTTATGAGAACAAAAGTCATATTCCAAAGATGTCTTGGTTGAGAGACAAAAAGTGACTAAGCTCCTGTTGGCAATTTTGAATTTACTGTAGTAGCCCTGACTGTCTACATCTATATATTGCTTGAAATAAAAATAATATTGTTATTTGGTTAAGCTATGGTAAAGTTGGGTTTCCATTATATTCCAACAAGAAATTGGGGGAAAGAAGGTAGAAGGAATTTGAAATCCAGTCTGAGGAAGTCTAAAATGCTGAATGGAAAAATGAATCCTATACAAAAAGAAAGGTTATTGATGACAAATTTTAGCTATTTAATTCTCCTTTTTTCTGCTGTCTTTCACAGACTCCAACATTTCTATCAATAATTCTTCAAATATTAGAGGCCTTGTAATTGTGATAATGGGTCAGATAATTGTTTGCACATCTCAGTTGTTGTTTTGTTCAAATCTCCCCAGAGATAAATTAAAAGAAAGCTTGATTGTCCACCCAGATGACAAATTTGAAGGGTACTTAATATATAAGGTTTTCAGTAATAATTTCATCTCAATTATTTTTGTTTCCTTAGCTCATCTAAAATACTTTTGTATGTCTTGTAAGCTCTACTTCTTGAGGATAAGAAAATTCATAATTTATTCAATATAAATTATATATCATTGATGCATGAATGTACACGTTCTTGTTCTAGTAGATCAGGATTTGCCACACATTCTACCTAGTTGTGAAGTTATGGACCTTAAAGCATGTGTCTCTCTATGGCCCTAATTGTCTGAAATGAAGAATATTACAGTAATATTGTTTTTCTTCATCGATCTACTCTATAACCTTTCCTCTCCCCCAAAAATGTTAATTGCTATCCTCTGTGCCTTCTCAATTTTCAATAAACTTTTATATAATTTACAGAAACTACAACTCGTTGGTGTTCTAGATGGAAATATTGTAACATCACACATGATGGTCCAGTAGAGGCATTTTTGTTTGCAGTACTATTACAGATGGTGCCCAGCATTTTCCTGGTCTTTTTGTTCTCAACACTCCACTATACCAGGTTCCTGAGGACAATAAATGTAGAGAAAATCTCTTATGTACATTTATGACATAGATTACAAATATCATCATATAGTAGTTTTATTCCCAAATGAATTATCTTGCATTATTTCATCCTTAGTTATATTAAATTTATTTTGCAAATTTTCTGTCCCCTCATTCCTCACCTTTATTCACATGAGTTTGATATCCACTGTTTTTCCAGGTATGCAAACAATGTCAACTATACTCAATAAAAATAAGGTCATTTTAGATATTTGAAACAAACTTTACATTTCTAACATAAACCTTCTGTTCTAGAATATGTATTTTACAGTTTTAATTATTTGACTTGCCAAAGGTTACCATTCCAAAATTTTTGTTTGAATATAAAAGTAAAAAATGTAATACCTTTGTTATTAACAAGACTCATCATACTATTTAAACTCTTGAATAAATGTTAACCATACTCTGGATAGCAGAATCTGATGCTATAGACTTAGCATGAGTCAAATAAAAGATGCACAGTAGCGGTAATAAGAGGAAAGTCAATGAATGCATTCTTAAACCACACAGTATTTTAAATCCCAACAACTATTTTATTTATTTTACTTTTAAATAGGGCCAGATTTCCCATACAAATATTTCTATTCTAAACATAGTGGAAACTCAAACATTGGGAGATTAATATTCATCACAATGTTTTTCATTTCTTCATTTTTACCTAATTTTCTATTGTACTGGTATTATAATAGTTACATTTAAATTATAAAATCTGCAGCTTTTGGTATTAGTGTAAAAACATGGCATATTAAATCGTGTATTAAGCATATTGGAATTAAATTGATTTATTTTTCGCCTGTTGGAGGTGGCTATACTTTACAATTTAAATATATATTGCATTTTCTAGAACTTCAATTGCTTTTCAGATAAATGAATCTATATATTTTTGAGTTATTATTTGAGGAAAAATATCTATATTTTGCAATAAAATAAACAAAGGTGTTGAAAAGTTAAAAACACCATCCAAATCTGCTGAAGAATGTCTACATATGAACCAATTGTCCAAATTCTAAAAAGTGAAATTTTGCAAATGGCTGTGAAACATATTCATGTTATTTAATAAAGAAATAAATAAACTGGTTGGTAAACTGCATCAAGGTGCAGAAATTTCCAGCCAAATTATTAGGTACCATGTATATAATTATGTCTGTAACAACCCACGTGACTGTCTGTGGTTGTTCTTCAATCATCTGGAGATAAAGAAGTTCAAAAACATTCATAAGATCTTCTGTTTCCATTGTTCCTTCCATTGCCACCCTTCCTTCCTTCCCCTTCCGATGTGCAGATTTCAGAATCCAAGGAAGTTGGAGTAGTGAGGGGGAAAGAGGGATGCTTGGAGGCATCAGAAGCAGTGTGCCTGACAGCAGAGGAAGCCAGTCAGTGGAGGTGGAGCAAAGAAGGGGCGAGCAGAGAAGACGTTAAGAATGGGTGGGAGATTAAGTCAAACATGTCAGTTGAGGAAATAAGTAAACATATTGAGGATGATGAGAACCAGATTTCTCACTGCTGAAAAGGATTCAGAAACACAGTGATGGGTAGTGTGCTACATGTAGATGCGTGTGTGTATATATATACATGTGTGTTTGTGTGTATATATCAATATAAGCATAGACATTTATTCACTTATAAATTTATTCATTCATTTATTCATATATAAATTCATATATATGTATTCAAATATATAGAAATATGTGTATGCAAATTATGTACATATCTGGGCAAAGTGAATGTTGGAGTTCTTTGTACTGTTCTTAAAATTTTCTACTTTTATCTAGATTTGAAGCTAATTCAAAATAAAAAAGTACTTTCCAAAAACAAACAAACTCCTTCAGAAAAGATTGTTTTTCATAGACCTCCAAAAAGTAAGTCCTTTTAAGAGAAACTTGTTGATATAAGCCAAGAATTCCTAAAATAAAATAATATAAAGTGGCCAATATTAATTTTCAAAAAATTTTATTCAACAAGCAATTCCTGAATCTCCATCCTAAGTCAAGTCTAGGACTAGCTTAGAAAACACTTTTTGGATAAAATAATGACAGTTTTCTAGCAAAATTTTTCAAACATAACTTAAAATATTTTGAGAGTTTGGAAACAATACTATCTGATTCCTAAAGAACTTTCCTCTTGCCATGTCTACTCTTAGTATTGAATAAGAATACCTAAGTTTGTCTCCAAAGATCTTGAGGTGAGGACACATAATTCCACAGCATTGCAAGGGTGTACTTGTAAAAATCATCTTTAAGACTTTTAAACTTTGGTACCTACAATTCTCTTACACTGCCTTGCACAAAAGACAATGTGAATAGAAAAAAATGCTTATCCCAAGAACTACATACAAAGTACACAAGCAAGAAATATTTTTGATTGATTGGTTAAAATCATTTAGTAAGGGGCCCGCCCGGTAGTGCAGTGGTTTACGTCATGCTTTGGCAGCCCAGGGTTCGCAGGTTGGGATCCTGGGCGCCCGTCGACACACTGCTTGTCAGCCATGTCGTGGCGACGTCCCATATAAAGGAAGATGTGCACAGATGTTAGCCCAGGGCCAGTCTGCCTCAGCAAAAAATAGGAGGATTGTCCACGGATTTTAGCTCAGGGCTAGTATTCCTCAAAAAAAAAAAAAACATTTAGTAAACTTGCCCCATTCAGATATAGCCAATTTGCTGAAATTGACCAAATTTAGCAACAATATAACATCCATTCATGGAATAATCAATCCTCTAAGGTTATTCTTTTATAATACAGTTGGCCCTCTGGACCGCAGGTTCCACATTGCAGATTCAACCAACCACCAGTGGAAAGGCCTATGATGGTTACATCTGTACTAAACACGTGCAGACTTTTTTTTCTTGTCATTATTCCCTAAGCAATACAGTATAACAACAATTCACATAGCATTTACATTGTATTAGATATTATAAGTAATTTGGAGATGATTTAAAGTATATGGGAGGATGTGTGTAGGTTATATGCAAATGTTACTCCATTTTGTATAAGAAACCTGAGCATCTGAGGATTTTGGTATCCACAGGGAGTCCTGTAACCAACCCCCAGCAGGAATACCAAAGGATGACAAGATTTGGAGATTTAACCAAACTAGAATCTTGTTATTTGATAATAATAGACGTTGTCACTTATTAAAGGTCTATAATATTTGTAGGCACTTTAGTTATATTATTTAATACAATATTCATAATAATCTTAGAGAATGGAGAGGAAAGTAAATTGATATTTTGTGAATAACTACTAAGTCAAGCAATATTCCAGACACTTTAAATATGTTATTTCATTTAATACTCGTGTGAATATGTTTGAGAGATAAGGAAATTGAATCTGAAAGTCACATCACTAGTAAATGTCAGTGTGAGGAATTGAACTGATATATGATTTTAAAATTCATACTCATGTCAGGGCTGGCCCCGTGGCCAAGTGGTTAAAGCTCCATGTGCTCTGCTTCGGTGGCCCAGGTTCACAGGTGTGGATCCTGAATGCAAACCTACACCACTCGTCAGCCACGCTCTGGCGGCAACCCACGTACAAAATAGAGGAAAGATTGGCACAGATGTTAGCTCAGGGTTAATCTTCCACGAGAAAAAAAAAAAAGAAGATTGGCAACAAATGTTAGTTCAGGGCAAATCTTCCTCAGAAAAAAAAAATTCATTCTTATTTAATCATAATATGTTAAGTGTAACAATATAATATGCATTAATTAATTAAATGAAACAGATCAATCTTTTCAGTCAGAAAGTGATGTCCATTCAGTCTAAAATATGTATTAAGTACCTACTGATTTCAAAACAATTTTCAAGTTGTTGTGGGAAGTTTACAAATATTTAATTTGTGGTGCCTAGTCTTTTACTTACAAAATTATTAGGGAGATAAGACAGAAAATATGAATATATTTAATATAGAAATTTTAAGTGCTTAAGAGTGAAGACAGCAAATTTTCTAGAATTTAAATGCAGGGTATAGTTTTCTTGTGGAGAAAAGGGAGTTTGATCTGGGCTCATGGTTAACCCGACTCTGTTTCTTTCTCCGTACCACTTAGTTTAGAACAAATTTCAAAGTTCTAGAAACACTGGGAAAGTTTCTTACAGTCTAGTAATCCAAAAGTCTCCGTTAAGACTTCTCCTCTTTAAAGGAGCGATTGTAGTTAAATTTTGAGACAACATTTTCGCATTGATTAACAAAGTCACTAGTTTAAAGTACATAATCATCATATGTTTGACTCTCTAGTTATTTCAGTCATCCATTATTCCTGGAGCTTTTTTACTCTTACTTCTTTTCAGGTGTTCAGCTCTTTCATTAATGTGAGACATATTTAAACCTGTAGGATACAAATTGTTACTGATTGTAATTTACAATGGGCTGTTGACATTGAGCAACAGATTCTGAGACTCAGATTTACATGCAGGACATTTTGCAGTTGTGTCTCAAGAATATCCTTGGGTGAAGCAGGATTGGGCAGAGGGAGAAGATGAACTGTAATGCAGTCTCAATAAAGGTCTCACCCTAATCCCATAGAGATCTCTGAAGCTGGCGTGGCCTTCAGAACTAACCTGAGAGTTACGATTCTCTTCATGGCTAGTGTAATGAGTGTCTTAATCCTGAAGGAGAGATCAGAGTATCTCACCACAGCATCCACTACAGTTGTGAATGGTTTTAATCTAATATATGAATTTCTGAGCAACATTTGAAATTTAATTTTGTTAATCTTTAATAAATACTATATTTGCTCAGTACTGTGACTTTTTTGACATATTGATGTTTCTAGGATTAGGGGATATCTTATAATCAATGTGCACCTTCAGTTTCTTTTTGTGAAAAAAATTTAAAACAAGTATTACACTTTACAAGAAGTTCCATTACAAAATGGAGAAAATAGAGTATGCATCAAATGGTGAAAGTTTAGGTAATGCCTCACACCCATAGGAATATATCTAGCTTTAAGAGTCCCTTTCTGATGCCTTCAAAGCAGATCAGGTATGTGACTGACATTCTACCTATGTCTCCATGGAGACAACTCTTACTAGGGCTTTGCTTTGTGGTCTTTCTGTAAATCCCAGGGAACTGATCTTTAGTCATGCTGATTCGAATCCTATCAGGCTGACCTGGAATCACCATTTATTTTATGTTGAATATATATTTTGTAGACCATTACCTTCCACAAGTCTTTCCATAGCCCTCCATGTCTCCATTTATCTTCTCACTGCACATGTTTTATCATTTTTGCTTTACTCCTATTACCAAACACAATCAGGTGTTTTTTGGAATTTCCCAGGCACATCACTGTTCTGAGAGGTCATTTCTTTAATTAAGAGGAACGTCTTGAAACAGATAGTAGGGTTAATAAGTTTCAACAAAATTCATAAGAGAATCTCCATAAAATCATGTTGATGGGCCAATGAAGGCTCCTAGATGCCAAAGAATGGGAAGCTGCACTTGCCAACTATTTGCACAAGAGTGTTCTTTAGTGAAAGCTGCAATATATTCTTCACGTGGAATCAGATTAAAACAGTGTAGCACATCTGGAATCAGCATATGCTGTCTTTAATTTAATTTTCTAACCTTTCAGACAACCTATTTCTAGGATCCCACTTTTTTTTTTTCCTTTATAAACCAACCTCTAGGGAACACAAGACACTATGATTCCTATACCCCCCTCTCCAACTAAATGCTGTTAGATGCTTACACAAGGAGTAGCAGTAGCCTGAAGACTCCAGTGAAGGGTTAACTCCATCTCTATAATCTGTAAAAGACAATCTTTGCTTCTTTTCACAGAAAGCAATGACTAAATTTATTACCAAAAATACTAATAGCATAATAGTTCACATTCTCTTTCAAGTTCTGGTTTTAAATAATCATACATTTTCAACATTGGTACCCAAAACAAACATCACTAGTATACATTTTTTAAAATATGTTTCTAGGTGTTTATGTATCCTTCACTATAGATCAAAAGGTTTGGGGGGTTTTGCCTATGTTGAAAAATAAAACAGTTGAGATCACATGTGGTTGATCTGATTCTTCTCACTATGCTGAGGTCTATGGGGAATGAAGGAGTCGATGCAAGACATAAATGATTGATTTAAGGTGACTGAGTAAAGATCTGCGTATGCCTTTAAGAGGATTCACATTAGGAGAAACTTTCAGCTCTAGGGTTCACATCTGAATGTAAGTATTCAGTATGTCACAATAAGTTACAGTTGATCTGAACGTTTTATCAGTCCAGTGGCTCACCATATAACCTCAAATGCTGAAAAGCACCTAAACAACAGAGTGAGCTCTGAGACTCAGAGAAATGGCGAGAAAAGTAATTTCTGGCGAGAGAGAAAAATTGAAGTTAAAAAAAAAGTCCATGAAATATTTATGGGTTTTGCACATATCATTCTAATAAGAATGCAAATATTGTGAATGCTTTGTACTCATACAGTACTGACATTTACCAAATAGAATTCTGTTAGTTGACCTCCTTCTGTAAACATTGACATTGCACTCACATTTATAATAGATTTCTGTCTGTTTTACTGCAGTTGAATGTTTCCACCGGGAATGTTATTAGTTATTATGGATGAAAATGCACCTGCACCAGCTGTGCGGTTAAACATAAAGAAGGCACCAGCCAAGATCCCGGAGTCTCTCAACAGACCTTTGCTGCATAACTGCCATGGATCCAACATCCATCCTGAAACAGCAGGGAAGAAAACTTCTTCCAACACTTCATTTCCATAGAAATGAGGATCCGACTTCTACTCTTGCTTTCCCTCATAGCAGTATCTACTGTTCCTTTCCTTGCATCCTAATCTTTATCATTTATCCATTAGCTGTAGACAGTCTCATGTTGCATTAGCAAAAACTATTGGAAAAAGAGAAAGAAGTCAGTTGAGTCATGGGAACAGAAAAATGTTAAGAAAAAGATCAATACAAGCAAGTTTATTTAAAAGCACAAAGAGAATGGGGAAAGCTACAGCTCATATTTTCTATTTTTTCAAACTATTGAATCATTAACAAAAATTGCATTACTGAGATGCTCTCTGAGATCAGAAATATTTTCTGAATAAATTTCCAATTTAGGTTAAGCTCTTTAGTAGTTATATCTTTATAATTCTGTGGATGGTGGTGATACGGACAGGAGTCAGGTCAAGTTAGAGTAAAATGCTAAGAGTAGTTTATGCAGCAGCTCAAGCTGAGGGAACTAGGAAAATGCTAACCCAAAATATGAACTAGAATGCATCTTTCAAAGATATTGTCTCTCTGCATCAATAAGGATGTTTATAGACACTAACAGATTTTTATTTTTACTATAAACTGGCCTGACTCTTTTTAAATAAAATAATTCAAAGTGGTTCTTTCTTTTTTTTGTTATTATGCATCCAGTAGTCAATTTTATTGTACTTGTTTATTTTTGAGTTAGTTTCTCAATTTCATATGGTAGGCCCAATCTTGACTTTGTTGACTCTGCTGTGGGTCCGATAATCACTAAATAATGTTGTGGTTATTATTTGTTAGAGGAGGTCCTTGAGAAGACATGACCACTGGTTGACACATGAGCTCAACCCTGACAATCAGAGACTCCTCACTCCCTCTCTTGTCCTTGGAATGTGCATTCTTCTTGCCTTCCCTGCACTAGAAGCTGCCTCAAGGATGAAGCCTTGAGATAGCAACGTGTTGTTGAGACCATCTGGTTGGTATATGTGACTGAACCCAGTGAAGGCCTCTATATAAACTTTTAAGATTCTGGTGGACAGGTGTAGAGATCTACTCATCTTGAGGCTGTCCAAGACAAGCCTCATATGCAAGCTCCCTTGCTGATTAAAATTGCCACCGACAAGTGGTCTGCTTCTTTCTGCCATCTCCCCTTGCCCTCCAAGTATGAGGGCCAGTTTCAGATTTCACTCAGGAATTCCCAAGTTTACAAACCAACGTTATTTCTGCTCATGAAATTATAGTTTTTGTCATTTGATTTTATCTGTATTGTCTCCAAAAAATATGTTCATGACTACTTGAAAATCAGTGGCAATAACTACATAGATGTTAGTTTTTTGTTTGTTTGTGTTTTTGTTTTTTTTGCAGAGGAAGATTCATCTTGACCGAACATCTGTTGCGAATCTTCCTCTATTTTACGTGTGTCGCCACCACAGCATGGCCGTCATCGAGTGGTGTAGGTCCGGGCCTGGGAACTGAACCCAGGCCACTGAAGCAGAGCATGCCAAACTTAACCACTAGGCCATGGGGCCAGCCCCCATAGATGTTAGTTTCAGGTCAAAAGGTTAATTAGTTATGATTATTTGTTCAATAGTCCTTTATCCAGCTAATATGCTTTAAACACTAAGGTTAAGGATCATGTTAGGCACTGCTCCTGCTCCTAAGAAATTTCAAATAGAGTAGGGATGACAGATATTGTTTGTCAGCTGAAGGCCTGTGATTGGAGAGAATGAAATTTCATTAGAGGAAACAGCATGTGCAAAGGCCCAAGTATAGTTTGTAGCTGGAAAAGCATATAATAGTGACCAGATAATAAAAATATTTTATTTTCATCCTTACAACAGAGTTTTCCATACTACGTCATAAACCTCATACTTGGAATTCTGAAGAGTTTTGAAAAATATATGGTGCTGTAAAAGATGTGAAAGGCAATTATTCTAAATCAGAAGAGTATTGTGTGTGCATGCTCACATATGAATATGTGTGTTTTAGCAGATGGCGTTTTTAAAACAATTCAAACAAACAAAACCTAGTAACTTATTTTCCTAAAATTGTCTCAGAAGCCTTGTTGTCATCGCAAAAGCAAAATCGAGAGAGAGTGGTTCCTCTCTCTTCCAGACATTTTCAGCACTAGAAACTCCCATGGCCTGTAGTGTTTCTGCTTCTCCTAGTCAATGCTTGTATTTAAAAGAAGAATCATGTTACCATAAAAAGAGCACTTGCTCTGGTGTCAAGTAAGGATGGGTCACATTATGTCCAGGCACTAATTAATTGTGTAACTCCAGTCAAATTTAATTAAAACTCTTAACTTCAATTTTTTTTCATCTGTAAAAGGAGAATGATACTACCATACATAGTTGTAAGAATTAAAGATGTGGTAAACTGTTTTTCAAACACAGGAATGCATGAATTCTTATTATCATGATACTTTTTTGCCTTGATTTCAACTCAGTAAAATAATTTTTAACGAAGATGTGGACAATCTAATATAATTTTCATAGGGATGTAGACTCCATTTGGATTGGCCCTATGCATCATATTTCTCTTTGTTTTCTGCTTCACATTACTTTATAAAGTAATTGAATTATGAAACTGCAGTATTATTATTTATTAGACTGGTATATAAAAAATAAAATTGAGATATAAAAATGAAAATAGTAAAAACAAAAGATAAAAACTAGGTATAATATTTCTGTGACTCAACAAATACAAAACCTAAATAAATTTTGATCAAATATAGAAAGAAAATTTAGAGCAAAAGAGAGAAAAAATAGTTTAACTATCTTCAGCAATTAATTTCTTCATCAAATATTAAGCAAATGACAAAGCAATTCTCTAGATTAGATTCTTGTAAGAGAAAATGTGAAGAATGAGTAAGAAATTAAGATTATGACAGCTTTTGACAGAGGTGGAACTTCATATATTCTGGATATGTAACAAGAATTAAGTGTATGAACATAATTCAACATAATGTAGTTGCAATTAAAATTCTGCCAAATATTTATGGTCTTGGGAAAAGCAACTGATCACTGACTAAGAATTAAATTATTCTTCAATCGCTTTCTATGTGGCACAACAGTTGCTGCACTCACTTTATTAATCAATGCATTCCCATGTCAAAGTACCATTCTTATTACCTAGAAATTACTTTGGATGGTCAGTAGTTCCATGCTGCTCAGAGCAGCAGAGGCAAAACATTAGTAGAAAATAATGATATCAAATCTAGATGGCCAAGATAATAAATATCTTATATGGTATGTTTAGTTATCTTAAAAAAATGTCTGATATTAACTAAACAATTAATGCAATCAACAGCAGAATTGGATCCCTGAATCACAAAGAAAAAATTTCCAATGGTCCAAAAAATTAATTTAAATAGAATGAAAACTTTGTACCAATCTTCTTTTTTATTCATTATTCATAGTGGTTACTGTTTTCATAAAGGCTAGACCAGATATTAGGAAGGCCTGTTCATAGGGACAAATCAGATCACATTTCCACAAACTGTAGTGGACTTTCCTATTCTGTATCTCAAGAATATTGTGTCTCCAACTATTTCTATGACTGGGTGTTCTTTCAGAAGGATTGGCATTGCAATTACAATGAAATTATAAATAGACCTATTTTTGTGGGTTTTTTTTATGTGTGTGTGAGGAAGACTAGCCCTGAGCTAACATCCGTTGCCAATCCTCCTCTTTTATTTTTTTTGCTGAGGAAGACCAGCCCTGGGCTAACATCTGTGCCCGTCTTCCTCTGCTTTATATGGGACGCTGCCATAGCATGGCTTGACAAGCGGTGCATCTGTCCATGCCCGGGATCCAAACCTGCGAACCCCGGGCCGCCTAAGCAAAGCGTGCACACTTAACAGCTATGCCACTGGCCCGGCCCCTAAATAGATCTATTTTGTATCAAAAACTAATAGTCCACTAAATTAGAAAAAAAAAAAAGTTTTTTTGTAGCATTAATTTTCAGATTACCTTATCTGTGAAAATACCTTTTGCTGGCCCATTTGCCATACAAGAACAACAACAATAAGAGCAACAATATGATAGCTGGCTTGTTTGGAGCACTTACTCTGTGCCGAACATGGTACAGAGCATTATAAAATGTCAAATTTTACTTAATGCTCATAACACCCTTGAAGTAGGTATAATTATTACATATGTATAGTAAATGAGAGAAATGAAGTTTGGAGAAGCAATTTATTCTAGGTTACAATCATTGGGTGATGGAGTCAGAATTCAAACTCGCATCTGTATTGAATAAAGAACACAGGATTTAGTTCAGGAGAAAAGAAATGTATAGAAAGTTCCAGTGTTCTATAGATTGATTTTTCCATTCATTAAATGATATATTTTATAACAAAACTGAAACTACACAATACATTAAAGTCAATTTACCTAGTTTAAGGCAGAAGATAAAATGAAGTTGAATCTGAACAACGTTCTAAAACATGGATTCTACATCTGTCCTTTGCACTACATAACTCGAGGGAGCATCATTTTGAAATATTCAAGACTCTGTTTTCCCATTTATGAAATAAGAGGATTAGAGTAGCTGATATTTAAGGTCCTCCTAGATCTAAGACTCTATGTCTTATTATTTTCTCAGAATTGTCAAAGAAAGAACCACAAATATGGCCATGAAACAGGGGTTGGGTGAGCTAGCTGGTCTTTGAAACCCATGTAATGGGAGTGATTGGAGGATTTTCTCTAAATAATAAGGCCATTATTAATATCTGTTAATTACTATTATTAAAAGATCACTCTGACTGGAGAGTAAAAATGGCTGAGGTAGAATTGGCGACACTTGATTTTGAATGAGATAGAGAAGGAGAGAAGAGAAGTGCCCAGGCTGGAACAGTTGGGTGAATTGAAGTAACGTTTGAAATGGTGAACATTGAAGGCGGGTGGTAACTTTGGGAAGGACAAACTTGAGTTTTGTTTTGGACATGTGCTATGAGATGAGATACGTTAGGTAGTGGATTAGGTGCTTGATTTGAATTATGCAATATATTGAGATAATGAATAAGAATATTTTTAAGGCTTTAAAATATATTGCCAATTACTCTTTAAAGAATTTGTACAATTTATGATGCTCACTGGCATTGTATGAGAGTGCCTATTTTTCCACACCATTGCAAGGTGCTAATATTTAACATACACAAATATCTTTGCCAATTTTACAGGCTAAAATGAGGTATCACCTTTCAAGGAAGAAGCATAATAGAAGATTGCTTTAGAAAGCTAATCAGTGGTGTAAATTTTATCTGAAGATGTCATATCTGGCTATAAAAGAGTGAAATAATTAGTAGAAATTACAAATTGTGAGGCTAGCAAATGTTTGGGTTGTAAGACATAGAAGCCTCAATCTTAGATTTGATGAATTTTGAGGTGATTATGAAATTAAAATTACCCCTCAGAGCAAGTATTGGTGACTTGATGCATTAGTTATCAATTGCTGCATTAGTTATTAATTGCTACATAACAAATTGCCATAGGCTCAGAGGCGTAAAATAACACACATTTGTTATCTCACAATATCCATAAGTCAGGCATCTGAGCATGGCTTGACTGGATCCTAAGCTCAGGGTCTTACAAGACTGCAATCAAGAGTCAGCCAGCCTGTTTTCTTTCTGGAACTCAGCTTCCTCTTTCAAGCCCACATAGTTGTTGGTAGAATTCAATTTCTTATAGTTGAAGGACTGAGGTCCCCAATTTTTTTTGCTGTAAGCCAGGGTTGCACTCAGCTCCAAGGAGCTACCTTCAGTTCTTTGCTATGTGGCCTCTCACAATATGCAGCTTACTCCTCAAGGCCAGTAGGAGAATCATCCTTGTCTGCTAAAACAGAGTGTTATATGATGTAACCTAATCTAGAGAGAGATTGCTCCATCATGTTCCCATACTCTATTGGTTAGAAGCATGTACACATTTGCCCACACTTAAGAGGAGGAAACTCTACAAAGGCATGCTTCATTAGTGTCACCCTAGGGTATATTCATCACATCGAGACTTCAAGTCACCGAAATATATTGTTCTTGCAGTGAAAATGGAATCACTCTATATTTTGCTTAGGGTGTATGGCTACAAGTATCAGAGTTCCTTTCTAAAAATAAATTAAAATTAGGGGGTTATTATCTCACAACGTAAGAAGAATAATGGTTGAGCAATTTCAACATCGATTTTGTGGCTTAATGAAGTAGCTAATGACGGTGGTGGGATCATCTCTCGCCTATGCCATCCACAGCTTGCGTGCTGTCTCTCTCCTCATGGTCACAAACTGGGCTCAAACAGTTCCAGGCATCATGTACAGACATCAAGCATTCTGTACTTCATTCACTTTTAATAAGGGGGAAAATTTCTCAGACTTCTTAGATTCCGTTGGCTAGGACTGAATTATAAATAGCCCTAGCAGAAAGGGTATCTGGAAAGCATGGGGCATATTCAGATTCTAGAGTTTTGGAAAAAAGTCTTCCAGTGAAGATGGAGCATGAGAGCATGGCTGTTGGGTGTACCAACAGACATTGTCTACTGTATTTTTTAAAAGTTATTTTTTAATAAAAAATAATACCTTTTATCCAAAGCCTACATGTAGATTTATTTAGTATACCCAGGACTTGTAGAACAAACTATGCTCTTCCTAAAAGACTCAAATTTTCATCCTATCAATAAGAAGCATCTGTTTTATTTCAGTTTCAGCTTTGACTCTTGCTGAGAAATCTGTTTCTAATATTTTACACAATGGTTCTTCTGAGAGAAAGGAAATACCAGTGAGATATTTCCCGCCCTTCTCACCCACAAACTCTCTTGAAAAAAACTGCTATCCTCAAGACTTCAAAGAGCCTCACAATTAGAAACCCTGATAAGCAACTGTGTTTTAGATCTCCTTTCAATATGTTCCATACAATGTGTCCATTTCAGTTTCCCACCTAAGGAAAGCTTTGCATTCAAGATGACAGCATGCGCTTGGTTAAAATGATGCCTTGGCTCAGGTCAAACGGAACTCCCCCCTATTATTCCTACTTAAAAAAAAAATGTCATTTGAAATCCCAAGATAAGGCAACAAATTGGCCATAATTCAACAATGTCTGTGGTCTTACATGACATTTGGCACATTTGAAATCCTCAAACAAAATTGGAGTTTCAAATTGCTTGACTATCTTCCTGCATCATGAAAATTGCTTCAAAAGACTTTCAGGCACTAATACATTTAGGATCCAATTACAGGCTTTCTGTAAACAAGTAATTTCCCTAAGTAGCTAATAAAGTTTTGTGTCTTCATTCATTGTACTATTGTTGATAGATGGCAAAGAAAATACAAGTATGTCAGAGGATTTTTTTTTTCTGGCAACTGAATGTTTCAGAAATTCTATTCTTTCTTTTGTAGTATGGCTTGCAAACTACTACTGCTTGTTTTCATTGACAAAAAAAGAAATAGTTTCCCAGATGTGACAAGAAAAACCAAAAATATTTACAAAACAGGATTTAGATAACTAAATAATTGAAATAACACACAATTTAAAATAATAACAGTTGACAAGTAGTAGAAATGTTACCCAAAGCTAACACATGTTTTATCTTAGATGTAAAGTGGAGGAAATATATTTTCATTCATCAAAAAATACTTTTATTTCACTTACTATTTACTCCAGCCTTCTCAGAAAGTGATGCTCTTGCTTTTGTTGTAGTCATTGTTATTTTAATCTAAAATGACTCTGGATGTTTCCAGAAGACAAGTGTTATGGAAAAAAATCACTGCTGAATTTCAAATTAATTTACTTGAAGTCCCTATTTAGTTAGATAATAACCTGAAAATACTATTAAATGTGAAGTTGAATTCATGTAACAAGATAAATTCTTATACACACTTTATTTTTGGATGTGTTAAGTTATAGCAAACTCTTTCAGTGTCTAGAACAATTGCGATATCTTCCATGTTGCTGCTTGGATCATTTCAGCTAAGGTTAGATTCTCATTCATCTCAAGAACCAAGAGTAGTTTATCTATGTTCCTCTACTGACACCATTTTTTACATTGCATTATATTTACATTCCTGTCCTATCTATCCAGTTGAGGATAACATATAAACCTCTCTATCTCCTAAAGCTTCTGTCAAATAATTAATGTTAAATGATGTGTGATGACTACATGGATGATTAAGTGATATGTTGAATAAGTTGTAAATACTTGTCTATGGGTGACACTTTCCTAATACCAAAGACAGTTTATAGTTATAATGATGGACTTCAACTATTAGGATAGTTACTGAATACATCTTCTGCTAATATCCATGCTTCTGGAAAAATATTTGACATAAATTAAGTGTATAAAGATTTACAAAATAGATATACATGATCTAACAGCTAGATTATTACTCTACATCTTCAGTTATACTAGTTATATCGGTTTCTGAGAATGAATGTGGGTCAAGATGAAAGGAATGATGCTATTTTAACTAAAAATGGATGCCTATTACATGTCAGAAATCCTCTATATATTATCTCAATTATCAGCAAAATAACAGCAGTTAGGTGTTATTTTTGTCTTCATCATACTGTTGATGAAACCTGCCCAAGGGCACACATCCAGTTAGCAATAAAAGAGGGATTCCAAGGCAAGCAGCTTGATATCAGATATCATATGCTAAACTACAATTTGATATGGAAATTTTATAGAATGGTAACCGAAATTGGGGTGGGAAGAAAGAAATTTAGAGCAGCAATGAAATGTCTTCAAATAATTCTTCGAATCCAAGGATTATAGGAAATCCAGTTCTAGGATGTCAGTTGAGGTCCCAAGTAAACTTAGAAGCAGAGAGGAGGCTTAATTAGAACCTCTGATTCAGGTTGTTTTCCTAAAATAAGATAAGAGAAACAGGGTAGACATTTTTAGGATTGTATAAGGGCCAAATAGGTAATAAGCTATCTATCTCTTTCAAGTTCTGAACTGGACAGGGAAATATTTTGATTAAAATGTCAGCTTTACTACTATAAATAGTTGAGTGGAGGTGGTGGCTTTTGATCTGTGAACAAAGTCCTTGCTAATACCGCTCTGGAAATAGCCTTACTGCCATCCTCTCTGCCCACCCCTTCACTGGCTCAGTAGGACACCACAGGTCCTGCATGGAAAGTCTCAGCCAATCACTTCAGCTTATCTCAGAGCAAAGAGCAAACCAGACTGCACTCCGTCTGCAGGCAGCCAGATACAAAAAGGGAGGATGGGCAGGCTGTATCAGTGTGCTCAAGTCCTTCTCCCTAATTCACCAGACGAGTCACTCCACCCTTGAGGAAGAGTGAGTAGCAGAGAGAAGGTGGGGTTGTTTATCCGGGTGCATTTCCTGAAGATGGTAACATGAAGTCAGGGATACAGAGGGTTCTCCTCAAAGGTTAAACCTCTGGAAATAGAATTGGCTGGGGGTAGGGGACACCAAACCGACTGCAGCAGGCTAACAGGGATCTGGATAACATCATCCCGGTTATTCCAAAGATCAGAGTAGAAGCTGATAGGGTCAAAGGGCTATTCAGAATAGTTAAATTAGGAAGAGGATGCGTAAGACTTGGATATGAAAGAAACTAAGGAAACGACTCCCAAGCAGATGGAAAATATGAAAAATAACATTTGATAAAGTTGTAAATAATCTCAATGAAAAAAGAAAATGGAATTATAGGTTTGCCTTGCCTTGCTTAGAAAATTTGATATTTTAAACTTTGTCATCCAGTTGGTCTTACTATGTTATCAACAGATTACACAGGAGACTTTCTAATGAGATGAGTTTTATTTTTAATTACAAAAGTAATTGATAATCATTGTAAAAATAATTAGAATGGCAAAAGGAAAAAAGTTAACTCTTTTTGAGTGCTTATGTTATACAAAGTTCTTCTCAGTGCTTCACATATATTAACTATTTTAATCATTAGAATAACTAAGGCAGGCAGGCACCACTACTGTTACAAATTTTAATGGAGAAAATGAGCCACAGGGATTCACACATCTTGTAATTTGTGAAGCCAGGATTTTGAAGTCAGGGACCCTAGCTTTCAACATCTAATAAAAGCTCTCCAAAGCTAATATCATCATAAATTCCACGACCTAGATATAACAGTGTTAAGAGTTTGTTGTGATTCCTTGCAAAACTTTTTCCAGTATAAACATATACATTCACATATATGCAGATTTTTTAAACAAGAAATTCAATTATATTACAATATTGTTTTATAATTTTTCATACTTAAATTGTATAGTCAATATTCTTCCATGTTATTATAGATATGAGTTATCATTTTAAGAACAAATTTTGAATTTATCTTAATTATTTAACCAAGCCTTATTGGACATTTAGTATGTTTTCCATATTTTACACTCATTCAAAAAACAAAAATTAACAACACGTACATTTTTTGAATTTACAAGAAGTAGACAATAAGATTATCTGTTACCCCACACTTATTTCATTACTGGTATATTAGAATTTTTAAACAACAAACATCTCATTTTAATTGGCACTTTTATTTATAACGCAGTTTAACGCTATATCTTCATTGCTCTATTTTCTAGTGAAATATTTAATAAAATATTTGACTCTTTTTTACAATGTGATATAAATATTTTTGATTGATATTTAAGAGCTATTTATATAATACAAATATTTTTAAAGATGTAATATACAGATCAAATAATATTCCCAATTCATGAATGCCATTTCAAAATAGTTTGTTTTGCTATTTCAATGATTAAAAAGCATTGTAGGAAAAGATAGTCATGATTTATTTCTGGTTTGTATGACACCTTAGGATAAATACTGCAGAGCTGCTTTCCAGAGAAGGCCATTCACATAGTAGTCAGAGAAGGGGACCAATCACTTAATATTCTACGTCAGAGACTTCATGAAGTTGAACACCACCATGACCCTGTTTAGAAAGGGCTTTTCTATGTCCAAGATTATTTAATTATCTACAAACTTTTTCTCCTGGTATTTGTATGGTTTAATTTTTTTCACAGTTAAATTTTTAATATACGTAGAATATATTTTTATCTGAAATATGGGATTTATTCTGATACTGTAAATAGGCATTTAAGATCTTTCCTCAAAAAGTGAGTTTTCCCATTATATTTTTTAATAATCCATTCTTTTATCTTTGATGGGAAATGGTAACAATTCTTATAATTAAAATTTGACATCTATTAAGTAGCATTAGGTATGTTTAGGTCCATTTATCCCATTCATCAGTCATTTATCTTTGCAGAAGTATCACACTGTTCTGATTATAGAGACTTTCTAATATGCATCTTTATCTAATAAGATAATACACCCCTTTCCCCATCTCTTCCCATCCAGACATGCTTCTAAAAAGAAAAATATAAAATCTTCTTTAGATTTCTCCAAAATTTATCTGCAGAAATAAGATAGAATCCTTTGGTTAAAGTGCAAAGTAGGTGGTTTTGTGTTCAATTTGTGGTTGATCAATCACTCATTTAGTAAGTAGCTATCGATTACCTTCTCTTTTCCAGGAACTAAACAATGGTCTGAGGATATACTAGCAGACCATTAGTTATGGGCTGTGCTTCTATGGAGTCTCCAGGCTATTACAAAAAGGCATACCTTAAACAAATCGTAACAACTATGATGTGTTCAAAATGAAATATGTGGAATATTGTCCCACATAAGACAGGAGTAATAATCTTCAGAGTCAGGGCAAACTTCCATGAGGAAGTGATATTTAAGCTCTCACATATGATATCAGTACACCTTACTTAGGAAAGGTAGTAGAAGAAGCCAATCTGGTAAAAACATATCTTTACTTGTATATTTGCTTATTTTCTATCTTCTCAAATTAGAATGTAAACTCTACAAGGGCAGTGTCTGTTTTGTACATCCATGTATGCCTGGCACAGAAGGAAGAAGAAGAGGAAAGGGAGGAGGAGAAGGGAAATGTCATGCTTAAAAGACCAAAGGCAAATAAGAACATTTTTTTATAGAATTTAAATAAGCCTATTGTGTCTAGTGCACAAGAGGCAACAAGAGAGGCAGATTATGAAGGATTTAAAGGCTACTTTAAAGAATAATTTTAATTCTAATAACACTGAAAAAACATTGACAGGTATTAAAAAGGGAAGTGATATTCAGGGATTTTTCTCTTTAAAAGATCATTCTGGCTGCAGTCCTGAGTATGGGTTTGATGGACAGGAAGAGACAATATGAGAATTACTGACTTGTATTAGAACAGTAGCAGTGGTGATACAAGACATGGACAGAATAAGAATTCATGCAAGCAGTAGAAAGGCAGGATTTCATTCCAAGTTTTATGGCTTGAGAAACTGGGGGTAAATTGAGAAGTGAAGAAGTTGACAAGTAAACTGTCAGACATATAAGTTTGGAGTACTCATGACATATCTAGGTAGAGATACCAAGGAAGCAGTTAAACTTGAATCTGCTTATATTTAAATTAAGGATATCTTTGATAGCATATTAAGCAACTCTATGATTGTTCTTCAGTTGTTAAATTTTTTTTTTTTTTTTTTTTGTGGGGAAGACCAGCCCTGAGCTAACATCTGTTGCCAATCCTCCCCTTTTTGCTGGGGAAGACTGGCCCTGGGCTAACATTCGTGCCCATCTTCCTCCACTTTATATGGGATGCCGCCACGGCATGGCTGACAAGCAGTGCGTCGGCAGGCGCCCGGGATCCGAACTCGCGAACCCTGGGCTGCCAAGCGCGGACTAAACCGCTGCGCCACCAGGCGGCCCCTACTTGTTAAATATTTTTATTGGTGGCTTAAAACATGATTTAAGATAAGCTTACTAAATTTTCAGGTGACAAAATCTCAGGCCAGTTAATTAGATATAAATGAAAATAGTGATAGTATATTTTGTATGATTGCTGTGAATATTAAAAGAGATAACTGTTTAGTACTCTGTGAATTAGTAAGTGCTCAATAAATGTCATGTTGAAATAGCATGATTCAGAATCAAAGTAATATTTTCAGGAGAAAAAATATGATAGAACTTGAAGAGACGCAAGTTAATATAAATAACTACACATGTGTGCAATTGTTTCAAAAATCAAATTCAATAGTAAAATGGAGAAGTCCTGGAATCATATCAGTTCATGAGCAAAAGTTCCAGAGACTACAGTTGACTAATAGGTCAATGTGAGTCCACAATATGTAGTGTTGAAACAGCTTATGGTGAAAGAGAACTCTATGTCCTGCACTAGACAGACTATATGTGATAGATTTTCTTCAAAATTCAGTATTACACACAGGATTGCATCCAGAGAACAACCAAGATGGTGAAGGACTCAGAAGTATTTCATATGAGGAAGGTTTGAAAGAACTAAGCATTGTTTTGCTTGGAAAAAAATTCTAGCGAAATAAAATAAACATGAGAAATAGTGACTAAATTAATTGATTTTTCTAGAAAACAAAATAATAATGATTGCGTGGAATTTTAAAGAAATTATTTTTAAGGATTTCACTTATTCAATATAAAAATTAAATCTATAAAATCTCACCAAGAAGTAAGCTTTCATTAGTGTAATTATGTGAATGAAGGTACCCTTTGTTGGAATGTGGTCAGGGACCAAAGAGTGTCTAAGACTTTATTATTAATAAAATTTAAAAAATCACATCAATGATATGCTAAAAGAATATATATCAAACTGTAATTCCACAGTTGTCAGTTAGCACATGGTTAATTGTATATATGTTTTACAGGCTCATTGTAACATTGGACATTCCACTCAAGGTGAATGCTGGAAGGTACGTTTAGTTTAGTATACTTTATTTTAAAAGAATCACATTCAGTCTCTCATGATTTGCTTAAAGCATCTTTGTAACATTAGAGTGATTGTGTATCTAAGAACCTGAGACCAAAATAATAGATTTTAATTTGCATTATTACTTTAAATTCTGGGATCAGAAGATCTTTTTTTTTTTTTTTTTGTGAGGAAGACCAGCCCTGAGCTAACATCTGTTGCTAATCTTCCTCTTTTTGCTGAGGAAGACTGGCCCTGGGCTAACATCCGTGCCCATCTTCCTCTACTTTATATGGGACGCCGCCACGGCATGGCTGACAAGCAGTGTGTCGGCGGGCGCCCGGGATCCGAACCGGCGAACCCTGGGCTGCCAAGCGCAGACTAAACCGCTGCGCCACCGGGCCGGCCCGTGGGATCAGAAGATCTTGAATTCTGTCTTATTAGAGTACATTTTATAAATTAAGGGCCTGTGGCTTCAAATCCTCAAAATAAATAACCAAGAAGGAAGATTTTAAGATACAAAAGAACTCCAGCCTCTATCTGGTCTATTTCTTTTTCATAGGAAGGGAAGAGTTAAATCTCTAGAAAATAAACAAAAATATTTACCCCATCAATTGGCATTGTGATCAAATAATTTTAATAATAATATCAAAAGTAGCTAGACTTTTAACTTTCAAGTATATATTACTCATTGGGCTAAGTTCTATATATAAACTAATTAATGTACCCTCACAGCCACTCTCTGTGGTTGGATGAAGAAACTGAAGCACAGAAATATTGAATCACTAGTCCAAGGTCACACAGCAAGTAAATACCTCAGCCAGGATTTGACCTCAGTCTGTGTGGTTATAGAATCTTTATTTTTAACATATTCTTTAAGTTTTAATGGAATAATTAAAAATTTTACATGTCAAATTGTAAAGGACAAAACAGGTACAATAAATTTAAAGGACAATACTATCAATTATTCCCACAAATAATGAAAAAAATGAGGACCAAAAATATGGCCTCATATAATATAATAAGAAAAATATCTCTTTTTTTAAAATTTTGGTGATGAAAAGAATATTGCCCCAAATGTTCCTTAGAATTTCCTTGAAAGGATTTTAAGGTGGGGTTGAAATAGTTGTAATATGTAGTCCTTTTCCTACTTTCTGTAGCAAGATATTTAAAGAAACCTTATCTCACCTAGAGCTGAATGCATCTCAAAAAATTTAGCTATTTGGTGCCATTATGTTGTTGCCATTTTCCTTGACCTTCCACCAGATGGAAAGCATCAGCTCTAGTAATTTTGCCTTGGAAATCCTAATGTTTGTTGTTTTGTTAGAGAGGAAATAGCATATTGTTACATCTTCTCCAACAGTGTCCTTATTATTAAATCAATGATGCTATTTTCCATAAAAAGGGTTCCATAAGAACATAACAATCTCATCAATAAAGCAGGCCCAGCTCATCTGGTGAACTGTTTCTTACACATCAAATGGTGCCAGATGCATTAAAGATACTGGTACTGGGCCACAATGTTATTTTGACCAGATTATTTATATCACATTCACTCATCCAGCTCTTTCCCTGAATAAATATCATTATTTTGTTAGCCTTAGCACAATTAAAAAGGCCTCTGGTAATTTAGTTATGACTTTTCCAAAAGGAAGTTAAATATTCAAATCAGATCCAAATCAAGGAAACAGACCAGGGCTACCTAGAAGTAACAAGATTCTCTTCATCTTGTCAGACTTGATGATATGATTCATTATAGACCAATAAATTGCTATTGGTGGCTTGAGAAAGGTGAGACACTTTATCATTAGAGAAGTGGAGAATTTTTTCTTGATGAAATTCATGAGCTTGTAACTCTTTAGTCAGATACTATGACCCATAATATAGAGGTTCAACTAGCAACAAAGCAGTGGGAAGATATCCACCAATATGGGATGGATTGCTTGCTTTGACTCATGTCAGAGAAGGAAGGAGAGACAGTTTCATTGTATACAGCACATGCAGACACACATCACCACCACCATCACCGTCACCGTGGCTTAAAAGTCACGTTGGATTCTTCAAAGTTAAAAATAGAATAATCATATAATCATAAGGGAGACAATTTGGTTAGCATTTTTAAGGGCCATGTTCAGTAGTTCTAATGCTTTTCTACATTTGATCTTAAAGATTGTTAGCATATATATCACATATTCCCAGTGAAAATGATATAATTGTAAGCCCTGAAGGATTATGTGCTAAGCACTGTTAGGTAAATAAATGCACAGTTGTTAATGAAGTCTTTTTTACCCTTTGCATTGAGTAACTTTAACCCAGTCAAAATTATTTTGTCTACAGAGCAGGAATATATTACATTCATTCTTGTAAAAATCCACTCCTGATTAGTTATATATATGAAATTAAACCTTTAAAGTAATCAAATTATGAGCAACTTTCTGAGTAGTTTTAGCAATATCAAACCAAGAACATGAATTGATTAACTATTGTTAACTAATATTTAGTGAGCACTTATGTGCTAGGAATTTTGTTTAGTATTTTATGTTACTGTTACCTAATAGGATTATTATCGTGCCCATTTTACTGTGAGTTACCACAGTACTGTTACTGAGGAAGAAAAAGAGAAGCATAAAGTATGTTTCTAGAACTTAGAAGTTCTATATTTTTGTTGAGATATAAAACTAATGATGCCAAAATGTTAGAAAATAATTAATTGCTTTAGTTGTGCAGCAAGTTACAAGCTCAAAATATTTGAAGATTGGGGGCTGGCCCTGTGGCCAAGTGGTTAAAGTTCCACACACTCCACTTTGGTGGTCAAGGTACGCAGGTTCAGATCCTGGGCATGGACCTGCTCCATTCATCAGCCATGCTGTGGAGGCAACCCACATACAAAATAGAGGAAGACTGGCACAGATGTTAGCTCAGGGCTAATCTTCCTCAGGCAAAAAAAAAAAAATTGGAAGATTGGCAACAGATGTTAGCTCAAGGTGAATTTTCCTCACCAAAAAAAAAAAAAAAACTTGAAGATTAATATGGATGGGAACAATACATTTTGAATTTGTAGATGATATAAAAGCTGAGCTGAGCTTAGCATAATGGGTAGAATTTGTATAATTAAAAGAATAAAAGGAATTCCTTCCAAACTGGGGGTCAAGTGTGACAAAGCACAGAGGCTATCATCCATGTTGAACATAGCAAAAGGAAATTCCAAAAAAGGACAAAGGAGAACACTGAGAAATAGGATTAAATACATAAAAGAGAAAACTAATACCATACTCCTAGACAGCTGAGTGTTTGGAGCATAAAAGACCATTGTCCATTTGATGTATAAGACCATTGAAAATAGAATAACATTGCAAAAGTTTTACCTGTTTGACCTATTCAAATAAAATTTGGATCATCTTCAACTATTTAAAATCCCTTTTAGGGTAAAACATAAATATTTTGTTATAATTGATTCCAATATCTGACTACATTTAGGTTACTTAACCTTCAAGTAACAAGTACCTACAAGTACAAATATTTTTGTTAGAATTACAAGGGGATTAGGAGTGGGGTGAAACTGGGATTGCACTATAGACACAGAGTTTCAGTGTACATAAAAACACATATCAGTGATAGAAGAAAGGATTGAGGGTACAGTGTAAGCCAGGATGAGAATGCATTGAGAGGGAGATGAGACTAAAAATATTGCAAAAGTCTCTAGGTGATGCAAAATGTGAACACTCTAGGTTACTCTCAGAGAGGAACTGTGATAATAAAATCTACATTGTTCTTCAAGACCTCAGGAGTTGAAATACTGTGCAGAGACTGGAATTCAAAGTTGGTTAGCTGTGGTGAGGAATAGGGGAAGAACATCTCTATTCAGAGAGCAGGTAGAGTGTGATTTATGTATCTTTAAGAAACAAAGAAAACCTCAAGCTTCTCCATTGAATGTAAAGAAGAACTAAAAAGACAAATGTGTATAGGCCAATTTAAGGTTAGCAAATACATTTTCAACCTTTGATTGTTGATTTGATTTCAAAGGTATCATCCCTTAACACGGAAAGTGAAGTGGGCTGAAATTAATGCCAGAATAAAGCCTAACACAAAGAGAAGGACTTATTTGGAAGTAATTATATAACTCAAAACATCTTCCTTCAGTATTTAAAAAATATTTGAATGTAACACAAATTTTCAGGGCAACAATAAATAATATTCAATTGGTCCATTCTTTGAACATCATCCAGTTTTCCTATAGATATTGCTTGTGAAAACTAAAACACCCTTCACAATATTGTCTTCTTCCTCTATCTTTAAAATATCTATTTGATCCAGATATTCCTGAAAAAAGCAGAGTGAATGTTTCAAATTATAACTGTCAAGCTCATGGCATTTTCAAAGGCTTTTTTGCATTTGGAGAACATTTATACTTATTTGGCCTGGAAGAATAATCGGGGGTATGTTGACTCCCAATATGTGTGACCAAACTTAATTGTAGTGACTACCATTAGCCTTGAGAATATATCATGATGAATTTTTTACATTTAATTTTCCCAAGATATTCTGAACCCATAGAATTTTTCATATACATCAGAAATCTTGTAATTTGACATAATTTGGATGTAAAGCGCTATTAATAATATAATTTATTTCTAGCCTTTTTTTAGGAAATCCCTCTCTTTAAATTTTGATTTTTCTCATTCTTGATTGTCTCCAATGAACAGGGTATGTCTATAATAAATTGTTTTCAAAATGGATTTATTTTCTGAGCCACGCATATGGTATAGGTGCATATTAAACTCTTTAAGTTGGCTAATGTTTACAAATTGTTTTTTCTGAGCTCACTTTATTTCAATGAAACAAATACAGTTTAATGAAATCATTATCATTTATCAATAAATGACACTGTGTTTGATCATATATGGGTAGACATGCTTAATATTTTCACAGAGCACCACTCTTAGAAAGATGACAAATGTCTTTAATTGTTAGCTTTTATAAAAATAAATATTTAATAATATAATATGCAATAATATAAAATATATAGTATAATGTGTAATAATATAATTAATTACAGCATTATACATTATTAATAACAGCATTATTAATGAATGTGATCATATTGTTCCTTGTTTATCTATCTATATTTACCCAACTTTACTCTTTAGCTTGTTAAACTATTCTTTCAGGACCTCACTTTCACAAGTTTCCAAAAATTTATATTGGAAAAAGAATTGCAGATGTGTGGAAATGCAGGTCTCATATATGCCAATAATACTATTGAATTGATTCATTGTTTTTTTAGAGGAGGTAGAGAAAGAGCAGGAGAATAGATGAAAATTGTCCTGTTTCATTCTTGTAGATTTCTCTATTCTAATGGTGCTCCACATTATTTGACTTTAATTTGAGATTTTCTATTTCTCAGAGGAGAAAATAAAATAATGTTTCTTTTCTTCCTTCCTAATAGCTTCAAATAACAAATTTTAATTATCTAGAATGAGAAGAAACTATTATATAGAAGAGCGGCAATATAACAGAGCAATAATCTCAGCTCCACCACGTACTGGCATAAGACCTGACCTTTCTGTGCTTGTTTCTTTGTTTATAAATTGGAAATAATATTAATCTGTAGAGTGATTGTAAAATTGTTGTGAACATACCAACCTTTAGTTACTGTACCAGTTTCTGCACTGTGTAACAAATTACAAATTTAGCTTCTTAAAACAATACACATTCATGATCTCACAGTCTTGGCAGGCCAGGAGCCTGGGAATGGCTCATCTGGGTCCACTGCCCAGAGGTCCCCAAGGTTGCCATCAAGATGTTGACTGGAGCTGAGTTCTCACCTGAGACTCGCGGTTCTCTTCCAGGCTCATGTGGTTGTTGGCAGAATTCATTTCCTTGCAGCTACAGAACACATAGAAGCTTGTTTCTTCAAAGTCAATGGGAGACTCTCTCTTCAGAAAAGACCTAGTATCTCTTTCACCCAGATGAATCTCCCTTTTGATTACCTCAGACTCCACTGATCTGGCACCTTAATTACATCTGCAAAATCTTACCTTATAACATAACTTAATCACAGGTCTGAATCATATTCACAGGTCGGGTCACATTCAAAGCAAGGGGGTTATACAGGGTGTGTACACCAGGGGATGGGAACCATAGAGCTTTTTCAGTATTCTTCCTACCACAGTTATCTGCCTACAGCTGGATATTTTGGTTCTTTCCTTTTTGTACATCTGGTAAGGTTGCAGCTTTCTGCCTCTTTGGAGTTAGGGGCAACTATTTTGTTTTCTTTGGCCAATGAAATGGGAGTAGAAGTGGTATGCATCAGATGCATGGAGAAGCTTTAATAGTCAGTGGAAGCATGGTGGTGATGAAGCACGTGTCAGCCTATATCCCCAAGGGACTGTGATATATAGACACCCTGCTCACCCAAGAGAGATAGGTAATGTGACTAAGAAACTGCTATTATATTAATCCACTGAGATTTGGGGAATTTTTGTTATTGCAACATAACTGTTCTATCAGGCTATATAAGCACCCTCAATATCTAGCACAAAATAAGCTTTCAGTATATGCTAATTTCATATTAAATGTGTTTCAGATACAGGAACAGTCACCCACATTCATTCCATTTTATCACATTTCTTGAATTGACAGAAAATAATGTGTTTATTGTTACAAAATTATTTATTCTAAGAAATAGAGAGTAAATAATTATAGCAAAGATAAAAGAACAAAAGCCAACCAATATTGGTAGAGAAATAACTAGTTAAAAGTAATTACATAAGAAAAACTTATCTATACATCTATCTCTATCTATCTATCCTGATTAGCAGCTCTTTGAATTGCTTCCTTAGTTTACTATGTATTCTGTCTACTCAGAAGGCCAAGACTGTTGGCACTGTAGGCAATTTTAGCCCTCAACCAATCAAGCTGGGAATGGGGAAGGAACAAGTAGTAGCTGCATGAACCAAATAGAGAACATATATAACAGTGGTAATCAACGGCTGCATTGTATGGCACAAGTGCTATAGGAGGTCAGAGACAGCAGAGGCAGTAGGATATGGCTGTGTAAAGGGAGACTTCATGAGAAATAGGGGATGTTGAAGGCAGTAGAAATTTAGCAGGCATGAAATTTAGCAGCACTTTTCCGGGAGCTGCATCAGTAAGGCATGTTTAAGCCAGAGACAATCCTAAGTAGAATAGGGATTCTTAGATTTCACGTCTTTTCTCTCAGATTTACATGCATATGTTCAATTGCTAATCATCTGATATTTTTATTTTTGAAATCACAAACTTGCAGTGTGTAAACCTGCAAACACAGAAAAGTATGTAGATCATAGATGTCCAGATCAACCGATTTTCACAAAAGGAGCACACACTATGTCCATCATCCAGATAAAGAAACAAGCCCCACTTGTGCTCCCTACTTGTCATTACTTCCTTCACCAGAATAATAATTATCCTCACTTCCAAAATTAAGATTAATTTTGCTTGATTTTAAACTTATATAAACCCAATAAGCATTTATTCTCAGTCTCTTTTCTTTTGCCCAATGTAAAGTTTGTAAAACGCATGTGTATTTTTGCAGGTGGGTAGTAGTAAAGTCTTTTTTGTTGCTGTATAGTATTCATTGTATGAATATACTATAACTTGGTTACCAATTATACTATTGATGGGTTTGCAGGTTCTTTCAGTCTTTGGCTATTGAGAGTATGAACATTCTTGTACATGTCTCTTGATGTACATTTGTACTCATTTTTGTTGGGAGTATGATTAGCAGTTAAAGTTGCTAGAACATAGGGTCTACATATGGTCAATTTTAGTAGATAGTGTCAGTTTTCCTAAGAGTTTGCACCAACTTTAACTGCTATCAGCTGTATTTCAGAATTCTAGTCATTCAGTATCCTGCTCAATAAATGGTATTATGATTCTTTTTGAATTTCATTCTTTCTTGTGAACTCACAGTGTTACTCCATTGCTGTTATAAATGAATTTCTCATCTGAAATGGTATTCTCAGTCTTCAAGTAAAGGCAAGTAGATTTTTTTTTCTCTTCCTGAAGCATCAGCCCTGTCCCAGAAAGCCTTATCCATGTCTAAGGAGGGATGTATACGAAATATCAGAACTGGAAGCAATCTGTTCAGTCACTGTTAGGATGTCAGGCACTGTGGGAACAACTGTAGCCTCTTTTGGTTTAAATTCTGATAGTCCACAGTAAGGCTCCAAGTAAAGAATCTGCCAGTCGTAGACGAGGTTTGGTCCATAAGTCTGTACTGCAAATATCTGTTATGTATTTTGGTTGAGTATTCTCTGCTTTTCCATGTGCTCCACAGTCTTGCACAGATAAAGACCTTTCCACTTTGTCACTGTGTTCATGTACTTCAGGTCCAGTTCTCTGAATCATCCTTTTCCCCAAAGTGTAAATACTTCTCCCCTGTGGTTGGCACCCAGAATGGGTCACTGAGACTGATCTCCCACGGGCTGAATAGTAGTTGTGAGCTGGCCTCTTCCTAATGTCATTAGTGAAGAAAGCCTTTTGGCAATAGGTAGCAGAACCTTGATGATGAACATGTCTTTCCTTTCTTTCATTTTTTCTGGAAGCACTCAACCCTCCCTCTTTGATGAGATAGGATAGACCTAACCATGAACATCACCTGTGGCCATATGCCACATATGTGCATAATTGCTGTCAGGTGCTGACATTTCCCTTGAAGCACATAGCAGCACACTTCTTTCATGGTGGCACTTAGCTGTCCTAAGGGGCCACAGCAAATAGGCAGTGATGCTTACCCTTTCTGAGCAGTCTTCTTCTCAAAGGCCTCAGAGCAGCCATCTTGGTTTTCATCTTGACCAGAATAGGTTTCATCTTCCCCCTTTTTCTCTTTTAATAGACCTTTTCATTTTGCTCTTCATTCTGCTTATCACTTGCTCCTTGTTACTCAAATTTACTTAAGTTCCATATTTCAAGATAAAACAGATGCCTACTCTTCATACATGAGCCCAGAAAGGGTAGCTAATGAAAGGCATTCAGAATGCTGTTGCCCAAATCTCAGTATTTACTAGCTTCTTTGGAAGCTTGGCCAGATGGGCCCGGCCACATTAAGTTCTGAAAAACTTCGCTATTATGGACTGATATGTTGGGACCAAATTTTCTTAGGCCAAATGATCAGATTTGGCTAAAAGTATTCCTCCATTTTCTCCCTGTTGGATGTTGCTATCGTTTTTCTTTTTATTCTCAGTTCTCTCTTAGATCTTCTGGTGAATCACGAGTATTTCTGTCCTGATTCACAGAGGTGTCAGTTGCTCCATAACACAAACCAGATCACTATTTTCTTCTAGAATTGGACTGACTTCCTCATGCTGAGCATAACAAGTTTATTGGGAGTTGTTTTGGGGATTAGCACATAAGAGTCAACTTGGATTCCTTCACAGATTTTGCTTTCTTTTGTTTGGTACATGAGTAATTTTTTTGTTTGTTTGTTTGACTATTTATTCACTTATCATATCAACTTTTGAGAGTTTTGTGATTGTTTCTATGAATGAAATAATGGGATCAGATACATGAATTTGAATCTTTGCAAACTTTTGTTTTAAGTCATCAAGCATGGTTGAAGGTGGATTTCCCTGGCTTTGACTAAAATACGCACTCCACCCCAATTTCCTGAATTAAATTCCAAGGGATCAGCTTGGTTTAACAGCTTCATTTGTTTGATGAAATAAGGCATTTCACTTGGGTGTTTTGGTTCAACAGCAACCCTGACAATAGGGATGGCTTCAATAGGAGTGGTATAAATGGTGGGCAGGTTGGCAGACTACAGAATATTGCAGATATCACCACAAAGTCTTGCAGACCTTCTATTCCTAGCACATTTCTTGGAGATAACTCCTCTAGATTTTCCAGTTCCCAGTTCCATTTTAATCAGAAGATCTATGTTTTTCAGAGAACAGAATGGTGTGTGGGGACTTGGGAAAGGACATCTGATGGAGCTGAGAAACCTAATGGTATCTGTTGCAAAAACTCAACAGGACTCTACTTTCTTTTCTTTTCTTTCCTCTTCAAGCCTTACGCAATGAAACATACTTGTTCGTTTCTTTCTGAAGACACAGGTCTAGGGGTCACAATTTCCATCTGTTGCTCATCACCTCTTGACTCTTTTCTCTTTGGATTTGTTTCAAGGGCATTCCATTTTGGGGGAGCTCCAAAGGCACCTGCCCCTGAGCTGTTGGCAGCTTCCTCATATGCCTCTGTCTCATATCTTCATGTCTCAGAAATTTCTTCTGGAGTGAGATATCATGGCTTATTCTGAGGCAAAGCCTTCGCATCAACTGCAAATATTTTAGAAACAAAGATTATAACTGGAGGAGTGTCTACACTTCCACATTTCATAAAGGCTGGTTTCAGTGCCTGGGTTTCTTGTGAAAGAGAATCAATCATTCGTCCTCATGTGCACATTAGTTTCTCTACTCTCTCAGCTATAATATCAAGGAAGCTATGAAGTTTCTGACACACTATAGCAAGAAAAGCTGGAGATATAGTGGCCACTGAGAGCAAACTGCATTGATCTGAACTTTAGTATCTAAACGATGTGCCTCTTAGGCTCCAATATTTTATCCTAAAGAACTCACTATTTTGGCAATTTTTCCTTTGTTCTTTTTCAAGACAGCATCATATAAACTCCAAATACTTTCCAGGATCAACTTTACAAATGAAAGTTTCTCTCCTTTTGCCTGATCAATCCTCCTAATTTTCTTAGCCTTTATATTCATATTATAATCTCCTCACAGGTGTTCAAAATAACATCCTTTGATGCCAATCTTTTTAACTAGATTTTGTCAAAGAGTTCAAAGTCCTACCCATCCATTGCACTGGTAAACACCATATTTTTTGATTTGGAAAGAAGTAAAAACGAGAATCATCTATACCCTCCAAGCCAGTGCTCCAGTCATGTACTTTCCCCCCTTGTTCAGAATGTGGGTTCACTTGAAATTTAGTCTCTTTCTTTGCTCTTCCTTCTGGGAATTTAGAAGTGAAATCAAGTTCCTGTGAGTGCATTAATGTCTTCTAAAATATGCTTGAGGTGAGAATAGGCCTTTTGTGTAGTGAATTTCTGTTCCACTATCAAGCGAACTTTCTTACTAATTACTAAAACTAGACAGATGTTTTCAACCCAGACTTGTCACAGAATGGCCAGCATCTGCAGACCCCTTCCATTGCATCTACCACAACGATGTACCCGTCACAAATGCAACCAGCAGTTTATACTTCAGTGGTGAAATCCACATGTTCTGGAGAGTCTATCAGATGAATCAGGTGCTCCTCATTAACTGTAGATGAAGGGCAGATGTAGACTGCCGGTCTTTCTGCCCTTAAGCCAGTCAGAGATCCTCGCCTACATTTAACTGGACAGCCTGACTCTTTTGCATAATGTAGGGAAATGGCAGTGGATTTCAGTGATCCCTTACATCTGCTCATTTCTCTGCTGTCTATATACCTTAACTTACTCTTCCTCAGACATGTCTTGGCTATAATTGGTGCTTTGTTCTTCTGTATGAATTTTAGAATTAGTGTGTCAATTTCTTGCCTGCCAGGCAACTGCCATTTCTAGACATAAGACAGTCAGCCAGGTCAACATGAGCCAAAACACAAATTTTTCTGATGCTGGCAGTGCTTCTCCTGAGCTGAATCATCTTATCCAAACTAGTGAACACTGTTACCACTTTATTTCTTATGACAGCTTTGGACCCCAGCTCAGCTCTAGCCCTTGGCACCCAGCACACCATGTTTAAATGATGCATGGAGACCTCCAGATTTTTTTTTTTTTTGTAACAAATTCACCTGTCTTTTAAATAAAGTGCTTGTTGTGAGACTTGTGGTTGACAAACCCTTCTATTGCCAACCTGCTCCTCTTAAAGACCTCAAGAAATGAATCAGACATCTCCCAGGCCTTGCTGGGTAGTGTGCTAACAGACTAGTTGGCTACCTGACACTTTCCTTGGCAAAATAACTTCTTTTGGGCTTTGAACAGACGTCATTCTCAGCAATCTCTTTAGAGGAGGGAAGCTAGCTAACTCCATAGCCATCCCCCTCACTCAAGGCTAGCAGAGGGTGACCTGCCACCAAAATTAGGAAGAAATAGCACCCACTTGTGAATGGACCAAGTAAACTCTTTTCCAAAAACCCATAGCATCTGGAAGAGTGGAGGAAGTCCTTTCATGGTCGACAACTTTCTTAAGAAAGGAGTTGTAGACACAAAATCATAGTACCATAAAAGTACAGATATAGGATGGGGTGTATTAGGAAAATCTTAGAAGTAGAGAAGGAATAGAGTGCCCAGAATCTCTTATTATCCCATCTCACAGCCTCCACTGAACATAAATGGATGGCATGCACACCAGCCAACTTCTGAGGAGAGAGAAAGACTGCCCCTGTAATGCTCTACTTAGTTATAGGGACAGGGGAGCAGGGAAAATATATGGGGCTATGTAAAAGTGAAACCTTCTTGGCTTGGAAATTGACTGTGTTAGAAAGGGCGATATTCTGAAACCCGGATCTGCTGAGCCAGGTATCTGGCAAGCTACCAAAAGGGGAAAGAAAGAAGCTACCATCACCTTCCAGATCTGTCTTCAGTGATGTTTAAAAATCTAGTCATGAAAGTATTCTTCTTTATTATCTCTTAGATGTGTTTTCTTTTTTACATCTCTGATATTTAAACTTATAATCCACCTTGAATTACTTTTGTCTGTACAATATAAAGTAGAGGTCAATGTGTGTGTAAATATATTTTCCCATAAGGAAAGCTAATTAACACAGAACAATTTATTGCAAAGGCTATCTTTCCTGAGTCCACTGCCACTGCAGCGACACGTTTGTAAAGCAACTATATATGTAGATTTGTTGCTTGACTCTCTCTTCCTTGTTTTTTTATTGGCTGTTCTTCTGCCAATATCAGACTCTCTTATTCCCTGTTGCTTTATGAAAACTCTTGATATAGTTGGAAGACAATTCTCCAGGTGTCTCTCAGATTTCTGCACGTTTTGCAAGCAGAAGAGCTGATTACCATTGTTCTAGTTTAACCTTTCAAGGGTGTTTGTAAAGCAAACAGTCTTAGAAAATGAAATAACGTCTTTTTATAGAGAAAGAGAAACTTGGCTTATAGCCTCAGAAGGTAGAAATTGTGTCTACCTCTGGAGCAAAGAACAAGAATGCTCACTGTCTTATAAAAGATTCAGGTTCTGTAAGTTCAGGATTGATCTCCTGTAATGCATGTGCTGGTGTCATCTGGCCCTCTTTGTATCACCTTGTGAGATTTAGGGCTTGGGGAACTGACACATGCTGGGGCTCTGGATGCTTCTACTGCTATGAACAACAGAGTCCCGACTCAAGGACAGATGCTTGTGTGATTTGTTGTGAGGGTGATGCTGGCCTAAAATGTTTGTTTCCTCTCTTCATTAGGCTGGATCATAACACCAGGCCAGAGGTGAAGTTTAAGACTACAAAGCCATACTGATATTCAGAGAAGTGCCTAGAAGCAAACCATAAAGTACCACTACAAGGAGTAAGAAAGTGAGATGTCATTCTGTCTACAAACAAAATATAATCCCATGTTTTGAGCATGTGATTATGTGCTATGTCCAAAATAAATTATGTGGTGATGTTTTAAGTAAGTTGAAGTAAGTCTAATATCACAGATCGTGTTATGTTCTAACCATTGATTCTTTTCTTAATTGACACAACACTTATCACAATAGTATTGAAGAATAATATCTAAGCATTTCATTTTCAGAAATCAAGAAGTAATTCTAGTACAATTTCCTGGAATTATAAGAGGTTAGATGGATGAGATTTAGACATGTTCAACCTATGCAATGTTTACACTATGCAGTTCCTTTTGATTAATTTCATCATATCTTCTTTTTCCATAGTTGGAAAACATCCTTATCTATCTTGTCTAAATAAAAAAATCCCCCATAGATTCTAAAAGCTAAATAATGCCGGGATTTAGTATTAAATTTAAAAGACAAAGTGTTTCATGGCAATTAATTAAAGTTGGATCCATGTCAGATAAAAGTGCCATCTGATAAAGTCCTTAGAAATTGATGCAGAAATCTAAGAGTTAAAGCAGTTAGTTCTGGGCTGACTCTCATATTGATTTAATTTGTAGGGAGACAAGGGGTTAGTATTTACCACCCCCCACACACCCTGCCCCCACACACTGCTTAACCAAAGTGTGCTTGCATTTTTCATTTCTTGCCAGATCTTGACATCCTTTTGAATTTATTTTACATACTTGGGGAACATGAATACAACTTCATGCTTTCATCCTTTTATAAGACATTCATTATGTGCGTTTAACTGACAGCTGTGAAATTATCTGCCACTTGTCTTAAATAAAAGCAAGAAAATTCAAAATAGATGTGCATTCTGTACTTAGACAAATTTCACAGAATCTTCTTTAATTCAAATTTCTGTAGACACTTCTTTTAATATAGGCCTTAAGTGTAGTGAATATGTTCAGTCATTACTAGGTATTGAGTGTCTGATGGGTTTTGAAATCTCGGGATGCAGTCTACGTTTTTCTCACTTGTTTTTAGTGCAACTAAGTTTGGCAGCTCTATATGAATTTTTACATCTTAAAAAAATCTCCATCTGTATTGCATTTCATTATGTATTAATGTTGTTCTTTAAATTTCTTTGATATTCATCTTGCCATTTAAGTCAAAGATGTCCAAAAAGAAGTCACTAGTGAGCACAACACATTTGTAGCCATTGAAGCTGATGCCACTTTTTAAAGATCCTTTTTGGGAACAAATATGAAAAAATAGCTGGTGGGGAAATTATGTTTCCCTTGAGGAAGACAATCTGGGAAAATATAAATGGTCATTTCTAGACATAGGCCTTTGTTCTGCTTTTCAGAAATATGAAGATCTGATTAGATCAGAAGACAAGGACACAGAATTTAAGGAAAACAAAGTATTCAAAATCAGTAAGAGTGAAAAGCCCTATTCTGAAAATTCAACTGTGGAGACCCTCACCCTCTGTTCACTAGTATTTAGAGTTTCACAGCCTTAAATTGCAACAAACAAAGTAACAGCTGCTCTATGGTGCAAAGGAATATTCGCCACTCAGTGCCAATTGCTTGGGCAAAAACTTCCTTTGGAACATGCTCATATGCTTTACTAAATGAATGTGAACTGTCATATTCAAGATATAGATATTAGACAGATGGACAAATAGATACGTAATAGATATATCTCTCAATAATTAAATTGGCATAAATATTTAATGGGACATTATTGCTTTTTAATTCAACTTCTTTTATTTTGATTGGTAGGTTTATATTTACCTAAATAAAAATGTAGGTAACAAGCCAGATCGTACTATTTAACATCTTGTGCTCCCAAGATTTTGTTTGGAAGGTGTAGGTCTGCCCTGGGTAATCTGTCTGCTAAGACAGTAACTTCAGTTAGCACATACACTGCTTCACTTCAAGATTTACCTCACTTTGTGTGTTTGTGTGTATTGACTAAATATTAGTGGTTATGTTATTCTTGTTGTTTTATTATTATTATTATTGGTACTATTATCATTAATGGAGAAAAGACATGGACAAACATAAAAATATAATAATGCAAATATAGTAAGTGCAACAAAGCAGAGGTATATTTCAGTAAGGTAAATATAATAATGGGATATAACACTCTTGAAGAAATCACGGACTATTTGCAAATGGGAGAATCAATTTAAATGACATCTGAAAGATGATTAGGTGTTAATTAGGTTAAGTATTTGCAGTTCCAATAAAAACTCTATCAGTATTATTCATGAGGTTTGACAAGCTGCTCGTATAGTTTATTTAGAAAAATGAAGTGCAAGAAGAGCCATGTTAATTTTGAAAAGGAAGAGGAGTAAGTTGCAGGAAATTGCCCTACCAGACATCAAGGTATAATAATTTAAAATATGGTATTAGCCAATGAAGAAATAATTAGAAAAATAGAACTGAATAGAGAACCCAGAAAGGAACCCATGCTTATAAAGAATGAAGTATAATACAGGGGACATTGCAGATCAGTGTGAAAAGATGGACTATGTATCAAATGCTTCTGGCATAATTGATTATCCTTATGGGAAAAAAGTGGATCCATACTTGACATCATATATATTAAAAACCTTAATTTAAATGACAAATTTTAAATTTAGGAAGAAAACATAATAGACTATCTTTATAAAATTGGAAATTTCTTAAATGAGGCATAAAACCCACAAACTTTAAAGAAACAATATTGATAGATTTAATTACATTATAATTTACAACAATTTATATTAGTAGAAAGACACCAGAAAGCTAAAAGATAATTTCAGGCTTGGAAATATTCATGAGTTTGTATCCATGATAAATGTTTTAGAGGATTGCTGGGAAGATGGTGGTGTAGGAGGACTCTGAACTTACCTCCTCCCACATACACAACAAATTTACAACTACCTTGGAACAATTACCCCAAGATATATTTTTTCAATTAAAAATTAATGAAAAAATGTCAACCCAATAGACTAACAAGCAAAATATTTGATTGGACAATTCATCGAAGAGACTAATAAACATATAAAATGAGTTCAAACTGTCAGGAGAATGTGACTAAAAACCTAGCAAGATAGAATTTCACACTAAGTGGTAACAAAGCTGCAGAATATGACGTCTCTTTTACTCTGCTAAGGAAATATGAACTGGTGGAACCACTTTAGACAGCAATATGATAATTCCTAGAAAAACTGAAGATGGATACATGATGCATGTTACCCAATCACACATACATACACAAGAAAAATATGCTATATAGTTCATATCAGCATTTGTTTTAGCACTCAAGAAAAGGAAGATTTGTGTAAGGAAGGAAGGAAGGAAGAAAGGAAGGAAATTAAAAACCTTAAACATAATCTTTAGAAGACTGATGAGCAAATCGTGTTGTATTCATTCATAAAATATCAAAACAGCAATGAAAATGGATAAGCTAGCTCTCTCTATATAAATATGAATGAACTTCACAAGTAATACTGAGTGTATAAGAAGTAAATTGCACAGGAATATATGCCATTTTATTCAATGGTGTATACCATGATCCTATTTACATAAAATTTTAAAACATGTAAAACAATTATTTGTTGCTTAAGAATACATGTATTTCTAGTGCAAAATACTTATTAAATGTGTGCAATTGACAAACCTTAAAGCCAGAACGTTGGTTATCTGGGGTTGAGAGTCGGGGAGGAAGTAGATATGACTGGAGTACATGGGAACTTAAGTCTATTGGCAAAGATTTATTTCTTAAACTGAGTGATGTAAACATGATTGTTGGTTATATTCTGTACCACTTTTTTTGTATGTCTGACAAGACTTAAAATGGGAGGAAAGGACTTTCCAGACAGAGAAACTGGTGTATACATAAGCCCTGTGGAAAGAAGAGGCACGGGACTAAAAGAAGGCCAGTGTGCTCAGGTGCAACTCAGGGGCAGGGTGTTTGAGATGAGGCCAGACTAGTAGGTAGGTAGGTTGGAAGATCACGCAGATTCTTGCTAGCTGTGCTAGGAGAGCTTTGTTCTCAAAGCTATGGGAAAATTTTTGAAGGACTTTAAGTAGAAAAGTTATATGATCATGTTTTTCTTGTAAGACAATATATTCTCAATTTTATTGTTTAACAGTGTTTTTCTTCTGCCTGATATTACGAACACAATCTAAATTGAATCTAATCTAACCTGTTCATCTACCTACATATATAATCTAGATAAAAATAAAATCTAAATTTCTACTGTCCTATGAAAAAGTGGGAGACCTACAGAAGTATAGGGTGTGCTTGCTATTTCACTGGGGATTTTCCAGTACATTAGCTTTTCCTGGGACTGAAATTTCTAGAAGGCAGTAGATTATTCACATAAGGCCATTCATGTCCATGGCCCATAATTTTTTCAAGAGTTAATATACTAAACATTTTCCAATAAAGCTACACATGGAACAAAATTATTGTCTTCCTGGTTCCGTTTAAGTACTTAATAAGTTTAAGTACTAGTACTGATTTTGATTCCAAAATATGAGAAAGGATAGTTTATGGATCAACTCTTAAAACAAATTTTTCACACGTGGTTTATTTGTATAATTTAAATAAAGGTAACTCCTAGACTGAATCCTAGTTTTTTAATCTTTTTTCTTCAAACACTACCATTTAGGATATGCTGCATAAATATGTAGGTGCTAAAGATGCTGTGCATTGACCAAAATTTCTTAAACTTAGTAAAAATACTTCAATCCAATGACACTGCCTCATTTGCTTCATATAACAGAGTTTTCCTAACTCCCGCTTTAGCTTTCTCGTCAGAGAAATAAATGCACTAAAGATTTCTTACTGACTGACAAACTCTCCAATGGAGCTGAGCCCACTTTGTTTCCTAAGTCTCATTCTTCTTCAGCAAGTGAACAACTCTTTGAGGAATACAACAAAACTTAACATTCATGATGAATTATCCCATACTTCATTAGAACTGTCACACTGCTGTAGGGTTCATGTAATAGATCTTTGGTGCAAAGGCACCAGCATGATATATTATACAAAAGGTAGGTTCTTCTGAGCAATGGATTCAGCTTAATAAGAATCTTGCCAATTGTTTGAAAACAAATTTTCAAAGTGACACCTTATGCCAGACTCAATGCCACCTTCTAGACAATAAACACACAAACTCTCTGTTTATATATAAGGGCGTGAAAACATGCTTTGGAATGCTACATACAAATATATCATAACGAACAGTTGTATAATTTTAGAGCTTAAATTTGATAAACCTATATATCAAATGAAATTTAAATGAATAAGAGAATGGATATTTTAGAGTTCATAAACTATCTTAAACGCTTTTCAGTCTTTTCTCTATAGTCAATTACTTATACATATATGCAGTATCTCAGTGTAACTGAGAAATATAGTAAATACACTTTTAAAACATAATGTTGCAAAAACTGTACCACAATTTTTTCAATATATATGATTTACTTCTCTGTCCTTTCAATATCAGATTCATTGTATGTAATTCGTTGCTTGATCTTAGAAAATAAATATTGATTTTCCAAGGTTTTCATGGAATTAAGATCTGTTACACAATGTTTATTTTACCAGACAGGCTACACTAAGCAAACTGAAATCGTTCACAGTATACATGATTGATTATCATTCCTACTCATTTAAATACACATTAAATACAAGGGAATCCATTAAATATCAGGGAATATTGTCAGTCTTTTTCTAGTAGGTGTTATGACTTTATTAAGAAATGGATGCTACTGAAAATAAATTACCATTTTTGCCTGTAAACTCTTAATATTCTTTTTACTATATATGGAGTTTAAATTAGGTCCAAGCCACTTTCTTCATCTTTATTTAGTTACTAATTATAAATTAAGTCCATTCCAACACCAAGAGTGTTGGTTTGGGGTGGTATTCAATTTGATTGTGTGTGATCTCCTTCAGAATGTCAGATTTATTCTGAATGCTTTTATTAATAAAAGACTCAGAATGTCAAACACCAATCAATAACTATTGCGTTCTTTCATAAAGGATCAGAAACCTCGGCGATAGGAAAATAATTATCACATCAAATTCCCTGTGGCTCCCTCACTGCCCAATGGCAAGGTCTTGTTCTCCTAACCACGTCTCTGCTCCTCACTGATCCTTGTAAGTCTGGACCAGAAAACTAAGCATGCCCCTCAATACAGGAAATGACAGCTCTTCAACAAATGGTATTTCCAAAGAGACATTAATAAAAAGGAAAGAAGGAAAAGCCCAGAATTTTATCTATATCTATATCCATATGCATCTAATCTATCATCCTTCTCTCTCTCTCTCTCTCTCTCTCTCTATCCATCTATCTGAGATAACACCAGATTCCTTAAGGCCCAGTCTAATTCTAATTTCTTTTGTACTTTACCATTTGAAATATATTAAGCTACTTGGATGAATTATGACTACCAACAAGACAGTGATTTAATATAACTGTTTAAAAATGTGATAGATACCAATGCTAAGCCATCTTTTTCCTCCTTGAGCAGTTTAAATACCCATTCTCCTGTAAAAAATAGTAGATGGTTGTAAAATTAAAGATTTTACTGTTAAATTTTAACAATTTCATACAGAGAAAATATTTTCTTTTCTCTTGGACCAATGCTTTCCTTGTGTTTCTTTTAATAAATGGCATTGTATCCTTTGGGCAATGTCCCAATATTTTATGCATTTATGTAATACAGACCAGAGGAATATTGGCTTTTATTTATGTCTATTTATGCATACTTCCTATCATCACAAAAAGAACTTGGGTCAACTTGTTCTAACCATATAATACCATTGAGTAACATATAAAGTTTAAAAAGCAGTGTTAACTAAAAATACATGTTAAATATTAAAAAAGATTTTAAACTCTGAAAGAGAGAAAATCCTACATAAGTTAAACTTTATTTAAAACTTGACTGCAGGGATGACCCGGTTGCATAGTGGTTAAGTTCGCAGGCTCCATTTTTGGCGGCCAGGGGTTCTCAGATTCGGATCACAGGCACGGACAGATGCACCACTTGTCAAGCCATCCTGTGGTGGAGTCCCATATAAAGTAGAGGAAGATGAGCACAGATGTTAGCTCAGGGCTAGTCTTCCTCACAAAAAAAAAACCCCAAAACAAAAAAAAACTTGACTACAATCTTCTTGTCAAGTAAATCTAACAGACATACAAATTACAAGATTCATAGATTCTGTAATATAAAGGCTTGTTAGTTCATCATCAGATGTAGATATTTTGGTAGCAGGAAAAAGTCTTGTGGATCCTCATAAAGAGATCAGAAATTCGCTAATAAATTTCTTACCAATATTTCTACAGAAAATATAATACCTTTCTCAATTTTTTTCTTATCAAAGTCCTCAAAGAAAACCTAATGAAGAATAATCTAGAAAATGGATATTTGTTAATATTCTCTGCTACCTTCCATACTTCCAGGCACCAAATGTTCATTCGCTTCCTTCTTTCCACACATAATAAATACTCTGAAATTCTTCAAGAGAAACAACCCCGCTTCCTGTCCAGTCCCCAGCTCACAGCCAAGCTCTCTGCGTAATGAGCTTTGTGCTGTGTCTGAGTGTGGCTCCTCTTGGTCCACTGACCTATAAACACAAGAGATAAGTTATCTGCACACCACACACTACACACACACACACACACACCCCATGAAAAATGGTGGAAGAGCAGTCATGAATGTTCCTTATTCAAAATGAGAGGAAAAAAATGAGAACACACTAAAAGTCCTCTTCAAGTCAAAACCACAGAGATATATCTCTACACCTAGAGATGAAACCTATTTTCAAAATATTTCCTGTCTCCTTCAGTCTCTACCCCAAAATAATGATTTATGAAATCTTTAGATGCTTTTCTTCATGCCATTAGAGATGTTTAAAAACAATAAACAAAAACTTTTTTGAAAAAAACTTATTTTGAAGGAAAATTAAATCATGTTTATCTATAAATCTATACATCTATTTATTTTTCTACCTATTTATTCATTATTCATTATATGGCAAACTATGTATTTTTTGTAATATTATGTAATGAACTTTCTTCCAAATTAATACAAATAGATCTATTCATTTTTTTAAACAGCTACAAAGTACTTCATATTATGTATGTGCTCTATATATATGCTAAGATTTATTCATTCTCTTATTTATAGGTTTTCAGGGATTTTTTTTTTCCTAGTTATTTCCACACAACAAACTATGCCATACACACACACACAAACACACATTGTGCTTTTATGTCTGTGTAATATAATCTCAAAAATGACTTTTGAATCAAATTTTAATTATTTTATTTTACAAATTGCAGCAATTCACACTTGGACTAGCATACCACATCTTCAACAGCAATAGACATTATCCATCTTTTATAATTCTTACCAATCTAAGTGAAAAGTTGCATCGACTCTCTTTGAATTGGATTTTCCTAACTCCTACAGAGGTATTTCATATGTCTGAATGTTTTTATATTCATAATTTCCTTTTCCTACTTTGTGCCTTTTTTCATTTTTATATTATTTGCTCTCTCACTCTTTTAACTTACTTTTTTTACAAATTTTTGGGAGCTCTCCTATGCTGTAAATAGTATTTTCAAAACTGTTGTTTTTCTGTGTTTCTTTTAAGAGTAAAATCCTTTATCTTATCCAAAAAATTTATCATGTAATTAAATAGATTTCCTTTTTAATTCTGGATTCTGAGTTTCCTTTCTAACTTTAAAAATTTTCCCTTAACCCAAAGTTTATACACTTTCTATAATAGTGTCATCCTATTATTTCTAATATTCTATTGTTTCATTTTATTTATTTATTTATTTTTTTTGCGAGGAAGACCAGCCCTGAGCTAACATCCACTGCCGATCCTCCTCTTTTTGCTGAGGAAGACTGGCCCTGGGCTAACATCCGTGCCCATCTTCCTCCACTTTATATGGGATGCCGCCACAGCATGGCTCTCAAGCAGTGAGTCGGCAGGCGCCCGGGATCCGAACCTGCGAACCCTGGGCTGCTAAGCGCGAACTTAACTGCTGCGCCACCGGGCGGTCCCTATTTCATATTTTTTATACTTATATTTTGAAACCAGGCTTATGATCTCTCTAGTACTCATTTTGTATATTTTGCGATGCATCATCTAATTGCTTTTTTCAAAACTATAATAAATATTTTCAGCAGAATTTATAAAATAAAATGATTTTCTCAATAAAATGAACTTTATCATAATTGTATTCTAATACTCATATATGCCTGTATATTCTGCTTATAGATTACTACCCTTTTACACTGATTTGTCTCTTCAGGGGCTAATCTTGTACAATGTTGTGAGCATTATTATCGGTAGTGCAAGTCTTTTGTCCTCTCCTCAATTATTTGTTTTAAAATTGTATTGGAAATCTTGTGATGATTATTCTTCAAATAAACTGTAAATTTTTTTTCAGTTCCATAAAAGAAAAAGTCCAGTAGAAATTCACATCGTTATCAAATGCATTGGCATGTATGTGTGTTATATGTATCTCCATTTAGTCAGTTTACAAATATTGCTTCATAATAAAATTAAGATTATTTTCTTTTGGGCCAGCCCAGTGGTGCAGCAGTTTAGTTCGCGCTTGGCATCCCAGGGTTGGCGGGTTCGGATCCCTGGCGCCTGCCGACACACTGCTTGTCAGCCATGCTGTGGCGGCGTCCCATATAAAGTGGAGGAAGATGGGCACGATGTTAGCCCAGGGCCAGTCTTCCTCAGCAAAAAGAACAAGATTAGCAAGGGACGTTAGCTCAGGGCTGGTCATCCTCACACACAAAAAAAGATTACTTTTTTCTATGTTTTTATGTTGTTATTTTTCAATTTATTTTCAGTATCTCTTTCTACATAATAAAAAAAAAATGTGGTTTTACATTTTTCTTTGGGTAGAGATTTCACTCTTTCCAGAATTTTTTTTTTTTTGGTGAGGAAGACCAGCCCTGAGCTAACATCCGTTGCCAATCCTCCTCTTTTTGCTGAGGAAGACTGGCCCTGGGCTAACATCCGTGCCCATCTCCCTCTACTTTATATGGGACGCCGCCACGGCGTGGCTGACAGGCAGTGCGTCGGCGGGCGCCCGGGATCCGAACCAGCGAACCCCGGGCTGCCAAGCGCGGACTAAACTGCTTGTGCCACCGGGCCGGCCCCCTTTCCCGAATTTTGATGATGCAATTTCCTTAATTTTCATGTGATCTTTAATTTATTTTTAAGGTCTTTACTTGAATATATATATATATATATATATATATATGTATATTTATTTAAGGCTGTATTAAAGTTGAATTAAGATTGAGATATTTTGTGTGGAGATAGCAAAGTAATAAAACAACACTGGCTTTCGTTGGTCAAAAAAAAAGAAAAGGAAGAAATATAGTGCTTTTTCAAATGTGGGAACTTAATAAAGACTCTAACCTCAATTGATCTCTATGCCATTTCTGCCTAGTGATGAGCTGAGAATGTACCTAATAAAGACCTAAATCATCCTCAGATAATCCCTGGGATTCTGCTGCTCCCTTCCCCTAAAGAAAGTGGAGTAGCAGAAGGACAAAGAGGAGGAGGATTCTTGATACAAATATCCAGCTCTCCTGTGGTAGAATATGAATGACCTGAATATTTTAGCCCAGAGTCATAATCACCCACTTCACCCATAAAACATATAGGGAGATATAGAAATAGAATCAATCAGAGAAATGCACCCATAACATAGCTTATTTTGACAAGTGGTTCTTCCAAGGCAACAAATTAGAATAAATCAAGTCTAAAATGAACCTGTTACTAACTATATGCTTTGAATCATTATGTAGAATTATTAGAATGTCAATTTAATTTGATACTTGTGCCAAAAAATTAATAAATTTAGTTCTAGAATAATTAATCTAATTATTAATCTCTTTAAGTGTTTAGACACCATAAAAGTATCTACTGTACTAGTTTCTGTCTATAAAATTATAATATCAATTAGTGGCCTACAATTATGATTTTATTTGGAGGACATGAGAAGCATAAATCCAAATCATGGAAAAGTAATTTCAAATCAAACAGAAAATATTAGAATGAAACAAGCCAAATCACAGCCTATTTTACACTCAATAATCAAAAATTTTACTTAATTGGTACACAGTGCATTTTTAAAAATTATAAGCTCCACATTAGTTATTTTTACCCTTTTGGAGATTGTAATTATTTCTATGGGGCCCATAGCCTCTTAATAGTGGTTGAATGGCCTAAGTATATGACAGCATTGATATATAATTTTTAAATTGTTGTTGTAGCTTACCAATATCACTTATGTAACCGTAAATACCCTGGGTTCAGGAAACCAAAGGAATGCATAATATTTGGCTAGATTCATGGTAATAATGGATAACAAGTGATTGTTCTTAGGAGATTTACACATTATTTTGAGTCTTGACTTCAAATTTAATATCTTCTGAAAAATATTTCTAGTATTCCCACAATAGAAAAGTCAACTTTCTTACTGTCATATTTTAGATACTGACACCCTATTACCCCATTGTACCATCATACTATAGAACAATACACTGAAGTAACTGAAAAGTTTTGAGGCCAAATTTATCAAATATGATCTTTAAGTTATACAACATGATACACAGTGAAAATCAGGTGTTTTAAAACTACACGTCAGTTGTTTAGTTTGGGTGACTCTGTTATTTTCAAAAATATAAACAAATTATGTTTTAGTTGGTATAACTAATAAAGATTTGCAGTTAGAGGAGAAAGATTTATACTGAAATGTCAAAGAGTTAAATGACGTGTGCAATGGAATCAAGATGACTTGCATTGTAATTTCCCTGATAAGTGTATATTTACTTGATGCATACTATGTATCTCTAAATTCTTTCCGTATATTGACTCAATTAATTCTTACCACAAACCTACAAGATAGCTACTAATAGTATTAAAGCTAATTTTGTAGATGGAGATACTGAGGCACAAAGTTTAAGTAACTTGTCCAAGGTCAAACGAGTGGTAATTCACTTAGAATCAATTTCAGGCATGCTGTTATAGAGACCATACATTCTAATCTAGAATCATTTCACCATTATTGATTCAGAGTGCAAATTTTAGACTCTGATGGCATGAACCCTAGAAAGACACTGTCATCACAGAATGAAAGAAATGAATTATGCACAGAAAGAAATGAATAATCACTCTAATTCATTACAAAAGAAATGTTAGAGATCACAAGATAATAGTTCTTTCTGAAAACCTCCGCGATAGGAGAAACTTAAATATCATTGTGAATAGAAAAGTGTACTGTGTAAATTACAATCACATTATGAGACACACACTTTCTAACCTGATATGCATAGTGACGATATGCATCTTTGGAGTAGGAGATTTAATGAACTAAATCAACTGAGAAGGAACATGTAAAATGTTTAATTGTGTATGACGTTAATATTTAAAAATCTTAATTGACTTCACTATTTTCATTCACTCATTCAACAAATATATATGCAACATTTATAATGTGTCAGATACTATTCTAAGTACTATTGTTACAATCATGAGGCACACAGTTTTTCTTCCCATGGTGTTGACATTATTTTGGTGTGAGAAGCGTGGGAATAAACAAGTTAATATAAAATCACAAAATGAGCTAGGTGGTTTCAAATAGTGAAAAGTCCTTTGAAGAAACAAAACAAGGTAACTGGAGAGATGGGATTTAACTTAGACTGGGTGGCCAGAGGCTTTACTGAGAAGGTGATATTTAATCAAAAACAGGAAAGTTAAGATGGATCCAGCCATGTTGAGTTTTGGGGCCATAGTGTTCCAGGTATAGGGATCCACAAAAGCAAAGATTATGAATCAGAAATGAGTTTGGAATGCTTTAGATTCTGGCAGAATACCAGAATGGAAGGAATGAAAAGAAAAAGGCAGAGAGAAATAAGCATGAGTCAGAGAGGCTGAGTGGGATAACATAAGCCCTTGTGAGTCAGGATGAGATTCTCGAGTTTCTGTTCTGATTGTGATATAAAAATCATTGGATGGTTTGTGTAAATGAGTAAAGTATAGAATTTACATTTTGAAACAATCACCTAATTTTGTTTGTAGAGAACAGAATCTTAGAGAGATGAGAATAGGATTAAAGAGACAAGTTATTAGGCTGTTGCAGTAGTGAAGACAATTAAGTGGGGTGATATATTAGTATCCTATTGCTGCTGTAAGACATTATACAAATTTAGCAGCTAAAACAGTGGAAATTTATTATCATGTGCTTCTTGAGGTCAGAATCCTGAAATAGGCATCGCTGGGCTAAAATCAAGGTGTCAGCAGGGTTGTGTTTCTTCTGGAGGCTCTAAAGAAGAATCTGTTCCATTTCTTTTCCAGTCTCTAGAGGCCACCCACACTTGGTTCATGGCCCTTTTTCTTTCATCTTCAAAGCCAGCAGTGTTGGCCTGAGTCCTTCTCATACTGCCATCTTTCTGGTTCTCCCTTTCCTGCCTCCCTCTTTCACGTTTAAGGACCCTTGTGATTACAGTGGGCCCACCCAGATAAGACAGGAAAACCTTCCCCTATCAAGGCCTACTGATAGCAATCTTAATTCTATCCACAACCTTAATTCCTCTTTGCCAGGAAACCTAACATATTTACAGGTTTCAGGGATTAGGACTTGGGCATTCTTGGTGGTCCACTGTTCTGCCTACCACTGATGGTAACGGTACAAATGGTAAGAGGTAGTTAGTCAGACTCAGAATATAATTTGACAGTATATCCAACAGGATTTATGGATGCATTGGATGTGGAGAAGGAAGCAAAAAAAGTAAAGGAAGATTAATAAATGTGCAGTCTGAGGGAATGTTGCTATCATTTACTGAGAGTGGGCAGTTCATTCTAAGAGGCTTGATTTCAGGGGAGGGATTAAAGCTAAAGATAAACGTTTTGGAGAAATCAGGCTTAAGTTTTTATTTTTTCTTAAATATGTTCCATTCAGCCCTTTACTTTTCATGCCACAACACTAGTAAATGAATTATTCTTTATTCTTTCTTATTTACTTGGTTTTCTAATAGTTGTTTTATGTGCATCTTCTTATGTAAATTTTAATTATTTGGTACTAAACAAAAGAGTAATTTAATTTGGAAAAGAGACATTGCCTTCCATCACTCATGTATTTTGACAACGTAATGAGAAATCTCTTACTTGATTTGCTATCTCACTCTTTAATAATACAGAGCACTCAGCACAATACTGCTAGAAGGGCTGCATTAAACTGAGGAACAGATAATTACTCCTCTTACTTTCAAAGAAAAATCTTAATTCACTTCATAACAAATGAATTTAATTCTAGTAAATAAGCCTGTAGATCTTCTGAAACTGAAATCATCCATAGAAAGAGGTCACTGCTCCAAGATTTTTAAAACAATTCACCCAATATGTAAAACTTAATATCATAATCATTAACGGTAGGTAAGCAATTTACATGTATGCAAATTTTATCCTTGACTTTGTTGAAGAAGCACATGTAATAAAGTGGAAGGACTTTTTATGACTTTCTAAAACATAGAAGGAGATCAAAACGCAGTTATGGGTACAAATAATCAATTTCATGTGTCTAATATTACATTCACCAACTGACTTGACAAAACAGATTGAATAGCAATAGGAATAGGTGTTGCAGTATTTCCATAAAGAATATTGCCACCCATCGTGAAATCCTGGAGAGCCTGAGAGATCATGAATCCGGATCCCTCAAAGACGGTGGATGACAGTAGATTGGAGGAGGGGAACAAACGGTAGAATAACTTTGTAATTTAAAGAAATACTCTTAAAATTGACTAGCTGGTTATACAAAGCCTCCAGTATGAAAGATTGCTGTGCTTATCTGTATGAAAATTGAACCACTAACATTATCATGGATATTGGCCATGTCATGTTTATAGGTTTAAAGTCATTTGACTACTTTGATGAACTGAGGTACTGTTTTCCCCCAAAGACAATAGCATATTGTTTATGTTATGTTATGCTTGACTGTGGATGGTTATGTTCATAAGTTCAACTATTTTCAAAGTATGTGCTATTGATTTTATTCAAATGCTTTCCTTTTATAAGTGAAATCAGCTTAGAAAAATCAATGGTAACTCCATTTTGGACAGTTTTGTGAGGAAAATATACCTTAAATAAATTATCTGAGTAACTGAATCTATTTACTTCACCTGAGTAACTAGAGAAAGGGCAGTGTGTACACTTTTAATAGCCTTCTCTTATTATTTACATTTAACTAAATAACAGAATTTTTGTATTAAATATTGACGTATTACACACATACACACATGCATACACACACAAGCGATTTTACTAACATTGGGTTTGTTTACCATTTCTGGCTTCATTTATTAAATATGTTAGTCAGATTCTCAGTGACTCAACATGTAACAGTGCATTTGTCTCTCACACAAAGGTGTGCTGGTCTGGCGCCTTTTTAGGGCAGTTCTCCTCGAGCAGTGACCTAGGGATCCTTGCTGCTTCCTTCTTGTGACTCTGCTGTCTCAGCAAAAAACCTTTATGGTCACCACAGCAGAGGAAGAGAGGCTGACAATGGAGCAAGAGTATTAGCACTTCGGTTCCTCAGCCTGAAAGTAACACTTCATTTCCTTAGGGAGATGCAGTTCCTTTCACCTAAGTGCAAAGGGGCTTGGGAAATACAATTTTCCTGTGTGCTCAGGAAGAGAAAAACCAGAAGGGATTTGGTGATCACATAGCTTATTCTCTGCCATAGAGATTGCTATGTACCAAGTGCTTTTCAAACATTATTTCATTTAATTTTTCCACAAATACTAAAAGATAGGCACATTTTAATTTACATTTTTCAGGTAAGATAACAAGGTCAAAAATACTCAGAAATTAATAGATCCTCTATTAAGTGGAGAAGCTTTTATTTAAATCTAAAGCTATCTGAATTTTAATATTAAATTTTAATGTAAGATTTAGTGTTTCAGAATATAAACCTCATTTTTCACAATATAAACCTTAATAAATAAGTGATATGACTCGTGTACTTAAACAACTCTGCCCTGTGAACGTTGGGTTTTGAATACCTATTCATTATTGGGAGCATTTTTTTTAATTTGAAAATTTTGATCTGATTTCAAATTATATCAAAATTGACATCCCAAGTTATTTTATAAATTTGAGCAACATTGGTGTAACTATATGTTTATTTAGGGCACAGAGATGAACAATTGGTCAATTATGTAAAAATCTCAATTTTAATTAAACTTAGAGTAATAGAAGTATCCCATTGCAGTTAAAGAGAAAAATTCATCAAAAAATTGATGTAAAAAAAATCTCAAAAAAACTAGAAGTGTTTCTAAATATTTTTTATGGATCAGAATGAAGAATCAAAACAATCTTGCAAGCTGACTACAGAAACTTCAGATTGTTCATCTTGTACCAGAAAGACCAAATAAAAAGCAACAACAAAATTCTAAAAATTGGCACAATAGAATATAAACAAAGTGTTTTAGTTGCTAGTGTTTCTATAGGCCTGTGTAACTCCTAAAAACTGGATGTGATAGACTAAGTACTGTATTAAGAAAAGCGATGAACTCTATAAAATGTTCATCAAAAGTGCATCATAGAGTCAATGAGTGATAAATCCACAAATAGTTAAATTTAGCAATTGACCTATGAGTATGGCTTCTTACGTAGAATTTACTAAAAAAATATTATTTTCAATACCTAACTTATATTAAGCACATATCCAAGAAAAGATTAATTTTAATTATATCATTCAAAAATGCCAAGTTAGAAAAATAAACAAATCAATCATTTTGCTGTTGCCAATCAAGTTGGTTGATTAATGAAGAAAAATACATATTCTTTAAATATTTTTAAATTTTAGCTAAAGTCAATTACTTGTATACTACATTTAATCATATTTGTTTGTACATAAATTCTTTTACTTAAATTCCTCAAATAATGTAGTAGACAAAATAGTAAATGGCTGAAATTAATATTTGATTTACATAACATTTATTTATTTAATTTTCAGTGTCATTTTAATAAAATGCAGACTTGATAATAATGGTATGAGATACGTTTTACATTATGAAATTAATAAATGTAGTTGTTATTGATTAAATTTACAAAAGAAGGTGATAGTGCTGCTTCAAGTGAATTGAGAATTCAATCACATCATTCATGGGTTAGGAATAGAGAAAGAGAAGAGCCAGAAACCACCTAGATAATGTGGAAAAGTTGTTGGTGAAATAATTGTGTATTCATAGGTCGGGGTTTGCTTTTGTTATGATAGCCAGGGTTGCTGTGTCTACAATAATGCTTTCTGGCCTCAGAGGATTTCTCAAAGAATTTTTCAGTAACTCTGGCCCTCATTTTATATAAAGTTTGCTTTCTAGGAACTGAGGATAAATCAAGCAAACCTCAAAAGAATCTCTAAACACGCTTTGCCTCAGGATAGGGTCCTCTCTCTGTGATGTGAGGACCCTGGAATAGAGCACTTTCTCTAACCTATTTTAGTACAGCACACATTTCCAACTCTCTTGGGCACAGCACCTGTTAAAGTTCTTTCCCTTATAAAAATATATTTTGTATGAATTAAAGACATAGGTCCAGATTCTCATCCTTGGTAACACCAGGGGAATACCTACTCATCAGACTCACTTACACTGCATTTCCCCAGAGTTAGGAGAATGAGATTCTGGCCTGTGGTAGTTTATTCGCTTGCTTTTCAGTGCCCTAATATTTTTTGGGGACTTTGGAATTTGAAAATCTCATTGTCCCAATTTTCTCTTCTTCTAACATATTTCAGCTAAAATCCGAGTCTTATCACTTTGTTTGCCTTAACTTTTATCCCTGACTCCTTTGGCACTTCATCTTTTTGGAAATATTACTGATGCTTTCAGATGGAGGGCTTGTTTTTTTTTTTTTCCTATTTTGTCCATGTGTTGAGATGAGCAGAAGTAACAACTAAAAGGAAATGCTTGACATTTTTTTTATTAAACATGAATTGCTGATAGAATTTTTTTGGAGAGAAACAAAAACAAAACAAAAATGTCACAGATCTTCCTTGTTATCCTACTATACACAATTAGGCTTCTGACAAAAAATAATATGTTGTTTATTTACTTAAAATAAATTCAAATGTATACGTGAAGCACATAGTAGAAATTCAGTTGTTATTTGATGAATAATTGAACTGGAAAGAAAAATAATATGGCAACTCATTGATAAATACTAGTCTATCTATTCAATATTTTTAACTATCTTGGCAGCTTCTTCATATCATCCTCTAACTGATTGATCTATCTAATTGATTTAGGTGTGGAAATTGCTGTTATGATGTATAAACATGTTCTTAATTTTTGTTTGTTTTTTAACTTGAGTTTTCTTGGCCTCAGAATGTATCACTACCTTTTGCAGCCACCTCTTGCTACAGATTAATTAATAGGCTGTTAACTAAATCTATTAAGCCACTTCTTTGTTGCTGAGGCTGGCACTGTTCTCATCAATTGGGATACATCAGTAGAACAGAAAAGATATTTCCTTCATGGAGCTTACATGAGAGGGGAGATGTTATTAAAAAAACAAACAAATGAGAAATTAATATGATATGGCACTAGTTAAGAAGTACAATAGACGACCAAAAAAAGTAGAGCAGAGTAAGGAGAAGCACAAGTGCAATTTTAAATAGAAAGATCAGAATTAGATTTGTTGGGAAAGTGATATTTGAGTAACGAACTTAAATAGAAAGTGATTCTTGCAGATACATGGGAGAAAAGCATTAAATGCAAAGTAAAAAGCCAATATAAGTGTCCCAAGGGAGGAGCATTCTCAGCATGTATTAAGAACACTGAGGACAGTGTGGCTACAAAGAATGAGCAAGGAGAGAGAATTAGGAAATAAAATTGAGAGAAAGGTGCAGGTGACATTAGACCTTGGAGGCACTTTGTGTATTTTGGCATTTTCTTTGAGTGAAATGAGGATCCATCATAGGGTTTTGAACACTGGAGTGACACGATCTGACTTATCTCTTAAAAGGGTGATGGTGGCTGCGGTGTTTTGAATAGACTGTAGGACACAAGGATTGCATCCATGGGTCCAGTTACAGGGTGATTCCAGTAATCCTGGCAAGAGATGATGATGACTTGGTGCAGGGCTCTAGCAGCAGGGTTGGAGAGAGTGGTCAGATTCTGGTAATATTTTGACAGGAGAGCCAACAGCATATGGTGTGAGATTAGCTTTGGAGTGAAAAAAAAAAGAGGATGTCAAAGAAGACTCCACATTTTTTAAACTAAAATGCAGAAAGATGGGGTTGTCGTTACCCAAGACAAGAAAGGCAGTGAGATGAGCAATGGCTCAGAGGAAGTCCAGAAATTAAATTTTTGATGTACTAGTTTGAAATTTTTATTAGACACCCTAGGAAAGACGGCAAGTAGGCACTCGCAAATACACATGGGTGTATTGAACAGAAGGCTGAGCAGGAATTATAAATGTAGATGTTGTTTGTATATTGATGGCATTTAAAGCCAGGGGTTTAGATGATTTTGCTAGGGGAGCACGAGTAGATAAAGAAGAGAAAGAATTGAGCCTTAGGTTCTTTCTACAGTAAAATATAGGGAAGAAGAGGAGAAACTAGCAAAGGGGCTAAGAAGGGTGAGCAATGATATAGTAGGAAAACCAGGAAAGTATGTTAACATGGAAGCCAAGGGAATAAAGTGTTTTGCAGAATAGGATGGGATCAACTTCATCAAATGCTACTGAACAGAGCAGATAAGAAGAGAACTGAGAATTGCCCACTAGATTTAGCAGTGGGGGATCATCAATGACCCTGTCCAGCCATACATTAATTGGAATGGGTTGAATTGTGTCCCCCTAAAAGATGTTGAAATCCTAACTCCCAGGGACTCTGAATGTGATTTTATTTGGAAATAGAGTCTTTGCAGATAGGTTAAAATGAGGTCATTAGGGTGATCCCTAATCCAATATGACTTCATTCTTACGAAAAGGGTAAATGTGGACACAGAGGCAGATGTGCACAGAGGGAAGATGACATGAAGACATAGGGAGAATGCTATCTACAAGCCAAGGAATACCTGAGGATGCTAGAAGCTGAGAGAAGCATGGAACTGATTCTCCTTCACAGCCCTCAGAAAGAACCAATCCTGTCAGACCTTGATTTTGGACATCTAGGCTGTAGAACCGTGAGATAATAAATTTCCATTGGTTGAGTCACCCAGTTTCTGGTACTTGTTGCAGCAGACCCAGGAAGCTGACACAGAGCGCATGTAAGAAAGTTTGAGAGGAGAGGATTTGGAAACACATTATTGTCCACGTGTGGTAACTATGGCTCCAGTTTCAGAAGACAGGACTCACATGTCTCTATACCCTTCAGTACAAGCACATGCATTCAGCTGATTCTCAAACAAATGTTTATTGAGTGACAACCGTATGCACTCAACTTGATAAACACTGTAGTGCTTCCATGAGTTGCACGGCATGTTGTCAGGCTTTCAGGAACTCATGAACTGTTGCTGCGTTTCTCTATTTACAACTCATTGATAAAATAAGGCCCTGCTAGACGTGTCCCTTCCCATCCTGACTTCCATCCCCCTGTCCCCTCCTTCCCATCTCTCTGACTCCATCTCCACCAGCCTCTCCTCCCCTCACTCACTGTTTCACATTCCTAAATCACCTCAGGCTTTTTGCACTTGACGCTGTCTCTGCCTAGCATGTTTCTACCCCAGGGTTCCATGTGACCCTTTCCCTCCCTTCCTTCAGGCCTTTAATCAAAGGCCATCTTCTCAGTGGTGCTTTCCCGGCCAGAGCCTACCTTCAATTATAACCACCCTTCTCCTTCCCACAAGGGAAATATAAGAAGGAAGAAGTAATAGAAATAGAAACAGATCAGTAGTAGAAGACTCTCGGTGCAAGACAGAGCTGGTGTACAAACAAGGGTAAAACACTGACTCCCCCGCTATCTGAAAGTAGAGCGTTCCTTCCCATGAAACCTTTCAAAGCCGAAATGGCTTTAGGCGAAGAAGCAATTACCATTAATGTATATGAAAAAAGATATTGAGCCTTCCCAGACCCAAAAAATAACCTACCAAAATAAACCAAGATAAAGCACAGATGCCCACAGACACAGCTCAAAGCCACGGTGGCTTGATGCTGAGTGTAGTTCCCGGGAAGGAGCTTGGCCGTGAGCCTCTCGCTGCTCAGGTGAGCGCTGCCTCTGCTTGCTGCACAAGGACTGAACACTATTTTCGCTTTTCACCTTACTTTTTAAAAGCCAAAATCCTTTTCGGATTTCTTTCAGTTAGTGAAAACAGGTACTAATGTAGGTCTTCCGTAAAAGCAAAGTGGCGTAAAGCAAACATTCGGATAGAGGAGGACACCTGTATATGATATAATTAGCATAATGAGTAGCTAGAGATGATAAGTAAATATATTTTATATACACACATATCCATATATATGTAGATAGATATCTGTATAATCAAACACTTCACACCGAAATCAGAAAGTAGATTTTTTTTTTTCCAAATCCTTAGAATGCGTTTATAAAGGTCTCCTGTCTATTAGACCACGAAGGAAATCTCAGCGAATTCATCCCTCCCTGCCAGATTCCACGCGCCAAATAGATTGCAGAAGAGTGGGTCCAGGTAAGGGAATGGGACCAGGCAGGCAGCCCCCGGGACCACTACAGCAGCTCCCTTGTTGCTGCAAATTGAGAAGAGAGCAAGCACTGTGTGTTCTCCCTCCCCTCCATATTCCCCAGCCACCCAGGCCAGCAGAGCAATGGCCTCCACAGTGAAAAGAAAGGTTTCATTAGTGTTGAACCGCTCCCCCTTTTTAAAATAATTATGTTAATTAGTTCTGAACACCAGGAAGTAATTGCTTTTCATCTTCAGTTTTTGCTGCTCTGGACTTGAAATTCTGAGTTAGAAATGCTAACAAAACAGAAATTCTTAGAAATTTAGTTAACAATTACTGCCTTGCAGTTTTAGGTGATTTCCCTTTAGTCAACTCTGACCAGACAAAATTACTGACAAGAGTTCTGACCTTTCCTTCCTGATTCCATAGTACCCCTCTAAAGCCTGCTCTATTGCCTCTATGACTTTCAAAAGGACAATAAGTAGATCAGTAAAAAACATTTTTGGGAAGCCTAGGCATTTACAAATTTGTACTCCATACACCACCAAAGGGAAAAATTTGTCATAATTAGCATCGCCACTCATCAAATACAGGGCAAGTTTTGGAGAAACTGATATCTGGAGGTAAAAAAATCCCAACCTCCATGACCACATGTAAATTTACTGGAAACACAAAGCTTCTCTTCAAGCTGCTATTTACAGGCATATTAGGGGCTCAGGAAATAGTCAAATTGTTTTATTCCTGTAATAGTATATAATTTGTATATAGAGATAATAAGGGTTTTTAATTCCTTCTTATGTTTTTTGTACTGGAGATTTGATTCTTTCCGTTACTGAAGAGACCACGTGATAAGCAGGCTTACATTTTAAGCTGCATTACTGGATGATGGCCAAGTTTTTTCCCCTTGAGTCTTTCTGTGTTATTTTGGTCCTTTATCCCTATCATCAGTTCTAGCTAGCATTTTTTTGTGCCTCTCCCTAGGCATTAAGCTAACCACAGAATAGGCATTTTAACAAAGGATCAAATTTAGATGGAACTAAAATCACATCTGCCACTATTATCTAATCCATAATGGTCTAGGTTAACCCCAAAGAGACTTGTGATTCAGCTTTTGGAATTTGTTGATTTTATTTTATTAAAAAAAATAATAATCTAGAAAGTTAATCAGTATATATTTATGAGAATAATAATACAATTTTGTATTTCCCTTAACGTTTTTAAGTGTAACTTGGTAAGGAAAGAACACTATTTTTTTTTCTTTTCTCAGAATATGCACTGCTCATCTAATTTTGCATAGAGAAATATGGATGGGATGAAGGAAACTGTTTGGGTAATAATCTCACACTGAGTGACAATTCCCTAGAAGGAATTGAGCTTATGTCTATGAGTTTTTAAATCAATGAAACCAATGGACTCTTCTTTCTCTTTTTCTTTTTTTTTTTTTTTGTGAGGAAGACCAGCTCTGAGCTAATGTCCATTGCCAATCCTCCTCTTTTTGCTGAGGAAGACTGGCCCTGGGTTAACATCGTGCCCATCTTCCTCTACTTTATATGAGACGCCGCCACAGCCTGGCTGACAAGCAGTGCGTCAGCGGGTGCCCGGGATCCGAACCCGCGAACCCCGGGCTGCCAAAGTGGAACTAAACCGCTGGTGCCACCCGGCTGGCCCTGAACTCCTCTTTTAAGGAATTACACAACTGCTGTACTGAATTCATATTTTATAAAAAATCCAAATTCTCACGATATTAGAAATGAGATGAGTTAGTTCCTTAAACTCTGATTAAATGCCAGGTACTATTCTAGGTGCTAAGATTAGAGAAAGACACTAGAATCCCTGCCCTCAGGGGGCTTATATACAAGTGGCAGAAACAGAAAGTAAACGTACAAATACATATGTAAAAAATATATTAAAAATTACTATGAATAAGATTAAACAGGAGACATGGTAGAGGGTTACTGGGAGCTCCTCCTTCAGAGAACTAATTTGAACTGGGGTAAGGAGAGAGGAACGAAAACAACAGGACCCAAAGCAGTGTAAATACAGAACTGAGTTTAACCAAATTTACAATACCTAGGGAAGTTTAAAAAAAAAAAAGAAAATAGGAGCTGGGAATTAGAGCCAGGGAAAGGATAGATTTGAAATATACATTTTCAAGAGTCAACCAATTATAACAAAATTTCATAGAATCCTGAGGGATCAAAGAAAGATAAATCTAGAGAATAATATCTTTTATCTTTGCAGATCTGCTTGAGGGTAGAGGTTATTTTCCATCAAACAGTAAATAAATTATTATCCTTTGTCACTTTGAAACTCTTCCTTTATGAGAAATCTGTAATGCTGTTCTGGGTTTCTTGTTTTGAAAGAGATCAGGATAATTACTGCACAGAAAGAAATAAAAATAATCAGGATGAAAGATTATATGTCGTAATGAAAACTGGGGAAGAGGATGCAAATAGGTAGAGAAGTAGACTAAAAATCTGAGTAAAGTTGTTGCTTCCAACTTTGAAGCCAAAGGAGAAACAGAAAAGGTTAAAATACAGTCAGTTCCAGGCATTTTCAGAAAGGAGGAAAAACCACAGTTCTTTGGGAAAGGCAAAACTTTTCCAAGCACCAAAGTCTAAAAGAAATTTTTTAATTCTTTAATTTTTTGAGTAATACTACAGTACACAACACAATCAACAGCATACTTTTAAAAAAGGTGAAGCGTGTCATATGATTCTTCCTAGAATATGCTATTTTGTGTGGTTCTTCTTATTCTTTGATAAAGTCAAGGATGTAATATTAAAATGCAACCCATTGAAGGGATTTTTTGTAAAGCTAAAATAGTATACCTGAAAATATTTGGTTTTCTATCAGGCTTTATTCACGGATAGTGTGAAGAGTGTAAGGATAGCGCATCATCAAAAATTTTCCCTAAATTCCTTTCTCACCTAGAGTTTTGATAGGAATGTGAGAGAAAATACTTTATTCTCTTTAGAAAGGACCTCAACTGCTATTTTTTTAAGGTGCAGGTTGGAGTTGCAAACATACAATATATAAACATTTCATAACCCTACAACGAAATAGACATTCTTTTGTGAAAGGTTAAGAGCCAAAGCAAAATTTCCAGTTATTTATTTTAAGTTAATTGGATTTTTTTATATTTACTGTTAATGGCTTTCTTCTGTAAATCAGTAAACATCAGAAATGTATTTGATTACCTCATATAAGGTAGGCTTTTAATGTAAAGAATTTCATAGTTCCACTTACAGTAATATAGTGATAAGCTTGGTGTGTATGACTTCCACGTTCTCAAATCAGGTGTTTCTAATCCTAATCTATGTAACGGTCATAGATTACACCAATGTCTGAGGTATCTTCACTTTGCCTTCTTTTTGAATTGCTCTTTGTTATTGTTGTTTTTCTATTTTACATGGTATGAATTCAGCCACATTTTTGTAGCTTTGTCTCATTTGAAAGCAACTATTACTTAGCCTTATGTAAGTGATTTTTCCCTTTGGCATCATGACGTCTTTCTGTCCCTGCTCTCTGAATATAGATAGCAAAAGCTGGTAGAGGCCAGCCTGAGAGGAGTTTCCAAGGATCATGCAGGATACTAGGGAACTCCATCTGTAGATGATGCAGAGAAAACAATGCACGGGACACCCTTTAAAGGGTTACAAAAATAATGGCAGCCAAAAAATAATTAAAATGTGTCAAACATGAAGACAGCTAACATACTATGTAGAAAAATGTAGCGATGTATTCTATGGAGGATCCTTTTTGGAAAGCAGAAAATGGAGCAAAATCTTCTCCAAGTCCTGGGAAGTCTTTACAAGAGGACTTTTCATTGCTATTTTACAAAAGAAGTTGTGGAAAATATGTTAAATAAAGTTAAATAGATTACTTTATAGCAAGATAGTTCAGTCTTTAAAATGCTAATACACTGCTGAAATCTCCAACAAGAGAAACATAAAATGTAGTTTTTCCCAAATGGAATATTTCTTTCTCATGTGACATCTATCAATCTCAGAAAACTTTATTATTTCACAGTTTAGGGACCTTTGCTTTAAAGTATCAATTATTTTTTGCTGGCTTTCTCTCTTAGGTCAACAAGTTGCAATTAGTAATTCCCAGAGTCCAGAGAGGTTTTCTATCCAGCTGTTTGTCATTCAGTTGACTGAATAAAGAAATTGAGTTCTTTTCTGTGTATATAAAGGCTTGCATGAATATCAGGGAGTAGTCTGAAATGTATCAAGAGATGAAATAAAATGTTCGCTTTCCTGATTTCAGATTCAACATCCACTGTACACAGAAGACTACCTTTTTCCTGTCTTTGAACGACAAAAGATAGATCTCTTTCCCCAGTGGGCTTTCTGGTTTGCTGTAGCTTATACTGTATCACTTGCTTCATGTATTAATAACAGATATCTAACATTTGTCTTATGTTTAAGCTACAATAAAAATTATTTCAGTGAAAGTTACTTTGATGATTTCAAGAGCCACAGTTTTATTGTGTTATTCCAAAACTTGATTTTAACTATACCTCTTATTCCCCATCTTTCTAATCCAAAAAAATGCTTATTGCATAATGTAGAGGCCTAATTCATAGTAATAGCTATACATTGCTTTACATATTTGTCTACTTCTAGATTGCCATATTTCCCTTATCAATACAGTATGCAGAAATGTGAATAATTTGTTTCACCACATTTATTAAGTTAGTAGAGCTGTTTAAAATCTGTAATTTAATTTAACTTCGTATTTAAATCATTCTGCATCTGTAAGTTATAGCTTTCTCCTGTGATATATGATATTTTACCAAATTTGTGAATATTTGTATCTTCTCTATTTTCTGTTATTTTAAACTCATATATCTGATGAATCAAAATGATGAAAAATATTGATAATTGGATGTTCCTTGGATTTTTTTCTTTTGACTACTGAAAGATTTACATAAATCAGTATTTTCTCTAGAATTCGAAACTGCAAGTCTTTTATATCCAGAGTAAAAGACAGAGTCAGTTCTACCTTTAATTGAGACTTCTCTTTGAGAAATGGTTGATTCATTAATACATATGCTTTTCAGGAAGTACCATTACATTTCAACCAAGTCCTTCTGACATATTTCAACCAAGTCTTTCTCAGAACACAAGTCTTTTGGAAACAGAACATATGTTCCATTTTACAGCCTATCCTGCTTTCTTAGTGGTTGTATGACTTTCTGTAGATTTATTTCCTTCCAAGCTGGCTAACATGTTTTCCAAATAGTTTCACAGATATATAGAATGTTTCAGTAGTTATATAACAAAAAGTATTACAAATATATTTGTGGGTATCTGTATATATATGTGTGTATATATATATATATGTATGAAGAAATTATGTTTAAAAAAATCTGTTTAAAATATGATACAGAGCTCTCTGGAGGTGGGGAAGAATCTCATTTTCAGAAATTAGTTGATATCCAAACATATTTGAAACATGTATCGTTCTCACCTGAAGCCATAGCTTGAAATGGTAAAATACTGGAACCAAAAAGAACTGGTTCTCAGGGATAGTAGATGAGCATCCAATCAACAGGGAGATCACGTTTATTTATATTTGTATTACCTTCATAACCTACTTCAGTGCCCTGTCCATAGATGATAAATAAATAAATGCTTATTGAGCAAATGATTAAATAAATGAATAGAGGGATGCATAAAATATATGACTTCCATTTCTTGTCTATAAATGAGAGAGAAAAGTCACATATTTTGATGTATTCTATTCCTTTATTTAATCATTTACTCAATAAGCATTTATTAATAATATATAGAGAGAAATATATATGCATATATAGATGTATACACACACATACACAAACATAAATGTAACTCTGTGTTAATATATATGTATTAACACATGGATGATATGTGTGCATAACATATGGCATGTTACATATGTAACCCATAGATACATATGTATACACATGTAGTAAGAGCAAGAGAGAGTATCACATCTTTGAAGATGAAATTAACATGAAAACCCATTCAGATTTATTCATTAATTTATTCAAAAATACTGAAAACTGGGGCTGGCCCGGTGGAGTAGTGGGTTAAATTCGTGTGCTCTGCTTCGGCAGCCCGGAGCTTGCAGGGTTTGGATCTCGGGCATGGACCTATACGCTGCTTATCAAGCCATGCTGTGGCAGGAGTCCCACATATAAAATAGAGGGAGATGGGCACAGCTGTTGGCTCAGGGTCAATCTTCCTCAGGAAAAAGAGGAGGATTGGCAATGAATGTTAGCTCAGGGCTAATTTTCTTCACCAAACAAAAAAAAAAGAGAAAGATTGGCAGCGGATGTTAGCTCAGGGCCAATCTTCCTCACAAAAAAAACAACTGAAAATCTGCCACCTGTATGGCATGTATATAGGCTTAATGCATACCAAGTTGTACAAGGTGAATATCTTGCCCTTACTGTATTCCCAGTCTAGTTTTATAGACTCCAGAAGAAACACACAGACACACTCACACACTCCTACTTTCTTGCATGAAAATGTCTCTTCGAGAAGAATATATTGTTAGGAAGCTTAAGAATACATTCTGTCCTTAGGCTAAATGACTATAAGCCAACAATTTGACAACTTGAAAAAATGCAAAGTGGATAAAAGATTTCCATCTCAACCAATGTTAAAATGAAAGCTATCAGGGTTCTTGTGATGCTTAAAAGTATATGTGCAGCCAAGCACTATCCTGCCTCTCAGGATGTGAGCAAAATTTGTGACTACTGATGCTCTCTACAGAATATAAATCCAGACCAGACCCTTATTGGCAGGGCAGATCTAAAGCAATACAGGAGATTCATTAAATTCCTAAAGTTCGCCCCCCCTTCCCTGACAGCCTCAAAAAAATCCTGTTGAGAACTTCTGAGGTTAGTTTCTATTCAAGTTTGTCTTAGTGATTATGATACTTTTATCAGCGTTACTGCTAGAGGTTGCATTGAAATTCCTTATGATTGATTTTTTTTCTCAGATAATAATGCTATTTTCATGAATTTTGCAGGACCTAGATAATATTTATTGCCTCTCAATAGTATTTGCAACGGAAGTGCTGAAGGCACCATGACACCTTGGTATAAAGGACATTAGAAAAAGGGCACATGATGACCAGTGTCGCTGACAGTTCTTGAAATGTTCACAAGAGTAACTGTCTGATAGCAAGGCTGATCTCTGACAGCTGCTGTGATGAGGAAGGCTAGACTCTGGAAAAGGATGTATAACTTCCTTCCACTGGCCTTCAGGCATAATAGCTTTACACAGTCCTGGATGACAATTCCTAATGGACAGTTTGTACGTAATTTATATACTCAGGGTGTTGGATTTTAAATGTTGATAGCTTCTGTAAAGTAATAGTTGCATTTTACTTAATGCAGCTTCCAAAATATGATTATTTCATCTTTTAATAACAAAAGACTGTGAAAACATCACATACATGTATGTTTGCACACTTGGATCAGTATATCTTAAGTATACATAATAGAAGTGACACTTCTAGGTTAAAGTAAAAGTACACTTAACATTTTGATAAATGATAACATATTTCCCTCCCTTTTTTCGTCTATATTTGCCAAAAGAACATTGGATCAAACATCTGAAATATTTTCCAAGCTATTATGTGAAAAAACGCTATATATTTTTTAAATGTTTATCTAAAGACAAGTGTGAGGATATTTTCTTCATATTTTATTGAACAGATAATTATTTTTCTATTAACAAGCTTTTAATGCCATTTGAACGTTTTTTTGTTGGGTTACTAATTTTTTTTGCAGCAGTTAGAAAACTAGAAACTCCTAGGCATGCCTTCTCTATATGAATGCTACCTGCTGAAGAGACAAAAAAATAAAATCATCATCAACAACAACACATACATAGACAACTCTACCAATTTTTCTTGGAAGCTAAGGAGGATGGTAGTTTGAGATTCAAATCTCAGAAGTAAAGTACTTTAAAGCGAATAAATAAACAGAATGCTTATAGGAGTATTAGGATATGCTATAGTTTTATTTATTTTTTTGCTCATGAACTCTGTCAGTAAAGAGTTTCAGAGGATCAGGCAGGGAAAGATGTAGATAATTCTTTGACTCCAGCAGAACTACACAGGATGTATGATTGCTAGATTCTAGGGATCTGAGTGGATGCTCTATCCTGTTCTCCATCCACAAGTCAGAAAAATTAGCATATTTGATGAATATTCTATAAGAAAAGCCAAGGGAAATTAATACAATCTGTCAAATAATGAATCATGATAAACATTTTCAAATGGACATATAAAAACCACTCATACACACACAAGAAAACTACAGAACAGAGTTTTGAGCATTGGAGTAAAATAATCGTATTTATATTCTCACTATATTCCCCTAGAAGTGTGGAGAACAGTGAGACTAGCATATATATGGGAAAATCTCCTAGGAGAGCTGTTACAGTAGCCCAGGCAAAAAAGGATGGTAAAGATTCTAAGTATTACAGATAGACATGGAAAAATGAAGGCATATTAAATGTGTTTCAAGATAGAGTTAACACTTGGTATTTGACACGATATTGAGCGGTGGTACTTAAGGAAAAGGGAAACATCACTGATGACATTCTGGTATAAACTATTAGGTGGTTTTGATGTTAGACTGAGATATGGATCTCTGGAAAAGGAGGAGGACTTCTGTGTTGGTGTTTCTCTGAGGTTAGAGGGAGATTGTGAGACCAGTTTTGGACAAGACTTCAAGTTTTTTGTGAGACCTCTAGTGTGATGTAAAGTCAGATATTGGAAATCAGAAGTGTTGTGAACTGGTGATATAAATTTCTAAAGATTAGTTAATATTTTGTTGATGATATGGGACTAGATATGATCACTGAAGGAAACAGTGGAGTGTGAGAAAGAGAAAGGCCAAGAATTGAACCCTTTAGAGGAACAATAAAATTTTAGATGCCGATAGAAAGGAGGAGCCAAGAAAGAGACCTTGAAGGAGTCGGGAAGTTATCTATGAAACAAGAGGACAACCAGAAGACTGTGGTGTCACACAAGCCAAGAAAAGAATTTTCCAAGAAGGACAATATTGTCAACCTAAAAAAATTAAATGATCTGGAAGTTTAATTAGAATAACTGAAAGAATTTCTTTTTATGGAGGATTATGTAATAATTGTTAAGTTTAGTGAAAACAGGCCTCAAAATTCTTATCAGTATATGCTTCCAGCCAGTGGAATGATTTCTAAATAATTTTGACAATAACAATTATGCAGAAAAACATGTCAATCACAGCTAAGCTTTGTTCTATAATTTTGAAAACATTTTAGACATGCAAAGAAATTTAAAATACAGTATTCGTACAACATTTTTGAAAATTACTGCAATACTGGTGCAAGAATCAGCAGAAAGATCAATGGAATACTATATAGAGAGCTGAATTAGTTTCTAGCATATTTATGATCTTAATACATGATAAAATACGTCAGTAGTGAGGGGAAAGTCACACATTCTCTCAAAAATATTGGTATAAAATTTGGCTATCTGAACAAAAAATCATCTCACTATACTACATAATAAATTTCAGGGGGATTAAATATTTATTTGTAAAATTGCCATATCCGATTCAAAAAGAAATTTAATTATTTAACCAAGTTAAAAATTATTACTAAAATGAAAAAAGTTCCCAACTCATTTCATAAAGTTACTATTGTATTTGAAAGCTACATTAAAAAAATTTAAGAAAATTATAAATTTATAGCACTTAGAGATAAATTAAATATTAGCTAAAATATCACAACAGTGTATTTAAAAGTAATAATTTCTGAGCCTTATCTCAGAAATACAAAGATCACTCAAAATGTTGTACATATATCAGTGTAATTTACTAAATCAATAGACCAAAGAGCAAAAACGCATCACATCAATAGATATAGGGAAAAAAAAAACCTTTGAATAGAGTTCTTTACTTTAAATATACTTTTAGTGAACTAGGTAATCAAAAGATTTGAGTAAAGATTATTTGTGTCTTTGTTAATTTCTTTATTTTGTAAATTTTCAACCGTGCACATATACTACATTTATAATCACAAATATATTTCAGAAAATGTTTTAAGAAAAGTCCACTTACAAAACCCCATCAAATGAAGTTGAACTTGAGCTCTTAGTTGACTTGTGTCCCAAATTTGGAGCAATCAGTTCCCATTGGTGGTGGGAATTAGGTAGGCTGACGAGGATCTCTGGAACCCAGAAACTTGTGAAATAAAAGGTGGGCAATACGCTATGTTCATAAACCATCTGAGAACTAACACCATTTTAAATGAAAAACTTGAAAGGAAAATTTTACAAAAAATTGTCAGTGTATTACTTTTTTAATTTGTGATTTTAAAACGTTATAAGAGCTTGGGACATTAAAAGTAAGAGAAGAATCCAAGTTTTGCTAATAAGGCACAGCAGTAGTGAGTGAAAGGCAATTTCAAAACCAAAATGATTACATCTTTTCACACAGTTGTCATAGCTTCACCACCAGGGAAACTGTCACATTTTCAGAGAAGCCCCTAATTTTGAAAGAGTTCCTGCCAACTTCCTTCATTTTGTTTTATTTCACCTGACAAAAGTATTTACCTCATGTGATAGGAACAGTTTCATATAGTAATTAATAAAATGTAATGAACAGAAGTTGGTGGCAAAACACTTTATTACTGAGTTTTGTCATGTCTTTTCATTGTATATACAGACTATAAACTCAGAATATTATTGGCATTTATAAATTGAATAGAATCTCTGATAAAAATCATAATACTTAGTGAGTAGTATCTCATAAACAATATTCACTGTGTTTTTCAATGAAACATATTCCTTAATTGTGAAAATCCCAAATCTGAATTCGGTACAGTAAGTTTCATTAAATAACATTTTCATTTGAGTTACTGCCTGGCTTTCTTCAACTGAACTACGTGTTTTCATTCCCTGTTATTTCACCTTCCTTCCGATAAATATATGCCACAGTCTACATTTCCATGACAACACTGCCAGTAATCAGAAATGGGAATATATTTTCGTGGTAAATGATTAGCTAAACAGAAATCATCAACCATGGATGAGGCGTATACTGGAAGATGTCTTATAACATATAATGGAAAACCTGAATTTAGCGAAAACAATGGAAATCTTAATACATTTATCTGAGTACTTTCTCAAACCAAAGTGCATCTTGGAAGATTGCTCAGTCAAAAAGGAAACAGCTTAACTGTTAGATCAGGGTATCCCCATGTTCATTGTACAATGAGTTTGTGGAATATTAATAAACATTATAGATTTTTAAATCTTTCATGGATGAAGACATTTGGAAATGCTTATTTAAATAATGTAAATCATTACTTACTGGAGAATTTGTCAGAGCATTTTCAAGACCTGTGAAAGTCTGTGCTTTTAACTTACTTGCAAGGTAACAAGTTAGCCTGCTACAGTTTCATGGATGCTAGCAGAAGGCATAGGACACCCAGGTCTGAGACAAATGGCTGTTACTCAAGGCACAGCGGGCAGAGTGAACATAGCATATTTGCTCAGTCCTCCATGCCTCTAGGTCCTGTGGAGGCAATGTGAACGGGCCCAGAGGAAGTCAGCACATGCAGTGGGTCACATTACAACAAAGGAACCTTGAGTTTAGGAGACTCAAGAATTTGTTATAATGGACAGTAAGGATACTTTTCCTTTGCTCCTATCTTCCAAGGCTGTTCGCTACACAGACATACTTGAAAAGATGGTCCAGATTAAAAGACAAAACATTCAGAAATACAATATCCCATAGAGAACTGTCCCCTAGTAATCCTTTAAAACACTTATTTGCATTGTGAATATTCAAGAATGTACTAAGATTTCCCAAATCTAATTTGAATATAAAGAGTGTGTGTGTGTGTGTGTGTGTGTGTGTGTGTGTAAAACCCCTTTCAGTTATAGGATGTAGAAATCAAGAAAAAATTGAAATAAATACTTTTCCATCTCATAGGTTGGTTAAGATTTCCAAGCAACTTGACATTCTCCTACTATTACATTCTTAACTATTTAAAAATATAATAGGAAATGGAACACTTTGTGAAGTTTAATTAAAATATTTACTTAGGTATAATGGCCTATGTTTGAATGCCAGCTCCCACACCTACTGTTTAGATGTAGGGAAAAAATTCTCAGAACTTCAGGGTTTTATCTGCAATATTTTACCTTGTAAATTCCTTTCTTTGATTAAATGAAATAATGCATGTAAATAATTTAAAGTTTTGCCTACTAAGTAGATGTTTTTATATTATTATATCAAATTATGTTATCTTACATAATACTGTGTATTGTATTATTTTATAAAATATTAAAATTGTAAATAACTAAAAAATAAATCTAAAATTATATTAATATGGAAGTGCTAAAGTAAGGGTCAAGTGGAAACTGAAATAAGCAGTGTATACACAGAGGCACACACACCTACACACATAAAACAACATTCATTAGAATGTGACGAATATGAAAAACCAAGCAAATTTCAATTTCAAACAAAAGGTTATATATACAAGATGAAAGCAAACATCTAAAATAAAATCCCTCCAAAATCATTTAATTTTAAATATTTTACATTTTAAATGTAAATGTGTCAGTATAATCAGAAGGCAAAGTTGTCAACTGGCCTATCATACTTATGGTCTGGAAGCAAAAATAGGGATATTAACATTCCACTTGAAAGATGTAAGGACAACCCCTAGAGAAGGAGATTGATGACATGTTTCCTTCCTGGTACAAACAGTTGCATCATATGCACATAGCATTGGTCCTTTTTCTTTGGAGACTCCTATTCTCAAGAGTGTATGAAAATGATGCTAACAGCCAAGTTTGTATTCTTTTTATTTAGTAAGAATGAATATTGTAATTCATAGGAGCCACAATAACATTAAACATTGTTTACAAATGTGTTGAAATAATTTATCATTAGAAAAAATATTTTCCCTTGATTAAAATCTAAACAAACAGAACATAATGTTTCAACCAAATTTCTTTTAAGACGCATGGGGCCTAGATTAAAACTGACTTTAATGGGATCAGAACAACAACATCCAAGAATAAAATTTGAACTTAATGTGTTTATTACTTGTACTCAATCACTTTACTGTAAGTTTCTATTTGTGTACAGCAGTTAATTAATACAAAAAAAGAAGAGCTTTTCTTTTCGATTTTTACTGTTGATTGTCTCTGCTTACTTATTCTAATAAATTAGCCAGAGTAAAACATATTTTTTCAATGATGCATTAAAAAAAATTCAAATAAAATAATTGGACTCGGAGTTGTGAGTTGTTTAAACTACCAAAGTTCCAAAATACCTTGGCAGTGTTACCTTTGTTAATGAGCTTGGCATAAAGATTCTCCAGATGAGATATTAAACTAAGGAATTTTCAGTAAAGTCAAATATTCTTACTTGTACTCTTTCCAGATGGCCTTTTGCCTGCCATCGTTTTTCAGCTGTTCATGAAACAAATGCTAGGCCATCCATTTCTTTGGGAATGACTTCACCAGAATCATTAAACCCATTTTGAAGGTAGCAATGTGGGAACTCCATGAAAAGTTTGAGCATATTTAGAGATATTAATGAAATATTTAAACAGGTAAAATGGCTTAAAATGAAGAGTATCTATTAATTCAGGAAAAGTAATTCCTCAAACAAGGCATATTTGCCTAGCTATATGACATTAGTTTAGTTAGATGCAACTTTTGTTTAATTTTCTATAGACTCTTGAATATTCCTTTAATAAAAAAAAGTAAAGCATTAATTTTCAGTCAAAATTATCATGTGGGGAACATTTTTGGACACTTTAAACCAGTATCATAGGTAAAACATGAGTAGATTATTCTCAAACACAAAACAGTGAGAAAAAATTTGACGCAATTGTCAACAGTTCATAAAAAACAGAAGTAAAACCAATAAATCACTGAAGTAGTAATTAGTAAAGGTTTATTGTGTACACTCCAAAAAGACAGTTCACAAATCAGGAGCACTCAAACCAAAACACGGTACGAGGCTCAGAGGTATGTTGTTATGAAACAACTTATATAGTGTGGAGTCAGTGACTGTTTATTCTTCAGAGTGATTGATTACAATATTGGAATTTTCTTTAACGAAAGGAAATTGGTTAGTGGTTGCCTCATATCAATTTGGGGGAACAATTTAAGTTTTGCATATGATTTTCAGCAGCATAAGAAGCGACCCAGGTCAAGTTAGCCTCGCTTGTCTTGTAAAGAAAGCTAAATTAGGCTTTGCTTGTATGATTGACCTGGTTTTGTCTGCTCAGGGAATTTTCATGTCTAGTCTCTGTGTCTGATTTTAACACAATGATTGCAGTTCTAAGGATATGTGTATTTGGCCATTAAAAAAAATGTTTCTAAATACAGATAATGGATCTATTACCCTGGAGAAGCATTTAATTTTGTAGTAAGCACATGGCTTTGGACTCTAGAGAGAAGGTAATCAGCTGGTTAGATATTTGGAGACTAAGAATTTTCGAGATGTAATATGGTTTCTATTTATTTCCTTAAATATCTTTTAGACTATATATCTATATTTGTCTCTATGTATCTATCTGTCTATCTATCTATCTTTCTGTGTGTGTGTGTGTGTGTGTGTATATACAATGTGTTCAAGTTCTGTCATTCAATGTTTTTTTCAACTTCATTTTCTTAGACTCTGAGTTAGTTAAGGGCTCTGAAATAGTTATTTATGTTAGATTTCATGAGGGTGTTAATTTTGTCTCTGTGTAGTTAAAAAAATTAATACGGCAATATTACTCTATATATGGCTGTGTGCCATACCAAAGTTAGTGAAATATGTCAGGCTGTTTTCTTATGAAGCCATTTCCTTAATCATTTCCGTTTTCTAAATAACCTAGTTAAAGTGAAAAACCAAGTACAGTTGAATTTTGGTGGAACTGCTGTTATACAAGAAAAGTTTCTATTTTTTTCACCATCAGTTGATATTAACTGTTACTAGTCAAAGGCAAAAATATAAGAATCTAGAAAAAGGGCTTACCCGGTGCTGGTAAATAGAGGAAAAAAATAACTAGAGGCATAAACTCTACCAAATCAGAACCTAAATCAAATTGGTACAAATATATAAATTAATTTGTTAGAATGGAGACTATAGGGTGCATTATTTAGGACAGTGAAATTGCTCATATGTGAGTGTGTGTATATTATTCATAATTTATTCATTCAAAAAATTTATTGGACACCTATCATTGGCATTATACACCAGGCGTTAGTGATACAATGATGAGCGAAACACTAGATAAACAGGGCCTCTGTTTTTATGGATAGGCTGATAGGAAAAACAGAGAAATTAATATTAACACACAAAAATTCAACCATGAAATACATTACCATGGAAAGGTAGATGGTTTTATAAAACCATAACGCTAAAGAACTTGGTGATGTCTTTCTTGAAGAACCGACAAATAAGTTGAGATCTTAAGGATGCCTAGGAGGACAAGGATGCCTTGTCCTTTCCAGACAAGGAAAAGGAAGACCAATCCACGAGGAAGAAATGTCCCTGCTTGGTAGTAGGAAGTGTCATGGTGCATACGAGAGAGTGGAAGAAGTCCATTGTGACTGAAATGGAAGTTGAAGACAGTGATGGAGAGGAGGAGAGAAAGGTAGGTGAGGGGCTCACCATGAAATGTCCTGCATGTCATGTTAAGGAATTTTGTTTTCTGTCATAAGAGCAGTAGAAAGCCTTCAGAGGCTTTAATCAGGGAGGCAAGTTGTGACATAATTATATTAATGATATTTTCATTCTGAAAAAGATACCTCTAGGTACAAGCTAGAGGACATATTGGGGGAAGGAGGTGGGACAAGTCAAAATTTTGGACAAGTTAGAAAACTCTTGCAGCAGTCCAGGTATGAACCATGTGATTTTGATGGACGTTGAGAGATAGAAAAAAAAAATTTAAACATATCTGGTGAGTAAAAAGAAAAGATTTGGTGATGGATTGAATAAGAGGGGCATGGGATAGAGGTGATGGATGACTTCTAGGTTTCTAATGTTTAAGTTAGCTGGATGGTGGTGCTATTCTCTGAAACAGAGAATCTGGGCTAGGATGATTAGGAGGTAGTGGGGGAAGATGACGAGTTTAATCCTGGAAATGTTGAGTGTGAGGTGTCTTTCAAACATCCAGGAGGAACTATCAGGGAGTTAAGCAAATATATAGGTATCACTTGATCTCCATAGTCTTGATGGAGATTTAAATTTGGAAGTTATCTGTATAAATTGATAATTAAAGCTGTGAGTAATGATGAGATTCCCTGGAGAGGAAGTGGAGGGGAAAATGATGCAGGACTCACTTGAGGAACTCAGACAATCAGACATTTGAGAGGAAGAGACAAACTGGCAAAAGAGAATGACATATGTGATCAAAGAGGCAAGAGAAAACAAGGGTTAGAGAGTATTGCAGAAAGAAGGTAAACTGGTGAACGTAGTCAGTGTTGCTTAGAGTTAGAATACAATAAGGCATGAAAATATCTTTAGAATTTATTGGTACAGAGATCATCGTTAGCTTAGGGAATCTGAAATGGTAGAAAAGTGGGGAGGAAAACCACATACACCAAAAGTGTTAGATTGGGTATGTTAACATAAACATTAGGCTCGAGAAGAGAATTAATGCATTTGCTATGTAATATGAGTACAATGTAAAGTGGGAAAATTTTCCATCTCATCAGTCACAAAAAGTTTCTTTAAATATGTTCACTATTTAAAATAGATAATTCTCAAGTGTTCCAGGCACATGATTTTATGTGGGAAACAGAGTGGGATTGGATAAGAACCTTGGCCCTGAAATTATAACACATTGAGTCAAAGCTAAACTTCACGTGGCTAGAACTATGCATCTTTTGTGAACTTTGGTATCCTCCTGAAAAGTGGGTTTAATGGTAATGACTAACTTATATTTCAGGATTGTTTTGAAGATTCAGAAAGGAGAAGGAACAGGAAATATATAGGGTAATGTTCTTTAATCTACAAAGTAGTAAGTAAATAAATTATATAAGACATAGAATGATCTGATTGTGTATAATAATAATATCCTAAATGGTGTCTCTACCTCTGGTCTTGCTACCCAGTCTTCCATCCTCTAAACTCTGCCTTTTACCCCCACTATCCTCCCCTCTGAACTTTAAGTATTGAATGAAATGTCTATGTCTTCTATATCTTTGTGTCTCCTTAGGGTGCCCAAGATAATACTTTTCACGTAGTACAGCCACCAAAATGTGTTATTTAAATCTCAAAAAAGTTTAGATAAATTTGTTGTTTATTAGATGTTCAAACATACCTAGAGAGATTCTACTTCAGCACTGCCATGTCTTCTTGTGTTCACATAATAACTATTTCTTCCACTGGCTTTTAGAAATTACAGTTAATTGAAATAAATAGTTACAAAACAAATTAGTCAGTTGACAGTTGCATCCTTTAAATCCTGTTGAATCAGTGTCGTCCACACATTTATCTGAAGTCAAAATGCTGACAAACTGTTACTAAATACACTTATTTGTTCCAACACTTCTTAACACATGATCGTATTTTCTCTTCTTTCCTCGCTGTTTTGTTTTCTCCTATTGCCTCTACCTTGAATCAGTTAAGGATGGCCATGTTTCACTCAGCGCTAAAGGATACACACAGACTTAGCTTAATAAATACCAGGTTGAAACCTGACAGGAATCAGCTGTGCCCCTCTCCAGATTGATGGGCCCTTTCCAGGAGGCTTTAATGTGCACATAAAATGTCAACTCTCTGAAATAATTTGCAGAAGATTAGTTCCATGGTGATTCAATTTGATAAGAATGGGTATTAAGAACTACCTCAGTGGACTTATTTGTACCCGTCTGGCTTATTGGTCATTTCCATAAAGATCACTGAAGTGTAGACGATAAAGTAGAGGGAGGAATAGCTCTCAAACCACCAGCCGGCAACCATCCCGACCTGCCAGCCTTCGGGTTGCTGAATGTTTTCAGTTTGCTTAATGTATTTCTCTGTTACATTTATGACCCAGGATTCAAATATGCAGCTACCACTGCCTGCCTTTTGGCCTTGAATTAACAGCACCTGAATTCCAATTGTCTTCATCACATCTTATTTGTTTTTAAATGTGACACCTGTACTATTATTTCTCATCTTAAAAGTAATAAGCTGGAGGGAAATATCAAAATAGAAAACATTTTTGCCTCTGCATGGTGGAATCATAGACAATGTTTTGGTTTTGTTTCAGTTTTTCATTAATTTTCTTTGCTTTTCAAATGATTTGGTCATCAAGGAACTATATCAAGTGAAATATATTTAAAATGATGAATGAATACTAATGTACCAGCCACAGAGGTCATTTAAAATACTCAGAAATAGTAAAACAAGGAATTCTCTCAAACCTACAAAAGATCCGCTCTCATTTTAGTTGAGACTCTGAGTGTCATCAAACTATCAAACTTAATATATGAGAAAAAGTGTTAAGCAAGCTGACACATAAAGAACATTTACACATAGACACATAAAGAATATTTATCACAGGGTAGTAGCTTTTACTCCAGAAGATCTGAGGATCAAAGTGTGTGCTTTGCAAACAGCACTTTATGATTCTTTTCTGGAGCTGAGTTTTTGTGAACCAGTTGTTTTCACCTTCTAAAATCTTTGGAAAGAGGCTCATATTCATCCATTTTACCATCTCTTTTTCACTTCCTTATTTCTTCCCTTTGAGCTTAAAAATACTAGTTCAGGGGGCCGCCCGGTGGCGCAGCGGTTTAGTCCGCGCTTGGCAGCCCGGGGTTCGCGAGTTCGGATCCCGGGCGCCCGCGGACGCACTGCCTGTCAGCCATGCCGTGGCGGCGTCCCATATAAAGTGGAGGAAGATGGGCACGGATGTTAGCCCAGGGCCAGTCTTCCTCAGCAAAAAGAGGAGGATTAACAACGGATGTTAGCTCAGGGCTGCTCTTCCCCACACAAAAATAAATAAATAAATAAATACTAGTTCATATTCTTAAGAAACATTCCTTTTTTTTTTTTTTTTTTTTCCACACTACTCTCTTCTCTAAAAACTGTTTTCCTGTTTTAAAATGTTAGGGAATACATTGAAATGGATTCTACAAAATCAGATAAACTGAACTACAAAATTAGGCCTTTAATATATCAGTATCCAATTCTTGGGCGACAACACTAAATTTGGTTTTTAATATTAAACTTAAAAAGAGATACAATTTCTGTTTACACAGACCTGATGGGAATGAGTATAGTGACAATGATCTTAGACGAAAATATTACATAGCTGTATATCCACCTACCCGTGTGCAGTTGAAAGTTACATAAAGGGAGGAAATCTATTTTTAATCCATGTTTACTTATCTTCCCAAGTATATACAGTAGGGTTAGTGCCCAAGTGTTTTTGGGGGTCTCTGCTAGATCTCTTATAAGAGGCATCAGAAGTCCAGGGGTACCTGCATTACAGCGTTACTACTTCCCCGACCCGCTGACCACCCCCACTGTTGCAGGGAAGAGCCACTGTGGTTTCACACATGCACTATCCACCCCTCGGCCTTGCTGCTGCTGCTGCTACTAACTGTGCAATGTTGCTTCTCTTGTGGTACCAACTACACTTCCACTAGCTCCACATATGCCCTTTCACAGTTCTGCACTCCTCAACACACTAGAGACATATTTGGTACGTGGAGACCAGAAGCTAATAGTTATTTGTATTTTCTTTTATACTTTGATGAAGCTACTTTTACCCTTCACCCCAATTCTGCCAAATTTTTGGTAAACCATTGTTGTAGATTTAAATTACAGATTACTTTTTTCCCTAGTAACTACACATGAGTTCATGAGGTGGGCTGGCAAAAGATTTGAGGGACAAACCACGTGGCACTAAAATCGTTTCTTCTCTCCAAACCTGACACCCTCTTATGGAGTCAAGTTTGATCCCACTAAATTCATGTTTACTTAAAAACATTTATAAAGCACATAATTTGTGCCGAGTGTTGTTCTAAATACTTTATTAATATTAACCCATTTAATTTGTCTACAATTCTAAGAATCAGTTACTGTTATTAACCTCCTTTCACAGATAAGGAAACTGCAGCAGAAAAAGATTAGGTTACTTGCTCAAGGTCACATAACTAATAAAAGGATGAGTTAGGCTTCAAATCCAGGCATGCTGTCTCCAACTCTGCTCTTAACTGCTCCATTGAGAAAGGCTGCCTCTCTTCTCATGGAAAGCAACTATCTCACTAAATAAATACCTGGTAAAACTAATCTAGAGTTCACCATATATTCCAGGTTAGTCTGAAACTGCAGCCCACTGCATAGACATTATGCCCTTGAATTGGCTTCAGTCATAAGAAATTGACTACATATGTTCATCAACACTTATTCTTTTATTTCCAAGCTGAGGCATTGTTCAGATGCAAATGTATCATCCTTCCTTGTACTTCTCAACACTCCTCTTCTAATCATATTACCTTGTTTTTATTCAATGCTAGGTAGGTAGCATAGAATAGAATTTAAGAGCATGAATTTTGCAGCCAGGTTGCCTGAGTATAAGTCTAGACTGCCACTTATAGTGAGACCTTCGGCAAGTTACTTCCTCTCTTTGTGGCTGAGTTTTCTCGTGTGTAAAACAGAAATAATAATAGAACTTACTTTGTAGGGATGATATGAGAATTAAATTAGTTAAAGTGTGTAAAGCATCTAGATGCGCCTGGCCTGTAGTGAGCATTGTGTCAGCGTATAGGCCATATAAAATTTGTATGGTACGCTACCATTTTTTATGCTATTAGTTTGAACTTTGCTAATTACTGAACAATTATTTTTCATACTTTATTCGTAATTTTAGAGATGCACAAAGGGTTTGTTCCTAAGTCTCATAAATATAGTAAAAAAACCAAACTACTTGTTAAACCCATTTACCCATACATTGTCGAGAAGAAGCCAGTTAAAAGGTAAAGACCTAAAAATTGGAATATAGCACAAATTTCTCTGGGTTGGTTATAGTCCTTGCTCTGTGTAATTCCACCCAGACTTTAGATCTCCTTCTAATTATGTGGAAAGTACGTTTTCTAAATAACTAAATATTTCCTAAAAGGTAAATATTCCTGGCTAAATATTTCCAAGGGTAAAATGCCAGTGAGATATTGGAAATTTTCATGGATTTTTTTAATCCTTTTGGCTAATGCACACAGAGACTGAGAATCAAACATACTTAAATACTCCAGACAAAGCATATCATGGCCCATATTTCCATGCATTTTAATCACTTAATGTATAATAGGTTGACTTCTGAAATGACAGGCCAAATAATTTATACATATTTTTTCACAGCATATGTAAACAGAAGTATAGAACACTTAATTTCTCATAGAGATGTCATTATTGAGTGGTATTTTAAAACTCTGATAAAGTAATAGGATTTGATCACATATGATTACTAATATGCTCACAAACTGAGGTCAAATGTAAGATGATTAGTCAAGTTATATCTAATATTGCTATAATCCTTTGCTGTTTAGAAATGTCAACTGAGCAGTAACTTTAAAAAATTGACACTCCATTTTCTTATCTTTCTTTTAAATGTCATACCAAAGAGCGAAATAGATGTGGGCCAGAGGGTATTTTGAGTTGTTTTCAGACTAAAGTTTTTATATATCGAAGTCAATATGTATTTTGGTCTCATTTATGTGATAATATATCACCTTATTTCAAAAAAGCATAGAATGCAAACAAGTTGAAACAGAGCATAAAAGAGAAAGATGTAAAAAGGGGACACTGAAAGAGAAAAGAGAGCTTAATGCCTCCAATTCTGCTTCATGGGCCATTCAAACTCCTATGTCAGTTCTCCAATGTACATTCAACAGGATAGACTGGTAAGAGGAATTGTCCTTTATTTTTTTGTGTGTTATTCAACACTTTCAGATTCAGATTCTGGCTCTGGAAGCTCTTGACATACATTTACCAGATTTCCACAGGGTAATAGGACTCCCTTTAGTTGTGCAACATACACTTATTGAAGTTTTAATATGTGACAGTCTCTGTGCTAAGTTCTGAGACAATCCCCACTACAGAAATATTTACAGATCATAGAGGAAAATATACGAGTCCACAGTCACAGTTATCAAAAAAACTTCCTGTCAGGAAAACCTATAGGATATTATAGAAGCTCATGGGAGAGGTACCTAATTCAGAGGGGGCCACTTAGAGAAGAAATCTGGAGGAAAGAGTGGCAACACGTGTGAGATCTGAAGTATTGGCAAGAGTTAGTTGAGAGTCTGAAGAGTTTAGTAGGGACAAACACAAGCTTTGGAGTAATTAAAACTCAGTTCTACCAATAACAGGTTTTGCAGCCTTGGCAGGGATACCATACAGACTTGTGCAGCGTCTTCATTGTACCAATGTTTCCGGTCAAGGGTGCAGGTCAAGGCAGCAAGTCATGGTGAAAACTAGCTAGAGCTCTACTTACTAACCCACAGGCTATGGAAAGGGCTATGGCTGCTCAAAGGGGACACATTTTTCTAACTCACAGGCACAGTAGAGGTTAAAGATAGATCTGATGTTGGATTAGTTGCTTAACCTCATTAACCCTTAGATATCTAAAATGGAAGTTATAATAGTAGCTATTTCATAGTGTTGTGAGGATTACATTAAATAATTCCTATAATGTGCTTTTCATGTACCTTGTAACAGCACAATAAATGTTATTATCATCACTAGAAAAGATGAGAGAGAGAAGATAAACATGGATAAGAGTGGTTACCAACACCAATATCTTTCTACGTTGAAGTCTAACAATATGAAAAAAAATGGTAAAGTATTCTGAGATGTGGGACAATCCCAAACATCAACTATATCTGACATTTTGTATTTAGAATGTTACTTTTCACTAGATGAAAGTTTTTCTTTCTATCATGTATATATATATATATATATATATATATATATATATATTTTTTTTTTTTTTACCTTCTATCTACATTTTATTTCTTCTTTACACTTTATATTTCTTCTCCTTTCCCCTTCACATCTAGCATATAACAATGACCTGCCAGTCTCACTCATGAATATAGTTGGTAGCTACTAAAAAGCTTCAAAGTCCCAAAGCATTTACATGGTTAGCCACTGAACTTTTTTTTATATAAACAGCTTTGAATCTGCTAATAGATAAATAAATTTTCATTTCAATTTTTTGACAAAACAGAGAGAGAATGATATTTCAAATATTATACACTTTGCCCTTGCTGATTCTGTTTCTTCCTTCTGAACTCCTCAGACGAGTACCTGTGCCAAGGAAATGACTCTTTTTGATTAGAAAATAAATGGAAATTGAAGATCTGTCACAATGTATCCAGTAGAATTGCACAAAGCAAAATAATTCTTCAACTCTGTGATGAAAGCATGAGCTCCCTCTGTGATCATCACTTCCTAGGATTGAAGAGTTCATGGTTGTGTGGTTTGAAATTAAACTGAGTTCAAAAGTGTGAAAAAAAAACTTTTTTTTTGCTGTTTATCTCCTGAGGGAAGAAAACCTGAAAGGACCATACCAGTGGTCCTTTCCAGGATATTTGGATTACTATGCAGCATAACTCACTATTAATAGATTAAGTAAACAAATGACAGTGGTTGTTAATAATTTCTTAAATTATTATAATACTCAGAAGTCCATAAAATTAAAAGAGAAATTATCATGATTGTAGCCTTTATATTCTGATCTTTAGTTTTCTGTTATGTCATTATTATATTCATGCTGTTGAGTGTATATGAAACTTTCCTGAATGTATTATTAGAGACTATGACAGATAGCAATTATGGCAGTTTATGTAGAATATTAAATAAAAGCAACAGGGAACGTGGAAACATTTTTATAGTGAATTAACGGTGGGTGAAAAAAAGAACATATCTTAGGAATTTCCAAGAATTTAATTCTAAGATAGAAAAAGAAAGTACTATTCATCAAAAACATGTTGGGGCCAGCCTGGTGGCACAGCAGTTTACTTCGCACTTTGGCAGCCCCGGGTCTGCGGGTTCGGATCCCAGGAGCCTGCTGACGCACTGCTTGTCAGCCATGCTGTGGTGACGTCCCATATAAAGTAGAGGAAGATGGGCACAGATGTTAGCCCAGGGCCAGTCTTCCTCAGCAGCAAAAAAAAAAAAAAAAGAGGAGGATTGTCAACGGATGTTAGCTCAGGGCTGGTCTTCCTCACACATACACACAAAATGTCATGGGTGGGGCATTGCATGTATCTCTTTTAAAGTTTTGCAATGAAAAATACATATTAGTGAGAAATGAAATAATTATAGCACGAGAATTCAGATAGTAAATGATGTCTTTATTTTACAGCATTGAAACCTTTTCATCAAATTCAAAACTAAATTAGAAATTATCATCAAAAATAGAACACGAGTGGGGCCAGCCCCACGGCGTGGTGGTTAAGTTCAGCGCACTCCACTTCGGTGGCCCAGGTTTGGTTCCCAGGCAAGGAATCACACCACTCATCAGTGGCCGTGCTGGGGTGGTGATCCACATACAAAATAGAGGAAGACTGGCGTGGATGTGAGCTCAGGGTGAATTGTCTTCAACAACAACAAAACAGAACACAAGTCCTCAATTTTGGCATGCAACTTTCTTACCTTCAGCCATTCAATGTTTCAGTCATGATCTCTTATGGCTATGTTTTGAATTGACATTTATCCAAAAATAACATTGTGCTAACTATTTACCTTTTGTTTCTCAACTCTAATACTTTTTCTTTCCTTCCTCCATTTCCCCTACTAATTTATATAAAAGCTGTTGGTTACATTTACAATGCTGCCTTTAGATTGCATGATATTCAGGTGGGATTGTGACTAAACAAGAATAGGAATAATGCGAATACTGTGACTGATGATATGGATGATATGAAGAGATGGTTACCATGACTGTTGGGAATTTGCACCTACCCCCTTTGGGGAGAGTGTGCTAGAGACTTCATTTGTACCAAGAAGAGTTATGTTTTGTTAGGCGGGAGCATATTGTTTGTATTTGTCTCATCAATTCAACATATTTGTAGAATGATGTATTCCAATGCTGAGTAGCCAAAAGAAGTTATTGATTATTTGCCAGTTTTCTCTCAGCTCCAAATAGAAGGCAATAGAAGGAGACTGGAATGCAGGAGGAGGAGGGGAGGACTTGGTTTGCTGTTCCTAATAGCAGTGCCCAGCAGTAGCTCTTTCCTCCAACAGCTGCAGGTGATTCTCTTGAGGCGTCTTTTCACACTCTTTAGAAAGAGTCTCACCATTCTTGCTTAGGGTGACCAGCCACAGACAAATTACATTTCCTTCTCCAGGCTCTAGTTCCCGATCAGTGGTGCCCTTTTTCAGAGATTCTAGGATCTGACAATCTAACCTCTTCCTTTTGTTCTCCCGGCCCTGCTTTTTAGCGGTAATTATCTCTCGGTTATTTGTGTTCTTTTTTTGCTCATACAGCCTTCCAACAGCTTTATAATAAATTCTCTATATTAAATATTTTCTGTTGAAATACCTGGTGTGGTTTCTGTTTTCCTGTTGGGTCTGAATCATTAGAAATATTGAAACCAAAGTATCTTATTATTTGTCAAAAATACGTTAATTTTTATTATAAACTTTTACTATGCTGTAAATCCTGCATACACTTTGAAAATTACAAAGAGAAAATGCCACATGGTATCAACCTTAAATTTGTCTTAAAATATTAAAATTTAACTTGTCTCATAACTTTATGTGGAATTTTGATATTTGGATGTGTGATGAATTTAACTTTTTGTTACTCATGAAGAATTTTATACTCCCAAAAGAGAAATTCTCGGTAGAGAAGAATCAGCTACATACAATAGTTCTATTTAAAAATAAGTCAAAAAATAAACAGAAAATGTCAAATGAATGACATTATTTTGAAAATATTGTGATTTGGAAGTGAATATTAATTTATTGTGAAATTCTTTGAAAATTATCCTCTGTTCACTTAAATAGTTGGAAGAAAATAAAATGATGATGAGTCACTTGTTAAGACGTTTCATTTCTTGAGAACGTTCTTTGAAACAAAAATAGAGCCTAATTCTATGAATAAAGTAATTTGTAGAGCTATTAGAAAACAAAGCAAATGTAAAAGAGAAAAATACTCTAAGTTATATGTTCATTAACTGATTCTTTAAAAAGTGGACAAATCCAAATTGAAGTAGTAGAATAAAGAAGACTGAGATGTTGCTAGTTGTCATGAATTAATATTTCCTGAAATATTTCACTAACGTATGACAGGAAAATGTATAACGAGCAGTAAAATAACACTATATGTTAACAAAAATGCATAAGTGCTGCTATAATTAAAGGGAGAGTCTTGGATCTCATTAACATCAAAGAGATAATACCAACTTATGTATGATTATAAAAAATATATTTTCAAAAAGCAAAAGCAACCACAAAAAAAAAACTCACATTGATTTAACAGAAAGCATGACTCTGCTTGTGATAATGACAACAGAAAAAATAACACTGAAGGATTTCTGGCCATGGCAGAGGAGTGGCATGGTCACATTAAACAGCTTTCAGATAATAATTATGAACATTGGATAAAATTTTTTAAAGTACTATTTAAAGTGCACAAAAGCAGACCAGAGCTATAGAAAGAGTTAATTTCGTAAACCGTAACTGAAAGAAGTAAAAGGCTTATGAGATTGTTTCTTCCTTTTGGGAATTTGCTAGAAAGTGTAGAGTCACATTGGTCCACCAGCAGCAGGTGATTAGAAGACAATGGTATGTACAAATTTATAAATTAGCCTCACTCCCAATATTATTTGATTTACTACTCTTTATTTTTCTATCTGTATATTGCATATTTACACTTTATTTGTATATTGTACACTTGATGCAATCTGCATTAAATCTTTTTTGGAATAATTTAATAAATATATAAATACATGAAAAACGTCCTGAGTATTTCAAAAGAACTAAGGAAGTGAGTCTGTTCACATCAAAAGGAGGCAGAGGTCATGCATAAGGTTGTTAATGCTTCTCAGTAGTAAGAATACTCATTATACCTCATTAAAATGACAGCTTTTCTGGCCGTGCAGTGGTCAGGTAAATAAACCCTCATCAGCACCTCAGACTGAAATCGCTTTCTAACTGAATTCATCACCCTTTTCCCTGAGCCACCCTTGTCTTACACCATCCACAATGAGCTTTCTCCACTAAATCACATAACTCCTTTATTTTCAAACCATTCTTCTAATTGCTCTACTTGATCATCTGTTACCCACCCTTGCTTTCAAATACTGTTTCTATTTTTACATCTATTAGTTCTTATTTAAGTTAACAAAGAACTATGCATATACTCAGCACCTTATACTTGAATACTTCTTTCTAAAATACCTCTTTTCTTTTGTTTTAAAACAAAATTTTAAAAAATTTAAAAAACAAATCAGAGTCCTCCTATGGTTGCCCAACGCATATACACACTCCTACAAGATCTATTCTTCAAACAAACTAAAAGGGTTTGCTCTCTATTTTTAAACTTAATATTTCAGTTTTATCTATTGTATAATGCCTGACACTTTCAGCCCCCTTGCAAAGTTTTCCAAAATCTGACCTGACTTTACCAAGACAACCATAACTCCCGCTTTTCCCAAGCCAAACCTACTTCTTCAACCTAACCATTCTCAACCTCTCTTATTCCTCACCACTCGTAACATAAAAGGGTATGTGCTCCAGGTTTGAGGTATGTTTCTTCTTCCACTATCCATGTTAAAACAATATATTTTCTCAAAGACAAACTCAATTACCACTTTTTCTAGCATCCTTTATCAAAATTCATTAGTCATGATAATGATCCTGTTGAATTTATTTTCTTTATTATACATTTGATTACTTAATTACATGTGGCTTTATAGTCTTTCTACTTAATCTTCAGTGTCTCATTTCTCTACCTTGGTGGGAGCTCCTAAACAGAATTCTTGGAGGTAACCATTTTTCACATTTACATATCCTCTCAGTGATTAGTAAAATGCTCTACATATAGATGGTGCCTGGCAAATATTATTTGCACAAACACAGTTCTTATATGTTTCAACTAACAACATTTGACAACAACTTAATTCATTTTGTTCAAGTGTTCTTTAGTTGTACTGATTTGGAATGGACAGTCAAATGAATATTTGGAATGAAATTTTTTTTAAAAAGTCTAAATTATCACATGAAAAGCCACAGCAAAAGGTCTTCCAAATGTGCTTTTGGAAAAAAAATTACCATATGGTTCTAACAACAACAAAATCCAATTCCAGACAATTTTGTGTGCCTAACAGATTGGAGTTTTATCACAAATATGTTGGTTAATTAATGAATTCATTTGAGTGTTATTAACTTCTGGATTGTAGCAAACCTGTTTATGTATAAAATTATGGTTTGGAATGATCACTCATTGTCTTGTACTTTGGTTTGTATATAGAAAATCCAATGTGCATATGGTATGAATGCCACATGTAAAAATAAAATTCATAGGAAATGGATAGTGTGAATTCGTGGTGACTTTGTAAATTGGCTGACAATTTATTTTGTGACATATGCCAGAAGGAATGCTTTACGTAGCCCACAAAAGAAGGTTTTAAATCCCAAATCTTATTTTTTCCATAGGCAATTATCTACAGGATATGAAATTATCTCCTTTGAATTCTTCTTTTCTCAATAGTTCACCTTAATAATTTCAAAAAAATTGTGAAAAAGCCTTTCAAAATATTTTTTGACTAATCCATGTTCGTATATGTAGAATATTTGTAATATCTGCATTACATGACTTTTAGGAAGTGGCAGTAAAATTAAGACAAATTTTCAGTGCATTGAAATCTGTGCAACACCAAGTGAGACAAGGAAGGCTTTGAACTAAATGTTTACAAGGATTCTTTTGGCAACAATTTTCTTTAGTTTCACCTATAGAATGCCATTTAAGTTAGTTAGATTATTTGTGAAGACTTCAATTTCTGGGAATATAGAAGAAAAGCAGTGGTAAAAAATTCTCCTGACAGAAAACAGCTAGAAATGTTTGATTTGATGTTTAACTTTTAAATAATTATAAATCAATAATAAATATAGGATATGAATTATTGAGTTTCCTAACACAAGAACTATATTTCACTATAAAAAATATATGTGTTGCCCACCAACCACTGTGTACCTTGCACATAATCTTTTTTTCTCCCCAGGCTCTGGTTTCTTCTTTTTCATTAGTGTTGACAGTGAAGTGATTCTCTCACAGTATCCAGAGTGTAATACATTTTTGTAAGAAAGATGTGGCAAAGAGAAAGTACTTCAAACCATTTTAATACAAAATGATGAGATAATTTTTGGTGCTGTGTTCTTACCTTCCTCATTCTAAACCCTGCCAACCAGCAAGACCCAAGAGAGCTAGAGGTAAATAATTTGGCAATTACTGAGTGGTTACCACATGCCAAAAATTCTCCTAAATTTTAAAATAGAGGAGTACAGTGAATGTTTACTTATTTCCAAAAGTAATAAATAATGTTGCCCCTCTGACTTGGTATCTTTCCTGGTAAGTTCCCAACAGTGTCAACTATTTAAAAAGACTGCACTCCATATCTAGCATAAAGTCAGAGAACTGTACACTGACTTTGGCAAAAATACAATGCCTGTTATCATGGAGTGAGTTATAACATTTTTGAAATAATCCAGTTTTAAATATTAAATCTCATCAGTATGTAACTTTCATTTCTTATTCTATTTACTGAATACCATTTAAATTGGTGGATTAAGAATTTTGCTCTGACTTGGAGAATTTGAATAAAGCATACCTGAGTATGTTCAGAAATTGTATCAAATATACAACATGAAAAATAGGAAGTGGTCCATAAGTCTGAAAGACTATGAGAATGATTGTGGCAGTAAAAAGAAGTACAGTATTTAGAGTTTTTTAAGATTTTAATTTTTTTAGAGAAATTTTAGGCTCACAGCAAAATCAAGAGGAAGTTACTGAGATTTTCCATATACCCTTTGTACCCATACACGCATCCCCCATTATCAACTTCTCCCACCAGAGCGGTACATTTGCTACTATAGATGAAACTACATGACACATCATTATCATCTAAAGTCCATAGTTTACATTAGGGTTCACTCTTACTGTTGTCCAGTCTATGGGTCTGTACAAATATATAACGACATATATCCATCATTATAGTATCATACAGAGTATTTTTACTGTCCTAAAAATCTTCTGTTTCACCTATTCATCCCTCCCACTCTCTTGCCCCAGCCTGGCAACCACTGATCTTTTACTGTCTCCATAGTTTTGCCTTTTCCAGAATGTCAACCATTGATCTTTTTACTGTCTCCCTAGTTTTTCCTTTTCCAGAATGCCATATATCTGGAATCATACAGTATGTAGCCTTTTAGTTTTTTTATATACAATATTCAAAGGAAGATAACTTGTTCATTGAAACTCAAAAAAGAACAAAATAGAGCAATCCACACACGTATTCATAAATTCTGATGGTGCAGACAAAGGTGATAATGGTGATGGGAAAATTACGCTAAACTTAACATTGCTCTTGGAGTCATAGGCTTTCCTTTGCTCTGGGTATGTAAAAGGCACACTGCCTGAGCAAGAGAGGATCCTCCAGCAGATTGCCTTTGGACTTCATCTGCACCATCAGCTCTTTTAGGTCTCCAGCCTGCTGGCCTTTAGCCTGGAACTGGAACATGGGCTTTCCTGAGTCTCCAGCCTGCTAACCCACACTGCAGCTGGCCTAGCCAGCTTCCATAATCACATGAGCCAATTCCTTATAATAAATATCTTTCTATATATACAACCATCCTGTTAGTTCTCTTTCTCTAGAGAACTCTAATCCACCTGCTTTCTCATTAATATACATTCCAAACCTGGGACCTATATGTGTGTGTGTGTGTTATGTGTTATGTGTGTGTGCGTATATGAATGTATATATATGTGTGTGTGTGTGTGTGTGTGTGTGTGTGTGTGTGTGTGTATGTGTGTGTGTGTATGACAGAGATAGAGATAGAGATACAGATATAGCCTGGGATCTTTGAACAACCCTGCCTCTAATGGTCTGGGGGATTTCAGGCCTTTTCCATGTGACAATTCTTTGTTATCCATGAATACTTGGAATTGGTAAATTGTCACAAAGAAAGCTTGATAGAACCAGGCTTAAGCCATTCCGTTCCCATGAGGCAATTTAAGTCAGTTATAACAAGGAAATGGAATGAAAGCACCCAATGTTCCTTTGTCTTTGTTTCCCACATTATGTCATGAGAAATTCTTTCAAGCTTGCCACGTTGTGATATCTCTGATGGTGAATAGAGAAGCCAGCCCCTTAGTGATGCAAATGAGAATGAAAAGGTTGTAATTAGATGTCATCACAGTCAATCACCTTAGGCATAAAGGAGGGAAGGAGGTTATCTCAAGGGAGAGAAGCAGTGTGTCCAGATTATGTCCATGGAAACACAACCTCTTTGTCTACCCCTCCTCAAACATAGGGTCTGGAATCTAGAATCAGTAATTGAAACCATTAAGCAAAAAGACTTTATCATCAGAAGACAAGGAAACAAGGGTCAGTGATTGTGTTTATTATCCCATGTTAGCTTTGGTAGGAGGTAAAAAAAAAAAAAAAAAAACCCACCTGGTGAAAAATATTGCTTCTGACTGATCTGCCTCTTAGCTTTCTGATGTCTCAGAGTTCCAACTGGCAAAAGAAACTGATTTATTAATAGTAACCTTGGCAAATTAAAAGACATCTTCCCTAACATTGGACAAAATTCTCTTAAAACAATGAGATTATCCTAATTCTAAAGATAAAATTTGTGACTTTAAGGGATTAAATAACTTGTCCAAGGTCATCCAGTTTCTCAGTGGCCATAATTTGATTTCTAAAGAAGTCTGATTCCAAATCCCAGGCCTTTTGACTAGAGTATGCTCATCTCTAAACCACTCTCTGTTTCTCCCTGCTGGGATGTAAGTGCCATGGGGCAGAGAGTTTTATGTGTTTTGCCCACTGTCACATTTCCAGTACCCAAGATAGTGCTTGACATGTAACAGGCACTCAGTAAATATCTGTTAAGAGAATACACTTTCAATCCAGTTTGAAAGGGTTCACTAGTATTTTTTATTTATGTATATGTGTGTGTGTGTGTGTATATATATATATATATATATATACACACACACTCCTATATGAACATATATGAGAAACACTATTCAAGTTAATAAATAGAACATTATCTGTATCTTTTTGTTTTCCAATCTGCCTCATTCATATTTTTTCACTGGTAAGTTGACTAAGCGAGCAAACAAAAGTAATTGTTATTTTAAACAAAATAATGTGCTTTGTAAAATTCATGGTTGATTCAGGACTTGAATCTTCCTCTGATATCAGTCTTGGCCAGAGGCCACTGAGCAGACGAAACCTGAAAAGAATGTCATTTGCTTTTGTCAACATTTAATACTTAAGTATGTAAATATTTCATGTGAGATTTTATTGGTATTGCAATACCTGAGGTAACTTCCTGGTGTTCCAAATGAAGTCAATGACCTGTGATATTTGTGGCTAGAAAGAAAAAAATAAAATAAATTAATTAAAATAATGATAATTTGAATCCCTACAGTATCTTTCCTTATAATCCACTATTAGAAACTCCTTTCTGTGAGTACATTAACTCACAGAAAGCCTCTTTATTCCAATGTTATAGCATTTTGTCTCTGTGAAAGAACTACATTTTGGTTTAAGAACATTATTAAACCTTGGGTCTATGTTTAAATGTCAACGTTGAAATATATTGCATTTCAAGAAATCAATAGGGCTTAAATTTACTTTTGGTAAATATATCTTTTATTGGAAGAAAAATAAGGAGGATCTATTTGTCAGAGGATCTATTCTCAAGTGGTCACTAATACATTATTTCTTCTAATTTATGTAAAGCCTTATAAAAAGAGCACTTTCTGTTGGTCAGTGCCACTGTTTGGATTTGTCTATGTCTGTTTCCAAATTCTTGAAAATCAAGCATTTCCAATCTGTTTTTTCTCTGTGGTTAGATTGTTGGTATATAATCTATTTATTTATTTATTTGTTTATTTATTTTATTTACTGAGGCCACACAAAATGTTATACTCTGAACCAAAATGACGTATTGCATGCATTTATAAAAGTTTATTTTCTGATTCTTTTATCACTTGGAAAAATTTAACTTATTGTTTTCCTTTTTTTGTTTGTATAGTACGTGCATGTGTGTGCGCACGTGTGTGTGTGTTTATGTGGGGGGAACGGCAGGAGTAACCTCTTATGCACCCAGGAAGATTTGATTTTTCTTTTCAGTTAAACAATACTGTTGTATGACTTCTGTCTTTTCCAACAGCAAAGAAATGTCAGTCTGTAGCTCAAGAGAGAGAGAGTTCAAAGAATTGCTTCTTCTGATAAACCTGCAGTTGACTCTCATGGTCTATTTCAAAGAAATGGGTCAGGTTGGGGAAATGTTATTTTGTTATTTGTCTTTTACAGTTTGTAAACTTGGAATGCTGCAGAAGTTTAAGAGGCAAGAGCAATGCTGTATGATCATAAGGTCACTGGTACCTTAATACATGCCAAAACAGGGTGGTGGATCTCAAAACACTTGAAGTTCAGAGAAAAAGACATCAGAAAGTTTGTGTGCCAAGTTTTTAACTACAATAATTACATGAAATTATTGTACTAACCTATACCATTTCATTTGATGCCATACTTCTATAGCTCTTGAGATTTTCTCAAAGAATGGAGCACCTGCTCAAATAGCATATGTATGCTACATATTAACTACATTTTGAAGATTGTCAACACTTGGTTTGCACTGGACAACTGTGGGTTCTACTGAGGATTTGGAGATGAGCCAACAACCCTGCCAGCAACCCTGACCCAAACATAAATCTGTACCATCTTAAATATTTTATATTCTGAGATATGACCTTCACACTTTATTACACCACTAAAGTGCCTAAAATTAATTTTTAGACCTTGTGCTTCTCCAGCGAGTCTGTGTAACTACCACCACCACCGTCTTCATTATGACTAATTATTCTATTTCCTGGGACTGTTCCAAGGCCTTTAGCCATAATATGTCATTTAATCTTCACCACAACTCTATAATTATTCTCATTTTACAAACGAGGAAATTGAGACATAGAGAAGCTAAGTCACTTGCTCAAGATCCAACGGCTAAATATGAGAGCAAGACTTGAACTCAGGAATTCTGCCTCTAGTGACAAAGCTGCTTCTAAATGTGAATATAACTATACATTAATTGAAAAGTGTGTTAGCTTTCTCAGGCAGCCATAACAAAATACCATAAACTGGGTAGCTTAAACAATGGAAATTTATTTTCTCACAGTGCTGGAGGCTGGAAGTCTGAGAACAGGGCCCCTTCACGGTCAGTTTCTGGTGTGGCCTTTCTCCTCAGCTTGCAGATGACACCTTCTCTCTGTGTTCTCACATGGCCTTTCTTTTGTGTGCATGCAGAGAGAGGTCTCTCGCATCTCTTCCTCTTCTCATAAGAACACTAGTCCTAACAGATTAAGATTCCACCCTCATAAGTTTTTTTAACCTTAATTATCTTCTTCAAGGCCCTATCTCCAAATACAGTCACATTGGAGGTTAGGAATTCAACACATGAATTTTGGAGGGACACGATTTACTCCATGACAAAAAGTATACAAACAATATTCAGTGCTATCCAAAAATAGTTGCTCTAAAAATCTGAACATTACTCTACATTGGCTCAACTTAGTTTATTTCCAACCAGATTAAAAAGATCATATGGTTCCATTAATACAGAATCTAAAAAAACTTATTGTGGTGGCCTTTCTAATCTGAAAAGAAGTCTATAGCATTTTGAATAGTCAGTGCCTAGACTGTGTTTTAAAGTGTAAACAATATGTAAACTAGATTTTAAAGTGTAAACATGAGACTGGGAATGTAAGAAGGCGGGGTAAGGACTGAGAAGATGAAACATTTTCTAGTCTAATCTTTTTCAATATATTTCACATTATCAATAATTATACTTGATTATAAAAATTTTGGAGGTAAGATTCACTGCCAACTGAAAACTTGATTCTGATAACAGAAGAGCTGTATCAGGAACTGCTACTTCACTTCTGACTTTGGAAGATCTGAAAAATATGTACCATTAAGGAAAAGGTAAAATAAATTGTAATACTTGGTTTCCCTAAGAATACCACAATGATGACAAATATGAACAAAATGTGACTTCAGCTGAAAGCCATGTACAGGAAGTGGAATTTGACATGGAACTTGCCTCTCAAAGTGTGGTCCAGGGATCAACAGCATTGATGTCATCAGGAAACTAGTTAGAAATTCAGTACCTCAGGCCCGACTTCAGGCCTACTGATTCAGAATCTGCAGTTTCTCAAGATCCTCAGGTGAATTCCATAAACATTAGTGCATGAGAAGTACTAATATAAGGAATGTGTTCATGTGGTGATGAAAACATTAGAGGATGGGCACAATTCTTAGATTTTTATCTTATTCTGTTTAATTACCATAGAACATGGATCAATTGATCTAACTTTTAGAGATCACATTAGAACTATATAATGCCTCCTCCATTTAGTGTTGTTAGGATTATCAACAGGGATTGTAAGGAAAAAGGCTTAAAAAAGTTGAAATGATCTATTCGTTTAAGAGATAAATTATTCCCTTTAGGCAGACTCTCTATTGCTTTCATTTAAACTTGGAATTTTACTTTAACTAATTCATAATAACACATGTGATTCAGAGGCAAGTTAATTAACAATGTGAAGTAAATATTGAGAAAACCTTAGAAAAGGATCCTTAATCAATCCCTTGATTAATAATTCTAAAACTGCTCTACAGTTAAAAGTGGACTAGTATAGAAATCAGAATGAGCAAATTGATGTAAAAATGGAGTATGTTACCAAAGTTGATATAAAAGTGGATTATGACAAATTCTAAATTCCTTGAGGACAGGGATTCTCCAATTTCTTTTTATATTCCCATTGCCACAGTTCCTGGCTCATAAATAGTGAAAAATAATATTTGACAAAAGAACTAATGGATTTTTGATAGAAAGTTTCCTAGAATGAAGAGAGGGGCTCAAACTTTTATGACTTTTGGGATGGGGACCTCCAAATCACCACGCTCTCTGATCCCAGGTGGGATGGAGGGCTCTTGAGTTAAACTGATGGGATTTAGGTAGTGTATTAGTTTCCTATTGATGCTGTAACAAATTACCACAAATTTAGTGCCTTAAAAACACAAATTTATTATTTTACAGTTCTGGAGTTCAGAAACTGAAATAGATCTCAAACGGGCAAAAATCAAGGTGTTGGCAGGGCTAAATTCCTTTCTGGAGGCTCTAGGCAGAAATTTACTTTCTTGCCTTTTCCAGATTTTAACTGCTGCCTGCACTCCTTGGCTTGTAGCCCTCTTCCATCTTTAAAGCCAGCAGCAGTTAGTTGAGTTTTTTCTCATACCACATCACTCTGACACCAAGTCTTCTGTTTCCCTCTTCCACATTTAGTGACCCTTGTGATTACATTGGGCCCACCCAGATAATCTATGATATTTTTCCTATTGTTAAGGTCAGCTGATTCATTAGCAACTCTAATTCCATCTACTACCTTAATTCTCCTCTGCCATGTACATAACATCTTCACAGATTTCAGGGTTTAGGACATGGACCTCTTTGGAAAGCCATTATTCTTCACAGACAGAAGTCACAATGGGGAAGGAAAGCTAGTTGACCTTGTTGGTGCAGCCTTTTGGGCCAATTTAATGTACTGTTATTGCAACCTTTATACCTCAATGTACAGTAGGAATTGCTGACTTGTATGCATGAATTTCCCCATCTTGTACATTCCAGAGTGTTCTCCCAATTGGGAAGAGCTACATGTAGAGAAGTGCTACTACCTTTGCGGTTTCACAACACAAAGGATACTTTGAACTACAGATCTTTGTGACTGATGATGGCATATAAGAAACACATATTTGATCTTTGTCCTTGGGTCCTGACACAGAGCTCCTAAATCCCTTGGAATTTCCTGGGTGACAGGAGGGCATTTTATTCTAATGAGATGACTCTCGGTAGGACCCTAGATAGCTTCAGGAAAGGGGCTGGTTGCCAAAAAGACAAAGACTTGATTAGAGGCCTGGAAGTTTTAGCCCCATTTTCCCCAGCCTCTGAGGAGGAGAGTGGGGCTGGAGATTAAGTTAATAATCAATCATGCCTATGTGTTGAAACATCCATAAAAGTGCCCAAATGATGAGTTTGGGAAAGCTTCCGGGTTGGTGAATGCATCCACATGCCAGGAGAGTATGGTACACCCTAACTCTATGGGACAGAAGCTCCTGCACTCAAGACCCTTCCAGACCTCACTCTATGTACCTCTTCATCTGGCTGTTCATCTGTATCCTTTATAATAAACCAGTAAATGTACACAAAATGCCTTACCTAAATTCTGTGAGCCATTTTAGCAAATTATCCAACCTGAGGAGGGGACTCTGGGAACCCTCTGAATTTATAGCTGGTTGGTCAGAAGTCCTAGTAGTCTGGGGCTTGCATCTGGCATATAAAGTGGGAGCAGACTTATGGGACTGAACCCTTAACTTGTGGGATCTGATGCTAACTCTAGGTAGTTAATGTCAGAAATGAATCAAATTGTAGGATACTCAGCTAGTATCTGGAGACTTGGAGAATAGATTGTTGGTGTAAGGAAAAACCCCACATATTTGGGGACAGAAATACTGTGAGTAAAAACAGTTAGTATGGATTATTTTACTGAATGAAACCTCAGGAAATGGAGGCATCCTCCACCTTGGAATACTTCTTAGGGTTTTGGATTAGTTGCCTCCCTGACACAGGAAGATCATTTTGAAAAGCAGCTATCATTTTGCTACTGAGTCCTAATAAAAACCGAGCAACTGACCCATTAAGTCTTGTGACTCTTGGGCCTTATACATCCATTTTGAGGTGGGTCAGTTTGGCCTCAACTACTAACAAGGTGGAAAGGGCCCAAAAAGCCTCATTTGTCAAATGGAAATTGTATATTCAGTAATGGAAGGATTTGTACACAGAGCTATCTTGGCCTTACACAAAACATTGGTAGCTGATTCTCTGCTGCCTGGGCGAATCTACTTGATTCACAGAGGTTCCCCTAAATGCTTGGGCATTTTTTCACTGATTGTTTGGCTAAACTGAGACTCAGTGCTATCCACTGGGCTGTTGTAGGTATTCAGCCTCAAGGCCATACAGCACTGAAATAGACGTGGTCACTCTGCTCCGTAGTTGGAACCCAAGGATATTCTCATAGTTTTGGCCTATACTCTAAGTGATTGACCTTGTTATATTTTTTACTGACACTTAGGCTGTTTCCAGTGACATAGCTGTTTCATCTGCCACCTTGTTGACTACAGACTGACAGATTAAAAATATCCCTCCTTGGATGTGGAAGATAAACTAACACACAGAAAGAGAGAACAGTTTGGTGGTTACCAGGGGGAAGGGGATTGGCGGTGGACACAAGGGGTGAAGGGACACATTTATATGGTGACTGAAACAATAATGTACAACTAAAATTTCACAATGTGGTAAACTATTAGGATATCAATAATAATAATAATATTAAAAAATTAGGAAGTTAATATTGGTGCATTACAAGCATCTAATCCTCAGACACTATTCAAGCTTAAACAATGTCCCAATAATGTTCTTTTCAGTAAAAGAATCTAGTTCAAAAAAAAAAAAAATCTCCCTTTGGGGCTGGCCCAGTGGTGTAGCAGTAAAGTTCGCCCACTCTGCTTCGGCCACCAGGGATTCTGAAGTTCGGCTCCCAGGCGCGGACTTGTCAAACCAAGCTATGGCAGCATCCCATATAAAGCAGAGGAAGATGGGTATGGATGTTAGCCCAGGGCCAATCTTCCACAGCAAAAAGAGGAGGATTGGCAATGGATGTTAGCTCAAAGCTAATCTTCCTCGCAACAAAACAAAAAATCTCTCCTTGGGACTGTAAATTGTGGAAGTAAATCATGGCTGCCAATTGATCCGTCTGGGTGACTCACGTAGATGTCCATTGGAAGGGCCATTCTATGATAAGACTGACTGAAATCAAGCTACAGATTAAGTCTCCACTACCCAGATTGCCATCCTTGCTTCCTGGATCTGTCATCGTACCAGACATTGCACACATTCACCATCACAAACCCAGCAGAAAGAAATCTATGTTTTTGATGCAGACACTACCACTGCTCTCCAAACGTGTGACTCCTGTTAGAAGTTGACTCATTTGTTTCATTGTGGAAGAGGACACATTTCATGGGGTATCGCCTCAAATTGCTCTTGGAATATTGATTGCATTGGACCCTTGACCACCACTACCACCTCTCAAGAGTATTAGTGGTATTTTTCTGAGGTTGGCATATTTTCAGATTAGGTGTTGCTATTCCAGACTGATCAGCTCACTCCAGCCCCAATGTAATTAGTTTTCTATTGCTGCTCTAACAAATTATCACGTTAGTGGCTTAAAACCACACAAATTAATTCTCTTTGAGTTTTGGAGGTAAAAATTTTGAAAAAAATAATGTCTTAGGAGCTAAAATCAAGGTTTAGAAAGGATTGGTTTCTTACTTAAGCTTCAAGGAAGAATCTGACCTTATCTCTTCCAGCTGCCAACAGTCCTTGACTTATTGGCTCGTGGCTGCATCACTACAGTCTCTGCTTCTATTGTCATGTTTTCTTCTCCTCATCTGCTGTAGTATTTCCCTCTACCTCACTCTTATAAGCATACTGATGATTACATCACTGAGCCTATTCAGATAACCCGGGATAATCTCCCCATCTCAAGATCCTTAATGTTATCTGCAAAATCCCTTTTGCCAAATAGGGTAGCATATTCATAGATTCTGGGGTTGGGACATGGACATTTTAGGGAGGCCATTATTCTGCCTACCATATCCACTATTTTGGCCCCTAAAAGTAACCTGTGTTATGTTTTTGGCTTTCTGGACTCTTTGCAGTCTGACAGTGGCATGGGTATTATCACAATAGTCGCTGAACAATGGGTTGAAAATCAAGAATTTAATGGAAGAATTTCCTACCAACCAGTCATCTGGTATTGTTGAGTGCTGGAAAAGCCTCTTCAAAAATTGACTCAAAATATTTCTGACCTTATCTCCCTCACCTCTTTCTGAATATGACTGTCCCCAGAAAAGGATCTTCTCTCTTCTCTTGTGTTCTGAGTAATGATCAGTATGAAACATGTGGGAGATTAAGTAGACCTATCTGAAAATTCAGGACTCTGCCCTGACCGTTCCTGGGCATGATGCTTTTTTCGTTCCTCTAATGGAAAACCAGGCTGGCCTGGGTCATACATCATGCAGTCTACGGGGGTTAAACTTAATTCTGATTTAGTCACTTGCACTCTCTTATTGGATGACCATAGTTCTAGATCATAAAGATAATTAATACTTGGTTGAGTATGCTGTTACCAAATCCCCCGAGAGTGGCCCACATAGGCCAAAGTAGGGAATGTAGGTAATGAATTTCTGTAAGTTTTATAAAATTTCCCTTGTTCCTCTTGCCTCTGATCCTTCTAGATGAAAGGTCAGGATGTGAAGAGGAGATGACTTAGAAAAAAAGTGAAGATACAGCTACTAGATACATAGCTGGGATATATAGGATACATCAATTTTGTGGAGAGCAAAAATCATGGAAACTGGAGAAAAAATACCTTAAACCCCAAGAGGTATAGGGGAAGGAGGGACATTAGTAACCTTTGTCTTTCAGAACCACCCATGGAGGCTTCCAGGGAAGGAAAACAGCCTGGTTCGACTCTCCCAAACTGTTGCAAATGCATTTAATTTAACTGATTGCTGACTCTGCCATTCCCTGCCAGATGCCTCTGACCATAATTTAATAGATAGTCCACCTAATCTTGCCTAGACATCTATTAGAAACAGCAGGGGATGGTGCAATTTCCTACATCTCCCATTCAAAAGATGTGCCAGAACCTCCAGATGTCTGCCCCACTCCCATTCTCATAGATGCCACTCACTCATTCCATGGATGGACAAATATTATCCAGTCAGTGACTGGACAAACAAAACAGGTTGTATTGACTGCTTTTAGGCATTTTTTTTTCCAAAAGCATGCATTAAATGTAATTATTTTAACTCAATTGGGAACTCTAAGGCTTACCAGAGAGCCTGAGACCATGTTGGAGGTGCCATCAACTTGCAGTCCCTGCATGATGTAGGTCAGATCTGCAGATCACCAGTTGTTAACCCTTTCCCTCCAGGAGTATCACTTACATCCTTGGAACTGTACCTCTTGTAGAAAGCCAGGAATTAATTTGCCTCTGTCCCAGAAACATGGTGATTGTACCATCGTGGTGGTTATGACAGACATTCAGTTGTTTAAGGAAACACCACAGTAGATCATGTAGCCCTCAAATGAGTGTGGAGAAATTTCAAAAATGAAGTTATGATTGGTTACTTGTTGTACTTAGCTGAACCGTGGCCTCCAAAATATATGTCCACATCGTAATCCTCAGAACCTGTGACAGTTACTTGATTTGGAAATAGGGTCTTTGCAGATGCAATTTAGTTAAGAATCTTTAGATGAGGAGATTATCCTGGATTATCCATGTGAGCCTTACATCCAATGACAAGTGTCCCTCTAAAAGAAAGGCAGAGGGAGATTTGACAGACAGAAGAGGAGAAGGCAATGTGATCACAGAGGCAGAGATTAGAGTGATTCGGCCACAAGGGAAGGAAAACCTGGAGCAACCAAAGCTGGAACAGGCAGATACTTCCCTACAGCCGATAGAGGGAACCCTGCTTGGCTAAAACCTTGATTTTGGACTTCCAACTTCCAGAACTGTAGGAGAATAAATTTCTGTTCTTTTCAGTGACCAAATTTGTGGTAATTTGTTACAGGAGCTGTAGAAAACTATACTTTGAGAAAGCATCCCGGAGGGATAAATGGCTCATTAATTTTGTGTTTCATACAGACAGTTATCTCAAAGAAGGGAGTCATTGAATTAGAAAAGATCATATGAAATTTGTACCTGACTTTAGTCAACATGATCAATGACACAACTCTGGCCCTTGGAGACATTCAGGTCATCCTCAACTCACTGGTCAGGGTTGTTATGAATGATAGATTTTCTCTAACTTCCTCCCTATGAACAAAGGCAGTGGCTGTACAATTGCTAACATATCCTGCTGCATCTAGAGGAATATCTTCTTCCAAGAAGAAAGGTCAATTCATAAACCTAAGGAGAATGCTACTTGGCTTTCTAAGGTAAACATTGATAGTTTGGGTTATGAGTTTGTTCACCAGATTGGATTCGGGACTCTAGAGTACAAGGTTAAGGTCAATATGGCAAGCTGGCTTCATCACACTGCTTGGAATCTTGTTGATAGTAATCAATTAAATACTGAGTGGATAAATTGAATAGATTTGGTCGCAGTCTCTGTTGCTCAGATTCATGAGAGTGACCAACAGAATGGCGTACCCATGGAAAAATTCACTGGAAGCCAAGATGATGTAGTGAGAAGGAGTGGATATTGGTGGAAAACAATTCTTCATGGGTCTTTCATGTCTCTGAACAAGTTACCAGCAAAGGCATTGACTGTCTTTTTTTCTGACAATTTTTTTCAAGAGTATTTATAGAACAAATAGTCTTAGAAGATAGAGATAGCATCTCCCTCCAGTAGAGGCCAGGTTCGTTTACTGTCCAGTATAATAAAGATAAAGGCTCCCTCTGAGAAAAGACTGACTGCCATTATAAAATATTCTTTTCCTAACCTGAGGATTCCTCCCCTGTAATGTGCATGTGCAAGTATCATCTGGACCTGTTTACATTGTGGTGAGGGGACTGTGGCTCAGAAAACTGGAGCAAATGCTACTGTTGTGAGCAGTCAAGTCCTTTGTTTCCGATCCAGGAGTCTCTTCTGCCAGCAGTCACGAAACAGTGGCAGGCTAACTTGAGTCTGCAAGTAGGTAAAACTTCAGACTTCAGACCCTTCACTGTTCTTGCTACTGTACAACAACAACAAAAAGGATGAATTTCATTATATATGTATTATACCCCATTAAAAAATAACTAATAGGACAAAGCGATTGAAAATCATGGGGGCAATCTTTTTGCTTTGTTTTGTTTTGCTTTATTGTTATTTTATTTTATTTTTGCTGAGGAAGATTTGCCCTGAGCTATCATCTGTTGCCAATCTTCCTCTTTTTTGCTTGAGGAAGATTCACCCTGAGCTAACATCTGTGTCCATCTTCCTTTATTTTGTATGTGGGTTGCCGCCACAGCATGGCCGCTGACAAGTGGTGTAGGTCCATGCCCAGGAACTGAACCCAGGCCACCAAAGTGGAGCGCACCAAACTTAACCACTAGGCCACAGGGTTGGCACATGCTTTATTGTTTTTTAAATAAACATGGTTCTTTTTTCATAAAATTCAAATCACATCTGTTAGTTCATTTTGATTGATATTAATCTTGCTAAATTTAGTCTTAGATTATGTGCAGTATATGTATACATATATGTATATTATATGTGTATATATATATATGTATTTGTACATGTATATTATCATCAATAAGTTTATTGTATTGTATAAGATGCAGATAAATTTTGTTAAACTCCATATAGGTGATGTGTTATGGCAGAAGTATAGAAGAGGCTGCTTGCTCTAGAATTACATGTAAGGACCCTAACACTGATGCATATGTGTGAGGGTGTAGGTGGGAGGGTGTCAATAAGGGAAGGCTTTCTGACTGTCATTACAATGATTTTAGAGATTGTGACACCAGAACATCTGGCGATATGTAGAATCAAATCAGTTATCATTTAAAAGTATATAAATATTATGAAAAGAATATTAAATTAATTCATCATAGGGGCCAGCCCAGTGCCGTAGTAGGTGAGTTTATGCACACTACTTTGGCGGCTGGAGGTTCACAAGTTTGGATATTGTGTGTGGACCTACACACTGCTCATCATGCCATGCTGTGGCAGCATCCTATAAACAAAAAAAATAGAAGATTGGCATGGATGTCAGCTCAGGGACAATCTTCTTTAAGCAAAAAGAGGAAGATTGGCAATAGATGTTACCTCACGGCCAATCTTCCTCACCAAAAAAAAGGAAAAAATATTATTCATCATAAACTAGAATAATAAATACATTAGTTGAATCCAATCAAGTAGCATAGCTATATAGGAGGTTTGAGTATTAGGTAACTTTAACTTGAATTTGGGGGGTATTCACTACAAAACCACTCTTTTTGGACAGGAATTTTCCCATTGCTATAGACCTGGGAGATGAGGGCCCAACATAGCAGTTTGGCTGTGGGGAAACTACACCAAGTAATTGTTGTTTCAGTTTTCACAACCTGGCTTAAATTTCTGGCAAATATGTAAATATTCTGAGATGCTATCTTCAGAATTTGCTTGGGACTTGTATTAGTTTAATATTGCTCTGTAACATATTTTCACAAACCTAACAGCTTAAAAAATACAAATTATTGCCTTATAATTCTGTAGGTTAGAACTCCCACCCAGGTCTCACCAGTCTCAAATCAAAGTATAAACAAGGCTATATTTCCTTCTGGAGACTTTCAAAGAGAATCAGTTTCCTTGCCCATTCAGGTTCTTGGTAGAATTCTGTTTTTTGAGATTTTCAATCTGATTATCAGCTGAAGTACATTCCCAACTTCTAGAGGCCACCCACATTCTTCGGCTCATGTCTCCCTTCTTCCATCTTCAAAGTCAGTGGATCGAGTCCTTCTCACGTTGCGTCTTTCTACCCTTCTTCCATTGTCATATCTCTCTGACCAGGCCAGGAAATATTCTTCCTTTTAAGGATTTATGTGATTAGACCTAGCTAAAACAGAAAATCCAGGAAGATCTCTCCATCTCCAGGTCCATACCCTCAATCAATCTGCAAAATAACTTTTGCACATAAGATAAATATTCACAAAGACACTTCCAGAGATTAGGATGTGGACATCTGGGTGAGGGGTGTTATCTTGCCTCCCGCAGGACTACCTAAATGTTCCTTGGTGAGTTAGTGTATTTTATCCACAGGAAGATTTAGTTTGGTGTGGAAATAATGAAATAAATTAAACACATAAAAACTGCTTTTGTGCTAAGGAATATTCTGTGCATACTTGGTATTATTAGCATGTATAATGCTTGAGAGAATTTGGCTTAATTGAGGAACAGTTCTTCCCAAGATATTTTATGATAATATAACATGGGTAATTATTATTATAAGGAAATTTTACTCAGATTATAAACTTTACTGGAACACTTAAACGAACATAAGAGTAGAGAATTTATAAGTTTAATTTATCAGATTCACAAGTATTATTTAAGTACTTGAGATTTACTGGAGTACTTAATAAGAAAACGAAATGTATTAAATACGTAAATGCAGTTTAAAATTTTAGTAAATTTATCCAAGTTTAGATATTTAGATATATTAGAGGGATATTAATCAAAGAACCACCTAAAGTAGTTGTTAAAATTTGCTAGTGTTACAAATAGAAGCATAATATTTATAAAGTATAAATAAGCATTTAAGAAAAATATAGTTTTGAGTTTAATCATTTGAATTAATAGAACAAAATTTAATTTTAAATCAAAAGAAATGACTGAGTAGTATTTTCTGTGCATAGGATATACAAACACATAAACACACTGTTAACAGGTTAACACATATATATGTCTTAGATAGGTACCAAAAATCACGTATGAATTAGCCAAGCATAGGACAGGAAAGGGGAAGAAGGAGAATGAGCAAGTAGTAATTTTAGTGGCAGGAAAAGAGAAAGGTTGATTGCTTCAAGCCAACACAACAGCTTGTATAAAAACATCAAGACATGAAAGGATGGAACATTCTTTACCCTAAGCTATTGGTATTTCTTGTTGGTTAGTTAACTTAAATAATCTGTTAGAATGAGAAATTATAAACATGCATACATTAAACATTTCATTTTAACTTCCAGTATATGCAAACATGTTTATTCTGGACTCAGAGTATGGGACCACAAATTAGAATTCCATCTAATTTTTTACACAAATCATACATAAAATTCATGATCTATACTCTCTAATTTTGTTTTTCTTTAGAATGGAGTCGGAATGAAAAGACATTTGTAAAGTAATTCGGATTTTCCCCTGCATTTTACAGCCATCCCCTTCACTTAATTTATTAACTCGGCTTCATTATATATTTCTAAAATATTTGATTTAGGTTTCATGGAAATAATAGTCTTTTATCATGCATGTTTCATTGGTTCACTCAATAGTCAATCAAATTGTAATAACAATAACATGCACGACAGCATAAAGAGATTTGGAAACAAATATAACATACTTTGGGCAAGGATCAAACTCACTAGATAGAGGCAGAAGTGTTTGCAGGAGAAAGAATTCAGAGAATCATGGAGATTTATCAGTATAATTTACAGAGAGATTGAAAAAAATCTTAATCATGCAAAGAGGAGGGTGTAGGTTGGTTATTTAAAAGAATTTAGCTCTATTTTGTCATAAATTCAGCATAGAGTTTGGTAAAGGAAAAAAAATTCCAAAATTAATCAAGAATCAGATAATTAAAGGCCTTATAAGCCATAACAAATAGATTAGCCTGAAGGAAATTTCTTAACATTATATGTTTTTCTTACCTTTTATCTTCTTGAGTATCTAGCCCAGTGCTTTGTGCACATTGTGTACTTAGTAAACAGTTGCTATATTGCATTTAAGTGAGGTGCAATCACAAAAAGAGAACTCGAGCAGACGACACGTGCCTCCCTGAAATCTAAATTATACTAAGGAAATTTAAGGGCCTAGTAAAGTTAAAAACGGCATGTGCGATTTGTCTTAACTCACTAACTTGTGAACCATTTTTATCCTCTTAAACTCTCACATTATTAAAACAATATTTCCCCACATGAAAGAAGAAATCGTGTGAAATCCACAAATTCCACAATCTCTAATGCAATGGAAAGAACTGATCCTCTTTTAGGAGTGAATCGTAAAACTATTCGAATTATCTTTTCTCCTGTTCATCTAATCTGATTAAATTCACAGCCCTAAAACCGCACTCAGTCTCTGGCTCCCACTGGAAGAGGACCACAACCAGGTCTCATGAACTAAAATGAGGAGTGAGAAATTCACAGGTTGTCCCTTTGGGAGTCCATGAGGCTGTAGGTGTGGAATGGAAGATGTTCCCTAGAAGAATTAGCCCCTCAGGAAATAGATTTCTAAGCAGATATCTGTTTTCAAAATTTTTCTTTTGTAAGACAAAACCTAAATCTTTGTAGCTTAATAACTTACGGTGCTTTGCATCCCATGTATCTCGTATGAAGTCTCACCATTATACTAAAATAAAATCACCGTCACATTGGAGTTTTAATAATGTGAAAGTCAGGGAGAGATTGGAAAGAAGAGGGAGGAGGGAACAAAGAGAAATGAAGAAAGAACAAATCTGAATGACTCCAGGCTAGGCGAGGTTTTTAATTTAGCCAGAGTGTTATCTCATTAGCAAGGTGTCTATATGCCCTGAAGGTGTCTTCATTTTTTTTTTCATTAGAAACAAATTACTTAACTAGTCCTCTTGTTATACAGCCGCATCATGCAGTAGTCAGTCCATAGATTTCCTGGTTTGTAACATGAGGACAAGGGCTGGATTGCTCAAATTCCTCAAGGATAGTGTCCCATACAAGTTATGTGCTTGTATTTCTAAGAATGTTGACCTCTCAGCACATGGTAGAAGACTTTCTCTTTTCAGTTGCAATTTTTCATCAAAATAATTTTAAAATATTGGATGTATAGTTCATTTCCAACATGACCTTGGAAGTAAACTGCAGCTGGTTAAAGTCAAATTTATAGTAGGAATGTTCTGTCCTCATGCATATCACTATTTTGCAGAGTCGGTAGGGTAACGAATAGAATATTTGTAAAGGGATATTTATTTTAAGTGAATAGAACATTTGTTATGTTAGTACTCTACTAACTAGTGCTGACTAGTTTTGCTATTTTTAATTGTATGTATGTCTCCAGATACACATAAATAGCACCAGAATGTTTAAAATTTTTCTTTAACTCAGAATAGGCAGGGAACTTTGCTTTCTGATATCACATAGATCCCTTTGTATACACTCCCACAGAATGTTAATCTCCAATTAAATGTCACACAAACTCTTGGCTGGGAGTACTGTGGATTGCCAGAAATTTCCCCTTGAACTTGCAGCTGGTTGCGCCACAAGAAATACAAACCATCCAATTCCACAGAACTTTTAAAAAATGGTTTTATATCAGAGATTGCCCTCTATTTTCTTCCCAAATAATAGCATCTCTCAGCCTCCACTCCTCCTTACATTCTAGGCATAATTTATATGCAAATAGCCTTCTTATTATAAACCTCGATCCTCCTCAGATGAAGCTTACAGAAGATTTTAAACGTCCTTTTGGCTTGCTGACAACAAACATATTTAGGAAAGAGAGACTGCAACTTAACAATAGCTTCTTTACAAAAGCAAAACCGATTTCAAGGCCTCCGAACTAATCAGCTAGAATTAGCAGGGAGGAGGGGCAGATGATGAGTGAGGAATGTGTTAAGTGTTAAGAATATCACGGTGGTTTGCTTCCTCTCCTGGCCTGACAGCCTTGATCAGCTAATTAGGAAACCTTTACCCAAACTAGTGTTAATTTGTTATTTAACCCCCATGGGAAATGTTCACAGCTAGAAGTCACTTGTGTTAGAATATGTAGAGATATTTAGTTTGAAAACAAGGAGAACCTAGAAAGATATGAGAAGATAAAGGGAAGACTTTCCTTACAAGTTATCTCTTTTGTTATTTTATGCCATATAAACGATGATCTTTAGAATGAGAAGAGACATTCGGGTGCAGTATGTCAACTTTTGATCATTTGACATATAATGTGAATCATATGGCTGATTAAATCCATCTCTTATGCTAAGCACGAAGCTTAATTATATCAAAAATCGCCGAAGCCCCACTGGCTGCTTGGGCCTGACTGACGGGAACAGTATTTACTGTCAGGCTCTGTCTAGGCCTGGCCCCTTCGTGTCTCAGCGCTTTCATTCATCAGACAGTATGAATGCTAGACCCCATCTCTTGGGATGAGATTTCTCAAATAATAATAGTGAAGCACTCTGTCCACTGATTTACTTATATTTTTGAAAGCTAACTACAATGGGGACCAGCAAGGGGATAAAAGCAATAGCCCGCCTGGAGTCCTGATCTTTGACTATTTTGTAGAGAACCACAATTTTTAAGGTGGTGCTAATTTTCTGTACTACACATTTTTTTTTTTAAATTTCTAGGTAACAAATGGTCTTTCACAAAATCTAAATACGGAAAGAACTCCAGCACATTAAACAGTTTCAGAAATAAAATACTTGATTCAAATATATTTAAAACTTGCAGATTTTATTTCCCTTAAATTTAAAAGGAAAATCTTTAGACAAAAATGTTTACAGATTCACTTTTGATCTTTCAAAATATTACAAATGAATTTAAGATAACTTGAACAATTCCAAGTTAGGGTAAAAAAAAAAAGCCAGTACATATTGTTCACTTATTAAATACAAGGTGAAGGAAATCAGAATATGTCACCCCAAAATATGCCTCTTTGACATAAAAATTATTTTGAGCTGAAGGCAATTTAGAAGTAGATGGAGAAGAAGTGCCTCCTTTTCAGCCTTAACTCTTATCTTCCTGGTTGAGTAAGATAAGGACTACTTAGCCCTAGTCAGAGTACCCCTAACCCAAACCCCTTAGTCTTGTCAATTCTTCATAAATGTATGGTTTCTTTGTCTCAAAGGTATGAAAGCTTACTGCTCTGGTTACCTTTTCAGGTCTTTATTCTCTTGTGAAGGCTCCCATGTACATGTAAAAATTCAATAAAATTTGTATACTTTTCTCCTGTTAATCTTTCTTTGTCAGTTTAATTTTCAGACCTAGCCAGGGACCCTACGAAGGTTGAGGCACACTTTTTCCTCCCCTACATAGGCATTGTTCCAAGAACTTTATAGGTACTAAATCATTTCATCCTCACAACAACCATGTGAGGTAGGTTTGTTACTATCTCCATTATGCAAATTAGGAAATAAAGACTCGGGAATTTTAAGTAGGTTGCCCAAAGTCATATGTAAGTAGGTGTTAGAAATTCATTCCAAGTTTTCAGGCTTTAAAATGCCTCCAAGGTAGTATAACAGACATTGTATATAATTATCATGATCATTCTTCCATGTGTTCATTGCATTTTCCAAAGCTCCTTGAATCCATTTATTAGCAAGTATGTAATTTTTTCAGTTACTGCTCTAAGCATGGAACATGCCAGAAAATAATCAACTCTCGCAGACACTCCAATGTTGAATGCCATATCCTTCATCCTACAATCTGAGGCCATTTGTGGCTAACGGATCTATTCCAGTAGCCCTTGGCATTTCCCTCATCCTCTGCTTGTTTGGAATGAACTTCAGAATCTAGATGGGTACTCATTTTCTGTGTAGGCATGCCTGAGATAATAATATATCAAAACTGGAAGCCTGAGAAAATCTTAAAGAAGTTTTTGCTGAAATTCAGACAGTGATTTCACAAGTCTTTTTCAAATAAAAACGTCCATTTGTTGGAAGCATAAGAATTAGAAAGCAAAGAAGACATTATTGCTGTTGTTGTTGTTTAGTGCCATTGAGTCAATCCTGACTCCTAGTGACCCTGTGGACAGCAGAGTGGAACCCTGCCCGGTCTTTTTGTACCAACTTCTCACCTTCTGGCGCTGGATCATACAATGCTCCACTGCTATTCATAGGGTTTTCATGGCCAATTCCTTTGGAAGTGGGTGCCCGGGTCCTTCTTCCTAGTCTGGTGGAAGCTCTGCTGAAACCTGTCCACCAGGGGTGACTCTGCTGGTATTTGAAATAACGGTGGCAAAGCTTTCAGCATCACAGCAACACGCAGCTGCCAAAGTATGACAACTGACCTCGTCAGCCGGGTGATGTGTTCCCTGACCAGAAAACAAGCCCAAAGGTGGCAGCAAGAACTCTGAGTCTTTGTGTTGGTAAATTAACAGGTTAAAATTAACAAAGGTAAAATTTAAACACAAAAAGATTAAAATTTAAAAATGATTAATTTAAGTCAGTCATTCTTTTAATTTAATAAGTATTTATTTAACCTATTATGTCAGAAGAACCTCCACCCAAATGGAGCTTTCATTCTAAAGGATGAAAGGGCTAATGAATAAATAAAGAAGTACAGTCATCCCTCAGTGTCCATGGGGGATTGGTTCCAGGATCCCAAGGATACCAAAATCCAAGGATACCCCAAGTGCCTTATATAAAATGGCATAGTATCTGCATATAACCTACACACATTTTCCTATATACTTTAAATCATCTCTAGATTGCTTATAATACCTAATAGAGTGTAGATCCTACATAAATAGTTGTTATACTGTATTGTTTAGGGAATAATGACAGGAAAAAAGTCTATACATGTTCAGTACAGATGCAACCATCATAGGCCTTTCGATCTGATTTGCAGTTGGTTGAATCCATGGATGCAGAACCTGCAGATACAGAAGGCCAAATATGGAAATTGTCAAATGATGACAAGAAGTATGGAGAAAAATAAAGCCAAATCAGGGGACTAGAGAAGGTTGCTGGGAAAGGAAAGTTGGTTATTTTATCTTGAGTGGATGGGGAAGGATTCACTATAAAAGTGATATATCCCAAACCATGAAGGGCATTCCACATGAACAGAAGGGAGGAGACCTACCAGGCAAAGAGAAATGCAAGTGCAAATTCCCTGGGGCAAGATCACACTTGAGGTGTTCAAGGAGGTCAATGGGGCTAGAGCAGGACTGTGAGAAGTCAGTGGATGTAGATGGGTTCAGGAAGTAAGCAGAGGGCCAGTTCATGTAGGCTCTTGCAACAACTTTGGAATTTACCCTTAGTGAGATTGGAAGCATAGGGAATGACATGATCAGAACTACATTTTCAAAAGATCAGCCTGTCTGATCATGTGAATAGACAAGAGAGGGACAAAGTTGGAAAGAGAAAGACCAGCTAGGAGTCTTTTAATTAAGTGAGGCTTACTCTAAGGAAGGAATGGTATAGGCAGTAAAAAGTAGTTGGATTCTGGGCATATTTTGAACATAAATTTCAAAAATTTCTATTGATTCTATCAATAGAAAATAGCTGGGGAGTGGACTGGGAAGTGGACAGGGGAGCAAGAGAAAGAACAAGTCAAGAATAACCCCAAGTTCTTGACCTGAACAATGGGAAGAGGGTTTTGCAATTAACTGAGAAGAGTGTATGAGAAGCAGATTTGGGGATGAATTAAAAGTTCAGACTTGGGCGTATTTATGTTTGAGGTACCTATTAGACTTCAAATACAGGTATCTAATAATAAGTTGGGCAGCAAGTGTTCTGTTGAGGGCAAAGGTCCAGGCTGGAGGGATAAATTCAGAATCATCTGCATACGGATGATAATTAGAATTATGAGATTGGATGAAATTACTGGGGGAAGACAAGATGTCTGAGGAATGATCTCTAGGGCACTACAACATATAGAGCTTCAAAAAAAACAAAAACCAATTAAACAAATGAGTTAAATTCTGTGATAGGCCAGTAAGAAAAAAGGAAAAAACAGAAACCCTGGATTTAGCAGTGAGGAGGTGCTGTTGCTCCTAACAAGAGATGTTTAGGCATAGTAGTGGGGGAAAGCCCAAATAACGGGCTCAGGAGAGAAAAGGATGAGAGGATTAAGAAACAGTGAATAATGTAAAACTATCTGGAAATTTTCCTGTAAAGTGGAGCAAATGAATGTGATAACAGCCAGACATTCTCAAGGAAAACTTTTATTTTTTATGGGAGATATTGTAGCATTTTAAGCTTTGGAGAAAGATCCAGTCAATTTTGAAAAAAATGAACGGTGCAAGAGAGAGCTGAGGCCAGTTGTTGGAGTACTGTCTTTGAGAAGGAAAGGGAACATGAGATTCAGTTCAGAGTGTAGATTTGGGCTTTGAAAGGAGCATGACCTGTTAAACTATATGATGGTTCTCAATGCCGTTACGCCCACTCCATTTATATCGAATATTTGGTCCCTTGCCTTTACTATGCAAAAATAATATTCCTACAAAATACAACATATTCACATTTAATTTAAAAAAATGCCAACATTATGTTCTAACTTTAATCAAAATGAGAAACAAAATAATTTATAACAAAATAATAATTCTTTAATTTCTAGAACATGATTGCACAGGAAAACCTGATGAAATAGTTAAATGACTGCACTGATCAGGAGAATCCGTGTTAATATAACAAGCACAGATATGGACTGACACATGTGTATTGTATTTAGATCCAAATACTTCAAATGTAATGAGCTGTGTTGTTGGGGTGACTTATTTTTCAAAAATGGTGAACAGCGATTGTTAAATTTCTGAACACATTAAAGTAAAATCTTCCCTCAAGAATATATGCTTTGTGAAATTCACTATAAATTCACTGTGCTTTAAAGACAGGTAAATTTTTCTTTATGTTTACTTTCTAAGTAGAATTATGTTCTAAACACAGGTAACTGTAAACAGATTTTTATATACATGAGTGCATGGCAAGACATTCAAAAGTTGTAAGGCATATAGGAAAACACCTTTTTGAGGGCATGACTATCCCATTTGTTGGAGTTTTTATAGGAGTCCTGGTCTCTGGCATCTAAAAGCTAGTATCACTCCTCCTCCTAATCATTTCAAAAATGAAAATAAACCCAGGAATCTCTAGAACATAGTCTAACTGATGTTGAGAATCACTGGTCTATAGTAACAAGAATCAAGAATCAAGTAAAGGTGCAGGTTAGTTGGCTAAGGTGAAGATAAGAGCAGAATTAATTCTATTTCCTAAATGTGAGAATGGGGGAGGATGTATTGGAAGTTGAGGAAGAGAGAAAAATCTATGAGTCAGAGAGGTAATGAATTAAACAAATATAGTAAGATTGCTGGGAAGAGTTCTGGGCTCAGATAACGCTGGTGATCCCCAAACGGAGATCGCTCATGATGGCTCTGTCACTTTTTCCTTGCCAAGCTAGCTGCACTAGTTGGATTTAACCACACTTGGGTTTTTTTTCAAGATGAGAACTGATGAAGGGGGGCATTGTAGGTAAGACAGCAACAAGGTGGAGTATAAAGTGGTTTAGTTCTGTGGCATAACCTTAAAACTGGAATTTTTAGGATGGAGGAAGGGACAGTAACCCTAAAGTGGCAACAAATGCCAAGCCTGATAGCATAATTGTCTGGCAGAGCAAACTGCCACTACTTTATGAGAGGGCCTCATGGGTAGCGGCATCCTCAAGGGAGAACCTACTTTTGGTCAAAGCAGGAAGGTTTAGAAAGAATAGTCCAGAAGATGAGGACAGAGAGATTTTTCTGAGATCAGATTATAGGTTCTAGAAGGAACAACAAAAGAATTTGGGGTTTTTTGATATGCATCAGTGATGGCCTTGACCAGAAACAGATGGCACACATGGGCGAGTCATCCGAGTTTGAGAAGAGGAGAGTTTAACAAAGGAACTATTTACAAAACTCTGGGGAGAGTGGAGGGTAATCATAAGGGAGAGTGACAGCAGGGTAGCATTTCTTTTCCCAAAACTGGAGGGGTAAAAGGAGGGACCGGAGAATGAGAACGAATTGCATGAAGAGGCCACATGGCAGAAGCTAAACCATTGGTCTAGAAAATGATAACCCAGAGTGACCCAACAGGGAGGGAACCTGAGGGATAAATATATCAACCTCACTCTTCCCTCTCTTTCAGATCTTCTGCAAGTGATTCCCCTTGGATGAATCCAATCAGAAGTCAAAGTATGAGGAAAATGTTGTAGCTCATGTTGGTTAGCCTTCAGGGGCACAGAACTTGGCGGAGAAGTCTAGAAAGTGAACCTGAAGGGGTGGAAGAGGAGGTCAAATTAAGGGAAGCATGCACCTCTAAGTGAATGAGAGTCCTGGTTAGGAGGGATGACCAGGAGTCCCGGGATTTTTGTATGGCCTCCGTCAACAGAGGACAGGGTATGATGGGACTGGCCCTAAGGGTCTTCTTGGTAAGCTGGGATGGGGTAGCCATGAATGTTGGAGTAGGAGGGAAAACAGAGACAGCAAACTTTTGGAACATAGGGAGCTCTTGGGTCCTCTCTTCAATTTGTCCCATTTTGTGTAATATTTTACACATATTTAGTTCCATAAAAATTTTTGACAAATTCCAAACGCAAAATTGCATTTAATACTTAACAGAGAACATCTTACTAATGAAAAAGAAAACCTGTATTTAGCACTTTTTATGAGCTGGACTATGTTCCATATACATTATATGAATTAATTGTTTGATACCTGACATAAAACCCAATGAAGTATGCAATGCTATCATTCTCATTTTCTAACTGAAGAAACTGATGCAAAAAGAAATTAAGTGACCTGCTATGTCCACACAGCAGTTAATAATAGAGCCAGAATGCAAACCCATCGTGTATCCACTATAACAAACTTAACCAATATGCAAGAAAACATAATACAATCATATTAATTCTCAAACATGAGACAGACAATATTTGTAAAGAAAAATTGAGAATTAAAAAAGTCATTAAAACATAACTTCAAAAATTGCATTTTTAAATTAATACATTAGTCATCTAAAACAATATCTCTAATTTAACGAGTAAATTCATTAATAAATTTTAAATCTACGTGTAAAAGCAATAAAGTGCTGATGTGCGTGAAATACAGAATTAGGTTCTCTGCATTGCAGTCCCAATGCTGCCACTGAGGCCTTGGACAAGTTCTCTAAGTTTCAGACTTTTCATCTGTGAAATGGAGATAGGAACAGTACCAAAGTCCTGGTGTTGCTATGAGGTACAAATGAGAAATGTAATGTAATGCTCTTAAGACACTGTCTGACTCATAGTAACTGCTCAATACACGCTGTGATTAGGTTCTTGAAACCATTATGAATTTGGACTTGAGAAGCGTTGGAGAAAACGACAATGCGTCAGGAGTTCATATCTTCAAGGACTGAGGGGAAATTCTAGTAATAATAATAACAATATCACAAGTATACTCTCTCCTTAATAATTATTTGCTCAGCCCACCAGTTTGAACATAGAATTGCTGTTAGAGCCACACAGAATTTTAATGAATACCAGCATATCAGTATCTGAATTCATGGGGTCTAGGTTAATGAAACTCTGTATAATCAGTTTAAGTTATCAAATATAGCTGAATTAGATCATTATCTTTTTTGGAGGGGTGTGGTTGCAAAACAGAGATCATCGCAGTGACTTAAAGTAAAAAAGATATAAGCAGTTCATTTAAAAAATAGTTTAGAATCACTTACTGTATTTATATATATTCTCAAAACTAAAGCCTCAGCCAGAGAAAATAAGTCTCTGTAGCAGCAATATTGCCAGGAAATTGTTACAACTGAAATTCTAAGAGAATGCTAATTTTATAAAAACTACTACTTAATAGAAAATAATGTGTGAAATTTTCAGTTTACATATTTACTGGACTCTTATATGGTATGCTTCCAGCTTATTCCTGATATATGTAGACTCTTTAATTCAGTAATGTTACTTAGCCTTACCTATCTACAGCCGGTCCATTTTCAGTGACTTCTGAATCACAGGCTCAGTAGGTCCTTAATTTCTCTAACTTCAACTCTCTAGTGGTAAAGACTGTCAAGGTTTGAGCATCATTGCTCCCTGATGTTTCAAGTGCCTGAGAGCTCTTTATTTTAATTGTGATTTGAATCTACCTACAAGTGTACAGAATGAATAATCAAAAGAACTCATTGGACTAGGATAATGTCTTTTGTTCCAGGAGCCTCTCTTATTAACATTTTGCCTTTTGTATTAACATCTGATTTTGCATTGCCGTCTCAGTTCCCATTTTTATGTAAATAATGTCTGACCTCTGGCACTTGATGTGTTATTAAAAATGCACACTTGGAAGCACATGTATTTACTAATTAGAACAACTCAGAGGCTTTGCAGGAACAGTAAAAAAGAGCATTCATGATGGCTAAGTTTTCTCACTTTTTGCTGTTGCTTAAATTTTGAAATGTTATTCTTTGTTCAGCTGAACTCCATCCATTTAAAAAATGGCACCAAAAATGCGTGGCAAATAATTTAATGAAATGTTACTCAGTGGAGCTAAAAGATACTGAGAGCTCAATAAATCTAATGTAAATTTGAAATCTGACATTTTGCTACTAAGTTTATATGTAGGAGAACTTAGACATTTTGCTGCATAGAAGGCTTAAATTTCATATTTATCAATTACATTAATGAAAATTAATTTACAGAATAGATCTCATAGAGTCATTCTTTAGGCCTTTCCAATTCCAACTGATTTTAAATTGATTTCTACTTCAAAAACATTGAAAAATTTTATTTTTACTAATTTTGAGCCCCTCACAGAAAAATTATATTGTTAATCTATTTACTTTTGTATTTGAACAGATTAAATATTAACATATGGGAATGTCATTGGCATTTATAGACCATGCCTTGTGTTATTAAGGAAAAAAATGTCTTAGAACCTCATTATCAATTATTTAATAGACTACCTTTAAAACTGGTGAAGTAATATGAATAACTATTATATGAGTTTCCTAAATAGATGCTTTAAACATTTAGTTTTTTCCTCTCATCTGATCAAATAAAGAGAACAAATATGAACAGATAATACAATTCATTATAATCACTCTTATATTTGTATATGTGTGCATGTCTGATAGTTTTAAAGATAGAAACAAATTATATTTTTTCTGATGAAAATGTAACATATTCTCAAGTTAAAAGAACAGAAAAGAGAGAAATATAAATTTTTAAGGAAAAGTTGCTCAGAAACTAACCACTCAAAGATAATTAATAATTTGTTGTATGTTCTCCCAGACTTACTTCTGTATATGGGTATACATGTGGGATCCCCTCTCCCCCATAAAATGTGGTCAAACTTCCGTAATATTTTATAATCCAGTTGTTTTAAGTTAACATTGTATGGTGAATATTTCATCAGTTAATAAAGAATTGTTATCACCCTTATAATGGTTCTGTAGCTTTATAGTATGCTGAGATATCAATGTACGTAAACAAACTCTTCCCAATGGACATTTTAGTTGATAGTGCTATTTTGATACCATAAATAATACTGTGAAAAAAATACTTTTTTGTACATCTTTGCACTTTTCCAATTATTTTTCTTTGCAAAAATCACTAGAGGTGAAATTGCTAGGTCAAAGTGTATGCACATTTTTAATTTTTATGCATAATGCCTTCCAGAAAGGTCAAACAAATTTCCACACTGGTCAATAGGATATGATAGTGATTATTTCCACACGCCCTCACCAATTAAAGTGGGTTAAAGTGCCAATCAGAAGAAATGGTATCTATTTAACTTACTTTTTTTTAAATTACTAATTATTGCAAGCATCTTTACATATGTATAGTGCAGCTTTCTAAGACTTTAAGAAATAACATTTACCTGCCATATATATGTTAACTTTTTCCCAGTCATTTTCTTCTTAATATCGTTTATAGTGATAGATACTGTTATCATTTAAGTGGGGGAAGTTTTACTTTTTTGTGAAATACTAGTTTAATTAAAGTTTCGAAGTACAAATGAGTGTGTCAACCATTACTTCCATGCAGTGAATATTTTTTCTTTTATTTATTACTTTAGCTTATATTCAAAATGCAAGATTCCTTTTGAAAACAATGTAGCCTTATATTTTCAGGCACTGCTCTCTAAAGCTAAGGAGACTATGCTCGTCTGTCTGTAAAACAATTGCAATAAAAATTATGTACTTGAACTTCTTCAGCATTTGCTTCCCAGGGCAGGAAAACTTTTTTTACCCCTCCAAGTGTCCTTTTTCTCTTCTTCCCATTCCCAAGATTTGTATATGTGTACTGATTGGGCATAGGGAGGTCCAGCTCATGTATTTTCATAGATATACTTTGTATTTGTTTTGACAGAACATTTTCTTGAGAAATATTATGCCAGCGTCTACAGAAAAGTTATTGAGCCTTTGTTTCTAAAAATATTTTATGATATTCTGGTAGAATTTTATTCCTTAAATAAAAGGTAATTAAAGCAACCATAATATTATTGTATCTATACCCAAGCTTTTGATGATTTAAACGGAAAGACAGATAAGTCATTTCCTCTTATATAAGATAGGTGAGTGCTGTGGTCTAAGGACAAGAGTTTTTTTTTAATAATAAGCATTATTTTAAATTTATTAGTAAAATTTTTTGAAAAAATTAATTCTCACTAAATGTAAATTTCAAAAGCAAATCTATTAAGAAACAGGGAGATTTTCCCAGAAATAGAAATTACTGACTTTATGTGAGTAATGCTGAAGCAAACCTCAATCAAGAAAGAAAGCGTAAAGTAAGACCATATATCAATCATAGTCATGCAATTTAATTTGAATCACATTATTCTTAATTTCTCATTTCTTCATTATACAAATGAGAAAACTCAGACTCCTTTGACTGAATCAGGCAAAACAAGGCATACACACACAGATTGTCAATCAAGTGTGAGCATAGAATAAAAACTTTTTTTAGAGATCCTTAAACTCAAAAAAATCCCCAAAACTCACATGTTACCTTTCTTAGAAAACTTGTGGCAAATGTGCTTCTGGAAATAAAGGAGTAAACCAATTAAGAGAAAAACATGAAGTATGAAAAAGAAGACCCAACAGAAAAAAATCGTAAAGGTAAGTTCTAAGATGGTTAAAGTAAAGTATGGCAGGCCCAGAGAGCAGCCAGGTCAGAGTGCAATGAAAGGAAGAGGGATTGCAAGGGGAAAAAAATTGAAATTGATAGATTAGCTGATAGAGTTTACCACTGAAAAACACAGGGAGCATGTGTAAAAAAGTAACGGCAAATATATGGGGGAGTGAACATTTGAGAAAAGAAAACCAATAACTTCTAGGAAAATACAGATATATAGGAAAGGAAATATAATTATATATAGTACACTACTTGGTTCTTCAGTGAACAGTTTTTACAGATAATTATAAGAAAAACTCTAATTGCTGGTTTAAATTAAATGGCAATATAATTACATAAGAAGGATGAGAAAAGGGGAAACTCAGGGTGTGTGGATGGGCGATAAGAGGCCTGTCTTCACCCATCCTAACTGTTAAATAGAAGAGTCTACAATTGGTGATTCAAAAATAGCAGTTGAGGACAGTATTCAGGAACATAAGATAAACAACAGAAGAAACATCTGGAAAGATTGAAAATAGTTGCCTGTGAGGAGTGGACGTTGCAAAGGAATGGGTTAGAGTGTGACTCTTGCCCTTATGAAGCTTTTTACAGTATCTGATTTTTAAAAATCTAGGTACATGCTTTACCTTGATGAAAATAACTAATTTGAAGTTACTTTTTAAAGGAAAAGACTTCAAACATGATCTTGATACATTAAATATCACAAGTTTGCTGCTGCTCAAAGCTTGAAGTCTATCGCTGTCATTAAGAGGCATTTCTCTAATTGGTAAAAGATTACTCTAGAACTATTTTAGTGTTAAATACAAATATTTGTAAGAAAATGTTCCACCAACATGAAAAAAAATGTTTAACACAAGTGTTTTTATGTAGAAAATTAATATTTTCTGACTTTTTTCTTTTTTTGCTGTCAGCCTTTAACCCAATTCCCATAACTGATAGTTTATTAGTTCATTTTTTTCCTCATTATTTTAATCTTAAGGCAATTTTGAAGGTAATGTGATTTTAAGCCTCTAGAAAAACTAATTATGGAAAAGATGTTATGGCTTCAAAAAGATGTCACACAACACCCACACCACCAAACCAGTTTTGTTTTCTGCGGCACCAGTAGCTATTATCATCATTTTTTCCCCTATTTTGACTGTCTTTTGTTTTTTTCTTTTTAAACTGCATTAATCAAAGTCAAGGTACTCTCACTTGCTCTATTAAGCCTTATGATAAGACATTTAAGAACAGCAACTCTTTACAATCCTGGGAAGCACACCAGTCAAGGAGGTGTGTTCAGAAAGAGAAAACAATGTAATTGGACTTTAAATCCATTACCTCTATTATTGAAAAACTAAAAGTATGTCATCTTATTTCCTTTCTATTTGTATTTTGTTTAAACATGCTGATATAAAAAAACAGCAGTTGTATCTTACAAGGTAATGTTAAATCACATACTTGCAGAAATTGACAAAATAGAACAAACTGATGACATTCTTTTTAAAAAGAAACAAACGAAAGAGACCAGAGTGTTTTTGCATGTGAAATACGATAAAGCTTTCCTGATGGCAGTTGGAAATCAAGACATTAAAACTTTTAGTTTTTAAATTAAATAAAATAAAATAGAAACATTCTAAATAGAGGGGTTTGTGAAGACTTTCTAAAAGTTTTCTAAACCATTAGAGACAAAAATTGAAAGCTAGTGAATATAATACAAATTAAAAATCAACTGAAAAGAAGAGTCAGTATGTTAAAAAAATTTAGGAGTCAGTCAGGTGTGAAGGTCATCTTAGATTTCTAATACTGTTGCAGCGTGTACAGCGCAGCTGGGGGAGAGTGATAGACAAGACGACCTCTTAAAGCCCTTTACAGTCATGATTCTAAGGCAGTTGAGCACAGACAGTTGAGCTGATGAAACAGCTGCATAAAATGAACTACTGGCTTTTGTGGTTATTGAACTTAATATTTTTTCTATATAAATAAGAATTATTGATCAATGCATCAAAGCATAGCAGTATGACTGCTTTAGATTAAACTAAATTATGCAATATTCACTGTGGAAAATGGAGTCCTCTAAGTCTACTTATAAGTTAGCAATATTAACCTAAATCTAATCATCAATTGTGCTCAATACCAACTTTCTGATAGTCTCTAGGAATACTTAGAATTACTTTTTTACAGAAACCAAAGTACAAAAGTTCTCCAAATACAAGTCTTAGTTTTAAGAATTTTTAAAAATAATTGCGACATTAAGCATCAAGTGGTTATTTTAAGCTAATGGAAATTAAATATTTCATTGAAATAAAATGTGTGCTATTCAAGGCTTATATAAATATCTATGGATTTAATTCTGACTCCTGTGTGGAATGACCAATCAGCTTGCATTCTAATTCTTGGCCTACCTCTCTGTTTGAGTCTTTTAATTCCCAATATTTACTGAATATTTTGATACATAATTATCAAATGTATTGTAATTACTTTTGGATATAGCCTTTCTATTCTATATTCCGATCTCTAACCTTACCCTAGATCCTGTTAACCTATTCTTCAACTATTTCAAGAATGCCCTTGCCTTGAAAATCTCCATGCTTTTATCAATTCTGTTGATCACCACTGTAAGTGTCTTATTAAAACATGATTCTGATTATGTCTCCTGTGATGGTAAATTTTATGTGTTGATATGGCTGGGCTATGGTGCCCAGATATTTGATTAAACATTATTCTGGATGTTTCTGTGGAGGTGTTTCTGGATGTGATTAACATTTAAATCACTGGACTTTGAGTAAAGCAGATCACCCTCGATAATGTGGGCAGGCCTCATTCAATTAGTTGAAGGTCTTAGAACAAAGACAGACCTTTCCTGAGGAAGAAGGAATTCTGCCAGCAGACTGCCTTTGGACTTGAACTGCAACTCTTCCCTGAGTCCCTAGCCTCCTCTGCAAGCTGCTCTGCCACTTGGGCCATATGATGCAGCAGATACAAGGGTCCTTGAAATATCAGTGGCAGTTAGAAATGCTATTTGGAGTCCTTATAGGTGAATCATACCACAGGTCCTTAGGATTTTGGAGCAAAACCCTGCCATCCTCTGTGGATAACCACTATCCTTTTAAGAAACAGCTTTGGTCTGCTACTAGGTCTTAGTAGAGACTGACTGCTTAACCATGGGCCACCAAGTTACCATGTAATCTGAGCTGCCCATTATGAACTGGGTGTTATCTGACCCACTAAACTATAAAGTTGGACATCATTTCTTTAGTTGGGGAGGAGTGCATGTGAAAGGCAGACCTGCATAGAATATTAACTCCAAAACTCATCATCTACAATCAACCTCCTTCTCCAGGTTCTGTTCTCACTTTTACTGTATGCAAATTCTATACTCCAAGATCCAGCCCACTTTCCTTTGCTCATCCCATTATTGTGATCATACTAGCAAATTTATTTTTCATAGGGTTCTCAATAACTGCTTGTAAGTAATCAATAAATAATGAATGCATGAATAAATATCAGACAAAGAGTAAATATAACACTTGATGTGCCCGTTAAAGGAAATAGAAGGTAGTTTAGAGATAAAATGAATATGTGTGCTGAAGAGAAGACTTAAGGGTTTTAAGAAATAGTAGAAACCACATTGGCTCATCTCACATTCTAAATTATGCATAAAGATGCTAGATTGAACCATAATGGTGTACATAGATATAACCCAATTATAATTATGTAATTTGTCATGAAGTACTGAAAACTACATCTATTCAGATGTTCTAAATATATAGGGATGTTTCTGAGATGTCATAAAAATAAATGGATTTAATTGTTTGTGCCCTAAGCATTTCTCTCTTTTTTATTCTCTTTATATTGATTCCATGTTTATGCAAAGCAAATCACTTATCTAAATTTCATTGTGGAATGACATAGTATCAAGATTGAGAGTCTTCACAAAGATTTTAACCACCCATTCTTCTACATTCATCAGGAAGTAGATTTAGGTTACACTTTTGATAACTGTGTGTTGCTTATGCATACATGCTTTATGAATAACAGAGAAACCAACAGGGGGCTAAGACCAGATATTCTATCATAACAGACCTACAAATTCTTGTACAGATGAGATGAATGATATAAACCAGCTGCATTTTTTTTTTTCTCTCTCTTTATGCTTTTTAAGGCTCTAAGAGCAGGAAAGCAGATAGTTTGCATTTTAAGGTAACAGCCAGATTCTCTATCAGTGGGATCATATTACACATGACCTTCTAATTGTTATGATAGGCTGTTCTAAGAGTAAACATGAATAGAAAAAACTGGAAGCCATTTTGAATACTCTTACTATTTCACATATATTTAATGTCTACTATGTCTAGGTCATAGGGATATAATGATGAACGGAATAACTCTCCTATCTTTCTGTTCTCACAGTCTGGAGTGTGAATCAGATTTGAACATATGCGTGTATATGCATATGTATATTGGAGTTTCAAAAGGAGATCTCTTAGAAATGTAAGTAAAGTGTTATAGGAAGGAGAGTTTGAAATTAGGCAGAGCTTCACAGTGCATACACTTGACAGAAGATTCATCAGATTGAAAAAATGTGGTGTTCCAGCCAGAAGAATAAGTATGTAAAGAGTACAGAGGCAAGAAAGATAATAGGAGTTCCAAAAATTGCAAGTGTTTAACATAGTTAGAGAATAAAATTTGTATGTGATTATGATGTGATCGGGCTGTGACCAGGTCATCTTAGGCCTTGCATGCCCGGGTTTTCGATTTAATTTTAGAAACAAAGTGGAAACTATTACACATATTCAAGCAGTAAGCTCATCTAATTTACCTTCTAGTAAAATCAATAGGGTTGCAGTATTGAACCACAGTTTTCAATTACTTTTTGTATGAGAATCTTTTCATATTAAAATATATTGTGATAATGTTGCAGTGTCTCAGAGTTGAGAACTCCTTTCATGAAGAATGGGTTAAAAGGAACACAAGGCAGAAAGCATAAAGCCATCTAAAGCACTGATTCTCAAATGTTAATGTGCATACGGATCACTTGGGCATCTTGTTAAATGCAAATCATGATTCTTTAGGTCTGAGGAAGAGCCAGAGATCCTGTATTTCTCACCAGCTCCAGCTGAAAGTATTAAGTTAGAGTATATTGCTGTCTGTGTATCCAAGGCAAAAAGTCCAGTCCCTGGTTATAATCACTCTTTTCCAATTCTGGAGAGAGTTTTGGTATTTCTCAGACTAAGAGCATAGTGAATATCCTGTGTAATAAAAAGAAAAAAAGCCAAAGCCTGAATTCTGTAGAACAGCTTCTAACACTGCTACCAATTTTATGTAAATCTCAGAATTTTCAAGCAATTTCTGCCCGAATTTTTTTCAAAGTGATGACCTAGAATTCAAACACATTAAATGTGTACTCCTGAGGGGCCGGCTTGGTGGCGCAGCGGTTTCGTCCGCGCTTGGCAGCCCGGGGTTCGCGGGTTCGGATCCCGGGCGCCCGCGGACGCACTGCCTGTCAGCCATGCCGTGGCGGCGTCCCATATAAAGTAGAGGAAGATAGGCACGATGTTAGCCCAGGGCCAGTCTTCCTCAGCAAAAAGAGGAGGATTAGCAACAGATGTTAGCTCAGGGCTGGTCTTCCTCACCAAAAAAAAAAAAAAAAAATGTGTACTCCTGAAAGAAATTTTGAGTGGTTTTAGAGTTCAAAATGCTTAGAATATTTTTTTAATCTGTATATATTTTACTTTTGCACCTGGATTGTATAGCTTTAATTAGAATTTCAGGATAATCTTTCTAAATCCCTAGTATCTTTCTTACTTTTATCTTTCAGCACAAGTCAAAAGGAACATCTAACTATCGCTATTTACATTGATATGTAAATTTGGTCATACATATTTTATAGAGACGTGTAAATGACTCGGCTGAAGCAGGTTCATCTGTTTATGCCTTGGATGGATGTGTGTACCCCTCTTAACAGCACAACAATTGCAGACACCTTCTTAGCATAAGCAGCTTATTAAAATGCAGTAAGAAGGAGAATACCTTTGTGAGCAATTTCCTTGTTGCATTAATAATCCTGATGGAGAAACAATAGAACACAGATATGGACCTTTCACCAGTGAACCGTCTAGACTTTTTCTGTGTGAATTAATAAAAAGGGCTTAATGGTTTCAGGGAGGTTAATGCCCAATGAAAGAGTTCACATTACTAGAAGAGGCAAAGAGGGAAGTAGAATGAAAGATTTCTCTTTGACTTGAAAAGGAAATCCATGGAAAACAATATTGAATTGTCACTTGGGACCTACTGAATGTTGGCGACGAATAATATAATTGAAAAAAAACTAAAGTAAATCTTTCTCTTTTTTTCATTATAAAACCTTTTCAGATTTATCTCACTGGATTTGGTTCAGAAAAGAATTAGAGGACCTAAGTAAAAATTTCTAAGTAAAGTTAGACCTTAGTGTTTTCAAAATTTGAAGATACCAAAATAAATATGATGAGGAGTGATCATGAATTTTTCTTTTTTTGTGTGTGAGGAAGACCAGCCCTGAGCTAACATCCGTCGCCAATCCTCCTCTTTTTGCTGAGGAAGACTGGCCCTGGGCTAACATCGTGCCCATCTTCCTCTATTTATATGGGACGCTGCCACAGCCTGGCTGACAAGCAGTGCATCGGCGGGCGCCCGGGATCCGAACCCGCGAACCCTGGGCTGCCAAGCGCAGACTAAACCGCTGCGCCACTGGGCGGCCCATGAATTTTTCTATGTATCATTAAATAATGTTTGCTTAAGAAAAGTAATATGGGGGCCCGTCCGGTGGCATAGCGGTTGAGTTTGCGTGCTCTGCTTCGGTGGCCCAGGGTTTCACAGGTTCCGATTCAGGGCGCAGACAGATGCACAACTTGTCAAGCCATGCTGTGGCAGCCTCCCGTATAAAGTGGAGGAAGATGGGCGCAGATGTTAGCCTAGGGCCAGGCTTCCTCAGCAAAAGAGAGGAGGATTGGCAACAGATAGCTCAGGACTAGTCTTCCTCACACAAAAAAAGGAAAAGTAATATGGATGTTCATTTTACATTGCAAATTACTGATACCACTAAAATCAAGAATTTTGTTAATTAATATTTAAATTATAATATCAGTAATTTTTTTTAGCGTGTATATAAACAGAAGTGCAAGGAAGGCTCTTCAGAGAAAGTTCTAGTCCAGAAATCTGATTGTTTATAGCAAATTTAGAATAGGTCAGAGGGAGTTTTGTTTTAATAAATGTATATGTATTTGTACATTAAAAATCAAGGAATATCAGAGTTTTTGATTTCCTATCATCTTCCATGAGTGAGTCTCTATAGGCTGCCATCTCTGTAGAGCATATTTGTGTCAGAAAAAACTGTGAAAGCCTTTGCAATGAGGAAATGATTACTGGGTGTCTTCTCCATGGAATGCTAAGTATTGCTAGCAGACCCTTGGGAACAATCTGGTTCTATAGGGGTGTACGCCTTTCATGGTCTTTACTGGTCTGTTATGCAACTCTGTACAGATACAAGTTAATTGTGGAAGGGTGATGATGATGCAAGTTTTTCCTGGTCACAGAGATGAAAATTAATTACGTCTGGTGAAGATGCAATTGATTTCCTCCATCCCAACCCACCGAGGTGGAAGAGATCATTCCAAACATCACATTTTTTCTTTTTAATATCAACCAGTTTTGTGTATATTAGCAAATTCATTCTAGCATTCCTGATTGTCCGTATACATGTCTATTCTTAGGAATCTTTTTGAACCAGTTTTAGAATCTTACTGGTTCCCTTATTAATTACTGAGTAAAATTAGATGTTCGACACATGGTTATTTTGTAAGTCATGATTTTACCTTTTAAAAAATACATAGCCTTTAGCACTTGTTGATAAAAAGATAGAACTTCTTATCCTTGGACATGGTTTATTGTCCAAATGTTTAGAACACGGAGGTCTGGATGAGAATATAATACACATTATTTCCTCCTTACATATTTTCCAGTTTACATGAGAATTTCATTCAAATAAAGAAAATTCTTTTACTATGAAAACCATTGAAATAGTAACTAAAATAGTTCTTAAGTAAGGTGTATGGGAAAGCCAATTTGGCAAATTGCAATAATCTCATTTTTTTACACTGCCCATCAATGCTTCATTTGTTCTTTTTATGTTCAGAAAATTCTAGGTCAATATTTGCCTTTCTAATTATATGCCAGCATTTTTTTGTTTACCACGCCACATAGTTATTCATTTATTCTGTGTGATGACTAGCTTTCCTCCAATTTTAAAATATGCTATATACCTCTAGTTTTCTTTGCAATTAACAGGAATCATCATATGCATCATTTATATAAAGTATTTAGAAAATTTAATATATGACTCAGGAAGCTTAGAATCATAAGCCAGACTAGATGCAGAGCTCTGCAACCTGTGTGCCATAAATGGGTTACATTTTCAATGCTGATGTAATGATCCAATAGAGTGGGAGAAATTTATGATTTAGACTAGAAAGAGGATAACTCTGATGCAAACACCTTGAGAAAGAAAAAAGAATGGACTCTTAATTAAAAAAAAAAGACAAAATTGTACCATTGGTGACAACATGGATGAAGCTTGAGGGTATTATGCTGAAAGAAATGTCAGACAGAGAAAGACACATACCGTATGATTTCACTCGGATGTGGAAATAAACACTTAGATAAGGAGAATAGATTAGTGGTTACCGGAGGAGAAGGGAGTGGGAGAGGGTGAAAGGGGTAAAAGGGCACACGTGTATGGTGGTGGATAAAAACTGGACTGTTGATAGTGAACACGATGCAGTCTCTACAGAAACTGAAACATAGTGAGGTATACTGAAATTTACACAATGCTGTAAGCCAATATGACCACAATGAAATTAAAAAAATAATAAAAAATAAAAAGGGGGGCTGCCCGGTGGCGCAGCGGTTTAGTCCGCGCTTGGCAGCCCGGGGTTCGCGGGTTCGGATCCCGGGCGCCCGCGGATGCACTGTTTGTCAGCCACGCCGTGGCGGCGTCCCATATAAAGTGGAGGAAGATGGGCACGGATGTTAGCCCAGGGCCAGTCTTCCTCAGCAAAAGAGGAGGATTAGCAACGGATGTTAGCTCAGGGCTGGTCTTCCTCACAAAAAAAAAAAAAAAAGAAAAAAGAAAAAGGAATGGGCTCTAGAGCATGGAGAAAGTTGGATTTGGTTAGGAGCCTGAATATCATATTTAAGGATCCAGGTGGAAAAAAGAAAATATATATGGCTAAATATGATAGTGGTTAGTTCTTTAACAACTGCATCTGTTTTCTCTCTGCAGTATGAGGTAATGACATCAGATGAGATTGAGGCATTATTATTCCAGTTTTAGAAATGAGAAGATGATACCAAGAAGCAAAGGGAACACTATGGACAAGTGGAAATACATACAAAATTCTTCAGGAAACTATCAGCTGTCTAGTGTGACTAAAAAAGCTGAAAAAAATACGTATTAGATGTGTGAAGAAGGAGGAAATAATGATGAACTGAAGTCAAATGGCAAGGGTCTTGAATGATATTTCTCGATTAGAAATTTATTTGTAGGTAGTGAGGAATTGTGAAAGTTTTTGAGCAGTTGAGTGACATCATGACAGCAATGTTTAAAGATTTATTCAGTGACTGAGTGAAAAGAAATTGGAAATGGAAGAGATTAGAGGAAAATAAATTGGTTAAGAAACTTTTGTAACAGTACATGTTCCAGGCCATAAGAGCTGAATTAAAGTACTGGCAGTAGAAAAAGAAAGATGAGAAAAAGAAAAAAATTTCACAGAAAACTGAGGAAAAATTTTAAGATCTTCAAAAGAAAGATAAAACCTCCGTATACTAGTACATACTGTCATGTAAATTATAACCCATGGTACAGTAAATGAAAGGAATTTCTACTCTTTTTTACTAAAGGTCTATGGTTAGGATGTAATTTCATTAATTCTACCTAACCTCCATCAACTTATCACATTGTTTCCAATATGTTCCATAAACATATGCTTAAATAATGAAGGAATTTCTAGAAAAAATAGATATATTACACTTTGTGCAAGCATGAGTTTACTCTAAATACGTGATAAATTAAACATAAATAATGCAAAGCTAAAGTCTGCTGCTCTGTATTTGACACTTACAAATCACATCATTATATTTTTTTCTAGTTGGTAACAACCTTAGCAATAATCATGTCTTCATTTTATGTATAGGGAAATGAAACAAAAGACATCAAAACTACACTAAATAAACAAAAACAACCTGTGCAAAGCTACTTATGGTGAATGATAAAGTTGCTTCTTTTTATTTTTTGCAAAGTCTTCTTTATCTTTTACTTGAAGACTTCTGAGATTCACGGCTTAAAAAAAAATCACCTGAGTCAGGACTCGTAGTTTGCTCTAAAGAATTGATTTGCTATATTGGAGTATAATAAAAAGTATTTTCTCTGTAAATGTATAGTCACCTCACGGGAGTTATTTTTTCAAAGCACTTGGGATATGCCTCCTTATATGTGCCAATTCAAGTGGTCTGAGACCAGTTCTCTGGAGAGATTTTGAAGTGTCCTCTCATTCGTGTCCCAGAGGTCACTTGTCTACTGGCCTTGTGACAGATCTGCAAGAGTCCACAGTTGTGGGAGGATGGGGGAGAGGCACACGCGACTGCCAGCCTCATTCATCGGACAGAAATTTGAAGACCTCCGAGATAGAATCTATAAATGTGTTTAACTAATCAGGTTTATTTGAAAATCACGTTTATAACTAGCTTAAGCATTTAAGGTTTAGGCGTCAGTAATGTCTGTGATATTCATATTATCAGTTTCTTATAAGAATTTGTGTTTCTAGGACTTCTTTTGATCTTTCAGGATATGTCAGAAAAAAAGCCATGTTAAAGACAAATAAAAATAAGAATTGAGCTGGATATTTTTGTGAGGTTTTGAAGTAAAAAAGTATTGTAAAGAAGATACATATAATCAGCAAAAACAAAAAGCCAAAATATTCATTTTATTCATCAACAAAAATAATACCAAGAGGAAAGTTTAAGGAATGGTGCTAGCAATGTCTTAGGTTATTGCTGGAAGATTCCAAAGGAATGCAAGGGTGGGGTGAGTGGGGAGATGCTGCGTAGAGGCTGGGGCATCTATTCACTAGCTCCTGTGCTCCATTTTCCTGAGGGCTCTCCATGAGGGTGTTGAGTCTTCTTTCTATTATTACATGTTTTTTCCTACTTGGTTAAACAAGAGCAAGGTCTTTGGATCATTTATTTTCTTCTTCTTTTATATAAATTAAAGAATAATGTGAATGAAACAGTTTCTTTCAAACATACGCATTGTTAGATTTCTACTTCCCTGATTACTTAATATCCTTCGTTCTTTAATTTTTTACATTTATTTGACAACAGTTTTATTTACTTGCTTCAATATCAGCATTGCATTTTATAGTATTTTTTGCAAATATATCTTTTTTCATAGCACCATTTTATAAAAATGCTTGACTATGCCATAGAGACAAAAACAAATAAAAAGGAAAACAGAAGAGATACCTGTGGATAAGGAAGGAATAGTAGAAATCATTAAGCCACCCACCTGTCCTTCATCGTTGGTGTGGTAGCTGCACAAATTGCAACACAGGCTGACTGACTTTGCTGAAAAGAGAATACATCTACCCCATTATCAAGGAGAGAAATTTAACTTCCTTAGTTTCAATAATTCACCATTGTGAAAAGTAAATATATTCCTTAGTATTACATTAAAAAATGATGAAGAAAAATGAGCAGAGTTTTAAAAGCTTTTTAAATCTGGTTTCCATGCTTATTCTATTACTGCGTTCCAGTAAGTAAGTAGACTTGGATATCTCATCTTCTGTGACTATGTTTTTTTTTTAATGTAGAGACAGAAAAATAGATTTTATTATGGATCACCCTCCAGAGAATGTTCCTTGTGATTGAATTTTCTCTTTTTAGTGTTGTTAGACAAAAGACGATAGCAATTAGAGGAATGTGGACTAATCTAACTAAAAAAAATTTTTTTTAAATTATATCAGTTCTTTATGTTTTCCCTTGTCTATGAGAGAAAAATCTTAATATAATAGCCAAAATACCAAAGTAATTTGATTATATCATTCCTGAGTTATAACTATGTGTTTGATTGAAAAGCCCAATTTTTAAAATATACCTGATGACATTAGGGCATATTATCCAGAAATTGCCCAGAAATCATAAAATCTGTTTCTGGATATCTTATTAAATTGTTGTATGAGGTTGTATGGTGTTAAGGAAAAAAAAAAAATTTCCTTACTATGTCAATTCTGAAAAGAAATCTGAGAGCACAGGGAGGACTATAGAAAGAAGATTAACTATTGGCCCAAATGTATGCACTCTCTTACTGGGGTCCCTGAAAACCCAAAGTAACTACTCCATTAAATAATAACAGATTATATGATCATCATAGTCAATACATCAAAGAAAATCTGGTAAATGTGCTCTTCATTATTAAAAAAATAAAAATAAATAAAAAACCAAGAGTTACAGCAAGAAACTGAGAAGCAAAACTATAGGACTGTTATTTACTTCTTTAGAATATTTTGGGATGATTGGAATAGGGATGCAAATGAAGAAAGTTCCTTGTGGTTAATATCTTCTGATGTTAGAATTCACAATCAAACACAAATGGTTACTGTTACTTATGTGTTATTTGTAAATATGAATTGCAAAGTATGTATGCGTCCCTCTGAATGACAGTTCCATTTATATCCTATTTTTGGTCATTTTAATAATCAATTAATTCCCAGGTAAGTATAAAAATAACCTCTTATAGGAAGCATAATTAAGGAATGTGAAATATTAGTTGTAAAATAAAAATAATAGGAATGTTAATTAATCCCACACCCCGTACTGGTTAATATTAATTGTGATTATCTTCATATTGACATTTAGGTTTCAGGACTGGGGAGTTCAGTCATTTGGGCCAGAAACTAGGCTAGTCATCTAAGATAAAATAGTGTGCAAACCGAAATACAATATTGTGCTGTTGCTAAGATACAATTAAGGTAGTCATCTAAGGTAGATTCTATGGTCATGGAATTAAAATCTAAGAGATAGCAATTAACTCAACAAAATCACACCAATAAATGCATACTTTTAAACCTAGAGCAATACTCTAATGGAGTCCTTCTGAAATTTTAATGTGCACACAAATCACTGTGAAATTTGTTAAAATGTAAATTCTGTGTCAGCTGGTCCAGAGTTTGGCCCAAGATTCTGCATTTTTGTGTGTGTGTGTGTGTGAGGAAGACCAGCCCTGAACTAACATCCATTGCCAATCCTCTTCTTTTTGCTGAGGAAGACTGGCCCTGGGCTAACATCCATGCCCATCTTTCTCCACTTTATATGGGACGCCGCCACGTTATGGCTGACAAGCAGTGCGTCAATGGGCGCCCAGGATCCAAACTCCTGAACCCTGGACTGCCAAAGCGCAAACTATACCACTACGCCACCGGCCGGCCCCCTAAGATTCTGCATTTTTATCAAGCTCTTTGGTGATGCTGATGCTGTTAGCCCATGGAATGCATTTGAGTAGTGTATTCATCAGAGTTCCCCAGAGAAACAGAACCAATAGGATAGATAGAGGATATGTATCTATCTATCTTTATCATTAATATCTATATCAGTATTGAGAGAGATTTATTTTGAGGAATTGGTTTATTCAATTGTGGGGGCTAGCAAGTCCAAAATTCATAGAGTAGGCTGGAAATTCCAGAGGGAGTCAATCTTGCAGTCTTGAGTTCAATGAGTCTGGAGGCAGAATTCCTTCCTCTTTGGAGGGCCCCAATTTTTTCTCTTAAGGCCTTCAACTGATTGAATGAGGCCCACTCACACTATGGAGGGTAGTCAGCATTTAAGTCTATTGACTTAAATGTCAATCACATCTAAAAAACACCTTCGCAGTAACATCTAGATCGATGTTTGACTAAACAGCTGCATACGATGGCCTGGCCAAATGGACACATGAAATTAGCTATCACAAATAGGAAGGCTCCCAGCAGAGATGGGCAAATTATTGCCTCTGGCCCAAATCTGGCCAGCCTCCTGTTTCCTTCTATACATCCCAAAAGCTAGGGAGTTTTTACATTTTTAAAAAGGTATAAAATGGGAAAAGAAGAATACTATTTCATGCCACATGAAATTATATGACATTCAAATTTCAGTGTAGCTAAACAAAGTTATAGTATTGGAACACAGCCACACTCATCCCCATGTGTTGTTGTGGATGCAGAACTGAGCAGTTGTAGCAGAGATCATATGGTCCACAAAACATAAAAGATATACTATCTCACGATTTACGCAAAAAGTTTGTTGACTCCTGCTTTAAAGGAAAGAACATGATTTTATGTGAGTAGATTTGAGATGAGAATACAGAGTAAGAAGAGATGATAATGGAGAGAGTAGTTCTCAAACTTTAGTGTGCATTGGAATAATTTGGATCACTTGTTAAAATACAGCTTTCTGGTCTCGCTCTGAGTTTGTGATTCAATACGTCTGGGATGGGACCCCAGAATGTGCATTTCAGACAAGTCCCGAGTTGATGCTGATATTGCTGTTCTGGAGATCATACTTTGAGATCACTGTTCTAAAATAGGTCTGAGAAACTCAACAATTCTTTGCTGGATAGAAGAGAATGAACCTGTAAAGGACACAGGAAAATAGCTAAAAGCAGGAGAAAAACTAACATAAGTCCCTTTCAAGAGAGAGGGACTATTTTTCCAAGATTTTTGAAGTGCTGAACAATCAATAAACTGATTACTGAAAATAGCCTTTGGATTTAAGGATCAGAAGTCTCTGCTGGTCCCTCTTAGTGAGGATTGTCCTAGTGTACTCTTGGTATATCATGGGAATACAACTTCTGTGTATGTTATTACTGGAAGCTGAATGGAAGAAAGTCCAAGTTAATAAATGACACATGCTAAATTATAATTCTGTCATTAGGTAACCTTGTTACATTTGAGATGGACACATGCTATCCCATTACATAACAAAATAAATATATAATATTGGAAGAGGTGAAACAACTTATTAGATGAGTATTAGTTACTATTATAAATAGTAAAAGCTCTGTAAAATTGGGCCAAAATAAATATAACTTACTTATTTTAACTTATTTATAACCTAATTTATTTTAACTTATTTATAACCTAATTTGTTATAACCTATAGCCTAATTTATTTTAACTTATTTATAACCTAAACTTTTGGTATTTTCTGCCATTAGCATATGGTATTTTAATCATCTTTGAAAAAATAAATAAATAAAAAGATCCATATTTAGAGCCTAAATAAAACTGGCATGCTTCTGAGATCCCCATAATTAAACTACTCCCCCCAAAATGCTTTACTGAGTTGCTCTCCTTTTCCTAATCATGTGTTTCAGTGAAAAAAAAAAATTCCAACTATTGAATAGGTAAGGTAAGTTCCCCTTTAAAATCTTTGTTCCTTTGGTTTTTTAGCCATGAAAAATAAATTGAACATCCCATTATAAAAATAAATGGTCAGCTTTCCTTTGTGAATACATTTTAATTATAAAATATGAAAGAGATTGCCTTTATTAAAAAATAAAATTCAGTCATAGTTTTACTGGAATGTTACCAATACTTTTCCCCTTTCAACATTATTTCAAAGTTACAAAATTCCCTAAATCACAACCAAAACCTTATCCCCCAATGCACTAGAAGTCACATCTGGAAGAACATTCTATACGTAATATGGTTTTATTTCTTTTCTGCTTGGCAGCCTCCCGTGAATTTACAGATTGAAGGGGCAAGCAGACATGCAAGTCCACTGGAAAGGCAAGCCACGGAAGTAAAAGGCCGGCTCTCCCCAAAGAATATGTATAGACTTAGTTATTGCTTTTTTCCTCTGTGTGGTTGCTTGGACAGATAGCTGTGTGTATCAAGAATTATTATTATGCCTGGAGCTTATTGGGATTGTATGTTGGTCAATATTTTAAACATGTTAGGCTCTGAATAATTGAAGATAGGGGACCAGACTAAATTTTATATTTTTAATGTGTTTTCCTTCTTCAGATTTATCAATCTTAAAAGTCTTAAAAAAAGATTAATATTAACTTACAGATGAATATAATTACGGTCTATGAGTAATAATCTAAACTTTGCTATTTGGGGAAGTTATTGTTTGTTTTTTTTTTACCATGAAGACAATAGATCAAATTGAGTGATTATTTTATAATCACTATATAGTATCTGTGAAGGTTTGGAATAAATATTTGATTCCACGTGATACAATTAAAGTGCCCCAATAGTTTTAAAGAAAAGGTGAGAAAAAAATCACAATAACAAACTCAAAAACCGAAAGAAGAATCAATGGGAAGACAAGAGACAGCAGCTCTGAGCGTGACTCGCACTCCAGCTCCAGCCCTCCATTCAGTCCTTGACAGAAATTGGATCAAGTAAAGGACTTACATTAGGAAGAAAAATAGTCTCCATTCAAGAAAATAGAAGTTGGAGGGAAAAAAGTAAAATAAGAGCAACCAGGATTGGACCTTGTAAGAAGAGCGGACAAAAGGATGGGTTCAGAAACCAGATCAACTAGACTCCAACACTGAATCCCCTACTGTGTGATCTTGGGCAAATGACTTCAATTCTCTGTGCCTTTCATCATACACAGAAAAGAAACTGATGCAAACAGCTGGTGTGAAATCTAATATAAATTCTTAAAAGAATACCTAGCACCTAATAATCACCCTAATATACTTTATTTTTACTATTATTACCCTCTGGTGCTTTAAAAAGCAGAATTAATAATAAAAAGTAATGACTGTCTATCATACGTCCAGCTTAAACATCTCTCAGTTTGTATCAGTAACTCTAAAATTTTCTATAATAACGGCATTTCCTTAGAAACTTGTACATTTATAATTAGAATAATATCAATATTTAAATCTGTCTTGCAGAAACCCCTCCAAATACCCCTATCTTAGTCTAATCTGTTTCCAGTAAAAAAAAAGAAAAAAGTATAAACACATGCAATTACAGGCCATAGTAACCAACTATAGTTTAAATGCCGAAGTCCTATAATATTTGTTTAATTTTATACAGCAAAGATGAGCTTTATATGCTACAAAGAAGAGATAAGTGTGTTTGTCATTGAGTCATCTAGACAAATTTGCTACTGCTATATTCTTTACCTTTTCTCTGTATTACAGGCAGAAACTAGACTGTTTATTTTGAGAACATAATTATAAGGAAGCTCTTCATTATAGCAACATTTCTAGTCCAGGTTTCTATTATAAGATTTATTTTATTATCAGCTCTGAGTGGGAGGAGGTAGATGTAAGGAGGCAAAAGCCTCCATTTTTCTTTTCAGTTTAGGCCCTTAGTAGGTTATGGCAATATAAGATTGATTAGAATCATTCTATTTTTAAAAGATGTAAAATTAGACTCCTTTTATTTTTCAAAATATACAGAAGTAATTTAAAAAGTTATTTACCTTTTACTACAAATAGCATTTCTTTCTAGATATATCTCTTTTTTAAAGGTATAGAGTAATGAAAAATATATTCAGTTGTATTATTATGGTTGAGTGGTCTATTGATAACAGAATAGTGCTAGTCTAGGAAAGTCAGGTGTAACAAACTTCATATAAGCAATTACTTTTGCACTGACTTTTACTCTAAAAGCCAGAAGATATTTTGTTATTAAAAATCAGTTTCCTAGGTGGAATACACCTACAGCATAGCAAATTTTCCAAAATAATATGAAAAAACACAATAACTTTCAAAGAATAAAACAATTTCAAGGCAAAGGCAATAACTTTCTGATAAAATATTAACCATGTTGTAATACTGAACACATTCAAAGTATTAACAGTTCTGAACTATTATAAAAAGTGACCAGATAAAAATACAAGTAAAATATAGTATAGTGCACAAACTTTATAAGACAATTGTCCGTGTTCCAAATATAGAAGTTTCAATATTTAAGCAATTGCAATCTGAACAGTGCTTCTAGCCTTTTTCCAAATTTTTAAAATACTATTATTTAAGCCAATGTATTTTTATGGTTACTTGTTTTTAACAACACAAATAAAACAGCAACAAACATCGTTTAATTATACAAATCTTTTTCCAGTCAATATTGCCTATTAATAATTACATGGTGTGTGACGGCATTCTTGTGCAAGAGACAAAGAGAGGAGATGACAGAGGTAAAGAGGAAGAGAGGGAGAGAGAGACAGAGGATGCAAAAGACCAGGGAGGTGAAGGGGAAGAGAAGTGGAAGAAGCTATAAACAGATCATGCTGGAGAGAAAAAGAAAATGAAGTTGTATGAATATTAAGTGTTCTGTTGCAAACCCAGGGATCTAAATAATAAATTCCTAAAGTGTGTTGCTTTGTTTATTAACTGACTATCAAAATGATAGATTTTGCTGTATTTTAGTCAGGTACTGGAAGAGCATTAGAGTGTTGGGGACATGACCCTTCTGGTAGATGGAGGCAAGGAAAACAAAGCTGTTTCAGATCTTTGTATTCTATAAATATCTTGCCCTTCCTTTTTTTTTTCTATTCTCTTTTCCTTTCTATAGTGGACATGTGACTACCTCCTTAATTTCAAACTTCTGACTGAATTTCTAGAAAGTGTTGTTTCTAACAGAAAAGTTTGTTTCATTTGCTCACAGGCATAAACATCCAAAACAACACAGATCAATTTTTACTGCTGTGGTAATCAACCTGAAGCATTGAATAACACATTTTTCTTCTTGCTACATGAGTGGATGTTTATGAAACAGATTTTAGCCTTTTGTCCATTATCAACTCTATTGCAATAAAAAGCATTTACAAGTAGGTTGATAACATTTATCAGATTAATTCAAAATTCTTTATACTCACCACCTCATTCAGTTTTTCCTCAGTTCTGTAATGGACTTACAAATAATTTCATCATCATTATAGTGATAATTTATGGGAAATGACATAATTTACCCAAATAAGAAATTTATCTATTTTCCCAGAAGCATTTCTTTCCTTCAAACAAAATAAGTGGTCTAAAGGGGACTATTGTACAGTTAAACTATACTAATTTCCCTGGATATATCCTAATGACTACACTTGCTCCTAAACTGGCTGAGTCCCTTTCTTATCCATTCATTCACCAAGTTTTTACAGAGCACCTGATTTTTTCTTTGGACACAGTGTTATGCAATTCAGAAGCAATGGCAAAAACAAATATCATTTGGTGTCCTCTGGACATTACAATCGAGCAGGAGAGATAGATAATCAACTATGTGATTACAGTAAGTCTGGCAAATGTGGTAAACTCTGTCATTCCTTTTACCGATTGTCTTCTCATTCTTTAGTAAAGATTCAGACTGTTTCATGTTTGTGTGTAATGCAACACCATCTGAATAATCCTTCTTCTTCCCAAGTGATGACTTATTAATCATTCTTTTCTCTTGTTGAACTCTTGTATGTCAGTTATTTATCTAGACATTGAAATAATAGCAGTAAGCAAAATAGATACAATCTTTGTTCTTAGAGAGCTTACATTTTAGTAACTGAAATGGACAATAGGCACAAAAACAAATATATGTATGAATTCAAGTAGTTATGAATTCTGTGATGATAAATAAAGCAGGGTAAACAAATAGCCATGTGGAAGTAGGGAGGAAAGTTTTGAGCAGAAATCTGATGAAGAAAGGAGAATTGTGGAAATATCCCTGGGGAAGAACAGTCCAAGAAGAGAGAACGGGAAGTGGTGAAAGAAAATTTACATCCTTGAGATATTGCAGTAAGACCAGGCCAATGTGACTAGGATTAAGTGAAGGAGATTAAAAGAAAAATTAGGAGCTAAGATCAGAGAATTACATCAAATATATTCTATTTAGAGTTCTGTCAGACATTTCTAAAAGTTGGATTTTGTAACAGGAAACTATGGTAGAGTGTGAGCAGCAGGCTAACATGATGAAATTTAATTTTTAAAAAGATAATTATGGTCACTTTATGAAGTATTTCCTCAGAGGGATACGAAGAGAAGCAAGAAGATCAGTTGGGTGGTATCTTATGCAATAGAAATGAAGGTGATGAGAAATGGTCAAATTTGGAATATATTTTTGAATGTTGAGTCCATAGAACTTACTAACAAATTGTATGTGGGATTTAGATACAGAGGAGATAAATTACTTTCAGGGTTTCAGCCCAAACAACTTAGTGGATGGTTGTTCCTTTTATGGAGGTGAGGAAGAATAAGACAGCAGCAGGCTTAGGAGCACAAGGATCAAGAGTTCTGTTTCAGACCTGTCAAATTCATGATGCCTCCTAGACATCCAAATGGAGATATCAGAAAGATAGTGAAATATATGTCTGAAACTGAAAGAGAGTCAGTTCCGAAGGAAGATGTTTTGGATATAGGTGATATAGAAATTATTTACAGTTATGAACCTGGGTGTGAACTGAGTGTACGTTGGGCACAGACAAAGAAGAGTAGAAATGAAACCCGGGATACTTTAGGAGTTTTAAGTGTTTCAGGAAAGAAAATTTGATATATCAGAGACTGAGTAGGAAGAAGACAGAGATTGATATAGCATTTGTCAATATGAAGGTCAAAACTATTAATGAACTTGATAGAAAAAGTATAATTGGAGTGAGTTAATGAGAGCATGTGAGTTGGGAAAAAGCAGTTATTATAGAAAATCATTTTTAAAACTTTTGCTGCATCATGTCATAGAGAAGTGGAGGAGTCACTGGAGAGAGTTGAGGGATCAAGGGACAGTCATTTTACCTTGGAGGATATTACTGCATGTTTGTATCTTGATGAGAAAGATCTAACAGGGAAGACAGCATTGATGATGTGTAGATAGGAGCTTATTTCTGGAAAAAATGATCATTAAATAGGAGAGGGGAATGGTAGAGACTTGACTATACAAATGCAATGAAATTGCTATGCAATGCTCTGAGCCCACTTGAAATCTTTGATGATAAATATAAAGTGATTCCATTGACTATGGCCTAATTTTCCCTAATCAGGTTCTGCAGGCAATTAGAAGACAGAGAGTAAATGTAAATAGGGTTGCAGCTTTGCCAATTGAGGAAGATAGAGGGAGATGGGGCAAATGATTTAAGGGTATCTACAAATGTGATTATATGATTATAGTGATGGATCATGCCATCTAACTTGGCTAAGGAGATTTTGATATGGTGATTGGAAGTGAAAAAGATACCATTAAAGAATTGGGAACTGAACAGTTATTACAATAGGTAGGGTAATTGATCTGGAAATATTAGAGATGGTGGTCAGGGCTGACTTTAGTAAAATTTGGAGGTTATTCAGTTACTCATAGTAGGAGTGTGAGCCTGGGAGATGGTGATAGAGGTAGGGTAGACGTAAAATCATTGGCAGTGAGGAAAATTAAAAAATTGAGAGAAAAAGGAATTGGAGGAATTACTTCTTGGGACAATCTAGTACTCAAGGGATTTATAAACTGAACTAGCCCAGGCTTTACTTCCAGCTCTGGGCTTTGGACAGAGGCTAATCTCAGTGTGGAGGAAGGAATTCATTATTAATTTATCTGCCCAAAGGGAGTACCTCTATTGAAATTCATGCACACAGAAGAGGTCCTTTTAAATAATTTGAGCAAATATACTCTTTGTGCTAGTGGGCCCTGGTTTGAAATCCCCAAACGTGTAGTAAGGAGTTAGGGTGTTAACATTTTCAATGAATAAGAAGGACTGACAGGAAGGTTTCCACATGACCACAATCAAAAAGGGTAGTAGATAGTACTGTTGGCAAATGCTTCAAAAGGGGTTGAAATTCTAGCTTAAAGAGGAAGGAAAAGCAGGAAGAGCCATGAGAAGCAAGGAAGAACTTCTCTGCTTACAGGTCCTGTGGGTGTAAAATCATCCACCACTTGATAGGGTTGCAAGATGAGCAGTGCCTTGAAGTAACAGCAGATTTCAATTAGATTAAGAGCATGAAGAAAGATTTTTTTCAGAGAATGGTTTATATCCTGGCTTTACCACTTAATGTGTATTGTCTCCTAGTTACTTAAATTCTTTGTGCCCCAAGTTCTTCATCTGTAATGTGGGAATGATAATGTAATGTGGGAATGATATTAAATTGTCAGATTGCTGTGAGGGTTTAAAAAGATAATGCACACAAAGGACATATAACATTTCCTAACACTTAAATGCGACTTATTATTCTTTGTTAAATAGTGGTGAGTATGTTGTTGTTGTTGGCATGTGCACATGGGAGAGAGAAGATGAGGGTGGGTACGATGTGTGGGAGGGTGTGGGTAGAGACAGTCTTACCAGGAGAATCTTAGCTGGGAGGTTCCTTCATAGGTGGATTGCCTATCATTATTCCACCTTTCACGTGTGAAATCCCTCCTGTTTTATGAGTGCATGATTCAAACATAATGTTCACTACCCACCAAAATTTTGAGCCACTACTCCTTAATTTTTGAAGATATTTTGAAGATTTTTACCTCATCTCATTTTCTTCTTACTCAAATTTATCATTTGATTAAATTTAATGGTGTGGGATGGTGGCCCAGCCAACACTAGGCCTCTTAATTCCTTGGCCTTTCATCCCTGAAATTCTCCACCTTCAAAATCGCTAAGTCAAACATGTCCAATTACAATAATATTTATGTAGAGTGGCTTACTACCACATTGCCATAAAGTCTGGGAGGGGAGTATAGCAAATTATTTTAGCTGCCAATGTCACATATCCTTGTCTGATCTCTGATTTCAACCATATGGGTTGGGCAATTTCAACTAGTCTCTCATCTCAAGGATCTAGCATGTTTCTCTTCACTTTTCTGCAATGGGGGGTTAGTAATGCCTCAAGAAGTAGATGTGGATGGATGGGGTGGGGATGGCAGGAAGCAAGCCTTGATTTGTAGCATTTGCTGATTTCCGTGGTGTAAATATTCCCGTCATGACCAATTTCAACCTACGGCATGATGTATTAAATGCATTTCTGGGAAGAGATACAAAGAAGCATTCCATTTTATTAGTATTCCACCATACAGACAGACAGTAGACAATCACAAGAGGGTAGATAATAGAAAATAATTAGGAGAAGATGGGTTTTGAGTGTTAGTATAATTTGTTTAATTATAAATTTATGGAATTCAATTTTTAATGATGGCTGTGTTTTACAACAGGCTCTCAAAATTCCTGGAAGATATCTGCCACAGAACCATTTCTAAAGCCATGGCCTTCTTCAGAGCCATTACAGACTGTCCTTTTGCCTACTAGTGCAGGATGAGAGAATGAAGGAGTTAACACTCCAGGGGGTTGTTGAGGTGGTAAATCCTCAAGAAATATGGAGGAAAGCTACCAAGTAGGTGCCCCAGTATTCCATGCCTCAGACAGGTACAGGGAGGCAAGTTTTCACACTTCTGAGTGATTCCAGTTGAAACCTCAATAACACACTCACTTTCCCTGCTCACCAACTCCTGATTTCTAGGAATCTTATCAATAAATGGTTTGTAACTATGACGTTGACCCAGGCTATGCTTTGGAGAAAACCTCCAAAACTAAGAAGTTAAAACCCGAGGTGTTCCTAGTAAGCAATGAGATCCTGGAGCTAGGTCACTGTGTAAGATCAAGTTATCCTAGAGCAGAACCACATATCTATCTTATCTGTGGGAGTGCCTGGAAGTCTAATACTAACTCTAGGACAAGATAATGAGGAGATAGGCTAGCTAGGAGTTTATAATTAGCTATTTAATGCATGAAGCTCCCAGCAGCACCCAGAGCCACCTTGTTTACATTGTTTAGGGATGTGTAGATTGATGACTTGCACCTGGTGAAATCAATTAGCAGCTGGCTAGGATATGTGTCCAATGGGGCATAAAGGATCTTCCTGGAAACTTCTGCCCTAGCTCTCCTGAAACCAAGATTCATCCTATTTGTCTTGGTAGTTCACAATCCAGAGTTAAAGGGTATTCTGTGTGACTAAGAAAGGACACTGGAGAGCTGTGACTAGAAATTTCTTGAGCCCCCTGTGCTTACATGTACTTTATTTCTACTGCTTTGTACAAAATCTTTTAGCTTCATTAAAACCTGACATGAGTTTAGTGAGTCCTTTCAATTATCTGACCTATGTAATCATCGTAGTCTCTCATCATCAGAACATAACACAGATCCCATTGCTGATGGTGAGTGGCACGCTGTGACACCACAGTTAATAAAATTCTCATCTGAGCTGATTTGGGATAAGATACAGGCAAGGTGGAAATGCTGGGTTATGCAGTCATTCTGGTGTTCGATTGGTGTGATGTATTACTGGGCAGCAGTAGAGATTGATGATAAATCAGTCTGACTTCTTCAGTTGATAAAGCTTCTGAGTGTTTATCAGTTCTCTTAATGCACAAGGTCCAATGCATGTGGCAGCAATCCATCATACAATAGAAAAGGTACATTTTGGATCGAGCTTCAGTATATCCAGTGAACCTAAGTCAGTTTCATAGAGTGGTGACAGTCTCCTATTTTACCTACTTGTGTTCCACTGACATCTCTCTTTCAACTAACACCTATATGAATCAAAGGGGTTGGATCTCCACGACCAGCTGATGACTGAGGAAAATTGGGTGTCTGTTTCACAAATAGTTTAGTTTGTAGTGTTGGTGTTAACTAAAAATGGATTGCTGTTGCATTGAGCAGACCTGTGAGAAGTACATTTGAAGGTACTCCTGAAGAAGTGAGAAGTGTCCTGACGTAATGACATACAATGAGTCTGAGTAGTGGTGAATAACTTGGTAGATTGGCTTAGTGGCCTGGAAGGGCACAATGGAAAGTTAGAGGCAAGGACATCTGGAGAAGTGACATGCTGATTTTTGGATCTATGGGAATGAGCACACAGTGAGAGAATTTTAGTGTTTCATGCTAATGCCCAAAACAAAACATTCAGTGCAGAAGAGACACTCAAAAACCAGGTGCACATGATGACATACCTGCCCTATCTGTGGTTTCCCCAGTGCTTGTACAATGAGTTCATGAGGGGAATAGTCATGGTGACAGGGATTTAACGTATGCAAGGCCCAACAGCATTGTCCCTTTACAAGGCTGATAGAGCTGCTGCTTTCCTGGCAGTGAGCACTTGATATTAGACCAACCACTTGGTAACAAATTAATCATATCAGACACCTTCTACCCTTCTACACCTATAGAAGATATGGGTTTACCTACCCCGATAACAGTGTCCGTGCCACAACCATTAGGGGAGTGCTTATAGTCTGCCTGATTTCCTGACACTAGTTGCCACATAATAGAATCTCAGACCAAGAATCCATATTACACTGAAGAATTTATGGCTGTGAGTGTATGATCACAAAATCCACTGATCCCACCATATACACATCACTCTGAAGTGGTCAGTCAAATAGAACCCTGGAATGCCCTCATCTAAGGTGTCAGATGGGAAATATACAGCAAAGTTATGGTGCTGTCCTCTAAAATGCAATATTTATGATAATTCAGAAACTAATTCATGTTGCTGTATCACCAAGAGCTAGAATATCAGGGTCCAGAGACCAAAGGTTGAAAATAAGATTGATCATCAGACTCAGTGACTATAACGAGCTGAATTGTGCCCCCCACTCCCCAAATTCATTTGTCAAAGTCCTAATCCCCAGTACCTCAGAATGTGACTGTATATGGAGATAGGGACTTTAAAGAGGTCAACAAGTTAAAATGAGGTCATTAGGGTGGCGCTTCATCCAATATGAGTGGGTGTCCTTATAAGAAGAGGCGATTAGGACGCACACAGAGGGAAGAGCATGTAAAGACAAAGGGAAGAGAAGGTGGCCATCTATAAGCCAAGGAGAGAAGCCTCAGAAGAAACCACCCCTGCAGACACCCTGATCTCAGTCAGACTTCTAGCCCCCAGAATTGTGAAAAGATAAATTTCTACTGTATAAGTCATCTAGTCTATGGTACTTTGTTATGGCAGCCCTAGCAAACTAATATAGTGACCAACTTACAGAATTTATATTTTCTCCATTTGCATCTTGGGCTCTGTGTATTGAATGTGCTGGTTTGGGAATAGAAGGAAATGCATCCTTTCCTGAACCTGAGTTTTGATTTCTGAACCACAGACAAATAAACTACTACACTGTCAGGCATAACTGATCCTCATTATTATGCGGAGCTAGGATCGTTCTTACATAATAGGGACAAAGAGAACTTTATCAAACTGGAAGTCACCGGGGAATTTCCACAGGCTTCTATGCTGGTTGAATAGGCAATTGTAGTGGCCAGAGTGTGAAAAGATCGAGGCAGTCAAGGGCTCAGACCACTCAGGGTTGACAGTGTGCCCCCTAATCAGGCAAGCAAACGCGACTGGCTGCAACGCTGGCTGACAGCAGGGGAAAACTAGAATGGGTGGTGGAGGACGGTCAAGATGATTATCATTTGTGGCTTGAGGTGGAGTGGCAGCAGCTTGTTTCTTCGGTACCACATCCTTTTTTAGGAATTATGGCGGGCCGCTTCCTCGTAAGAGGGCTGGCTGCATGATTTGTGGGGCCCAATGTAAAATGAAAATGCAGAGCTCCTTGGTCAAAAGGCAGAAAGAAAATGCTGCTAAAGGTACTAAAGTACTATTATAAACTTTTTCTTTTCTTCATTCTATTCTCTCCCTTGACCAGTTGGAGTGATTTTAATTTGCTATTTCATATCCCTCCAGTAAGAGATATTTCCCCAGGGAAAGTGTAGACCATCACAGGTGCCCGGGATGCCCTATCAACTCAGAATGTGCACAAGTGGACCTTGGGATGTCAGGCTGGCCCTCCTGCCAGCTACAGGACCAACACACCATGCAGGGCAGGAGGAGGATGTAGGTGCGTGAGTCAATTTCTCTTTTCCAGAGGCTCATAACTCAACTCATGACGGATGGGTGACCCCCAAGGGGTTGCAACCTTCACTTTGGGAAGCACTCGGTATCTGAGTTGCAGGTGGGCTAGAGGCTTGTCCGTGCCTAGTTGCCTGCCATGATGCTTCCCGCAGGGACCAGGACTGCAAATGTCATGCCCCACTCCAAGACACTGTGGGGCATGCACCCAACAACAACCCTCCCTGTACCTGTGCCCAGGATGCTACGGGGGTTAAACAAGGATGGTAGAACATAGGCCTCTCCCCATTGATGTGACCTGGTTGCTATGGCGGAAGGGAAGGATGGCAGCAGTGGTCCATGGGCCAGGGTAGAAAGGGGAAGTCAAGTACCTGCAGTGCTAGTGGAAGGGGAGCAGGCAACCTAGAACCCTCCCCAGGGAGGTGGTGAGAGGTGGGGCAGTCAGGAGCTGAGGGTCAAGTACCCTCCTTCTTGTCGATCAACCCTCACATATACACATGCTTCATTGTTCCATCAGATTTCACTTCCAAAACACAAGTTCAAGGACAACATTTTAAAGAATCTCAAGATGGTGACTGCAAAGCATTAAACTTCAAGTGCCAGGCCTTACTGAGCATGGACCTTGCAGGACTATACTGGTCACAAGCCAACCAGGCTGCCTCTGTCTTGAAGAGTGGAATGAGTATAAGGCCTGAGTGGATCTGAGCAGTGCAAAAGTTGGACTATAGCAAACACTTGTGGTGTCCTGGCTCACATTCCTTGGCCTGACTCTGATTTTATCCACAGCTTTGGTGGAGAGTTCTGACTGGGGTGAAAACACCCACCTTGACTGTGTGTTGCGTATCTTGACATTTCTGCTTCAGGGCCATTGCTGGGAACTCACAGAGACTGTGTGCAAGTGTAGCATGAAAGTTTGTGGATATGAAAGCATCTGAGGGCAACTTTCAGTCGATGTGGGATAGGAGCTGGTGGACAAATGCACAGACTTATCATTCTCTAAAGGCTCATTTCTTTTTTTTTTGGTGAGGAAGATTGGCCCTGAGCTGACACCCATTGCCAATCCTCCTCTTTTTGCTTGAGGAAGACTGTCCCTGAGCTAACCTCTGTGTCAATCTTCCTCTATTTTTCATATGTGGGATGCCGTCACAGCATGGCTTGATGAACGATGTGTAGGTCTGCACCGGGATCCGAACCCGGTAACCTGGGCCACTGAAGTGGAGCGTGTGAACTTAATCACTAAGCCACCAGGCTGGTCCCTAGAGACTCATTTCTGAGAGGCATTGTCAAAGCTTCCCAGAGATCCTGGTGGAAATGGAGTCCTTAGTTTCTACAGTGTTATCATTTTGACTTTCTTTCTTCCTCTTTCCTCACTCTTGGTTTTTGGAGTCATGTCCCAAATAAATCTCATGCACCCAAGTCATTGTCTCAAGCACTCCTTTCAGGGATTGCAAATTAAGATGTGGGTCAAGGGGAAGGAGCAGCTGGTACCACTACTTCCTTTTCCACTGTACCTCTCAATCAGCCTCCAGTGCTTTAGTGATAATTCCTAGTAATCTGATTATGTGAATTGTAGAGTCTTGAATAAAACTTCTAAGATGTTGTTTCTAGAAGCTGGGGAAATAAAAGCTTCATTTCAAAGCTACAGTTACCTGTCTTCCTGTCTTCCAAAAAGTGGAGATCTTAACCCCCTTTTTAAAGGGGTTAACCCTTTAAAAAAGCTTAACCCCTTTTTTAAACATATTTTTTCTGCTTTATTCTGGGAGAGTCTCAAGAGTTATTCTTCTAATTCCAGACGTACACAGCAAATAAGCAAACCACTGTCTTGGATGAAATCTTTGAGGTAATAATGGAGTTTTATACTTCTAAGCCCAGTGTTCTTTTGATAATATAGATTGATGTCTATGCCTTTCTGAGTCAGAGCTTTGTCAATAAAAATTATGTTGCTCTTTTTGGGAGAAATATTTCTTTTCCAGATATAGATTGTAACTGCACTGTGCAGCATACCGATGCTTATTGGTATGGACATAAACGTTTTCATATTTGAGCAGTCACTGAAGCCAGAGCTGAGATCCAGGGGCCTGCAGACAAGATGTGAAGGCTTGGTCTCTGTCTTTGGTCAGAGAAATAACGATGGAAGAACTAGGCTAGATTGGTTGAAGCTCATGCTGATCCACAGGATAAAACATTCTATATTCTAATCATGGTAAGCAGCCACTTAGCCACTCAAGCCAGAAATTTTGAACTCATCCTTCTCTTTTCCTAACCAAATGGCATCAATTCATCCATGAGTCCCGTTGATCCTACCTCTTTAACTTTTTGTTAGTTCTTTTCTCTTTATCACCACTATGTCCTTGGTTTAGGCATTTCTCATCTACCTCACTTGCTATGTCTCTATCCTAATTCGTTTCATTGACTCTATTCTTGCCCTTTCTAAGGCATTCCCCACACAGAATAACGTGTAAGGCTGTCAGTTCTCTAGATCAGTGCTGTCCAATAGAACTTTCTGCAATGATGGGCCCGTTCTTATATCTGAAATATCTTTAGATATCGGATTACTACTAGCCACATGTGAGCACTGGAAATATAGCTAGTGAGATTAAAGCATTAAATTTTTAATTTAATTTAATTTAATTAATTCAAATTAAATAACCGCATTTGGCTAGGGGCTACCATATTGGACAGTGCACCTCTAGAATGTAAACTCACGAATAAGATTTTCCTTAGTCATCAGAGATTGACTATTCCTTCTTGTTCCTAAAACCCCATGTGCACATGATAATTAACTCTACTTAATTTCTTTACTGGTATGTCTCATCGCAATAGTTGTAGCTTCTTGAGGGTAGAGATCTTATGCTGAAAATCAAAATAAAAATAACAACCTCAATAGCAATAATTGGAGATGATTAGCACTTACCCCTTCTCCCTATGTTCCTGCTTTAGTCTCAGAAAAGATTCCACAAATAATTCTATTTTCTTGGAAAAGTCATTGGAAGAACACCCTTTTCTCTTACTCTACCATTTACCTGCTATTCTTTATTGGGGGAAGATTATGGAATCTGATTGCAGAAAGCCTGGCATCCATTGGGCCACATCAAATGTACTAACATGTGGAGTTATTCTGCCTCAAAAATTGGTAATAAAGAAACACATCTTGACTAGGCTTTGGGGAGGCCTTCTAGAAGAAGGCTTGGTGGCTCAGAAACTGTCAGGACTCTTTTCCACTTTCTACAGTGGTAGAAACTGAGTTTGTGAGGTAGGCCAAAATCTTCTACTTGAGGAGTGTGTAAGCATATTTGAAGTCTTCTTTGCATCTAATGTTACCAACAGGTGACTTCCAAAGTCTTACTTGGGAGGAGAAAAGATAAGGCTCCAATTTGCTCTTAAATTCAAGCCACATTATTCAATTCAATAGTACCATGGAGCCCTACACCTTAGGACTTCATAAGGGCTTCATTTAGTAATAATTTAACTCCCTTTGGTTTCTTATATCTTGTATCAATTAGTTAAAACCTGGAGGAAAATTGATTAGTGTTTGGGATCCCTAGTTCTCCCAGACTAGTAATTGCTAGCACTTACTTGTGACTTATTCTGTGCCTTAATGTGGTGAATACTTTATTCCTTCTTTCATTCAGACAGTATGTATTGAATACCTATGCTGCTCCAAGAACTGTGCTAGGTGATAGGGATATAGCAGTCAGCAAAATAGATCTGAGCCTTGCTTATACTGAGCTTATTTTCTAGTGGGAAAGACAGATACTAAACAAACAACAAAATATGCAAACAAAATAAATACATATTTGTAAAGTGCTTTGAAGGAAACAAGATGCCATGACAAAAAACGTTGGGGCATGGCGTGATACTTTTAGACAAGCTGAGTAACCCCTGCAGATTTCAATCAGAGACCTTAAGAATAAGGATAACAAGCCATACAAAGTTCTGAGGGGGAGTGTTCCCAGAATAGGAAACAGCACATAACAGTGATCCTGAGTTAGACAGTCACTCGAAAACCTGTGCAACAGGAACATAGAGAGTATGGGGTGAGCGGAATACTCATAGTAAATTTATTTTCATCCATATTGCAGACGAAGAGGCTGAGGCACAAAGATGCTAATTAACTTTCCCAAAGTCATACAACTACTAAGTGACAGAGGCAGAATTTGAACAACGTCTAATGGACTCCAGACCCCATGGTCTGAATCTTGAATATCTAACAGGATAAATGTTTAAATAAATGAGAAGATTAATAAGTAAGTGTTGGAAAGGGATCATATAGACCATTGAAACTTGTCTGATCAGCCAAAATATAAACACTAGTTGAAGAATAGGAAGGTTGCTTAAAGTAAAAGTCATGTTAATGACAGCCACTGAAATGACATAGGCTTATTATAATATACCAGCCGGGGATAGGCTTTTAGTTGAGGTTTAACACAACAAAACTTGGGCTACAAATACCGTTGTGAAACCAAACCTATTAGATTTTACATCTGTATAATTTGTAGTTAGGTAACTTTTGCTATTTTTTAAAATTATTCTTTATGATAATGTCATTGTTTTACCTACATAGAGGAATTTGTTTAGTGTGTAGTTTAGTTTTCTACTTACTTCATAAAAAATATAGAAATCACATCAAGTTATCTCTAGGTCCTACTATGTTATGAGGCCATTACTATCAACATCTTTTATCTACTGGCCATGAGATACAAGGAAGTTAATCTCCTAGGAACATCTCTCAGAACAACTCCCTGGGATTTAGATTAAACTGGAAAAATAAGAGGAAATAGTAGGAGAGTCCTATTGCAAATTGTTTGCTTATAGATACAAGTCACTGATTAGAGGATATTCAACAATTACTTTAAGTCATGATTTCTTAAGTATTTTATAATCAGGAAGCCCTTTGAGAATTTAACGATGACTATGAGTCCTCTCTTTCCAAAATGTATGCAAATAAATTCTGAAGTTTCGTAGGGTTCCCCAGTTCCCTAAGGCTATCATCCACGGGCAGTAAGTAACATTAAAAAAGGTTAATAACACCTGCTCCAGGACCTTTGATTCTGGATGATTTTTCCAGAAATATCTATGTAAAATTTCCATGTGTATTTCCTTTATTCCTTGATTTTTTCAGTCCTATGTATATGTACTTCTATTTTTTATACCTCATTTTTTCATGTAACACACAATGTCCTTAATTTAAAGTTTAACAAAATGTGTGTATGTATGTGTATACACACACATAAATGTTGATATGTGTGTGCATGCGCAATGCTTTCTTGATTCTCAGTCTTGTTTCTAGGTCCCAGTCTTTTTCCTCAGTCCTGCAGGGTTAATACATTGTGACAATGCACTCATTTCTACTAAGATGCTCATTTTATCAGCAGCTGCTTGGTGCATATTTCTTTTCTTTCAGAGAAGTTCTGTTCCCCAAGTCTATCGCCTTCTTTGGCTGGAATATTTGAAGATTTCTGTAACTTTTAATATCAAATGACAGATTTGCTAGGGTAATAAGAGTATAAAAACCAAGGTGAAGGTTCAATTTGTGTTTTAATATTTTATTCAGTAACGTCTTATTTTAAAGTTATATTCTAAGTATCAGAAATTAATGAAATACAACATATATAGAGTAAATCTGAGTAAACAGTTTTTATATGTTTTAGAGCTCACTCAACCCCATCCAGCTGCATCATAATTGCGCTAAAGCATTGGTTTCCAGCAAAAGCGGGCGTGAGTATGGGTGGACCATTATGCAGACACATTGCACTGATACAGACATAACTCAGAATGGATATCTTCTTATCAGTGCTTCCCCAGAGTAACATTGGTTGAGAAAACTTAACATTCTTATAGTTAACTTGGGAAGTGTTCCCATGGATGACAATCCACTCTTAGAATTACCATGTGGCAGTAGTAATAATTGCTACTAAAAGGATCTCATGGTCAAACATTTGTGGAATCGTTGAACTAAACTTAGATGAGCCTTGATATTTCTAGAATGTTTTGTGAGGCTCCAATAGAAGATAATATAAGCAATGTTTTCAAAGCCTATATGACTTCGACCTTTGGGCCAATTTTCCTATTAAAGATAAGGTACATTTATTTTTTGGAAGCTATCTTCTATATAAATGGACAATCAAGACCATGTGCTTTGATATGACATGAAGGGACAGCTCATGATTAAACATGGGGAGGATTCGGAAAATCCAGAGAAAGACTTGGGCTTCACCACAAAAATTAGATCATATTTCCTGACCCCTTCCGCAGCATTAGCAGAGCAAAAGACTGAGAAATCTGCAATATACTTGCCCCACTTAAAAACCCACTTAAGCTGCACATTCCTGAAATATTTTCTTTGATATTAATATTCATTATAATTGCATTTCATGTATTTGTAAATAGAAGAATTATTGAAAAAATTTTGTTTTTTGGTCTGATCTCCACACCTGATATGGTTAGGAGTGTTACCACTCCAGGAAGCATGCAACAAGTCATTTTACTTTATCTTTCTATCAGAGCAGAAACCCTTCAAAGATTTGCCTTTCAAATGACTGACTAAACATCTACTATCTTTAAAAATATTTTTCAGCACAATCAACGTCAATTTATTTGCTAACATGGTTCACAGCACCTTCTCTATGAGGTACATCTATTTATTTGGACAAAAAAAGTCAACCTGATGTTTTCCAATTTTTCTTTTCGTGATCTAAAATTATAACAGTTGGCAAAATTTTGGATAAAATGTGCTGTTTAATGTTTATAATTAATTGTTCAATGGTGTAAGATTCCTATTAAATTCCCATCATAAAAATGCATAAAATAAAATATCAAGCAAGAGTGTCTCTGGCTCTGGGTGAGATATTTAATTTTCTAGGCTACGCTTCCTACTCAGTGTTACCTTTGACTTTTTTTTTCTACATTTGCTAGTAATATATTGGAGAAACATATTGAATGTGAAAGTAATAAAATTTTATGACAAGTTTTACACAAAGCTGAGGACAAAGTAAATTTAAAATATAAATGTTGGAATCTACCTTTGTTAAGTATATATGAGGTAGTATCTTCTACTGGGAGTATGAGAGAAGATGTAAGTTGTGTTGAAGGTAACAAGGTCAGTTTGGGATATGCTGATTTTAAAATGCGTACATGACAGCCAATTGGAGATCTTCAGTAAAAATTTATACACATGGAGCTATATTTTAGGAGAAAGATTGGCATTGGAGATTCGGTATGGAATGCCATTCCCATATATGTTAAAATTGAAGACTTGTGAGTTGATGCAATTTCCAAGGAAAAGCATAGCATGGCATGGGAAGAATAATAAAGACACAACCCTGCTATTTCAGCATTTAAAAGGAAGTCAGAATAATGAAAGACAGTAGAAATGACTGAGAATTTATGGCCAGAAATGCAGGCAAAGCAGGAAAGACTGAGTTCTTGGGTGCCAAGAAAGGGGGGAAATTTAAGGTAATATATCAAAAGGAACTTTTTTTTTTTTTTTGGTGAGGAAGACCAGCCCTGAGCTAACATCTGTTGTTAATCCTCCTCTTTTTGCTGAGGACGACTGGCCCTGGGCTAACATCGTGCCCATATTCCTCTACTTTATATGGGACGCCGCCACAGCGTGGCTGACATGCAGTGCATCGGCGGGCGCCCGGGATCCGAACCGGCGAACCCCGGGCTACCAAGCGCGGACGAAACCGCTACGCCACCGGGTGGCCCCCCCAAAAGGAACTTCTTAATGCTGCTGTCCACTGAGGAAAGAAGGTCAATAAAATATGACATCAAGCCCAAGGACCACAGGGGACACTTGAGTATTTGGTCACTTTTAAATAATGACAGAAAAAATAACACCAATCAACTCCTCTGATTTGTCTATATAAACTCTATCTCACAGTAACTATAAATAGTTGATGAAGAGAAATTAGTCTTTATAAAAGTAGGGTGACAATTAAATAAAGAAAGAATGATAAAAATCACCATTTTGAAATTATCAGTGAATAATGATTTGGGAATGATCATCAATTACTGTTAACATCACAGAAAGATACCTTGACTTTGTGTACTGATGCAAGCACACAAAACTACTTATGATGTATTCTTAAGAAAATCAAACTTGAATTTGACTCACCTGAATCAGTGAGTACATTGCCAATTTACAGGAAATAAAGGGAACATTTAGATATTGATTCAAGGGAACTGTAAAAAAAATGCAGGATAAAACAAGCGAATACTGATTGGATATTTAAAAATTTTTCTTAATCAACTTAAAAAAATTAGAGGGATGATTTAAGAACTAATAACTTACTGTGAAAAATATTTTTTCTATACTTCAACATTTCTGCCAGTTTCATCCCAATTTATTATTTTTTAGCCAGCTAAATTCAAGTAAAATTACTTTTAATATTTTATATAAAACTCTGCTTGATTTGAATGGCTATTGTAGATTTTCATAAATACCAACTTCTTTTATTTTTGGTGACAATTTAATGGTGAATCACCCGGAGACGGCAAAGTTCCATAAGTGAAGTTCAGATATTATTGCTGAAAATAAGTAATAAGTATTTATTGTAATTTCCTGCACTTGTAGTTGAGAAAACTATGACAAATACTAGAAAGATATACTGAATTTAATTGTGCTGCTACTCAGTGGAAAGATCACAAACACAAAAAACTATTTTTGACTCCCAAAGTTTGACTTATTCTAAAAGCCAAATATGTTAGAAATGTAATCAGTCTGATCCTGGTTCCTATCCAAGGTTCACATTTTGCTTTGTGAAAATGTGCAAATTATATATTTTTGCTAACCTTCAGTTCCCACATCAGTTCAATCAGAAGGTTGGCCTAAATGAATCCATTGTCTAGATAGCATGGTCAACATTGTGGAATCAGTAGTGGACAGTTCATGGGTTTGGGCTCAAATAAATGTGGATTTCATCCTGCCTTTGAATAGCAGCCAGGCAATTTCTTAAGAGCTTTGAGTCATGGTTTCCTCATCAGTAAAGTGGAGACAATAAAATGTATCTCAAAGGGTAGAGTGAAAAATTCTAAGACAGAATAGTGCATTCTTATTAAATGTTAACTTTTTCACCCCCACAACCATCTTTCCTCCCTGGTCAAGAGTACCTATAGGATTGGGGGAAAATCCCTTTTATCATAGAACTTTTACATGTGTAGCAAAGCAAGGGCCAGAATAGTCTACTTGGTGAGAAAGACCTCAGAGTCTTTTACATGAGAGTATCTACTAGAATATTAAAATGATATCCCTTGTAATAGTGATTTTATGCATAGGCAAAGGAATTATGGATTATTTCCCTAGGCATGGTGATGTCACTTTTCATGAATGTAAATGCAAAAAATACAAATATGATTCATTTCCTTAAATACAGTCGACTGTTGGTATGCTCTTTACAAAAGGAGACCAAGATGATACAATATATACAGAAAAAGACGGAGCATTCATACTTAACGACAACCTTTCTTGTGAGAATGCAACTCCTCCACCCTATGCCACAAGCAGATGCCTGGCAATGAGAAGATGATCAGCTAATTCTGGTCAGCAGAAAGCCTCTTTCTGCAGACCATACACACAGTTTTATGTTTTTTTCAAGTAATGTTGTATTACACTGTCACAAATCAACTTCTAATTAGGTTTCACATAATTATGCTCCTGTCCTACAATCCCGGTGTCCAACTCTAGTCGCAAAAATATTTGAATGCCAAGATTCATGAATAGGTCTTGGAAGAAAATGGATGCTGATTTTAAATATTTAGCGTAGGGAATTCAAACATTTTTATTAGAACTAACTGAAATCATTAGTCTTTTGGGGGAGGGTCAAGCATGACAATCGGATTTAACTGTATTCAAAGGGTTTTTTATTTTCTGAAAAAATATAAAATTTCATATCTTACACTACAAAAACATGTACACAAACCAAATGCACATAGAGCTTCAAATGGGGAAAAAATACAGAAATGCTAACCTTTCCTTGAAATAACAGAGGCAGGGACTTGAGCTATCTTGATGCTTAGCAAAGAATAAGATGTGCTATACAGCTGCTTCTGAGCTGCCTGAAACTAAGAGATTTTAATAAATATATTAACAAATGACTAGGTCTAAGTTTTATTCTCAGACTATTATAAATGAAATTTACACACTTTTAAATAAGTAATTGTAAAACTATAGCAGTCTAAAGATTCACAAATATGTTGACCACTAAAACTTCTACTGTTATTATAGCCGAGCCTGAATAAACATAACATATTTTGCCCCCTTCAATTTTTTTCATCTACATTTAAAAGAAAAAAGTGACATTTGATTCTGATTATTATAAATACATTTTTTTTTTTTAAAGAATCAGTGTCTCCTCCTAAGCAATAATTACGTGGTCATTCTGAAAAAGAACATTCAATCATTTATGTGTAAAAAGACTTTTTCATAAAGCAATGAGAAATGAAAAGAAAGTTCTTATCTATTTCTCCTTTGATATATTACTATATAATTAACAACATAATAGAGAAAAATATTCAATGAAACCAGCTGTGCTACAGAGTGGAAAAAATGATGACTTATTCTAGTTTTTAGTCTCAAATAAAACCACCATTTTGATTGTTTATTCATTATCATCATCATCATCTTATTGTACCTACTTTTTATTTACTTTGAGGTTAAACATCTGGCAGGACATAAGCAAAGACAGTTTACTATCATACTTAGCTTCCTTTTCTCTTATTTTTAGAAAGAACAAAATGAGAAAAGGATCTTATTCTACTATGCAACATCATAGATCTAGTAAATTTCTAACGTCTGACTCAAATAGCATTTGCCATCCAATGCACAATTACAGCCAAAAATGTCTTCCACAGGTAAAGATCTCTGCTTGTGCTTCTGAGAACCCACTTTAAAAGGCGGAAAGAATGGTATTAAAAAAATCTTTGACTTTCACATAGAGATTAAATAGCAGACATGCAAATACATGTGTTCAACTGATATTAAGTTTTCATTTGAAACTTGAGATATAAAACTCTCTCTTCACCATTGCACAATGGTTAAAACTCTTTTACAAACTGAGTTAAGTCTATTGTGTACTGTTTGGGTAACTCTGAAACTAATGCTGACCACATTTAAGTTTAGACAGAATATTGGAGTATAATTTTTACAGTAATCCTACGACTTTAGAACACTGACTTGGTGATTAAAATACAAGAAATAAAAGACCATGCACATCAATTTTTTTTAAATGGGAAGATCAGAATCTTTACATTTTTACATACAATTTGTACATTTCAATGGCCAAGAAGAACAACTGATTATATGTCATTTTCACATGTGAGCAAATGGCAAGATCAGGAAACAAATTATGACCGACAAAAGTAGTAATAGAGTGACTTCAACAGGTACCAGTAAGTTGAAAATGACTCCCTGCTTGTACCTATTTTTCAAAGTTCAACACTGAGAAAGACTGACTCCCTGCTTGTACCTATTTTTCAAAGTTCAACACTGAGAAAGACTCGTGCCCTAAAGGTATTGCTACTGATAGCTACAGTAACATTATGTATTATTTGACAAATCTATCTTATGTGCTAAAATTATTGAATGTATGTTTTATTTTTGGTTGTCCAGAAATCACACCATCAAGATTTGTCAAACCTTGTCCTGGGGGACTGCCTCACTGCATTTCACAAGAGCTGCCTCTTCTCCTTGCTCCACTTCTCACATTTATAGATGAGATTGGCACTTCCCAATTGGTGACATATCCAGTGGTGAACAAATATTTTAGAAAGGAATATTTTTCTCTTTTTTTGGGGGGGGGGGGGAGAACATCTTGTTTGAAAGTCTCTTTATTTCTTCTAAAATCATATTGACATTCCTTAGAAATTCTCAACCAAAGTGAGATATGGATGAAATCCCTGTGTCTGTTTTACTGTCATCTCAGTTTACTTTCCAATATGAACACCAAGATTGCAAAGGAAGCAAATAAATTTGATGCAAATTAAATTTATAATGTTCTTTTGTGAAAAACAGAAAATCTACGCTGTAACTTCAAATTCGAATCAGATAGACTCTATCCTGACCTCCCAGTCATCTTTGTTCATATAAAGTTAGAAGACAATTCAGAAAATATCTTTCTTATGTGTAATTGTGGCTAGTCCATCAGCTCTAAATTTTATGATAGTTTCTCTTTTAAATCAATCAAGTCTATTCTTAATTTTATGTTTTTCAATTGTTACTTTATCACTTAGATTTGGTTATTTTTACAAAACTGAATAAAGTGCAACACAATCTCCAATTATTTTGTACAAAAGCAGTTAATTTTATGTATCTTGAAATAGACAAATGCATCTTTAATAATGGTGATGCCTGCTTACTTCTGATTTTATCATGACAACGTAAAATCCACATTTTTCTACTTTCTCTGGAAATTTCACTAATAGAGTATACTTGAAGCATAGTTTGTGTGGACTCATGGTACAATGTAGACCTAAAAAGGAATTGTAGCCCCAATTGGACTGAACTCAATATAACATCTGAAAAGTGTTTAGAACTTCTTCTTCTTTTTTTTTTTTTTTTTTTTGCCATGTTCTTTAGGAAAGAGTTACTTCACTGCTTAAGTAAAAGGTGGACAGGGTAGAAAGAAATTATTTCCCAAAAGTTTATTCCTGTATGTGCTAGCATTCAACTAAAACAGGTGCTTGAGAAAGAGAGTATCTTTAATAAAATACAGGCATATTTCCTATGGATTTCATTAATCCAGGCTACTCTAATACACTATTGCCATTGATAATCGTAAGTAGGCTATATTTTGTTTAAATGCTGTGCTCCTTGAATAATCACATCATTCCACAATTTCTATAAAGTGTAATCCTACAAAAAATTGGTTATTTCACCAAGTAGCTTGGTTTTGTTCAAGTTCTAATAAAAGGTATAATCTGTACCACAAATGTCGGTCTTCACCAAGTGTGGTATACAGAGCACACCTTATTTCCTTAATAAGGCCAATTCTATAATACTTTGGATTGGTTCATCAAAATAAGCTCAACGCAATGTAACTGAATACAAGATGAAATTACCGAAGGAATAAACAGCCATCAACAAATAAAACAAGTCTTGAAGCAGAGAAAAGTCTGAAGGAAAAAAATATATATATTTATCATCATTCCATTGCTGCCTTAGTATCAAAATTTCTAGAGCTGGGCCACAAGAGAAATGGTTACAAAGGATTAACACTTAAGGGTAATGCGTAGTGCTATGTGCCTGGATTTAACAACATTAACAGAAACCTGCACGGTTAAATCCTTCTATATCCTGCTGAAAATGTGCCCTTCGGTGTCAACTTTGCTTGACAAGATATTTTCTGGGACTCAGAAAGGTGAAATTTCTTACAGGGGTGCAAGATTAATGGCTAGAAGAACTGCATTGTCACAGATATCACAAAGTGTTTTTAAAAAGCCAAAGGGGATTTAATCTTATAGACATTTCCTGTTAGTGAATAAAGAGATTTAGTAGCTTTCGGACACATGAGAGGAAAAAAGACACAAACTTGTGTTCAATTTTGTTTTTACTGCTTCCCTATTTCTCCTATTCATATTACACTCCAGAACACTTGTTCCTGTATGTTGCTAAAATTAAAACACCATTAAGAATGCAAGCAGAATGGTAATGCACACACGTGCAAGCATACACACAAAATTCCAACTTAAATTGTTTCCTGGGTATATAGCAAATTATACAGTATATACACATTTATTACCTAATAGTTTCTAGAAGAGCAACTAAAAGTAAATTTTATAACACAGAAAAATAAATATACACCCTGTATTATACTTGTCCTCGATCAAGCAACATGTTTATACACTAGTTTCTATAACTTAATGCTGTGTAACAGCATTTTAAAATTACAAAAGAAGATATCTATTAAGAAATTATCTAACCATATTGCTCTTCAATACACTTATGTAGACAATTAAGACTTGAAGTAAACTTCAGTAAGTTGCAGCTTCTGTTAGCCCACAAATGGCTATAAACCTTTTCCTTTCAAGTAGATTCTTGGAAGTTTTGAAAGGGGCTGCCTTAATTCAGTCTATAAAGGTGCTATATAGAGTTATATATTTCACGTATAAAATTTTGTGGAAGTAGTGGGAAGGATTTCGTTGTTGTAACATAAGATAACGTTTAACCTCATGTTCTTATTCCATGCAGCTTATATTTGCTTCATGAAAAACGAAGACACTGAGAGGAAGATAAGGAGATTTTAGTAAAACACTGATTACAAATTCTGTGGCTGAAACAAATGCTCCCTAAGGTTTAGAAATCACCGAGTTTTCCCTTTTTCCCCTTTTTTGTGTTAAAATAAATCTCAGGGTTTGTTTACAAAGTGCAGAATCATTCACTTGATGAAGTGACATTAAAATGAAGTTACAATGGCACCATCCCATTTACCAGCTGCACCTTCATTTCTTGAAGGCTGTTCATGATCTTCTTCTGGTGACCGACAAGAGTCACTCCAAGCCGCCTCAAATCCCTGCATGAAGAAAGCACACATTGGGTGTATGTATTGATTCAATTCGTAGCACACCTCAATATTCACGCTGGCAAAGAGGCAAACATTTTGCAGAAACTAATTAGATGACAGTCCCAAAATAGACACACAGGGTCCAATTTTCAAAGGCAGGCTCCCAAATTGTACCTTGAAAATCTTCTTGCAGTCAAAGAAATATTTATAACAAGGAGTGATATAATATATATTTGCCCTCTTTTTTGGACATCATTGGTTTGGTGGCACAGACGGGTGAAAAAACAAATTTTTGCACATGCTTGCCAATAAATATTTAAATTGAAGGGTACAATTTCATTGAACAGTTTTGAAAATGTGGACCTACAATAGGAACAAGCAATTTTTTTGCTAAAAGAAGTCAGCATAAAATATACTTTTAAAATCTCACAGCTAAGCAGATGAAGACAAAAATTCTTCGAATGACTCAGTCAGTACAATCATTTTATATAACATTCTTTACAGAATAATCATCACATCGCTCTTAGAACACTTCCAAATATTTTATTTTCTACTTGGAACCCAAAGTACCAGAGCTTTCTTCCTTTACCAAATAACATCCAAGCTCTATTGGCATTTAGAGCATTCTGAAGATTACACGCTATCAGAAAGGTTTTTCAGTCCAGATACTTTCACTCTGCTTCTTTTAAACAAGCTTCTTATTCAAAAGAAAATTGCAAACGTTTCGATTTCTAAACTAACAGCATATTATGGAGCTCAAGGCCAGTGACCATGGCTTTTAAATGATATTTCATAGGATATTCAGGAATTCTATTCCTCCAAAGTGTTTATCTGGCAAATATAATGACTCAGGTATGCTTGGCAAATGATAATGTTAATTACAGGAAAAAATGAGCATTAATAATTCAAGATGTTTAAATGACAAAAACGTTTGCCAAGTTAGATTTCTTTAGATAATTACTTTATTGAACACATTATGCTAAAAATAGAATATTTCTGCATTCAATAAGTCTATTAATTTTAGATTGTCTAAGAATTCTATAGAATAAGGTACAATGACATTAGAATCATTACATGTAAAATCGAATAGTTTTGGAAACTAAAGGAAATCTCAATTATCAGAGGATCAAAATTAAGTAAAGGGGTATTTATGCTCTCTATGTATTAGAATTAGAAATAATTCTAATTTGTTGGAAATAAATACTATCTTAGGTTTCTTTTTCCCTTTACGTTTTCTTGATTTCTTATGAGAGTTTTAGCAAATGGCAAGTAGCTAAAATAGAAGCAATTGATACTTATGGTGGAAACATATCTCTGTCTTAGAATGTGAATAGTAAATATTAAACTTAGAAATTATTACAGCTATAAGACACCAGAGTACAATTTAGCAAACAAAAATAATGGTAGGCATGGAAGACAATCATCAGCACAACTTAAAAACCAGTAAAAATTCACTTTGAAACAAAATCACTATTGTTAGTTATAAAATAGACTATAAAATAGCTAACTACACACTAACATAGAATAAAAGAGGCTTGAGTTTAATCTTGTCTCTTTTCAACTAACTCAGAATTTCTCAGCCTTGCCCCTATTAACAGTACAGGCCAGGGCCAGCCCCAGTGGCCTAGTCATTAAGTTCAGTGCACTCTACTTCAGTGGTTGGGGTTTGGTTCCCGGGGGCAAACCTACACCATGTGTCTATCAGTGGCCATGCTGTGATGGCAGCTCACATACAAAATAGAAGGAGATTGGCAACAGATGATAGCACGAATCTTCCTCAGCAAAAAAACCCACCAACACTATGGGCCAGATAATTGTTTGTTGTGGGTGCTCTCTTGCACATTGTAGGATAGCCAGCAACATACTGGCTTCTACCCTCTAAATATCAGAAGTGCTGCACCCTTTCTCGCCCTTCATTGTGACAAGACAAAAGGTCTCCAGACATTGCCAACTGTCCCCTGAGTGGCAAAATCTCCCCTGGTTGAGAACACTTGCACTAATTATGGACATAATAGGTGGCAATTAAGATGTCCTCTTCCTCTATACTAGGAAAATATATGACCCTACGATATGGATTTTGTTAATCTCCTTGTATGGATGAGGAAGTAAAGTCTTAGAGAATTTAAATCACTTGGCTCGATGACACCGCCAGTGGGTAGCAGAGCTAGGCCTAACACCAGGATCCTGACACCAAAGTCCCTATTCCTGTAATTTCTCATTTCTGTGAGGTACGATTTTGAGCAAAGGACTTCAAATTACACACAATCATTTATTCATCTGTAAAATGAGAACTCTGTAGATATTACATCAAATATCCAAAATTCTAAAAGAAAGAAGATATTTAACGAAGAGAACTGAACACACACTTCTTTGGCTGAGGCTATGGTAATCCAACCTATACTTCATGGTAATTTCGGTTATGGGCTTATTAACATTCTCATGTTTCCATGTGTAACTTATGAATCATGAGGAATTGTGCAGATGTGGGTATTTGTGGGTGCTCACTAGCATACTTTGGACCTCCGTCAGGACAAAAGGGACTAAAATTTCTTAATCTGAAAACAATCAATCTCTACTAGAGAATTTAAATAATTAATAGTTGAAATGAAGTTTTAAAACATATGTTTTATCATATGCTTTATAAACCCACAGATGATTGTCACAAATCCAGGTTTGAGGGTGCTGATGTAATATATATGTACTTAAATTGCACAATTGTTATGGCTAATCTAATTATTAGGAATGAGCTTTTGAAAATAACCATTAGTTTATTCTGAAAGACCTGAAAAAAATATATATAAGTCTTCCCACTCAAACAGCATGGATTTTGTATATACAATACCAATACCTTAACTTGAAGTGTGTGTATGTGTGTCTGCATGTGCATATGTGTGTATATATGTGTTTGTGTGCTCTGTATAAGGACTGGAACCTTGGTTGTTTTGTCTAACTGATATCAAATCACATTTTTATTTCCATTGTCTTAACTTACTGTTATATTATATGTAAATATAACTTCATTCTCTGAAAACAACTTGACCATGAGAAAAACTCTGGCTCAGCGCTTAGGGAATTTAAATTTTTCACGATGCTAAAGAATGAATGTTTTGAGGAATTGCATTTGAATAATAAGTACAGTTACAGAGTTTGTGTTGATAGGCAAATAAAATCTTTCCTCAGAACATTTCATATATCTAGATTTTCAGTTAGTTTTATTTAAATTTTCCCAGTGAACTACGCATATGATTTTATTTCAAGGTCAATTTACGATCTGATTATTCCCTAAGATGCATATGGAAGGAAGGTCAGATCATGGAAATTCTCTCTCTCTCCTCTTCCTCCCTCTCTACCCTCTCACATCCCCCCTCTATCCCTCTTTCCATGGGAGAAATGGAATTATAAAGACACAACATTACATTTTCTATACTGCCATAAATTAGGTGTGTCTTTAATGGAATGCTGTTGTTTTTTAAAATCTGACCTGTCATTTCAAAAGCTGTCAAATTAATGTGCAGAAGTTTAGAAAATAGCATGATTATAACGCATACAATGTACATACACCTCTATACAATGTGATTTTTGGTGAAAAAGTCAGGAAGAAACAATGTCATCTACACAAGTTACAATTTTTCTAAGTAGCAAAGTATTTTCTTAAAAAATCCCATTTAATATTTTTCTAAGGATATTACAAATGAGAATTAAATGATATTAGGAAAATGTTTCTAGTAAAGGTTAAAAAACTTTATTCCAGTGTTGTTAAATGCATTAAAGTATTTTCTTTTAAGTAGTTTTGTCTCACACTTTTGTGATTTCTAACAATTCCCATTTTACTCCTTCAAGTACATAGTAAATGGTCAACGTAGCAGCAATAATGTGAGAGACATTTGATAAAAATTAGATAAAGTATTTTACATTTAATCATGAAGTTGCTGTTCTACTTACAATGATATTTGGAAATGATGCGAGATATGCTATTTTACTCATTTCATTTTTCTATATAGGAAATTTTATAGCCTGGCAGACTTTTAAGTGTGTCCCCTTTATATATATTATACAAATTTTATCATGACCACGTGTAATCTTAAATAATACCCAAAGCCAATTCTAGTGATGACAAACTATATTTCAGCATAGGCTTATGATTTTAAACATGATAAGAATAGTTTTGTTACATAAAAAATAGTTTGGATTTTGTCAACAAAGCATGATTAGTTTTAGAAAAGCTGCAGATATAATGAGTTGCCATTGTTGTGATTACATTCCAGAATTTTTTCAAATGTTATTCCATAATATTAAACAATGGAAAACACTGATATTATGATACTAAAATGGCAGAATGGAAAATAGAGAATACCAAGAGGTGTATAACTGATGTTGGAGCAACTCTTGATTATTCAGGATTTAACTCATCCATTTGTGGAGGAGTCATTTCCTTGCTTATTCTTCTCCTTTCTGCTTTACACATCTTTTAGCCATATCATTGGTACTTAGCCCCACCAACATTGGCTGGATAGGAGAAGGGAGAAGAGACATTAATGAGTATTCACTAAATTTCAGTGTTTATTCTTTTTGTCATAGTTTCATCATGCAGTTGTATGTTAGAATTTTTTGTTCACTTAGAAGAATCCTAATAATCATTTATATATCTACTGTACAAGATAAATATATTTACACGTGTCAAGAGAGGATCATGGCCTGGTCATGATTTTCAATGGATGAGACATTCTGAGGGTTAGGCTAGAAGTTTCAGTTTAATTACGTAGAACACAGAGGAGAATAAGTACTCCTGTGTGTACTTTGACTGTATAATAGATTAGACTTTATGACTTTATTGATAACCGAAGAAATCTATTTGAAGTAGTGTGCACAAATATTGGCTCTAGATTTCGAAAACTCATTTTAGTAGTTTAAGATCCTCAATTTAATAAATGATACTAACAGGAACCTCTTCAGCTTGTACACAAATGGTATAAAATTTAAGTTCATTGGATTTTGCTGATTTTCTGAATAATCAAAAGTTGATGGCACTGCTCTGACGAGAAGTTTAAAAAGTATCTGTAATACTGTCCTTAATTCAAATATTTGGATTCCATTTGAAACTCATCTCAAGCTCACAATTCCCTCTGTGAACAACTCACTGCACTGACACGCCGTGGTACAGACTGCACCATTGCTGCCACAACTGCTCTAACCTGAGTACTGTACACAGAACAGCAGGTGTAGGCCCAGAGAACAGCAGACAGACGCGTCTACGGTTGAATGCCACTTTTGTAGAACACATTTTGACTCTAAGACCTCTAAGTTTTTCATGTCCTTTCCACAGTAAGCCATACATGCATATGCTGGCAAAGAAAAAAAAAAAAGCCATAAACAAATAAAAGTAAACATTTCTGAAGGAAATTTATACCAAGGTATGTGGTTTTGAAAAATTGTAATGTTTTACTCTTTCTTTTTCTAAACTCACCATGAGAACAAATTTGATGGCATAAACGATAACATATTTTTCTAATTTAAGTTTATGGCAGTTTTATCTTTTGCTTCGTATTAAGTGATTTTAATTTTTTAAGTATTTATTACAGGTATGAATGTATTCTTCCAATTCTCAGTTTCTATTATGACCTGGTGATAACACTGGTGATAATATTTTATTATAATATTATACAGGCTCCATAAAGTTAATATTTAGATATGGGTAAAAATCATGTGTAAATGATCATTATCTAAGTGTTTAAGAGCTTATCTCTGTGTCTTTATTGATATCCCAGTTCCTTTGCCAAAAGTCCTTAATAATGACTGACTTTTTTTGGTGAAGGGCAAGCAAAATGCACAAATAATCTTTTTCTTATATTCTCGACCAAACAAGTAACTGATTACTCACTGTTTTGTGAGTTAACATAATATTTTGATAAATATGTTCTTACCAAATAGGGAAAATGTGGTCAAAAACACAATAAACAAGGTGACATATATTTAAAGGTACTGGACTCTCCAAGAAATCAGCTTTGCTGGAGTTAAGGTTTGCTGGCCCAGTTCCTAGTAAGGATTGTGTTACTATGGGCCCAGGAATCTGAAGCAATTGACATATGCAGACCAACATTCTCTGAACAAGAAGATGCCGGTAAGTCTCCTAATTTCACCTTACTCTTCTGGTCAGAATAAATGAATTAAAAGATAAAATATCTGAAAGGAGGCAATAAGGCGAGAGGCAACATGCTACTATAGTAACAGACAGAGAGAAGAAATTAAACCAAGTAGGGAAAAATTGGACAAAAATTCCTGGAGAATAGAAATGAGGTGGAGAACCATCATAAGAAGACAGAAGAAGCAATTAGGGCTTGAAAGAAAACACACAAAATGAAGAGAGTTTGAGGATAGAGGGGCAGGTAGGAAAGTAAAGAGAAAAGGATTAGAAGCAATTTTAAAAAGTGAAACCATAATGCTAAAACATTCAACATATTTATAGTATTTTGGAGCCCCAAAGAGATAAAGTAAAATAGAGGTAGTTAATAAAAAAAATTATGATTATAACTATTCTGTGAAGTTAGTTCTGGAGAACCAAAAAGGTAGTGGATGTAAATAACACATATGTATATGTGCTATTTTAATAAAAAAGGAGACATCGTTTAATGCAAATAATTTTATTATATATTTACAAGTAATCTGACAGTGGGTAGAAGAAATACCTACAGTATCATTTTAATATAAAATGACAAATGACTCTAATAAATTAAAATGACCATTTTTACTGAAAAATTAAATAGCAATCATGTAAAAATAGTTTTAAATTATCAGTAAAATTTTCTGTTTACTACTTTAAATATAGCATAAATTAGTTCTTTGCATGTCCAAAGAAATAATGGGCAAAGCATACGTGTCATTAAGTAGATATGATTTGGTGGTGGTGGTGAGAATGAGATTCAGTAAATCAAGAAAGCAAGTTGAGTGGTGATTTTAGGTCCTTTAGTTATAGATATAAAGAAAGAAATGCTGAGAATGTGACATTAACTGGTGATAAATGATGCTACCCTGTAACCTTTTGTGTGGATAGGCAGTGAATTCAATGAATCAGAAAATGCCAGAATAATAGAAATGGTGAGACAGAACTGCTCAATGCTCATATCACATGATATAATGGAATAAGGACTGTGGTTTAGTGCTTTAGAAGGTTCTACCACATTCTAATCCTTACAACAATATTTTAACCTTTGAATTTGTAGGTAATTCAAAGTAAGTTATCATTATATTCACAGGTTAAAACATTATTCATGTTGATGTCATTTAGATGGAATCAGCATAAGTACAGTTAATTTTCACAAATAACAAATATTAGGCTAAAATAATTACACATACAGAGTATATAATAAAATACAAACAACTTACAACCTTAAAGAATTTAATATTTAACTCTAGTGTGTTTTATTTAATAAGATTTGATAAATTTTGTCTTAAACATGCAAACAGAAAAGGGCACAATTGGTTCCACTGAGATTGTACCAAATAACAAATCAGAGGCAGGATCGACCATATCCTTGGATTGCAAGAATATAAGGTGCACCACTTTGATATTAAATGAGATTCCTGCCTAGGAAGCTTTGTTTAAGCTGTTGTTACCCGGGTATTCATCATAGCCAAAATTTAAGACTATGTTTGCTGTTAGGTAGCACTAGCCACACCAATTGTGCTTACAGTTGTTTTGTTTTATATTTACATTCATATAACATAGGTACCAGTATAAAAACGTTGTCAAGAAAACATCCTTTCCACAACACAAAATACCAGTATTTTGCCAAGGAGCTGTTATTCCAATTATTCAAATATTCAAACGCTGTTTGAAGCAAAGAAGCAAAGATACCGGCCACAAGTAGCATTAACCATGCAGCTGTTAACAATACAGGCTAAAAAAGAAGAGACTTCTTTGAAAGCTGCCACATACGGACAAAGGTTAACTGATTTCCCTTGACCTCATCCAGATTGGTTTCTGAACAAGTTTTCTCGCCCCAGCAATTATGTAAAAATTATCAGAAAAATTACTCACTCCAAGGTCACCTGAGCCACAGCGTCCATTGAACTGTATCCATTTTCCATGAAAATCTCTGTATACCGGCCCATTTTGATTGCTTCTAGCCATTCACCTACTGATCTGTAGGCCCCAGATCCCAGTGAGCCATGTTCTGCCAATAAATTAGATACTCTAAAACACATAAAACATAAATATTAAAAGTAACATCTTAACTCTTTTATAACAAATTATATTGTAGCGTTAGCTCATAGTCAAAGTATATTGTATATACTTTGGGTCTGTAAGTATACTTATAGTGGAGAAACATACAAATGTTAACATGAAGGAAAATAATATTTTGAAATACAGAAAACAAAATCAGTCTATTCAGATTTTTTTCTATCCTTAGTTAATGAGGACTTATAGAAGTTTAATAAATAAATTTTCTTAATACATAACATTAGCTAAAAATTCCATGTAGTGATTTGGATGCACTTACTTCCTGCTATTGTTTTGTTTGAAAAAATAATATAGATAATGCTACCAAATATAGATGTGCAGGATAATTTGTGTAATCAATTGCTTCCAGACTTTGCTAGAGAAACTCATGCTCATTTAAGCTAATTTTCTAGAAAGTCTGGAAGTTTTTTATCCTTTATTTTATCCTCTAACATAGGGGGACTTGTTAATTTACCTAGGGGGAGTAGAACCTGGAAAACAAAATGTAACTCAAATACATAAGAAAACTGAATAGACTCAATTGAACCAGGAGATGCTCTTCACTATACTAAACTTATACTCTTTGGCCATTAATAATAATGATATGATGATGATAATCATTTCTGGAAATGTATCCTAAGGAAATCAGGAAAAAATGGCAAAAAGTACAAGTACACTTTTTCTCTAATGAGAGTAAACATCAAAAACAATTTAAATGTCCATCAATGGGAATTTACCTAAGTAAATTCAACCATAAGGTGTAGGACAAATACTTTTCTTTCTATTCATATTCTCTGCACTTTTTCACATCCCATTTACACTTTAACCCACTCCAGTGTGGTTTCTTCCAAACAATTCCATAAAAATTGTTCTATTTTGCCAAAATCTGTGAACATTTTCCAATATGCAAGATGACTGACCTCTCAGAAACATTCAACAACCACTATTACTACCTCCCTGTTGAAATACTACCTTATCTCAATCTTTTTTGACTTACTATTCTCTCTTTCTTGGATTGACAATGAATGTTCCTGGCTTCTCCTGAATATCTTTTGCCTGCTACTCCTTCTTTGCCTGACTTTAAAATTTGGAGGGAGCCAGGATTTGGCCCTATATCTTCTCTGCTCAAGCTATAACTCCACTCTATTTGAGTCAATTTAACCCATCTTCATGCTTCAAATAGCATCTTTTCCCCCCCAATTTTTACCTCCAGCCTAAGTCTCTCATATATTCATATGCCTACTTCATGCTTTCATATTTCTCATAGGAATATCAACCTAATATGTCCAAAACCACACTCCTAGTGTTCACATCCAATTCCTCTGATAGTGTTCCCCATTACAGTATATGATACAACAGTCCACTCCTTCCTTCCTCAATCCCCTTACAATCTATCATTGTACTATCCATTCTACTTCCAATATGTTGCACATCTGACCACTTCTCTTTATCTGATATGTCACCACCTTAGTTCAAGACTTCATCATGTCTTACCTGTACAACTACTCTAACCTCCTAGTTATCCTCCTAAATTCTACTCTCATGCTCCACTCCAAAACCAAAGTTGATTTTAATATTTTTATTTTGTTCAATATCTCTCTTCCCCCATTGTGTTACTCAATGCTGTATACTCAACACCTGGCCCAGAGCGTGACACAAAGGAGACACATGAGTATTTGCTGGATGAATAAATGGATATCTTGTAGCAATTTGTAGCCATTTAGCAATGGGGTCAAAGATTTGTTGAAGACAGAAATATAGGAGGAAACAGTTGGAGGGTAGGATCCTGAAATTGGGATTATGGCAGAGTTGCGATTTTTGGTAATAGCAAAGTCTAGAATATGACTATGAGGAGAGTCCAAAGTAGACTAGAGACCAAAATCACTGAAGCAGAAAAGTCACGGTATTGAGAGATATGTGAACATCATCTACATTATTACTGAAATCACCAAGTTTTGTGACATGGGTAGGAATAGAGAGAATGAATTAGGAACTAACACCTTCTAGAATCAGGGTTTGTAGATGATTGAATAAAGATAAGTAGTGACTGGCATATTCTTAACCCAAATCTGTTTAAATGAAACCTAGCAAGTTGATTCTACATGTTGCACACAAGGAAATATGAAAATTCGTTGGAGATTTTTAAACTGCTCTCAAGCGATGATGATGCTGATATAAATTAACACAATTTAGAACATAAAAATATTTTTTTCTAATTTCCTATCTTTATGTTCAATTGTGACAACTTAACATAATTCAAACAAACAGATGAGAGAAATAATATTTTACATGACAATAAACAATTTAAAAGCAGATATTTTGGGAACAACATAAGGAATAACCACTAAGAAGATGCATTCTCCAGTTGCTACCACAGGAAGTTAATGATGCCTGAACAGTTTGAAGATTTATTCCTCATTTATATTTAAAAATGACTTTTCATCTAGTAAACAAATGTTATGTCAGAATCATAGAATTTATGTAACTTTATCAACAAATTGTTTCTCATTTAGTTCATGCTAATAAGCAGCCAATTCAGTTACTCACATGACACTTTTTCTTGTAAAAATAGGAAACTGCCTTAAGTATAGTGAAAATAACAATCTGGTAAATTTTCTAGTACAGAATCAAACTGATTTATTTTTTGAAAGGATAATTCTGTAATTTTTCAGGTTAAAGAGAAAAGCATGCTTTACAAATATGTAACATTATTTAAATGAATTCATGTGCATTCAGAAAAGTTAAAAAAATGCTTATTTTCTCACACAAACTTTTTTCCACAAAATTACTCATTTATCAGTTTTAAGTCTTGTTTAAACTGCACAGTAAATGATTAGCTAAATATCTGTGTACAAATGGATAAGAGCAAAGGGTTCCAACAAGGGTTGTTGATGTTCATAAAATATGACAGACACTAAAATTTACTTGAAAGAAATTAAAAGCAACTACTATTATATATCTCCAGTTTAAAATATATCAGTGCTTAATTGGATTTTCTCTATTATTTTATAATTGTATTTTCCCCCATACCTATGTGGGATCTAAAACACACAAAAATACATGCATTTGAATTTTTTTTTTTTTTTATGCCACTTGAACTTGACTACAGCTAACTTTTTTCTGAAACTGGCTTGTTACACTATTAGATTAGGTAAAGGTGCTTTTAAGTATAATTTAATCATTTATATTTCATTCATTGTAAGAGAGTAACATTATGTAAAAATTAACTCAAATAAATTAATGTCAGATAGATTCATAGGTTAACATGTGTACAAAAATTATTTAATTGATTTAATATTTATGGCATCAATCTGAATTAGCTACTTTCAGGAAAATATCTCAGGTCTGGCCTTGTACCTGCTCGATGCATTAACCAGTGTCTTCAAGCTACTTGGGTTACGTATCAGCTTGTCCAACATGTTGACGATTTCATCAAACTTGGGCCTGCTATTTCGTTCTTTCTGCCAGCAATCCAGCATTAATTGGTAAAGAGCAGCAGGACAGTCCATGGGGCTTGGCAGACGGTAGCCTTCCTCAACCGCTTTAATCACCTGTGTAAAGCAAAACAGAACCATTCCCAACACCACAAATTTAGTATAGAATACCTTGAGAAATTTCCCAGTATCCAACTTTCATCCTTTCTTATTCTTACTCTTGTAATAATGACCAGAATCACTAACTCTAAGATCCCCAATTACTTCCATTTACTGCAAAATAAAACAACACAAAGAAATAAATATATCACAGTCCAAAAAGATAAGCTTTCTTCATAGATTATAAAGAAAATAAAAGGTAATCATTTTTACCCTAACATCTTGATGATGGTTGATTTGTAAAGTTAATTGACATAAAAATAAACAATTCATGTTTTATTCATCTTTGCATTCTGGAATCAAATAGAGATTAAATTTTCTGGTGATTTCTCTGAAAAGTTAATGTTTTTTTAATGAAAAAATATGTGCAGAACCATATTTTTTAAAGTAATAGAACTGCAATTTTACTTCAAAAGAGACTTTTGGATGGTAAATGATGGATAAGTCAAAGGCTAAATTAGCATAACTGTCTCATGTATCATTTAATAATGTCAAGGTCTGGCTGTTTATTATCATCTACTGATTTCTGTCAGGAATTTGGAATAACCGTCTAGTAGCACTGGCGTTAGAAACATCATTGATGTTAAATGTAACCACACCTATGAGTATCAGCCTAACTGTGAGATTGTTTTATCGAAAATATTTGTGATGCTGCTGTTGCCATCAACCCCAGACCTATTTATGCTACTAAATATAATAAAGTAGACTTTATTCAATTATTAAAAGTCAAATATTTAAGTGATACCAAAACCCAATAATAATGAATATATTTCTCAAAATCCTATTATGAACATTTCCTTAAAAATTAAACATAACTACATTATTCCACGAAGACGTTGGATTTGACCCGACAAATGTAAAAAATACACTGATTAGAATAGGCAATTTAAAGATGATTTTGAATGATTGGAAAGAAACCAGTCTCCCTATGATTAAGGATATGGCATCTGAACAAGAGCAGTGGCAGATGGAAAGATGAAATGGCAGATTTAAGGGACCTTTATGACATAGGAGTAGAGGGGGTAGGAGAGAAAGTATTTGAGATAAAATAAGTTCAAGCACATCACACTGGATGTTGCTGCTGTTAACTTTAGGGAAGCACGTGTATGGGGGTAGAGGACGTTGACAGGTATAATTTGGGGCTTGTATTATTTGAGGCTAGTGGGGAGAACGCATATGGCAATTTGCAGGAATCTGGCTAGAGTCACAGGAGCTATTTGGGCTGATAATATAAATGTGAGGGTCAGTCATAAGCACTTGGTCACAGCTTGAAGTCGGGTGTAGTTTATATCTCCCTGGGAAGGGCATAGAACAAAGGTTCCTGAGAAGCACCAATAGCTAAGTTCAGGCAGAGAAATAAAAAGTACTCAAGGACTCTAAAAATAAATGGTTAGATAAATAATTGAACTGTGAGTAAAATACCTGAGAGTCACCTACTACCTTAGTTAACAACTCAAAAAAAAAATACAAAAAATTAAAAGGCAAACCACAGTAGAAAATATTACAAAAACTATAACAAATGGTTAACATATCTAATGTATTAAAGGCTCAAGCATATTGAGAAATAAAATAATAAAAGACAAGAGATAAATGAGAAATAGACATTAACTAAAAATTTATAAAATAAAAATATAAAAATGCTAAATCAATTTGTAGAAAATATTTATCCTCACTGGTAATCAAACAAATGAATAGTGAAGGAATAAAAAGTACCATTTGCACTCATATATTAATGGAAGTTCATTTATTTATTAATTTGCTTATTATGACTCCTCATTGCTGATAAAGACAGTGGTTATTCTCTTTAATAACATATATGAATTAAAATTAAATGTCTTAATATAGTTATATCATGAAATATCTACATATGCAGTGAAAACAGTGATTCTTATTTACTTAAAACCTGATTTATTTCATGTTGTGCTTTTTCCCAAAGCTGTTACCAATTAGTTCTATTTTTTTCTTTAACACCTATTTTCAATATTGTCTTTCCTCCTTTGAGCAGCTAATCTTTATATGTGACTCTGAAATGAATAAATTAAACCAATTCCTTAGTTTTAAAAGAACTTAATAAATTATTTGATCTGAGAAGTTCTTTGCAGAATATATTACTTAATCAGCTTTATTTTCAGGTAAATTTTATAGAGAAATATAATATACACCCTGTCTCTAAGTTAACTTAGAACTTTACCCAGGTAATTACGTCACTGAATTTGATTCTAAATTCATCTTTGGAATTTGTTTAAAATAGATTTAGAACGGAAGCTTATATTTTACATTAAGACATTTTGAAAGAATTTTTTTTTCATTGTTACCTATTATTTCCTTCATAGTTTTAGAGAGAAAGGAAAGGCATTAATATTCTGGTGGTTTGTGAAATGCTGTAAATCTACCAAAGTGCAATTTAGGCTGTTTATTTTACCATACAATTTATAATGTATAGTAACCAAATGAATCACAATCTGAATTTACTTTGTTATTACTACTGCATTTGTTAATCTAGGTGGTTGAGATGAACAAAGGAAAGAAAAGGGAAAAAAATTAAAAGATAACCAATTTTTTTACAGGCAATCTGGCGCCATTTCAGATGTGCTATATCTGAAATATTACCATAAACTCTGCATTTTCTTGGCTTTGACATGTAAATCAATAGTCTGAACACAGTTTAAAGAATGCTGTCTCTCCTTCCAATACTTAAAACTTCAACACTGAGCTCCCGATAGGCACTATTCACTTGGTGGAAAGTTGGCTCTATTGGGCCCTTTCCATCATGTAAGGGCCAGTGGGTTCATCTTTTCAGGTATATATACCTATTATGGGTACAGTTTGCTTTTGCTGCCCACAGAGCCTCAGCCAACATCACATGGTTGGAATGCTTGATCTACAAAGATAGAACCCCACCTAACATACCACCCAGCTAGGTTACTCACTTCATAGTGAAGGATGTGTGAGAGCATCACATACTCCGTGACATGCTGGTAAATATTTAAAAACTAGCTCTTTCTGTGAGGGAAACAGATTTATAACATTTTTTCATTTATGTGATGTAAATACTCCTTCCATGTCAACTGCAAGCTACCAACATAATCTCATTCACGTAGAAATGTTCTGAAAATTCACTAGCTGGTATGAACTGGTTCAAGCAACCACTACACATAGCTCATCATCCAGAAGCAACAATCCTCATAGAATGCTAGAAGGCCTTTTAAAGGCACAACTGAAGCACGAACTTGGAGGCAATGCTCTGAAAGGAGTTGATGCCATTATTCAGGATGCAGTATATGTATGAAATCAGAAACTTCTATATTGTGCTTCATTCTTGGTGACTCTTGCCAGGGGACACAGCAAGGGTCCCACCTAACTAACAGTTATGGCTGCCACCAGGGCACTTTGAACTACTTGTGCCTAGGTTCAAGCAGAAGAGAAGGGGAGTCACCATGATGGTAAAGGTAACAGATACTAGGCACCAGGAGGCATTTGAGGTGCTTTCACACAGTTGGGGCAAGGAGAAATACATGTGGAACCAAGATGATACACTTGGGGCTCTCCTGTTACTCCTTTATAACAACCGTGGCCTAAAAATACTTACCCCTGTGAATGAAGGATTGATTCAGCCTACCAGTTAAGCCACGATCTGCCAAGTCTATAGATGAGGGAAATTCAGACTGGACAGGGGAGGAGGGAGAGGCTAAGGACCAGGTGAGATTCTGAGATCAACTGAAGCTACAGGGGCTGTACTTCAGTCCATAACCTGCCTCTTCTGAGTTCCCCCTCAGGAATAAAAGCCCACAGAACCATGGAACAGATGCTCCCTGAACCTGTTTGGAGAAGTAGGTCTGTACCACAAAAGAGGTGGAATGTGGCAATGACGGAAATTTGTTTCTCAGATCTTTACCTGCAGGGTTGTAATTGACCAACAACTCCTAGCCCTAAACCCTTTAAAACCCATCATCATATTTACACCAAGGCCATGCTTTGCATAGATTACTCCCAGTCAGTTATTGAGCATAACAGTGATATTAAGATAGACTCATTCCTATGAAACTCCTATGACAAGCAACGTTGGCTTGAGAACTCCCTGGAAGCCTTGCCAACCTCTCTTAGCACTGCACTTCAGTCTCAGATGCTTGCACTTAATCATCCTTCCTTCCATCTCTACTGTACCTGAGGTCAAACCTGTGTTACAATCTGACATCTCTCCCAGCTTCCCCTCATCCCTTCAAGTTTTTTCTTACAAACCTTTCTCCTTAATAATACCTGCTAATTCCTGCTTGGCATAGGCTTTTTGGAGGATCTAGACTAGCCCAGGCATTATATCATAGGCACCATGATGCAAATTATACATATATTATCTACATTCATTTTTACCATGTATTTGCAAGGTAGGAATTATTATACACATTTTACAGATGAAACACTTGAGATTCGAAAAGGTTAAGTAATGCCTGTGTTTACACAGCTAAAAGTAGGAGTGGTAAGATTCACATTTGAGTCTCTTTGGCAAGCAAACCTGTGGTCTTTCTATCCTGGTGTTAAGTCACAACATTGGAAATAGAAATAATTCCTTCCCAAGAAAATAATTTGGAAGAGGTATGGCTCTTACCCCATGGAATCGGATTTCTTGCACCAGAAGAAAAGTTAATATCTAGAGTTCAAATGAGCAATTTTGGAAGATAGTGCATGATTCATCACAGGAGATGTGAAAATATAGGCTGGATAACTGAGTGGCAGAAAGCTTGTAGGGAGAATTTGAGCATCAGCTGTGTGTTTTGATGAATTAAGCTCTATGTAGGGTCTGAGTGCTTATATTGCCAGATATTTACTTGAAATCTCACATATGAGTCATTTTATTACTATGAGATATGAAGCTCCCCATAAGTGACTAGAATTAAAGAATATATCCCTGGAAATAATCTCAGATACCATAGAAATAGTTCCAGATATACCCACTTTTTTCAAGGATTTCTTTCCTGTTTCCAATAGTTATTAAAGACATATTGAGTTTGTTTTTTCTTAGTACATCAATATTAGATCAATAGAGTTCCAGAGATTAAAGAGATCTTAGAAATCCTCTACCCAAGTCCATTTTCTTTATAATCATTGTAACTGACTAAGAGTTATAGAATCCAAGATGACCGGCTTTCAGTTCAACATTTTTGTTTTTTGTTGTTGTTAAAAGGCAAGGTACAGGAATTTTGGACTGAAATATTGATATTTCTTCATGTATCACTTTTTCCAAAGGCTAAGAATTACCATGAGGTACCTAGTCCCTAATATAATTACTTGCATCCAAGGGCAGCATTATCCTTAGATGACCAACATTATTTTAGAAAACCAATATTTGATTGTCCAATACACTCATTTTGGACATTACTACACTGAAGATAAGAAGTTGAAAAACTTCTTACTGTCAAATCTTGGTAATTTGCAGTATTTGGATGAGAACTAAACTCCTTATAATTTGGCTAATTACAACACGCTGTGTGTTACCATAAAATATTCTTTTGTTTTTACCATAAAATATTCCAGCAATATAAGATACATATATATATGATGTGATATGATATATGATGATGATATAATATATGATATACATATACCATTCTGTCCCATCAGAAATTAAAACAAAGAATAGAAAGAGGGAGAGAGGCACATCCAGTATAAAATGGGTTGACATCCTTTTGAAGTCAAATATTCCTGTTACCTTATAGGCAAGATCTAGGCCAACAGAAATAGTAATAGAAAACTGACTGTCTAAAAAAAAGAACAAAAATAATTCTAACATGAGAAGATTGAAAAACAGATTGCTTAAATGAGTTTTTTTGTGTGTGTGTGTGAGTAAGACCAGCCCTGAGCTAACATCCGTTGCTAATCTTCCTCTTTTTGCTGAGGAAGACTGGCCCTGGGCTAACATCCGTGCCCATCTTCCTCTACTTTATATGGGACGCCACCACGGCATGGCTGACAGGCAGTGCGTCGGCGGGTGCCTGGGATCCGAACCCGCGAACCCCGGGCTGCCAAGCGCGGACTAAGCCGCTGCGCCACCGGGCAGCCCCGCTTAAATGAGTTTTTAAAACGTTTTGTAATCTATGTGCTTGGTATAGTCTATGCATTTATACATTTATCCAAAAATACAGGAGAAAGACACTGTTACTAAATATAAAAATGCAGTGAAATCTCTTTATTTTGTTTTCTATTTTAAGTTCTGAAAAATGTTGACATTTAAAATGTTTACTATCGATAAAGAAGCTTCTACTGACTATAGGATATTATCTTAGCCTCCTAAACTTCAATCAGAGTTCATGGCCTGGTATTTACCTAAAATCATCCTAGTCACTCTAGTTTATTTTTATTACATGTTATGGTATTTCCTTGTGATGACAGAGGCAATCCTAAATCAAAAGAAACCCACTGCAGCATTCTGTCCCCCCTGACACAGCATATGGTCTCCTTTGAGAGATTTGGATTATTCTACATGTCTTGGTACCGTAAAAATTTCATGGTGGCAAAGCCCTTTTAGAATCAGACAGTATCTGGAAGGTAGAGACTGGGATATGTCAGTCAAAACTGCCAAATCAGTACTTCCCCTTAGCTCTCTGAGAATTTTTTTCCAAAGAGACATTCAGCGATCATGATCTTCAAATACAGTAGATATATCATGTTTCTTGGGTACAAGTGTGGATAGAAATTGAGGCATATCAAACTTAGTGCTATATCTAGAAACTAAACACCACTGATGGTGAACTTGCTGAGGAAGTACAAAGCATATATTGCACACTCTATTAAAGGCAGACGTTTTAGAAAGGTCTGTAATTGTATAATCATTTCCTGTAAACCTCATTTAGATTCTTGCAAAACCCAGCCAAAGCCAAAATATTAGTTTTGATTTTTATAATTTCCTGAAAATATTATATCAGCACTCTCTTGTGTTTTTCTAAAAAGTCTGAAATAAAGTTAACTGGAAGAGTATCAAGACTCTCAAATAGCTGAAATCAGGAAAAAAAAAATTGTCCCAAATCTTTCACACCTTCTTGTTGCTATGTCCTTCTCCATGTAACTTTATATTGTCCACGAAACGAGCCTCGAAAGAAGTTAGAAGTCAAACCATGCAGTGCTCTGGAGCTCAAGTTAGCATTTGGCATTTATCTGGAGAATAGAAGGTAGCAAATAGGTCTGGTCTTCGTCTAGACTAGATCAATCCAGAGTAATCATTATATATTGAGTCAAATATTTTATATTCAATTAGAATACTGATTGAGGATCACTGGTTGAAAATGAAAGGGAGGAATTACACATTGATTCAATTGGAGATGGTGTGGTGGTTAGGTACAAAAATTTTGGAGAACGAGGTTGCAATTTATGGTATAATTTTTATTATTTTTGTGATCTTAAGAAAGTCATTTAATCTCTTTAAGGCTCAGTTTCTTAACTGCAGAATAGGAATAATAATAACATCTCTTTTATGGGTTGTTAAATATACGACAAGAGTTCAATGATACTTTTACTGTAGTCCTGCCCCTAAAATCATAAAGTTGAAGACAATAGATACTATAATCTCTCAAATTTAGAAAAACATAAGTCAGCACCCCTTGCCTAAGCCAAGTGAGTGAGGTACAAAGAAAATAAATTGTAGCAATTTTAAATAACTACAAGAAGGGAGACCACTGCCTTGCTGTATGCTTGTTGAGAGGCAGGAATCCATCAGCCCAATTTACTATTGCTATCCAAGGAAAATGTTAGGAAATATTTCTTGGGAAAGCTGAAGCGTGACCCTGGCTTCTCACCTGGGGAAATTTGAAGAAGGCAGGCTGGCTGGGGCAGTCTGCAATGGTATCCAAAAGAGGGAACACTGGTAGAGCATCCGACAAGAATGTGTTTCCCACTGGTAAAGTAGACATGTGTAAGGTACAGCAAGAGACTGTGAGATGGGGAGTAGGCGGCAAGTGAGAGGAACTGTGAGAAGTCAGAGTACATCCTCCTCTCCAGGGACCTTGCAGACAGGAGGCCTTGATCAGGGGTCTTTGAGAGAGCTCATACATACACCTCACTAGAGAACTAACATTTGGGCTTCTGCCCCACAAAAGGCAGCGACAAACCAACATTATACAAACAAACTTGCCCCGTCTTTTCTACTTTTCCATCCAGAACAATCCTGAAAAATCGAATACAGATTTTAGAAGAAGAAGAAAAGCAAATATCCGACCATTCTTCCTTCACAATCTAGTTACCAGGGGTCAGGCTGGCCCTGCAATTGTGGAAAACACTTTGAAATGGATATAGGATTGACTTTGATTTAGACTGCAGTTGAATTTTTATATGTGATAGTGAGTCTTAATCACTGCCATGGGACTGTTGTTTCAACAAAATGTGGCTGAGAACTACAGTACCTGTCCAGTAACCTCTGAAGACCCAGGAGAGGGAGATTTTATGGAGCATGGATGAAAGAAATAATTGAAGGAAAAAAATGTTTTAAATCAGCATGGTATTGAGTTAAGACTGTTCAATATACTAGTTTTATAAAGAAGTAATGTGCTATTAGTTGGTAAAACACTTAAAACAGTACATGGCATGTAGTAAGGGCTCAATAAATGTTAGCTTTTATGATTTCTTATTTGAAGGAAGAATACCAAATTTCAATGTGAGCCAAAATGGAAAGGGCTATATTGAATAGTAACAATGGAAAATTACAAAAGCAAAGACCAAAGAGTCTTGTGTCAGGCATCATATAATAAACATTCTGAACTTGAATAGAAGATTCTTTCATGGTTCCTTTAATTCTAGGACTCTATTATTCTAAGCATGAACTATTTTTACACTTGGGAAAAAATCTGTTTTTTTTCCCCAAATTAAACAGACAATACAACTCTTTCCACATTTTTTAATTTAAAGAAAGATAGAGTATTCCTTGTTATCCTGTAAGAGCATCCTCTATTAAATCAATGTCATTCATCCTTTTGGCTTGGAGCATTAGCTGCCTTTATCAAATGCATATCATAAAATCTTGCCTGTGAGTATTCATTCTTTGATGGCTCTTTCTTCATCTTTGAAAATGATACTGACATAAAATGAGTGAAACATCACTACAGTACAGCCAGAACTGTCTGGCAAGGGACTGAGCTTTCATATAACAGTAACTTACTTTCCTTTGTACTAACTCATTTTGAGCTTCTGCATAAAGGATATTTCAACAACCACAAAACAGATCAGAGGGTAAGCAATGTATTTTATTTTTTTAAGCAACTGTCATTTTCAGAAATGAAAAATCTTGTAAGTCTCCTGACTCAGAGAGCAAAGCATTTCATTCCAGACTTGAGGGGGAGTAGCTCCATACTTACATCTTGATTGGTCATCTCCCAATAGGGTCTCTCTCCGTAAGACACAACCTCCCACATCACGATTCCATAGCTCCAGACATCACTGGCAGAGGTAAACTTTCGAAAGGCTATAGCTTCTGGGGCCGTCCATCTGATTGGAATTTTGCCTCCCTAAAATTGAAAAAGAATAAAAAAATTCCCACATACTTCAAATGTATCTAGGGATACTCCTGCCTCGCTGAGGAGATCTAGAAAGAGATGTAGCATTTTTAAGTGAATCTGTTTGACAGCATGCAATCTCTTCTCACATATCTCAGCCCATAAGCACTTGTAGACTGACTACTAATTGGCTGTCCGGAAGCTTTCTGGTTTAAATTCTGTTTGACTACTGGAACACATACAGCACCCACATCTCAATTACAGTATCAGGATGGCAGCTTTAAGTGGGGAAAGCAGGCAATGAAGCAAATCAATAAGGTATACTTTCATGACTTTCTAACAGAGAGCAACGGACTCAAATTCCCGGAGTGTTGTTTTTTTTCTTTGGCATAGGAATTGTAAATGGAAAGTCTTGGTTTCTGAATGCAACCCTGAGAAGTTTAACAGCTATTAAGACAAGCACGAAAATCAGACATATTTAAAACTTAGTTATACTTTCCCCCAACATTGTGAAATTTCTTTTAGACTTGATTTCTCTTATTTTCCGTTGGTATATTTTTGTGTTTGTTAGACCATTTTTTTAAACAGACATAGGTATCTCATTTAATTCAACCAAATTAAAAATTATTGAAATTAGATTATGGGGAAAAATGTACATTATCAAATCTGGAGTTTCGTACATGGTAAAAAAGTTGGTTTGGTAGGTTTTCTCTTCGTTCACAAAATAAACACTTTTATATTCTGCTCCTTTTGGGGTGATTTTTTTTCTCTTAATTTTTAAAATCAGGCAAACCCAGGAACTCAGACATTTCATCTATAAGCAAAAGTATATTAAAGGAGAGAGAGAAAGAGGGAGGAGTGTAGGTTTTGAATATTTTCCTGTAAAAAGATGAAATTATGCCTTCCTATTTTGCAGAGAGGGAATAATTTAATTCACATGCTAAAAAAATGGGACTTGAATTGCTCTGTATGAACCAAAGTTTGAAGACATGAGGAAATAAGTTTGATGCAATGCTTGAAATTGTTCTGTGAGATGAAGTTAATCTGAATTATTCAAACTAAGTTTGAATTACTTACTCCTTAGATATATGGTAACACCACTTTCAGATTTTTCTGAAACACACTTTTGTTAATTAAATTTTCATAGGCAAGGTCACTTCATTAGGCCTAGCTATGTGTCATTGTGATAAACTGTAATATATTATTACTATTCCTCTTAAAATTGTAGTTTGTTGATTAAACTTCAGCTTAGAATTTTTCTCCTGGTCCTCTGACCATGATATTTGACATCAATACTATCTGAAGTTCACTTATCTTCTCATCTCTGAGTACACAGATTTTCCACGAACTGCATTTGATAAAGGCACCCCATTTCAGAGAAGTAAATCTGGAGGGTCTCAGAATCTCTGCCTCCCCTCCTTCTCCCTTTCCTCCTCTCCCGGCACGACACATTGACACAGACCCTGACAAGTCTACTTTATGCATTTAAATAAGACAACAGCCATTCATACTGAGAATGGATTTTTCTATAACCTCACTCTTGCTTAGGTCAAGTTTACTAAGTGTAACTCTAATCTCAGGAGAATTCTTAACTGAGGTTTCATTTCATGCAAATAACGACAACGATAATTAGGTCGAAAAGAAGAGGGCTATTCCATCAATTTATTGATTCATTAAGCTGACCGTTAGAAGGCTCTGCTTACTTAAATAAGTTACTCTTGATCTTCAGTGCAGTAGAATCCCTAAATGTCCGTGAGTCACAAAGCAACCATGAAAAAACAAAAGCCTTATAATCTACAGAAAGAGTTTACTGTTAGACTGTGAGTAGAAGTAATTTTAAAAAGTTGAATTAAATAAGAAAATGCACAACACATCTGTCTTAAGAATGTGAGATGACAAAAATGTTCTTCTGTATGAAAACAAAAGGTAATTAAATTGCATAGTGAAAAAGATAGCGATGAATTCCGATGTTCACAAGGAGTTTAAACATTGAAGATACCTAACTTCATATTTTCCTGACATTGAAAAGATGTAGAATTAAACGAATATAGTTTATCATAAGAGATTCAAACTCAGGAAGAGCAATACATAGACTGCCCAGAAAATTTTATTGTACCAATACCCACAGTTTTCCACAGAAAGAATTGTCGGTTATATACCATCGATTCAGGAAGCAATTACTTTGCAGGAAAAGGGTGTTGATTTATGCTAATTATGACAATAGGAGTTAGTGACCAATTTTTCATAGATGTAGACTTAATAGTTTACATAGTACATAAGAAAAGTAATTAGGCATTAAAACATCTCTGGTAAATGAAAACTTTTTGAAGGAATAGTTCTTTTATTCCCTACCATGTGAATCCTTAGTAGGTAGGTTTAGATATTTCTGTATTTGTTTTATAAGTGAAGACAATATAGCGCAGAGAGTTTAAGCTACCCAATAACACTATGCATATTTATACATTCACATATATACATAATTTAATGTATCTATTAGTGTACATAGATAATTTGATGTATATATTTAATAACAATATATATGATTTTAATGTAGCATATATGTAATTATATATATTTAATGTACATATATAATAACATAATATATATATATTTTAATGTACGAGATTCTTTAACCTTTTCTTTTACATTTAAAACTATATGATTTTTACATTATTGTATTCACTCTGAGCTCAAACTTTTTATTTTCAGTGTCTGTAAGAAAATAATGAGTTATTGAGACTCATAAGGTAAACAGTTAGCTTATCTGAGTTTAATATTTAAATTTGCTGATATCTAACAAGGAGAATTATTTGGATTTTTTTTATCCCTCCCCTTCTTTCTCTTCCTATGTTGGAGGAATGTCCTTTTGCCATTCCCTTTAAAATCTTTAAAAATTAAATGCCTCTAGTCTAGTGTTTCAGAAATGCATTCTGTCAGATCTCACCCTTGTGGTGTAGGCTGCCTCAGGATCATCTTCCAGTACTCTGGAAAGTCCAAAGTCAGACACTTTGCACACAAGGTTACTGTTGATTAAGATGTTTCTGGCAGCAAGGTCTCGGTGCACGTAGCCCATGTCGGAGAGGTACTTCATTCCTGCAGCGATGCCTCTCAGCATGCCAACAAGCTGAATCACAGTGAATTGCCCATCATTTTTCTGTGAAGACGATGTAGAAATATTAGTCTAGCAACACCAATCACTGGGGAAAAACATAAAAGGATCTTCCTTCGGTCTCCAAATTAACACTATCACCAAGTTCACATGCAATTTCTATCTGGAGGAGAATGGGAAAGTTAGGAATGTACAGTTAACTTGGTAACGTTGATCAGCCCTCTGCTTGGTCAAAGCAGAGAAAGGCTTTGAAAGCCCTTGTCGAAAATCTCATTTAGTTGCCCTTTTATGCACTGTAATTCCTTTATTCTCAGTCATCGGAGGAGTGTGTTCATCGTTCCAACCTAGCGCCTGTTTGGGTTAACACTGCACATTTTTGAGGTGCTTTAAAAGAAACGAGCTGATAGGCATATCACAGTAAAGAAGAAGTAGCCAGAGGAGATAAAGAGAGATCCTGCAGTAGCAGATGGGAGGGGGGTGACTGAGCAATGACCAGGACAACGTTAGCACTTCTTGGAAGCTTGCTGTCTTTGTCAAGGGCACTAAACTTACAGCAGACACACAGAGTAAGGCTCAACAGATGTTTATATTAAAATAAAGGAATGATGTGATCTTAAGAGACCGCAGAACTTGAAGATATGTATAAGAAATTTGGCAAAGGAATCTGGTGGAGGCTAGAGATTGGAAGGGAAGTTGCCTTGTCAGTGGACCGCTGTCACACGCAATGCACAGGCCCCTCTTAGGATCATCATTAATGCCACTGTCCCATTACCTTTCCTAATCAATAGTAATAGTCACTATATTGAAGCCGAAAAATTGCCAGCCTACAGGTTTAGTGAAGACTGCAAATATGTTACATTGTCTAGCACAAGCTATTTGCTGATAAAATGAAATGTCAACATTTGAAATTTGGAGACTTATACACAAAAAAGATCTTTTCCTGAAACCAGGAAGATCTGACAATACTGGTTACTGTCTATTATCACACGATGACTCCTCTGGTACAAGTACTAGTGGCTGGTCCTCAGATGGATTACATGCCTATTTGACCCCTTCATTAACATAGATGATTTGCATGGACCTTATAGACATTTTTCCTTGCTCTGTCTGATATTATGTATTTTGAGAAAGTTAAGTACTTGTAAAAGCTTCTGTTTTTTTCCTTTTCTTTCCTTCTTTCTTTCTTTCTTTCCTTCCTTCTTACCCTCTTTCTTTTTGGGGGCGGCAAATTAACATGTACTTAAATAAACCTGTAAAGGCATATAATTTGGATTTGTATACACTTTTTAAAAATAACCATTTTCAAACCAAAGTTCATTTTTGGAGTATAATTATCCTAACTCCAGATATTTCTATCTATTTAAAACTTTAGCTTTAAAGTAGCTCAATTTCAACTTCAACATCATGGTCAGTGTACAAATAACACTTTGAATAGTTAAATTTGTCTCAAATCTTACCTTTAAAAATGTATCTAAAGAGCCATTTTCCATATACTCTGTCACAATCATCACTGGTTTACCTGAAAAAAAAAAGGTGGCATGAACTGCTGCTTTTTGATTTTGCATTCTTATTTCGAAAAAGTTTACCTTAATAAAAAGTTTTTATTAGTGTCCAAATTATATTCATTCACTAAAAAAATGTCTCTTTGAGCAGCAAGTAAATTCCTGACATGATGATATCTTAGTGTAATGGGTGGTGCCAGTGAGAAAAAAAAAATCACAAGAATAATAACAGATTGACATTTAAGAAAAATTAAAAAATACAGAATTGTCAATGTCAAAGTCAATTTATATAAAAATTGAGTTTAAGGATGAGCTGTATTTTAAATACAGAGGTAATGATATAATGTGCCAGATAATAACATCTGACAAAGCGCTGCAAACATATCCATCTTTCTCACAATTATAAATAAAAAGTGCTATCCAGGGGGCTGGCCCCATGGAGTAGTGGTTAAGTTTGCACACTCCGCTTTGGCAGTCTGGGGTTCACAGGTTCGAATCCCGGACGCGGACACATGCCCTGCTCATCAAGCCATGCTGTGGCAGCATCCCACATATAAAACAGAGGAGGATTGGCAACAGATGTTAGCTCAGAGCCATCTTCCTCACCAAAAAATCCTCCTATCCAGTCTAACTGTCTTGTTTATGATCCCTCGAAAATACTTTGAATTTTCCTAACTTTATTTCTATGTTTTTGTAACTCCTTTCCTTATGGCTACAACCCTTTTCCCTCTCTGCCACACACTTACAATCTCTATCAATCCAAATTTTTTCATTCTTCAAGACACTGTTCTAGCTTCTCTTGCTATCTGGAAACTTCTCTTGCAATCATCATTTCTGATGGAAGGGGTCCTCCTCCTTTCATGTCTGATATAGAAGCATAGCCTAGAGGTTAGCTGGGTAGATTCTGGTGCCACACTGCTTAGCTTTGAATCCCATATCAAACACTTATTATTATGTGATCTTGGGCAAATCAATTACTATCTCTGCTCCTGAGTTTTCTCATCTGTAAAATTACGATATTAATGGCACCTGCCTCATAGGTTCTGGTTAGCATCCACCAAGTCATACAGTTATCCAAAGCACTTGGAATGGTGCCTACCACATAGAATTTGCTATGTATTATTATTTTACAAAGTTAATCAACTTTGTATCTGCGGGTTAACTTCCTTGCTAGATGTAAGTTGGCTAAGAGAATAGATCATATTTTAGCTCCCATAAAATGATGGTACTTTGTATATAATAAGTCTGTGATACAAGATGAAAAATACAAGATCAAAAATCCTTGTTATATGAGAAAATACCTAAAACACGGTTGTTAGTTTTGTCATTCCACATTAACCTCACTATATTTTAACTATGCCCCTTTACTTTTTAATAAAAGTATACTACATAAGATTTAGGTATTAATTTAAACTATTTGAGGTAAGTAAAAGGAGACCTTATGACAGAAAAATTACTAGATTATACATCTATTGATTAACTTTTTTATATTATGAAGGGAAATAAGGCCTATATAATCACAAAATGCATTATAATTAATTTAATGGCATTCTTCAGAAGGGCATCTGTATTTTACTTGAGGAGTGATTAATTCAAGTCATAGAATTAGAATTTGCATATTTATTCATACAACATTATCCACAAGTGTAAATAGAGATATAGAAAGTTAGATAATCACACATGAAAAGGAAATAACTAGGAAGAAGAAGGGTTTTTCATTCCCAAATCACCTAAAACTTGGTGTTTAGAATAATAAGATAGGGCAGTCTAATTTCTCACTCAGATAATTATCTTCTTTTAAAATACTTTAGAAGCAATATTCTTTTAATGGTATGTGACAAGTATATTATAAAATAGACATATTTCTCTCCTTTAAAGTTTATAAAAGTTATAAAAAATGTTTGTCTAAAATAATTCATTTGGTATATGTTTGTAGATGCCTACATCAGGTAAACATCGCATGTGCAGAGAATATGCATTGGAGATGTCACTGGGTATGAATTCTGAAGACTGAAAGGGTCACTGATTTAATAAAAGGTAACAGCTATTCCAGGAAGAAGAGGCAGCATGTGCCAAGGCACCTTGTCATGAAAGAGCCCATCGAGTTCAAATACAGCTGGAGCCCTGGATTTTTGCTTTGTAAATCAGGAAGTGACAGGAGATGAGTTGGGGAATACTGATTTTAAAACTGACTGGAAATACAATACTTGAGTAAAAAAAAGAAAGAAAGAAAGAAAAAAAGAATGATTCATATTGTATTTGTAAATGACTCTGATGGAACAAACATTTTTTCTCCTTGACGTAATTGTAATTTAAGTTCATGTATAGAGAAATGCTTCCAATTTAACTTAATCTGAGTGATATTGCTACACTTATTTTAATGGACCTCAGATAAATTCTAAAATAGATAAAATTCTGCTTTGGGCTCTTTTGGTTCCATTCTCACATCTGAGAGTCCATTTCAGCCTTTGACATTGTTGAAGCCCCTTTTCTTTCAAAAGTCCAAAACTTACATACTTCCCCAAGGGTGATAGCCAAAATATTGGAAAACTGCTTTGGCATAGGTACCTCTGTGTCAGAAATTACACCAGCCATGATGCTGGTGTGTCCAGGACCATCCTGCTATACCAGACATCACCGCTTCACTCACCTGATTTCAGGAACTCAGAATTATCCAGGGATAAAGCTGACTAGGCATATAAAGGGGACACATGGGTAACCCTGGTATCAGCTTTTTATCAAATAGTATAGAAATATTTCAACAAATTTACAGCTAGTAGAGCCAAAAGAGCATGTACTTGCTGAACATCAGCCCTGATCAAACTAGAAGGGAGCCTATAATTTTTGGAATCAGGCTGTGATTCCAGGAATCCTTCCTGTCTGTGTGGCTCTTTTACTCTGACTCTAGTTCTCACTTACAAAATCCATTGAGGGAGTTGTCTTAGAATAATTGGAAGTGGAAGAGCTGAATTCCAGCAAATATCCGGGGAATACAGTCTTCACTCTCCCTCATTGGCACCTCTCAGCTCATACCATGTGAGAAGGCGCCTTGTCCATCAAAGTGAAACCTAATCTAAGTCTATCATTACCTGCTCAACCCCATGTGCTTCATGATTGCAGCACCTTCTCTATATGCTTACGTACAAAACTTTGTTTCCTTCTACTTTCTTTTTTGAGAGTTTCTTCTTTCTGCCTAACCTCTAATTTTTTGGACTCTTTATTACAGTTATGAGTCAGTGGTAAATATTTACTACTGCTCATTCAAAGCCTACTGAGCAGGAATTAAAATCCCCGTGTAAAAATGTCTCTTTCTTGGGGCTGGCCCCATGGTGTAGCGGTTAAGTTCCAGCGCTTTGCTTAGCCGACCCAGGGTTCCTAGGTTCAGATCTCAAGTGCAGACCTGTGCACCGCTTATCAAGCCATGCTGTGGCAGCCGTCCCACATATAAAGTAGAGGAAGATGGGCATGGATGTTAGCCCAGAGCTCATCTTCCTCAGCAAAAAAGAGGAGGAATGGCAATAGATGTTAGCTCCAGGCTAATCTTCCTCACAAAAAAAAAAAAAGAAAAAAATCTCTTTCTTGGATAAATTTGTTCCTTAAGTTCAACCCAAATTCACTAAGCTTAGAAGAAAGAATTTATACTCTAAAGGGAATGAACTGACCATAAAACTTACTGACATTCAATTATATACATTTGGAAAGAAAAAAATGATTCCTTTTTAGAGAGATGGGCACCTAGTATTCATCCTGTAAGATTTTTTAGCTTTCATCACCTAGTTTTAAAAGTCAGATTAATTATTTATGACAGTGTAGGTCGTTAATGTCAATAACAAAAACGTTATTTGAGGAGTATGATAGGGATCTAATACACCTCTCATATTTCAGAAAATGGGGGAAAAACAATTAAAATGTTTGCAAACAAGCATGATCTTTTGTTGACAAGAGTGAGATACTTCAGGCCCCATTCAATTATTTTTCATGCTTGAGTCATTTTAATGCTAATTATATTTAGTTTGGCTTATGTTTTGTCTCAGTCCCCGCTAGCCTGCAAGAATGACATAGCAATAATTAATGTGGCTTACTCTAACCCTTGTAAATTCAATAAAACTGTATAAATCATTTTCCATTATCCAGCTTGAAGTACAGACAGAGAGTAGATTTGCCAATAATTTTGAAAGCATATTATCAAAAATCTATACAAAAAGAGCTCATAAAGCATGTCAAAACATGATTTTAACCACAGACTAGAGTTTTTACGGTGTTTTATATTATTTACTGCAGACTCGGCCCAGGCGGAGACTAAGGAGGAATAGAAACATGTTGTTTGTGGAATTCACCAACCTCATATTTCATCATTTGGTATTGATAATCATAAAAGAGCTACAATTTATTGAGTGTCCACTCTTTACAAGCACAATGTTATTTTTAATTGTTATTGAAATTCTATGACAGTGATATTACAAAAAACATTTTTCGGAGAAAGAAAGTGAAGCTTAAAAAGATTCAATACATTACTTGAGTTGACTAATGCAAGTCATATAAGAAGCAAAGTTGGGAATCAAATTTATGTCCATCTGACTGTAAAAGCTGTTTTCCTTTCCTCCATAATATGATGCCTATACTTTCAAAATATCTATTTTAAATTTTACTTTAAAACCTCACAAATATGTACCCTTTTGTGTTAAGACAAGCTTGGTAACCATGACTATGCTATACCAAACTATTCAACCCCTTATTGCAGATCTGGTTAGAATTCAACTTCTCTCAATAAATAATATATTTTTACACATGACCATTACCTATATATGCTCCAAGTGTTCCAAAGTGTTCTATAGTGAAATGGTCTTGGATTCTATTTATATGGGGTATCTAAACCCATAGAAACAGAAAGTAGAAAGGTGGTTGCCAGCAGCTGGGAGGAAGGAGAAAGGAGAGGTTGCCGTTCAACGGTTATGCAAGACGAAAAAGCTCTAGAGATCTGCTATACAACGTTGTGTTTATAATTAACAATACTGTACTGTACACTTAAAAATTTAAGAGGGTGAATATGTGGGGTTTTTTTTACCAGAATAAAAAAATTGAGTTTGTTTTCTTATTATGTGATTTTTTTTTTTTTGGTGCTAATGTCCATCACAAATCCAGGAGAGGAGAGACTACGCCACTCCCAGTAATGCAATTTTTGTCCATAAGATATCTCAAAGTGAAACAAACTTTGGGGAATGTTGATCCTGCTCTTGCTTTTCAGAGCACAGCCCCTGACAAGTGGCATAGCTAACATCTATCTCAGTGCCCAATCTGATCTATTGAAACAGATTCTGCATTTTAGCAATATCCTCAGATACACATTAAATTCTGAGAAGCACTGAACTAGGACACATCACAAGAGCTGCAGCTAAATCTGGGCTTATTATTTTATTTGCATTGATACCACCTACTTTTCAGAAACCATTAGCTCATCAAAAACACATGATACCACTTAAGGCTATAAGGGAGCATGTGATTTAGAAGCATCATAACTCATTGGAAAACAATTGTCACAGGGTTTCTCTTAGAAACATTTTACAAGACCTGTAAATATTAAAGTAAGCCTGTACTTATGCTTATATATCTATAGTTTTATTTCACTATGCCATTTTATTTGGGTTGTATTGCATTTAGTATACTAAATGCAAGTGTTTGGAATTACCTTTATTTTTACCACAAGGAAAATGCCATGATTCAATTACTAATGGTTAATGGTCAACCAGAAAATAGGATCTTGTTCTTGTAGTAGAAATAGATAATACTTATTAAAGGGGGTGGAAATGAGGATAAAGTATGGGGCAATTAGAACTTCGAAGGGTATTCAGGTTTAATTCCATTATCGTCCTTATTTGTTGGTTAACACTTCAGGGAAAATCATTTATAAAATTATATAATTTTAATTTTGGGAAAAACAATAAAATCAAAAGTCCTTATACCTTACCTGAGACAGGAGCATGAAAACGCCAAATGTCTCTATAAGGAGAAATTCCAAACTTTCCATAATATCCTGTTTTACTTCAGATTATTTACATTGATACAAACTTTTTCATTAGATGCTCATTTCTCAAATTAAAAACTAATTGGAATTGTTCTGACATTAGTAAAGGTGGATAATTACTTATGAGTCAGGTTATAGACTTTTCAGAGAGGGTAGGAAATCTAAGAATTTACAAATCTGACAGCTTTGTTTTACCACTAATAGAAATAACTTAAAAACACAATGTTTAGTTTACTAATAGTCAATCTATAAACCAGTAAATCTCTGTTTCTATAGATGCATATTTTTTTTCAGATGAGTAGAATTTAGATTGTATCAGGAGCACTTGTAAATCTAATAATTATTTTATATGTATTTATTAAACCTCTCTTTATGCCTTAACAAAGAAAATCAAGTACCAAATTAATAAGGTGGCTTCCATTTCTACTTCAGTTTTAAATCTGTTTATTTCCATCATGGTTTATTACCGGTTCATAGAATTTGTTTCCTTTTGTGAAACAGAAGATGCAAAATTCAAGCCTACTCATATTTCAAATGTTTTCATTTATACTTCTCAGGACTAAAGGTAAACCCAATTTTATACAGAATGTGTTATTGGATGCTTAAAGGCCTCTCAAACGTAACTTGTCTATAACTGAACTACTGATTAGTTCAACCACAGTCTTGCTCTTCCTAGACATTTCTCCATAAATGGCAATTCCTTTCTTTGAGGTACTCAGGATAAATAATTTATAATTACCATTGACTCCTCTCCCTTTCTCACATTCCACCTCTAAACCACAAGAAGCCTTCCTGTGGTTGCCTTCAAAATATCTACAGAATTCAACTAGTACTTCCATCTTATTAGATCACTACCCTGATCTAATCCATAATGAGTTGTGAATAATGTCAGTAGCCTCCTATTGCTCCCTGCTTAAACTGACTCCTACCATCTATAGTCAACACAGCAGCCTGACTGCTCCCATTAATGTAGAAATCAGATTCGATCACATCATGGCTCTAAAGGCTCCAGACCTCAAATTAAGAGATGGTCTTTACAGAGACCGAAGAGTTCATATGCTCTCTATCCTTCTACATCCCCAAGTTAAGCTCTTACCACACTTCTCTCATTCATTCCACTGAAGCAACACTGGCCTTCTTGCTGTTTCTTGAACATTCCATGCAAGTTCCATTTGAGCCTTTCTGGACCTTCTTTCTATAACACTCGGCCCCCAGATGTCTGTAAGGCCCACACCTTCACTTTATTCAAGCCTTATCCGAGAGGCTTTTCTCTAAATAAAATAGAAATGACCAATCCTCAATAGAAGCAACCCCTAATCTCCTCACCTAGCTTTATTTTCTCCATTTAATATATTATAAATGTATTTGTTCATTTAGTTTGTCTTCCTCACCCAAAGGTAAGCTCCATAAAGGCAGGAACTCAGCCTGTTAATTTCTGCTGTATCCCACTGGTTAACAGAGATAGACATGTGTTAGTTGATCAATTAATACCTTCTGAATAAATAAATTTTTCTTTTCAAGTGTATACTGAATGATGAAATACGAGGTTGGTAATGTACACTGTTTAAAAGCTTGGGTTGTGTTGTCAAACAGAACTGTTTTAAAATCTAGCATTATCGTATACTAGCTTTATAAAATTGGATAAAGTATTTAACCTCTTAAAAGTTAAATTTTCCCATCTGTAAAATGAGAACAAATACTAGTGTCTACAGGATAATATTATTGTGCAGATTAAAGGACATAATATACAAAGAGCGTTAAGCTTAGTAAATTCATAAAGTAATGTTAGTGATTAGTCATAATAATAACTGCTATATGCAAGACCTTGTGAAAAGATTCTCATGCAATTTCCTCCATATGAATTTTCATGTTTTTCTAAAACACCCATGGTTTCATAAAATAAAGTTTTTAAAATTAGAATATAAACTATATATCACTCTAACTAGTTTTAAATGTTTACATAACTGCAATTTAGTCATTCACTCATTTAATATCATTCATATCTTTTTTTAAAATAACCTAATGTGTCTGGTTCTGTGACAAACACTAGGGGGACTAGAAACATAGATCAGTTTCAGGAAGCTCATTGTGTAGTAGGGATAATAAAACCTGTAGACAGATAACTATGATATAACATACAGCAAGACAAAATGCAGAGAAATGCAATTAGAGTTTATAGGATTGTCTCTGGCTGAGGATTCATTCCTTCAACAAATACATGTGATGCCACACACGCTAAGCACTGATCTAGGGACACACAGGTGAGCAAAACACAACAAAAACCTCTGCTCTTTGAGGCTTGTATTCTAACGTAGAAGTGGGAAGCTTCCCTTTACTCAGATAGTCAACATTATTGCATGCCTACTCTACGACAGGCAGACACGAGGACAGAAGAAAAAATGAAGATAAATGACCGTGAACTCATGGAGAAGGTCACATCTGAATTAAATTTTAAGGTCAAGTAGAGCTGAGGAAAGTGGAGAGGACATTTTAGGGCTGAATGAAGTATCTCAAAGGGGCAGAACAAGAACTAGATAGAGTTTTCTGGAAAGGAAGTAATGAAATATGGAGATATGGCCAAATAATATCAGGTTAAATATTAAAGTATATGTATTTTGCTTGATTTGTTTGCTTGTTTGGTGATGAAGCATGAGTGGAAAGCAGTGATTTAGTAAAATCTACTTTAGGACAATGTGTACAGAATGGAGTAATATTGGAAAATACCAAAAGGGGAAGACTAGTTTAAAGATTGTTGAAATAGCCCTAGGTAATATATAATAAGGGGCTGTAAAATGAAAGTGACTTTATGAGATAGAATAAAATACTATATTTGAAAGATAATTACAAATATATATAATATATATATAATAAGTCAGAATTGTCCAACAATTTAAATAATCAATTGTCATTGAATGTGTTATCTCCTCGGACAGAGAAAGAAAAAGAAATAGGGAGAAATTTGGCTAATGTTCCTCTAATGTTTTGTTTAAATTTATTAATTTTACAGAAGAACTAAGTTTATTTGTATGTGATCCTAGATTAAGAAATATAACTATGAATATTTCTAAGACTCAATAGAAATATTCCTTTAGTCAATTTTGATAATAATTTCCATGGGTGAGAAAAAATAAACCTTAAAGAACCAAGGATGCTGCAATGGGAAAATTATAATTTTTTTCCCTTTTCATTTTATTCCTGAATCTCTTTAAATAGCAAAAGCTGGCACTGTATATATCACATTAAAGCATCTTGCATTGAGAATGAGTCAAATAAGCCAGGACCTGTGGGTTTTTTACATCATTTGTCACAAAGCCTCTCTAGAAAGTGTATCTATTTATGATGTGTCCTGTTTAGCAACAAATCGCAGAAGGAATTTGAATGAGGACTCATGTTTCTGGCACAGAGGGCAGTGATACAGGAAACAAGAAGGTTCATGATGGCACCACCCATAGCAGTGCTACTTCAGACTCCCTAGCTCAGCTTCAATCAGAAAAATCACAAGATTTAGTTGCACTTATGTCTCATTATCTGTGTGCTGCAGGTTGAGAATAATTGCTGAATAAATTAGCATCAGATCAGAGAGCATGAAATTAAGGACACAAATAAACTGAGTTGCAACATGGTAAATTAAAAACAAGTTGAAGACTTCCTAAGTTGAAGATCAAGAGCTATATTTACTAAGAAAAAAATACAGTTTCAATTCACATAAAAAAATAAGACAAAGAAATACTTAAATATTTACATTTTGCTATCCTTATATGTGTAACTTCATGGCAGCAACATCAAATAGAATATTTGATTAAGAGATTGGAAATTTAAAATCTGTATTCCCAACCACGGTACTGTTTCATAGACTCGAATTTACAGAATTTAGATATGATCATTTGTTGATAATGACACTTGCTTCTAAAAGTAAAGCTTTCAAGTGCATACAAAATATATGAAAAATTCAGTCATCTTAGTATGAGAAGTTTAGTTGCCTTAGTTGGTCTCAGTCAGGACCCATTCACATAAAACAAGTTCTGTAATAAATCAGGGGTCTATGAAAGTAGGTGAACATTAGTTCTAATAATTTTTGGGTGTTGTCTACTAGTATCTGATGCATTCACTTAAACAGATTAAAATAAATATTTATTCATTGCTATAACTACCTGCAATTTTGTTCACACACACGCAAATATATCTTAAGTTAATCTGCACAACAATCTTATAAGGTAGGTATGATTTCCCCCTTTCTGTGTGACATTGAGGCTCAAAGTGTTTAAGTAAGGTGACCATGGATTGGTTTAGGTTTAGGTGTAAGAGGTTCACATAAATATTTAGGACACTGTGTGTTTTCAAGGAGCAGACTTTTTTTTCAGCTAGGGAGCTAAAAAATATATGCAAGAGACAAAATTAAATGGAAGATTTGAATAAGAGTTTTGGGCAAATGAAGGAACACCACACACAGTTGCAAAAATCCTTACATAGGGACGATGTTCAAAAGAATGAGAGGTTACTTCAGAGTGAAGTGATGAGGGATGTTTTGTGGAGGTGATGGAAGTTGAACAGGGTTTTGAAGGAACTGAAAAGGTAATGAATGTGAGGGTGTGAGTTTCAGAGAAAGAGGCAATGTACACAAGGCAAAATATCAAGTACATTAAAATGCACTAAGATGAAATTGATATGGAGGAGTTCAGAGCACAGGAAGAAAGATCATCAGAAAAGCAACAACTATTTATTTATTAAGTACCTACTCTGTGCCATGCCCTTTCTAAACTTTACCTATATTAATTCATGTCATCTTCACAATATCACTATGGGGTATTCTTACTCCATGTCATTGATGAGGAAACTAAGGTTCTAAATATTTAACTAACTTGTGCAAAGCCACATAGTAGTTTATGGCAGAACCAAAATTAAAATCGGGTGTCTAAATCCATAGTCCATGTTCTTGACCATTATGCAATACTGTTTTACATGATAACAACAGTGATCTGACACTGTTCTAAACATCACATCTCAACTCATTACAGAGGGTAGATTGGCTGCCTATGGAGCATTACATTTACCCTGGGTAATAATAAGTCATGGTTAGAGTTTATTTGAGGAAGTTAAATTTGGCAGCCATATTAGGAATGAGATGAAGACATGAAATTTATAAAATACTTGCATACTATTGTTACTATGACTATCATTAAAAACTATGTTTTAGGGCTAGCCTGGTGGCATAATGGTTAAGTTTGCGAGCTCTGCTCCAGCGGCCCAGGGTTCACAGGTTTGGACCCCAGGCACGAACCTGGACACCGTTCATCAAGCCATGCTGTGGCGGCATCCCAGATATAGAAGAGAAGAAGAACGGCATGGATGTTAGCTCAGAGACAATCTTCCTCAAGCAAAAAGAGGAAGATTGGCAACAGATGTTGGCTGAGGACCAATCTTCCTGACCAAACAAACAAAAACTATGTTTTGTATTAGATAATACCATTCCTGCCTAGAAAATAATTTTACTCAATCATCGTTATTTAAATTCTTGTTCTTAGCAAGTATCTAACACCACATGCTATCTTTGATGTCCCTTCAGGTTCCTTCCTCTCATTCCAATTCTAATTTCATTTTCTTGTACTGGTGACCATCTTCTTCACATTATATTCGAGTTTCAAATAGTCCTGCCTATCTGTCGTAAGGTATAATTTTTGTAAAATATTTTAATTTCTTTTATTCTTTTCAAAAAATATATTTTTTCTTGTCCCTCACCTGCCTCTCTCTTGTCCCTGCCTCCCACCTTTCTTTATGAACTTATTTGTTCTGATAAAACCTCCGAATGCCCTTCTTGCTCCAGCCATACCTGCTCTGGGTAGCCTTCAAAGGGGGAAATGATGTATGGGCATGTACCCAACTGGAGGAAGAAACACATCTAAGTTTTGAAGAAACCCATAAGTCTGTAGGTTATTTTATTCCTATGATACATTCCTCTATGAACATTCTTACTGGAGATGTGTATCTCTTTGAGACATGGAGAAAAACAATCTCCCAGCAATACAGGCTGATTCAAAAGTTCAGCCAATTCAACATGATACTTTTGCTGTGGTCTGTTTCTAGAACTTGTGAGGGGCTTCTACATTCACATCTATGACCTATTGTGAGTGAATCATGAGTTGGGAATCAATTTGTTACATATCAGGTCAGCATTTTGATTTGTTTCTTTTGTCTCGCTTTATTGTGAAAAAGTTGTGTTTTTATTGTTGCTGTTTTGTTTTCCACATTTAAAAGCTAAATGGTATTAACAGATATCCAATCAATTGAAATTACTTAGTAGGTTGAGAACATTTATTGAATACACAGTACTGGTATGCATATCTGGCATAGATAATGTAAAACTTGATTAATAGTAACTGGAAGTTGAACAAATGCTTGAGAGAAAGTCTAGAAATTGTTTCTTGCTGAAGTTTTTAGACTGATTTTAGAAAGTGGTATGTAGCATATGAGAGATAAAGAAAGGAATGAGAATACATAGAAACAGCAAAGAAAGAATAGATTAAAAGAAAACAAAGCCCTCAGTTATGTGTCACAAAAACTTTCTTCGGTGACTGAAAAGTGATTTGATATCCTTATATTGGGCAGCTCACCACATAACCACATTTAAAAGACACCAATAAAATTTTAAAGAAATGTGAAATTCTACATATTTCTGAGTAAAAGCTAGATCTGCTTTAACAAAATAATTAGTCTCAAGAAACTCGTCCAGTCTTTTGAATACTAGAAATACTTTTTGGCTATAAAGAACTGCTTAAAAGGTGGCATTCAGAGTGACTGTGTTAATACATATGTTTTCAAAAAATAAATAGAAATACAGTTCTTTAAAGATCAGCTTTGATAAGAATCTACTAAAATACAGGACAATTATTATTATTATAGAAATTATTAATAACATTACTATGGCTAGTTTTCCCTCTATCCTGAAATTAATAATAACCTAATTGAAGAAATCCCGTTATTCATGATACACACACATGTATAACATGCCATTGTACTTACTTTTGGTCACAACACCTTCTAAGTGAATGATGTTAGGATGATCAAACTGCCCCATGATACTTGCTTCACCCAGGAAATCTCTCCGTTGCTTTTCTGTATAGCCGACTTTCAGAGTTTTGATCGCTACAGGTAATTCTCTTTTTCCTGGAGGTTTCAAACGTCCACTACAAACTTCACCAAATTCACCTTGTGATAAAGATGGAAAAAAATGCACAAATTCATTTGAAATCCTTACTCTAATAATACTCTAAAGCATTCTTTGGGTATTAAGGTTTAGACAAAATAGAGTTAAAACAGGAGTCTAAACTTCTTCACCAATGTTCATGGAAATAAATGGTGCATTGGGAAACATCATCTATAGGTGATCATAAAACAGTCTGGAGGGTTGTTAGCTTCATCCGTCTCACCTAAAAAAACCTCAATGGAAACATTAGAAAAAAATTAAAAGCAATTGACTGAAAATGACTTCCTTCTTCCTTCTCTTTCTACTCTAGTAGTATTGTTAATGAGAAGAGAAAAGGAGAAAAGGTTATAGAAGGCAAAAAGGAATTAATTTTAAGAAAGAGATGATTCATAAATAGAATAATTGGGTGCTTGAATTCTGTGAATACTTTTGGGTACTACAAATTATGTATGTATAATATGTGGAACATAATATATATATATGGAATATAATAAACAGTAAATGGTGAAACACCATGTTTGAATATACATACATTTTGCTGGTTTATTTTTTTATTTCATAAACTTGACCTTTGTTGGTTTAAGTATGAGCTACACAGAAGGTAGCATTAAAATGAGATCAATTATATACCACTTTGAAAGCAAGTCAATTAAGAAAGATTAAAAACATTCTACATTTGGGGCCGGCACAGTGGTGTAGTGGTTAAGTTCATGCACTTCACTTTGGTGACCCAGGATTCACAGGTTTGGATCCTGGGCACAGACCTACATACCACTCATCAAGCCATACCGTAGTGGCATCCCACATACAAAATAGAGGAAGATTGGCACAAATGTTAGCTCAGGGCCAGTCTTCCTGAAGCAAAAAGAGGAAGATTGGCAACAGACATTAGCTCAGGGACAATCTTCCTCACCAAAAAAAAAAAAAAAAAAATTCTGCACCAGATTAGGACATTGACATATTACATTCTATAAAATAAACACAAGTTAAAAGTCTGAGTTAAACACTGTCGTACCTGCTCCAATAACTCTTTCAATGGTGATGCATGAAGCTTCTATCTCCTTGGCAAATTCATGGACAGCTTGATTAGGATCCTCATAGGTATGGGGATCAATATAAGTTCTTACTCCTGGCAGTTTAACTGTAAAAATAAATGGGCATTAAAATAGAAGTGCTTGTGATGGATGAGTGAAATTATAAATGTTAACATGCAACTATGGCTTAAATCCCTAATTCCTGTAATGGCTGAGCTGCAAGGGCAGACCCTCTGCTGAGTTATGGGAGTCATTTGTACAGTTACCTCATTTTCATAATTTTAGAAATCTGCATTATTGGTATGAACAAGAAATGTATATGTGACGACATATTTGAGTAAATATATCTTTCAACAATAATGTTCACAGACTCAGTCTCCGAGGCAAAGACAGTTTTGTTTACTAAACTGGACAGTAAAATGCTGGTGGTTTATTTGTTGGTTTGTTATTCTACGTTTCACTTAAAATACCATCACAGATGATTAATTTTGGTCTTACATAAGATAATTTAAAATAACTTCTCTGGTGCTTTGGTCTAATTAGACTGACATAGAAGTCAAAAAGAGAAAGAGAAGTTCTACTTCTCACTCTGCCTCTGTTACTGCATGTCGTTTGACAAGATTCCGATGTTCTATGAGGCTCAGTGTCATCACGTTCTCCTAGCCTGAAAAGAAACCAAAAAATAATAAAGTCTCTTCTACTTTGTTTTCTTTCGATTTTTTACAATTTGCTTACTGTGCCCATTATGAAAATGCATCTTTTCCTCTTCTGGATCTTGTTTTGCTTTGCTGTAACCACACCGCCTGGAACAGAGTAAGCTACAATTAGCCACATCTCCAAGTGGTGAATTATATCAAGCCCAGAAGCATGAAATGCAATTGAAATGATTGCACCCCTAACTGATTTTCACACTAATAGTATGAAATGACACCAATACTCCTTTTGGATGAATTATATTTCCTCAGCCAACATCCCTCTCTCTTGCCCAGATTTCACTGAGAAGTCTGAAGCCATCCAAACCTATTTTTAAACTTCTCTTCACCATGTACCATATACCAGACATTTTCTGTCCCCTTCTTCTTTTACTTTTTTTTTGCCAGCTCAGAGGCCACTGCCTCTTTTCAGGATGAACTGCCCAAAATATGTCTCTGACCCAATTGTCTCCTCCTTTTGGTACCTTACGCTATCACTTTAATATTTTTCTCTTGATTTGGAGTCTTTAGTTGTTCCACTGTCTCTTTCACTCACATCCACTCAGATCACTATCAAATTCACCACAACCTGCAATCCCTGTCAACTCCACTCCCCAGATCTTAGTCTCTCCTGTTTTTCTCAGCTACATACTAATTTGCAAGTCCTTTGAACACACTCTTATTACTTACAAAAATCTGTCCTTGGAAGGCTCGCTAATGACATATTCACCTCTAAATCCAATGACTTTTTTTTAGTTTTTAATCATTGTAATGGACTGAAATCCCTAACTACCCCTTTTCCGATGCCTCTCGCTCCTCTCTTCATTTACACGGACATTTCCATAGGTCCTCTGCATGAACTTCTCTGGTTCTCTCCCATCAATCCATCCATTTCCACCAATTTAATTAATAACTCTGTCCCTCTGGTTTACTTCTTTTGAAAGTTATACTCTTATTCCTTGTAGGTTTATTTTATAGGGATGTTACCCACATTCAAAATCAATACATCTGAAAAAGAAATCAGTGTATTTCTCTTTCCTTTCAATCTTGATCTGCTGGCTTCTTTTCCCGTTAATAACACTGCCATGACCTTGGTCCCTTAAGATCAAAGCCTTATTCTTGTGTACTTCACAACAAATTAGTTGCCAAATCCCAAGCATTATATAAAATACGAGTCTTACAATGCATCTCTTATTTTGATTAGCTCTACCACTTCTTCAATTAAGGCTTTGTTATTTTTCATTTGGATTACTACAAGTGCCTCTGAACTGATGCCCCTGCACTCTATAACTGCTCTCCTGAACTCTACCAGACAAGACTGTAGCCAAACTATTGTAAATAAGGTACTTTCCTATTGTGTTAGCTGTCTCCTGTGAAGTCTTCAATAAAATAAGAAAGTAAAGATTCTTAAAAGTAGTCCAAATGCACTTTTCTTATCATCGCTACCTGTTATCTTCAACTATACTAAAATTTATCCCCAAGTCTCCAAGATATTTCTCCATGCTTCCATACATTTGCATATACTGGTTCCTGCAGCTAGGATGTTCTTCCTGACAATTTCCAGTTATCAAAATCTAGTTCATGTTTTGCCTTCTTCATGTTTTTTTTCCTGATATCCCAACTTAATGCAATCTTTCCTCCTTTGAACCCTTCCTTTTGTACCCCTCTTCTGGTGTGATTCCCATTCTACAATGCAACATAGTCATTTGAGTATGTTTTTTGGCTCTCTTACAACTTGCCAATTTCTCGAACGGCAGTGACTTGCATTCATCTATAAATTTCTGCAGTGATCTAGCTCCCAGCTCAGAGTTGGCACCAAAAATATTTGTCACATTGATGAATGAATAAATGAATGAGTGAATGATATTTTGATTGTGTCTACACAATGATGAGTGTTTGGAGAGGGAATACACTGATGAATACCAAGTTGATGTGGTACATGATTAACCATATAACATTAAAACAACTATCTCAAATAAAAATATTTACATTATTTTTAGTGAAATTCTAAGGGAGTGAATTTACTATTCATAAGCTCTCATAACAAAATTGAATTTATTAAAACAATTTTCCTTTATTTCTGCATAAAGAAAATATAGCCAAAATGGTAGACTGACAAAATATTTCCATTACAAAGTTGGTTGAAAACTACTACATGATGTAAATGAAGTGTCCAGTTGACATGTACTAATGAGGACTGTTTCTTGATTACATATTCTAGGATGCTTCTTAATATGTGAATATTTTCATATCAAAGGAAACCTGTTTTATTCCATAGCATTTTTTAGTGTATATTACATATATATAATCAAAATAGATAACCCATCCTTATGCCATTTTTGAAAAAGAAACAATTATTTTCATTTTATCACACTAAAAACTGGTAATTTAATTGTAAAGTACAGATAGTAAAATTTGAATAAACTTGAAGTAATATACTTAATACATATAGTGTTCTCGGGTGAAGAAAAATACACAAGGGGGATCTGGTGACTTTTCAAAATTTATTCATAACACTTAGATGCATTTGTCATTCAAGAGTCCTTAATGACATCTTGAATAACCTCACCACAGTGAAATCAAGAAAAAACAAATACACGACATCATACTGAAATTATATTTGGTCTATTCAAGCTGACATTTAAATTATTTTAACACATTGCTCATAATTTTTCTAGATATTACATTATTCTTTCAGTCTTTAATGTATGTGCCTCTAGAGAGAAGTTATTGATACTTCTTTTTTTTAACCAAATTATATGAAGTTATCATGAGATTTATGTTATTTAAATAACACTGACAAAAAAAACTTTGTTAGAAGAATTCTAAAGAGACCTAAAAAGTATACAAGTTCTTGCAGTTTACATTAGAAAACAAACATCCATTCCACCTTCAACTCTCTCACCTTCAAAAAAAAAAATATTAACCTTCCAAACTTGTATCCTCAAATAGCTTTTATCATTAAATAAGCCTCATGGATTCTTAAACTGCATGCAAATTCTTCATATGAAAATGGAAATAAAACTTTGGATCTCACCTAAAAAATGACTTGGGAATACCTTGGTGAGGAGTGGTTAGCATTTTAATACCCAGGGTGAGAGTCAGGAGGGCAAAAGAAAGGAGTTATTTTTGACTATGGGCATCTCTGGAGCTCTATAACATATACAGCTGACTGTCACATTAACATATAAAATTAAGTTCTGGAACCCCCCAAAGCATCATTAAAACAAGCCTTAACAAGACACAGCAAGTAAAAGTGCAGCTGGCAGAGACTGGCACTCAAGCAGTGGTTCAGCCTCACTAACAAAGCATTGCAGGAAGCCTGCTCATTCTGTACCATCTTCCGTACCTGCTCCAGATGCATAATTTTAACCCATCAGACAAACAGTCAATAAATATGCCATTCTGTACATAAATTACTCCTCCTACATTCTGGAACCGATTTTGTTTTTTTCTGAATGAAAAAGAAAAGTTTCTTCATTTTGCTTCATATCACAATTTTAACGAGCTTTGATAGCATTGTACTAAAAATATCTGTAGTGTTTATGATTAGAGGAATCATCTTCTAGTCATTTATACTCATTTTCTTCTAGAAAAGAAAATTCTCTTATTTTTCAGTTGTAGAGGTGGACATGAGAAATCATATTAGATGTAGGCATAATTCTTATTCATTAATATTTATTAAAATTCATAGAGAGATGCTTAATATATAAATATAGCAATGACTTTATGGGTAATTTAGAAATCAACATATTTTCTCCCACACATATTCTAAGAATTTGGGTAACATTCCCTGATGATATTAATGTTGATCTTAAAAACTTGGCACCAGCCATGATATCTAGATTTAGATATTTGAAATTCCCATAATACATGAAATAGTAAACAATAATCTTTATGTATGGATAAATGTGCTAGTGAGTAATTTAGTTCTTGGGTGTCAATTAATGATTTGATAATAAATTAGAGGTATGAATGTCAAGCCCTCCAGAGTACCAAGTGATGCACAGAATCAGTAATTTACTAAATGGCACCCTTATGGCCAAAGAGGAAAGATGAGTGAATGGAATACCCAAAGGAGAGTACAGATCCTTGCTCAACAATAGTCTTCACAGAATCATATTTTTCTATTGCTTTAGCCTGCAGAAATGAACACTTTTTCACCTGAATTCTAAATAAGGTGGAGAGGGGTGCAATGATGGGAGATGGAGAGGTTTTACATTTTGGTTTCTTTAAAAGAGTGAGCATACGCAGTCCCTAGCTCAGAAATGGACACTCCTATATTATCCCTCTTTTTTCCAGATTGATTAAGAAGCACTTTACCTACATTTTAAAGCAAAAATATTTAAAAGAAGACAAATAGCAACAAACAATAGAGTCGATATGTTTTGCTTATGGAAAATAAAAGCTAAAAAAAATTTAACCTCTTTAAAAACAGCATTTCTCCATAAATGCACACTCTCTTGTTCTGACATAATAATGACTTCAACCACTGTATAATGTTGTATTTAAGATTTTATTGCTGGAATCTTAAAAAAAATAAGTTACAACTTTTGGGGAAACAGACTGACTTTTTCACTTCAGGAATCTCTCCAACTGAACAAAGGTGGTTTTAATAAAAGCTCAGCTAACTTAGCCTCATAAAATAAAAAAGCATATGAACATTAGCTTATTAATATATCTTATAAACACTGGAAATGGATTGTTTTGTTTTACAGGACGACATTCTTCAATAAGAATGTGGGTGGAAAAGCAGTAAAATGGGACATTGGATATTTAGACTGTCTTGCTAGCAGAACCTTAAGATTCTCATTCATATATTTCTGATTTGCTTATGAGGGTACTGGGATTTTGAGTTCCTTACAGATGGATGTAACTTACATGAAAAATGCAACTGATCTATTATTATTTACTGAAAATTTGCTCAAGGGACATGTACTCATGTTGAAAAACACACTTTCCTCCGACGTGGGAATGGAATGATGATTATACCACAGGCATAGCTTCCTATGTTCCCATCTCACATTCTATCAAGGATAGTAACTACCTTGTGATTAATAGCAATGTGAGAAGCTAGCTTATTTTTTTGTTTTATGCTTTACATAACATTTTTTGTTTCTATATTCTAAAAGACAAAGAAAAAAAAAAGCCTTAGAAATAACACCTTCCAGAATAGTGTAGTACATATGATTTTGTAAATTTTTCATTAATGAACTCTTCAAATCTTTATAGAATTAGCAATAACAGGAAGAGTTGAACAATTTCCAATACTTCAAAAAACTCAAAGATGAATTATAGACTTTTCGATATTGAGTTAATTTTTAATTGACTTAAAATTTTGATATAAAAACACAATTCATGAAGTAAGATGTGAGGATTAAGTCTCCCTGTTTTCAACAAATTTTGTTCTAATGTTAGAGTAGATAATTTCTTATTAATTTTTAAACTATTTCATGGATGTGATCATTGAATTTCTAAATTAGAGTAGGCCCACTTAATATCTTCTATAGTTTGATGTTCCACGGGTATTATAAAAAGGGATTTTGGAGCTGTTCATAAATATGTTTTACATAGCAAGCCTTCAATTGGAATTTAATATATTCTATATATATTGCAGGCAAGCCTCACATCTGCCTGCCATGAGCACTTTAAATGGGAGTCTAGAATTATTACAAAGGGATGATTTTATTCTCCAAGTTTCTTTCTTGAGTCTATAAAATGGAATAGTACTTCCACATACCTTTCCAGCAGAAATCTCGTGAAGATGAATGAAATAATCTAAGTGCATGTGAACATAAAAATTTGTTCACTTCAAATTTCAAGAAACTTTCAGTTAATATAGAGAAAAAATAGTCCATTGAAAAGTTAAGATAACAACTAATGTTTCAATGTAATTCATGATCCTTTTGGTCAGAGAAATTTGTTTTTATCTCTGCATTATGAGAGAAGCTACAGTTTATCCCTTGTGTCTCTGATTAAAAAATGTTTTACAAATTTTTCTAAAAAAAGAAGTTAATTTCCTAAAAATTATAGAATAGGTAAGTAAACAAAATAAGAATTTAATATAGCTATTTTCAGAATAGTGAATTCCATTTCCCTTGCCACTTGAATCCTCAGAAGAAGTATTAAGTAATATGAAAACACTAGACAGATGAAAACTCATGAATGAAGAAAACAGCCTGACATATGTTTGAATTTAAGAAATGCAAGAAAAAGCTACTTTGGGGCTATGGGATATTTCAGAAGGACTTAGAATAAATATTATGCTATAAACATATATTAACTTTTGCAAGCATAAGCACAAATGAATATCAAGGGATAAATGATAATATTATTTTAGAAATTACACACATTAATATCTTATTTACATTAAAAACAATCAATTCAACAGTGGATATTTGTAAAAATAATTTTTTTTGAGAAGTGAAACAATAATTAGAGTCTCAAGCCAGTTGCGATGGCATAAAGTCAAAGATCACAGATAAAAAATACCTCTGCTAAAAGTGTGTGCAGTTTTGGAGATAGGGTGGCTAAAATCTAGGCTTCTGGGTTTCATTCAGAAATATTACACATATATCTTCCATCACTGGGTAGATTTCAGTGGAAGCAGGAAGAATATTTGAAATATGAGCATTACATATATGTGTACAGATTTCACAACAAAGTGGGCAACTAGAGTGATGAAAAATAATTTGAGATCAAAGGTGGCGACATGTAATTACCAATTTCATCTTATAAATGGCACACTGTGCATGTGTAACATAATGGAGCATGGTTTCTAGGTGGGAAACACCACCAAGTAAAACTCAGAACTCCAGAGCCTTGCAGAAGTTTTAATATAGTTGAATTGCAGAACCAAAGATCTAGGTCAACGGTTTTGAAATTATGCTTTCAGATCCCAAGATTTCCACAAGGTATGTCAAGGTCCTTCTAAAAGCCAGTATATTTACAATGGTCAGTTTTAACGTAATTTTAATGCATTGCATTATATTAAGGTCAAAACCAATCACACATATATTCATGAGTGGTCTTTCAAGAAATGAAAAACAATGAGATTCCAAAATCTCAAAATTTCTAACAAACTCAGCTGTGTAACTGTAAATATGTCTGTTCACAAACGATGATACAATGTTCCTTGGAAGTTATGTGGTAATTGACAAATGCTGGTATGACTATACATGCAAAACTTCAGGTAAAGAGTTCTCAGTATTTTACTGACTGTAGTAAGAAAATTATTCTTCTCAGCCCTTAATTTCCACTATCGAAGGTTATTTTCTCCCCACTGCTTTAATCTAAACAAATGGTATCTTTAACTGAAACCTCATAGCGACTTGAAAGTATAACATGGAAGTTCAGGAAGCATAGCAATAAAACCATTTTAGCTTCCATTCCTCCCCAGTATTATTTGTGGACAACTTTCTTACTGTTTAATTTATGTAACATCAAGTAAAGTTTGTTTCTTTTGCTTTAGTTTGTTGTTTTACTAAGAATGTGTTAAAAAAATTCCAGCTCTTCTATAAACCTTTCCATGAAAACTGTTAGCATTTTATTGGGTACCTAAGCACGTTTGTGGCTAAGTAGTTTCTTTTTTTTTTTTTTTTTGCACACACACACAGAAATATACATGCACACACACGAATGCACTCACTGCCTCCACAATTACTAATATCGTTTGAAGAAAAATATTAGAAAAAACTTTTGTTATCTTAGATTTCCTGGTGTGTTCTTTGTAAAGGAATTGTTCCGCCTTCCCACTTTTCTTCTTTTGTTTATTTTATAAACTTCCTGAAGCCACCTACACAGTCGAAAAAGATACTATTTTAAAAATCAAGTATTTTAAATCCAGCTGTAGTTAGTTTTTGCCAATAATTCCGAAGTCATGGCTTCATAAATGTTCATACTCCTATTAAGGTATCTTGGAGATTTAGTTCAAAGGAAACTTGAATGTCAATCTTTTTTCCCCGAGATGTGAATTCTGCCTATTCTGCTTCAGTGATGATTTATCTCTTATAACAATTATACTAGACACTCAAGTAGAATGAGCAATTCAGTGACCTTTTTTTTTAGTTTTTCCTAGAGCAGTAAAGAAAAAACAAAACACAGTGGAAAGCCATTTTTGTTACACCCTAGCCATTGCCAGATTTCATTTTTTCATTTTGGTTTGTCACTGAAGCCCCAGGCTCATATAAGAATTTCCTGAGTAAGTGAAATAATTTGGAACAAATCTGTACTTTCACATTAACTTCAAAACTTTTTTGAAATACAGAAATTTCCAAAGATTGAGAAAAAGAGCTCTGAATTTTATTAACGTATGTTTGTTTACTCCCTCTTGTTCTCAGAAAATTGTTAGTATCCATTCCGCCACTTCTCACATCTACACATGCATGCACACTCATTCACACCACAGTTTTTTGAATCAACAAAAATTAATTGACACCTAGAGAATACAAGTAACATATTAAAATGCCCCAAGGAAACCCTATAATTCTCTAAATTCAGAATCTTTTCCTAGTGAATTTTGACTACAAATAACAACTCAATACAGTAGTGCAGGGATTTAGATTCGAATTTAGAAAGAAATTATCTGAAGTATTTCACTTTTTATAAGGTAGCTCACTATTGTGTAAATCTGTGAATAGAGTTATCTGGTCTTACGTTCTAGCCTCCAGTTTTATAGCTATAACCCAGATATACATTTAGGATTTGCATTTGTAAATAACTAAGACTGTCTTATTTGGATATTGATCCTAAAAATGTGTATATTTTTTACTTCACTGGTATCAAATTAGAAATAGCACTTCTAATATCTGAAATAATTCAAGCTTAAAAATCTGAAGTAAACCATTGAAAAGTACATGTGGTTCTGTTCTCCAATGCCACATGTATCCACAATGATTATGAAAATAGAAGATCCCAGTTGTGTTATGGTCATTCCATGGTTCTGGGAGACAGGAAGGTGATTTCACCTTGACAGAAGTAGCATTCTACTTCCATGTATGATATGATTTTAATCTTAATGGAACAACAAAAACAGCGACATGTTAAATGTAAAACAGATGCTACAATCTTACAACTTCCTGGTTTAAATCACGACCACAGTAAAAGCCTTTGGAGAGATGTATGAATGCTTGACATAGGGATGATGTACTATATGTATATTTTATTTGAAATTATCCATTGTGAAATCACTTAAGAGACCCCTTTGGGAATCAGTTTCATTCTACCCTTCTGCTAAGGCATAACTGGTGTACTAACTGTTAAAATGTACACGAATGGAAAAAAAAGGAATGCTGACGATAATACATATAGGTGGGACATCACAGAGGAGTGAACGTGGGAGGGGAACACTAACCATATTAGGCTTGGATGGGCAACAGCGCACAGGGAAGAAGCCCTTCCACAGCCACATTCGCAGCAACTGAAAAGCAAACAAGAGAGCCCAAGATAAGGAAGAGAACCCACTCCCTCAATATAGCATCAAGATACTATGAATTTAGACAGGTGTCTGCTTTGCTTTTCAAAAGCAAAAATCCCTACATGCATACAATTAATTTTTTTTCCACAATGCCTTTCAAATTAAGAAGCATTACATGGATTTAAGAAATACAGAGCTGTATTAAATAGTTATTTTTATTTTACTTAAAATGCTTATTCAGTAGGAAATATAATGAGCCAACGTATTTGATTATGCAATTAGTATAGACATATGAATAAAGATGTAAGCCCATTTAAATATATCTTTCCTCCAAAATTCCTGCACAATTTATATTTGGAAGACATTCCAAATAAGCTTTTAGATACATATTTTGTATAGAGCCTACACATTTAGAAGGGAGAATAATGCCTCGCTCATTTGACCCATTGATTTCTTCTACCAGTGGCATTATTTATCATAACCTATTGAAAATGTTATGCTTATGTGACTTCTTCAATCACTTATGGAAGGCCACCAATAGAAATTTACATTTTCAGGTTTTAAAAATGCATCTCCAAATATATATTTGCAGAGCTATTGCCACATAAGAAAAGCGAACTATATATAATACATGCACTTTTCTGGATATCGCAACACTCAAGATTTGTTTAGTTTTCCACATATTCATAGTAAAAAATCCAGAAAATACCAAGTAAATTGCTTAATAAAATGCACTTTATTGTTAGAAACCACATTAAACTGATAGCAGAATATAACAGAATTTATTTAGTGCTTCAATGTGTTCACTTTCCAGTATATTTTATGAATAGCATTTATAACTATTTCAAGAGAATTGTAGAATAAGCTCAGTAATGATTCTGTATCAGCAGGTGTAGGCTTTTGTCTGAAATCTTTTCACTTTTAATTATATGAAACATATCTACTTTATAGCAAGTAAGGAGAATAAAATGAAATATAAACATCGAATAAATTTGGAAATGCTAAGGAAGGTAGACAAGTATTTCCAAATCAAATTCCAATGGATCTCTTCTAAAGAAGGTGGGCAATGTTCTGTATATTTTCTTTGGAGCATTGATTAGTATTTTAATTTTTAGTACTACTAAATGTCTGAGAATTTGGCCCTCACTAAAACAGAGTCCTAGTAAATTAAAATGTGTACTATGACATTTACTTCCAGTTTTACTGTTTATTGTAACATATTTTAAAGGATATGTCAAATTATTTTCACTGTAGAGATACTGAAAGCCAAAGTTACAGTGTATCAAAATATTAAAATATTCGAAGAGTAGGTAAAACATCAGTAAAATACCTTGGCAAATCTTGACATATTTCTTTATATTTACCTTGATTTCATTAATGTCTTAAACAATTACTGATATCTTATATATGTTAACTCGCCTACTGTTTCTGTTTGTATCAGCACTCAGATTAGGGGTCAGCAAACTAAAGCCAGTGGACCAATTCTAGCCCACCACTTACTTTTTAAAATACAGTGTTATTGGAACACAGCCACACTCATTACTTGTTTATGGCTTCTTTAGTGCCGTTATGATGGAGTTGAGTAATTTTGACAGAGAATGTAGGGCCTGCAAAGCCTACAACATTTACTATCTGCCCCTTTAAAGAAAGTTTGCCTTCCTCTTTTCTCAGACTGTTAGTTTCTTGAGAGGAAGATGATTCTTTGAAATTTTTTTTCCCTTCACAGTTTAAGCATAATAAACACCACCTGTAAGTAGTCATTGCTTTACTGTAATTAGTATTAACTAATGGCACAATTATCTCAATTTACCGATAGCTATTAATGCAGAAAGTTTGCATAACTATGTTAATTTCAAACAGCATAGTTCCAACTCAATCAATAATATATAAATAGTTGATGATTGACAAATGTACCCAATTGATTTTTAGTGATAAAAAGAAGATGATGCCATCTCCTAATAAAGTACAAATATCCTTCTACTGAAGTGTGAACAGTTGATAAACTCATGGAGAATTGTGCTTAGGAGGGCAACAACTGCGCTGTGATTGGCCAAGACGTAATAGGATTTGTTTAATACTTGATCAGTGTTCTAAGACTCAAAAAACACACTAATGATTCTAAAAATAACAACATTCTATTCAGTCATCTTAATTTGAAAAATTATAATAACGTTTTTGTCTTACAAATTAATACATACACACACGCACATACAGGCACACACGCAATTCATTATAACATCAAATCCACAAATTTTAGTCCTGAAGAATTTAAATCACCTTACCTATCATTAGAATTCTAATTTACAGTTTTAACAAACTTTAATCAAAACATCTGAATCTACGTAAAATCAAACACTTCTATTTTTTCTACGACATTGTTTTATCTATATATTACCATTCTAAGTATATAGAGTAAGTAAATCACTAAGTACATTCAGACCAATTCATATAAATACAGAATGGTCACTATAATTTTTTTAAAAATCATTTCCACAAAATACTTTCCTAAGGATTTAGTGATCAGACCACACTGTGCGTTAATATGTTATTAAGAAAATTAAAACTGAAGTTCCTTTTCTATGCATATCTGAAGTGGAATAATAATCCCTCCAAATAACTCTTTTTAGATAAACTCTGAGGATGCTGTCACAGTAACACCTCAGCACCAGATGGTATAAAGAACACGTTCTTTCCTTAATCAATAAATACTCGGAGAAGTACAGGTTGAAAATGCTTACAAGCCTCAGAGATAATTGAGAAATAGAAACCAAAATGTGCTAGAAATAGCAACCAATCTAAGTTACGTGAGCTGTGGTTGAACGCAGGGGACATCTGCATTCCCATCAGCGTTTAGCACCTGGAAGCCTGTGAGTAACTGCATGCAGCTATAACAAGATCGTTATTATCCAAGTTTAAATAGTTTAGCCCGTCCAGACTTATAATCAAAAATTGTTGGTCTTTGTTTTCACAAGATATTTTGATTTGTCCTTTGGAAGATTAAAATATGATCACAGAAGCTTTCCAGACCCAAAGAAGATTCAAATGAAATTCCTTGAGCCAGGACTTAGAGTTGATCAATATATGTATGAAGTGTGTCAATGTTAAGTGAGATAACCTCCCTCCTGCGAAAGCAAGGTGATTATAACTCCAGGGAAGAAATTCTCAAAGATACTAGATCAGAGAAGCAAGACTACAGGCTGTGGATAAATGATGACTTAAATTCTTAAACAAGAGATCATACCAGTGGATAAGAAAAACACTAAGACCCTAATAGATAAATGAGAGAAAGGCAGGAAGAGTAATTTCACAAAAGAAGTGCTTTAATTAGATCGAAGATATTTTTAGTTTACTGGCAAAAGAAAAAGAAAAGGGAAGAAAACAAAAGGGGTGCATAGTTTACCCATTTTAAATAAAACAATAGCAAATGATGGTACTCAGTGCTGGAGAACACAGAGTGGAGCTTGTGGCCTCATAAGTGGCACCAGTTGTTTTAAAAACAATCCTCCAAAACCTATCAAAGAGCAATAAAAATGTTCTCACTTTCTACATCACTATGTAGCAAAACAGTTAATTTCACGGTGTTTATAGTCAAACTAGGAGCAGTCCTGGATGTATCCATTACTAAACGTATAGCTTCGGGTAAAGTAGTCATTGACGTAAATGAGATGAGATAATAATAGAAACTATACCCCATAGAGTTGCTTTGAGGAATGAGGTTGATAATACATATAAAGCTCTCTGCACTGCCCTGGGCTCACTGTCAGCACTTTAAACGCGTTTAACTGAGATTATTATAACAACAAGAGTCATAGCACAAAAAGTGGAACACAGATAATAGGCACGAGGCTTGCCATAGATTTTAAAGGAACTTAATGACTAATAAATATTTTGCAGTAAACAAAATATATTTGTGGAGTCTATGATGCAATGAAAATCAATTTGATAATTTTTTTAATTAGGTAAAAATCAGTGTGCAGAAAAGTAAAATGATGGCAGAAAAATATACCAAACCTCTAAGAGCTATTGTGTTGCAGTGTTACCATTAATTTACACTATAGAACAATTACTTTTAGTTTTCACTGATTTCAAATGGTTTGTGGTTATTTAACTTTATAATTTTAAGAAAATTAAGCAAATGTAAACAGTTCTAATCATGATGCTTATCGCAGTGTACTATCATTTACAGCCTATCAGTTTTTAAATGATAAAAAGAATTTAAACATGTAACAAATATTCACAACAAAAGAAGCTGAGGAAATTGTTCACTGGTAATTAACACTGACAATGTGAATTGTTTAATACATTTCTTAAAATATCTCATAACGCAATACCTTTGTCATCTGTGTCTTAATTCACTGCCACTCTTCTAGCATTTAATACTGATTTCCTGATGAAGCCAGGCTAAAACTGCAGAAATCTTTTGCAAAAACAGGGAAAGGAATAAAAAACAAAATGATAACATACATGGTTCCCAAACTCTTTATTCCCAGTACTTCTGACACAAAGGCATAAAATTATTCCACCCTACAAGAGCAGGTAAAGCAAAATGGCTCGAAAAGCTTTTTATTTAATTTTTTAAGTGTATTTCTGAGTAACTCTGAGGGGAATGCCACTTGTGTAACACATGCTGGGATTTATATGCAGAATCCAATCACTATTTCCAAGTCAGCATCTAGGCAAACAGGAACAGGTTACAGTTATATGCAGTAATTATTTATTTATTTATTTTTTGTGAGGAAGACTGGCCCTGGGCTAACATCCGTGCCCATCTTCCTCCACTTTATATGGGACGCCGCCACAGCATGGCTGACAAGCAGTGCATCGGCGGGCGCCCGGGATCCGAACCCGCGAACCCCGGGCTGCCAAGCGCCAACTTAATCTCTGTGCCACCGGGCGGCCCCTATATGCAGTAATTTTTTAATCTTCTTTTCGAGTCCTCTGCTTCCTTCTCACTATAGAGCTTCTTACCCCGCAACCAATGATTATACGTGTCTCCCTATTACCCCCTAGGATCCTTTACCAAAAACTGTCCTATCTGAGTACTAGTCCCTAGTAGATGAGTTTTTTTTGGTTCTTTTTTGTTTTTTTGATGAGGAAGATTGGCCCTGAGCTAACATCTGTGCCCATCTTCCTCTATGTTGTATGTGGGATGCTGCCATAGCATGGCTTGATGAGCAGTGTGTTGGTCTGCGCCCAAGATGCGAACCTGCGAACCCTTGGCCGCTGCAGTGGAGTGCACAAACTTAATCACTAGGCCACCAGTCCCGCCCCATACCAGATGAGTTTTGAAACATCAGTTTATCTCCTAGTCTTACCTAGTCAAGTTCCAAGACTGGCTCTCTCATATCTTGCTGTAAAATAACAAGAAATATATAAATTTGTCTCTGCCCCAGTTCCTGACACAGAACTCTAAAAACCCTTGCAAACAAGGGGGCTAGGAGAATCTTTTGTTCTAAGATTCAGTCTTTGACCCCAGTTCCTGACCCAGAGTTCCTAAAACCTTTGTAATTTCCTCAGTGATAAGAGAACTAGAAGCATCTTTTGTTCCAATATGGGTCTTGGACTCCGGTTCCTGACACAAAGCTCGTAAATCTCTTGGAATTTCCTGGGTGATAATAGTGTCTTTTGTTCTAATGAGGTGACTCTGGGTGGGTTTCTGGATGGAGGCCAGTCTCCAGAAAGACCAAGTCATGATTAGAATCTTGGAATTTTCAGCCTCACCCCATCATTCTCCAGAGAGGGGAGAGAGGCTGGAAATGGAGTTAATGATCTATTATGCCTACATGATGAAGCCTCCATAAAAATCCCAAAAGTATGGGATTCAGAGATCTTGCGGGTTGGTGAACCCCAACTCCACAGGACAAAAGCTCCTGCACTCAGGATCCTTACAGACCTCACCCTATGTATCTCTTCATCTGACTGTTCATCTGTATCCTTTGTCATATCCTTTATTATAGAAAAAAACTGGTAAATGTGTTTCCCAGAGTTCTGTGAGATGTTCTAGCAAATGATCGAACTCAAGGAGAGTGGTCATAGGAACCTCCTATTTGTAGCGACGTTGGACAGAATTTGTGGGTAACCTGGGACCTTACTACTTACAACTGGCGTCTGAAGTAGGGGGCAGTCTTATGGGACTAGGCCCTTAACCTATAGCGCTAACTCCAGTGAGTGTCAGAATTGAATTGAATTGCAGGACACCCAGCTGATGTCACAGAGAACTGCTTGGTGTGGGGAAAAAACTCACACATGTGGTATCAGAAGTGTTGTGAGTGTGGTAGTAGTGTGAGAGTAAAGAAGAAAGAAACACACAAGAGGAGTGTATCTTTCCAACACATTTGCTCCCCTTGCGTTTCCTGTTTCAAACCTGAAATGTCCTATTATAATATTCATCCTAGAGCCAAAATTCTGGGACTCACAGAGAGGAAACGGCTTTCTCAAGATGGCACTGATAACAAGTTATGGAGGTAAGATGTGGGCCCCAGTTACTGCCTCAAACTGTATCGGCGCACAATTTCTTCTTTTGTATCTTCCAGGTCCTTTCACTCTCACGCACTCCCCCAGCCCATCTCCTTTGCCCCTGTTGAAAATTTAAGATGTTTTCATGGAGAACCCTGGTATGAACCTCTCTTTCTTCTTTCACTAATAGCTTGTTATGAGGTTAAAACAATTATTGATAAATTAATTCACAATAAATTACATACAGCATTTAAAATGCCTTTATATAAATCTAATCCTTACTGTAGCAAAATATGCCAAATTTTGTTGGAAAGTATTAAAAGATGGATGCCATAAAAATACTCAATGATCCAAACTCTACTATTATTCAGATGCATCTATTAAATAGAGATCAAATCATGTAAGTGACTGAGGTAAACTTTAAATTACACACATTTCAAGGATTTCTAACATAAAAACAAAACCCAAAATTCTAGAAATCTAAGTGCTCCATGCACAATCATCCCTTTGTCTTAAGGACAAAGTCACAAAAACAAGAAACGAAAAACTAATTCACTACCACTTTGGAATCAGGAAATCTTATTTCGTACTCTGAAGACAACTATGAGAACCTAGGAATATCAAACTAAATGAAAACAGTAGAAAATTTGAGGTGAATTATCTTTAGTCTACACTTCAGTTGGTTTATATCCCAAGCTATACTTTAATGATGATGCACTGTACATATTTTAATCATTCCAATGGGCCACAGAACATTATCAAACAGACTCTTCTTCCATGAATGTCACTGGTAAGGCATCGATGCAACTAGCAAATGTTATTAAACAAGCTAGATTCAGTTTTCTTATTCCAGTATATATTTGGAAACTCAACATGAATTTACCAAATATTAACCACCTTTGGAAACTTTTTGCTGCAGTAGCAGACACAGTCATTTTCATTATTAGCAAATATTGACTGAGAATCTATGTGGCATGCTTTAAGAATAAGAAATTATTTGAAAACAGCTTCCTACTCACGTTATACAATGATTCTAAACCTGGCTACAGATTAGAGTCAAAGGGGGAGATTTAAAACAACAAGAAAAACACAATGCCCAGGCCCCACTCCAGAAAAATTAAGTCAGAACACCTTGGTTGTGAGACCCAGGCATCATTATTTTTCAAAAGCTATCAGTTGATTCTAAATTTCCTACAGGTTGAGAACCACTGATCCAATAGGTACTCAATAAATACTCGTATTGAGTGATGTGTCTTACAATAGTCTTACGGGAATTTACTTAATGAATACAAAGAGAAATGTTTGTAATTAGCATATTAATGGTCTGCATGTTAATAAAAACGTCTAAAGTGCCTGGAGGTGCTTAAAAACAATTTGTTCTCCAGTAAGTACTTTAAATAATTCTTCTGCAATTTGTTTACAACGTTAATTTATATTATCTACTGGAGACTGGTTTGTTTAGTAACTATAAATTTCATCCTATCCTCTTTTTAAACCACAAGTTTTTTCTTAACATTTATCTTTACAAGTTTCTCTTAAATGCAAGTTGCATGTTTAATGACAGATATTTTTGTACTCCTATATTTCAATACTAGCTACTTCGATTATCTAGGAGTCATAATATCTCAAACAAAATTAAAAAATTGTAAAATTACCTTTTTTCAGTCTCCCCATTTTGCCCATCTGAGCTACTGGACCACAGACTTACATAAAGTTATGTGAAAGCAAAGCTCAGTTTTGCCACAGATGTGTCAGGGGAGCCTTCAAGATATGGTGAATATTTTGATGTAAAAGATTTCCTCTTTGAACTTTTGCTGAGCTAGAGTAAACTAGAACTATATATGCTTAGTTTTATATATATATATATATATATATATATATATACATGTATATATGTGAGAAAGCTCATGCCATTAATGAGGCAGGCAGGGATGGAAGTAAGGTTAGGGAGGGTCACATTCAGAGGCTGTGGAAAGCCTTGTAGACTGGGCTAGGGAGTCACAGTAAACTGAACACGCCATGTGCGTTTATGCCCACATGCCTTCATCATCACACACTGTGGACCAACTCATAAAATTTCTTTTCATCTTCCAGGTCCAGCTCAAATTTATCATTTCTGTAACAATATTTCTGTACTCCTTAAGGCAAAGATAATCATATCCTCTATTCTATTCTTGCACCAATTTGTTAAAAATACAACACTAATTGTGGCGTGTTGAAAGTATCTGATTGCATGACTGTCTCACTACTAGCCTGTCCACGCTATGAAAGCAGGAAGCATATTAGAGAGTCAAATCCCATCAAAAAAGCAAATTCTACAGGTCATAATATCAGAAAAATCTACTTTAGTGAGCCCATAACAAAAGAGAGGTTACAGGATCCATCAAGAAGTTTTGCAAAAAGCTCTCCAGTGTGATATTTTGAAAAGGAAAATCAGATTTTCACTTTTTCATATGTTATTTAAATTTCTTTCGTTATTCAACTTTAAATAATTAAATGTTAGTACTATATTATTATACAGTTTTATGTAAATATGTACATATGTATTTATATATATACACAGATATATATAAATACAATATATATAAATATATGTAAGCTGTAATTCAGACATGGTCAGTAAAACACTAATGCTTTTTTAATATTTTTGATCTACATATTCTTATCAAGTAAATGTGATGATTTAGTTTAAACCTTCTGAAAACTCAACTTTCTCCTCAAGTAGCTAGCAGTAAGTACATTGTAGGCATTATATAGGTAGGGCAGACTGCAAACTTTAAACTGATATCTGACCTCAAAAACCAGCAAACAGGCAGATAAAAGGAAAAGTTTACTATTAAGAACCATTAAAAATGCAAAGAAAAAAAAAGGGGGGGCTGGCCCTGTGGCGCAGCGGTTTAGTTCACGCTTGGCAGGCCGGGGTTCGTGGGTTCGGATCCCGGGCACCCACCGACGCACTGCTTGTCAGCCATGCCGTGGCGGCGTCCCATACAAAGTAGAGGAAGATGGGCACAGATGTTAGCCCAGGGCCAGTCTTCCTCAGCAAAAAGAGGACGATTAGCAGGGGATGTTAGCTAAGGGCTGGTCTTCCTCACAAAAAAAAAAAGATGCAAAAAAAATTTTTTCACCTTTGTCTCAATCTCACAATCCCCTTCTATTTTCCTTTCTCCCACTTTCTTTCTTTGGCAATGTAAAGATATATAGTTTCTTAAGTTATTTGATAAATCAAAATCTTCTTAAACAATTTCTATGCTCTAACTTCAAAATTACATTGTTTCCTTCATAAACCAATAAAATTCAAGGGGATACTGATTTGAACTAGTTATTTATCTGATCTTTTAATAAAAGAAATTCACAGTATACTCACAGCTGTACTCTTTGAGGGTTTTTTTCCCCCTTTCAAATTTTTCTTAAAAACATTGAACAAAAGCTTATAAAAAGACTTGTACTACGATTAGTGAAATGGATGAAGTAAGAGACTGAATATACAAAGGAACAACGGTTAGACCAAATGAAAAAAATAGAACGCTGGCCCCAAACATGCAGCAACCAGTCCAGAAAGCCAAACCACAACCTCTGTAACAATCAACCCAAATGGTCAGGACTTTTTGAAATGGCAGCTTCCCTAAAATTTGACCCCATTTTCAACTTAGGACCAACTGGACGAAACCAAATATGCTTCCCTAACCAATCACACAGTATTCACCACTTCTAGTTAGCCTACCTCCAGCTACCCCATGCCAATAACTTCCAATCAGGGCACACCTGAAGCCTTCCCTTTTTCTCATTATAAAGCTTTTACACTCCCTGCCTTTGGATCTCTGTCAAATGCGGGCAATGGTGGCTGATTCCCTTGCCAGAGCAAGCTCTTCATAAATAGCCTTTGCTTGTTCTCATTTGGGTGTTTTTTGTTTATTTCCACATAAGAGATCATCTTTAATAGTTCAATAAAGGAAAATTACATAGTTGGATCTTTGCCATCAACCACCATCTTAGTTCGGTTTGGCACAATAATAGCATTGATATACAAAGCACTGAATCATGTGTTTCTTTCTCCTATAGGATGACACCTTCACTGAGCAAACACCAATTACCTCTATTTCTAAAAGTCTAAAGTTACTATGAGCTCTTCCCACTGAATTTTTCCCTCCCACTCATTTTACAGGTGAATCAGATCTATCTTTGAGGCCTCTTTAAGAAGATCGTATGATTGTCATGGCTAACCTGCCTGTGCTTAACTATTTTAGGTTTTAATTTATTTTGAGAGAAGCAGAGAAGAAAAAGTAGGGGCAAATAAAGTTGCAAAAAAGTGATGCTAATTTTGCTGGCTAAAACAAGTAAGAATATTTTAAGCATAGCTATGATAGTAACATTTGTTTTAAATACTCATTTGTCTTAAGGAAAGAATAATATCAATTGAGTGGGCCAAAAGAAAAGGAGATTAGTAAAAGAAATAAGCCAAATATGTCAGTTCTGATTTATTTAGCTCCCTCTATTATGACTGTTGAATATTTTCCAAAGTTGAATCACATCTATCAGCATTAAACTTATACGGTGGAGAAACCAGAAGGACTAATGTTTCAATTTAATTACTTCACTCTCAAATAATTAAATAGTGGAAGTATATTGAGATCATCAAAACACAGGAGTGTGTGTATTTTGTGATAAACATATTACTATACTTGAATTAATTATAAGAATTATTTAAGAGGAGGTTAAATGTCATTTTCATATCAAACTATTCAAATCCAGGTAAGTACATTTTGTTTTCTATTTAGTGTTGGTCAGTAGCATTAAAATCATATATTATGGTAGTTGTCATAAGTGTTTAAAATTAAATATAATGGTGACAAATGTTAACTATTATAATACATTATAGACCTGTATAACATAACAATGGTTAATTATGCTTACAATTGTTTTATATCCATACAATCATGTATGAATATATATGTGTGTGTATATATATATATACACACAAAAGTATGTATATAAAATATTTGTAATTGTGACCATCTGTGATTCTCCATCTGACCAAACATTGAAAAATATTTTAAAATTATAATATTTAAATTAATATGATCCTGATACAAACCAGGCAGATTAGACGAATAGCTTTGATAGCCCAGAACCAGTGTAGATAAAAGAACATCTATATAGACACTTATTTAGTATAAACTACAGGTGGAGAACTACAGTTTCAGGAAAGGGTGATAAATAATGCTGGTACTGACATAAGTCTGTAGGAAACATCAGTTTAGATCCCCAACCACATAAAATTAACATTTTTTGCATCTTGTGCAAAATAAATATTAAAAAGCAAACAAATCTTGACACTTCTAATGATATATCTTTACTATATGAAGAGCTAAGATTCCACTAGTCTAAATGGGTAAAGAGCATGTACATGTAATTTACAAAACAAGTAATAAAATAGCTAAGGACTATACTTATTGCATATATATTAATGAACCTATTCAATCTCAAAGATACAAAGAAATGCAATGAAAAATACAGAACTATTTTTCTTCTATCAAATTAGCAGAGACTGACTGGTTTGTGAACCACCAGGCAATTTCATGCACTGTTGGGGGGAATGGTAATTGGTACAATGATTTAGGAGGGCCATTTGTCAATAGCTATCAACAATCTTAAAAATATTCATATTCATAGACCCTTACTTTGAATAGTACAAATGTGTTCTAAGGATATTGAAAATAGAGATAGTAACCACTCTGCCGCAAAATAACAATAATAACAAAAGCAAGCAAACAAACAAAAATAAAAGGGAAAGCATATGGAACAGGTTGGACATTAAATCAAAGGGGTATTAAAGTTTTGCTTTTAAAACATTTTCAATTACACAGGGAAATTTTATATTATAATGTTAAGTCAAAAACAGAAAAAACTATAAATTATGAACTCAACTATGTATATAAAAATAACAAATATATATGGCAAAATATTAATATTGCCTCTGGTGGAGAAATATGATGAATTTTCTTTCCACACTTTGTCTTGCATATTCTATACAATTTTAATCAGAAAATTAAGAAATTCAAGCATCGTAAAATAGCAGCCATAAGAAATTAGGACAATCTTCTTAACCATGCCAACTATGTAACATGTAACGTAAAAAGAAGACTGAAACTTATAGGAAAGGAAGACAACAAGAGGTCTTGGTAATGTCAAAAAAACCAAGATGTTCATCTAAGGAAATGGCCATTAATCTAACCTCCAAAGTTATGTTGGAGCATAGCTGAAGCAGTCCAGCAATTTGAATATCTGAGGTCTAAGGAGATGCAGTGCAATGGGTAGGCAGATGGAAGCAAAATCGATAGTGATTTTTACTTTGGGACACATGATATACCGAGATGATCTGCTGACAGACTTCCAAGCTGGGTTATTTAAGAGTTCTCTTAGAGCAGAGGGTTTTCAAAAGGTTCAGGACACAGGAGTAGGATCCAGTCACCTTGGCTTCCAGAATGAATGGGAATAAAAGGGCCAAACTGCACAGGCTCCCATCAGATATTTGAGATGTACAGAAGGACTTTCCATTTCAATTTATTGGATGAAGATCTAGAAGACCTGGGCTTGGGCAGAAAGATACTGGGTGATAAAATAGATATCTACTTGGAATTCAAAGGAGCCGTTTCCCTGTTGGCATTGGAGGATGACAGCACACACTAACACAGGTTTAGAATGATTAATTATAAATCTTTAGGACTCCAGGAAAGGCTGGGTTTATCCCGGCCCTCTACATTCCAAATGATTAGAGAAGAGGTAAATGTAGTAGACCACCATATATACATTTGAAACAGCTGGAATAGAAGTAAGTAAGAAAAAGTCAGACATAGACATCAAAACAAATCAAGAGGTCCTTATGTATTAGAAAACATGGAAGTCACACAAATGTAGAATTCTGGTTTATCATACATTCGTTTCATCAAAATTTATATATAAGCAAAACTCCATATCATTTTCATGCGAATATTGAATTCATGATGATTTGATGATAACTTTTTAGATTTTACATTATCTTTGGCATGATGGGATAGAAATTAGTCACATGAGTGGCTAAATTTCATCTTAAAAGTTTTCTGAGGAAGATTGGACCTATAGACTGGCATTTTCCTGATAATTTTTCTTGCAGCAAAGGAAGAAAATCAGAATAATTCTACAAATGTAACACCTACACTGGTTAAATAGTTATGCTGAATTTGGTATTAAAAAAGTAGTATTTTGTTGCTGGCATATATGAAGATCTCACAAACAGCTTTAGTGGTAAGGATTAGTGGGAAGATTTCAGTATATCTAGTGAAAATTATATTAACATAGAGAATATTTATATTAATATTATATTATATTAATATAATATTATATTAATAATTATATTAATATAGAGAATATTTCACTTAATGTTTATATTCCTACCTATTTTTAAAGACGTTTGTTCAACTCTTTGCTCTGTGAGTGTATGTTATGATTACCTTTTATATTCTTATGTGGACTATTTCTCTGTATTTTAAAACAGATATCTCTTTGTATTAAACAGGGAAAGTATTAAACACAGTATTATACAGTTAAATTAAAGTATTAAGCAAAGTTACATGACTTCAATTGAAACTCAACCTGGATAATAGATTTTTTTTAAATGTTGGCAAGATGTGTTCATCATCTACAGATGGAATCAGTTTATGCCAATGCCTACTAAATTTGCTTTAGGAAAATCAAATGAAATAGGCATAAGAGTGTCAAAGCAGCACTAGGATTTCCCAATGTCAGAGGTATGGAGAACTCTTCAAGGTGGAGAGAGGTGTTTGTGAGATACACTGGAATATTTGAATCCTATGGAATGTTCAGTCTGGAGGGACACTGAAGAGGAATTATATAGTTGGTCTAAGAACAGCCTAAGAAAACCTAAGAAACAGAGAAGCTTTCCTCCAATTACCATCACAGGGAGGGTCCCAATCTGCCAACTTGATGATATCTTGCCTTTCAGGATGGAAGTGGTAGTGTCAAAAGGAGGCAAAAAACAAAAACAAACAAAAAAACCCACCATAAAATCTCAATCGTCTTTCTTGCCTTTCAATCTACCCTGATTCAAGAGAACTCAGTAATGATCATCATGGAGATGTGAAACTCAACGCCAGACCATAGGAACAGGAAGAAAAGATAACAGGTCTTTATAAATAATAATTTAAAATAAAATAATAATTAAAACCTACTGACATTGCTATGTGCAGTACTGATGGCTACAAGAGAGTAGAACAATGTCTATAGACTATTCAGAGTAAATGCATGCCAAAAATCTAATACAGAAAATTATCCCATTTTTCTGTGAGATTAGAAAGTCAGAGTAAGAAAGAATGAGAGAGAATCGAGGAGTGAGAGATAGTAAAAGAATCTGGGTAAGCAGGATAATTGGGATAAAATATGTTTTGCAGCACTATAACCATCACAGCCATCAGCTATATCTGAAGTCAACACTTCCACGTGGCATAATAAAGAATTCTGCTGTTTGGGACTGCATTGCTAATCCATTAGAACATTTATTTCTCTCTAGGTTCATGCAAGTTTGAAAAAAGAGCTCAGATCTTGAACAAATGTGGCTTTTAGCTGGTGTTTAAAATCATTTGGAACATTTTATTGTTCATTTGCTTCATTTCTCAGCAATGAGTATACTCCTGGACACAGCTCAGGAAAGTAACTGATGTTTTTGTTAAATGTAGGTGGTCTACCCTTTTGCACAGGGCAGTGCTACTGATTTTCTTGGCAGAGCTGGGTATCAGGTTCCTGTGAGAGACTGTGCTACTATGGGCTCTGAGAGAGGTGGTAAGAGTCTCAGACCCTCAGCAGAGTCTTCCATCCAGCCCAGCATCTTCTGTCATGCCAGCCTGCTCTCTCTTTCAGAGGAGGATTTCATTCTTACAGAAATGGAGCTTCAGGCAAATGGAGCTTCAGACAAACTGTGTATTCTGCTCTTGTGGTTAGGCTTTTGACCTGCCCTTTGCTCCATACTTGGTGAAATCTAAGAGTCTCTAGATTCTTTGCTAAAATACTTTTCATCTTTACAAATCAATGATATTAACTTGTCTCCAGTACCATAAATACAGTTTTTGCTTCCAAGTGTTTGCTTCAATGTAACTTCCTAAGAGTTGCAGTGATATTTACATGTTCCTCCGTGAGAAGTCGCAGGTGGAATATTCAATAATGTTGAGCAATTGAGCCAGTAACCCTCTTGGGTTCAGTTTCCTAGGACGATTTACTTCCCACAGTGGGAAATTAGTTGTTGCTATGCTCCTGGCCTTTCTGGCGCCACTCTGCCCTGATCCCCATTTGTCAGTTATTAATAAATTATTATCTGCTCTCTAATTATCTGTGATTCAGAGCTTTTGAAGAAAAAGCATGTAATCATGAGAAAACAGAAGGGATAACAACTCTCAGATATTAAATCAATACACATGCCTGGATTTATTACAGTTTTATAAAGTCACATCTATTGCTAATTCATAAACCACTGAGATTTGCTTTTAATGAGCTCTTTTCTAAAAAGAGAGATTGCAGGTGTGATTACAAATATTTGTTTATCATTATTTTAAAATAAAATAGTATTCGATTAAATGACTTTTACATAATACTCTTTCTTATTAAATCTTATCAAATCCTGAAACTATATAATCCTAGTTATGTTAGAGAAGCCAAACACGGGCATACTTCAGAGATATTGCAGGTTTCGTTCTAGACGTCCGCAATAAAGCATATATTGCAATAAGTATATTAACATCTCCCTGATGTCCCTAACCTGAAGAGAATCAGAAGAGAAATACAAATATGTTGATGTACATTATTATTTATAAAAGCTTGACATCACCAAATGCATCATCACACTGGTATTAACATGTTCAGATGTCAAATAAATAATATAAGCTGGTAAAGATTTCTTAACTCTATGCAATATTTCTTTGAAGTCATTGCATTTATTTAGTGATAGCATCAAAAATTTCATTATTCAGGAAGAAAGCACGTTTATGGGTTAGGTATTCTATTGTGCTATGTCAGAGTTACTAACATTTTTAATTTTCCAAACTATCAGCATTAATAGGGAAAAATGAGACAAAGCACTTCAAATAGAGACTGATGCACAGTTTATCTTTAATTCAATAATTCATGAGGTAGTCATTCAATTAGGTTATGTGGGAGAGCCACAGAAGTCTTTATCCTCTAAATACTTACTGGCGGGTAGAAGAGAGAAGATATTTACTCGATGTACTATAATTTGTGGTTGAAAGTGTTAAATTTCATGAGAAATACTGATATATTGTTCTGAGACTTAAGTGGAAGGACAGAATGCTTTGGTTAAGGGAATTGGGGTAGGTTTTATGATAGAAAGAATGGTTGATGTGGGTCTTGACATATGGGTAAGCCCTAAATATTGAGAGATGAAATGAAGGATATGAAAAAAGGCACAGAGTGAGATCCTCTTTCCTCTTTCTCAGTTCAGGTGCTTTGTATGAGACTGACCCTATCCTCCAGGTTCAGGTGTGAGCTACTACTGTGCTGGGCCATGCAGTATAACTTCTCCAAACTCGACTTAGTTGAGGTTCCAGCCCTACTGATTGATTGACTCTGCGGAGCAGTGTATCAGGTTCCTGTCGGAGCCTGTGCCATATGATCTCTGACAGTGACGGGCAAGAGCTCACAAGTCAGAGCTGGGTTCAGCACAGTGACCCTTCCCGCTTCAGAGATCCAGCAATTGTCTGATCTCCTGCTACCCCACTGACCACTCCTCAGTCTCCTTTGGCTGGACCGTCCTCCTTCACTCTCGCTTTCAATATCAGAATGCCCCTGGGCTCCACTCAGATAACCTCATTTGGAACAGTGGCTTTGAAAACCATATTTTCGCCAGAGCATTCTTGACTCATGTGTCTCCAATTGCAGAGCAGACACTATTTTTACCACTTGGATCGAAGTGCCTGTACTTTGGGTTTTTTTTTTAATCTCTGGAACTTTTCATCTATATGATCTATAATTCTCTTTTGGATTAAGCCACTTTGAATTTGGCTTTTGTCATATGCAACCAAAGGAATCCAGGTCAAAAACACAGGGATAATGCTGGAAGGGTAGTTTGAAGCATATTTTCAAGAGTATTGAACTCCAGCTGCACTCCTCTAGTCATACGGTCATTGGACATTTACTGAGAAAGTACACTATAACTGTGTTCAAGATGAGCACACATCTATCAGGGGAGACATATGTAAAATGATGAACTAAAACTACTTCAATTGGAAAGAAAGTTTTGAGGAGAAACAGATTAACTAGCTTTCACAAAATCAGGAATGGTCATGGAGTTGGTGACATTTGATATGCGTGATTCTAGAATAAATACAATTTATCAGGTACAATTTTCAATTGAAGTATGGAGGGAAAATTCACTAAAATCCAATGTAGTTTTTATTTACATTAATGTTAAGGTGTCATCAATTTCTAAGAGATTTTATTCATATTACAGATTAGTTTGCAAAGTTGGAAACTTTTTAAATGTCAACACCATGATTTTTAGCAGTAGAGAATCAGTGACTTGGCATATAAGAGTTCAGTTTCATCAAAACTATATAGTTGAATGATTACAGTAGGAAAGTTATACAGTGAAGGCCAAGGGCCCTAAAGCTACAGCTGCATACTAACTGTATACTAACTAACTATATACAATAGTTTATGTTGTAGACATTTTCCCAGAGAAGGGAAAAAGCTCACAGCTAAAAATCCCTGCCATATTGGATCTTATATTCTAGTAGCGAAGACAAGCAAAGAACCAACAGAAGAAATACATGCAATGGCAGTAAGTGTAACAAAGAGACAAATCAGGGTAAGGGAGATCTGCTGTGCAGTGGAAGGCATCCGGGTGATCATTTTAGTAAGCTTAATTGAGAGGATGAGATCGAACAAAGAAAGAAGGAGGAAGCCATGTAATTCTCTGGGGCAAGGGAGATTTAGGCAGCAAGAAGAGCCAGTGCCAAAGTCTTAAGGCTGGATTATTTTATAATATTCCAGAAAAAAGAAGATAATTTTATCAAGTATAAATTGGAGATAGAAGTAACACTGACACATACTGTTGTGAGATATTACACGTAAAACTCTTGGAACAGTGTCTAGTAGTAGGTAGTATGCAATTCATGCTAGACAATATTGTACTTATTATTATCAATATTGATATTGTGTTACTTCCATTAGGCAAAGAAGCTTCTCTGAAGGTTTTAGAATATTCCGTACCCTTTAAAAATGATTCACTTAAGAAGCTATTATGCTTTGATATCAAATGTAGGCAGAGCTCTGACATTTGTCTGAATTAAATACATTCAAAACACCTAAATAATTATTTTATTTGGCTCCAAATGAGCTTGAAGAAAAGCTTTTCTAAATCCAGCAGATTTTACCATCAAACCATTGTTTGTCCTAACATAAGAACTGTGGCAGGCATGTAATAAGAACTCAAATGGTTCTTGAATTAATGAATTGGATTAATTCTTCTTCTATTTCACATGCCTGGGACTTATCTTGGTGTTTGATATGCAATAGATGCTCAATAAATGTTTATAAAGGATGATTGGAAAGACTATGTCTTTTGCAACCTGTTATACTTTAAGAGACCTGAAAAAAATTACAAAAGGCTAAATTTTAATATCATTTTTAAGTAATAAAAATACTTAAAGTTGTGTTTTACATAAATCTACTTTTTTCCTCTAAATTTCTGACATGGTTTCAGTATCTTAATTTTGTTAGATTAGCCTCCCAGTACACTATCCATTGACTTCTGAAGAATGTTCGCCTCAGGAAACTAAGAGACATTTCAAATGGATTGAGTTTCAGTTGTTTAATGAAAGATGAAGGGAAATAGGATTTAGCAGTTTTATGTATGGCCACAGGATTTGAGCATGACCAGGAAAAACAAGAGAAGATCTTTTACTCAGAAAATAGGTGATCTTTTTTACAGGCATTAAGCCACCCCTCAGACTAAGTTTATCATGTCAGAGACATTACAGCATTAAAGTCACATACGAATAACCTTAAAAGCATATCCAAGGCTAAGCAGCTTGAGGGAATCCTTCCACCTCTTCAAGATCTACAGGTTGTTTGGTTTTGTCTTCCAATTTTAAAACCAGTAAACAGCTTTACCTTTTTTGTGTTTATATGCAAGAACATGTGCAAATATGTGTGGGAGTGCATGTGTATAATGTGTGTGTCTTTAACCTCTGAGAGTACATGTGGAATTAATTGAAATAGAAAAGCAAAGCTCTGAAATTTTCTTAAACTTTAATTAAATTCATGAACATGTAATAAATGAGGATCAGAAACAAAGTATTAAAAATACTTTCTTTAATCCCAGGATATCTATACTGAGTAAGGTTCAAAGAAGAAATACTTTCTGTACACTGAAAGATATTTTCCTCTCTATTTTCTATACCACTCAATCTTGTTAATTAAAGCTTCATATCAGACTAAGAAGTGTCCAGTAATCAATTTTCAGAATTAGGGCCCATTGTGAAATGGGGACACAGAGAAAAAAAGTCAGCTTAATAACATCATTGATCATTAACAAAGGAAAGAAAAAGAGGAGAGAATAAAGTAAAGGATTTTCTCAAACACGTAACTGAAAGAGCATGGACATGAGAATCATTAGTGAAAGACTGGTCAATTAAATAATTTATATCTATAAAATAGTATATATAACAGAAAACCCCACAAAATTAGGATATAATAAGAAAGTTATCAATGTGCAATGTCATTACTGATAAAAGAGAAAGATTAAAAAACAATTACAACATGCTGTGCATATCAGGAGTTTTAATTTATATCCAACCCAGGATCATTAGTTTATAATTTGCTGAGGACATGTCAACTGTTTTGTAGTCCCATGAAAACACCCTTTAAAATAAGAAAGAAAGTAAAGAGGAAAGTCTGAACGCTGCACAAAAAGCTCTATGGAATATTTAGCGCCTTTAAACAGGAAGACCACATAAGTTCTAAAATTGATAGAATCTTAAGATATAATCACTCTTTACCATTTTTTAAATAGTACTTTTTCCTTCAAGATCAATAACTTGTCTACGTTATTTTAAACTGTTTCTAGGTAGGAAGACTCCAAAATTTTTCTGCATAATCAATTTTACCCTAGAAAGATTAGAAGGTCTGTATGTTTGACTTATTTTCCACCTTTCAATGTATTTTAGAATAAAAAAGTTTATTTTTTTTGAAATATTAGTTCCATAGTATTCAGTGTGTTATAATCATCAATTTTTTGTTGTTCTGAGTGGAAATACAAATTATCAGTGAATATGTATCTTCAAGATATATTTTCTCCTTGGCCCAAATGATGATATAAATTGTCAATGGATATTACATACATGTGCTATTAATATTTTACAATATATCAAAAGTAATTTATCTATATCACCACTGAGGAGTCAAATTGTTTGCAGTTAAAGGACATTTTACCCAGGAGCAAATATCTGGTTTATAATATATTCAAGATATTAAAAATTGATAAAAGAAAGTAAGTGCAAATTGAGAGGAATGTCTAAATGTTGTTATATCTTTGTGTGTGTTTATCAATCGTATATTGGCACAGGGAGGACAGGGAAACATATATAATTCAATGTCCTAAGACCATTCCTAGAACAGGCTTTTTTCAATAATTTGCTAGTACTCAAAGATAATTTCCCAAATTTGTGTTAGGTTTTGGATACATTTCTTTATTTAGTTTTTCTCTTATTTGACAAATCTTTAATGAGTTGATTCAGGATACTCTAGGTACTACAAAGTAGATAAGATTTTCTTAGTCCAGACAAAAATTGCAAAGTTCATTGCTTCAAATGAGATAGGAAAAGTCCTTCAAGAATAACATCATTTAGCTTTTGAATAAGTATATTTACATAATACAAACATAAAATAACTTGTCTATGAAAAGTAAAATACAATGGCCAAAGAATTTTCTGTCATACGACAGATGCCCCCTGAAGTTCAAGAATGTGCATCAACAAAATGAAGTAATAAAAATTTCATGCAAAAAATTTGCTGGAAAAAAATATATAAATCTCAGATTGTTTTTTGATAAAATTTGTTTTCCTTTAAATTGCAAATTTCTAGTCTCAGCATCATAGGCTGTGTGTTATGAAATTAAATTAAAAAATTAACATGAATGAACAATGCACAAATATATAAGGAGTTGCTATTTTTAAAAAGTAATATACTCCAATGAGACAATACATCCCAAAATATCTTAGATTTAATTATGCTGAAAATTAAGCTTTGTCTCTTGGGTGTAGATGTGATTTCAGTATAACTGAGCAATTACACTAAAATTTAGTTATTCTTGTACAGCAAATCTGAATTTGTATATTAGGTACGTAGAGAATTTGTGTGTGTGCGCACGCATGTGTGTGTGTCTGCTAAAGCTATACTATCCTTCAGTTACCAAAAAATAGATAAATTGAACCCCCTCTCAAACATTTTGTCTAATACTACAGAAGTAACAAAGTGAATTGTTTTTAAGTCAATTTTATGTATATATTAGGGAAGAAAATGTTTTGAGAAAAGGGGCTGATTCACATACAGGTAAGCACGATATCATAATTGAACGCCATCAGTAAATTCACGTTAACAATACTTACGTTAAATAAATGCAATGTGCTGTCTACAACAAAATACTTTGTATATTTGATTTGTCCTTTAATAAACCCTCAAACACACAAATTTATTGGATTCTAGACCTTAGCTCTTTCCACCATTTTTATTCATTTCTCCTAAGTGTGGACCCAACAAATAAAATATCTTCTTACAATCACCTAATGCTTCTGGATTTATTGGAAAGGAAAAAAAAAAAACTCACATCTCAGTCTGAAGTAAGTAAATTATATTACAAACCATCTCTGCAAATGTATCATATATCTACCCTTTTGGGGTAGAAAGGATCTATTATCACATGGTAGTGTTTCTAGTAGTTACGATTCACTCAATTTAATTATCTTATCTGAGCAAAGTTTTTATGACAAGATTGGTGGAATTAGCTTATCTTCCAGAAAGCAGGGACACAGGTAGAGCATTCTCACTGGACTTCAGAGAAAGAGATCAGTGGGGCACTAGATGGCCAGTGGGGTAGAGCTAGTTGTCCATAACAGAACACAAACTGCTTCCCAGCCAGAAATTCTAAAAATGTGTCATTACTACTCTAACATTAAAAGTAAGCAATGGACTTTTACATACATTATTAAGAAAACTTTGAATACTCTTAAATGAACAAGAACTGGAAGAAAGGGAATTTTCAGATACAAAGAGAAAGAATGTTCAAAAGAAGTAACAATGTTTTATGAAAATAAATTTACTACTGTAATTTACAGATACTGTCATAAATCTTTTCAGAATACAATGTGCAGTATATTGAAAAGTGCCTAACTCTATATTTATGAGTTGAATAAATGCTGAAAAGTCAAAAGTAAATGAGTAGAACAGTAACAAAATCAATAGGAATATTGATTTCCTGACTTTTTGTGGACCTTACAGTACATTTTCATATATTGGTGCAGGTTTAATATTTCCATGGAGACTTTCATCAAGTTTTCCATGATAGTCTAACACCAAAACGTTTTCAAATGGGCAGCTCTCATTACTGAATATTCCTTCTCACAATAGCCTGCATGAAAAATGAAAATATGTTTGTTGTAGGAATAGAGCACACTCATGCTTTTATTTGTTTATCTTTTTTAGGAAGGTTGATTATCCTCAGCTTAATGTCAATACATACCTTCCACAAAAGCTCTTTTTGGGACTCTACCTCTTTTGTTTTTGTTCACAATGAAAAATGTAGACAAGTTAATACACATATTAATGTATCTATTGATATAACATTCAATAGAATTCACTTTAAATCAGCATACACTACGATAGATATATTCAGGTTGAAATTATTCACAGGCTAAAATAAAAGCAGTCATAAGAAAGGGTTGGTTACTTCTCAAAATCCGTGTTTCCCAGAGTGTCTGCTTTGTATTCATGACCCTGTTAGGATAGAATTATTAGTCCTATTCCTCTAAATCTACCAGGCACAGACACAGGCCTTCCTAAACACTAAAACTGAAGCAGGTAACCATATATACCCTTGAAAGGAAAAAAATATATAGGTTAAAAAATTATATCAGAAAAAGATATGGTTATATTAATGACAGAATAAATAATAATGAGTTAATGCTATTCTTGTGAAGAGAGTGTACCTGGAAAGGAGAAATTGTGTGCTTAAAAGTTAGCACTCACATGCACCAGGTAAGGCTTAAGAAATACATCATACACTGAGGTTACCTACTGATCTCTTGCTTGCCTGATTCGTTTTGGGAAGTGATTAACAGCCAAATGGTCAGATCGAGGTAAGGAAGAGATCAGATGCTTCAGTTCAGAGTCACAGCTTCCTCTCTTACCTTCCACTGAGGAGGAAGCCGATAACCACTGCCACCAAAATGACTCCCACTGTCACAGACACAGCAATTATAGGAATCTGGCTTTGATCGCTGGATGCTGCAACTGCTGATAGGAGACACAGAAAATGGAGCTTGTGGTTAAAGTCATCATGTGCATTCAAATAAGAGCTGCTTAATAGTCGATAATCAATGCATGGTTTAAGCAATTCACCCACACTTGGCTGAGTTTTCCCCCCTGAATATCTCTTCTCAAAAGTGTGGAATTGAAAAGACATCTCCAGGAGAAAATATTTACTCTCCAAACGGAAATTCAAAAGAATCACTAAGTCACTGATTACTTCCTTGTCATCATGAAAAATGAATGTAATTGTTTGCATAGTGTTCATTTGGGGATCTTAGGTTTGCAAGATAAAATGGAACTTAGTCCTTGATTTCAAACACCGTAATCTAAATAGGAGGTGCTAAGTATATGAGATTTGACATTTTTAGAATTTGCATGTGGCTGGTCTCTAGAAAAAAATCTCATTACCTCAGATAGCATTTTTTCCCATAGACATAGGTTGAAGTCCCAAATGATGTGGCTATGACCTCAGTGAAATTAAATATAATAGCACTACTCTGAATATAATTTTAAAAACCATAATTTCAAGCAGAATATAATCAGTTAAGTATATTTTGTAAGTAGGACCACTTTTTGGAAAATATCAAGGCATACATTTAGAAATTTGGGAAATCTGCAGTAAGATTAGGTTTGTTTATGTTATGTTTTTTAAAAAAATATGTGAATTTAGATGAAATATTTTATATTTTAACAATACAATTACCATAATAAGAGGAATGTGGACATGATTAGATAGTTGTACCTAAATAAGCAAGGTAATTTTTCTTTGTGCTGATAACTAAACCTGATTAAAATAAGAAACCTATAGAGCAAAATAAATTTTACTAATGTTCTCAAAAAACCCTCAATAGGATACCTATCTTGCTTGTTGTTTAATGACGTAATCACTTTGATAAATTCAGAGTGGCATTAGTTCACCTCCAGGATAACAAATATTAAATCAATGAAACTAATAACAGCCATAGTTTTCACGTTCTGTTTTTAACAACCCCTTCCCAGAGCTTGACCCCATCAATAGTTCTGGACATCCAAACACTTCCTTACTATTCTTGTCGCCTCTCCTTTAATTCTTTCTAACCAAAATTGACTGACTCTCTGACCACCTTCCTGTACTGATCTAACTTTCAACTCTCAGACCAGTCTTCAGAGGCCAATATTAATGGCTGGCTAATGTATGAGAAAAAATATTATTTGCAATCTAAATGTATGCTCTTACCCTCCCTCTACTTGGATGGTAACAGTTGTAATTCACTGGCTCTTTACAGTTTTCTCCTGTTCTCAGATGCTGAGGTATGTGGTAGGGAATTTCATACTAGTGAGCAATAAAAATGGGGCAAGGCAAAGCTACCCCACTATCACTAGTAGCCTTCCCCGAAATTTATTTCATTAATCTCTAAACTCAGATTACTTATACCATTGCTTTCTCTCAGTTCTTGAACTTTCTTTTTGGCAGGGGCACTGTTTTTAGAGAAAATCATTCAGATCTGGCCCATACAAGTTCAACGTTATTTTGATTGGGCTCCAACTGCTGCTCCAACATTTTTGATCCTCTTATTAATTTCCTAACAAAATCATCTTCATATTTAGTCTTCCTCATTTTCTCAGTACACTAACCTATTCTCACTTCCCATTCTTCTGAAATGTTAAACTTTATGGATAAATGAGAGTGATCAAATCTGAACTTTATGGTTAAATATAACCACATAACCTTCTTTTGCTTTACCTAACTCCTCTGTTAGAGCCCTTCCTGCCTCTCTCAAAATGTTGCCCCTTCAAAGATCTCCCTCCAAAGGGGGTTTTCATTCTCTTACAGGATACTTCTCTGCTACTTACAACCTGAACACTTATTTCCTCTTGGGGGAAACAAATCCTATACTTAAATTTATTGATGTTGGTTTAACTTGAATTTGAAAACAGATTCAACATTTACTAGACATATGGGCCAGGACAAATGATTTAACCTTATAAAGTCTCATTTCTTTTATCTCCTAATAGGGATAATTTCCTTGGATCATTATAGTTCTGTGAAGATTAGAGGTAACACATATAAAACACTTAGTATAGTGCTTCAACTATTGCCAGCCTTAAATAAATAGTAAATATTATTTCTACATATTATCTCCTGCTTTATTTACCATTCTTATTCTTTCCTATTTTTCAGCATCTTGACTGAGTTATCTAGAACCAGCCTCATCATCCGAGAAGCGACATCACTAAATTCGCTCTGAAACTTTTCTTCTTCTGCCTTTGAGTTCTATACATGATTTTGCTAAATGCAATGAGTACTTCTCCATTTACCTTACCATGCATGATAATAAAGTATTTGACCTTGTTGAACACACACTTCACCCTTGAAACTCTCCTCCTCTTGGCTTCTATGACATCAGACGAGCTGTGTTCTCTTTTTCCCACTCAGAAACACTGCTTTGGCAGTTCTGTTGGCTCCACATGCTTTCCACATCTTATGTGTGAGCAATTCCTGATGAATGCTGGCTCCCGACCCTCCACACTTCTCTCCTCTCTCTCCTTCTTTCTATCTTTCTCTCTTCCCACCTCCTCTGCTCTCTCCCTCTCATAGATACTTCTTTGCTCATGGCATCAGTTAACTACAAGCTAAAGAGTCCCAAATTTATACCTCCAACTCTTTTTTCTCTTCATAGTATCACTATTTTAAAAAACAGACTGTTTTCTCTTTATTTGGATTTTATTTTCACACAAAAATAAACACATTTAAAATCAACCCTCGTACCACATCCACCCCCACCGGCAATAACAAAAACACACCAATAAATAGACTTACCATAAATCAAACCAACAAACCACACTAATTCGATCTCTTTCTGGTTTCTTTTAATTATCACTGAATTTGTTAACCCCTACTTGCCCATTAAGTACCAAATATTTTTGTGTTTCTTTTATGCTTTTTCCCACTCATTACTTTTTTTTCATCCAACATTGACCTATTAGATTCAAATCTGCCGGAATATGGTTCATTGTGTTTTAAGTTCTCCCTTTGCCTTCTATGTACTCACATGAAATACCCCAAAATGTCACTTTGGTCATGTTTCTCTGATCAAAAAGTTCATAGATACCTACTACTTATGGAAAAAAATTTCCAAATTCTCCATTTGGCATTCAAAAGCCCTTCTAATCTGACTCTGGCAAATCTTTCTGATCTCAATGTGTCTGTTTGGGAACTCTCAGAGATATGGTTTTGGAGGAGGCATGATTAATGACAGGTATAGATTAAAACAAGGCAATTTCAGGCTAACCAAAGTATTAACTTTGGAAAAATATATCGGTGCTTAGTAGTGCCAAATGCTTCATTTTTAATAATTGCCAAGATCTAATTAAACAATGTGCGAAAATATGCACCTAATTATGGGATAGTATCTTGCATTAAAATAATTGTTAATGGCATACCAAAAGTTTTCAAATGTTTAAATTAATACATTTTATTAAAATATTTTGTAAGTAATGAAAATCACAAATGTTCATATTTATATGTTTTCATCGACCATCCACTGAAGTCTGATCTTTTTGTATAATAGGAAATTAAATCAAGGGGCTATCAGGAAGAACTTAAAGAATACATATACATTTATTATTTTTTTTTTAATTATTGCATTTTCTAAGTTCCTTGATGGATTTTAATTATTGACTATTCCACATGTACTAATTATTTGTGAGCTATTTCGAATAGTAAATAATTCATTAAGATTTTCTACCTTTGTTTCTACCTTTATTCATCAAGATTTATGCCTTTGTTTGCCCTACAGAATCAGTAATATCCCCAATTATATCAACTAAGTTGAAAATATGTAGAATTCATAGGGTGGATAAATTCATATTCCTTCATACTTGTTCATTCTTTAGCAGCAGAAAAAAAATTCATAAGCCCAGTATGATCCATAATTATTCTTTTTTCTGTATTTTTTTTCTTCTTCTTTTTTTGATGAGGAATATTGGCCCTGAGGTAACACCTGTTGCCAATCTTCCTCTTTTTGCTTGAGGAAGAGTGGGCCTGAGCTAACATCGGTGCCCATCTTCCTCTACTTTCTATGTGGGATGCCGCCACAGCATGGCTTGATGAGTGGTGTAGGTCCAAGCCCAGGGTGTGAATCTGTTAACTCCGGGCTGCCGAAGCAGAGCATGCTGAACCTAACCACTGTGCCACTGGACCAGCCCCTATTATTCTTTTAATACATTGTTAAATTTTTTCATCTTTATAGATATGAATCTCCATTCACTCATATTTTTCATTTTCTTATGTATGTTTACTAAAAATTAGTTAAATTTATGATGTAGTTTTGGAAGAATAGCTGAGGAATGTTTGGGGAAGGGTTAAAAGCAAATTTTGGAGCAATGTAACACACTTATTAAAAGGATATCAGTTATAAAAATTAATATTCTTTAGCAAATAATAATGTTTCTTTTTTTTCAGTCATTGTATATTCACATCATCTCTGGAAACTTTAGGTAGGGAGCATACCTTGAGAAATCCATTATTTTCCCTCACTTTGCTTCCTATACTCCTGGTTGCAAACCCATATAACAGATATTCTCTAGAGAATATTTGAATAGTTAATCATTGAGGATGAAGAGATTTGTTAGAGCCAGATTATAAGGGCTTTTGAAGGTCAGGTTGAGAATTTAGGATCTTTCTCTCATAGCAATAAGTATCTATTAACTTTCCTGATGAGGATAATCTGATCAAAGTTATACTTTTTGATATGTAATATGAGTACATAGAATGAGTAGGGAAATTAAAACAGCATGGCGGGCAAGTAGGCACAAGAAAAGATGTTGAACATCATTAGCCATCAGGAAAATTCAAATTAAAACCATGAAATATCATCTGTCCTACCTGTCCAAAATGACTGAAAAAAAAAATAGTGGCAACATCAAATGCTGATGAGGATGTGGACAAACTGATTACTCATACATTGCTGGTGGGAATGTAAAATGGTATAGCCACTCTGGAAAAAAGTTTTTCAGTTTCTCACAAAATTAAACAAGCAATTACCACATGATCCAACAATTGTACACTTGGATATTTATCCCAGGGAGGTGAAAACAGGTTGACACAAAAACATGTGCCCAAATGTTCGTAGCATCTTTGTTTGTAATAGCAAAAACTGGAATCAGCTCAGGTGTCTTCAACAGGTGAATGGTTAAACAAACTGTATTAACACATACCATGAAATACTACTCAACAATGAGAAGAAAGAAACTTGATACACACAACAACCTGGATGAATCACCAGGGAATTATGCTGAGTGACAAAAGCCAATTCCAAACTAAAAGGTCACATACTGTATGATTCCATTTATAAAACATTTTTGAAATGTCAAAATTTTAGAAATGGATGTTTAGAAATCAGTGGTTGCCAGGGATTAGTTATGGGACAGGAGTTGTTCCCAAAGGTAGTGGGTGTGGTTATAGAAGAGTAACATGAGGGATCCTTATTATGTTGGTACTCTTCAGAATCTTGACTGTGACGGTAGACACATGAACTTACCGAAGTGACCAAATTGTATAGAACTCAATACACACACACGTCTACACACACACATACAAAGGAGAACAAGGAAATATGAGTAAGATTGGTGGAATGCATAAATGTCAATATCCTGGTTGTGATAATAAACTATAGTTTTGCAACATGTTACCATTGGGGCAAAGTGTACAAGAGTTCTGTCTGTATTGTTGCTTATAATTGCATGTGAATCTACAACTATCTCAATAAAAATTTCATTTAAAAAACAGAATAGCATTATTCCAGCAGTTGAGTTATGCAGATTGGAATCAAACAGGCTAAGAGTTGGATGAAAGAATCATAGAAGAATCACAAAGGTGTTTGGTAAATCTTGGGCAAGGAGGGGTTAAGAAAGATTCAGTGATAGCCTCAAAGTTTTAAGAAAATTTATGTTAAAGGAAACCAGAAAAAGAGCTAACTAGGTCAGCTGGACGGTTTCATTCACACTCGGTTTATTTGTTTTATCATTGCTGTTGGGAATAGGGATAACATAAGGGGTCAATTTTAAGCACATTATTTGTATGCACAACAAAATTAAATAAAGTGGATAATTGTCAGTTAACAAAACATAAACTAAAGCTTGAGGGAGAAAAAATAGTTGGGGATTTTCTACCCACTTCCTCATGTTAAATAGTGTTGCTAAAATAAATATTTTTGCATTCCTGTTTTTACTACAATTTGCATTTGGTTTTAGGGCTATTTATATTTACTTTATTTATTTTCAAGGAAGATTGACCCTGAACTAACATCTGTTGCCAATCTTCCTCCTTTTTTCTTTTTCCCCTTTTTTTCTCCCCAAAGCCCCCGTGGTTAGTTGTATGTCATAGTTGCACATCCTTCTAGTTGTTTTATGTGGGACGCCACCCTAGCATGGCTTGATGAGTGGTGCATAGGTCTGCCCTCAGGATCTGAACTGGCAAACCCCAGGCCACTGAAGTGGAGTAGGCAAACTTAACCACTATGCCACCGGGCAGGTTTAGGGCTATGTTTTTGACATACAAGATAAAGTAGATGAAGAAGGAAAAATTGTTTCATAACAATTTCATGACTGAAGTATAATATAAATCAGTAATTGCTAAATTTTAAAAATTAAGCAAATCAATGACATAAGATGTCAATGTATCATTATCATGCATAATAATTATTATCCATTGAGTAACCAATTAGAAAATTCTCTTTAAAGTGTGTATTCATGCCCTAACATACCTGAATGATAACACAGATAGAGTTTCCTTGGTAACAGTGACTTATTAAAGCCAGTACTCTTAACTGTCACCACCAAGTGAAAATTGCGGATAATTTTAATAGAAAAAATGTAAACACCTTTAAGATACCATAATTCCTGCATTCAATACTTGCAGACCATTTTCTGGAAATAATATAAGTATGTGAAGAATTAAATTATGATATTAAGTAAATAATTGCCCAATAAAATAATTAAAGTAATTTTTAAAAATTATACAAATAATTGTCAAATGAATGGCACATAACACACAAATACCACAGAAGTTATGAAAAGGAAGTGGTTTTTTTTGTTTGCTTTTTTGGGTTTTTTTGTTGTGAGGAGGATTGGCCCTGAGTTAACATCCGTTGCCAATCCTCCTCTTTTTGCTGAGGAAGACTGGCCCTGGGCTAACATCCGTGCCCATCCTCTTCTACTTTCTATGGGATGCTGCCACTTGGTTTGACAAGTGGTGCATCAGTCCACACCCAGGATCTGAAACTGCGAACCCTGGGCCACCAAAGTGGAGTGTGCAAATTTAACCACTATACCACTGGGCCGGCCCCAAGGAAGTGTTGTTTTAATTATCAATTGTTATATAATATATACACTACATTAAATTATATATAATAATATAATTATACATTAACTCTCTATTAGACTATAAGCCTTAAGAAAAGAGGAATTGTGCCTTAAAGTTACTTGAATCACTCACAGTACCTACAGTGAAAATCTTTTGATGTGTAGGGACTAAATAAAATAAATTTTTAAATAATGAACAAAAGTATTATCCTAAAATGGTTCTTGAAAACATATTCCATTCCTCAGAATTAAATAGACTGTATTCTTATTCTCTGAGAGAAGTTTCCATGCGTTACTCATGTTGATTTCTCCAGAGCCTCACAAAGCCTAATACATAATAGGTGCTGCATACACTCTTGTTGAATTTTATCCAGAAAGAATTCTACATAAAGGTCAAAAGGCATCAGTACGTAACAGATACTTGGTCAAAGAAAAAGTCATTCATAAAATATTTGCAAATACAAGTACACACACTTAAGTAAAAATAAAATTTCACTCTAATAGCTAGGAAGTATACAGCCTAAAATATTTTCATTATCTATTAATAATAACACTAAAATCTACTTTTGTAGTAACAAATCTGTGTGATGTTTCTTTTCCTCCAGAAATTTTGTAGAAAAAAAATTAAAAGTAGACAGTCTCAGGTGAGATTTTATAAAATCTCATATGGAAAATGCCCTATTAGTTCTCTTAATGAACAGATTGATGAATTTTGGCACAAACGGAAATTACTATTTAAGAAAAACCTATGGGAAGAAGTACTGAAATGTCTGAAGAAAAACTAGGTGCTGAATGTGCTAACATCCTAAAACTAAGTAGAATTTTGTAATCTCTTAAAATGGGATTTTTCATTTGTATAGTTATCCAAGCACTCAAGCATACTGTGAGATCCTACTTGCTGGGTATGTTGCCAGAGTCGGTAAACCACATAAGCTGTGTGCATTACTAATGGTACCTAAACAGGAACAAGGCCTAGGACGGTGGCCAGCTAAGTCTTTTGTCATAAATCGAGTTCAAGGTTCAAGATATGAGAGTAAATAATTAATCCACTGCCAATATTACAGGAATTTTCTAATAGCATCTATTCTTGTCAAATCTATCAAGGAACTTTTCTAAAGAGCCTTAAATGTTCAAATTTCAGTAGTTTCAATTAAATCTCAGACATGGAATTTTCCTTGAATAGAAAGAAAATAATTTATCATTTTTCACAATGGCCTCCTAGTCTGTATAAAATCAAATGAAGTAACACTTACAAAGCTATTTTTTAAGTAATAAAAATTATTTTCTAGATAATTCAGTAAAACATCCTTTAAACAGAAGTATATCTTGATTTTTTAAATAGCTGTATTATATAGATTTGTGGACATTTTAATTTGATAAATCTTTAAATCATTACAAAGTAAATCTGATAAACTAAGCTCTCATTTTGTTGGTTTCAAAGGGACAAAATATGCATTTTATTTTCTTCACTTTAAAATCACTAATTCTTACATAACCTGGCTTTAAAAAGTACATATATATATATATATATATATATATATATATATATACACATATACCCACACACACACACATGCATATTTGACATTTCACACTCCTCCTGTATGTTACTTTCTTCATAACAAAGCTTTAATAGTGTCAGCTCTTTCATCTATAACAAGGCAAATTATTGTCTTCTTCTAATCTTGCTTTTAATATATTTGTTTTTGGACAAGTAAGTAATCTAAATATTTTGGTTGGCATTAAAATGAGGAAAAAAGTTTTATGCTATTTTATGGATGAAAATATGGTACAAGAAGGGTTTTCCAGAAATATTTCCAGACCCTCCACTCAAAGACACTGCCAGAGATTTAGATTTTTTTAAAACAATCAGATTGGTTCCTGAGAGCACCATTTTCCTGCCAAACTCAATAGTAACGAAAGCTCCCTGTGGAATTTTCATAGAAAGACTAAGCCTGGTAGCATAGTTCAATAAAACAAGTAAAAAGTAAATGGCAATAATTCAATAAAGTATGGCAGCAGTGGAAAGAAAGTCTTTAAAAGCAAGGTTTAAACATTTCTTAAGGATCTCCTAATGTTTCATCTCCCAGTAGACTAAATGTGATGAGGAGAGGGGACCGATGTGTTAACAGGCTAAGCTACCATAATAGCATGACAGATGCTTCCTACCTGAAGGGGTCATGCCTGGGAGAGAGAGAAGGAGCAGGAGACTGACAGAATGCCCAGGGAGAGTATTGATCCACTGACTCTTTTCTGGTAACCATTGCAGAGACATGAGTTGACAGTAATTAAATGACTTACACACTGGGATGGTTTCAAACTCAAATCTTCGACTGAAGACACCATAGCCTGCTGCTGTGCGTGCTCGAATTTGGAAGACGTATACTGAAGCTGGTTTCAAGCCCTCTGCAGTTATAGTTGTCTCTTTAGATTTGATAATTGTATAGCTGGTCTCTTGGTCCTTGGATTACACATGCATATACAATAAAAAAAAGTCAACATATGAATGACTAATGTCAGCAAAACTCAGAATCATAGATCAGAAAATGAATCAGAAACTAATACTGCAAATATAATGTTTTTAGAAAAAATAAAACCTACACATCCTAGGTGTTTATATAGAACCTTAAAGAGTTTTCTAGGGCTCAAGGATGGTGGGTGACATGTTCTCCATCCATCTACCATACTTGCCTTTGGTACAAGTAAATTTGTAAACTTTTAAAATACAGTTTGCAGAAGACAAATTATTTGACAGAGTCTAATTTAGTACTGTTTCTTGTGTGCTAGTTTTTCTCATAAATGTTTCATTGGAGCATATCTGCCTGTTCATAGAGAAGGGTGACAATGTCTCATATACTGCCAGATAGGACTTACACTTCACATCTTTAGTGAATTTGATTTCTAACTACATTTAGAGCTTGGGAAAAGGAATGACTCCTTCACTGGAGAACTCTTTAATTTCAATTTGCTAAGTCTAAAATTTTATAAACAAGCAAACCTTTTTTTTTTCCTTTTTAAAAATGTTTTATTTTTTTCACTTTTATGTGTTTGGGCTGGATGAGTAGTGAATGGAGATGGAGTGGGGGAAAAAAATCACTGGACAGAGAGTTTTGGAAATTGAAACAAAAAGGAATTGTTCCTATTTTGACTGCTAATAACAGTCTAGACTAACCATCTATAATTCCTCATTGTCTCTGAAGTTACCAGGCTGAATATAAAATCTTAGACCTATAAAGATTTCAAACACACAAAGTCCTTGTTCTGAACTTTCTCCTCCCTTATATTTTTCTGTGTGAATTCTTGGCGAAACTCATTTTGTCCTGAAAGTCTTTCCACATTTACTACATTTCTGATAGATATCAAAAGACAAATTAAAGATAGGTAATGGTTAGAGATTTTTTTCTCCTCCTTTTAAATAAGCGGTATTTACTGACAATAACATGACTGATGACTGTAAACTACAGTTTCCTAAATATTTCAGGGAGTTTTGTCTTTACAAATAGAAATATGTATTGATTGATTTTTTTAAAGATCGACGGGAATAACACATAAAGGATTTTTTTTTTCCCAAATGAGAAGAAAATTGAAAACAAGAATATAACATTTACTTCTCAAGCACTCTAGTGGGGAATATGATTGCTATTTAATTTTCACAAAGCTATTAAAGTGCAAACAAATGCAAGCCACACCCTTTCTTCCTTGAAGTTCACAATGGATAGCAGCATGCCATGTCAGAACTTTAGCGTGGACACTGAAATCGTGTGCTAAAATACAGTAAGTCCATCTTTACTCATCTTCAGTTTTTTAATCTGTAAAATTGGTATAGAAATTGTTGCCTGGATAGCACCAGAGATGTTGAAAGAATGAACTAGGTCATGCCTGTGAAACACTTCAATAAACTGCAAAGTACATGCTTTGTCATAATTATTATTTTAATTTTTTTCTAATTTGACACATCCAAGTCAGCTTTTAACCACTTTCCCTGCTACCACAAATACCACCTAAAATATACAACCTGTAAATATTTTTCCTTTAAGTCAGTTTTACTATCCCTCATTTAATATGTTTAAACATATAAAATTATCTTAGGGTTAAGTATATCTAAATTTCTCTCTAAATAGGTATGGTCTAACTTCTAATCTAAATAGGTTTTCTAATTCATTCTATACAAATGATTGATCTTTATATTTTCAATGCACACATTAATTTAAGTGCCTAATCTTTAAAGTGTTTAAGACATTTTATTAGAGTTTTCCAAAGGCTTCAAAGTGGATAATTAAATCCTATAAAACTTTACCTAATAATGTCAGTTGTTTTCTTCATTCACAAACATTTACTGATCTCCTATCTAATCTATTACCCCTTCTATATGCTAAGGGTACAGCAGTAAAAAAGCAGACTATTTCTTGACGTGTTCTTTTTAAAAGGGGCAAATAGCTTCTATAAACTATTGTAGTTACTGACGTTCTGAGAATGCTCAAGTTTATGAGTGAATATGCAAGACTTTCTCAATAATATTATCCTTTCCAGCTTGACTGTGATTGCAGCAGAAATTTTCAGTAAGAAATGATTAAATACCTCTTCACTATTATTTTCACTTTGCTTAAAGGGAATTTAAATTGGTTTAAAAAAAAGCTAGATAAAAGTAAAGTTAAGATTCTGATATATTTGACATAATTATGATTTTTTATATAAAATATTAACATTTTAATGTAAAGTAAGAAGGTTTTCTTTTTATTTTTATAAAAGAGCACGGGAATATTAGGGTTAGAATTCCAGACATGTTATTAACTAAGTAGGTGTGTAATGTAGGTACACAACTCAATCTCAGTTTTTTCTTCTTTAAAATGAGGTGAAATTATTTATCAAGAGCATTGTGAGGACATAGAGATAGAGATAATATACATAGCACACAGCACAGTCTCCACAATATAAGAGGTTTAGGTGAATTTGATTTGACCCTATAGCATGATGGCAAATTTTTCTATCGAAAAGGAAAAAACAAAAGATTTTTATAAAGCTTACATAGTCGTAACTCCTAACTACTGAAGTCACAATTAATATGTCTTGTAAGAATATTAGAAATTGATACTTTTGCCAGAAAAGGGAAGAAAAATTACAAGGAAATTGGAAAGCTAGCTGCTCCTTGAAATAACGCATGATCTCGTGTCAGTTGCATAAAATTACACAACATTCTGTCTGATTTATCTATTAACGTTGTGTATTTCTCAGTGGTTTCTTAGCACAAATCTGATTTTACATTGTCTCTCTGAGTGAGTTGAAGACTATATTATTGAGGGAACTTAGCAAAGCATACATTTAAGGGATCAAAACCCACAAATACATATTTTGATTGATCTACGTATCTTTCAAAATTTGCTTCTGTTCCATTAGTTTAAATGACCCTCGTATTGTAATTTCCTTCATATCACAAACCTTATATACACATCTTCAACACCCACAACTGAATGGCTGCCAAGTCCGTGGTCAGGGCAGTGGCTTTTGATGCCTTCCTGCCCCAGCTGAGCAAATGAGCTACATTCCCCAGCTGCTTAGCAAACACTGTTCACAAGCAGCAAGGGGAGGGCCTGGGCAGAAGGAGCCAGCTGGCAAACACCCTGCCAATGGAGCAGCTTCCCTTTGCCTCTGCCTTTAATTAAGAGATGGCAATGGGCCGATCACCATGCAGGAGCAGAGAGGCCCGATGACCTCTATTAGAGCAGGGCAATCGCAGGCAGAAATGCCAGCTGGCAAACGCAGAAGCTTTGGAAAGCTCTGCCACCTGTGTTGAGCTAAGAGCCATTCAATAAAACGGTGGTGTCATTCTGAAGGTTCGAAATGAGCTCTGGAAACCTATCAGCATCCCCACCTCAGTACATGGTATAAAAGCTCATTATCCTTTTTTCCCTTCTCAAAGTGTTAAAAAAAACCCTTATGTGTATTTTACCAGTATGCTCAATAGTTTTGCTTGGCAAAAAGGTCTGGGAATTAATATTGTCACTGAAGAAAAGAAGTTAACAACTTCCCTAAAATAATATATCATATAAAGGTTTTGTTGCTTTTACAGCATGAAAGTAGGTAATTTGTTATTCATTTATTGAAGATTTGCGCAGAAATCTTTTTCCAAAATCATTTTTTCTTGCTTTGAGTTACACAGATAATCGAATGCATTAATATAGCATTAAATAGAAACCAAATCTTACTGAAATAAATATAATTAGAAAAGAATTGAACTATAAAGAAAATAATCCCACAACACAGATAAAATTCATTAGAAGGAATATTAACAGAACAGTAAACCTCTCCACCACTTGTTGAGGAACTCTGTTTTAACAGAAGCAGCAGCTTAAAGAAAAAGAGAAAAAGAAGAGAAAAATCCTTACTCCTATTGAATATTGTGTATATGAAACTTATGCATATGCTGTGAAGTAGTAAAAATAATCAAAGGTTACTCATAAGGGAAAATAAGTAGGATATTTTCCTTAAAGACAAAAAAGAAAACCAGACAACAGTCCAGCTAGTTGCTTCAGGGGAAGAAAAACAACTCAGGCAATTAAGTCTTGTCAAACTTTTAGTTTTCCTGCCATTGAACTTAGTTTCATCTCAAATATGTATATTCAAATATATGGTTTTTGATGTTTAGTTATTTAAAAATGCCATTATGCATATCAACTTCTTTTAAAATTAACTTTAATGAAATAAAAATTTGGAAACAGAATGTTTATAAAATAATTCAGCCTATGTTTATATATATATAATATATAAACTGTACAGACTGTACAAAAATCACTCTATTTACCCAGCTTTGCATTAGTACACAGTAATAAAGTTTACACAAACTTGAATAAGGAATGTAAACTTTAATTTAACAAATTATTTTTGGATATAGCTTGTGTTTAAATTGTAGACTTCTAGAATTTGCAGTGTAGTCTGGACTACTACTTCCAGAGGAACAGGAATCAGGGAGGGATATTAATACCACAACACTTCACTTGATTTGCCCCATTTTTTTTGTTAACAATAGACACTGTAAACTATAACTTTAGCTTTGTCTCAGAGGTACTCTCTTAGACTGAATAATATTTGATAATATATTTTTTCTGAAATATCTTATAGGTATCTTGATTGACGTTCCCTAATAGTCCAATAGTTACATATGATACTACCAGCAAGTCATTCCTAGAAAGACAACTATTTCAAGAGTAATAATTGACTTTATTCATCTACTTGTAAAATCAATATATGAACATTGTACAGATATTCAAAACCTAGAAGAAATGTGTGGATGGCCCCACTCTTCCCCACACTCTACCATTTTGTCTTCTGTTGTATCTTTACATAGGTTAATTGTTGAATCAATGAAGGAAAGAAGCAATTTTTTTTAAAATCTCGATAATGCTATGAATTATTTCAATGTATTTCAGTGTATTTACCTAAACTCTTTTATCTTGCATATACATAGAATGTTGGATTTTAAAGTAATTTTCATTAATAGGATATCAGTATTTTTCATGATATTTTTGCATCACTATAAGGAGAACCATTTAACACCCCTCTCTCTTCCAGTGTCCTAACTTGGACAATTTCTTAGGTATTGCAAAGTAAGTTTTTGAACTTCCTCCCACCCTCTTCACTCTTCTCGAAGAGAGGAGTGATGTCTCTCTGAGTCTGGGAGAAGCAATTGAATAAGTGTGGCTGAGTCCTTCCTTTCTCTTTTGGGATCTGCTTCTCTGCATTATGTCTGCAATCTTTTCTATTCCTGCTTCCATAGGACACACACTTCTGGGTCAGGATCTTCTGCCCATCTCTGAGAGGCTGGTTTGGGCACTCGTCTATCTTTATCTCCTCTACTAGAAATCAGGTTGTTCTAAGTAGTGTATGTCATTCAGATCCAGCCTGAACAAAAATTACAGTAAAATGGAGGTGGGAGTGGTAGGAAGACTCATGGTAACTATATATCTAAGCCACAAACTCCAGTCCTAATCTAGAAATTTAAGCCCATCTTTATTTTCCATCTGTATTACTCTGTTATCAATAGCTCACTTGGTTGAGGATTCAGAAAAGAGGAAGAGGGATGATTATTCCCTTTGGACTTCAACAACGATTATGGTAAAATATGTAAGAGTGAACCTAAGAGATGACTCAGGGAAGAAAAGGAAATCGAGAAAATATAGGGAATGTGAGGCATATATTTACAATTTTGTGCCCTTAAATTTTAAAATCAACAATAAATAAAAATGTATTAATAAATAAAATAAATCTAATATAATGTTAGAATTTTGTCATGAATTTTGAAAAATTATATTTTATAGTCACATCTTATCCACCCATGCTTCCTAACAGCAGAGGTATTATGCAGACTTAATGGCCATAAGCACATGTGCTCTTCCTTGTAGTACACTGCAGTCACTACTGAAGGTCAACAACTTAAGTGTTTGTGACACTTTCAAAATGTCCTATGACTTCATCTTTTAATGCTATGAAAACTAGTTAAGATGATCTTAGACTGTATGGCAGTATTCCGGCAGCGTAAACTATTTGGCAGCAGAACACAAATTGAGTGCTCCCTGTACACTCCTAGCCTCTATAATCATGACTGCAGAATCAATTCTCATTGATTTATACGTAAAATTGCACCATGCTTTTCTACAAATTGAATAATTGCAGTTGCTAAAATGCAAAAAAAAAAAAGGAAGAAGAAAGAAGAAGAAGAATAAGAGAGAACATTCTTTATTCTGTTAGTCTCACCTTTTCAAAATATTTGATTTCATACTCCAGGATGATTCCATTGGGGCGATCTGGCTCTTGCCAAGACAAAGAGATGCTGTTTTTTGCAATCTTCCCCTTCTTCACATTGGTGACTGGAGAGGGGGCTGCAAAAGAGTACAAAGAGTAGCATGATTAACAGAGCCCTGAAATTACAGCTGTGTATAATGTATATTGGCATTCTTGGAATGTAGTATAATAAACATCCCAAACAATTGAATTTTCTTTTAACCTGTAAATAATTTTACTTTCTCTATATAACACAAGGTTTTACAAATTGTAAAGTGTTTCACAAATATAAATCAACTAATTATCCCGAGAATTTTCTCGTAATAAAACTGTAGTCACATAGAATCTTAGGTCCACATTTTCTTTATAAGGTTTGGAAACATAAATGAACTATCTCATTTTTTTTATAGAATGAAGATATTTTTGATGACCTTATGTATCTTCTATGTTTCTAAAATTTATGGACTCTGTATACTATATCTCATTATGCTAATATATACATGATCTTCTATGTTATCACATTTTCACAACATTAAGTCTCTTCTTTATCATTTATTATTTTTGAAATCATGTGGGTCCTATAATCATTTATAAATTCATATTTTAAATATAGCAGGGGTTTTCCTTCAAAAATATGTTACTAAATATATGGTATACCTTGAAAACAATAGTAAATAAAATAAATATCTTTCATTTCCATTTCTTCCTAATTTTTCATTGAGAAGTCATAATCACTTACAGTATTCATTGCCATCTGCCCGTGTCTATTAAATGACTACTTTTCTAATGAAAACAGAAAAATATATATGCTCTTTCAGATATGTCTGTATATTTTGAATTCACAAATATATGGATATTGATTCAAAATCCATTTTTATCAATCTACTGAGACTTGTGCAGACTCGGGGTTTGACACTGCAAAGACGTGTTGACTAATATTTTTCTGATGTAGGTGACCTTTATTTTTGCAGTTTTTAGCTTTTACAAAAGACATAGGAAAGACCACCATGGACTAATGAATGGTTTGTGTGTGTGTGTGTATGTGTGTGTGTGTGTGTGTGTGTGTGTACAGAGAGAAATAATATATATTTTATATATATGTATATTATATGTATAATGTATATATAATAAGATGAGAAAGATGCCAGCCGCAGTGAGTAGTGTATAATCAGAGTCATAGCCCTATCTGAACAGTACCAGACATTTGGTGATTATATATTATATATATATATTATATACATATAGTTTCTAACTGTTTTAATTTCCAGCATTGTTCAGACAAACTAACACACCGTCATGTTTAATCATTTTTTCCACTCCTCAGAAACTGTAATCAAATCAGAGGCACCACTTGAGTAACAGACAGCAAGAACGAAGTTTAGAACTGTTTATTGGGCCAAGTAGTAGTGTAAAAGCAGAGTAGGAGAAGAGGTTGGTCACTCAAAAATAGAAATGTGATCTTGTTGCTTCTCTGCTTAAAACCCTCCAGTGGGGTTGGCCTGGTGGCGTAGTGGTTAAGTTCGTGCACTCTACTTCAGTGGCCCAGGGTTTGCGGGTTTGGATCCCGGACACAGACCAACACGCCATTGTCAGGCCATGCTGTGGCGGCATCCCATATAAAGTAGAGGGAGATGGACATGGATGTTAGCCCAGGGCTGGTCTTCCTCAGCAAAAAGAGGAGGATTGGCAGCAGATGTTGGCTCGGGGCTAATCTTCCTCACACACACGAGAAAACAACCCTCCGGTGCCTTTCTGTCTCATTCAAGAGTAAAACACAAATCCAGAATTGCATACAAGGATCAACACTGTCTCGCCCCCTGCATCTTCTCTGACCTCACGTCTTGCTACTGCTCTTCAGGAACTCTGCCCGAGCTTTCTATTCTTAGGCCACTTCAGACACACTCCTGCCTAAGGACCATTATGCTTGGCACTCTATCATTCAGAAGTGCTTCTCCTCCAGACTTCTGCAGGGTTCTCTCCCTCTCCTCTGGGTTTTTCACTGAGGCCTTTCCTGTCTATTCCAGGAGTCGAGCAACCACCTCTCACCCTCATCCCCTCTCAGTTCACCACTCTCTTTGCTCCTTCAGTATTTTATTTTTTTCTAGCTCCTGCATTTGAACAATCTGATATACATATCTTAATTATATTTGCTTGTTGTCAATCTTCTCAAGTAGAATGCAATTTTTATGAGGGCAGAGATATTGTTTATTTTATTCACTGCTGAATCCCTAGATCTAGAACAGTGCCTGGGACAGATGAGGGTCCAATAAATAAGTATGGAATGAATGATTGGTGGTAAAAATTCAAAGTAATATACACAAAACTTTTATTCTTTATTATTTTATTACGTCAACAAACCCAACCATGAAACCCAAGGGTGCAGTATATCTTTAAATAAAATTAAAATAAATAGAGACAGATATAATCTGTAAGAGGGCAAAATTTGTTAACTATCTAGGGTTTTCCATACCCGTAATAGGGTGATAATGACTTTGGTACTTTAATGTCTACTGTTATTTTTTTTAATCACACAGCTTGTGATATTCAAGTTCAGAGGATGCACATTTTCAGCCTTATCTTGTTTTCTTAAACATGTCCAGTTCCACAGAGTTTTGTGGAATACTATAGAACATAGTGTGCGTATAAAGCCAAACTTGTCTAAAAGCATCACAATTGCAGTCTGTTTACTTCCATGGAAATTGTAATTGACTAGTAGTTCTCACAGTCACATTTTGGCCTAGGTTCAAAGTCCCTATTGATTTCCTAGTGAGGTAAAAGTTATGCCATATTTGGCACTGTGAACATAGCATCCAGAAGACGTGGAAACAAGAAAGAGTAAGCTATGGGTCCCCTAGTTCATCAAAGCATTTGTAGCAAAACAGCAAATTTACCCAAGTAGAAACAGTAACAGAGGATTAAAGAAGAAAGTGGAATTTTTTAATTGATGTCTTAATAGTTTATAACATTGCGAAATTTTAGTTGTACATTATTGTTTGTCAGTCACCATATAAATGCACTCTTTCACCCCTTGTGCCCACCTCCCATCCCCCTTGCCTCTGGTAAGCACCAAACAGTTCTCTCTGTCCGTGTGTTCATTTATATTCCACATATGAGTGAAATCATGCAGTATTTGTCTTTTTCTAGCTTATTTCACTTAACATAATACCTTCCAGGTTCATCCATGTTGTTGCAAATGGGACAACTTTGTCTTTTTTATGGATGAGTAGTATTCCATTGTATATGCATATATATATATATATATATATATATATATATATATATATATATGTGTACACCACATCTTCTTTATTCAATCATCAGTCGAGGGACATTTGGGTTGCTTCCACTTCTTGGCTATAGTGACTAATACTGCAATGAACATAAGGGTGCATAAGCCTCTTTGGAATGTTGATTTCAGATTCGTTGGATAGATACCCAATAGTGGGATAGCTGAATCATAAGGTATTTCTATTTTTAATATTTTGAGGAATCTCCATACTGTTTTCCATAGAGGCTGCACCAGTTTGCATCCCCACCAGCAGTGAACTAGGGTTCCCGTTTCTCCACAACCTCTCCAACATATCTTGTTTTTTGTCTTGGTGAATATAGCCATTCTAATGAGTGTAAGATGATATCTTAGTGTAGTTTTGATTTGCATTTCCCTGATGATTAGTGATGTTGAACATCTTTTCATGTGCCTGTTGGCCATCTGTATATTACCCTTGGAAAAAATGTCTGTTCATATCCTCTGCCCATTATCTGATCAGGTTGTTTTTTTTTGTTGTTGAGTTGTGTGAGTTCTTTATATATTATGGGGATTAACCCCTTGTTGGATATATGATTTGTGAATAATCTCTCGAAGCTGGTGGATTGTCTATTCATTTTGATCCTGGTTTCATTTGCCTTGTAGAAGCTCTTTAATCTGATGAAATCCCACTTTTTTTCTTTTGTTTCCTTTGTCCGAGTAAACATGGAATTCAAAAAGATCCCTCTATGACTGATATCCAATAGTGTACTGCCTATATTTTCTTCCAGGAATTTTATAGTGTCAGGTCTCACTTTCAGGTCTCTGATCCATTTTGAGTTAATTTTTGTGTATGGTGAAAGAGGATGGTCTACTTTCATTCTTTTGCATGTGGCTGTCCAATTTTCCCAGCATCATTTTTTGAAGAGACTTTCCTTTCTCCATTGTGTGTTCTTAGCTCTTTTGTCAAAGATTAGCTGTCCATAGATGTGTGGTTTTATTTCTGGCCTTTCAATTCTGTTCTATTGATCTGTGTGTCTGTTTTTATACCAGTACCATGCTGTTTTGATTACTATAGCTTTGTAGGAAATTTTGAAGTCAGGGATTGTGATGCTTCCAGCTTTGTTCCTGTTTCTCAGGATTGCTTCAATTATTCGGGGTCTTTTGTTGCCCCATATGAATTTTAGTATTCTTTGTTCTATTTCTGTGAAAAATATCATTGGGATTCTGATTGGGACTGCATTGAATCTGTAGATTGCTTCAAGTACTATGGACATTTTAACTATGTTTATTCTTCCAATCCATGTGCATGGAATATCTTTCAATTTCTTTATGTCATCATCGATTTCTTTCAATAGTGTCTTATAGTTTTCATTGTATAGGTCTTTCACCTCCTTGGTTAAATTTATTCCCAGATATTTTATTCTTTTTATTGTGATTGTAAATGGAATTATCTTTTTGAGTTCCCTGTTAGTTCGTTATTAGCATATAGAAATGCAACTGATTTTTTGTAAATTGATTTTATATTCTGCAACTTTGCTGTAGTTGTTGATTATTTCTAATAGCTTTCCAATGGATTCTTTAGGGTTTTCTATATATAAAATCATGTCATCTGCAAATAGTGAGTGTTTCACTTCTTCATTGCCTATCTGGAGTCCTTTTATTCCTTTTTCTTGCCTAATTGCTCTGGCCAAAACCTCCAGTACCATGTTGAATAAGAGTCGCAAGAGTGGGCACCCTTGTCTCGTTCCTGTTCTCAGAGGAATGGCTTTCAGTTTTTCCCCGTTGAGTATGATGTTGGCTGTGGGTTTCATATATGGCCTTTATTGTGCTGAGGTACTTTCCTTCTATACTCATTTTGTCGAGAGTTTTGATCATAAATGGATGTTGGATCTTGTCAAATGCCTTCTCTGCATCAACTGAGATGATCATGCAGCTTTTATTCTTCATTTTGTTAATGTGGTGTATCGCGTTGATTGATTTGCGGATGTTGAACCATCCCTGTGTCTCTAGTATAAATCCCACTTGATCATGGTGTATGATCATTTTAATGTATTGCTGTATTTAGTTTGCCAATATTTTGTTGAGGATCTTTGCATCCATGTTCATTAGTGATATTGGCCTGTAGTTTTCCTTGTTTGTATTGTCCTTGTCTCGCTTTGGTATCAGGGTGATGTTGGCTTCATAGAATGTGTTAGGAAGTGTTCTATTTTCCTCTATTTTTTGGAAAAGTTTGAGAAGGGTTGGTATTAAATCTTCATTGCATGTTTGGTAAAATTCACTGGAGAAACCATCTGGTCCCAGACTTTTATTTTGGGGGAGGTTTTTCATTACTGTTTCAATCTCTTTACTTGTGATAGGTCTATTCAGCCTCTCTATTTCTTCTTGATTCAGTTTGGGGAAGTTGTATGAGTCTAAGAATTTATTCATTTCTTCTAGATTGTCCAATTTGTTGGCACACAGTTTTTCATAGTATTCTCTTATAACCCTTTGTATTTCTGTGGTATCTGTTGTAATTTCTCCTCTTTCATTTCTAATTGTATTTATTTGAACCTTCTCTCTTTTTTTTTAGCAAGTCTAGCTAAGGGTTTGTCAATTTTATCTTCTCAAAGAAACAACTCTTTGTTTCATTGATCCTTTCTACTGTTCTTTTGGTTTTAATTTCATTTATTTCTGCTCTACTTTTTGTTATTTCCTTCCTCCTGTGAACTTTGGGCTTTGTTTGTTGTTCTTTTTTTAGTTCTATTAGATATAGTTTAAGGTTGCTTAATTGGGATTTTTCTTGTTTGTTAAGGTGGGCCTGTACTGCCGTGAATTCCCATCTCAGGAACACTTTTGCTGCATACCATATGAGCTGGTATGGTGTGTTTTCATTTTCATTTGTCTCCAGGCGTTTTTTGATATCTGCTTTAATTTCATCAATGATCCATTGGTTTTCTAGTAGCAAGTTGTTTAGTCGCCACATCTTTGTCATTTTCCCACGTTTTTTCTTGTAGCTGATTTCTAGTTTAATACCATTATGGTCAGAAAAGATGCTTGCTATAATTTCAATCTTCTTAAATTTATAGAGGCTTGCCTTGTTTCCCAACATATGGTCTATCCTTGAGAATGTGCCATATGCTCTTGAGAAGAATGTGTAATCTGCTGTTTTAGGGTGGAGTGCTCTGTATATATCTATTAAGTCCATCTCATCTAGTTTTTTGTTTAAGTCCTCTATTTCCTTATTGACTTTTTGTCTGGATGATCTATTCATTGATGTGAGTGGGGTGTTAAGATCTCCTACTATTATTGTGCTGTTGTTATTATCTTCTTTTGGGTTTGTTAATAGTTGCTTTATGTACTTCGGTGTTCCTTTGTTGGGTGCATAGATATTTATAAGTGATATGAAAGACAATGGATTTTTTAATGTACTTTGGTCAGTAGTGAATATCTAGTGAATATCTTTAAGAATCATCTTGAATCATGAATTATACTAACTTCCCATTACCACTATCTATTTATTGCATTATACATTAGTAAAGATCCAAAGACTGTCTTCAAAGTTCTTCACTCACTTTATGACATTGCAAACATCCTTGTTTTGATTGATGTATTTCTTATGGATAGCTGTCAGTTTTCACCTAATAAATTGACGGTGTTGCCACCTTTCTATTCATAAAATGCATTTAACATGTATGCTCCATGAAGGCCGGGATTAATTTGGTTTAGTTCACTGCTATATTTCCAGCACCAGAAAATTACTTGGCACACAGAGATTTAATAAATATTTGTTGAATGGATGTCTGAATGAATGAATGGGAAATATGCATGTCATCATTCAAAACTGAGTCTATCACATCTTAGGTGCATATAGTAGGATCTTATTAGTTGGGGATTTGTGCTTTATTTTGAAAGTTAATAAATTCTTTAATGAAATAATCAATGTTTTCAAAGTGAAGCTATCAAATAAATATCAACACAAACATAACCAGCCTGAAGAGGAATACTTTGTTATTTACTTACATTCATCAAAGTTAAACATAAATTGTGTGGCTTTCAAAGACTGCCTGATTTAATAAATGCTTATAAATACTTGTTATAAATAAAGTACTTTTTATAAATAAAATACTTTTTCAAAGTGCGCTTTCTCAGAGGCTAAATAGTATTCTTCTAAACACGGATGAGGAATAGTTCAGGAATAATTTCCTCTGTGACAAGACCATCTCTGAATCATTTAGGTAGAGCTGATCAAAGTGGGGACACTGAGAGCTCCTGGGGACATAATAATGAGGCATGAATTGTGAGTGGCAGTGATCCTCGACCACTATAAAGTCTTTTACAGATATTATGCACACTAAAATAACTGCAACCAGATTTGTCAACATCGGGGCATGTTTAATTTCTCTCATTCATCTCCCTCCTGCTACCTTTTTCTCGTTCTTTACCTACTCAACCTTTTATGAAGTAAGCCTAGAACAAAATGAGAATGATGACTTAGAGCATTTCTCTTATTAACTTTGTTGGATGATGTTAAATCATAAAAGTGTTACTATCCTAATGTAAGATGAACAAAAATACTAAGAAATCAAGTGCGAATATAAAAAAATAATTTACAACTTTTGTGTTTCACCTTTTGTATATACAGAAATATTTCACATTGTTTCCGTATTCTAGCTTCTATACTGGAGCCTTTAGGCTAGTAACAGTTCCCATTATGGATGGATTTTTTTATCTGTTTGAATGTAAATAAAAAAGTTAATTTAGAAAAGTTTTATATTGATAGAAAGATTATGAAGATAGTACAGAGAGTTCTGATAGACCCCACACCTAGTGTCCTCTATTAAGAACATCTTAAAATAGTACAGTACATCAGTCATAATTAATGAAACAATATGGATACATTATTATTAACTAAAGTCTATGCTTGATTCAGATTTCCTTAGTTTTCACTTATCCTTTTTCTGCCCCAGCACCCTATCGAGTTATCATATTAAAGTTATGTGTCATGTCTCCTTAGGCTCCACTTGGCTTTAATATATTCTCAGACTTTGCTTGATTTGATGATTTTGAAAGTTTGGGGGCATACTGTTCAGGTATTTTGTAGACTATTTCTCAGTTGGTGCTGATTTGATGTTTTTCTCATGATTAGGTTTGGATTACGAGTTTTTTGGAGGAAGACTACAGAGGTGAAGTGCCATTTTCATTACATTATATCAAAGGTATATACCATCAACATAACATCATTGTTAGGTTAACCTCGATTATCTGACTGAGGTAGGGTTGATTAGGTTTCTCCACTGTAAAGTTATTCTTTTCTCCAGTTTTCCATACTGTACTCTTTTGAAGGAAGTCTCTATGTGCAGCCCACACTTAAGGAATGGGAAGTTATGCTCTACCTCCTTGAGGCTGGAATATCTGTATAAATTATTTGGAATTTTTCTGTACTGAAATTTTGTCTATTCATCTTTATTTACTTATTTAATCATTTATTTATATCAGTATGGACAGTGGATTTTTTTTTTGTACTTTGGTTTATAATCTAATACTTTGTTTTGTTACTCAAATTGTTAAAGCTCTGACAATTGAGTACTCTTTCAGTTAGCTCCTATCTCTTTGACATACCCCGATTGTTGTGGATTGGTTTATCTGGTTATTTTCTACATCACTTTCTTACTTTCCGGCACTACCAGACCAGATGTTCCAGGCTCATCTTGCTTATCTACTGCTCTAGTGTTAGAATCAGTCATTTCTCCTGGGAGTGCCCAATTCTTTTATTGGACAATTCGGTTAGAAAAAGGTGTAGATAATAGTTGTGTTCCTTGACTGGGATGTCATTGCTTCTAGGCCCTCTCAGCTAACAGAGCTAGGAAATAAATGTGTGTATATTAACCTGTGTATATCTGTAAATATTTCTACATTTAACTATACATATATATATATATATATATATATACATTAAGCTAAACATGAGTATATACTAATGTCACCAACACTAATTAGTTATCACACGGATCATTCTAGCCTCTTCACCATACTTATCTGTAAATTCCCACTTCAACAGTGGTTCCCACAAACCACCATCCATTTACTTAATTGTTCAATTCCAGTATATAGTTTCAGGGGTGAAAGAATTGTCAAACCGAGTTTGTTTGACTTATTAATAATGATATAATGTAGAAATCTCTAACATCTCAATGGCACAAGCAATGATATACAAAACCCTGCCATGTAAATCAGAATGTTGTCCTTACTTTTCAAATATAGAAATCTAGTTTAAGGCACAGTGTTCCCAGATGGGAAGGGGTGCCATGGCACAGACAGGTTTGACGTCAAACAGAATTGGCTTCTAATCCTTTGGCAGCCAGCCATTTTCTAGCTGAGTGACTCTGTTAAATTACTTAACCTCTGTGAATGTACTTTTTAATCTTTAAAATAGGACCAACAATACAAACTCATCATCTTTCTGTAAGGTTGAAATCTGATTCTGTATGTACAATATCAGATATATGGTGGATACCAATTAAATACTGTTTGTAATAACATCAGTTTTAAAATATTAGACAATTGTTGAAGAAGACATCAATAATGGATTATCCATAACTCCTTAATCCTTTCAACCTTCATCAATCAAAATTATTTGTAGCCTTTTCTCTGAACTTGGCACTGTTCTAAATGTTGGGTGAGATCAAAAGACAAAGTACCTACACAGATAAGATTTTTTAAATTTTCTACATCCAGTGGATGTAGAACTCTACATTAACAAATAGTTACAGGTAAACTTCCCTGATTATCATAATTTTTTTAGTGAGATAAAGTGTTGGACTTTTAAGTGTTAATTACATGACTAATAATTCACTCAATATAGAAAAATGTCTGCCTCATTCTTTAAAAGACAGTTGTCATGAAAACATAAAACTTAATTGTGTTGAATGGAATAATAAAATACTTTTCATCAGTCCCTCTACCCAATACTATCTGCGTAGACAAAAATAAATTATAGATAGGATCAAGTATTGGTTACTTGTATTTAAAAAACAAATAATACATCTCCATGCATTTAACTCATCTACACATATTTTGAGTTAAAGCTTTGAGAAAGGTAAACAAGACAACATTGAAATCCTTTCAGTCTGTGACACTCCATGAACGTGTTAAAACTTCTTCAGATGGCACTTCTTTTACTTCCCTACAAAAGTCCACCACATGAGTAATGTATTAGTTTATTTACATACACATCTTAAAAATACATATATCTTGTATTTAATACCATAGGTCAAAATTTGGGGAGCAAGCCTGGTGGTACAGTGGTTAAGTTCACATGCTCCACTTCAGCGGCCTGGGGTTCACGAGTGTTTATCCCGGGCGCAGACCTATGCACCACTCATTAAGCCATGTTGCGGCAGCCTCACGTATATAAAGTAGAGGAAGATTGGCACAGATGTTAGCTTGGGGCCAATCTTCCTCACCAAAAAAAAAAAAAAAATTTGGCCAAGTGGATTGTCAATATCTGCCAGCTGGAAGCCACCACTTACCTCCGCCACACTCAGTTCATCCTAGTTAGGTGCTTCCTGTTATCCAGGTGAGTCTGGGCCAGTTTTTCCCAAGAATAAATATTATTAGGCTTCTCTCCAGGAAATTCTGACTCAGAAGGTCAGACTGGAGCCAAGGATTCTGTGTTTTCAATAAAGATTCTAGCTAAATCACTTTATCAGAAAAATTTGGGAAATACTAAAGGCAAACCATACTGGGATTAGTTCTTCTTTTAATAAAATTATGTAAACTTAGAAACCTGAGGCTAGAAACTGGATCAGTATTGGTGTTTTATGAGCTGCTAGTGTCCTAAGCCTTTGGCTCACTATTATTGCCTGTAATCCTGATCTCTGTTACCATATTTGTCTTTCTTAATTTTGGGGATTATATTAGTTTTTTTTTTTTTTTTGGTAAACCGATTTGTTTGTTCATTCATGTATAACCTGGTTTAGTCCAAACAGACTGTGGTCTCTATAAAATTAGAAAACTCTGTGTCTTTTTCACTATTGCCTGCCTTAGAACAGTTTCTACATGATACTAGACACATAAGAAACTTTGGTAAGTAAAGAGGTGAATGAACAATTATCTGCTTTCTATTACATTAGATTTGTTTGCATTTTTTGGAGTGTTAGATAAATGAAGTCATATAGTATGTATTCATTATTGGCTGGGTTAACAAGGGACATGAGGAAACCGTTGAGAGAAATGGATATGATCACTATCTTGTTTGTGGTGATGTTTCACGGGTGTGTACATAGGCTCAAACTTATCAAACTGTACACTTTATATGCAGTTTATTGTATATCAATTATACACCAGTAAAGACACTAAACGGTATGCGTGTGTGAGTGTGAGTATTTGAAATGACAACTTCTTATAATTCATAACCACTTCTACTCTTGTTGAAGACAATATGATCTTTCTCCTAATTGGACTCCCTCTTTCAAATCTTCCATGCTTCCAGTGATTTCTTCTAAGAACAGCTCTATCTAAAAACCAGAAATAAAAATATATGTGCCCAATGGGTCCCCAAGACTATTTTACTGAAATGTGAATTAGTTAGAAAAAGTAATAACACAATACTGAAGTTTTTAATTTTAGAAAGAAAAATTTGAATTTTTTATTTTTACTTTTTTATTTTTATTTTTTGGTGAGGAAGAGTAGCCCTGAGCTAACATCTGTGCCAATCTTCCTCTACTTTGTATGTGGGATGCCGCCATAGCATGGCTTGATGAGCGGTGTGTAGGTCCGTACCTGGGATCCAAACCTGGGAACCCCAGGCTGCTGAAGTGGAGAGTGAACTTAACCACTACGCCACCAGGCCATCCCCTTGAATTTATTTTTATAGGCTAGCTATAATACAAACCTTGTGGCTTCAATAAAAATTATATATATTGGGAAATACTTCTTTGTAGCTTATGTAGACTGAAATAAATATTATAAAAATTAATGACTACAAGCTCTCTCTATAGATTTGATACTTTTGCCTTTGTATTACACCATACTTGGATGGTACAATATGAATGAAATTTGTATGTATATAGCAAGCTATAATAGATTCTTAAAATCAATTTTAACCAAAATAAATGGTAAATGTTTAAGTAAACTCAAGAGAAATAGCATGAAGATAAAATAAAATAGAAAGCTGTGTCACTAAAATTACATAACCCAGATGTCTAAGTTACTCACTGTGACAAACTGACACTATGTCAACATCTAACCTCATATTATGAGCAAGCATTTGGAGTACTGTGTTTATGTGAGCCTTCCCTATAAGCCCATTATCAGTTTATTTGGTGTGGGAGAAAACACCTTTTCATACAACTGTTAGCAAAATTTCCACATTTTTAAAAGGTAGAATCATTTAAATACATTCTGATTTTATATTATCATAACAAGTTAGTTTCTTTATATGATTTTAGACCAATCTTTAGACAAATTTCTACCTCAAGGTAAAAAGCAAAACATGATTGACCTCATATTTTATTTTCATGGAAGTGTGCTAAGCGAGGACAGGGTCAGCTCTTTAATTGTGTGGTTTCCTTCAGAACTTCCCAGCTCTGTTTTGAGTGGCAGACTGAAATGGATTGAACTGACATGGCAGCAATTAAAGAAATGGCTAATACTGTCTATATATAAAACAGCTATCTGCTGAGCTTAATTCATCCTGGAAAGTTTTTTATAGTTTGTTTTTGCTTTTAAATTGAAGTTATTTAAAAATTTCTATTTGATCCCAATCTTGCATTGTTACCATGTGTTGGATGGTAATTTCCCCACAGCTGGTCACTTTGTGCCATTTCTGCATTCATAATTAGGTGGGGAAACTACAAACATACTTTGAGCTCTCCCCCAAATTTCAGTTTTAGTTAATGTTATTTTTATTATTATTTTAAAAATATGATCTGTGGAGAGTAATTCGTCAGCAGTTGCCTTATAGATTTAGCCAAGGTTTGGACAGAATTTTACGTGTGTGCATGTGCACGTGTGCTATGTGTGTGGTCTATGTAGGTTAAAGAAATGTAGGTGCAAATAAATCATTACTTTATTATATTTGTGTATATATATATACACATACACATATATCTATAACTATATCTGTATCTGTATCTATATTTGCATCTGCATCTATAACTCTCTCTCTCTCTCTATATATATACACATATATGTCATGTGCATCTTTTATAGCTGGTATAATGAAACTACATATAATGGTTACTCTCTTCTATTTGCTTTAGAGTACATGAAGGTAAGAAAATGAGTAACTAGATTTCTTAAAGAAAATGAGAAATGCAGTTGCTGAATTAAATTATAAACATATCTGAAATTGTTAAAATGGAAAAGTGGGGGAAATATTTTAAAATACATATACATCCACTAAATATTATATCATGTATTTTATATTTCATATTATATAAAGCATATAAATTATGCATATATATATATATATATATGTATTCTATACTTAACATACACTTATTACTATGTTGCCTTTTGATACCACTGAATCAAGAAAAATGTCGAGTGCACTGTCAACACATCTGGTATCCATGGTCTTTTCTAAAGAAAGAAGGCATTTTAGAGGTTTCTTTCTCATATAAAAATTCAATCTGCTCATTCAGACAAAACCTACAATCATTCCATCTTAAAAGCCTGCAACTGGATCTTTTGATATATGATCTCGGTGACGTTTCAAAAAGATCATTTCACAAAAATCTGGCTTTAAATGTCAGTAGTCGTAGAGAGATGACATCCTTTTTAATAAAAAGAATCTATGAACTGAAATGTCCCATTAGATATAGTTTGGTTTTGTAAAGACTTGAAAATCATAAGATATTGAAAATTAATTGTTTTCAGTAGAAAATAAAAATCTTAATTGCAAAGAAGTAATTTTTACATAATCAGACTTAATAGTATTAACCCATATGCTTCAAATATCATTTGAAGTCATATTCACAATGATGTTAATTAGAAAATAAAATGGCAATAATAAAAATAGAGAACTATGTCACTGGCATTTATAGTCACCATTTTCCAAAACAATCACAAATTACAAAAACAATAAATGTAACAATGTGTAAAATGACAACATGCCTCTTTCTGGATAACAAAATCAATCCCACACTAAATAAATTATCATAGAAATTGTTTTCTATTTATTACTTCTTATTATCCTGTAATAGAATTTTTAGTACACAAAGTGGCCTTAGTGGCAAAGATTATTTAATCTTAATAACCACAGTATCCATTTTATGAGAAACAGAGTTTAAACAATTTTTACAGTATCCTTTTAAAATAAAATGTATATATAGTATATATATGTATATATGTGTGTATATACATATGTATATATGTATATAATGTATATATAGTAAATAATGTGGCACAATTGGAAAACTTTAATCAACACAGTATTCTTCAGTTACATTATATTCCAGGGAATATAGTCCCATATATAAATTTTAATATTGTTTTATCAATATTAAGCTTCAATTATAGGGCATGCCAATTAGTTTTATAGGTGGATAAATAGTAACTAGGTCAACACACTCTCATAACTCACGCTCTTTTTTTTTAAGAAAAAAATTAACCTCCTTTTGTAAATCCACATTATATAAGGTCTTGTTAACCACAGACTAAGCCACTAACAATAATAAGGCCATAAAATGGAAACTTTAATTCAATTCTTAATTACTTCAAGATTTTCACAATCTAAGCTAATCTGATCTAGGATTTAAAAGAAGAATAAACACATCATGAATATAAACAATCCATTTTTTTCCTTTCTCTCTTCCCATTGGTCTTAATCTTATATAGCTACATTAGCAATAGGAATTATTTAATTCAACAAGAATCATGATAATAAATATCATTTATCTATTTACTGTTTAAAGATCCAGATTAGATTTCTATTATACCATTAAAGTTCAAGGTCATCATAGCTTCTTTCCCTAAATATATTCTCTTTGAGGCCATCTGCCAAGATTCCTTTAACATCTGAAGTTGTGCCAATAGAAACAAAAAATTAAACTTTAGCTAAAAAATAACCAAGGAGACCTGAATACTGTCTATCAGCTGATCTCATAAGCATCCCAATCACAATATCTAGTATAATTCCTAGCAGCAACATGACAGCCTGTAACTAGAGAAAACAAAAGATTAATGATTACAGCTAGTCAACATTTTAAAGTCCAGAAGAGAACCAAATCAAGACATTCTGTTCCAAATTAGTAATGTTATCAGATATTTAATTCCTTAGTTCTTACCCTGGGACTAATTTAGTGAATCAAACCACATATTCTTCAAGTCGTGGGAAATCTCAGCCAACACTCAAATTGCATGTCAGGCCATTTTCTACTTGGAGTGATCACACAGAGAAATTTCTAGAAGCAACAAATGCATTTATTTATTTTTGCACTTTTGCACTATTTATTTGTCATCGGAAGTTCAAATGGCATGAAGTCAGTATTTTTTGTTCCACCAGTAGTCTGTGTTCATATTTGCCAAAAAAGAAAAACAAAATACAAAATTCTGGCTGTAAAACACCCAAGATGATGCATTTTGTAAAATTTCAGTTATTAGTGACAAAGAGCTAAGACCAAATTTTACTTTGCGAAATGTTTAACAAATGTTGGCTAAACAAATGCACGAATACATTGACGGACGGCTAGATGGATAAAGGGGCTACTGCAATTACCTTACCATGATAATACACTGCATTTATAGTAAACGTTATACTCCAGACACTTCATAGTCCAAGCACTTTATACACATTAACTCATTCAATCCTTCTAACGTCCCTAGGAAGTAGAGATTATTACCATCCCCTTCTGAAGCACAGAAAAGTTAAGTAACTTGTCTAATCAGCACAACAGGAATTAGCAGACCTAAGCAGCCTTGCTTCAGAGTTTGTATTCTTAAGCATTACGCTATAGAATAATAAAAGAATCCTTCATGATAGAGATGTTACACTTAGCACTTACATGCCCATCAGATTATGTTAAAGATTACTTGGTTTATCTAATTTTTGCTTTAAATAGCCTAACCTCTTAATTTTTGTTCAATTTCTTTAGTGTCTTCCAAAGCCAATTACAGACAACAAAATGTAACAACAATCTCTGATAAAAAATTAGGCAACTCTTTCTTGTCATATATACTGTATTCATTCTCTGACTTATGCTTGTGTCTATTCTGACTTGTATTACCTAAAGCAATATTCACAACCATTTTATCTATCGTAACACACCTAAAAGATAGCATTCAAATGTGTGAGAGCTCCCGATATATACATCTGTGCTGATGAAACTTGAAAATTGTCTTCTAGAAATAAAGCCTTAAGATAAATCACCACTCCTCACAACCATTAACCGTACACAGGTAATGACTTTCTCCGTGTGCTGCACCATAGATAAGATGAACTATGGATTTTGAGCAATTCCCTGCATGCTAGGTGCAATTCAGTCTTCTTTACCACTCGAAAATGCATATTTAAACTCTTTGAGGCAAATATTATCATACACATAGCCACGAATAACCGAATATCCTTAAAAACACATATTTCGTAAACTTTTATACTTTATGGTTAACAAGTAATAACTTGCAAGAAGTTAGAACAGTAGGACCTGCTGTATCTGCACTGTGGAGTGTCACGGCAGAGATGTGGAAAACTCATGTAGATCTCTCCTTCATTTGTCCTAGCACATTCCTTTCCCTAAAACTCAAACCACCTCTCTTCCTCTGTCAGGAGGTTTTTTTCTTTTCTTTTCTTTTTTTGTGAGGAAGACTAGCCCTCAGCTAACGTCCGTTACCAATCCTCTTCTTTTTGCTGAGGAAGATGGGCCCTGGGATAACATCCGTACCCATCTTCCTCTACTTTACATGGGATGCTGCAACAGCATGCGGTTGTGTCGGTATGCTCCTGGGATCTGAACCCAGGAACCCCGGGCCGCTGAAGCAGAGTGCACAAACTTAACCACTATGCCACTGGAGGGCCCCTGTCATGAGGTCTTTTAAAAGGCCCCCAGAGGGAGAAAGAGTGGTATCAGAACCCCTCCATTCCTCTTCCCTCCCTTCCTTCTTTCCTAATGTTGCTGAAAAACTAATGCGTCAGAGATTACTGACTTGGACTGTTACAATCAACAACTCCATATGTCCTGGTGAGTGATCATAAAACTGGGAATATTAAAACTAAATTATTTGAAAAAATATTAGATACTATAGAGACAGAAAGTTAGACCATTCCTCTGAGAATCTATTTACCTGCCTCCCAGACTATATAACTCTTGAGTACAGTGAGTGGCCTCATTTGTCTTTATATCCTCTGCAGCTAGAAAAAGAACAAGCACATGGTGGGCGCCCAATAAAAAAAATGACCCAGTCAATCATGAAGCCAGCGAAACAGGAAACTGCTGCAAGATATAACTGACAAGTCGTGAAGATGTAATATCATCATTATAAACATAATGAAATCTTGGTTTTTCAAAATCTTTCGGTAAAACTGACAAATGCCATTTTGCTTGTATGTGAGCTTTTATTTAAAAGCCCAAAGGGAGTAAACTTGAAAAGTGCCTTCATGACATTATATTACAAATTTGATTCTATCTTATGAATAAAAATGAAACAAGAATAACCAGTTCTTGTGACTACAAGGAGCAATTGGGACAGGTGAAAATTACTAAGTATTTGCAATAAATGTTATTTTTAATGTAGTCTACAAAGACATGGTTATACATAATTGAGTGTTATAACACCATGTCTGTAAATGCAGAACATTGCTGAATATAGAGAAGTAACATAGAGGCAGAGCAATTTGTGATCCAATAAAGTCATTCAAAATTTCTGGAACCGAGGTTTATTTGCACCTCTTTAGAATGTCTTTAGTTAATTAATGGAAGCAAAAGTCATAATATTTCATATACCCTCGTTGAGAATCATCTTAACTAGCCCTAGATTGCTGTGTTGAGTTCTTGTTTAAATTAAACTCTTTGTCATTTAGCTTTATTCATTTGCCATTAGTCCATTAGTTATCACTTCCTACTACTGCTGTTATATCTGGCTGGAGCAGATTGTATGTTATCCTTTGAGAAAGTAGGTAAAAAAATTACTACATAAATTCATAAATATATATATTAAATATACAATGCATAAATACTTATTTAAATATATGTATCTATAAATACATATGTAAATATATGATGTACAAATACATATGTAAATATTTAGTGCCTCTGTTTTAAGTACTAATAACTTATAAGTGGTAGAATTAGAATTTAAACCCAGGCATGTCTGATTCTAAAGGTGATTTGCCTGCTGCTTCTGTATAATAAGGTTTATATACATATAAACTATAGACTCTTTCTTTGAATTAATTTTACTAAACACTACATCATATATATATATATATATAACTATGCATATACATTATATACACAGATTATATATATTAATACATTATACAGGCAGATACATACATGTTTATATATTTGTATATAATAATCATTTGTATACAATATATGTGCATAATCTGTATATAATAATGTTCACCCACTAATTTTAAAGCATTGTATATAATTAAGTGTCTAACCTAAAGCAAAATAAAGAAATGTTAGGTACATTTTAGGACTGAAAGAGATTCTTCTCAGTTCATCAAAACACTACGTAGTATCTTTTTTTAACATAGTTTTCTATATTTTGGTGACCTTAAAAATGACTTCAATAATGCAAACACACTCCTTATTCTATAAAAATAGAATCTAGACATAATCAAGGTAAAATTTAGGGAAAGCTCTATATTAAAAAATACACATATATACAACACATTATTCTAAGGTCCAGTCTAATTATTAGACCTCTATTTGGTGAAAACCAAAACCATGCCAATATCTTTGATATTTCTTTGGAATGTATTATGAAAAACATAGTTTGGCCAGAATATAGGCAAATAACTCTTGAGTCTATTCACCCAGACGTTTCAACACAGCCCTGCCACAACATCCTATTGCATTAACCTCCTATTACTGCTATACCTAACGACCACACACCTAGTGGCTTAAAAAAACACAAATTTATTCTCTTACAGTTCTAGGGGCCAAAAAGTCCAAAAACAAGGTGCTAGAAGGGCTGCATTTTTTCTGAAGGCTTCAGAGAAAACCCATTTCGTTGCCTATTTCAGTCTCCAGAGCTTGCTGGCATTCTTTGTCCCCAGTCCCTTCCTCCATCTCCCAAGCACACCACTCCAGCCTCTGGTCCGCAGTCATGTCTTTTCTCTAGCTCTAACTCTATTGCCTCCTTTTTATAAGGACTCTCATAATTATACTGGGCCCATACTAATAATCCAGAATAATCTTTCAATCTTAAAATCCTTAACTTAATCACATCCACAAAGTCTCTTTTGCCAGGTAAGGTAGCATATTCAATGGTTTCAGGGATTAGGATGTGGACCTTTTTGCGGGGCCATTATTCAGCCTAACACACATATACATATCTGATTTTCACCCTATTTGTTGTGTTTTATCTGTATCACTTTATATGGTTTGCCGTCTCACTTAATACACAATGAAGTCAATATATTTATGATAACATCTCTATTATGGAATTCTTAAATGCACCTATCAAATTATATTACGTACACATATCAAAACACTTACCCTAGGATTATTTAAACGTAGTTAGCACATTGTCTTATTTGTATTTATTTATGTTGAGTTTTTTCTTGGAAATTGATCTAAAGTTTTCTGAAACATCATCAGATATTTTTAAAATGTATCCATTTCCTTTGCTCTACCTGCAAATCACTTTTCCATTCATCCCGTGCCTTCTAGAAAAATTGCTGCAACCTTCCATAAACTACTTGTCATTACAATGGAATAAGCAGAAAAACTCCCTCTTGAATCAAGATTGTTGCCTCATATAATGTTTCAACCCATTTCACTAACAAATTTTGTAATGTTGAAACCAAACTGTTGACTATTTTTTATGAGACCATGAAGTACTCAATCCAGGGCATGCTCATCAGGAAGAATTTATTGACTTTTCCTGCTTGATCCAGAAAACACTCTAGCCAGACACAATGCTTTTTTAAGATAAAGTGAATAAAATAAAGTACATAAATGACACAACACAAAAAAATATAGATTCCTATATTTTCCCTATTGCGCTCCTTGTGTGAAAATTGTGGTATATGTGGGTGAAGGAATTTACCATTAACAGCCAATATTACATATAATAACCACATAAAAGAAAGAGCAAATCACCTATAATATCCAAATCCTGACTAACACTTGGTTATAAACTAAATATACACCCTGGCAAAGTTCATGAATGTTGTATTACCACACATTAAATCCCAACTTACTGTCACTGAGAATTTAAGATTTGTGTAATAGGTGTTTGGGATCAGTACACGATTTGTATCCACTATTACAGGTTTCTCGGCACAGAGTGGAAGCAGTTGCATTGATTAGACCACACATATGGGCCAAGGATAATATTTGCAGCATTTAGATGAAGAAGTATGCTTGAAGGCCTACTAAATAATCATAATAGCATTTATATGGTCTATTTCATCTTCAAAGGATTTTTTTAAGTGTAGAAGAAACTAAGAAATGAAAATATAGAGTTGCTGATTTACATGGCCATAAGGAGAACTGGGGTATCTAATTAGATTGACGGATTCTAGAAATATTCCCAAGAAAGTAGGGTTTGTAAACAAAGCATTTTTCTAGATATGGGCTGTTTTACTACTTCTCACTCCTTGCTCTCTGAAAAGTTCTTGTGGTTGCTGAAAACCTCAGAACGGGAAATTAAGGCAAACTTCCATTCTAGCCCTGTCACTATCTTAGCATTTGGGGCAAATCACTGAGCCTTTTTATGTGTAAAATTAGGCTGCTAGAGCAGACTATATTATTCTCTATAACATTTTAAAAAATTCTGCAAGTGTAGAAATGAAGCACTGGAAGGAAAAAAAAAGTCCATTCTGAATTGATGAGAGAAGCCCTGATACATGGTAATGTGTCTTGACCATCATTCCAATTAAATGCCTGCATTAATGAAAATTACCTATTCTACAGAATTTTAAACATGATTTTTTTCAACTTTTGGGTCCTAAACATTTGTTATAATGTTAGAATTGAGTTAAAAACGTGTCCTCGCCTGATAGTACACACTATAACATTCTCAGTGGACAAAGATAACAGTTAATTGTTAAATAACTGCAAACAAGATCAAGTTCTGTTTGGTGAGGTAGACTAAGCTGTTTTAGACAAGAGTTACTTAATTCAACCTATATTTATGGGAGTTAGTCATTTTGGGCAATTTCATCTCTTGAGACAGAGTTGTTCTGATGAAATAGAACTTGGGAAATTTGGAGCCTTTCTCTCTATATAATTTTAATTAAATGATTTGTATTCTTTAGACAGTATTCAATACTTTGGAGAAATGTTTCTATGTTTTCTGACCAACTACTGTCATAAGGCCTGCTAAAGCAGTGCTACAAACAAGGACCAGAAAGTGTAACTAATCATTTGTGATACACAGTTTCTTCAGAGCACTTCTATGTTCAATCTAGATCCTATCCCTTATATTTTTAAAACTCCTCTTTACTTAAAGCATCCAATGATTACATCTCCTTATGATTAAATCCTCCCCGGATAAGATATCGGAGGGGCAATCCAAAGAGTCTGATAAAACAAAAATGATTTGGCATTGCACGTGTGTTAAAAGCAAACTAATGTGAGGGGCCAGCCCAGTGGCATAATGGTTAAGTTCGCATGCTCTGCTTCGGCAGCCAGGGTTCACAGGTTCAGATCCGGGGCGTGGACCTACACACCACTCATCAAGCCACGCTGTGACGGTATCCCGTATGCAGAGTAGAGGAAGATTGGCACAGATGCTAGCTCAGGGCCAATCTTCCTCAAGCAAAAAGAGGAAGATTGGCAACAGATGTTAGCTCAGGGCCATCTTCCTCACCAAAAAAAATAAGAATGTAGGGTGAGAAGCCATAGGAGGAAATTAAAAAAAAAAAAATCACTAAAAAAAAGTAAACTAATTTGAGACAATTTTTTTTTTCATTTTCTGAACATGGACAAAATTCAGTAAAATATTCTTAGATTCAGCAGCGCAGTGCATATTTTAAAATGTACATATTTTAAACAGTCAAATCAGCATGAGATCATATACATATATATATATATATATATATATATATATATATATATATATATATATATACAAGAATTACCACAACCATAACTAACTTTGGCTATTTAGACATGAGATTATCTATCCATAAGTAACTTGCACCTACTGGGACTTGGAAAGTTTAATGACTTTGTGATCAATTACATAATGCCAAAGGTTGTTTTTTCCCCATAATTTGGTACTCATTTCTTTTCTTTTTATCCTCTCATGAGTAAATGGTACCAGGCTTTTGATCTGTGTATTTCCATCACAATAACATAGTAGGGGAGGAAAAGAATCCCTTTTTACAGTGTTCACTACCAGGAATTTAGGAATGATATGCTAATTTCTGTAAGTGTGCCTAACTGTAGTGAAAAGGGCATTTCATGAATATGTAAACAAGATAAAAATATAAAAAGCAATATTTTCTAATAGGAAAAACTAAGTACTGCCGCTGTTACATTTTCACTTTCCCTCTTTACCCATGCGTTACAAAGGCATTTTTCTCAAACTTATTCAAGAATCTCAACTCAAGATATTCTTGCAAAGAAGACAAATGGAGCTGTCATACTGGGTTTACAAGTTCTCACAAAGAACTTCTGGCTTCCTGCCAATCAGAGCTTATTCCTTATTGTACTCAGTGGCCATCCTTCTTACATTCTGGGAAACCTTTCCAAGTGAGCCCTAAGGGTGTCTATCACCAATCATTAAGGTTAAGTATTCATTTCTTCAATTAATTAAAGGTACATCAAAATTTGGACAATCCCTACATATTAATGAAAGTATTTTCATTGTTATAGATCTTAAAATAAAATTGATCATATTTTACCAGAAGAACCAAGAAAGAATACAATTTTTTTAATCCATAATGATTAGGGAATGGCCCAAATTTTTTATATAGAAGCAAATTACCAATCCCACTAACTAAAAGTCACTCATAGGATTTCAAATCTGTTGTTTTCAATTATGAAATTGGATTCCCTATTGGATTCTAGAGTGAATCTGGAATCCAGCTTAAGTTCTGCCAAAATGTAGTAAAATCAGAAATCCTCAGTATACTCATTTATAAAATTGGGATTCTTTCCCTCTCATCTAACTCACAAGGTCACAGGGAGTTATGCCATATAAAAATCATGTTAAAATAATAAAATCTTTACATTAAAGAAGACATATCATGAATTTACAGAGTTAAAATTTAAGCACCTATTTCCTTTTTCTCTCCTGTGGTGTCTTGTCAAATCTCAGCGGCTTCATACTTCGTTCTGACAAAAATGCATCAGAAATGAAATCCTCTGGTCTCAGAATTGAAAACGGTATTTATCTTTTCATAAAACACCATGGTAGGATCATTCTTACATTTAATTAAATACTTGCACCACGTGCCAGACACTATTTTAATTACTGGGAAAACAGCAGTGAACAACGTAAGCAAGTCCCATTCCTTCTTGAAGCTTACATTCGAAATGACATCAATTTATCCATAAACCCGTTCATTTAATGATCAAGAGGCCACCACGAACAATCATCCCAACACCTCCAAATGTTCCATCAAATACAGATTACTGCAAAATTCTTACATCCATCTTTTCAGCCCATTCTTCCCTATGTGAATTCCCAGCATCAGTGAAACTAATTAATCAGTTAACAAAGCCCATTCCTTCTTGAAATTATATATATAAAAACATGAATAGTAAGGTAAATGTAAATGTGAGTATATGTATACACACCTGTATATGCATACATACATCTATATGTATATATTTTCACATTTTTTTCATTTTGTTTGGAATGCCTTCCCACATCTGTCTTCTAAAATACGAACCAAAGGCTATGGAAACATAAAGAAGATAGTGAATAACTACATGGATTTGAGGATTGTTATGAAACGATTTAAATAAAGAAATACGTAGGTTGAAACTAAAAATTTAAATTTTTCCATTAGGCAAAAAAGGCAGGGACCATTTGGACTGAATAAATGTACAGACTAAGAGTTAAGAAAAAGTTACATCCTACTCAGTGATGTTTGGTATTATAACAGATATGTGTGGTGGGCAAAAACAGGAAAAGAAGCTGGAATAAGAGTTGAAAACTGGCTTGATAATTAGGAAGTTGTATTGTTGTTGTTTTGGCTGTTGTTATTATTGTTGTTACTATATTGTCTTTGGTGTAAATCCAGTGCCTCCAAACAGATTATGAAGACTGTGTTCAGTCTTCTACAACTTTCTATCCCCAAATCCCAGTGCAAGCAACCGTACACAAGAATTACTGAATAGATGTTTTCTGGGATTTAAATAATAGGATATGAATAGGTAGAAAATAAGAGAGAAAGAGAATTTTACCAAATAAAATGTCCAAAGGCTCAGATGTGCAAAATAGCAAAAGGCAGTAAACTGTAAGAACGTTCAAGAGGTTGTCCTCTTTGGATTGAAGGGCTTGCACTAACAGGTGTTTGGATAATAAATTAAATAGTTATGTTAGAACCAAAGTACCACAGACTTTATAAATCAGACATATTAGATGGCATTGCAGGCAAGAAAACACACACACACACACATATGTGGGTACATAGTCCATTTGTTTACATATATAAAGGATATGTATAAAGGAACTACCCACACGAAAGTGTCATAGTAGGAAGATATCTCTGCCAAAGTGTGCAGAATGTCTGGGATGGGAAGGAGGTTGGTAGACTCTATAAGATGGTGGGAAATCATAAAATCATAACTTTTCAAAAAAAAAAGAAAAGCAAAATGGGCCCTGATAAATTGTTTTGTCATTTCTTAAATAAGCTGTATTCTTTTTCCAAGGGAGTTACAGTGGATAACTGCTCAAAGTCAAACCCTAAAACCACCCCCTCCCTACATCCCTATTTATTTTATGAAAAATGAACACTTAGTTGAAAACCTCAAGGATATCATGACCCCTAAACCGATATATATTAAATTGATCACAAATTAAATTGATCATAAATATCCACTGATTCATTTCTAATACATCTTTTTCTTCTTTTTCCAATTTTTCCTCACTTTTATTACAATGCCACCATAGATCAGGGGCTTGCAATCTTACCGGACAATTTCAACAGCCTCTAAATGGTGAAGTGTGGCCATCACCTAAATAGCGCAAGCTGCTTAGCCAGGCACAGAAAGACCCTGACCCTTTCAGAGCCTGTGCGTCTAGTCTCACCTCCTTTTTGCTATCCTACCAGGCACATTTCATGCCAGCCCTCGAGATTTTCCTGTTCAACCCTGACTGGGAGCACCATTTTAAAAGTCTGGAGGCCAACGGGAGAGACAAATTCCACAGAGAGATGAAGCAGGCTGGGAACTGAAAATGAATTTTTGAAACTAGCTACAAAATAGCTAGAAGTTTTATGTGAAAAAAAAAAAAAAAAGCAGGAATACCAGCTCCAAGTGAGTAAAGAATAAAAAGAAGAAAAAAATTAAAGGTAAGTTGTAACTACAAGAAATCATAATAATGTTTAATTATGAAAAAGGAGCGAGGACTCAGAATTCTAGTTGAGGAGGAAGAGGCATATAAAAGAGAAGATTTGAGACAGTTTATATTTAAAAGTAGCTATAATAGCTAATACCTATATAGCTTATATAACTCTACACATAGAATAGAGTACATGACTAAAATATACTAACCGTTACAAAACTCACAACAACCTTATGAGGTAGATACTGTCGTTATCTCCATTCTACAGATGGGAATACTGAGGCAGGAAGAGGCTACAGATAGTGTTGGAGTTGATCAAACTCAGGGAATCTGGGCTCAGAGTTCACATGCTTAATCACTGACACTACCATACTATATTACAGACATTGTGTCCCAGAAGAGGCAGGAAAACTTGGAAGTCTTGAATACATTCAGATATGTAACAACTACTTTACATTTCTTAGAGGAAATCCACGTTTTTAGCATTGAAGTATTGCTTAGATTTATTGCTTAAGTTAGATTAGCCAATGCATGTTCTATTTGTTCATAGTCCCTAAGATAAATGGTACACAATCTTGGTTCAATGTAGTAAATTTTTTTTCCTGTGGGGAACCAAGTATTAGGACCAATCACTCTTCAAAATTCCCGATAGTCTAAGAGTTCTCATCTTGCAAGTGTTGCTAAATGATTCCTTCCTAAATCTGAGCAGAATTACAAGATGCTGACATTAAGTGACATAAAAGCATTTGAATTAAGAAGAAAATGTATATGAGTCAATGAGTAAGTAACCATGAAGACAGATAACAGGGTATTTTCACTTGTCTTCTCAGCAGTTAGAACTGATGATTCATGATCTTTTTCAAAAACTATTCTGATTTATTTTAGCAATTCCAGTAGCGTAGTTGATTCTGTACATAATATGTCTATACTTAGTCTCTTTTCTTTTATGCTTGCACTTACCAAAAGGAAAGCCAAACGCTTGGGATTATCTGTATTTAACTGATTTAGGTAAAATATGCCCTTGATGTTTTTAAAAAGTAGAGGGCCTGGCCTGGTGGTGTAATGGTTAAGTTTGAGTGCTCTGCTTTGGTGGCCCAGGGTTTGCAGGTTTGGATTCTGGTCCTATGCACTGCTTATCAAGCCATGCTGTGGCAGGCATCCCACATATAAAGTAGAGGAAGATGGGCATGGATGTTAGCCTAGGGCCAATCTTCCTCAACAAAAACAGGAGGATTGGCAACAGATGTTAGCTCAGGGCTAAGCTTCCTCACCAAAAAAAAAAAAAAAGAAAGAAAGAAAGAAAGAAAAAAAAGTAGAAAATATTCTTACATTGTGAGACTCTCTGTCATGTGTGTATCTATGGTGTTAATTTTACTTTACTTCATTTTATCTTTTTCCAATGCTTATAGGTTGCGCTAGTTGCATATATCCTAGTTATCAGAAAATAAATAATATCTCTCTTCGGAAATATTCCACTAATATCATCAGATGTTCTGACATGGAGTCTTTGTGAATGTTACTGTAGTATTTACTTACATAGATATTTAAAACAATGTAGAGTTCTTTGTCTCTTAATAATTCTTTAAATAATTTAACCTCTTTAAATAATTACTTGAAAATAATTGTTTCTAACTTTAAGAATGTTATCATTCATATCATGAGGATTTATAACATAATCAATATGAATATTACTGAAAAATTTTTGCACAGATGTTATCAAACACTATAAATAAAGATATGTTCTTGCTCTTATTAATTCACTAAAAAATGTCTTTAATAAATATAGTAATATACTAAGAACATTGTGATAAAAGAAAAGATTCCAGAGGAGAGTCTGAGATCTGGATAAATATTGAACTTTAGCACTATGTCTACACAATTTTAGTAATAAGTGTGCAGAAAGAATAACATTATGGAAAATATATGAATCTATGTTTTTATACAATTTATTAATATTTTTCCTAAATTTTCACAAAGAAAAACAAACACAGGGTGGAATTCTCTGTTCTCATCAAAAGAGAGATATATTTATTTTTCTATCAGCTTAGAATATAAAAATATACTTTATGGGGCCGCCTGGTGGCGCAGCGGTTTCGTCCGCGCTTGGCAGCCCGGGGTTCGCGAGGTCGGATCCCGGGCGCCCGCCGACGCACTGCCTGTCAGCCATGCCGTGGTGGCGTCCCATATAAAGTGGAGGAAGATGGGCACGATGTTAGCCCAGGGCCAGTCTTCCTCAGCAAAAAGGGGAGGATTGGCAACAGATGTTAGCTCAGGGCTGGTCTTCCCCACAAAAAAAAATATATATATATATATATACTTTAGCGGCTGGCCCCATGGCCTAGTGGTTAAGTTCAGCAAGCTCCACTTTGGTGGCCCAGGCTTGTGGGTTCAGATCCCAGGTGCGGACCTACACCACTCGTCAGTCATGCTGTGGCAGTGACCCACATACAAAATAGAGGAAGACTGGCACAGATTTTAGCTTAGGGAGAATCTTCCTCAAACAAAAAGAGGAAGATTGGCAACAGATGTTAGCTTAGGGTGAATCTTCCTCAGCAAAAAAAAAAAAAAAACCTCAATTAAATGAATTCTTTCTGTGGTAGTTCAATTCATATGTTCAATGTGATGTCTTTAAGAAACATTACTGTTAAGGTCCAACTCTGCCTACTGCCACGTCTGCACATCTCTCCCTTTTAAAGCTATTGGACATCAAAACATGCACCAAATCTGGTAATCACAATTCACAGGCTTATAACTCACTCAGGCATATGCATAGCAAGGGGTGTCTTTGGGTTGGGGGAATACCACTATGAGGAGGGTTCTCATGTCTGGGAAGAGGGAGAAAGAGAGAGGGAGGGGAAATGGTAAAGCCTCATCTCAGGAGTCACTTCTGGCAGCCCATCTCCCTGTGAGTGTGTTTGGGGGGTGGGAGATTGGGGAGGAAGATCAAAGGAATCAGGTGGGTTGTCTTGGGTGCAACTTATCAAATATAGCAGAAATAGTAGGGCTGGGGCTTCTGTCATTGTCTGCTCATGCCTATGTTAACTGTTCAGTCAAATGTATTTTGGGGCCGGCCTGGTGTCACAGTGGTTAAGTTCACACGTTCTGTTTTAGCGGCCCAGGGTTTGCTGGGTCAGATCCTGGGTGTGGACCTACTCACCGTTCATCAAGCCATGCTGAGGTGGTGTCCCACATAGAAGAGCTACAATTCTACAACTATGATATACAACTATGTACTAGGGGTGTGGGGAGAAAAAAGAAAAAGAGGAAGATTGGCAACAGATGTTAGCACAGCATCAATCTTCCTCAAAGAAAAAAAAAAAGCATCTGCCCAGAACAAGTGTGCTTTGGATAGGTTTCACTTTAAAAAAAAATATGTCATTTTGCTGTGAGTGAGTTATTGCTTCCAAACTTATTTCTCCACAATTAAACTATCAGAAATATATTCACAGTATCATACAGAAACATTAACAATATTGAAATTGATAATGCCTGTCAATATACTTGTTTATTGATTTTTCTAATAACTTCAAGTTACCATATTATTTATACCATCAGCACATTTTAAACTCTAGTATAAAAATGAGTGATATAGAGTAATTAATTGAAGAAAAGGCAAATGACCAATAAACATGAAAAAAGTGCTTTGCTTCATGTAAATTACAGCATCACTCTTTGGCAAAATTAAAAATAATCTAAAATGATCTTGCATTTTTTTATTTTTTTTTTGTGAGGAAGACCAGCCCTGAGCTAACATCCGTTGCTAATCCTCCTCTTTTTGCTGAGAAAGACTGGCCCTGGGCTAACATCCGTGCCCATCTTCCTCCACTTTATATGGGACGCCGTCATGGCATGGCTGACGAGCAGTGCGTCGGCGGGCGCCCGGGATCCGAACCCCCGAACCCCGGGCTCCCAAGCGCGGACAAAACCACTACACCACCAGGCGGCCCCATAATCTTGCATTTTTAAGGTTATGAGAAAGCGAATACTTCCATACTTTATTTGTAAAACCAGAAGATTTTTAAAAGTAAGTTTATGATATTTACTTAAATTTAAAATGTGCATATTACCGGTAAACATACATATAAAGTAATGCTTACTCTAGCATTATTTACAAGAGGGAAAAAAGAGACAGGAAGAAAGAAAGGAAGAAAGGGAAGAAAGAGGAAGGGAAGAAGGAAGGAGGAGAAAAAGAGCAACCTAAAAGATGAGGAAGAATAAATCATGGTACACCCATTCTATGGAATACACTGCAATTGTTAAAAAGAACAGAGTAGGTTATATATAAATACTGACTTGGAAGGTTCTGCAAACCATATTAAGAAAAAAAGTAGTTTAGAACATTTGGAAAAATCAAGCTGCTAGAGTGAAAAACTGTCTCAATTCAGAAACATAATCTAGGCTAAATAGAGTAATTATCAAGGAAACTTCCTGGTTGGCAAACTCACTTGAACTTCTTGATTATACGTTGTTGTAATGTAAGTGCAGACCTATGATCTTATTCTAACATATATAGAGCTTTCACTGTGGTCAGTACTGTGGTAGGCATTTTACAAGGATTATCTCATTTAATATTCCATATAACTGCATAAATTAGATACTGTTATTATTCCATGTAACATACAGGTAAACAGACTAAAAATTCCTAAGTAAAATGTCTAATATCATTTAGCTTGTAAGAAGTTCCATGCAGTCTGACTACAGAGATTTACTCTTTACCTGTATGCTAAATGGACTCCACAAATCTTTAAAGAGCTCTGCTCTGTGTACCAGTGCATGTGTGTACCAGTGTAAAAGAACTGGGCATATATATGTAAATATTCATACATACTCATACATTCAAATAATAAGTTATTATATTCTCTATATAAACATATTACATTTTTTAAATCCTGAAAAGAGGCAATAAAGCAGAATAAAATTAAGTATGTCTACCACAACCATATTTTTTCTTAGACATAGGAACAAAAAATCTTTAGCTACGTTGTGTTGCCTAGAAAATCATCGTGACTTACCAATGCCCTGTCAGGTGAGGAGAACTGAGATGCAGAGGAGGGTAAGTAACTTGTCTGGAGTCACACAGTCACTGCCTAACACTTGGGATGACAACTCTCAAGTCTCAGATCTCTACTGAGGTCACCAGATCAAGGACATTTATACGGTGACCTTCACAAGTTAGAAACCCTTTAAAGTCCCTATTTGAACAGACTGTATTTTCCAACAGTTCTTTTCAAAGAACAATGCTAGAAACCTCAAACACCTCAGCGACTTGCTTTTTAGAAGAGGAAATCTGAAATGTCAGGTATAGTGGATGAGAAGGTCCTGCTGCAGTATCCTGGGGTTTGTTCTAGTTATTTCCAACTTGTCTAGACTGAGATGTTGTACTTCATAGTTATGTCTGCTTTTCATTAGTTTTTTTTGTTTTTAAGGGTATACATATATAAATCTTTCCTATGTGAATTCCATCAAGCTGACCAAGTTTTTATAAAGGGTAAATGAATTTTATCGGCACAAAACTATCATAATTGTATTACTTGGGGTCTAATTAGAAAAATAGCAACCATACTAGATATTTCAGTAGAGGGAATTTAATAGAGGGAGTTGTTTACACTGGTGTAATACCGAACTAGATGAAAAGGAAACATTGAGGTGTTCCAGTGATAAGAACGACAAAAAGCAGCTATCATCCCTATGTCAAAGAAAGGGAAAACTGGGGGATATGAGAACCAAAACGCCAGGCTGCTGCTGATACCTCAGGAGGAGGCCCTCCAAAAGGGAACGATGAGGCTGGTTCTAGGAATGCCTACCGAAGTCAGAGGCTGGAACCAACTGCTGTTGTGGAGACAAAGAGCAAGTACTCGGCAAGCAATGCCTGGAACACAAAGCGAACAGGAAAGATAATTTCCCATCTTCCCTCCACCTGCCTTCCAGTCTCCCTCTATGGCCTCCAGTTGGAGGAATCTGACAGGAAGCCATCTGGCAAAAGAGAAACGTTTCACTGGGTCTCAGCCTTAGCATAGGAAAACAAACTATAGTAGGGTGGAATTCCATTTGAAAGACAAAATTTTAATAGTCTGTTTCCTCTTTAAAAAAGTATGTTTCTAGATTTTTGATGTGTGGCGGGGGAGGAGGACAAGGGGTACACAGGTAAGGGTGCAGGCTTTCTGTAGGTTTGGTTGGCATTGTAACAGTAAACATCTCTTAGTAACTGCTTGTTGACTGTTACTTAAAAGCCTTTCATGGTTGACCTGTATATTAAATAACAATTTACTAATGTTACCACCAAGTAATGAGACTGGATATTACAGTGGAAAGAGTTTCGGCTTTGGAATAGCACAAACAAGCTTAAATTCCAGTTCTGCCACTTTCTAGCTAAGTAATTTAAAGAAAATTATTTACCCATTCTGAACCTCTTTTAATCTCTGTAAAATCAAGATAATATCTATCTTTAAGTTGTTGTAAAGGTTAAAGATATCGTACTTATATAACGTAGCCAATGCTTATGACATAGAAGTGCCCAATGTAATATTATTGTAGACACTAGGCACTTCTATTTGCATAATCTTATTCAGTCGTCATAAAATCTCAGTAGAAAGGAAGAAATCAAAGCTCTGTTGAATGCTTATTGATTCAAGACTTATAGAGATGGTCTCTTTTATAGCTATGAGATATACATATTGTCCTGTTTTTCCAAATGCGAGGAATTGTCTAGACAAGTGAAGTGATGATAGTTCAATTTTGCACAGTTAGCATTCAAAGCCATTGCGTTTTGTTATCATTGTGTTTTTGTTTTCTGTACCTTTTAATCACAGGTTTAGAAATAATATATGCACCAGTTTAATTCTCAAGAGCTTAGCTAAAAAGGATAGTGCACAACCAGTAGATTTACTTTCTCATTCTGGATCAGGAACACGTTTTATTTGGTTTGTTTTTCTTGCCACTGTAGCTAGTATTTACCTTCTTTCTGGGTAGTTCTGCTATATTATGTCATCATCCACCTCATTACTATTTATTGAAAAAGAAAATAGCAAATCCATTTACTGATATATTTTGCTAGGTTGTTTTTAGGAGTATTTGTATTTTTTTCCTCAAAAGTTTAAAGTTCTTCTGTCCTTAGATATTTCTTTTGCCCCCGAGTAATTATAAAAATAGAACTTTATTTTCAGTTTTTGTTTGTATTAACCATTTAACATATTTTATTGAATCAATACAGAAAAACAAATAAGCAAACTGTGATGGGTTTTAGAAAAGTTGCAAACAACTCTCAATTTTACTATGTTTTACCATTTATTTTATATTTCTAATAAATAAAATGCTTGCTTTAGATTCTCTTTCTACTTGGCAAATGTTTTTTATTTTCTTTGTCCATGCCTGGCATACATATTTTTTGTACAGTATCAATAACCCAACACCTGTGGTAACTTTAAAACAATCTTTTTAAAAAAATCCTTTGGAGTTCAGTGTTTTGATATATGACTTAAATTGTGGTATATGTTAATTTAAAAAATTCCATGTAAATTGTTTAGAGTAATTTAGATTTTCTTCTATTGTAGTATGTGGCTACAGAGTTCATAAAATGAATTAACATTTTAAAATGCAAAATGTTATTTAATCAATTTAACTATCAATGTGGAAGAGTGTTGCTAATCACAGATAGAAGTCACTTTACAACAAAAAATAAATGGCAAGAGGCCTTCAAATATTGCTGCTTTATGAGAATATTTAACTGATCATACACCTTCTTAGGTAGTGAGATGCCAACAGATTGTGAGCATTCCAAAGAAATTTATCATCAAGAAAGCTAACTATGTCTGAAACTGCTGCTCTGCAGACTAAAATTTCAGCTATTCCATAGAGAATTAGCCATAAAAATGAAACATGAATATATGAGAAGTAGAGGTTCATCCTTTTTTATTACAAGCAGTTTTCACTTCACCACGCTAAATAGAATATGTGTACTCCAGCCTTAACTTGCAAGCATGAAAGAAAGAAGTTGTTCCCTCTATAATTTTAGCACTTTTTTCCATACAGATTGGTGGGCTATTCATACACTCATTGACCTTCTCCTTGCCAGAGTACACTCACTGCATTCATCATTCATACTAACAAAAGGTTTAATGTTCTTGTACAAAAATATTAATCTTACTTCAAATAGCTGTGCTTCAAATCCACTACCTCAAATCCACACAGGGGTACAACCTCAAGGAGTAAGACTGGCAATTCCTTCCTTTAATTCTTGTCATAGCTCAAGGAATGGAAATGCTTGAAACTCCTATTAAATACTGAGTCTATTCTGAAATGTAACATTCCAGACATAATACCATCTTTGCGACCATTGTCATCCAGGCCAATACCATTTCTCCTGGATCCTGCAATAACATCCTAACTAGTGTCCTTTATTCCACACTAGCCACATAAACACTAGCTACAAACCAGTCAAATTGATTTCTGTAAAACAAATTCAAATCATATCAACCCTCTGTTTCACATACTGATGATATTTTTAATAAAACAACAAACTTCCAGCATGGCTTATAAGGCCTTTGATGAATATAGATATTTGTTTATTTAAATTGTATCCGCTATTTGTTTATTACTTTTTAAATATATTACTATCATCAGCTTCATTATCTTAGTATGAATTATTTTACATAGCATCTACTAGTGTAAAGCCAAAAAATGTCTATTTGGCATAGGATGTTATAATAGGCATCCAGAAAACTTCATTCATTCATTCATTCACTTATTTAATAAATTCATACTTTTCCCCCACATTTTACTAGGAACTTTGACAAGTACTAGGACACCAGAGCAGTAAACAAGAAGACTCCATCATTGACCTCACAGAATTTAGATTCTGCTGAGGGATACAGACAAGTAAAAGAGGCTACTACGATGTAGCACCGTGGGAAGTCACTGCAGTGGTAGGATAGCGTACCATGGGGACACACACGTAGAGCACCTCTTCTTGACTTGGAGAATCAGACAAGTTTTGCCAAAGAAAATGACTTATGAATTAATATATGAATAATGTCCAGAAATTAGCCATTTAAAGGAGTGTAGGGAAGTGTGCTATGGCAGAGAAACCATTGTGTGTGTGTGTGTGAATATGTGTGTGTGTGTGTGTGTGTGTGTGAGCGTATGATGTTCCAATATGGCTGCATCATCAGTCGGGAAATGGGAAAATGAGACACGAGGCTAGTGAGGTAACAGGTACAAATGATATGGAGCCAATAGACTATATTAAGGAGTTTGAATTTATCTAAGACCAACTGGGGATGTTTACAGCTACAATTACAAAGTGATGTCATCAAGCCTGCCTTTTTAAAAGCTTACTTTGTTTACACTGGAAACAATGGATTAAAAGTGTGTGTCAGGGGGTAAATGTTTGTGTACTAAACACTCTAAATGAAAATAATCTCAACATCAATTTCTTGTCATATGGAAACTTTAAAAACCACAAAGATAAGAAAAAAATTAAGAGACTCCAAAGAAGAAAGGAAGATGATCTATAAATAATCTACAATTTACAATGAAAACAGGCTACCGCACAGGACACCCAAAATGAAAAAATTATGACAAAAGCAGAGATCAGCCACAAACCCCACCATCACCAAAAGAAGAAAGAGACTACGAACATCACAAATACATTATAAAGTTATTATAATTATTATATTATAATTATTATAAATAAACAAACACAATGGAAAGTCTAGGAAAAGACCCATTATGTATGAGTGCATTACATACTACAGAGACATTATTAAAAATCTATAAGGAAATGATAAACAATTTAACAAATGACATTGAGAAAAAAAATTATTTGTATTAAAATGACCCTATAATTACAATAGACAAGAAAATAAATTATAAATGAATTAATGGTCTTTATGTGAAAATCCAAATATAAATTTTGAGATGAAAATATATGAGAATATTTTTACAACACATTCCAGGAAAGGATTATTTTTAAATTGACACAGAAAACACAAACTACACCGAAAAGATTGATAAATTTGAACATGTTAAAATAAAAAGTGTGTAACAAAATTTAAAAAGAGACCACAGATTAATAAAATATATTTGCATTGGTTAAAACCAATAAAATTCCTATCTAGTAAATGTAAATTAAAAAGGAATGTTCCAATATAAAAATGGTTTCAAAAATTACTAGGCAATTCATAGAACAAACCCAAATGCCCAAAATTACATGACAAGTATTAATACTTTTTTAAAAATCAGGAAAATACAAATGAAAACAAAATGGGATACATTTAAGTGACACACTAATAAATCGGTCTATTTTTCTTGACAGATTGAAATCACCTGCATATTGATTTCTCCATTTAATTTCCCAAACAATTAATCTGTTCACTTTTTAATCTCAGAACAGCATACAATATTCTTTAAGAACCTCAAAACAACTGTGGCAAAGAATTCATCAGTACAAATCCTGTTGCCTTTTCCCTGTCTGTCCTCTGTCTTACAATTGAAACACCAGTAGTGCTTGGCCTCTTTAAGTATAACTTTGTACAGTCTCAAAAGGGTATTCATGCATGAGAGAGAACGCCTCTCCTGTTGTGACTAATGCCTGGAGCACGAACAGTGAAACCTTATTCCTCACCGCAGACCTTCTAATGATACTTCAAAGACTTACAAAGCACCCCAGAGGCTGTTCAGAAGTGCCCATCCTTCCATATAAAGCCTGCCTAACAGAACAGGTGGCTTCAGTCACTTTTGTATGAGAAGCAGCTTCTTTCTGTGAGATATTTTGCATCACATACATTGACTGTCCAAAAGCCAGTAGTAGCTTAAAAAAAAATTAAGGATACTTAAAGAAGAAAAGGAAAAAACTATATTTGTTCTTACAGTATGTTCCCAAGCATCTTCAAATCATCATCTTTTTTTTTCTATAAAAGAAAAGAATTTTGGACAAAATTTTGAAAAAATACCATTCTATTACATTTCAATCCACTTTACAATTCCAAATATCCACCTAAGTAAACACCTTCATTTTTGCTAGCCATTAATTACAGCAGATACTAGGTATATTAATTCAGTTATATAAAAAGTGTACTTAAGAAATATAATTCTGGCACCTAAATATGACATTCAAAGGATAGAATGGCACTTTTATAACAACTGAATTCATAGTTAAGAAACAATTAAACAATATAAAATAGGAATCATATAAAATATATCCCTAGCATGGTAAAACTATTGTATCAAAAGTACTATTAAAATTGTGGCAACTTTTCATAAATACGGTCAAGAGCTCTTAACATGAGATTTTTTTCCTTGTATAATACCATCAACATACAAGATTTCTGGAATAATCAAAGTAGGCCTGACATTGTGGTCAAGTACATGTAAATAAGCTATGTCAGACTTTGTGACTGATTGTGTCGTGTTGCCAATTAAGAGGAAGGATGAATGTGACCAAGAATAGGAGGAGCCTGTGAAAACCTGTGGGAGGAAGCAGGCATGGGATATTCAGAAAACTGCTGCAAGAAGGATCCTTTTTGTTCTCTAGTTTACTTATCATTTTCTCCTGTAAATTTCCAACAGTCATATTTTTTTAGTTTAATGATATTTTATCAGCTTTATTGAAGTATGATTGACAGGTAAAAATTATACTTTTTTAAGGTGTACTAGGAGATGTTTTGATATATGTACACATTGTGAAATGATTACCACAATCAAGCTAATTAACATATCCCTCACAAATTCATATTATTTTACATACTTCTTTCCACATGAGATATTTAACTTTTATAAAAAATATCAAATAGATTAACATGCCTATTGTTAAAGAAGTGAAAATGTAATTCAAATTAAAAAATTTTTAATGGCAAGGTTTGTCAGAAAACTTTTTCTGGAGCATTCTTCATTAATTAATACACACATACACACACACACATAGTGGCACAGGCAGGGAAGGAGGTAGCTACTTTAAATAAACTTGTGATAGAGACAGATCATTGTTAAGACAAAGTATATTAACTAGCTCAGCTAAAATACAAAATAAAACAAAACAAATAATAAATATTCCATGGCCGTGGGAATTCATAACTGAAAATCAGACAGTAAAGTTTTAATGTCTACACAGTCACTTAAAACAATAGTGTCATTTTTCTCGAATACAAGCAAAGAAACTAAAATGAGTAATATTTGTCTTTAAATTTGAAAAGAGTAAAGCAGAAACAATGAGGAAATTAGTGTTCAAAAAATTCACGACTAAAAACAGTTTCGTACTATATTAATTCTACAGTCTCATTAGCATCTATACATTTTTAGTAAAATAACAAATATTTTCTAAGAAAAAGAAAAAAAATCCCCTCCAAAAAAAACCCCAGAAAGTTGTGCTGAGCTAATCAGCATTATTTTTTCTTTCCTTTATTTTCCATTTTCACTGAGTAGCAGTTTCTAGGAACTTCTTTCCCCAATCTTTGTCCATATAAATGATGGTCTAGTAACTTAGAAAAATTTAAAGAAAGTTTGTGGTAATAAATGAGCATAATTTTTTGAGCTGTAATAAAAAAAGAAATGTTTTCCTTTCAAATGCAACCATTATAAGTTAAACACTCACAGGTTTGCAATATGGTGTCCCCTGGTTAATCGTTTTCTGATACTCATAAAGTAAGCTATTTTTTCTCTCTAAATTTCCTATATTAGTACACATGAAAAATTATACTTACTTAAAAATCCTAATTAAAATAGTGGAGAAAGATAATTTGTCCTTAAGTTGTTTATATGTAAAAATGACAATGCAAAGTTAACAGAGTAAAAATCTACACAAATCACTAAATATTTTACTGAGTAATGAGACTTTTAAACATGTTTGTGTTACCTGTTATCTATCTTCTCTTCAAAGTATGTAAAAATGAACTAATGTTAAGATTTTTAATTCTCTGCCAATTCTTTAGATCAATGAAACTTCCCTGGAAAAGCATAGAATTTTAAACAATAACCCAGAATTAGAGAAAAATACTAAGTTTATTGTATTCATAGTACCTAAATTCAGATTACTGTGAGCAGCGTACTTTTCATCCCCAAAAGAGGATGGCTTTTCCTGGGTCCATCAAATCCTAAAACACTCTAGATTCCAGATTCTGTAAACAGACAAGTGAATATGATGTTTTATTTTCAAAGCAAAACTTGGCCAAAGTGATTTAAAATGTTTTGAGAATTGAGAAAATTTTGAACTGAAATTTACATGTAGAGAAAGACAATGAGAGATGGTTAGAGACAACAATTTGATCAACTATTAGGCAATCAAGTCATTGCTTTCTCTAACAAGCTAATTTTGGTCATCTAATTGTGACTTAAGAACTTGATGTGAACACAGCTAAGTTCTAGTGGCGACAGCAGTTGTGGGCAATCATTTAAGTAAAAGTCACTGGGTTGCTAACTATCACTCATATTTCCAGGGCATTTGCTTAGTTATGAAATATTTCAAGAACATTTTTAATCTCCTGCATTTGATTGCAAAAGAAATGACAGCAATGAAAGTGCTCCCAAGAAATGATATATAGTTATGGGAAAAAAAGAGATTAAAAAGTTAATGAAGACCAAAAGGGAAAATATTATACATTCTGATGTATTGAAACAATTGCATACTGAACAATAAGAAAAATTCCGAAGGATAAAGAGCAAATTCTGCAACATATAAAAGTGTTGGTCCTGTGCAATGTTCAATGGACCCTCAGCAAATATGGAAGAAAAGTAATTCTTCAAAAGTAAAATCTTTCCAGTATGTGTTTAGAAGCTAGAATCAATGTCCGATGCCCACTAGACAAATGTTAATGCAGGAAAAGGATATGACTTGTTCTATTTTAAGGCCAAAGATGGTAAAAATCTACACATCTTTATGAACTGAATTTGCAAAGATTTTTTTTGCCTCTTCTTGAAGTAAAGATCAGATTTCAGAGCCATTCACAAGTGCATTATTTTGCTACTTAACTGGATAGTAAAGGCTGCCCAAAGAAAAGTTGGGAGGAGAGAGAATCTTGTTAAAAGGAAAACCATGAATCACTATGAATAACTACTATGCAAATTTGCTTGAAAATAGGGGCAATCAGAGTGAATGCCTGAACAGTGATCTGCCGGTCTGGCACTGAAAGATCTCTCAGAAGACAGCAAAGGGAATTTCTATACCAGAGGCAGATCTTGACTGCCTTTGCCTACTTTGGCAGATTTCACAGCATTAATTTCCGTGGTTCTATTTCTGAACCCTTCTTTACCCTGTTTTTCAATTTTCTTTTCCTTCATGGGAATGGAAGAAAAGGAAATAGGAGTATAAAATGCCCTATAATTCTAAACATGCTGTGGTAGCTGTTCTGTTTTCTCCAATTTATTAAAGACTAATAAAAAGGAAAAAACATGCACTTCATTTTAGAATCATTGATGAAATGTTAATGCTGATTAGTGTGTCACAAGAAGACTGTATTTTTAACTAATCACGTATGCTGCTTAATTTATGATGGGAGAGCTTGAAGGGAGCCAAGTAATTAATGGGTCTTGGAAATGTTTAATTAAAATTTTAATCAACATAAAAGGTGCATAAAAACACAATTATTTTAGTCAAATATGATTCTATCAAGTATATCAGCTATAAGAGGAAAAAGCATGCAAAATAAACACACACACACACACGCACTCCACCATTAGCTGATTTATAATATGTCACCTACCCACTTTCTCAAACTTGATTAGTAATAAATGAAAATTTTCTTTCCATTTCAAGTCATGGAAGCCCATTGATATACATGAAGTCATTACTTTCTTCCTTTCAATCTGATTAAACTGCTCAGTACATGAAAATGCATAACCCCAAGAGTTTATTTGCTACCTCACTGCAGCAATAAATATCATACACATTATAAATATCATTGTTTTATTAGGATATAATGTAAATCAGTGTAACCAACAAAGGATAGATCGAAATGATAACCTTAAAACCAACCTCCAGAATACAGTAATATTACTATTCCTAGAAGTAGGAAAATAGATATTTTAATAAGCTACACATACTTTCATTTGTGAACTGAAATAAACATACCACATTCATTTCTCCAGGAAGAGTGGAAGGGAGAGGAGCACATTAGGCTTTACATAAAGAAACTGCATCATGTTTTGGTTAATGCAATGGAGTCTGGTATCAGCCTGCCTGGCTCATATACTGGATTTGCTGCTTACAAGCTCTGTGACTTAGGCAAGTTACCTAAACTCAGCGTCCTCATCTGTTGAATGGGGAAAACACTATGCCTACATCATGGCGTCGTTATAAGAATTGGATGGCTTATTTTATGAAAACAATATAGTAAGCATTCTATAACATATATCAAATAATGATTTATTTCTCCACCATTTCTTCCATTGTTGAAATAGATTTCGCTTTGATTTGAGAATATATTCTATTTCTGTGAGCTAATATTTGCTAAGAATCATTTTTAAATGTATATCTCAGAAGAGGAGCCAAGAACTCATAATTTCAAATCGGCATTTTTGTCTACAGGCATTATTGTTTTTCTGGTCACTGAGTAGTCTCATGGCCTAAAGCAGTGGTTCTAAGCATAGCTCAGCACATACTACATCAGAATTTGTAGATGTAATTATTAAAAATGTAGATACTTTGACTTACACTATATCTACTACATCAGGGGGCCTGGGTATTTGAAACACCAGGGTAACACACAAATATATGCCATTTAGTTTCATTTTTAAGGAGAGTTACTTAAGAGTAACCTTCTTGAAGGAGGTCACTATAATATGATAAATGAATATATAAACTTCCATCGTAAGACATTTTTTCACCTTTAAAATTTTTCTTTTCAATTATTCTATCTTTAAAAAAGTCTGAAGCCATAAAGTTAGTCTCATACTAAGAAACTTTAGTGGATCTTCAATGCATAGAGAATTAAATAAAATATTTACATTCTGGTATTAAAGCCCTCCAAACATTGCACCAATATACCTTTCCAAACATATACTCCCACTGTCTCACATACAGCACCATCAAACTAGCTGGAGATTAGCTGGAGATATGGGGATCAAGTCAGTGGCCATTCTAAGTTCTTTACATGCATCGTTGATAATATTACTTCTCTGCTTTTACTTGGTATAATTCCACAGCCCAGCATATTCTCTTCAATCTTAATATGTCCAAAGTCCACCTACATTTCATGACCTTAAACAAATACTGTATCTTTCATGGAACCTTTTGATTCTCTCATCTGGAAATAATCGCTATTTCTTCTGAATGTCCACATTAATTTATTATTCTCTTTAACAGACCTACTTTTTAACTTTATTTTCTAGTTGATTGTATACATATATAATTTTTCCTATTAAACTTTACACTCACTGAAGGCAGGAATTATGATTAATTTCTGCATTTCAAACATTGCTTAGAACAGTGTCTAATAGTAGGTATTCACAATCATTATAGAGTAAATGTATAAATGGAAATAAGGCTAATGTAAATATTTATAGATGCCTTTGTTCGATCATTTATTTAATTAGTCATTCATTGATAAGATTTATTTATGTCCATTTTACTCCATTTAAGATATGAGATTAATATTACCATTAAGTGAGTTAACATTAATTAATATGAATGTGAATATGGATATATTCTTCCAAACATCAAAAAAGCATTTCTTTCATTAATTTTAAGTGCCTATGCCACACAATAAAAATGCATGTGAATTTTCACACCTGATTTTTCAAGGGACTAGGAATCAGTCACATTTTCACATTCTAATACCTGAAAACAAGGTAAGCAAGGAAAGCATAATCAGAAATCTTTAATCTGAATTGTTATAGTTCTTGCCTTTGGAGATTACTCAGGGGCCAGTTATGTACTACACACATGCAAGGAATATAACAATCATGTTCAATACTTAGTTTACTTCCTGATTCAAATTGGATCTAGAAACAAAGAGAAATAATATATATTACTAATGGGTTTCAATTCAAATTTTCTGATATAACATTTGCAAATTATCATTTCTAACCACTACAATAAAAACTAAAGGAAAAGTAAAACAGCAATTTGAAAAATTAAGTCAGATTTATGGAAAACTACTTTTCCAATTTTCCTTAATTATGATATGTAATGCACAGATCACTGCTCCTTCTGAGGATTTTCATATATCACAATATTTATAAATATTTCCATTTCACCAATAGCACAACTGAAGTATGAATGATTAGCTGGAGATAAGGCTATCCCTTCTAACAAGGGGATCAAGTCAGTGGTCTCAACTGTAACCAGTCATATATGGGAGATTTACTTGTAAGGCATGATTACTTTCAAATCTTCATGTTACTTCACACATGTAGGATATTATAACAGGAAAATACATAGCATAATAATGTATATAGCTTGTTGAAGTTATTTACCACTACAGAATTTTCCAAACTTAGGAAAAATTAACTAAAAAGCCAAATTAATCTGCATATGAATTTTCAGTCTCTCTTTTGTTAGAATGGGAATGAAAGAGACACTAAAGCCACGAGAGCCAATATTGAGGACTTAGTAATTTTTATAAAGGAAATCTAAGGAAGAAGTTTTTCAAAATTAGCAAAGTAAAAGAAGAATCAATAAAAGAAAAATGTATTTGTTGATTCTAAAATATGCAGTTTAAAAAAGTGGGAGGAGCTTTGTATCTAGAGCTAATGGAGTGAATAGAAAACCTTACCCAAATCATATTTTGAAATAATCTACCGTCTGTATGGAATTATCTTTGAACTTCAGCATGAGAAATTTGAAAATAATGTATCCTTGAACTTTGTTTCCAGTTTTATTGTTTGTTGTAATAAAATGTCTTGGAAATAAATAAGCATGCTTTGATTTTTTTTTTTTTTTTTTTCTGAGGAAGGCTGGCCCTGGACTAACATCCGTGCTCATCTTCCTCTACTTTATATGGGACGGCCCCATAGCATGTCTTGACAAGCAGTGCGCCAGGGATCTGAACCTGCGAACCCCAGGCTGCTCGAGCAGAGTGAGCGAACTGAACCGCTATGTCACTGGGCTGGCCCCAAGCATGCTTTGATTTTTAAAAAAAATATATATGTATACATATATAGATTCTGGTCATGGGAATATATTTAGGAAAATTAAATATATATATATATGGTACAGAATTATGTTAATATATGCAGAATGCTAATATTATGTAGTCAAATTTCAAATGCATAATATTTTATATTATATTCATATTTTGAAATATGAATTTTAATATCTGACTATAGATAGTCAAACATAGTTTGAATCTCAGTTCCATCATTAACTATACTACTGAAAATATTACATAGTTTCCTTGTGCCTCAGTTTTCTTAGCTTCAAATGAAGATTCCACTTGGCATGCTGGAGAATTAAATAAGTACTGGATGTAAATTACTTAGCCTTGTGCCTGGAATATACTAAGTACTCAGTAACTGTTAGTTATAAATAGTGACTTTTCAAGATCAACAGCCATATAGAATGGGAACATAACAAAAGTATATTTAACTATTTTAAATAAGGTGCATGTATTAGAAATATCATATAGTATTACTCATTATCTTCACAGATAGGTAGATAGAAAAATAAGAAGCTTCTTCTAGGTATTTACAGTAACTTTCTCAAACAATTTGTATTTATTTGACATCCAGGAATTAGTTACTTAATTAAACTAAATGTATGTCTCTTTCATTGTCTGTAATAGTAATGGTGGAAGAGGTTGTTTGTGTGTTTGCATAGGCATGCATGAGTGTGTGTGTGTTTGAGGTGAAAGAAGGGAGATGGAGAATTAGGTTATACTACAGTGATTTCTATTACAAATAGTATTTTTTATGATTCTGCTCTCAGATTTCACATCTAACCATTTCACAATAGTAATGTGAGAAATCATCAATTTGCCATCAATATCATATATTCTATGTGTGATAAAATATCCACAAACATTGGAAATAAACATAAACATTTACTATAAATTTCCACATGGTCACTACACTTTCAGTTATTTGTTATAAATATCTCCACAATGCTATACCATATTACTAAATTTTAACATTTTGAGATTTGTGTTCACTTATTAACAAACCAACAATTACCAGTAAGAGATGTACTGCAAATCTACATCCAGCCATCAAGACTAAATAAAGTTAAACCTAAAAACCAGGATTGTTTGTGATGAAGATTTTAAGTGGGGGACAGATCCAGCCACCATTATTTATCACTATATTTTTACTTGGCTATGCAATTGTATTGTTTTTGTTTTTATTTTTTTATATGCTTGTTTGTTTGTATGTAGTTTATTCATAGCTGTTAACACTGTATCTCTGTAAATCATAGGTATTTACCTATATCGCTGTAAATCTAAATATGTATTATTACCATTCTTTCAAAGGACTTCCAATTTGCCCTCACTAACATATTTTTGATATACAGGTTTATTGAACATGTGGCAGGTAAATTAGTAATTCTTCCTCAGCATTATCTTGTGGTATTTTTAAAAGAATTTATTTTACTATATTCTTCATACAAAAATTCCATTAAAATATATCACAAAAGAGCAGATTAATGGAGGAGATGGAAAAGAAAGACTATTAATCAAACTATCTAGCCTATAAAGCTATAAGCCATGATTTTCATAAAAGATATATAAACTTTGCAACCTCAGACACAAAATGACAAGGGGCACGACAAAATTTCATTGACAGCTACAAAAATGGGGCACATTTAAAAACATCCTGTACCCAGAAAGCTAAGTTGCCTGAGCTTTGAAATATGAACATGAAAATATTATGAAATATATGAAGGAACAAAAGAGGACAAAAGCTAATGAGGATATATTATCATAAAAGAAACTCAGGACGGGTCTGCAGGGATACAGTGACAGAATATAACTGATATTGAGTAATTATGCAGCCGACCAAATAGAACATGCCTGCTACTGGAGGAATGAAGCATGTGCACAGAAAAGGTGATGCAGTGATATTTAGACAGACTGATAGACAAATACATAAATACTACAATTCATACTGTTCATCCATAAAACAGACTATTGGAGAAGTTTGGTCTTTTGCATTTTAAGAATAAACCATCTGCGTTGATTTCTGAATTATCTTTTGAGAATTAATATAGCATAGTGGTAAATATAAGTTTCCGAAGCAAAATTGCCTGGGTTCAAATTCTGATTTCATTTGTTAGTTGTATGTAACTAACTTCAATTCTTCATATGTCAACTTTCCCCTCAGTAAAAGAGGAATGATGAAAATGATGATGAAGTAATGTTCATTCAGTGCTCAGAACACTTGGAGGTATTTTGTAAGCATGTGACAGATGTTGGCTATTTTATTGATCACCAATTGCTGGAAAGAAACAGCCCCCAAATTTGGCATCTTAGAACAACAATGATTTACTATTTCTCACAATTCTAAGCATTGTCTGGGTGATTCTTCAGCTGGGCTTGGCTGGATTTACTCACGTGAATGTATTCATCTCAAAGAATTGATGGGCATTAGGCTTGTCCCAGATAGCCTCATTCTCAGGTCTGGGGCTTCATATGGGAAGGCTGGAGCCCTCTCTCTCCAGGTGCTTTCTCACCCTCATGAAGGCTAGACCAACCTTCCTCTGAGCATCATGTTCTCAGGGTTCCAAGAGGGCAGGAGAGGAAGCTGCAGGTCTTTAGAGGCCTTAGCTGTGGAATTGACACATCACTTCTGTGGAATTCTATTAGTCAATGAAAGTCACAAACTGGCCCTGACTCAAGGGTTGAAGCAGACTACCTCTTGATGGAAGACGCTTTAAGAATTTGTGGCCATGATTTTATACCCTACCATCGCCATCATTTTTATTCTGGGTAATGGCAGCTTAAACAGAAATCCCTATGTCTGCATGTAGAAAGAATGAAACAACCTCTTTACCCAGGTCTCCAAAAAATTTACGATAATAAGTGAAATCTTAAGAATATAAAACTACACTTAATAGTCATAGTACATAAGAAAGTAATGTTTTTAATATTTTCCCAAGAGGTCAGTGTATCGTATACAGAGGTAAGCGTCAGTCTTTATTTTTATTGTTCAGGTTCTAGCTAATGTTTAGTCTCTGGCACAAAGAAGTCATATTGTGAATGCAAACAATTTATTTTTGCAACTAAACCAAACGTTACTGGTAACATTTTTTTCAATGAGAATAAGATCTCTCTGTCACTTACGATGTATGTGCTCTTGTGTGGTGCACGTTTGTTCATTCTATATCCCAGGCAGGTTTCTCTTTAAAAGCCATTCAACATGGATGAGCCTTTACTTGAGCATTTAATAGTGAAATTCACAAGATGAAACCTTATGAAATCTGTCTCTTACAATCTTATATTAGGCATGGAATTCGGGTTCCAGTGATACAGTGAAGTAAATCCTTTTGTATAAACTGGATTTTAGTTATTAAATATGTCACAGTCACGAGTTTGAAACAATTCTATAAAAGTTATGAGAAATATCATTGCTATTAATAAAGAATCTTCAAAGGAATAGGAAGTTCTTTAAATCCGTACTCACACTATTAGAAAGGAAGAACATCAAAGAAATCAACAAGGTTAAATGTGAAGAGCACTGGATAGAGATTCCAAACATCTGTAATGCAGCGTTGGACTTTCCAATAATTGAGTAGCCTTTGACAATTACTTCATTTTCTACTGTTCTCATTTAAATATAAATTAATTCAGATGTCAAAAAATCATTGTCTACAATGTAAATCATATGCAAATCTTTATGGAAAAATTCATTTAGTTTTCATTTTGCACAAACCTATTTCTCCTGGCACAGGTAGGAATATGTTTGAGATTTAATATTTTGCCACACAATGGATGCTTACCTGCGCAGAGATCCTGAGAAAGAATAAAAAGGCTATGGTCACAACTCTCAAATGTAGACATCAAAGACAGTTTAGCAAGTTGGTGAAAAATGTTTCCTGACTCTTACATTTAAGGTCTATCTAAAATTTTTTTCTACTAATTAAGGTTAAGCAAATGATTTATTATTCTATTTGTTTTCTTACACCAAAAAACCCTACATCCATTAAGACTTTAACAATATAAAATGTAGTTTTACTGAGAGACCTCATAAAGCTTTGCCTTTCACCTATTCTAAGAACAAAACTGTAGTTGCAGAGTATCATGACAAATATGAAAGAAACTCCAGGCATATACTAAATAAAGTAATAACTTTCTTAATGTACAGTGTGGGAGTTCTGCAAATGTGCATTGATGGGGACTCAATTTTATTCATTATAAATAAGTTTCAAAACTCATCAGTCTTCCCACATGTAGATTATTTTCTACAAAAAAAAATTTTTTTTCTATTCAGAACCAATTTAAAATGACTGGCAAGGCTAGAAATTAAAAAACAAAAAGAAGAAGATATGTGAAATCTGCCTCCAGGAACCGATAAAGCAACACAAAGGACAAGCAGGCACTTTTATTTTAAGACATTCAGTTAACCCAACCTAAATAGATAATAATTTACACAATCTTACAAAGAATTTAAAAAACCAAAAGCTGTGATAGTTTTACCTAACAATGATTTCAACATAACAACTTATGAAATAATTAAATTGTAAGGTCAAATATAATGAACACATGATGAAGTACAACAATATTTTAACAGGAAATCAGGCAAGAGTATTTAAAATGTAGAAATTATGACCAAGGGGAGGGAATGTTGGCAAAATTAGGATAATTACATCTGAAAAGCAAAATTGCTTTTGGGTGCCTGAAGAGTCAAGAAGAATTGGTATTAGAATATAGAGGAGATCAATATTCTATTAATAAAATGACACTTAAAAAAGAATTCTTGATTTTGAAAATTAATAACTTTTCAATGGATTACATTCATTTATTGGATCATTTAAAAATATTATGAACACCTGTTATATGCTAGAACCGTACTAGCCAGCGGGGATTCAGTCTTGAATAAAGCATGCATAATCTCTTCCCTTGAGGAGCTTGTAGCATAATGAGAAAGAGAAATAAGAAAGCAAATTACAACATAGTTGTAAGAGAGTGATGAAAGTTCCAGAACACTGAAGTGAGACACCTATCTCAGACTTGATAATTCCAAGACAGTTTCCTGAAAGAAGTCATCTTAGCTGGGAGATAAAGATGGAGTAGGAGCTAACCAAACAAAAAGTGGAGGTACTAGGAGGCTGGGGGATGTCTCCCTTGTAGGGTACCATGCTGTTAGACTATGTAATGATGTATTTTAATGTTATATCAGCAAATGACTTGAGAATTAGGAAGAGGCAATTATTTTGCTTGATATAATAACATAACTTGGAATTTTCTAAGACAAGTACCTAATTGTAAAAAGATGCCTTTCAAGAATTTCAGTCATTCATTTATTTACTCATTCTTCCTACAAATAATTGTCAAGTTCTTTCTACATCCAAGTACATTTCTTGGCAAGAAATTATAGTAAAATTCCTGCACTTAATGGAACTTACATTCTCAAGGTGAGACAAAAAGTGATATACAAACTCAGTAAATTATATAGTGTTAGAAAGTGATATGTGCTGTGGAAAAAATAAAACCCATAAGTGGGATAAGAAAGGCAAAGATGAGGGAGGTTTTGAGCACATGTGTGTGTGTGTGCATGTGTGTGTGTGTGCATGCGCATGAGCATATGCACACAATTTTAAATAAGATGGTCAGGAAACACTTCTCAAAAGATATTTGAGCAAAAGACACTTTGATGCCAATGTAGGGAGACATATGGATACTGGGGGGAAGATGGTTCTAGGCAGAAGTAACAGCAAGTATAAAAGTCCTGCAACCGGTATGTACCTGGAAAGGTCAATGATTAACAAGGAGGGAAGTATATGTGGCAAAGTGAGTGAGTGAGAAAGTAAAGGGAGATGAGGGCAGCCAAGAAAGTGATAAAGGTCCAGATCCTGTAGGTCCATGTCTTTTATTCTGAGCAAGATTGGAAGTCATTAGAGGATTTTGAGCAGGAAAGTGATATCATTTGACAAATTTTAAGACATCCCTGTGCTATGTGGAAAATAAACTGTAGAGGTCCAAAAGAGAAAACAAGGGGATTAATTAAGAGAAACTTGCAAGAATTTAGTTATGAAATAATGGTGGTTTGGATCAGAGTGTTAGCAATGGAATGGGTGAGAAATAACTGAATTATAGATTCATTTAGGTGTAGAGTAGTTAGGATTTAGTGATGGTGGATGTGGGGTGTGAGGGAAGAAAAGAATCAAAAAGGACTCCAAGATTATGGTAACTCTCAAACATTACCTGGGAATATCTGATTGTAAATGTAGACTCTTTGTCTAGGTTGTTTCTTTTCCTTGAATTCTTATGGGTCAACAGTCCTGTTACTAAAGTCAGATACTTAGTCAGGTTGGAGGCATCCTTTCCATAGCACTTCCCTTTCCTTCTAAGCAAGCCACCCCAGTGCACTTAAACCTATAGTTGTCCACATGAATGCCCCACATCTTTCCCACATCCAGGAACAGAAAGCAGAAATGAGACACACAAAAGCAACAGCCCCTTAATCACCAATGGGACAAATAAGGTAGTTACTTAAAAATATATAAAAGAGATGCTAATAAGGCAGTGTGAAATTTGACTTTCCCACTTGTTTCCCAATGGACCACACCCATAACAAACCAATGTATAAAGAGATTAATTTGTCTTCCACTCAGTGGGACGGGCCAGGGAAAGATGGTAGGATGCCAGCCAGTCAGAACAATATATATGCAGGTCAGAAAACAAAAGAGAATTTGCATGCTTAGACAATAAACCAGAACCATCAGGGTGATTGCAGAGTCTTTTTGGGGGGATTGACTTTTTGACTTGTTTCAGCCAGTAGAAAGCAATGAATGTGATAATACGCTATTTCTCTTGGAAACCTGACTTCAACCAAGAGACAAACTGCAGGTGGAATCAGCAGATAAGATTATCCCCTGTTACCTGGGCAGATCCAATGTAATCACGAGCATACACTGAAGTGAAGGGGGAGACAAAAGAGGAAGTCAGGGTAAGGCAATGCAGAAAGGACTTGAGCCACCCTTGCTGGATTTGAAGTTGCAGAGAGGGGCCCACAAGCCAAAGAATGTGGGCATCTTAGAAGCTGGAAAGACAAGGAAATCAATACTTTCCTAGAGCCACAAAAATGGAGCACAGCCCTGCAGACACACCTTGATTTTAGCTCAATGAGACCCTTGTTGGATTCTGACTTACAGAATTGTATGATAATAAATTTGTGTTCTTCAAGTCCCTAAATTTCTTACAACTGCCATAGGAAACTTACATAATCACCTACCCCACCTGCAGCTAATTGTATATGGATGAGTAAGCAAGCTGAGGCAAGATGGAACACCGAGCATATATGTGACAAATGAGCAAAAATAAATGGTTATTGTTCTAGGTCACTGAGTTTTGGCATGATTCACTACAGAGCACATAGCCAAGTATGCTTGTGGAATGAAATGTCATAACTTTTCTTTTTAAGTAAGAAGAGAAAAGGCCAGAACTTTGAGGAATAAAAATGTATAAATTAGTAGGAAGAATAAAATAATTTAGAAAATAAACTGCAAAAAATAGCCGAAGAAGAAATTTTTTAAAAGAGGAGGGTCAGGTGTTCCAGGAGCAAAAGGATTTTACTCATAAAGACACTTGACATACTAATAGACAAGTGTTTATTAGTCTATCTATACCCTGTGTTATTTAAGGACATTCTGGTTGAATTTATGTTACCTTCAGCTTCTTGGCTGCTGCAGAGTCAGACATGTATGAAGTCAAATCTCTTGTCTACTAACTGTGTGTAAAATAAGGATACAACTCACATACTTCAGTGAGTTGGTGTGAGAAGTAAATGAGATAATGAGTGATCCACTTTGCTGTTTGTATTTTAGAAAATATTATGTAAGAAAAAAAATGACTCATTTTAGGAGAATTAAAAAGCCAAAGCCATGGTTGAATTAGATAAAATCTGAGATGCATTTAGTTTCTCAGAACAAAGGCCAGGGATAGATGCTGGGGAGGAATGTAAGGGCTGTTTAATAGGTATTTGGGAAAGAGGACCAGATTGAGGGATAAAAGTCAATTTCTGTCTCTATTTCCAATTTCACCAAAAATATTTTAGATATCTTGATAAGAAGTTTAGTTAATATATCTCCAAAATTTAGAGCAACTTGGGACATAGTGATGCACATTTTTGCTGTCATCATCATTATCATTTTTGTCAGCATCTTCAAAATAATTTTTAAGAGTATTTAATCAGGAATGTTAAGATGAATTCTGATTGAATATGAAAAAAACTATTCACATTACTAAGACAAATAAAAAGGTAAAATCAAGGGAGGGAAGATTGCTGTTAAACCAGAGTCTAGTTGCACCATCTATGTGATTTTCTAACAAATTAAACAATAGTCATTTTCTAAAACACCATGATTAGTCCTTATAAAAGTTTATACAATTTTGAGCCCAAGAACTTCATCCCATGTGGAAATAACTGAAGAAGACTATGAGGGATTTTCGAAACACATAATAATAGAACATTTATTTTCTCTGCTGTCTTGTAATAGCCAAGTTCATGAAAACGATCTCTCTCCATTAAAGGTAGCACAGTGACATATAGTGTTGGATTTTTTCTTTAAAGGACATATAGTAATGGGAGGGCTAGAAATAATGATAGTGATTTAAAAAGTAGAGAAAAAAGTCAGACTACATGACATTAAGGTCCCCCACAAATTATGTGAGTGTGTGATTTCACAGTTTGAGGGGCAAGCCACTAATGTTTCCAGGCCTAATCCCTAGAAAAGTAGACGTGAATTCCATGAACAACTGAATGTCTAGCGTCCCTCTGAGAGTACTAATATCAGCATCATATTAGAAAATGTTAAACATTATTCATTCAGTCATTGAATCCTTTTATTCTCATACATACATTTTAATTGTCTAAAGGGGACCAAAACAAAAATAAATAAACCACTAAACTACCACCACTCCCATCACTAGCAATAGTAACTTAAAAACTCTACTAATTTACTCTTTAGAAAAAAAGGTTTTTTTTTTTTTCTGAAATGAAAGTGTTTCCTTGTAAATCTGTAGCATATCAAGGATTAAGTCTACGTAACAACAAGGGAAGCCCTATGAATGTGAGTAGACTGTTGATAACAGGAATTATAACCTGAAAGAGTAATAATTTATAGGGTAATGAGAGTTTTCATCTTCAAATGTCATTTGCTGTTTTATTAGGGAAAAAATATAGATTACTTAAAAACTAGATAGAGATTCTCTAAATTCCTATACTTGAAATAGGTAGATATAACTAAAGCAGAGAAACTGCACTGTTAGAATATTATATTAATATTTGGTTCATACCACAAGTCTAAAGGAAAACATTGCTTGAGTCATAATTTAAGCATCTATTTGCAATATAGGTCCTATCCTCAGGCCTTCTAGGCTTGAAGATTAAATAAACTAGCCTCTCTTTTCCTACTAATGGAGAAAAATTTGTAAAAAGTAAGATCAAAAAGCCAGCATGCAAAATATATTTTATTTAATGGAAAAAATTTCACATCTTCAAAAAATTTCCTTTAGCTAGATGCTCGTTTTGATAAAGAAGATATTGGTGTCTTTGTGCCAAGCTACAAAACAGGTAATTTGTTCTGACTGTATTTCAATAATGTATCACATAGACTGTCAATTATTAATAAAATTAGATATAACAGAGTAAATGAAAATGCTCCCAATAGTCAAATAATCTTAAGATATTTCTTTTCTCACTTCATTTTGTAATAATATATCATTCAACAATAGGGCATTAACAGTAAAAATTGATTATGCCAGTATTGATGTTTACCAAACAAGGCACGACCATTTAAATAGACATAAGGGCAGTTTCAAATTGGTTTATTATCTATTTTCACTAAACGGCACTGTATACCATGACTAAGTGAATTTGAATGAATGCCTCTATTACCATGTACACGTGATAAAGGAGGCAAAATAGAGAGGAAAAAAGATAACGTGAAGTCAACAAATCAATCCATATCATCATCAAAGATAATGAATCTGATGCTGTTGCTGCTGAGCCTAATACCCAAACTGACTTCACTTCTTTTCTAATTGTTTTACTTTATTAGACTTTATTCTTCAATTCTTTACCTCTTCAGTGGAAAAATAAACTCCTCTAAGGATGGAGCATGCTGTCAACTACTTTTGTATCTTTCAGAATGCTCAATAGAGTATAATGAATGCAGGAGGTGCTGAATAAATACTTGGTGTTTGAATGCATGGCAATCAATTTCAGGAAAATCACCTGAACAAGTCATTTCAATAGGCTATGCAAAAAAAGTTTCAGTGTTCTAAGTAAACTTCGTTTAGAACCTAATAGAGGACTCATGCATATGCTTGATTTGAACATGATTTTGCATCTGTGGTTTCACTATTATACCACAAGTAAAGAGCACAGTAAGAAGATTTATATGACACCAGGCCACTGGGAATAATTTTAGAACTTTGTTCTCAAGGACTAGTAATAAAGGGCAATGGTACTTCAGAGTGAAGTTTTCAACAAGTTGATATTCTATGCATATCAATTTACAATACGCATCTTTACGCAAATAATTTCATAGCATACATGCCAATGAGATGAGTGATTGAATAGTTCAAATGCTGAGCTGCTCTGATTCTGAGCTGAGCCACAAGAATGTTTGATGTTTCACACAGGAAATGGATCATTTACCATGTTTCTGTTGAATAGGGAATCGGTCTGCCGATTGACAGAACCAGAATTGACACAAAAGGGCAGAGTGTAAAACTAGCTTCCAGGTGAGCAGGGGGCAGAACAGAGTACCCAGATCAGAGGGAAAGAGAATAGTATTAACACAATTATTGCTGATGTAGGAACAGACAGTCAGCAGGTATTTTGTAGAGAGCTTTTGGGAAAAGCAACATCCAGCAAGCCTGATTAAGGGTCATCACCATTTCCCTAGAGTGGAGGGATAGGAAAGAAATATCAGAACCTCCTGAAAGTATAATTTTTCTCAAAATGTGGGCCAAACACACCCTGCAGCAGAATCACTGGCTGTGTGTGTATGTGTGTGTGTGTGTTAAGGCATACAGATTCTTGGGCCCTCCTTTGGATATATTGAATCACAAATTCAGAGTGTGGAGTCCATGAGTAAGTAATTCTTAAACAAACTAAAGATTGAAAATACTATGCATTGCCCTTAAATAGCACAGTAATCTTATATAAAAATCCTCTCTAGAATGAGTTCAGTGATTCTCAGTGAATCTTTTTGTCAAGATTAAAGTGTCTAAAGAAGAGAGATTCAGAAAGTAGGCACACCAGCTAAGCAGCAGACCTTAAATAATAAGGTCGCATTTCAGAGTTCTGGAAAACCTAAAACTACGAATTAAAATTAAGTCTCTGTGTCTGGATCCTTAATTCAAAAAAAGTAAAAAAAAAAAAAAAAAAAAGAGGAAGACACCCAACATAAACAAACAAAAATTTGGCACAGAATTATTTGAAGAACTCCAAAAAATCTTTAAAACACATTACACGTTACACATCAACATCACTACCAGTGACTGGAATTATAACACTGACTTGACTAATAGAGAAACCATCAGACTCATTCATTTATGAAGTATTTTAGCAAACACAGGCGCTAGACACTGTTGTGACCCCTGGGGAAAGATTCCAGAAAAATAGACAAGAGAGCAAATAGTGATAGTGCCGTGTGTTCCAGGTTATGTGAGAGAGGCGTGCCCAAACTGGAGAGCAGAGAAAGCTTTCTCAAGGAAGCAGCAATTAGGGTGGATCTGAAGACTGAGCTATCTAGAACAATGATATAAGAAATATGCTTCAGGTAGAGGAAATAGCATGTGCAATATTTACTAGCTATTCAGAGCATTAATGGCTCTAGAGTAAGAATTCCTTGGTTTAGATTCCTATTATCTCACTTACTAGATTTGAGACCTTGGGCAAATCACTTCCCATCTTTTAACTTCAGTTTCTTCATCCTAAAAATGGGAATAATAATATTATGTCTTGAGGGTATTGCTAGGATCAAATAAGAAAATGCAAATAAAGCTCTTCGTATTGCAACGTGCACAACGAAAAGTGCTGAAATATACTAGCCATCATTGTCTCCGGCATTGTCACCACAATAGGTAGAAGGGAGAAAGAGAAGGAACAGAAGACCCTGAAGTGCCTTTTAAGAAACCAGATGAGTGTCCACAAAGATTCAAAAGTCAGTGAACCAAACAAGAATTTGATGGCTTCTAAAAATATCCCACCCCATCCTCTCATCCTTATTAAATAAACTAGAGATAAATTATGGACAAATTAATCAGATTAGTCTTATCTTTGAACTATGTTTTCAAAACAGCAAGTAGGCATAGGAACAAGCGCAGAACTTGCACTTGACTTCAGCCAAGTTTCAATATAGATGGGCGGCTTCAGCTGGCAAAATTAAAAGCTTGTTGTTGGCAGCCATAATCAGCACACTAATCTGGTCACAGAAGCATTAGTGTGAGGTCGATGTAGAGATATTCAAGATACGGAATTAAACAAAACATTTGCCTCTAGACATTTTTCCTTAGAAACTTCAATAATTGACCAAATTAATATCCAACCACACACAAACATGATGTAGTTAAGAAAATTTGTATCTTTTCCAAATATATCTTGATGAAAATTATGTGTCTATTTTCTATATACAAAGTACTTTCTCCCTTTTTGCTCTTTCATGCTGTTATTCTCCTGTTTCTTTGTATTATTGCTCTAGGTATCCTATCAAAATTAGAAAAACTTCAATGCTAATATAAAACTCAGTGTTAAGAAATCATAAGATAGTCACCATTGGAAAATGAACTTTCTTGGTTTACTCCTCCAAGCTTGAAGCAGTGCTTTTGTCATCTGTAGAATCAGTGGTTCTACACACTATTTTTCACGTTTGAATGTTTTTTCCTTTTTGCATTTTACTTCACCAATGAGTTGTCTATACAAATAATACTTATATAGTCTAAAATCTGTTTATCCCATAGTTTCTTCCATGGACTCACCCTATCTGGAATATTACTGAAAAGTTTCTTAGGGACCAGCCTGGTGGCATAGCAGTTAAGTTCCTGCGTTCTGCTTCGGCAGCCCAGCTTTCTCAAGTTCGGACCCTGGGCACGGTCCTACTCACCGCTCATTAAGCTATGCTGAAGCAGCATCCCATATAAAGAGCTGCAATTCTACAACTATGTACTGTGGATTCGGGGAGAATAAAGAAAAAAAGAGGAAGATTGGCAACAGATGTTAGTGCAGGGCCAATCTCCCTCAAAAAAAAAAAATTCTTAAATACTACTATAGTAACATTTATTAACACCTTATTACATGCTAAGCATTACACTAATTGTTTTGTACATACTAACACATTTAATCTTTATAATCATCCTGTGTCATAGATACTCTTATTTTTTCCATTTTACAAGTGGAAAAATTGAGCTTCTAGGAGGTTTAAGTAAGTTACACATGTCACAGAGCTAGTAAGTGGCAGAGACGGTATGGAAACCAGAAAGCCTGGCTGCACAGTCTAGAAATTTAACCAATATACTAATCTGATGCTCTATGTAGCAGATTAAAGAAAACACAGTTTCTACTTGTGCATTTCATTTTGAAGACAATAAAACTATATTAGGTACATTGTGAAGGGAGATGTGAAAATAATTGAAAATGCAGTCTACTAGTTTTCCTGTTCTCTTTTTATAAAATAAAACTTGTGTATACTGAATGAAAATCACTATATTAGGGCTTTAAAATGAATAAAGAATGGCCACATGTTGGGTAGTCAGAGACTCTGGGTCTCTGTTACTGGGTGAGTTGATATGTAAAGTATAGTACGACAGCATCACATTAGATGGCCAAAAGCAACATGGGTGGATCTATAAAATATTTTGATTATGATGAAAAAATTAGCAGACAGAATGAGATATTTAATATAATCATTAAATTAAATTAAAAACATGTACACGCAGGGGCTGGCCCGGTGGCATAGTGGTTAAGTTTGCACGCTCCGCTTCGGTGGCCCAGGGTTTGCAGGTTCAGATCATGGGCACGGACCTACACACTGTTGGTCAAGCCATGCTGTGGCAGCATCCCACATACAAAATAGAGGAAGACTGGCACAGATGTTAGCTCAGGGACAATCCTCTCATCAAAAAAAAAAAAAAAAAAAGGCATGTAATATTAAACGTTTAATAAGAATACTTATGAATAAACATAAGCAACATATAAAAAGGCTGTTCTTTAGTGTAGGGAAATGGCAAATGGATTTGGGATAAAAGTGGTGCATAAGAAAATATATAAACCAGGTGAGGGCCTTGCATAGGTCAAAGATGGTAATGTGCCATGAGTTGAGGCATATTATTAACTCAAACCTCAATACTTGAAATACAAAGAAAAATATAGAATGAAGGAAACAAAGAACAGAAGAAAGAAGGAAGGAAGGAAGAAAGGAGGGAAGGAAGGGAGGGAAATAGAGAGAGAGAGAAAGAATGACAACTCTAAAGTACTTGAAAAAACTGATTTTCCCAAAATATTAGAGATAACTTGCTTAACAATTATATGTAGAAATTTTCATTCAAATTTGAACAACTCATTGGACATCATAGTTTGAATGTCACTTTATGTATTTCTAAAACTCAGGTAATGAACCTTGTCTATGCAACACAGAAATCAAAAAAATCCAGGTTCCCCTTCTGCTGGGACAAAAGCGTATGGCTCTAGATTCCTCAAACAGACTTGCCCAGGCAAGATATTGATTCAAATAGTCTACTTAAGAAACCAGGCTCTTGAGTAAGTTCTCATTTTTTCCTTTCTGCTGGTGAAGATGGCAGCAAAATGTGAATATTTTGCTCGTGACCACACTGAAGATTTTTCAGTAGCTTCAAGTTTGAGACTGAGAAGTAGCAATGCTCCTAGTGGCAGTAACAATTGCAATCAAGTCGAGTGCCTGACATTTATTTCTTGGCAGCTACAGTGGCGATGTTTCACTTCATCAGGCCAGACCTGTGGTAGAGTATTGGGCATTTCTCTTAGAAACTTAGCCTCTAATCTTTGAATGGATTCTTCTCAATGACTGTACTGGCCACTTAATAATCTTTACTAAAGGCCTTTTCTGTTTAAACTAGCCAGAGTAGATTTTGCTTGCAACTAAGAAAACAGACATTAAAAACAAAAAATGTTCCCAAAAGAGAAGTGTTGGAGGCAACAACCTTTCAAAGGAATGGGGATATAGAACTAATGATTTGACTGTTTATATTTCAATGTAGCAAGGTCCTATTTAGTACTAAGGGATGGTAATCTACCAATGCCTGGCGTATAGTGGTATATGTTTCATCACCTGTGGTCACCTCAAATAAAGGGCTTCTTGAAGATAATATTTTTGGTGACCAAATTCCACCTGTTTTAGTACTGTAAAAGTATGAAAAATATAAGAAAGAATGGTTGTGTCTAACTGCACTGCAGAATTTAAAGAAATAAAATAAGCAGCTCAAAGTTTAAATTCTCACCTCCCCTTATATTGAGATGATTAGTCTCCACACCATAAGTATCTCATGTCCTCTTACAGTGAAAAGGATGACAGAGCAGCACATCAAAATCCGAGTCTTATTCTGCAGAATTCCTGAATTACAAAGATGACTGAATTTACTGCCTTGCCTTATGAGAAAATGAGGCCATTGATTAGGAAAAAGTGCAGTCCTGAGCATTAGAATGCAGATATGTGGGAGAATTCAGATGACTCAAATATTCTCAATTTCTAAAACTTACTGAGTCTCTCTTGCTACCAGATTCAGCTGTTCCACACCTGACTGAAAGCTGGTCCCTCCTGTCTTCAATACCAAGTCCACACCTTATCTAAGATCGTTAACTGACAGAAGGAAGCAATTCTCTTCCTGCACAAACCTATTGCTCCATCCGAACTCAAGATCCCAACATCCTCTTGGGAGCCAATTATCTAGTCAATACTGGAGACAAGAAGCTACTTGAATATGAGACTCACAAGATTCTATAACTTAAATTTGAACAAGCATAGGAAATGTGTGTGAAAATGGATTTTATGTGTTTCTTACTTAGGATCCAGAAACAATTTAACTCAAACTGGTATGGAGGATTAGAGATTCTGGATTCGTTGTGCTTCTCCAGGTAGATGGCTCAAGTGCTAAATGCTTCTTCAACTAGTTGACCAAATCTGGACCAAAAGGTGGCCTAAGTTAAATAAAGTTCAGATACTGGGAATTCCTTGTTTTAATGTAGAAGAAAGAATTAAATGACCTACTGAATAGGAATGTTAAAGTTGAGTTATCCTTCAAGACCTATGAAACTACCCATATATTACATCTTCAGAAAGGGCCCAGAAGACACTTTCTTTACCATTAAGATGAGAAATAAATTGATGAGGACAGAGCCACCTTTATAAGCAAAATCTCTATAAAGTCTATTCTCTATATGTGAGAACACAGAGGTTGAAGGGGCATTGAAATGATTTCTTGATTTCTTTAGGGTTCAGGTGTGGTAGAGGCCAAGTAGTAGCACTTTACCACTGGAAGGAAATTGGGTATGGATTTTGTAATAGGCAGCAGGATTTGAATGGTAAAATGTCTATTACTCTGGCATTCGGAGACCAAAATAATGTGCCATTTGATCTGTACCGCCAATGACATCAAGGTCTGAGAAATACAAATCAAAATTCAGTGACCTGGTTAGTCATGATCTCTCCCCAATTCCCAGACCTGAGTTAGTTTACTTAACCCCATAGCCCCTTCAATGAAGAGAAAGGTAATTGTCTTTAAAGAAGGACTGGACAATAGCAACATGTTAATATTGTACATTTTCCTTTTAGCTTGTCTGAAAGGTATCTCTGGACATTTGTAATTAAATGGGGGTGGGGGTAAATGCCCAGATCTTTCACAGACGATTGAATACTGCCTCTGAGCTAACACTAACTCCCGTGGATCCAGAATACTGCTAAGAAACATTAATCTGAGTGGAGGCTCTGGGGGTAATGTGATTAATGAGATTTTGTCCTGAGCGCATATTACAAATGTCACAGTGATGCCTCCATTCTATCCTTTGATTATTTCACCAGATCACTGGTACATATTTGGAAGATTTACCCCACAACTGGAAGTAATCTGTCTTTGTCTCTGAGGCCCATGAAGTAAAAGCTGTAAAACTGTAGTGATGACCAAACTGAAAGCATCTCCTTCCTACCAAAAGAGTAAACACAAATCTTTATTGTATCTGTGGGGGAGTGCAGCAATTAGTGCCACCATAAAAAACATGGAAGAATAAAGGGTGGGGGTTAAGAACACATACAGATTTAAATTATCTGTTTGGTCTGTGTAGAGGACAAACTAATCTTGGTAAACAACAATACATTTAATCACCAATACATGCAGTGGTTACAAATACAGACAATATGGTCTCTCCACTGAAGAAAATCAACAAAGATCCTTGCAACTGTTATTACAGTAATGGTCTAACAAGCGACAATGAACTTTTTTTTTTTAACATCCCAATAAACATAGACCACCAGAAAATACTTGCTGCCTCCTTGGCAGAAACAATGATGTACTTTCACCATCTTGTTTCAGCATTCTCTTAAATTTTTAGCTCTACAGTATAATTTAGTCTGCAGGAACCCTGGTCATCTCAACATCCTATGAGACATAATGCTGGTTAATGACATGAACGGCATCAGACTGAAAGTACCTGATTAAATGGGATCATCATGTCCCCCAGACACCTTTGCAAGAACCAGGAAATAAAACCCATCAAAATATATGGACCACTTTTCCTTAGATATTTCAGATAGTCTGGAACATGTTGAGACATTCCCTCCAAAGTGTTTGCTGCACTCTACAACTCATATCATGTCAACCTAGCCCTCTGAGGAAAGAGGCCAAGAGTCTAAGACTAATACAAAACAAGCAAAATTTGGTCTATTTCAGCTCAGAATTACAATTCTGTACCTTTGTATATTAAAGTACCGGTAATTTTGTTTTTTTATTAGAATGAGCATATTCTTTCTTGGGATAAAATATGCATTTGTATATGTTAAAAGTGCTTTAAACTTTAACTCTTGGTAGAGTATGCCTACTGCAAAATTATTGTAAAATAAAAACTTAAAGAATGTGTTTATGGAGGAATATGACAAATGCATATTCTTTTGTGAGCAGATAATGAAACTTTTAAAGTAATTGTCATCAACAGAATTTTTAATTTTCACACTATGTGCTGATATATCACTCACTCATTCTCTCTATATATATACATATTTGTCTATTTATCCATCTATCTAGAAGACATATATTTAGATGTCCTAAAGAATAAAACAGAAGAATAACAAGTGTTGTCATGTAAATAATCTAAATACCTTTTTTGCAAAGAAAGATTATCATGTGTAAGTCAATTTTTTGAAAGAATGTATTGTGTAAGAAAGCCATAAATTCACTAGAAAGCTACAAGAACTCAATGACTCTTATTCCCTTTCTAAGTTTAAGAGTTTAATAATGCACGGTTTGCATATTCATCATTGTATCCACTTTGCCATTTGACTATGTAAGAGTTCTTTACATAAATTAAGTCATATTTTATTCATACATTTAATACATATAAGCATTCATATTTCATTTTCCTATCATTTCCCATTTCCTCACAGACAGTATTTCTTTACCTTCATGTAGATTACTTTTTTCTTGCTTTTATCCCCTTCATATGTGTTTATTTTTCTTGACCGTGAAAATCCTTACACCAATTTTACGATTCTGTCCTGTCAACCTCAGTACAATTTGCTGCTTTTTACAGGGACCATAAATTCCAACTAATTCTAGTATTTAGCTTTTCTTAAAACTTTATATTTTGACTTGACTAAAAATTACATGCAAAAAGTATCATTTGAATTCAGACAACTTCTTGCAAAAGCAAGATGCTAGACTTCATAATGATATAATGGCTAGGAAAAATTTTTAAATACTGTATAAACATCCATAAATTAATCATTTAATAACTATCCTCAGCACGAAATCATTATTTCCTTTTATAGACTGATCAGCCAGGGTTACCTGATCAATTTCAGTTCCTAGCTTAATGCAAGATTCTCATCTTGAAAAATTGCTATTTTTTCTTCTTGTACTTTCTGAGTATAATTTTGAATCTAGACAGTTCCTACCTTGTGTTGATGTCACAAAAAAATAAATCAATCAGAAAATGCCAGGTCAAATTTCAAATCTGAAAAAAAAACCTATTAGGAAACAAATGCATCTCTCAAAAAACAGTTCTTAGAGGAGATGGAAATTGAATTTAAAATCTGGTGAAAGAAGTTTTATATAAAAACTTCATATGGGGCAGATAACTTTCTTCAGTTTAATGCTTAAAAAATATGTAAAATTTAAAAACCAACTACTGCAGCCCACTTTCTATAATGTTGATACTTGATAAATGTCCAGCCATGGTAGCATTAAATCTAAGACTTTTTAGGAGTTACTTGAAGTTAACAATTTTTGTGGAAATTCAGACTTACTTGGTCTGGGATGTCAGATACTGAGAAAAATCTCCTTATTATTTTGATTTTTTTGAGTAAGTTTGCAAGGATTTTACAGTATGTGTACCCTGAGAACTTAGGAAAAAGCTGCAACCCAAAGTCAACAAAATGTCTGTTCTGAATAAAATGTTTGTTTTACATGATAGCTCTGTCTTGAATAGCTGGATGAAAATTATTCTTTCTTGATATTTAAGGTATTTTATAGTTCAAAAAACCCACTTTGCAGTCTAAACAGGCCAGCAAGTCAAAGACAACTAGAGCAAATATTTATTGAGCAACTCATTTTAAAAATAAACAGTTATTTCCTACATCTAGTTCATCAGAAAACTATCTTTCAAAGAAGTTAAGGTTATGCAAGCGAGAAAATGTCCTCCCAAAGGAAGACAACTCTTAGTGATTGTTCAATATGCTTTCAATATGCTAACGGAAGATTCACATGTAGAACCAAGTAAGGTTGAAAGACGTCACATAAGAAGCCTGAAATCACACGTTTAAAGCTAGTATTTTTCTGATGTGGGAAGACAGTTCACATTTACCGAACACTTGTGACATCTAGATACTGTGATGGAAAATCAACATATACTAATACTGCCAGCCGCTGAGTCTATACTGAAGGAAAATAATTTTCACTATTCTTGTTGAGCTCTTTAACAATTTTATTAGTTCCACCTTAGGTTAGGGAGTAAATGGAGAAAAATATAAAGGATTCACTGAAAAAAGTGGCATATGTTTGTGCAATGTTTTCTCTCATGGAATTAAAAATAAAGCTGTGGGAATGAATTCAACATGGATAAGAACATCTAGAGTGTTTAGAATGATTCTTAGTGAAGTACTCAAACACCCTCACATCATCTGGGCTACTCTTGAATGTTTCCCTCAGTTTTTTCAGTCAGAAGCGACTATAAACTCAGCTGTATGCATTTTCCTATTCTCAAGAGATAACCACTTGATTTACCTGACCATCTGACAATTCAAATTATTTTGGCCAAGACATGAATACCTACAGCATTCTCTTGCAACCTAGTCATTCCACAACCTACAAACATACTATTACATGAACTAAGTCCAACTTGATTCAGTCAAACACATCCTATTTCATTGTGAGTACTGCTGGCAAGGATGTCATCACCAACCAAAGTCCACCTGAAGTACTGAGGTGACAAGCTTACACCCCTTGAACTGAGAGTTATGGCCAGGGAATAGAGAGAAGTTGCATTTAATGCCTACTCCTGCCCAGATACCTGCTGTTAACAGAAACAAGTTATAAATTACTCATCAAATGCTTCTTACCATGTGACAGTTTGAATAATTAATTCAGTCATAGTTTATCTTTAGTTTTTATCTTACTAGACAAGAAGCCCTCTGTACTGCCTCACTTAAAATCGAATATTTGAGGGGAAATTAGTAGCTCAAGCAGAAATGTATTCCTTACTCCATAATAATTATTTCCTAATAATAATTCCAAGATCTTCATACAAAACATAGATGTGTTTTCATGTGGTTGTACAATAGTTCATATTTATTCAAATTTTGATAAATGGATTCATCAAAGAAAAATTCATTTCATGCATTTTTATTATAATAATAATTGAAATAATGATAAAAGCCTATTTCAATCTGCAAAGAAAACTCAGTTGTGGTGCCAAACAAGCAAACAAATAAACAAGCAAATAAAACTTGCCTGATTTGCATGCTAAATTAATGAATTAAACCAAAAAACTTGAAGTAAACAAAACAAAAACATAGAATTTGAGCTGTAAAAATTGCATTGTGTGAAATTATAAGATCAAAAGTTTTTGCTACAAATGGATTTGAGCCAGAAATATATTTTTAATGAAAAAACTCAATGAAAACATATCATTTTTTTTCCTTCTATCCATGGATGTGTCTGCTAAGAAAGCCTTAGCTTTGATTTGTTTAAAACTAAAAAAAGCATTTTGAGATGTATTCTACCGTAAGTCCTAACCCTCTGGGTCATGGGAAGTTTCCTCACAGATCTTAGGCAACTTAGTCCTCAGCTGTGGAGATCATTGACAGAACTTGGCCTAAGGTACATGATTTGGTTGGACATCACACTTACCTGCTTGATTTGTGGTTACATTTACAGACACATACTGCCGGGCTCCTGGGCTCATGTCGGACACTCCATTCACTGCCTCAATCTCAAAGGTATAGTTTGTGTGAGCGAGCAGATCCACCATCATGACAGAGGTGTTTTTCAGGCCGATTTGCCGGGGGAGGTACCTGACATGACCGCCACACTCGTCACACACACCTGCATGCGAGTTGCACTTCTTGCATGCAATATAATATGACACATCTTTCCTTCCACCAGTGTCAGCAGGAGGAATCCATTCCAGAAAGACACTAGTTTCATTAACATTTGAGATGGCATTCCGAGGAGCTGAGGGGGGTCCTGGTTTGCAAAGTAAAGTAAGAAAAACATAATTTAAGATGATAAAATTAGGCATCATTTACTACACAAATCCCTGGTCTGAAGGGAAAAAAAGTGATTTCCAATCAATCTTTTAAGTAGGGAGAATGCAAGAGTTATGAATTTGTAATAATCTTTGAAAAATCATGTGACAGTTTTTCAGGGACAACAGTGGGGTTTATATCCTATAAAGTGACTTATCTTGGCATTGTTATAACACTAGTTCAGTTGAAGCAGATGTTTTGCTTCATTTAAATGTAAAGAATTATATAGTAAAACTATGTATGCAAAAATAATGTTAGATAAAATCACATATTCAAAAAGTGACAAGTCCTTTGGCAAACCCAAGGAAAAATTCTCCCTGGGGTTTGAACGGATTGCTTCCTCATTGATACTTGTCCCTGAAATCTAGGAAGTAAACATGAAGGATTTACTAAGCAATGAGCACAGGTAAAAATAGGATTTTTCAGTGTGCCTTTTGACTACAAATTCTGCAGCAAGTGAAAAAATAGCCTGAGCTTACCTCAAAATAAATTGCATATCTACTGATAAATCACCAACAGAATTTTGAACCTCCCTCATATATCAAGAAAGAACTAGAATTTAGGTAGTTGATCAATATTACAGCCTATAATAAAATTTCACTTACTTTGATATTGTTTTAATATTGTCATTCTGCAAGTTGTGAATTTTACTTAATTGGAAATCTGAAATTTATTTTAAAAATACCTCTCAAAAAACACTATAAGAGAAAGAATGAAAGTGTTCAGATCTTGAAGGATCAGCAGAATCAATTTATATATAAATAGTAAATAATATCCATTCGTATATTACTTTATTTCTGAAATTAATAATTAGCATACTAAAGAGAATTAAAATTGATTATATATCAATTGTAACAAATGTACCACTCTGTTGGGGGATGTTGATAATGGGAGAGACTATGCATGTATGCGGGCAGAGGATATATGGGAAGTCTCTGTATTTTCCTCTGAATTTTTTTGTGAACCTGAAACTGCTCTAAAAAAAATTGAAGTCTTAAAAAAAATTAATTGCATAATGCCAACTCTATAGTCGACTTTTAGATATTTAGAGTTACAACTTCAGTCATCTGTTAATGGTATACGATCAGAATTTTCTCAAAGAGAAAATATATTTACATTTGTTTCAGACTTAATTAGTAAAGATTTCCCGACAGGGAATAAAATAGGCTATGGTGGTAGTTGAATGGTTCACAAGCATAAATTATGTTATTTAGGATGACATAGCTTAGATATCTTAATATGCATCGTCTCTTCTAAATATAGAGATTAATATTAATTGCTACCTAACATTTATTAAGCCATGATTGTCAAGGACTAAATTTAAAAGTGATAAGAAAACTACCTATTATTTATGAAACATCATTTAAATTGAAGGACCCCATAACCCAAGAGTTGCCATTATTGACAAAACAATCCTCATCTTGGCTATATCTATGGTTCAACTCTGTGAATTTTTCCATACATACAACCTCACACACTTCAATATAAAACAGTCACTTTTAAATTGAAACAATTTCTTAAGATGGAAATGCAAGTATAATTTGTAGCATATTTAATAGTGGAAAGTTATGGAGAAAATATAATTTTGGATCAAAATCTTGCAAGTTTACTTCTGAGAAAAAGGTGTAATATACCTGAAACATATCTAGTTCAGAAAGATATCAAACTGAAGTTTCTGCCAACTGAAAAATACCCCCTTTTGACACATTTCCTCTAATTCTGTAAAAATCCATCAGAATCTGACTCTTCCTTTTCTCTGACTCTACCCCTACCAGCCCCTCAACATTTAGGTGGGAACACACATGCCTCTTAAAGTCAAAACAAAACTCAAATGCAAGTGAAGCCCTAAAGTAGAGGTAAAAAGTAGAAGCTCAGACTGACATGCACCTAAAAAACAATGTAATGCAATTCGACTGCCCCGCTAATAGATGGGATGCATGAGCCAAATTAGAGCTGTGAGAAGTACTCTTGATTTAAGCAGATTCATTAGAATCTTGGTTTTTATTTTTGTTTGATTTCTTTTCCTATAGGATTATAACAGTCTGTTTTCCAGATCATACATATATATTTTTTTCCAGAAAAAACATTGAAAGGAATTGGAACCACGGATTTAATTCCAAAGAGCCAAAGGGAAAGCAAATTCAAGATTTTGATCTGAACATCAATCAAGCCATCTGTTGAAGGGGATCACATGCAGTATTTGTGGTACTATGAATGTGACTAAAAACAGAACATACACGCTCACAGATTATATACTAGAAAGATTTTCTATGAGTCCCGATACTCTTTTGAGAAATGCATACAAATTAGCGTTCTTTGTGACATGGTGTTAGAAATTTACACACCTGGAGACACAGACAACATAAAGGCTGACTATGCACTCAGATCCTAAAAGAGTGCTAAGCAGTCCTTGCCACCAGAGCACAGGCTCTCCCCCCAGTTCCACCTGACAAATTTACAGAATGGGAGGCTCACATTTATACTGAGAGAGAGAAAGTTCATGGCTGGACCACATAAAGAAAATAATAAATGGACAATTATTGAAAAGTAAAAGATAATTCAAGACATGGTTTTTTCTCCCTAATTTACCATTCTACTTTCTAGTCAACATTTTTCCCCACTTTTGGGGCATTCTTTTGCTCTGATTAAGCGAAATAATCTCCACTGCAACCAAAACCCACCATATTCAATTACAGTTTATATCTCCTCTATTCAAACGTATCCTGCCATAAGTTATGTAATAATGTCATTTACTCATTTGAAGAGAAATTGTTTATAATTAGTAATCATCTAACCCATAAAATTATCAGTCTTGTTATAAAAGAATGATCTCTAGCAATGTAAAGCTGATTAATATCAATGATTTGAGGAATTATGAAAATGTATTTCACTGACACTATGAAATTCAGACACTGAAATTCAGATAAAATTTCAGTTTGCGATTATTTAAAGGAATTGTGTGTCTCTTTATATTTAATGCTAATAAATACTAAACTTCAAAAATATTTGTCATCATCTTTGAGAGCAACTAAAACTGACAGGGATCTAAAATAGTAAAATAAGGTAGGTCAGAGAAATTGAATGCTATGGGGAGAGGGGATTCCACCTTTCTTCTCTTTCATTTTCTGTTTTTGTCTGATTTGCTATAGAGACTATGATTATTGAAAAACTATGAAAGTATTGTCATCAAGCAAACAAATACATAAATTTGTTTCTTTCCCAGAAATATGTGGAACACTAGAAAAACAAAAGCGCCAAAACCATTGATGGATGTGGATGCATCCACTGCAATGTGGAAATTAGATGTTTAATATTCATCACTCTAATTATATGGTTATCTGATCACATAATTAATTATAGTTAAGGACACTCACCACTAAGAAACATGACAACTGCTTGAAAATCCTAGCTAAAATATTGGTTTTATGTTTGACTCTTAAATCTGATTTTCCAACGCTCAGGACTCCATGTTCTTGCAGTATTTCCTGCCTTCTTTTATCAATGACCTTCTCATTGGCCTTCGCAGCTTACTGGGGCAGGTTAGAACAAGAAGGCGAAAGTCCCATTTACTGCATGTTTATGTGAAAAGAAAACTGGCTTAGAAGAAGAAGAAGAAGAAGAGGAAACGAAAAAGGTTTACTGTGAGCAGGGAAATGAATTTATCAAATCATGTTTGGCTATCACGAACACTAAAAGATCACAAAATAAAAGGAAAATTCTGTATCTATGTCTCAGATGTTGAATTTGAAATTCGGGAACATGGATGCTTCTAACAGTGAATGATAAAAGAGACAAACTTTTCAATGCTTTTTCAAGAAGATTGAAATTTGGTGAAAAACTATTTTGGAAGATGAAACATTATGCCTGTTTTAGGGGAAATGATAATAGAATGTAACAGGCTCCATCACGCTCTTTTTTCAAAGTGGTGAAAGTTAGCATCACCAAATATCCATGGGTTTCCTTACTTGTGCATGCCATTGTGGGTGGATCAGACTCCCTTCTGAAATAATCCTTTTCACAGACACAAGAGGTTGAAGCTTCCTCATGGGTGTAACTGTGAGGTGGACATTTGCTGCAGCTCTGGCTGTGAGGTGAGGCTTTGAAGAACCCAGGTCTGCACACTGTCAAAAGAAATAAGAGACTAAGCTTTTCCCTGGAAGAGATGCAGTGCTCGTTTTGTGAATCATGTCATTATTTTGACTAGTATACACAGATTACATATAACACAATCTTCGCAGTAATTTTAAAAATTTTTCCCAAGTTTCTGAATCATAAATAGCAGGCTATTCATTCAGATAATCAACTATTTAAGTATTTAAATTAAACATTTGGGATGTATATATTTTCAATGACTTTTATGCTACAGGAGCTTATAATAAATTATATGATAGAAGATAAATATATATACTTAAAATTGAAGCAGTGCTTTAAGTATAATTTTCATTTACTCTATTATTAATACAATTTATGTTGAAGAAATGTAAATTTTCCACTATGCTTATAGACTAGTATGGTACGCAGTAAGTGCTCAAAATTTTGTTACTGAATTAATAAATTAATTAATTAGTAGATGCTAAGAGTTTCACAAATTCTGTTAGACGGGGGAGAATGCATGAATGAGCGGGTGTATCATTCACATTGTATTGATTTCAGGAGGAGTCGGATTTTAGGCACTTTTTTTACATTTTACTCCATTTTAGAACTTTTCTTTGATTCAACAAGCATCTATTCTCATATCAATCATACTTATACTATACAAATTGTAATGATCTATAAAAGATAGAAAATGTGTCACTCAATTTTGGATTCACAATCATATCACAGTATTTGACTAGCGTAGGTGTTCATAAATTGCTACGTAAGGCATAAATAAATGAATGGCGTGGCATGAAGATTGTAACAGAACGATATAGAATCGTATAAGGAAAATGTTCTCTGGATATTTTTGTTAATATTTGTGTTGGTGGTCAAGTAAGTAAGTGCTAACAAAGTAAATCTTTTTATTTTGTGGATTCCCTAGACTTTTGTATCTTTCTTCCTTCTCAGTGGGTAATAAAGCCAAGCTTTTATTCCAATTGCCCAGTATAGGCCAATCGAAGACCACCAAGCTGATGGTTTGATAACCTCTTAAGGCTTAGTTTACATAAAGCTAATCAATCATCTATATGTTTTTCTATTTTCAAAATTCACTACCTATACTTAAGAGCATTTATTCAAGAATCAATGAACATTTGCCGAAGCTCAAAGGTGAACTTGTATTTCAACAGAAATTTTTGATAGACATAATGAATTGGGGCTAATTTTCTTGTGCTATAAATGATCTGGGGTTTTAGTAATCCATGCTAAGGCTTTCTACCATCACCATGAATAATCAGGAATTGACAAAAATGAGAAGGTACTTTTCTCAGTAGATCTAATTATAGCGATAGTAAAGACTTAATGCTCTTATAAATTCAGAGAGAATGTTAAGGTATTTCAAAGATAAGAAGAGCTTTTTGATAGTATTAGGAACATTCTTGTAGTTAAATGATTAGGAGAAGATTTAAAATATTATTTTTCTTATAATAGGATTGCTGTACCAGCCAATACCATTCTTAGCTAAGATATCCAATTTTTCTTCTTTTATCCTTTTCAGTAAAACTATTCTCACTTTAAACACTATTTGCTTTCAAAGACATGAAGTGTCAAGCCACTCATTCTGTGTATTTGGAATGCATTTATCATTTATGAAACAAAAGCCATTTCTTTTCTTTTTAAAGAGTGCCTTTGAACTTAAAAATTTTATATGATATCATATATAACACTGTTATTCAATCGTCCACGGGAACTTTGGGAATAGGAAATAATATAAATGGAAGTAAAAAGTAGATAAATGTATGTTTCTGTTTGGTAGATCAACAAAAGGCTTTCAGCAAGTGTGGCGGACCAGAAATTTTGCTTGGTACTGGGTTACAGAGGTAAACAAGATCGACACGGGCCTGCCTTTATGATTCTTAAAAGCACTGCATGAATAATTATAAATATGATTATGCTTGGAAAAGGAAAAAGCATGGGAGTGAACATTGACACCTAATATGGACTGGAATGTCACAAAAACACTTCCCTCAGGAAGCTGAGTCTCTGCTGAGATGTAAAAGTTTGGACAAATTATCCAATTTGAAGAGGAGCATTTCAGTGCATTAGAGGGAGAAATCCTTGCAAAGGACCAAAAGAGGTGGAGAACAAATAGGGAGATGGAGGAAACTAAAGAACTGATCAGTGAGTTAGTAGGAATAAAGTGGCAAAGATGAAAATGAGACAGAGAAGAGGATACCGGGTCACAAACACCTTACAGTTTTTATTTGGGACTTGATGCATAAGGAGAGGTCATTATAAAGTTTTAAGCCGGAAAATAATAAGATCAACGTGGTGTTTAAGAGAGAATTTCATAGCAGCATGGGATTGGCAAAGAGCATGGATGGAGACCATTGGCCCTTTTGTTTCTGTTGTACTGGTCCAGAAAGAGACTCTGTGCTTAACAAGAGTGCTTCAGATGGTGACAGAAAAAAGTAGGTGAATTCAGGAGATGAGTATGAGGTAAAACCAACAAGATTTCATGGTCAGCTGAGTGAGTAGGAAATCCTAAGAATGCCTCTCAGGTGTTGAGTAGGAAATCCTAAGAATGCCTCTCAGGTGTTTGGCTGAAACTGCACAGGAAATACTGGTGCCATTTTCTCAGACAGAGAACACTAGATACGAAACGTGTTTGGGGGAAGGTCATGCTTATATTTAAAGCATTATTTAATTTGAAGTGGCTAAAGAAATCCAAATAGAGGTACAGAGAGGAAATCTTTGGGTTTCAATGTTGTCCAAGAAAAATACCACAAAGCTGTAATTATTCATTGCCTTCAAATCATGGCCTCAAATCCAAATGGGACATACAATGCTGCTACACAATCTTAGCATTATTTCCTTAGTTTACGTCAGTTCCCAGTATGAACATGATTATTTTGTAGCTTCTCCTCTTTCTTCTCATTCCTTACAAGCTCTGTTCTTTGACTCCTAGTTGATACATTTGTCTGTGTGCTGAGAAAATAGAAGTCATCAGAGAGGAACTTTCTTATTTTACTTCCAACAAATCTCCAAACCTATATGCATGTGTACCCACCCTCTCTACTTTTCTTCCTGTTAAAATGGAAATGTGTCCTTGCTCCTATTAGGAAAACTATCTTTATTTGAATTAGGAACCCATCTCTACTCTCTGAGAATAATCTTTCAAGTGTCTACTATCCCCTGTACATGCCCAGTCCCTCTCTTTCTCTCTCACCTAGTCATTCACGTGAGCCTAATACAATTTCCCAGAATTTTTCAATGGAAACAAAGTGAAAGGAAATGAAACAAATAACAACAAAACTATCAATCTCACTTGATCCCAATTCTCCCTGTAGCTACCAAACAGTTTTGTTCCCCTTCACAACACAATTTCTTAAATTATTTTTTCATACATGCATCTCTAGTTCCTCATTTTAAATCACGTGTTGACACACTCCACTCCATTGAAATTGCTTTTGTCAAGACTGTAGGCATTATGTTGTCATACTCCTCAACAGCATTTGATCATGTCCTCTTTGGGGAAATTCCAGTTAATTTTACTACAAAGTGCTGGCATAGCCTGTAAGTTTCCACACAATATTTAAGAAACCCTTCAAATGTGATCTTCTACCACACTCACTATCTCTGTCCATGCTAGCCTACCCATAATGTCCTGCACTTGAGGACCTCCTCTATCTGCCTCTGAATATTGCAGGAAAAGCATTCCAGGCCAAAAGACAAGAACTGTAAGCTAGGAAAAAAAGTTTGTACCCCATGATAAGGGTTTTGGATTCAATCTGAATGCACTTGGAAAACACTGTTGGTATTATTTATTTTTGAGGGCACTCTTTCTGTCAAACACTGTGGCAAGAAATATTTGTACTGTGATGAGAAAATAAAAAATGTACTCCATACCCTGAAGCTACAACACATTTGGGGAGACAGAAAATAGACAAATAATAATGAAAAGAAACAAAATTGACTTTTTACACTCTAATCATGACACTATTTAACAAATAATTATTTAGGTAAGTAGCAAAATTTCTCTAAATTCCAATTTCCATTCAAAAATAAAGAAAGCTTGGGGGCTGGCCCCCTGGCCTAGTGGTGAAGTTTGGCACGCTCCACTTTGGCTCCTGGGCGTGGACCTACACCACTCATTGGCGGCCAGGCTGTGGCAGTGACCCACATACAAAATAGAGGAAGACTGGCAAAGACGTCAGCTCAGGGTAAATCTTCCTCAAGCAAAAATAGGAAGATTGGCAACAGATGTTAGCTCAGGACGAATCTTCCTCAGGAAAAAAAATAAAAATAAAATAAAGGAAGCCTCTGGAACAAAGTTATTACACACAGCACTTGTATGCTATCTAAATATTATTTGGAAAATACCATGTAAGTCCATTTAAGTTGGGTAAGGAGTAGGAGACAAAAATGCATCCAATGTTAAATGTTTCATGAGACTATTTTGGCAATCATCTGGAGGGAAGGAAACTATTTTTAATAATTCCTATTCTGTCCATCCTTCAAGGCTCATTTAAGTGCTACCTTTTCCATAGTGCTGTGCCGATCCTCAGGACTACACATTCTTTCACTACACATCCTTTAGAACTTTGAACCATCTATTTCGTGTCCCTTTTATGGCAGATAGCAAAATTTTTGTCATAATTTTGTGTGTAAATTCCCATGTGCTCCCAACTTGTAAAAACATTCTAGAAAATGGAAACTGTTCATTTGATTTTCATCATATATAACATCGTCCTTTGTACTGAGTACATATGCACCAGTATTACTGGTGTAAATAGTACATTTGTGTCCTTCTCAGGGCCTAAACAGCATAGCAGGGACTTAATAAAAGTTGGTTAACCTGAATTATTTAAATATTAAGTCCTGAGAAGTAAAAAATTATATGTGTTACATGTACACTCGCTACTTCAGAAGTTTTGCACAAACTACCAACACCCTCACTCTCATATTTGTCACTTCAAAAACAAGGATGTTAGCGACATCTATTAAAATACAGTTTTTAAATCTAAACAGAAAAAGCACATTATCAATATCCAAATGAATAGAGGCTTTCATTTGCTAAAATTGTGAAAGATGCTGCATAATCTGATTAGGAATTTTTTAAGTCCTTAAAATTATCAAAAATGGTTACATTGACAATTTCGAATGTTTTTCATATTATTTATTGTCAATCAAATTACTTTTAATGTTTCTGAAATATTTTACCCTTTAAGATCCATCATCCTTGGGATACCTAAGTGAATTCATTTTACAATTCAAAGTCAACACTCCAGGAGAATGGTCATCAAGAAAAATAAAAAAGCAAAGTAAGTAGAAAATACTGTTTTATCAATAGAATATTATAATTCTTCTCATTAAAATTAAAATGTACAGACCATTTTTAAAGATACATACAGAAAGGAAAAGAAATGGAAAATAAAAATGCCCAGACTGTTGTTGTCTACAGTGTTCATGATATAATTAACCTTCAAAAATGTTATTGAATTTATCCAATTATGCTTTATTAAGAATGACAGAAAATCACTATGAACAAGATTTTTACCATAGTTCTATCATATGTGAATTATCAGAGGAGATAAGCTAAGTCAAATTTGCTTTTTAAATAGATTTTTCAAAACAAGGTGCCCACAAGATAGCTTAGTCCAAACTTAAAGATGTGTTTATTAAGAAAAACAACATAACACAACATGCTATAAGAAAATTACAAATCAAAATATATTCAATAATAGTTATACCAAAATTTAACAATGATAGCACATTTATCCTCGTATTTAAAATATCTGCTCATTATAAAAATATAGGTACTGTGTTAAAACACTGATATAATTAAAATAAATTTTAAACTGGGAACTCTAAAATTTGGCAACATCTCTTGAATGTTTGCAAACAGAAACAGGAGAAAGATCCTTTTTACGAATCTGAAATTGCTGCCTAATTAGAATATAAGTTTAAATTACTGAAAACAATAAGGCTAATTCTAATATTAGAAAATAATACCAGAGAAGAAGAAAAACACTTGATAAATACATTAAATCTCTCTTTCTACAGATATATTTTTAATCTAGGCTTGCCAAATTTTAATAGAAGCTCAAGGAAATTATATAGTATCTATAAATGAAGAGTAAAATTAATTAGGTTATATGTCCTTCACATATTCATTCATTCAAAATATGTAATAAACCAGGTCTATGTGTCATGGACACTAGTGGACACTGGACATAAAAATATAATTAAGATATGCTCATTGTGATTATCCCATTAAATAACTCTGTCATGTAGTTTATATGTTGTCTGGCAAATATTTAGGCATTCATTAATTGTTAATGGTGTTTAATACTAATATACCCTATTAAAAAGGCCCTCAAAATGAAAATTTAAAAATAACATCCATTTTGTATGTGTGTGTGTGAATATGTGTGTGTATATATATATATTTATGAATATATGGATATATATATATGCATATAGTGACAACAATATTGCAGACCATGAGTAACGGACTACACATACATACATATGTATGTATATATACATTTATAATTCAATTTCATCCAATTATAAAAAATATAGACCTGTGACTTTAGAAATTGTTTAGAATTGTATTACTTTCACATTTTTATATTTCTAAATCTATATCTTTTATAGAAGTGCTTCATCATGTAGTGTTAATGACCAAATCTCACATTGACCTCCCTCTTATAGTTTAGGGTAAGAAACTATCACTTCCTCTAGAATTCAGAAAAGAGTAGACTCTCCTTAAATTTAGTAAAAATATATTATGTACCTATATCACTTCCTGTTTTATTCCTAAGATTAGAATTTATATAGTTCATAACTAATAGCTACCAAAGTGACCTAATAGTTAAGTTTGGCACACTCTGCTTCCACAGCCTGGGGTTTGGTTCCTGGGTGTGGATGTACACCACTTGTCTGTCAGTGGCCATGGTGTGGTGGTGGCTCACATACAAAAAGAGGAAGATTGGCAGCAGATGTTAGCACAGGGAGAATCTTCTTCAGCCAAAAAGAAAGAAAGACATACTTAAAATTTAAAATGTACTGAAGAAAATATGTATAGCTATTACCAATCAGTCTAGGACAGAATGTTTATCATGCTCAAGTAAAGCATGTCGATTCAATTGTTATTTATTTTGAAATTATTTCTTGACAAATGATGTGGCTTCTTAAGATAAAATAGTTAAGCTAAACTAATTTCAGTTTTACATGACTAAATAACAAGAGTCATGCAGAGTATCCATGGAAAGACATTTGGTTGTGATGTGATAGTGTATCTCTTCACCATGGCAACGTGGACATGTTTGAGATATAGCAACTAAACCATGAGGCTCATTTTGGCTTGGAATGGGCTGACACATGGCCCCTAGCTGTGCACAACTGTAAATCACAATATTACTATTTTATGTTTAGCTAATTGAATCTCCTCTGAAATAAAAGCCACATCATTTCAGCAATTCTTTAAAGCCTTCTACAAACAATCTACGTAAGGATGAATACTCATCTATAACAACAGAATTCATGGTATCTTTCAAAGCAGAAGTGTTTTTCCCCCTTAATTATTGATCGATTGGATTCCTCTACAGTAATAAATTGCTATAGATAATTTTAAAGTATTTAGTTTCTAATTAATTTAAATATTTTAAATAGTTTTACTGGATATTTTCCATATTTCTATAATTTCAATAGATACATAAGATGCTGAGCAGCTGTACTCTCCCAAACAAATAAATGTGTCAACTCAGATACCAGCACACTTCAATAGTAGTGTGTGGAGGACACATATGAGAGTGTGTGTGTGTGCAAAACACTTTTGACATTTGGTGACATATTTCCACTTCATCAAAAATTTTAATTAGATACTGATTTGGGAGTTAGCAAGAAGTATTTATGGTTAAAATGAACAGACTTGAAACGAATACTTAGAAAGATCAGCAAAAGATAGTTTAAAATATGTTTGAATGAAGATTTGCCTTCTTTGCTCTCAAACATTATCCTTATTTTTTCATAGATAAAAACAAAAAGCACATACATGAATCTTAAATCAACAGATACTTTGTGCAGTGGTTTTATGTCATTTTTGTCTTATGAACAAATGGTGCTTTTTGAACACTTTCACAACTTAAATTCTTCACAAGTAAGGAAGTATCAGTTGTCACATATGTTAGACGAATCCAGTCGTCAGCGAATTTTCACTTTGGAAAAGCAGAAAATAGAAATTAAGTTAAATCAAATTAAATGACTTTTTAATTTTAAGTGATAAATCTTCTGGTACTTTTCTTTATTATGCCTTCAACTGGTGAAAGTGTTAAAGCCAAAAAACCCAGGGATTGGTTGGATTATAAAACATCGAGAAAAGGGACTTTTAAATAATTCTTTATGGAGCACCTAAATTTAGCACAATGCCTTGCAAATATTTTCAGGGGTTAATTGGCTATCCAACATGTATAATTCTTTTATGTCTTCACAAGCAAAATGAATATCTATAAGTATTCTGTAACTTTACAGAAAACCAGAAATCTGTGTTTTTGAGAATGAATTTATTATGGAAAATTGTATGAAAGGGGAAGTCTGTGGATAAATGCTATCTCACTAAAACCACGACACAAAGTTTAGCATTTACTTACTGATAATAAAACATACATCTTCTCTAAATTAAAAGGTATCCAAGTACGCCACTTAGAATTTTCTCTCATCTTAGCCAAAGATAATTTTTCCATACAGTTGATTAAATCTGATGATATCTAGGCCTTGTCACTTTGTTTCATATTGAATATGACAACAAATTAAATACTGATGAAATATCATGAAATAATCTCGTATCAGCCTTTACTATTTTTCTATTATTATTGAATGGTTCAATCCAAGTGCTTTTTCGAACAGCATTTGTGATGTGAATGTTTATTGCTTTAATAGGTGGGATGTACAGTTTAAATATTAAGCTGGATGATTTGTCCTTAATTGAAAGAAAAGCTTATGGCCTGTGTATTTGACTTGAAGTATTCATTATTTCTAGAATCAGGTAGCGAAATCCGGTGTGTTTAACTCATGTCTGTATGGTCATAAAATGAGTCCAGTTATGAATCGTGAAGTGAATGTGTTCCAGTTAATGCAATAAAACTTCCATAAATGGACAAAAGCATCCAACACAACATTTGTTCTGAAAGTTTATGCAAGGTCTGGCTCAGGGTGTTGGCCTTGACAGCTAAGGTGAAAACAGTGTTTTCTGTCATGAACATTTCTACTTGTACCCTTGGGCATTACATCTTAGTTCACTAACTCAGAAGACGATACTGCCTGTGTAACAAAATGATATCTCCTTTGATATGATGAAAAATCTCGGCTTAAATATGTGCTGCTTTGGAATAAAGAATAAATCATTCTATGTAGTAGAAATGCATTGGTGATTATATTTTCTTTTTAAAAATCATGCAACAACTACCACAAAAAGAAAACTCATTCCTCAGTCCATTTAGACAATTACTGCCCATACTATCACTGAACTTTATCTAAAACATTAACAATGTAATTCTTTAAAAAGCATAGCTAGATATAGAGAGATTAATTGTAACAAGGGTTTCAAAACTATAATTTGCCTTAAAACAAAAAAATATATATGTTAAAAATTTGCCCTGATTATTTGTGAGAAAGTGTGCTTGCAGAATAGGACGGTAACTCATTTGTTGCTATGAATGTAAATACAATGAAGGAAGTATGATGAATACATAGGATGGACAGTTGTTCTAGACCAGTTTTCTCCAAATTGTACATTGAGAATTAAAATGAATCAAGCCATTTTGCAAATGTTCAATCTACATCTATGAAATATTGTTATTTTAAATTGAAAGTCTGTGAATTACCAAAAGCAACTGGCCAGTGCAGTTCATTTGGCAAAAGCAGTCATCAATTCGCCCCTAATTTTCAGTGCACAAGTGTCCTACTGGGTCTCAAATTAAACGATTTCAGATGTCAACATTAGGGGCATAATTCTCTACTCACAGAATGGGATATTCATTTCCAAAATAACTTGTTAAAGACTGTCCTTTAATAATATACCTTATTTCTAAACCTTCACCCAGGCAAACTCTCAAATATATTTCATAGCATCATATATTACTTTATTTTTGTTTGTCTGTGTTAAGCTCACATATTTTTTCTTCTTATTTTAATTTGATCAGTGCTATAGAATTATTCCATCATCCCCAGAGTTTATTTTTATGTCCTGGTTATCTGGCAATCTCAATTTCAAAACCAGAATGGGTCTTGGCTTTTATTCAGAAGCCAGAACAAGAAGAAAAAGAAAGCCAGAAAAACAATAACTCTAAATGGTTGATCTCAGGGATGATTCAAAGGCAGGTTCTTTATTTTGTAATATGGTATTTGGACTTTAAGGTTATAATCTTAACTCAGCTTAGATTATATTTTAAAGCATCTTCTTTTTCCATTGGCACTTTATGACGGCCATCTTGCTACCATCTCACCACTGTCTCTTTTATAACCACATGACATAGAGATAATAATAACGGTAGCCATACTAGTAAAACAAACTGACGTGCATTCAGCACGCCCACTAGTGCCTGTTAGTGAGTGGAACTCTACACAGAACCAGATCATTTAATTAACACAATAATAATACTGAAGTCTGTGGTATTAATAGTTCCATTTTATAGGTACAAGGGTAAGCAATGTGCTTAACTTCTTACAACTAGCCAATAAGTGGAGGATCTGGGAGTTCAGCAGAGGTGTGTCTGGTAACACAGTTAAGCCTTCTCACCATTACTCTGCTGTCTCCCGGGCAGGCCCTGAGTCACTACATTTCTCGTTCCTGGATAATAGCCACTCTCTGCCTAATTAACCATTTTCGAGGGTTGAGCATTGTGGAGAACAATTCCAGTGTATTCTCTGAAATCTCAGGAATCAAGACTGCTATTAGCAGGATCTGAATTTACTGCTTTTTTCTCCTTGCCGTGTTCTCCACAGTGACTGTTCCTAACTCTTCCAGTACATATGGCCGCACACTATCACCTCTTTGGTTAGAGGATCATGGACTTTGAGGTCACATAGACTTCAGTTCAAATCTCAGCAAGATCACACTGTATCTATATGACCCTTAGAAAGGTACTTGACAACCTTGAGACTAAATTTCCTCCTCTGTAGAATAGTATATATATACACACACACACACACACCCGTAATATGTATAGCACAGTGCTTGGCAGATAATACGCACTCAATAAATGATAGCTCTTTAAAATTATGATGATGATTACTATGATTAATATGACAATGGTCGAGTTTTAGTTGCCTTTGAGTCCATCGACTTCAATTCAAAACACATTAATATCTCACTATCACAGGACTGTAGAGCTGGAAATAGTAACTGTCACATGCCTGACACAAAACACACACATACTAGGCTGTGTATGATGCTCAGCAGTAACTCCTCGCAGTTCCTTTTCTTTCCCCTTTGAAGAAGCCATCCTAAAACTCTAGTGAGAGTGGACTTCATGATGATAACCTAAAATCTAAATTAAGGAAGAAACTTCAGGACTTTGAACTATTTAACCAAGACACAAAGAGATTAAATAACCCGCCTAAGATCACCTAGAAACCCAGAACTAGAATTTTGGCCTTTGATTCCAATGTTCTACTTTTTCAAATATGTTATTAAACTATTCTCAGAAGGATAATAACTCACTTTTAAGACAAAAATAAACCCTATAGAACCACATGCCATGGGAGCATTTTCGTTTGTTTGCCTTCACTAATCCCATTACGTCTGTTATCTCAGACTTCTCACAACTGACTTTACTAGTGTTCTCCATTCCAGACTTAGATATGCCACACGACAGGCATACGAAAATAGTTTGGAATTGGTATAAACAATTCAAAATGTTCACTTTGTTAGAATTCAAAACTTCAAGAGACTGCCAGCATTTATAAGGTTTATTTTTTTAGTACAATCGGGCATAAATTTTAATAAGGCTAAAATTTGACCCATGATAATTTTTCTTTCCTTTAACATAAAAAATCTCAAACATTAGGTTATTTTTGTCTTTGTGGGCTTCTAGGGATGTAGGATATATTCATTTTCTTATAATTTTGTAGCATAATATCACAATTTTAAGGAAATACTTTCTTCTAAGAGACTACAGTTTCAATAATATAAGATGATCAACCTAAAAATTACAGATGATAGAGGCTGATGAAGTCATGTGAGTATGTTATAGAACCTCAAGATTTATGTTTCTTTTCATATTCTTTTTTTTTTTTTTTTTTTTTATTTTTACATCATGAACCTACCACAGTGACATATTTTTACAGCAGAGAACCTACAACATTGATATTGAAAGCAGAGCATTTATTATGGACTAAATGTTTATGTCCCCTCAAAGTTCATATGCTGAAACCTTAGCCTCCAATGTGATGGTATTTAGAGATGAGGCCTTTGGGAGGTAATTAGGGGTAGACAAAGTCATGAGAGTGGGGCCCTCATGATGGAACTAGTGGCCTTATAAGAAAAGGAAGATCTCTCTCTCTCCCCCCGCCCCTTTCTGAATGCACTAGAAAGGCCAAAAGCCAAGTTGGGACATAGTGAAAAGGCAGCCACTTGCAAGCCAGGAAGAGAGTCTTCACTAGGAATTAAATCAGCAGGCACCTTGAACTTGGACTTCTCAGCCCCCAGAACTATGATAAATCAATTTCTACTGTTTAAGCCCCCAGTCTATGGTATTTTGTTATGGCAGCCCAAGCTAACTAATACAGTATTACTCAAAGAAATACGTGTGAGTGCATGATTGGGGGGGAGGGGGTTTGTTTTGGATGATCTTGATTAAATCATATCTTTTTAAGAATTATCTTTATGAGATATCTTTGAACTCTCAATATAGTATCTCAAGAACATCCCTCAAGCATATATGGATTAATGTACCATCAGTGTTTAAAAAGAAAAAAAAGGAGTTTTATGTGATAACCAGTTGTTAGGATCAGTTTTTATATCTTAAAGATATCTGTATGGTAATGGTAAGATTTTTGTCAATGAGATGATATCAAATGATTTTTGTAAAACACTAACTTCTGAAAATTGAAATTTATCATGCTGTAAAACGTGGGTCTGTGTCTCAATAAGACACACAGAGTCATTTAATACCTTTCTACTCTCCGTCCCCAAGTCTATAGAAACTTATAATCTTATAAGACAATGAAAGAAGTAACAACTTCAAATGCTTTAAGAAAAGTTTTGTAAATATTATCTGACACTGTGAGTAATTGACATGAGATTTTCAGGCATTGAGTTATTCTATTCCTATGGAACATCTCTCCTTAGTATCTCAGACTAATACTTTGATTTTTAAGTAGTGCGTGCTATTTGTAAAAGGTTGTCTATTTCCCAAACCCTTGACAAAAATATTCTAATTTTCCAATTAATTGTCACATATTTTCTTCTCTTTACTGTTTATTTTCTAATGCATCTCTCTTCTACTGCATATTTCAGCCTAGCAGGTAGTGTGAGGTTTCAGGTGCATATGTACAATTGGATTAATTTATTTTACCAAAGTTTACTGAGTGCTATGTGCCATGTGCTGTTCAAATGTATGCATATGGGTAAAAAAGACATAAGTTTGATGGGTGCCACTATAGGCATTTATGGGAACAAAAAATAGAAAAAATACTCAATGGTGGGGAGTGGAATGGGGTCATGGTAGACAACCTGAATGAAGTGATGCCTACGTTTAAATATGAAAAGACAGATCACTTAATGGATGAAGTATGGACAAGTTGAGTCTCATTGAGAAAAAGATGATTGAGTAAATATTTGAAGGAGTTAAAGAAGTTATCCAAGTATATATCTTAGGTAGACAGAGAATGACTCTGATTAGGCATCATGCCTGGTATTTCATGGAATAGAAAGGAAGCCAGAGTAGCCAGAGCAGAGTGACTGAAGGAAAGTGTATTAGGGGATGTGGTCAAATGGATAAAGGGGAACAGATGATGAAGGGCCTTGAAGGCCTGTGTAAGAACTTTCACTTTTATTCAGAGAAGTGATGTAATCTGATTTTAAATGATCACTGTGACTTCTATCCTGAGAATTGACTTTAGTACATAAAGAGGGAAAGGAAGGAGAACTGTTAAAAGGCTTCTACTATAATCCATCAGAAAGATGATGCTGGTTTGGTCCAGGGTGGGAGTAAGGGAAGTGGTGTGAAACCATGGGATGCTGCATATAATTGAAGGTAGAGTCAACAGCATTTGCTGACTGATTGGATGTGGGGAGTGAAATAAAGAGAGGAGTAAAGTATGATTCAAGGAACTAAAAGGATGAAATTGCCCTCATCTGATAGAGGGAGGTTTGCTGATGGTGCAGATTTTCAGGGGACGTCCGGAAGATCAGTTTGGAACTTGTTATTTATGAGAAGTATGAGACATTCAAGTGGAGATATCAACTATGCAACTGGATAGATGAGTCTGGAGTTTGGGAGAGAAGTCTAGGCTGGAGTTAGAGTGAACATTTAAGTCCATGGGACTGAATAAAATCTCCATGGGGAAGAGTGTGCATGGAGAAGAGAAGATGGCCCTTCACACTCAACATCCGAGACAAAAAATTCCAGACACTGTTGGCTGTCTTTGGCAGGGTGCTTAGGATACAAAGATAATACCAAGACACTAAAAGCATAGCTTTTAGCTTTGTATTTACTAATTATTGTTTCTTCAATGTACAGGCAATTTACTAAGACGCATTTTAATTTCATTTCCTCATTTAAATCTCTCAAGAAATGCATCAGTTAAATAATATCATCTTCATTTTACACTTACATCAACTATACTTCTGAAACACACTCAACAACAAAGCTGAGATCCAGACCCAGGTCTGTTCAATAAGAAGTCTGTCCCCAACCCTGCTATTATCTTTTACATTCTCTTTATCCTTGAAAGGATTCTGGCTCTCTTAGCTTCCTTTCCCAGGAAGAAACAGCCCCACTTTCTTTCTCCACCTTTGCTTTCGGTTTCTGAAGGAAAATCTTACTTAGTTGGAGTAGGTGCCACCTAGTGTTGTATCGTCACAATTTTTATTTAAAGATGACCAAAGCTAAATAATATCTTACATTGTTTGGGAACATTATCATTTTTTCCTTTTAAAATATAAAATTCTTCCAGCTCATGATGACATTTTTATCAAAATGATGGTGGAAATCAACAGGGCCAAAATTAAAAATCATTTTTTTGAAAGTTGTCTTTATGTCATGATACTTAAAACTTCTTATTAAAAATGCACTAAATTCATCATTAACAGTAGTTACTATTATGAGTATTTAAACATATCAGTAAGCATGGCATTGCCAGTGATAGGTGAACATACAGAGAAAATAAGTATAAGAAATAAATACGTCATGAACTATATTAATTTTAATGAACATTTTAAATATAAAGGCTGTAGTGTTTTATATAAATTTTACAATGAATCACTTAAACATCAATCAATATATCATGAACATGAAACATAAATGAGTACGCCTAACCTTTTCAAAATTTCTCTTGCATGCAAACATTAAAAATTAATCTATTGGCAAAATTTGGGGAAAAAAACTGACTTTTCAAAAGCCAGATGTGTGATGGTTTACTAGAACTGGGAGTCTTCAGTCCTGTGATCACGGATGCCATGCAGGTTTGGCTCTGAGCCTGCAGAGAAAGAGGCATTCTCAAACCATGGTGTGGCTTGGGCAATTGGAATAATTTGTGGTTAGAAAATATGACATTTGGGAGAACATATTTTGATGATTTATGTCATATGTGTTTGCTCTGCCCACACTTAGGGCTCTAGTCTAAAGTAATAAGAAGTTACAAATATTGTTCTGAAAAGCAATTAAATATTCTTGATAGATTTTCATTTAGGTAATAAGCATGTAAGTAGTAGGAATTTTTTATTTTTTAGAAACTATCCCTCAGACATATTGAGTATTTAAATTAAAGTTGAAATGGGATCATTCGTAACTCTGATAAATCATATCTTATAGTGGAGCATTTCACATGAAGATTTCTGAGCACTTCTGAATCTTTCAGGTTTGTGTGTGTGTGTTTGTTTTCTTACAGTAACTGAAACTATGCCTAGAACCAGACATAAGCTCAAACAACTGATACCCTTTGTGTAGTCTTTTAAATCATTTTACCACGTATTATGATGTTGTCGTGAGAAATCAAAAGAACCCAGTGGGAAACCACTTTTTATATTTATCCATATAATAAAAGTCAATACTTGACATTTATTGAATGCCTATTATACACCAGGTCCTGTTATAAATTCTTTACATATACTGTATCACCACACTTTACCTCCAGTGTCATCTCTTACTTCATGAATCGTCTTCTCTATGTAACTCTGTACATTCCCCCTTTATTGATCCCATCTCCCTCAGCACACTCTCCTCTATCCTCAATCTCTTTTCACATTTTCTTTACCTTTTTGCTCTAACAAACACATGATTCTCTCCTGATGACAGTAACCCTCCGGCGGTAGTGGTATCTCTCTTACATGCCCTCCTATCAATGGGATTCCATATGGGGTAGCTGCTCTTCACTGCGCTTTCCAGACCATTCTCCCTATGGTGGATTTTATTTTCCATGGTGGCTGCTGCAAGATCTCCTGTGGTATCTTTTTATTTCACCTACATTTTTTTTTTTTTGGAAAGAACTTTTAAATTCCACTCTTTTAGCAAGTTTCAATCATACAATATAACGTTATCAACTATAGTCACCATGTGATCTTTGAGAGGAAAAGAAATGGATGAGACCTGAAATGTAAAAGTTTTTGTTTCAGATCCTAGTCCCGACTGTATTTTCTTGCAACATTTACATTTACTTCCTTGTGTCTAAGTCTCTACCAAAATTAAAGAAAGCTGAGCTTGTGAAGTAAGCTTTATAGAAATGCCAAACGTAAACTATTCTGGTCCTAATTACCTGAGAGTCACTGTGGCTTAGGTTTGCCCAACAGGGAAGCAAAAGTAAACACTTCCCTTCCTCTTCTTTATGTAATCCAGCTCCCATTCTCACCCTGACAATCCATTTCCCTTCGCCTGCCGTAAACATATTATAAAGTACTAGCCTGCAGCAAGTTCAGCAGCAGCTGTTCAGCCCACTGTCTGTGCTTCTCAGGTTTAGAGCTGCCAGAGCTTGATTTGTGAAGCTCTGATTCTGAAAATCATTATGTCACTTAACCTTTCCCTTCATTTTAAATTTCATAGTCCATCTAAAAATTCTTTTTAGTTAACAAATAGTTACTATCCTCAAAACACACATCTTTGGAATTTAAATCTGGAGAAAAAGGTGCCAGATCTCACTAAGCGATTTAAATTTGCTAGGATGTTGAAAAATCTGAGGTCTGTCCTGGCACTGCCTCTAACGTGTTCTGGATCTTCCAAGGAGGCTCTGGTTCTTTTGTGTCCCAATTCCTTGAGAATATTACAGGATGAGGATTCTCTGCTTCCTCCCCGGTCAGCTGGCTTCTTCTAAAAGTCGTCATCGATAATTGTAAATGAACTATATAAATATACATATTATTAATAATTGCACCTGAATTACTCCAAGTCAACACCCTCTTGTACTTTTTCTCTTCATTTTCATCTGTCTTTCCTACTGATAAGCAGAAGACTTCTCTGTATTTACCTATAATTAAAAGAGCAATCTTGACCCTTTCCAAATCCAGTGTGGCATCAAAACTAGCTACCTGGAGTACTGAGACCGCAAGTTGATTGTTTAATAACATATGATCTGAGCTCTGTGGTTAGTGGAGAACCGGTTGAAAGTGTCATCCAGTTCATCCAATATTTACATTACAGAAACCTCTGTGCTTCCTTAATACAAATGTATGAATGACGCAAGATTGTTAGTTACTGTAATAGAACCAGCAAAGGCACTGGTTTAGTTCACGATTAACTTATAGCTTTTTATATCACACCACCACCATCTACCTACAAGGTTTTCCTCAACCCAGATCATGCTATCTGTTCCTCGCTAACTCTTCCACTTCCTATTCGTCCAATTCACTGCAGTTGAAATGATTCAATATAACTTATACAACAGTCTAAATAAGGTGATCTCACATTACACATTTTATTTTAAATCACTCACTCACTATAAGTGATACCCTGGGAATTGAGAATATATCAAAGGAGTCTAAAAAGCATGATCGACAAAAAGAGGCAAAAGGTATAAAGCAAAAGCATCATCAGGTGGCTGCTAATTTAGAATCAGTGAGTGGATTTAATTTTTTTCATGCTCTATCTTCTGTACTTTTAATATTCAGTCACAGAGTACTGGCAGTTAGACTAATGCAATATGTATATTACCATAATGTATAATGCAATATATATATTACCGTGATGTATATTTAATATGATATATCACATAGTATACCATTTAGTATAATAAAACATAATATAAAATATATTATATTACACTATTATATATTATAGTATGGTATATATTGCCAGGAGCCCACAACAGTAATAAATATTGCATAAAACAACTTTAAATATTTTTCCTTTGTCTCATGGTTCTTTATATAAAATAATTCCTAATTATGCCTTGTCACTCTGACGTGATGCTTGAGCTTTGAAGCAGCAAAGTCTAAAAAGAAAGATTAGTGGTACTTTTTCACTTGGCCTGACATTTAATCCCTCTTTGCTATTGTAATGGAGGAGATCTGATTAATTTTCCTACAGTTCTTTGGCTGTTGGCCTTTGTAAACAGTATGTGAAAAGATGTCCAGCTAGCTAGGATAAAAGACACATTTTGAGAGGAAAAGAATTGTTTCTCTATGTGATGAAAAACATATTTTATAACCAAAGGTGCAAATAGAAAAGCAGTTGTAAATTGAGTTTACAAATCTCATTCAGTACAATATTTTCCTTTATGAAATCATTTAGATATCAGAAACTAGGAGCTATCAGTGTGGAACAGAGGCTTTACATAGATAATAAAAAGTACGTTCCAAATAGCTTTGGTGAATTTTCAGATTTCTCTTGATGTTTTTTTTTTTTTTTTGGTTGCTAGAAGCACCTCCTGAGAAAAAGAAAACTACTGACTGATAGATTTGAATACACAGAATGCCTACAGGCAAGGCTCCAGGTTCAAAGAAGTGTTTTTCCTAACCTAGAACAAAGAAGAGGAGAAATGAGGGGTGCTCCACTTTCGAATCACAAGAGCGAAGGCTATTACGCCAGCACCATGAAAATCCTTTTGAAAGCTTAGAGGTAAATATCAAACTATGAAATACCTAGAAATAATTAAAAATAATTGGAGAAACAACTTGGTCTCCATTCCAAGCAAAGTTGTAAACTTATGTAAAAATCTTAACTACTGTCCACATTGCTTTCATTCTATTTTTTCTTTCACTATATTTTTGATTGGCCACAGTACTCAAGGAAGTGTATTAAACAATCGGAGTGGGATTTTTATAGAGAATTTAGAGTAATGAAATTGAAATAAAATGGATAAAATTTTAAAAGGATAAAATACTTTGAAGTGACTGAGTCAAAGGAGGAAGGAGTCTAGAGACAGAATCTGGAGAGCAAAATAGATATTGTGCTTTGTCTACCTAGTCGTCTCTGACTAGGTAGACAAAGATGTGATTCTTCCAAATTGTTAACACGTAATATCCATTATTGTTGCTGTATGCTTTTATGCCCTAACAAACATGCATTTCTATGCTATTTGTAATCTCTACATTTACATACCACTTACTACCTTGCTCAGTTTTATAATTAATTATCTGTGTCTATATTTTCTCTCCAAATTGTAAGTTCCTAGAAGATCAGAATTGTGTAGTATATATTTTAGCATACCTGTTTGGAGCCAGTCAAATTTTGCTTGAATTAGCCAAATGGAGTATTATGAAATAACTTCTGGATAAAGAAAGGTAAATATTTGCAGATGTCTGCACACTTTATGATTTTTATAAGCTGTGCGATTTCAATGTGTTTAATTTTGAATAAAATCCTGGTAATTTTCCATATCAATGAAGAAGTTATGTGAGTACTCACACCAATATTTTCCCAAAAAAAGAACAGATTTATGGTGGCTGAAACACCAACTATATTAGTAAATATGACAGATCTACTAGCTGCTCCTACAAACCAAAGGAGAGGCTCCTGAATTTTGCATTTAAAAGTATCTGATACTTCAAAGAAAGATCTGCTCCACTCTGCAATGATACATATTGTCAAAAAGTCATCTTTTTGTGAGACAGTGTCTATCTTTTCCTTTCTTTTTTTTTTTTTTTTGGTGAGGAAGATCAGACCTGAGCTAACATCCGTTGCCTATCTTCCTCTTTTTGCTGAGAAAGACTAGCCCTGAGCTAACATCTGTGCCCATTCTCCTCTATTTTATATATGGGTTGCTGCCACAGCATGGCTTGATGAGCGGTGCGTCAGTCTGCCCTCAGGATCCGAGCCTGCAAACCCAGGCCGCCAAAGTTGAGAGCTTGAACTTAACTACTATGCCACTGGGCCGGTCCTATTCTTTCCTTACTTAAAAATATCTGGCATTCCCTAAGTTTCACGTAGAGTCCTCCAGTACGTATTTGAAGTACCTATATTTGAAGGTAGGAGATTTTTTTAAAGCTTATAATTATGCAATTTTCCATCTACTAAAAGACTATTAACTAGATATCTCTTGGAACTGCTGTATTAATGGAGCATTTGGGAAGTAATGCTAAGATTTATTTTAACAGTTGCCTTTATGACTGTGGCTGTAAAAGAGAAACAATTTAATATAATTTCATTCATTCATTCATTCATTCACAAGTCTTTGATTATTTTGTCCCAGGGCTATGCAATGATAATAATACAATTTAAAAAGGCAGATTTAAATTTTATCATGAATCTAATATATAGCTTTTCATTTTTCAGGTTGGAACATTTTCATACAATGTATTTTTTCTCCTGTCCACCACAGTTATCAATCTGTTTGCTACAAGTCTCCTCCTGCTCTTAAACTGCACAGATACACATCTGCGGCCCATTTAAGTAACCTACTACACCCTTTGGAACCATTGAAAAGCTATTTACTATACTCTAAAGAGCAGTGATTTTTGCCTGAAAGTGTTCACATTTAAAAGTACAGACGTCCTCAAATGAAAAACATAAAGAAATAAAAACACAATGACCTTACTAAAACATACAGACTCATCATTTTCTCAAAGAGAAGCCCCCTGGCATGAATAAACCATGAATATACCAATGGAATAGTATAAGAGTAATCAAAGTTACAGCATATCAAATTTCTTCATTTCTTTGCTTCAGACAAGTACTAAGGGATTAGTTTTCAGAATCCGTTCTATATCTTTCTCTCAGGCACCGAAAAAAGATATTTTGAAAATCTCTTGGTAGCTGGCTACTACCTTAGGCACTGAGGTTACAGAGATGAGTAAGACTTCCTTTAACATGATTCTGCCAGTTATCGGGCAAATTACCCTTTCTGAATTCCAGTTTCCTTATATAAAATATAGTATAATGATACTATCCTTCTCCTTGTATTGTAATGAATCACATCAATATTGAGTCCAATACTTGACACATAGTAAGTATTCAATTGATGCTAGGTATTTTCTTATCAAAAGTTATTGGTGATTTGATAAACTGCCAAAATTGGGACAATTCTGAGAGTGAAAAAGGGCCCTATTAATATTACGTGGATAAAAAGGAAGAGAACTGTAACTGTCGCAGCCTTACCAGGACACATGGTCACACTATATGCCTGTTCTAAGCACCGGGACCATGAAGAGCAACAAGACAGAGCATCCACTCTCAGGTAGTTTGGGGTTTAGTGCTCCTTTATACTGGCTATAACTAAACGGCAAGAGGAGCAAAAATGTTAAAGCAACCTATCTATTGTGATGCTAATTTGATTTCATAGAATTAAAATGCTCTCTAATAATTTTATTTCCTGTGTTTTATTAGAGACTTGCAGGAATTTATATCTTATGAAGTCTAAAAGAAGACAAGTTACAGGCAAAGCAATTCTCTCCTTAGTAAATTTCCATTGTTTGTTAGAATAAATATCTACAATAGTTCAAAATCAGTCAGGAAAATAAAATTAGTGTAATCTCTGATATCAGTTTAAGGTTACCAAATGCCATGAAAGCCACACTTGACTTGTTTGTAGGTCATATAACCCAAATACCAACTGTATCAAGTGACGCAACTCACTGCTTCACTTCCACTTTCTTAGAAAAATGCAGCATCTCCCTCATTTTCTTTCTTTTTATGTTATTATTTATCTTCAATAAGAAAAAGGCAATTGAACAACATAATAAACTTCCAAAATAAATAGGAATTTCAGAGAAGAAAAAGACCTCTCCTGGTACCAAACATAAAAAAAAAGATGTTCATTCTTAACTAGGGTTGGGAAAGTATAAATATTAGCTACCAATTCACAGATATCAGACTGAAAACCATTTAAAATATTGATATTATCAATAGTTGGTGAGCTAGTGATAAAAATAGAATTTGTATACACGAAGTGCTAAGGACAAACACACTTAGAGAGATATTTGACAGCATCTGCCTAAATTCTACTTCAATGTATAACTCATACAGAAACACTCATATGTGTGTCAAGAACCATGTATTAATATGTTTATTGTGCTATCACTTGCAATAGTGAAAAAAATGAAAAACCATCTATAGTGGAATACTATGCACCAATGACATTAAATAAATTAGGTATCTATTCACCAAAGGGATAAATCATAAAAAAATTATGTTGGTGGGAAAAAGAGTTGTAAAATTACACATAAAATATTATCCAATTACCTACATTTTGTAATGTTTTTTGCAATGTAATGTTTTGAAACTAACACAACATTATTATACACTGAATACACACACACAACATACACATGAAGTACAAAAAAGGCATAACTTCAGGATAGTGTTTACTTTGGAGAAGGTTAGAACTCAGAATAAGGAGTGGAGCCTCAACTTTGATTTTTAATGAAAGAATAACCAAAAAAAACCCCACAAAAAACCCTGAATCATTTATTTTTTAAATCACACCTATATTTTCAACCAAAAATCCCATATGGTTTAGTATAAAAATCTGAGAGAGGTGGGGCCGGCCAGTGGCGTAGCAGTTAAGTTTGCACGCTCTGCTTTGGCGGCCCGAGGTTCTCAGGTTTGAATCCCGGGTGTGGACAGATGCACCTCTTGTCAAGCCATGCTGTCGTGGTGTGCCATACAAAGTGGAGGAAGATGGGCATGGATATTAGCCCAGGGCCAGTCTTCCCCAGCAAAAAGAGGAGGATTGGCAACAGATGTTAGCTCAGAGCTAGTCTTCCTCACACACACACAAAAATCTGAGAGTGGTAACTCTACTAGAACTAGAATGTGCTAGGAAGTAAAGTTCTGGACATCATTATCTTTAAACATTTTAATTAAGTAAATAAATGTTCAAGAGTTTAGCATTATCTGCTATTTTTTTTTTATGTTGGTGGAAGTTTAAGATATGGTCATCTTGAAAGAAAATTATTTGACCTGTAAATGTTAGGACACAAAATGTTTCCTAAGCCATTTCTTACATAATGAGAGATAACCTTGCTGCATGGATGTTTGCAAATATATTTATAAAAGGGGGATATGGTAAAGCATTGCACATGGATAAAATACTAGGTGCTGTGAGCCAAAATACCACAGAATGAATGAGCAGCTTCCAAATTTAGGCTAATTAATCCAAAGTTGGATAAAGAAAACTATAATGAGCTTTAATTTTGGCACTAATTTTTGCAAAGTTAAAAAAATATTTCTTAGTATAAAGAGTCTAATTATTCTACTCAAGTACATTTTATGCACTCTTAAGAAACGTGGTTAAGTCACTTCCTTCTCTCGCCTCCTTTTATCCGTAAGAGGAAAAAAAGTCTTTGGTTTCCCCTGTTGCTTAAAAAAATCTGTAGAAAATTCAATCTGTACAGGCATTCATTCATTAAAATCCATCTTTTAATGTTTAATTCAAGAATTCCCAGGAGGGAAATAAGTAGTTCAGGATACCCAGTGATTTACATACTACATACTTGTCAACAAATACGCAGGGCAGGCATTACTTTCATTTCCTTTTGTTTCATGTCATTTTTTCCATGGTTGCACGTGAATTTTAATTCTGTTCACATTCTGCTATTCGTAGGAAAGTGGCCTGAAGCAGACGCAAGAGGAGAGCAGTAAATCGAGCACGTAAATCACTTCTTCCCCAGTTCCGGAGCCGATTTAAAGAGCATCCTGGCACTATGCTTGGAAATAATATACTGTCGAGCCCGGCACAGCAGAGGGACTCTACTTCAAATTATAGGACAGTCCAGGTGACCGTGCAATTACAATTAACCTCCTGCCCACAATGTCAGTGATAAACAGTCAGGCTAGTGATGGGTCTAGGAAAGTACTCGGGTAACTACAAAAGCAATTTCTGAGGTTTTAGTGTTTAAAAAATTATTTTCAATTAAAACATCTCACAACTTCAAAAATGATTTCCTGGTGAATGTAGTAGCTATTTTTCTATAAAGTAGTTATATCCTATGACATAATAAAAGCAACTAGAAGAATATCTGACACATAACAGGTGCTTAAGAAATGTTTATGAAAAGAAGAAAAGAATATAGGCATATTTGCAGAAATCCACAATCTTTCTAATCCCCAAGCATTCATCCAATATTTACAATAGTTTTCCAAAGCATAGTTTTTGCCCAATCAGGTTTATATGAAATAACTATACTGATGCACTAACATCAATGTCAATGACTTTATTATTTCCTTTGAAGTTCATAAACATATACATACATATGTGTACATGTATGTATGCGGGTGCACATATATATGCATATAATGCGTGCACAGACACAAATACAGCCTATCAGATTACATATATCCTTCAGATAAGAGAGTCAGAGAACACAAGAAAGATTGTATATAAGTATAGCCGGTCCTTTCACCACAGATATTCATAATTGTCATTGTGCAACTGGTAGATACACACATAATGAATGTATGTAACTGCTTATTAATAGATACCATGGTTTAACAAATCTCTGTTGAGATTTAATATACTCTGTTGGAAATAATATACTGTTGAGCCTGACACAGCAGAGGAACCCTACTTCAAATTACAGGACAGTCCAGGTGACCGTGCAATTTATAGGACGGACCGAGGCAAGAATTTTCCAACCTTTGAATCACACAAATGTGCTTCCATATGTAAAACTGGAACTATGCTACGGACATACATAACCCTTACTCTACTAATAAATGCCTAGTTAGAACTCAGTAAATTAAGTTGATATAATGATGGTAATTATAACGAAAATTTTCCAAGGAACTCAGTGATCCATTCTTACAAAGTTCTGGTAGGTGTTATTAATGAACTAAAGTCTACCATTAGAAAGCAGTATTTTCCAATTCAAAATGACATTATAATCATACAAATTTAGAAACATTGATACTCGAGGCTAAGACTAATAAGTATAAATAAGGTAATTAGGAAAGCAATTAAAAAAACAATACTATGTATTCTTTATTGTGACAGGTGTCAGGTGGACACAGAAGTAGTATAACAAAATGACTCTGGTTTCAATTTCTTATATTCTAGCTGGAGAAACAAAACTATCATAGAGATTTTAAGAAGAGAATTAATACAATTATTACAAACCGTTGTGAGGATGGAACTCAAAAATAACTTATAACACAGGTAGAAAAACATTTATGGAGATGCTAGGATTAGAACTATGCCTAGTAATAGAAAAAAGTATAATCTTAAAACAGGTAAAAGAAACAGAATAACAGATGATAGATTTAATGGTTGTTACTCTAAGGAGTTGATTCTGAATATGATGATAAAGGGATTTGAAAATAAGGCAAAGAAATATAAAATTAAATTGGTGGAAAATACGGAGCCATAGTTTACATGTGTGTAAACATGTGTGTATGTGTGTGTTTCTGTATAGGAGAACAAAGGGATAATGTGGTCAACGTAGAACTAAGGATTCTTTTTTTTTTTTTTTTTTGTGAGGAAGACCAGCCCTGAGCTAACATCCGTTGCTAATCCTCTTTTTTGCTGAGGAAGACTGGCCCTGGGCTAACATCTGTGCCCATCTTCCTCCACTTTATATGGGACGCCGCCACGGCATGGCTGACAGGCAGTGCGTCAGCGGGCGCCCGGGATCCGAACCTGCGAACTCCGGGCTGCCAAGCGCGGACGAAACCGCTGCGCCACCGGGCGGCTCCCCCTAAGGATTCTTTTAATAGATGACCAGTTTGAAATCCAGCAGAAATTGTAGAAATTGTTGAATAAATTGTAGAAATTTACCATAAATTGAGAGGCTGTATTAGGACAATAGCTTATCTTGATAAAGAAATGAAATGGGTATAAGGCAATTTCTAAATGATAGACATCCAATCATTTTTCAAGTATTTGATTTTATGTAAATTACCTAACCTCTCTAAGCTTCATCCTCCTAATGTGTATTATTAATTGCAATGCATAATAATACTATGGTGAAGACAGCCAGCTCTCTATTCAGCGAACATTCTCTCCTTTTCTCTTAGGAACAGAATCTATACACTGGGTATGACAGTGAGGCCAGCTATAAAGCCATATTTATCAGCTCTCCTTGTAGAGTTGAGGTGGGGAGAATTCAATGAGGTGAAAGCAGAAGTTCAAGTTGTGTGTGCTTCCAGGAAAGTAGAGTGCTGACTTGACTGGAAGGAAAGCCTTCTTTTCTTTTTGCCCTTTCCTCCTTCTTCCTGCCTAGAATGTGGATTTGATGTTTGGTAATCCAAAGGTTATCTAGGACTAGACCTGGGGATTCTTTAAGAATGAAAACTATGCACACAGGATAGCTTTGCAGAATGACAAGGATCTGGGGATCTGATGATAAAGAGACTGATCTGATGATTCAGTCCTGGGCTGGATACCCCCCAGACTTCTTTCACATGAGAGAAAAACAATTTCACTCATTTAGGCACTGAAACTTGTTTAGGCCTTTGAATTTTCAGTTATATTCAGCAAAAGCTGTTCCAATGGATGCATAAACCTCTCTCATAGGATTATTGTCTTACATGAGGCCAAGTCTATATAGGGTTCTATATAGGGCAAATAAATCTCCGTGTTTCGTTATTTCAGGTCTGACCTTAGATATCATCTCTTCAAAGAGGCCTTCCTGGGTGGCTCAGTGTGAAATAATTCCTTCTGTTTTCTTTTTCCTTCATGGCACTTATCACAATTCACAAATATATATGTATTGGTTTATTTTCTAGTCTTTCTCCTCATTGTACTCTATGAAACAGGAGGAAGGTAAATAAACTTGAGTAATTGACACAGAGTGGTGATTAATAAACATATGCTGGTTAAACAAATGAATAACTCATTAAAATAAAGCTATTGATTTTCTCTAAAAATTCTGCATAAATTAAATAATATTTTCCACAATGACTACATTTTAAAAAGGAGAAAACATTTTCAATTGATTATCTATTAGCAATGGAATTTAATGTGAATTTTTAATCTCCCATGAAGTGGTGAAAGCTCTTCAAAGACACTTAAATTATCATCATTCTGTATTTGAAAGAATCTTATTTAAATATTTTCTTAAGTTAATGATATCTTAATAATATTATCATCTCCAATTCAGTTAGATAAAATTCAGTTACCAGGTTTTCTTAAACATGAAACTTTCGATATAATAATAGACCAATCCTAAGTAGCTTTACACTATTTTTAAGTTTTAGACTTGCCATTAACTACATCATTTTGAAATTCCTTTCTCTTTCCTGTCTCCTGGATTTCGTCTTCCTCCTTCAAGATCATTAACAAATTCTTCCAATATCTCTTTTTCCTTTATACCTCCTAATTTTCTTTAAATCTGTCATTGGCCTTATTTCCTTCTCTCTCTTATACTCCCTACCTAATAATTTCACCTAGTTCATAAATTGACTGTAACTTCTACGTGCTTTCCAAATTCATACGTGCAGATCTGAGCTCTCTTCCAGCTACAGGCATGCTTTAGTAATGGGCTCTTGAAGAGTCACATTTTATTATCTTCATTGCCATCATCTAAATAGCCATTTGTCAGACACAGTTTATTCTCTCCAATTTTCAATCATCTCGTCCTTCTGTCTTTACCTCATTTTGGCCAATAAAACAATCATGCTACCATTCTCCTAAGCTCAAGAAGAAAAAAAAAGTGCATTTGAACTCTTCCTTGCCTTGCTTCATACACTCAGTCAAGTTTCCCACTAATATTTCTTACATGAGTAACATCATCCCCTTCACATTTCAATTTCAGTTATTCTAATTTAGGCCCTCATTCTACATACCAAATCAATGTTGAAACAAATGATTCTGTAAAAGTAACTAAGATAAGACAATTTCTATGCTCTTTATCCTTGGTAAATTTTCCGCTTGAGCCTTAACAAAGGTTAATAGTCAATTTACTTATGACATTGTTTTTTCGTTTGGAAGATTCTTTGCATTAGTTTTACTTGTATATAGAATTTTGAAATGTATAAAACTGTTTCACTGTATCATAACTAAATAAACTAGTCAGGATGAATATTTCATTTATTTATTTATTCAAGGATATTTTATTTCAATATTTGGAAACTCAGGGTTGGCATGATTAAATACATTGTTCAAAATGACACATGAAGTAGAAATGCCTGAATGATAATTCAGGTTTGTGTCATTATTATTTGATGAGGGGCAAAGTGTTAAACCTAAAAATGTTGACAAGAGATTCTCATATATTGAGGTATATGGGGTAACTATTCGGGTTCAAAACTGATTCGGCTTAACTAAAAAGCCTGACTTATGTCCTATCAAACGTACATTGCACATCTGCTTAACCATTAAAGTAAAGAATACACTCTCTCAAGAGAAGAATGCTTACTTCCCCTCCTACAATGGTAACTCCCCATTGGTAAGGCCTGAATTAGTCCCTTTCTGGACATCACAGTCACATTGACCTGCTAATTTGCAACTGAATATCTCTTTGAGATGTTGATGAAAATGTATCCTGGGTGTGTTTAATGTACGTTCTTTGTTTTAAAAAGCTATAAGACTGCCCTGAAAACCATACTTCTCCAGAATAATCCTCACTTTGGCTCAAGTAAACTCACCTTATTTCCCTTATCTGTGGAATGGTTATTGGTTATTTTGCGTTGATACTTTTCAAGTTTAAAAAGAAAACAAAACAAAAGCTCAAACTTACACTCTTTTTCCCTTCTGATACTTTCAGATTGTTCACATATCCTACAGAAATTAAACAGATGAAGATTTCACCCATATACATGCATATTATTTACTTTATGGATAATTTTCGGCAATGATCTGAAACGTGATTTCAGACAAATCACACAGGTTGACTCAGACTCTGAAAGATATGTTTCTACTATACATGCAATATTCATATATTTGAATTGGGATTATTCTAGATGAGAGATATACCACACCAATTACAATAAAACATGCTTAAGTAGGTATATTATGTTCCCTGGAAAAGTGGCTATTATGAATGACAGCCAGCTAATATGGATTCAAATGTGTGTAACAGAAAGTTGGTCCTAAGTTCTGGGTTTTCTTTCATTTCAATGGAAATGGCCACTCAGGTAAAATCCATAATCATATTTTTTGTGATGTATTTTGAGAATTTTTAAAATTCTTATCTTACTCACTATGTTACTTTGTTCAGTGCCAGGAAGTAGCTTGCCCTTGCTGTTAGAGCTTGCATGATGATAAATAAAATGGCAAGCAATAGGATATATTGGAGTATATGAGGAAGCCACTTGATATAAAACTAATTTGGCCTGACCTTGCTTTTCCCAAAGGGCCTGACTCGCCTTTGAACATGCATTGTATATATGCTTTAAACATTTTCCATGTCCCAGAGACAAGAACAAATGCCCTTAAGATAAGGATGCAACTTCCCCCACACTGGCATTTCCTTAAGGATAAGCATTTCTCCCTAGGCTAGGATTTGATTTTTGTGGTCATCCTGTGACCACCCAGCTAGAGACAGCAGACCTGCTACCTGCGGTGTCCATCAAAGGCTGTGCTGACAAGGCAATCTTGTGACTATTGTAAAAAGGACATTGCATTCATATGTGATCTTTGACGTTATATAACCATTCTGGACACCCCACTTCTTTGGTGCCCTTCCTTCCTTGGGGAAGGAAAGCCCCAGGCTATATGATCCTCAAATTTGGCTCATAATAAACTCACCCCAGTTTTAATTGGATTATTTGCATCAGTGATGCTACAAATAGTTTCACAGTAAATCACACTATTAAACATGGATCTATATGTGTGAACTAAAATCAAATAATGGGTTTGTTTTGTTTTATCTTTTTTCCTTATTATTTGCCATGAGATCTCCCTCTAATCTACTAATATAATTTAATTGCTAATGAGACCATTGTAATCTTGGATAACTTGCTCTGCTCCCTTTGTCATGTTTAAGGATCTTCAATGTCTGTCTGTGAGGGATAGTGACATGAAAGAAAATACTAAACTGCAGAATTGCAGGACACAGATGGATGCAGTAGTGAAGTGAAAATCTCTTATAGAAGGGTGGCTGTTTTTCTGCAGTCCAACAATTTTGAAGACATGTATGCCCCAGAATAAGGATCTCGAGGTAAATTCAATTTCTGAATGCTGAGGAACAGATAAATTCATTTATTGACCTTATCTATTTAAAATATATATATTCATCCATTTTCTCAGCCAACCAAAGCTAGTATTATAAATTTCATAGATCAGACAATATATTACTCTTAATTATTGGGTAATTTGCTCAAACTATTAAAATTCTCTTTTTCAAAGTTGTAGAAAAATTCAATACATGTAAAATGTCAAGGGAGTGTGCTAAGGATTCCATTGTTTAATATTGAGTTGAGAGTGTTAAATAATACTGAGAATACCACAGTATTAAAATGTATGTTGTATACTAGAGAGCAGAAGTTATAGGTCCAGTGAAAAGAAAGCATGATTGATTTAGGAAAAATGTTAAGACCTGGTCTATAGCTAAAGAGTCAAAAGATAGCAGATACCATTTTGACTAGAAAAATCAATCTAACTGAACTGATTGATGAGTTTTGACATTAAGTATATACATAATAAAACAGCTAGTACAAAACATTATTTAAAATATGAAAATATCTACAAAAGGAGAATTACAGACAACACATGACAAAGATTATATTAGCCACAAAGCAAATCATCAGTATTTTTGGTAATTGTTCAAAAAAATTTTAAATGTTGAACATGTCTTTAAAATCTGTAATATACTGCAAGCTCTGTCCTAATACTATACATATAGATTTAAATAGATAAATTTATAATCATATTATTGTGCTCACTTTATGTTTTGGATGTGTGTTTATATATCATGGTAAATAGGCTCTCTTCCATATACCTTAGAGAAGAAAAATATCCAAAATTTCTAATTTTCAAGATCTTTATAAGACAAAACTAAGAGAATTCTAAATTCACTGCCTCCATCATCAGTTAGCTACAAAAAAAAGCTCTTTAAAAATCAAAAGGCAGGGCCGGCCCAGTGGCCTAGCGGTTAAGTTCTCGGCTCCACTTTGGTGGCCAGGGGTTTGCAGGTTCGGATCCCAGGCGCAGACTGATGGACCACTTGTCAAGCCATGCTATGGTAGCATCCCATATAAGGTAGAGTAAGATGGGCACAGATGTTAGCCCAGGGCCAATCTTCCTCGGCAAAAAGAGGATGCTTGGCAATGGATGTTAGCTCAGGGCTAATCTTCCTCACACACACAAAAAATCAAAAGGCAACTTTGGAATTACAGTTTTTGAAATGTATGTAATAACCCAGTTGATCTCAAATTGGAAGTGGAGACCTAATTTTGCAGGTGATCTCACATGGATACAACTTAATTAATAATAATTCTAATTAATATTATTTATCTGGTGATTAAAGTTACTCATTTAGGTATTATGGTTTCACAATAAAACATTTTTAAAGGAAAATCTCTTTGGTTTTTCTAAATTTTAAAAAAGTGCAGTGAAGGTTGGTAGAGAAACATGCTTTAGAACTTTTTAAAAATACTAATAAGCAGTATTATTTGTAATAGCAATAAAATAGCAAACTATTTCATGGTTTTAATGTGCTTTATATACTTGATTAATACATTAGTGAATGAATTATTATTTGCATTTTGTGCCTCTGTACAGTAACACAGTATTACTTAGAAAGGGTGGCTCTATATCTGTCCCACAGTGCTTTGGGGCAACAATTGCCCTCTCCTAATCTCTTTTGAAGCAAACAAATAACAATTTATCACTGTGATCTGACTTCTTTCACTTCATTTAACTTCTTTGAAGTATGACAGGCATCAAAACCTCTTGTAATTGACTCCTTACTGACTGGCAAGGAAATCACTGTATCTGACAAAGTCTTATAGGAATACAAATTCCCAATTCCATAATATAGGGGTTCTCTTCCCACTGGACTATTATATTAGTGAAACCATATATATTTTACTTATTGTCTGAGATAAAACACAATTTTCTCACATTCACCAGAAAGATGAATTCAGCAGCCATTTCAGCAGTCAATTTTACTGTACTCTTTGAGACAGAAATTATACTTAAAACTTTGCAAGGTCATTGAATTCTACATTTTAAAGATATTGTTGAAATAAATTAAATTTGGTTTTGACTCAAATTTACAAACAACAATTCCAAAGTGTATAAGCTTACAATAATTCAACAATTTCATCCACATAAAATGAGACATTTGTACTCTTTCAATTTGAGTAAAAGGAAATCTAAAATACAGAAGATTTAAATTCTTTGTTCACATAGAAGTTTTGGAAGGGGAAATTTATAAAAAATCTTTACATTTAGATCACTGTTTAACAGCAATACATGGAACCCAAAGAAAAATGAAAACTGAAATGAATGAAGTTTGGTTTCAAGTATTCCATACTTGATTTATCATGATTTGTAAAATTCATGCATATCTTAGACTGGTGTTACTGTGATGACAACCCAGTTTTACATCCTTTAAATGGTAAGTGAATTAATCATTTTCATATTCTAATTGGGTCAGACCATGACTTAAAGGGACAAATTTTCCATAAAACCCTTGGGATTCAAAAATTAGAACGTATTTCTCACACAAGAGAGAGAGTGAATATCTGTATTTTCCCTGTGGTGGAAATAAAGGAAGTACCAAACCAAATTCATTTTCAGTTATAAGAAACTAGGATATGGACCACTTATTCGCAAATTGATTCTTTGTAACTCAACTGAGCATGTACTTATATCTAAATTGGAACATTATCATCTTAAAGTTAAGAAATAAAACTAATGTGCATCATTAAGTCTTATAGTTACTGTATAACTATGTGATAAGTAGGAGATATTTTGTGAAAATATATGGCATAGAATAATCCAAATTTTTCAGGCAGCAAAATTAAGTTGCATCTTGCTATTGTGACACTAGCACCCTGCAATGTCTGCAAGAAAATGTTTACCTATCCTATAGGATACATTCCCAAATAAATAAAATGCCCAGCAATAAATGTCTACAAAACAGGTTTAGGTTCACGGTCTTCATATAGACTCAATTCTTTTTTGAGTTTAAAACCATTTCTTACTTGTATCCTTTTAAACATGGACTTTTCTACATATTTGGTATAACTAAGAACCCCAAAGTGATTTCAGGCTCACTCGGCAAGAGACAATTCTGAAACTTACATGAAAGTGATGGGAATTTTTATATTGAGAGCTCTGAGTCCAGTGAATTGTTTCCTTCTTAATAGTTTATTTTTAAATTTTTTATTAAATAATTACATTTGTAAGAGTTTACAAGTAGAGTTCAGGTCTTAAGAAACAGAAAGAAAAAAACATAAAATATCCAGGAAAAACTGAAAATAAGTATTCTAGCTCAATTTCTGCTACTAAATATGTATGCTGGGAATAGAAGACTCAGAGATTGCAAGATATGTTTCACCTACCCTTTTATACTTGCAATAATACACATTTAGAGACTAAAAACAATCATCATAAAAGAATCTTAAAAACAAGAGAGTCGTGCGAAAAAACCGTATCCACAAACACATTCACCTACACTGGGATGGTATATTAGAATATTGCTCTTATCTTATACTTTTCTCACTTTAACAAAATAAGATAACATCCCCAAAAGAAAAAGAGTTTTATTTGCCAGGACGGCCTGACTGAATCACTGCTGCTCAACTGGCCATTTAGTTTCCTTCTTTCTGAACAAACAAAAATTTGCAAGGCGACAATTGGAACAAAGAAGTAAATCACAAGGGAAGTCTAGGGCATAAATATACATAAATATATATATTTGCCAAGTAACAATTTTGTATTTCCAAAATTTCAGAACTTCAGTCCAACCTCATAATGTTACAAAAATTGGAAAATTTAAATGTAAACCAACAAAAGTAGCTCTGGGAGCACTAACTTCGGAGACAAAGTTTAGGGTTCTGAGAATATCACTCTGCTTTAAGCCACTTCCATTTCAACTTGTAGAAACAACTCATTAACAAAAGGCTCATTATGTTAACAGATAATTTTGCTTATAGATGCATATTTAATAAGCAATCTCCCCATGTTTCACTATCCTCTTAATCCAATCCATAGCCCTAGATACGGAAATCTTCCTTGTGACTGATTCCAGCAACCCCATGCCTTGTCTCTTAGCCTGTTACCATGGCATCTAGGAGAAGTTACCCTATATGAGGAAGCTAATCCAGTGGCTAGTCTGTAGACACACTCTCAAGAATTAGTAACGGAAAAATAAAAACAAACAAACAAAAAAACAGATTGACAGTTGGAGTCAAATGTAGAGACAGCCAATCGACCCATATATCTATTCTATTTTTCATTCTTAATCATAGGACTTCCTGAGTTTTAGCTGGGGGCATAGCTACCCAGCTAGAGACAACATTTCTCAGTATGACTTTCAGGTAGATGTGATCACGTGACCATATTTAAGCAGACTGGATATGAGAGGAAATGACCTTTATAACTTCCCAAATATCTCCCTAAAGCTGAAGGCACTGCCTTGGACTTCTTTTGTCTCCTTGATTCTGACTGAAAGAATGGTGAGAAATGCAGCAACTACCTTAGATCCAGAGATTAGCATCCCACTTTGAGGATTGTAGCCAGCATCCCTTTATGATCCCACGAAGTGTACCCTGCCTACCCACACTGGAGCACTTACTGAGAGAGAAGTTCTCTCTTGTTTGAGATGCTGTGTTTTGTTTCTTTGTTGTAGTAGGCAGCCTGCATCCTATCTAATAGAAAAAGCTTAATGGCATTAAGTTAATATTAGGATTAAAGAGTAAACCAACTTGAGGTGGAGAGGTGTTATAACGTAGTGGGGCAAAAAGAAGTTCTGAGTCAAACACAAACTGACTGGATTGGAACCCAGTTGTCCCAGGCTGGAAAAACTCGGACAAATTAATCTCTCCTTGTTCAAACACTAAAATAAGTTCTAAAATAAGGACAATAGTATCTTTCTTTGAGGATTTGATAAGATTAAAAATTAATGCACAAAAATAGAACATGGCCTGCCAAGTAATAGGTGCTCAAAATATGTTAGTGATTACTATGACTGGCAGAGAAAAGTGAAGTTTCCTAAATACCTTCCTGTCTCCCACTTGCCCTAAGGCCAGGTTCCTCCATTTTTGCTTGATTTCTAGTAGTTCAAATCCACGTACTAAAACCCCTTTCACTCCAGCAAGCAGAACGGATTCTGCTCCTTGCAACCACAAGACAGAAAAACTGGGAGGCAAATTCTGCTTCCAGATAACTTACTTTTAAACAAATTCAGACTTTGTAGGGATCTTTATCCCAAGAGATAATATAAACTGATCATACAGATAGTAATTTCAAAAAAGTTTATTTAAATGTACTAATGACAGACAGTCCTATTAAGAGCAACCATAAGGTTGTAGAAACTTGGAGCAAGAATAATCTAGTCTATATTATTGAACAAATGGCATGAAATGTACAAATGGCTTCACCATAGAGCACTTCTTGTCATTCCTACTAGATGCTTAGAGTTTGGCTGAAGTGTCTGTGGGTCTAGAGAAAGACAAAAAATTTATTCTCCTTTCTTAGGAGAATAAATAAAGTATAGCTGCGATAGATATTAATAACATATGATCTTACATAGTTCCTTCTATTCTGTCGCTATTCCACCCAAGAATGGGTCAAAGATGTCATGCTAGAAGTTTCTTAAAAATATAATTAAAATTCTTAAAAGATGAACAGAAAAAGAAGGAGGAGGAGGAAGAGAAAGATGAAGAAGACTGAGAAAAGCATTTGTTCAAATATAATTTATTAAGAGTGTGAAGATAGGTCTTTTATGTGTCAGTTGCCATAAAGAAGACACAAATAATGTCTAGATATGACAACAATGATCCTTCTTTGGTTGTTTTTAAGCAGATGTGAAATAGAAATATAGTCATAATTCCATTTGCTCTATAGTCATGTTCAATAGTAGTTTGCTAAAATTAGACTGCAAACAGATGAAGGGAATGATACATTCCGATAGCTGTTCCAAGAGGTTGAAAACAGCTGCAATTTGATCAGCAGAGATTACAATCTCACTGGGAAAAGCGTTCACATTAAATGATATCAGAGAGGAAGAGTTTTTGAAGAAACAAGGAGGCTTTAAATTAGGCTTTTCAACTTTTCAAGGAAATTCCTTGAAAGCATACTATTTTCAAAATCTGACTGATTCTGCTAATGTTTCACTCCTTGTCATTGTTATTGGTGTTACTGTGAATCATATTAGCAATGACATCACTTTTGTTCTGTTTAATAATCATACAATAAGCTAAATAATATTGAACCTTGTTATATAATAAAATTTGCATGAGCCTACTATATTTTTTCCCAGTGAGTGTTTTTGAAAGGCTATTCTATTACAGGAGTCTTCCTTCAATTCAAAATTTACAAAAAGTAGGCAATTATATACTGTAATCCTTCTACAAGGATGTTCTACTGACAGGAAGAAGATACTGACAAAGACAGTACCATGCACGAAATTAATCACTGAAACAAATGTCAAGAATGTCCATACGCTTATCATGAATGTCACAAACAGATGAGTAGCAACGAGAAATGTGTCAATACCATATTTCATTGTATAGACAAAAGGACATATTCCTAAAGCCTGAGGAGTATTCTGAAAGGTTATATTTTCCAAAAAGAAGAAATATGAGCATGAGATTTTATTTCTTCTCAAAAGAATCAAGTTGTCTCTTGTATTGCACACTTTATGTGAACAATGGGATCTGACACCAGTCTAGTTTTGTCACTGGCAATGCTATAGTTCAATAAGCAATCATTTTTTCCCTCTCTGAACTGTTTATTCTCCCCTGAGTCTGGTGCCCAGAGGATGTCTTTTCAGCGAGTTTTAAAAAAATAATTTATATGTTGACAATCTGAAAATCACAGTAAAACAAAAAAGCAGAATAGCAGGCTCATTTTTTTAATAGTAAAGAAGAGAAACATTTCAAAGGATTCCTGCAAACATGAATTTAAGATGGCAGGTTCCTTTTACACCACTGATCATAAAATAATTAAAATACTGCAGTAATTTATTTAACACCTGGCTGGTTTGACCTAGGCTCTTAGATTGCCACATTGCAAAACAGATAGTCAAGTGTACTTAACCCAGTTTTCCCTCTTGGATGCCTTTTTTTCTCCTTATTCTTTTTCTCCATTCAATGGTATGAGTGTCCAAGCCCCCACTCCATCTGCCTCCCCACTCCAGAATCACATAGCAGTCACTTTTTTTTATGAAAAATCCTTTTTTTCAGTGTTAGTCACTGAACACAATGAAGTGTTAGTTAGGTCTGGCTGCTGACTTCTGTTTAATGGGAGGAAAGAAACATTTTTCAACAAAGGAAAGCTCCTGAAGTAGACTTGATCCTGAGGCATGAAAGTTCAACTATGCTCCTTTCTCTCTCTCTCTCTCTCACCCCCTACTCCTTTCCTTCCCTCCTCTCCTCCTATCTTTATTTTTTTTTCTACTTTTAGGAAAAATGCCATTCAAGTTTTTTTCCCCTAAGTCTCCAATCTGTGTTCTTTCTCCAAACTATGTTTAAACCGAGAAGGATAGAAGGTTCAATCATAATAGAAAAACTACTGTATGGTCATAAAACTATGTGGATGCTATTGCTCTTGTCAATATATTTTTCATAAAAGAAGCACAATTTTATCCAGGTTCAATTTTTTCTGCCCTAGTAATGTTGGTACTGCTAATCGAAAGCATTATGATGTTAAAGAATCAGGCATCCGTGATCCCCTCATAAGTGTGTTCCTGCTATCTTCTCTTCTTTAATTTGTCTCATTTCTCTTCTCCCTCCTGAATGGAATTTAAAATGGAATCACTTACTGAATGCAGTCCCCATGGACCCAGTAACCCCCAAACAGATGGGATCTCCATTTTCCAAAGTAACCCATCACTCCTGGTCAGATAACTACAAAGATCCTTGTCTTGACTAACACATCTCAAAGCAAAAGGATGGAGTCACTACATGATGCCAAGGCTTGATGAGTGCTGATAAAAATAAAGCAATTTGTTATCAGTCATTTCCTAGATCTAGAAGTCTAGAAGGGAGAAAAGATTTTAGAACTTAACTACTAGCACAAAAATTTGACATAATAGGATACAGACAAAATAGAAAACAAGGGATTCTGAGCTCAGACTAAGTGGATGCCGATAGAGAACAAGGTGAAAATGGAAAGAGCAAAATATGTTGAACACTGGGTGATTTTCTATGTGATAAAACAGGTTACATGTGAAGCACATAGAAGTTACCATTCTTTTTAGATCTAACAGAAGCTTGCATGTGGGGCCAACGATTTCATTTGCTAGGACCAACACACGTGGTCTGAAACAAAAACCTGTTGGCAACAATAGATCAGTGGGCCAATGACAGTAGGCCATTAGTGACAATTTGACACATCTTTTGCAGGAGTTAACTGTACCGCAAGACTGGAATGGTAAAATGTCACATTCACCATACTCAGTGGTACCCTAAAGCAGGGGTCTGTAAGGAACAGATAGTAAATATTTATAGCTTCACAAACGAAACACTCAACTCTGAGGTGTAGCTTGAAAATAGGAATAGACAATATGTAAATTAGTGAGCTCTAAGTCGGATTTGGCCCTGCATTTGATAACCCTATCCCAAGAATCACACTTTAGTAAACATTTAAATTATATTATTATTTTATTAGTATTATTTTATTTTAAAATTTTATTTCATGAGTACAAGGAGAGGCAGTCAGAGTTTAGGAGGGCCAGGAAGCCTGCTTCTGATTGCCGTGTGTCATAAACAGCATTCATGGTAGAGGCACTTAGATAATTTAATAATTAATTGAGTTGCAGCTATCCTGGACACTGATTTAAATAAATACCTATGTGTCCTATGGTTAATATTTCTTTCTATTCTGGACATAATATCAGGTATCAAGAAAAGCTATGAAGAAAATTGAGAGTTGTGGGTAAAAGGGGGATGTGCTCGGTATTGCTTATAAATCAGTACAGTTTATCGCACATTTGCATATATTTCTTTTTTTCTGGCTTTATAGGAACAATCTATTTTTCTAATGGCTCTTGTTTGTTTCTGAACACTTAGTTTTCTCTGTAGTTCAACATCTTCTGCTGAGACATACTTGCAAATACTTTAGTAACTGTCCACTGATTCTCAAAAGTGACTTACAATGCCAGGTTTCTAATTTTGTTGAAAGTTAGCAATTGAAACTCTAACTCTATGACACTAAAGTCAGCTGAAATACATTGACTTTGTCCATTTCATCAGGCTACTAAGAAAAAATTTCCATATCTAGGAATTTCAAGATCCCTAAAGTCTACAAAAAAACAACCATTGAGTTTCTATCAATCACCAAAAAGAAGAAATATTATTTTTAGAAGGTAATACTTTTTACGTTTTTACTAATTCAGACTAACTTTGACCAACTTGTAAAGTAACCTGTATGCAGAATACATTTATTGAAAATTTCAACCTCTTCCCTAACAGAATAATCATTCATAAGTCCCCATGTGACTGGAAGCAGCAGTTCTGTAATGGAAGTGTCACTGCAACCTTAAATATAGCATTCACCACTGTGAAACTGTAATAACAGATGCTCACAAATGCCTGGTGTGATGAATCAATGCAGAGAAAGAAGGAAAGAAAGAAGTCTGTGTAGGTGTTTGTGTGGAGTGAGGGGAGAAGAGGGCCTTACAAACACAGGAGTAAACAGATGGCAATGATGGAGGCACGCTGGGATAAATTTGACACCCTGGGAGTTCTCTGCAACCTGCAGTTACCTATACATCAATTGGACAAAATAATGAAGATTCAAAGGCAAGTGGAAAAAAGAAGAAAGAAACAAGAGTGACTTTATTGCTATCACTTTGGTGATGAGAATAAAAGAAGGTAGGTAATAAAAAAGAGCAAATGAGACAGAGAAGCTGTTTTTAAAAAGGTCAGTCAATATACATTGCTTGGACTCTGACATATCACATGGTCTAAAATAGTTCAAAATCCATTAATTTTCATTTTTTTCCTATCGTTGTATTAAATGCAATGTTCTGGGTAAGAGGAAAACAGATTTTAAAAATCCTCTTGGGGGGCAGGCTTGGTGGCATAGTGTTTAAGTTCATGTGCTCTGCTTTGGCGGCCTGCGGTTCGCAGGTTCGAATCCCAGGCATGGACCAATGCACTGCTTATCAAGCCATGCTGTGGCAGGTGTCCCACATATAAAAGTAGAGGAAGATGGGCACGGATGTTAGCCCAGGGCCAATCCTCCTCAGCAAAAAGAGGAGGATTGGCAACAGATCTAAGCACAGGTCTTGTCTTCCTCACACACCCACATAAAAAACTCCTCTTGGACTTCCTCTTTTTATTGTGAGGGACTAGGCAATTCAGGGTAGCTTTCCCTCTTAGAAAAAATTAGAAAAGCAGAACAAAATACTTAAAAATAGCTCCTTGATATTTGGGGACACTTTCCCTAACAGTATTTTTGATCCCTGAACTAGAAGATTAAGTGACACTTTTGACAGCCACATAGGGTTAAGGAAAGCGAGATTGGAATCTAGGGCCACCCAAAGACAGGGGATGCAGGATTCCAGGTAAATATTATTGAATTGGAAAGTGAGCCTGAAAGCCTGCAGTCTAGGTAACACCAGAGGCGATCTTAGATAGAATTCTGCTCAGTTTCAGATTATCTTAATTCCTAAAAATGGACTGAGAAGATCTCAGATTACTAGTACCACAAATCCTGAGTCAAAAGCAAACATTTCTCTGTAGCGGCAAATATTATCATCTTTCAAGTCAAATAATCACACAATTTTGCAAGTAAAATATACAATACATAATCAATAATAACCAGGACCACAAGACAGGGCAATATGAATAAAAGCCAGCCAGCCCAAACAGCTAGCAATATCAACTGATCCATAGGGACTACCATATTGATATTAGCAGATATGGATATTAAATAACTGTAAATATAACTATTTTAAAATAGCTATATAAAATAATGGATGTTCAATGAGAAAAATATAAGGATATTTCTTTTTTTAGAAATTTGGAAAATTTATTTAAAAATGGGAAAGTATAACAAAATTAGGAACTCAATGGATGAGATAACAGCAGATTAGACAGAGTAGAAGAAAAAGTTAGTAGACTCAAACATATGTAGAAGGAAAAAAAATTCAGATTGAAAAATAGAAAGAGAGAAGAATGAGAAATGTTGAAGACAACGTATAAGATGAAGATAATATACTGAGAAGTACTAACATATTTCTAATTGGAGCCAGAGAAAGGGAGGAGAGATGAGATGAGTCAGAAGTAGTGTTTAATAAAGTAATGGCTAAGAAATTTTCAAGCATGATGAAAGATGTAAAACCACAAATTCAAGCAACTCTATTCATTCCAAGCAAGAAAATATAAAATAATACATTTGAGGAGATTACTGTCTATGTTTCATGTTTCTGCATGTCTTACAAGCAGAGACATTGACTGGCTTTGTTCCAAACTGATCTTTACATGGATGTTTGTATAGCAAACAGTCTTGGATAATAGAATTAGGGCCTCGCTCTGCAGAGAAGAGAGATTTCTGTATGCTCCAGTATAACAAAAGTAAACTATAAACTCTCATGTTCCCTCAACTCAAGGTCTCTCACCTAAAATGCAACCCACTGTGCAGGTGTCACCTGGCCCTCTGTAGGCTCAGGGAACCTCCACAATGCCAACAGTCTGGCTAGCGGTAATGCTGTGAATAATAAAGTCCTTTGTCTCTGACCCAGGAGTATCCTGTCTTCTGCCAGCATCCATGAAACTTTGAGATAACTGAATTAGCTTGAAAGTAGAGCTAAAATAACAGATCTTTCACAGTTCTTGACCTACATACACAGTAAAAGTACAGAAATCCAAGACTAAAATATATCTGAATATTAGCCAGAGAAACGGTCATAGTATATTCAAATGAGAAAAGGTACACTAACTACTGAATTTTCAATAGAAATCATGGAAGTGAGAAGATGGAATGATGTAATCAAGTCCTGGAACAAAATTCTGGCAACCTAGAATTCTATAACTAGCAAAAACACCCTCCATATTCAAGGTGATTTTCAGACAAAGAAATTGAGAAGTATTCTTCTGGCAGCAGGCATATGATTATACATGGAAGGATTCAGATGCAGGAATGATGATAAATAGCAAAATAGGTAAATATATGGCAAATTTTAAATTAATATTTATACAACAATGATAATGTGTGTTGTTTGAAATATACAGCCAATTAAAATAAAAGACAACAATGGCATTCAGTTTGGAAAAGAATTGGTGGTACTAAGTGTTCCAAGGTGATCTTTCTTCTGGAAAGAAAGTTAAAGAAACAAATAATTTTCTTTAATATGAAAGAGATGCATGCCGTAATCTCTAGGACAACTCTTAAATGGATATTTACTTAGAAGAGAATAAAGAAGACAAAAATTGAATTAAATTTCCTACTTCAAACATGTCTTTCTGTAGAGGAGACCAACAGAGGTTTAAACATGTCTTGACATAGAAGAGACTAACAGACCAACTAGATCAGGGTTACAGTACATATTATTTCATCTGTACATAGAAAGATTAATGTTAAAGTTTAAAGAACCTTGTATCTGCCCAAACTTTGATGTACAGAAATATTTCCTTTAGACAAATAAAAATTAAAATAAGTCCCTGTCTTCTCAGGATTGCTGACATCCTCTAAGGTGTCTTTGAACTATGCTGCCAGAAATCCCCAAAGCACACTTTACATTCATTTACAAAACTAAAAACTATTATAGCATTTAAAACTGTATATACGACCACATAGCGATATTTACATAAATGTCATAAGTTTAAAACATTCGGCATTTAAAACAAAAACACAAAAATCCTTAGTAATTTTTCTCAAAGCATAACAGACAATGAGCATTTTATAAATAATAATAATAATTACTACTTATTGTTTTTATTTGCTTTACTGAAGTGAGTAGAACCTAATATGAGGAAAGAGAAATAATAAAAATGAGTAAAGATTATTTTTAGGCACTAGCTGCTAATGCTTCAAAACTTTTTTTGCCTGGGTGGTGGAGAAGTGTTCATATTTCTCTTGATTCTCGTCATTAAATCAATATGAAAATTCATTTTGACATATGAAAATGAATGTTTCATTTGATTAACATTTTAATAACATTTCAAAATATTTTCAAGCCCTGAGTAGATGTTCTGTGAACCATAATGATCGAAATAAGCATTATTTTTCTGACACTTATACCCAGTAACTTTAAGTTCCTATTAAAAGGAACAACTACTAAAACTCTGCTGAGTGCAACATGAATGAATCAATGGCAAAAGTATAAGCCACAAAAAAGCCAATATTTGAAGATTCCTACTGAGTTACAGAGCACGTCATATTTACTCTCAGGAAAGACAACCACTATGTATGTAAGCATGCTATGTACGCATGTGTGGGGGCAGCATATGATTTATCGTCCAACCCAATTCACTCTAAGAGTGAAAGGAATTCCTTTTCACAATCCCCTGAGGCAATAGTGTAAATCAGAACAGTTCTGGGAAAATAGGATGTATGTTTACCCTCTATAAAAAGCAGTTGATTTTCCTTAATCAAAGGAGAATGCGGTAGGAAAAAGAACAAGATAAGAAATATATTCCTTTTCTTCATGATTTACTGTTTATGGGAGTCTATTGAGAGTGAATGATCACCACTTTTCTTAACTATTAAATGTGTCCATGTCCTATATAGCACTTACATTTTTATTGTAGTAAGTCAAGAATATATTCATATGTAGCATTTTAATATGAGTTTGAGAAGTTTGTGATATATTTATCGCAAAATATATAGTGATAGTCAATAGTCAATACTAAATAACCAAAGTGATTTTCCTCATTTTTACTCATATTCGTTATACTACTCAATAATGTTTATGGCACGTAACGTTGATTAATCTGATTTTAATTTCAGATTCATAAGAACGCAGATATTTCCGTGCAGGTAGTAAAATTATTCAGACTGTCAGAAGCTAATGGTTAACAAATTATATGTTAGAATTTTTCTAAGATATTTAGCAAGTCTGTATCTGCAAGTATATTTTGGGAAGTTTCTTTTCTTCCTACAAACTGGTGGAACTGCAACACAAACACTATAAAAGATGTTCATCTTAAACAAGCTGAGCAGTGATTCAGGCCTCAGTACATTTCTACCTGTCTCTTCACTGATACTGTTTTCATTCAGAGTCCAGGGGGAAAAAGACGCCAACATCACTAATGAAGCTGTTCGGCTCTGAGTCCTGTCGTCAGAACAGCAGACGCTGACTTCATCAGTATTTAAGTTACAGGAGCTGAGAATGTTTTCTAGTTGAGCATTGTTCCAGTGCTTTGAACGGACTGTCATGGATTCCTGGAGCTTGACCACATTACAATTTTCACACTTAGCAACTGTAAAATTGTTAAAGCGATATCTTTCCACACGGTTTATCCGTTACTACTACTAAGTTGGGCATACCACCTTAGTTACGGGCTTTAAATGCCACTTTCATCACTTCCCAGGGTAACCTTGGCCATGAAATCGGAAAATCAGATCATTTTCTGGTCCGTTTTCTTCTTTTTCTTTGGATGAGATTAGATTTTGCTACGCTTGAATGACAAATCTCATTTAGGATTCAAGAAGAGGCCTGGGCCCTGACCTCTTTAAGAAGTGGGAGGTGAGATGTCTCAGGCAGTGATGAGGAAGAAAGAACTGATTTCAACTCATCACACAAAGGCAATTAGTGATTAATTCACACTGTGAAGCAAAAATACTTGTAAAAGTATAAAGAGTCTCTTAGTGTCAGGTCATAACATTATTTAAGATTCTTTAAAAATACCAATCATGTTCAAGGGTTTTTCTCTGCATGTTTTGTTTTCTTTCAAATTATATTTCTAGGTCTGTTAAATAGTAAGCACAAACCAAAATTATTTTTACCTGATTAAATATCTTCCACAATTAATAGGAAAAAAAATCATATTTTATTTTAAGGAATAACCAATATGAATCCAAAATACACACATTTTCCATGACATATTATTTAAGTTCAATTGCTTTATTATTCAGAGATCTAATGCTTAGTTGCTGGGTTATACAGTTTCCAGATACTACCTGCTTTGGGGACATTTATCCATTGTAGATGGGGTGAAAAAGTGCGGTTGGAGAAGGGTTAAAATAATAATTAGTAAATGCCTCGAAATTAATATTATGTATTATATCTAGACTTTGCTCTCTGAGTATAGTAGATTTAAAATCTCAAGGGTGAATTTAGGGATAAGTCAGCATTTTGAAATCTCCATCCTACTACACAAATTTACATTAAACTGATGGAAACAAGAAAGTCAACTAGATATATTTTCATGAGCATTTGAACGAGTAAATATCAATGGGACATCCAAGCATCTTCTGGCCTTTAGAGACCTGCTCAACATTGGAAGGCCATTTGATCTAAATATGCAAACTTGGAAGAAAAATGTATCTTCAAGGATCAGCCGGCTTAAAATGATTGTTACTTTATGGTGATTTCTACACCTAGCGTCCTTATTCTTTCTAAACTTTTTTTTCTCAATAGCTACATTTCCAGGAATTATTAGTTCATCACATTTTACATCACTGTGGTTCTGGTTACTTCAAAAAGAACCTTCAGTTGTCCTCAAATTCTCTTTAGTCACATTTAGCTTCCGATTTGTTTCCAGTCAATTTGGGGCTCTCGCCAAACACCTGGCAGAAGAATAAGCTGAAATTCATCTCTAAAATGTTATGTGGGAAGAACTGTGGATCACAGTGGCTTGCACAACGTGCTAAATAAATATTTGTGGAAGATTGGGCCATCTCCCTGAATCTCTCTGGCTATATAAATATTGCAGTGCACATATCAAGTGTTCAGATGGAGGGCCTCAAATGTTTTGAAATCAATTATACATGAAGAGATTCATAGCTGCCTAAAAATTTAAATAACTTATTTTTCCACAAAACGGAAAATCTTTTCAGTAATATGGCAATATGCACCATCCTAATAGAAAACTCTGGTGATGTTTGATTCTATCTTATATATTAGGTACAATTCTGAGAAGCTGTGCAAAGCCAGCATTAGTATATAAAAGAAAAAAATTCTCAGTGAATTTCATTACACTTTCAGTAAGAATACCTCTTAGCAAAAGACATTGTCTCTGGTACACGAGAAAAATTATTATGTACCTAGGAATTTCAATGTTCATTTCTAAAAGTAATCCTCTTTTATCTCTATGCTTCTAATATCACATACCCTTTGAAGATGCCAGGCAAGTAAGGGAAAAAACCCTGAAATTTGCACTTCCACAAATCTCAAAGATACACATCCTCACTTGAAATTGCACGTATGTATATATATTAGAATATAGCACCCATATGAATTCCATTTTGTTTGTTATTTTCAATAATTTCATGAGACTTATCTAGTCGACTGTCATTTTGGCTATATTGTTTGTAATATAAACAAAATTCAGCTCCATTTTATTCACCAAATAATGATTATTTATCAAGTATGTGCAAATTAATTTTTATTAAAAGTTAATAACATACAAGTGAGAAATAAGTCTTTGACCAAAATCAGATAGTTTGGTAAGGAAAAAAGTGGTAAAACAAACATGTAGATCATTATAATAAAAGTATACTATAGATTTAATTTCCCCTGAAGCTCTATTCTATTTTTTTGAGATAATGTTAGTACTTAATCTATATTTTATTTATAGACTTTCACTACGTGTGGTCAATGGATTTCTCAGTCATTAAATATATTTCCATGTGGAATTTTCTTTCTACTCTATAAAAAGTTCTCTCATTCTAAAGACAACTATATGATTTATCTGATTATTTTTCATATAGCCAAAACTGAGTGAGAATTCACTGTGCGTCAACAATTGTTTTAAGGCATGGTTGTGTAATTGAGAGGTAGGCAACCCAGGTCCCTGGACTCCCAGTGTTAATAAATTTTAATAAAATTTATTTTAATTTAATAAAATTTCTCTGTGCTTCCACACAGTGATAATGTTTCAGAGACAGGGAGAATTCACTTCTAGCTACAAAATGTCAGCACTTTCGTCCTATACAACAGAGAGTACATTCTTTACATTGCTTTTGTTCATCTCAGGCAAGTTATATTTTCTATACAGGTCATTTTTTGCCTACTTATGTTTCAACATGCATTAACCCATTAACCCAAAGGTGTCTATTTTTCTCAGTGTCCTTCTAAAATACTGAACATACTCTGTGACTCAACTGTTTTACTGCCAGGTGCATCTTCAATAGCAACGGATACATGTGTTCAGGTTTCACAGACTTGGAAGGAATAAGAAAGGCTATGGCAGCTTGGAATCCACTGGGAAGAAATGTTCAAAAGCTGTATTTGAACACATCACCGTGATTCAAAACATTGATTTGAAAACAGTGTTTTAAATATATACCCTTGATTCCAGATCCTAAATTCATCCTAAAAATAAAATGCCCATCTATCTACTTGTGGCTATCAGCTCAAAACAAGAAATTAAGTGAAACTCTATCACCTGTCTTTTCAAAGCAAATGAGATTTGCTTTATTTTGAATTTCACATATTACACTACTCTGATGCACTGTTCAAAGCTGGGCTACTTCACCAAGCTCTTAAGAGATCATTCAAATATTCTCACAACTGACAATAATTGATTACTTAGCATAGATTTTTATACTCAAAACCATGAGGCCAAATTAATGCTACAAAGAGATATGTGCTGTATTCAGACTGTCAAATAGGAATACTAGGACAACATCCAGGAGGCAACGTTTTTAATTTGGCATTTTTTCAACCTGTATCTATTTAGAAATTCTTTATTTTTTACAAGTTTTATCAAGTTGTTTGCTAAAAGGAAAAAAAACGCTATGGAAAATACATAACAACTTTCCAAATTTTCAGGATTTGATTTTTCAAATCACAACCCTTTTTAACCCAGTTCCAACTACATTTTCAAAAAAAATGAAACTAAAAGAATACTCTGATGCTAATGAATGCGTGCAGACTTCACCAAATCCTATTGATATTCTATAATGTCAGAAAGACCTGTACCCTAGATAAGATATCAGTGGCCATTTCTCATAAGGAAAATACATCCTTCTACTGACATAGTTTTGAAAAAGCACAAAGCGAATTTGATGGCAAGTGTGGGTAGTGTTATTGCACCACCAGTCAGATTAAATGGAACAGGCTGAAGAGATCCTGAAAGAACTATTATGATGTCAATAAAATGTTCCATGAGTGGCAGGGCTAAGCCAGGGACAATTCGCCCTCTCACTAGTGGAAGTCCAGTTGCATGCTGAGAACACTCAGAGGAATACTTGGCAGGATTAGAAATAGCCTCGCCATGACCAATATAATTTCTCCTTTCCACAAAAATAAGCATGTAACAAGTGTGAGCCAAAGAGAAATATTGAATTAGAAGGATTAAGCTATGTTTCTACCACTAACAATATATTTGCATTTGGTAAAAATAATTTATGCAACAGTATTATGTACAGGTTGATCCAAGTCACACGGGAAATAATTTCAGAGTTTAGAGGATTCTGAGGACTTTAAGGATTAATATAATAATATTAACTGATATTAGTTTTATCTCATGCTATTTTCAGAATATGGGTAAAATTTAGCAGATAGACTGTTAGCTTCAGAATTTGGCTTGATTTTATTTCAACTACAAACAAGTATTGTCCTATGATCTGTTACAAATCAAGAATAGAACTGGCTCAATTTTTGTTCTTTTGCATTGGCTAAAACATGAATAAATATTATTAAGAGCTATTGCAATTACTAAGGTTAGTAATAATAGAGCATTTTGTGGTCCCCAAAACAGTCAATGCTGTGTTCTTATTCGATATGGAGTGAGTTTTCTTTCACTTTCTCTATCAACAAATTATTAACTAATATAAATTCTGTTTGTTTTCTTTATTTGGGCAACTATAGGTCTCATTTTCTCTAGTTTTCTGTTTGGTGAGGTATAATAAAGCTTAGAAATATATTAGAAAAATAGGACTTAATTTATACATTAACGTACTAATTATCTATTAACAGATATTTATCTATTAATATATTAATGTATAAATTAATTAAAAATTACATGGAATAGTCTAGGCTTAATTTTGGGGGGTAAAAATGAAAAAAGACTTGAGGAAAGAACACCATAATAGAGATTGTGGCAGAACATTTCCAACACATCATTTATACTGGGACACATATGTTTTCTCTCCCTTTATTATCACACACTCCAATTTCATAAATTTAGTTATAAATTTTCAGAGACAGACATATCAGGGATCATTATGAAGGACAACGGTGATTTATAACTAATATCATTAAAAAATAATGTTAGCTAAATACTTTTAACTCTGACTCACAATGATTTAATAAATATTAAATTTATAATTATTGTTATTACCATTCTTTCAGCAAGTATTTTTAGAGTATTTATGATGTGCCAGCCTTTGATCTAGGCACTAAGGCCACACCAGTAAAGAGTACAGGAAAATAATAGAATCACAAAACCAAATTCATGGAGATCGTCTCACTAAGTCATTAATCCAAGAGACCAGACAGAGAGAGAGAGAAATGTGTGTGTGTGGATACAGGTCGAACCCAGGGATATCTGTGATAGACAAGAAGGTTTGATGAGGAGGTGGAAGGCAGAGCCAGCCAAGCACATTTCAAGGAGGAAGAAGGCGTGGAGGCAGTAGCATTCTAGCAACCATCCATTTGGGGCTTCAGAGATGGGTAGACAGGGAAGAAACTGGAAAGGGCTGGGGTGATGTGAGTTAAAAAAAAAAAACAAAACTGCAATGTTCCCACATCACTGATTGATTGCTGAAATGATTCTAAAAATTCTAAGCCAAAATTCTTCTTAAACAGCACTACTCAGAAAATTTATTTCCATCTTTCTCTATTAGGTGTGTGTGTAAGCATAGTTATGTGTGCTTTTATTGATAATGATAACAGATCACTCCTGCATCAAGTTACATTTGACATATATTTAAATTTCTCACAATTCGTTGACAAAAATGAAACCTAAAATGCAAACTGGAGTTGTTTAGAAAAAGTGAAATATAGTACCATTAGAATATTTCATTTATTTCACGTCGCCCAGTTGATCCCTTTATTGATCTTCATTTTAGATATGTATGTGTGTGTGCACATATGCATGTGTAGTGCTTATTGAACACCTTTATATGCTAAGCACAGTAGGAAAGAATCTATTGCAAATATGTTTAATCAATTTAGGAATCTATTATTTCCTTTCTACAAGAGAAAAAAATAATTATAGAGTGTCTGTTGCTGAGATTTAAATCCAGGTTTACTACCTGGAGACCTAACATTTTATTCAAGATGCCAAAGCAAATTTCCCATTAGAAATTTCTTAAAAACAAAAGATAAGATTTATTTTTAATTAAACAGGGAATCATTATCTAACACAAATTTTTTTTTCTCTTTTATTAAAGTCAATGTTCTTTAAGGTAAAACTTTTATTGTAAATTTCACCCATTTCTCATTTATCTTTCTTCAATCATCTTCTTTGATTCATTCATTTATTTATTTATGAATAACTTTTTAAACTTAGAATCTGATGCATTATCACAGATATTCATAAAGGTATCTAAAAGCACACACAAAACATAGTGACCTTTTTCGTAAATTTGGAAATCATTTCGAAGTAAATCCGAAAGGATTTGAATGAAAACACTTAAACTGTCAGTTCCCAAGCTGTCACACCAGCAGTGAGCAGTGATGTCCCCCATCCGAGGTGCACTCTGTAAATCAGCCAGCTCCTCTTGGGCAGGAAATCATTTGTTTCAGGAAGAGTTCGTGCGATCCCTTCTACCAACAGCAACCTTGATGTTTCTCTGTGGTCTCTCCACAGAACAGGGTTTTCACAGGCTCTTCATTTTTAATAAATATTAGCAGGCAGAGCTCTCTAACAGGTTCCCCGGTGTCGTGAGCCTGTGCAAGGGCATGTGGGCTTATGGGAAAACCCCTGTGGGTATGTAGATGCACTCAGGGTTTCAGAACGCCTTACAGAAAAGAAAAATGCTGCCAGCAATTTCAGTGACTTCTAGACTGAATTTACTCATACTTTATAGCTGCAAAACAACAATTTTGAACTGACTTTGCAATTGCTGGCAGTTTTCTTTTACATGGTTGATTTCTGACAGGATGAAATATCTTGATGACTGAAAAAGCATATGTTTTACATGAGCATGTTGGTTTTAAAATTTTATATGTATTTTCACAAAAGTAAAAGTCTAGACAGTGCTAGTGCTGGAGCATAAGCATATTATCTAATTCCATAAACAACTGATGGAATCATGTCCAAATATATCCTCCTAGTCACAAAAAAGTGTTGGCGGTACGAGAAAGGTCAATTTCTATGGCTGTGACATGATAGGGAAGTGTGAATTTATTGAAACCTGGAAACTACAGCTCATTCTTCTGAATCAAATTGATTTTTTTCTATCAGGTACCCCCAAAAGCCTTCAGAGAATGCAAAATAATCATTTGCCCATTGCCGTAGTCACATAAGTCTTTTCAAATAAGGAATCTTTGAAGGAAAATTGACACATTTATCCAGATACCTGTTTTTCATTTCTATAGGCTATTTTCTGTGCACAGTTTAATGTAATTTTCTGAAAGCTGAGTTCCCTATACAAAAGAATACTTAGCCATCGTTCTGTATCACAACTTAATTTTCACCCCACAGGAAGAAAGATTCTTTTCCTTCCCTGTATTATTCTAAAGATCTTTTCAACTAACTTTATTTTCAAAATTATAACACCTCACCCAATTCATTCACCCATGAATAGTGAAATCATTACATGAAAGTATTTATCACTGTTATGATAAACATCCTTATCTTTATTTCCCTTTGCCCAGCCCACTTTGAGAGCCATATGGGAAGCCAATGGTATTTCTTTTGATTTCGATCCATTGCCAACTTTCTGTGACCTCCTCCAAGCACAAAGCTGCATTTTAAATGAGGAGTTACCAAAGTCACTGAGAACCTACTCTGTGAAAAGGAATAAAGAATTGATAATGGTAATAAAACCCCTAGCTTAACCCTGAATCTTTGTGTTCATACAGGTATCCTAGACTAATATTCCTGTCTGCTAAGTGACTCAAAAGGTATTCTGAAGATAAATGAATATAGAATACAAATGATATGCTTTCAGTGCTTTGAATAAAAATGTTTCTAAGTAGAATGCAGTGCTTTGATTATGGTTAAATGGTTCCATGTTGATTGTTCAAGTAACCTCTTGGGGATCTTTTGCTGATCTATGTATAGTTCTTCAAATCATTACTTCATAAAGTCTTGATTAGAATAAAACTCTTGTACTGAGGAAATGTAGCTTCAAATCAATTTCATTAGTAGGTACAAGGCATTTATTGGTATCAGTTAAGGATAGGAATTCAAACTATTTCTCCCCAGGATGATTTTTAGGGCTTGGGATTATGGACAAAGAATTTTCTCAGTACCAATAGTGAAATTGTTAAGAGACAAAAATAGACATATTAAAAAAATAGCAATCCAATTTCCCTGTTCCCCAAAACAAATGACTTTTTAAACATATTCCTGACCTAAGAAGGGAAGAACTCTCAGATACGCACACCCATGACAGCAGCATTGCTGGCATGCCAAACACTCTGTTAGGCGATCTGCCAGCAGCAAGTACAAAGTACTTATGCCATCTACAGTCATAGGCATATGGGGTATCCAGGGTAGTGTCCTGTTGTCCCTCTGTTCGGATTCATCATTCATAAGCAAGGGTAGACGAGGGTAGGCTGAGTGCAATGTGTTGGGGCATGGCACGACTGAGCTGGCAGGTGTGTTTCTGAATTTAGGCTGTTCGTAGTGGCCCATTGATCACATGTTCAATTCCTAATTTCTTACAAGTATATACACATATGGACTGAGTAAAAGCAGAAAGTGAGAGCAACAGGAGCATTAGGCCACTGAAATAAGACACATTGTATTGATTTGAACTCTTTCAATGCCTCAACTCATCACCAAGTCCATGCACCTCCATTATGCTAAAAGCCAAATATATGTATTGATCTGTGGTATATTTCTTGGAAACCATACAGTAGAATGAACCACAAAAGGTTGAGGGGAAAAACCATTCTAGGAAATAATTTTTAAGCAAGATTGAGATACCAGCAAATTGAAGAAAAACCTAAGTGCCTAGAAAGAATTGCTTTGCAGCTCTCAACACCGTAGTACTTCTCTGGACTCCCACTGGAGTGTAATATCATAAGATATTTCTGGTGACCACACAGTTTTACAAAATTCAGAATTAACCTGATCAACATCTATAATCTAGTTAACTGTGGTTATCAGAAAGCACCTTCAACTAAATACAACAGAACTCTTCTTCTGATTATTAAGGAATTTTGAGTCAAATGTGAAGATCATTGGCCATCATTCCCTGAAAGAATCAGACTTGCTAGGCATTAAAATTATCCTATATACACAATAGGATGACACTTCTCAACGATGATCCAAATAAACTTGGAGGTCCATAACTTCAACTGGATTTTTTTTTTAATTTGGTGGTTTTGTTTCAGTGATAATTTAGGGAAATTAATATAACTCAGTTCTAAATTTCCTACTGCTATTGAGGAGTGTCAGTTTTGCATTTGTATTTGGGATTTTACTGGCACTAAGTGACCAGAGTTTATGTTTTAACTTTTAAGGCCCTGCTTCTTTATTGTTTCTCGTGCACATTTTGGGGAACTTTAGGGTTGTCCAATATAAATTTGAGTGTTTGTAGACCTTTAGGATATACCTGAATTCCCTCAAGTTTAAAAGAAAAAAAAAAGGCAATTAGCTCTTCTTGAAACTAAATTTCATATTAACATAAGAAAAAATAATTTTAGATACTTGAGGTTGTCTTTGTTTTTTTTTGTGAGATAGACTAGACCCAAGCTAACATCCGCTGCCCATCTTCTACTTTATATGGGACGCCGCCACATAATGGCTTGACAAGCAGTGTGTCAGTTGCGCCTGGGATCCGAACCTGCAAAACCCCAGGCCTCCTAAGCAGAGCACGCGAACTTAACCACTATTAACACCAGGCTGGCCCCTTGAGGTTGTTTTCATAGGTAGTTCATATAAAAATTCATAAGAGAATTTTGCAGCTGCATATACATGCATGGATAAGACATATGGTCATTATGCAAGGGGGGTGTCACAGAGAATATGCATCCCAAAACATTCTTGACCTACTGAAGGTAGTGATTTTTTCCCCCGCTGCATTACGATTGTCAAAAGGCAAGCTCATCATATAGAGTTCTTTCACACTTTTAAGAAATATCATTTTTTTTTTAGAAAATCTCAAAAGTCTTCAAGACATTAAAGACATTGATTAATTAAATATACTGAACATCAACTTTTACTTTAGTTAAAACATTGTGATCATGATATAATACACTTTCAAGAAGATACAGTTTAAATTCATTTCCTTTACTCTTTTCTCCCTCCTCTGAGCCCTATTTTTTCAGTCATATATGGTTCGCATGGAACCTTTTGACTGATCCTTACTTTAGGGCTCCAGTTGGCAGAGCTGTCCGTTGTCCAAAACTTATTGAGTTTTATTCCCTCGGTGTTGCTAATGTGTTCATGGCTGATGAAAACTAAACTGATTACTCTTATCAGATAATATTTTCAAGAGTGGTCTTTAAGAGTGGTCTTCAGTTCCTCTACCAAAGAAGTGAGAAGTAGAATATTCAGAATTGTTTGGAAGCAAAAAAGTATTTCAACATTCCTCAATCACAGCACACAAGTAGCTTCTTATGCCAACAGGGAGGAATATAGTTATTTTTCTAAAAGAGATGTTAACAAGAAATTACATTATGGCTAGGTTTTAGGAACAAGAACTACAATAAAAAAACTACTAAATTTGCAGATTTATTAGCAAATTTCTCAAGACATCACTCTTATGGGAAGAAAAGGAAGAATCAGCTTAAACCCTCCAATATGTGTAGCAGAAAATATCAAAACCACGTGTCCTGTTCTTAATCAGTGTGAAAACTAAAGACTTGAGGCAAGCAATTTTTGACGAAAATATTTAGAAATTAGCACATGAAAACATGGTTAGTTTTTAATTGGAGGAAAATAAAGCTACATCTCCCATTTCTGTCCTACTGCAAAATCTTATGTGAGTAATGAGAGATTTTTATACCCAAAGTTGTAGGAACTAAATGATTTCAGTAGCGTGTCTTCAGAACTCATCCATCTGTTTAGAAAAATCCAAGGCTAATAAACCAAAACAAGTGCTAGAACATACTCCACAATTACAGAAATTTTCCTCTCAAGCTAGTTTTTGTCCCCACATCCCTTGTAAACTACCTACTACCGAGTGTTGAACTAATTTATCATCTGTTATTCCCCCTGCTTACTTTTTGCAATGCTTTGCAAATTTTTAAACAAAAAAGGAAAAGATTTCTTTCAGTGCAGATTTTAACTTTGCATACATATTTCAACTTGTGATTTTACCATCCCAAACAACTCAAGAGAAATGTTTTTCTTATATGTTAATTGAAGGTGCTCTTAGAAATATAGCATAGACACCAAACAGCCTCAAAATCACATAAAGTACCCAAAGAAGTTCTTCAACCTAAGAGAGAGGCTTTATCTAAAACGTTCGAACCACTTCAACTAATCTTTCTAAATTACAGTTCCTATTCAGTTGTGGGTAATTGTCGGAGTCCTTGTTGCTGGAAATTTAAATATTACACCAGGAGATAACTAACATTACTCATTCCTTTTCTCCCTCATTTCCATGTGATTCTGGACTTCGTGTGTATCCACAAATAGCTTCTATACATTTTGCACATATATATATACATGATTATTTTAATCACGTCCTTTAAGAAGTGTGTATGACTGACAGCTTAGCTCATTCCCTATTTACACCGGTTTTATTTCTATAAAGTTTATGCCCTTCCTACCTACATGTACCAAGTTATTAGAAAATCACCCAGTAGTGTAGCTAGTGTTCTTCTGAAATGTTTTATACATTTTGAGAAGTCGCTGACCTTTTGAGATAGATTCATATCTGCTGTAATGGAAAAAAAAATGAACCATGACCAAGATTAAACATTATATTTGTATTTAGGTTTGTATGCATATACACTTACAGAAACAGCAATGTAAAGCATGGAATCACTCATCAACTGTTTCTATTTCCCATTACTGGTATTTCTAATACACAGTGTTCTCTACTGAAACTGATTTCTAAATACATTTACAGTTAATTTATAATACTATTTCGCACAGTTGCATCCTGAAACAAATCTTACAGTTTTCTATAACTTTCCCTTATTCATTACACAGAACTGATCATCAAATATTATAGAGCTAATTAAAAATATTAGATGGAGGCCTGGATGAAGTATATAGATAGTTTGTAGAGAGCCACCTAACATCGTTCATATCCAATTGCAATATACTAAGCAACACCTCACAGAGTTCCTTAAAAATTCATTCCAAGAAACTACAATCTTTCCAAAACACCTTTCCCTAACAAACTTTTTCAGGAAATAAGCTTTGACGTCAATGGTGAATCATTTGCTAAATGGATCAGAGTTAATAGGACTTGAGCTGTCTAAATCTTATATCATTAAGCAATCTTGGGAAAAGAGCACTTTAAATTTGGAGCCTGGTATATTTAACCCGATTTCACTTCAATAACTCTCTTTTTAAGGCTTCACAAAGTATTCAATTTCTAAACTTGTACTCTTGTATAAGAAAGAGACTCATGAACTTATAATTATGTGTTCCAGAAAAATTTAATAAAGGATCTTTAACATGGCCTTAAGTAATTTTCACTTTGCTCAGACTCCAATTTACCTTATTCTACCTCAATATTTTTTGGTCAATCTCCATTTCTGAAAATGTATGAATCTGTTAGTTACTGTCTTTTCATAATGAATACTTCAAATAATGTTCTGCTTTCATCAAATTTAGAAAACTTGCACACGTGTAAGGCAAAAGAAATAGAAGAGCAGAAAGCAATAACTTTCAAAAGAACGAGATAATCTTTAAAGTTAAGAGAATTCTAAACTCTAGCTAATACACATATACAGTAAATATGTACTTAGTATAAATACAACAGAAACTATTCTAAAATAATCTAATTTATATTAGAAATAAAAATGGAATGGAATATAAGTAAAAATTTACTTCAAATTAAGAATAGTATGTGAGTTTATAATTTCAAATAAATTATGAGAAATTTTTATTTCCTAATGTACTTTGGAGACATAATTAGAAGACTATTTCTATCTCATTTTTTCACCCTGACGATCTTTTCTTCAAATTTGATATGTCAGAAATTCTATGACATTTAATTTATCCAATTCTTAGGTTATAACCTTGAATTCTCCACTTCCTTCAAAATATTCTTTCAAACTTGTCTTTCACAATTTCACTATCCTTTGCATTACAAAGAGACCTCTGTGGGGGCCTTACTTTTACAACATGGAGATATGGTAATTAAGAGCTCTCTGCTCCTATTTTCTCATGACTATATAACATGGAAAACAATAGGGTCTCCTCTTTCTGTTTAGCAATTCCATTCATGCAACAATGATGTTCAATGTACATGTCACAATATAAAAACAGTCTAAATGGATTAAATTGCAGTGTGTATTAAACACACAATTCTCTCTGGCAGATGTATATAGATATTATGCAGGGCATTACTTAACACTCTACATATTCGGTTGCAAAGCAAAAGGAACACCTCACAGGGTTCCATAAAAGTCCACTCAAAGAAACTAAGATTCTTCTGAAATACTTTTCCATAACAAACTTTTTCAGGACTTAAGGCTGCAATGTCAATTGTGAACCATTTGCAAAATCAATTTCACGCCCTTTCTTCAACTCCACCCACTCACCTTCTTTTTTCTTTTTTTCTGTCATTCTTTATTTTTTTTGATGAAAATCCAGAGAGGCAGCATAGTGCTACTTCGATTTAACTCAGAGTAGCGGCACTGAGTGTATGGGCCCTAAAGCTCTGAGGTGGGTAGAAACATCTGCCAGTTAGCAACGCCTGTTCCTGCTGGTTGCAGTTTGACTGAATTGCACCACTCATATCTTTAACAGGAGTAAAATGCAATTGACAGCACACTAATTATTATAAATTGTTTTTCCTACCAAAACTGTAACATCACTAGAGACCACTTAAAATACATAGTGATTGTTTTGAAAAAGTCTTTTTTTAATATTTCTTTATTTTTTGGTAATTCCTTAGTTTTTTTTTTTTATAATGTATGTTTATTTTTTTGAACAGGAATTTCAGGAATGTATATTTATTCATGGTCATACTCATACGTCTCACATTCTTAACATAAAAGAAATACACATTGACTACACCCCCCCCACACACACAAACACACTCACTCCACCTTTCTATTTGTGCATTCATCAAACTCTGGCAATTAACGGAAGCTTGACAATATATATTTCTAATATGCTATGATAGCAAAAGAAAAAAATTTGCTTTTTATAGGTCATTATAATAGATTTTTTTTTGTTTCTTGAAAAGTTTTGGTTCTTAAAGTATTTCATTATATGAAGCATAAATGGATGAACTTGGTAGAGTATTTACCACCAGAAATGAACTTCTTAGTAACCTCCTATTTCCATCAGTCAACATAGTTGCATCAGAACACTAATGTTCTTTTCTAAGTTTTAATATTTGGTCTTGAAATGGCCATAATATGTCAAAGCAACACTCTTTTCCATTGCAAAAACATATATGTGTGTACATCTACATATATTTTTTAAAGCTTCAGTGCATAGTGGTGTATTCTAGTTGTTAGTTTAGTTCTCTCTGTGAGCTGCTGCCACAGCATGACAACTGACAGATGGGCGGTGTGGTTCCATGACCAGGAAATGAACCCAGGCCGCGGCTGTGATAGCACCAAATCTTAACCAATAGACCACAAGGGCTGGCTTACAAAAACATATATTTTAAACAGCTGACATATTGCCACACATCAGCTAATGTCAAGAACATCAGAGTTTAGGCTTTCTGAGTATCTTACCTCTTAAGGAAAGAGACAGCCCAAGAGAAGGGCTCTGACAAGAAGTAACATGTTCAAGTACAAACTGGTGACAGCAAACAATGTCACTGTATGACATTCTGAGATTGAAAATTGAATAGAATAAAAATGCAACATTCTTTAAAATGATTCATACAGAAATACAGCCTGTAACGTCTGAATGCATATGCCCAGAAGCATATTTTGCAAGGAGCACTAAATATAGATTACAACTGTGCCAACTAACCAAAGATCTTGAGGAGTATGCTCCACTTACACACAGTGAAACTCAAAGTACGGATCAGTAGAAGTTTCTAAGTGGGGTGGAAGGGACACCCTTTTATAATATATGTTCTTCTCATCTACATTGTCCTTCTCATCTACTTTCAGATTCACATTCAGCCTTTGTTCTAGTCCTCCTGTTTTAGACTCTGCCAACTGATAAACTAATCTTTCGCTTTGACTGTTTTTCATAGATATAATGAATTATTGGCCAGTTTTCACACTCAACATCTTGGTACCGGAACAATGGAAATCTATTTACATTCATGATCAACATTGAAAAAAATTTCTATTTTTAGTCAAAGTATGTTTTACTTCATAAAAAGACTCTGTTTTTTATCATGAAAAAAAATTTGTGGTCCTGACTCCGTATCTTTGTATCTGCTCTAGAGAAAATGTGTCTTTGCAATTCAGGTGGCAAGTGTCCTTTTCAAACAACTTTCAATTTTTGCTAGAGGTAGATATCTTGTTGGGGAAGTAAAGCACCCTTTAAGATGGGCTTGCAACAGCAGTTGTTGAAGGAGAAGCATGGAAATAGACTTATTTTCCTTGAATAATAAGAATGGTAATTAAATATATAGTACTTTTTGTATACCCAACACAACTATATCTACCAAAATATTGTTGTGTGTGATTTAATAATCCCCAATCATGGAAAATTCTGTCCTGTGATATGAAAGATTAGATTTACTCATCATTTGTCATAAAATATCAAATAATCATACATTATATTTGGACCACAGTTCTGTTTTAAATACCGACTATTTGTAAATGTGCAACAGGAAATTAAACATTGTTATTAATGATTAACACTAAATCTACCTATTTCTATTTAATATCCAATCTTCATTTTTCAATATTGTGTTTATTTTACTGTAAGGAAAATAACAACAGAAATTGTGAATGGAATATCATTCAATTTACAGGAAAGAAATTCCTTCAGGAAAGTACTTGCGTTCAAAAGCAAAAATATTGCATCAATGGGAATAATATCCTAAAAAATGTATTTATGCTTTTTTAAAGAAATATACTTCTTATAAATAATCTAAGAAAATGATTCTACTTTCAATAAATTTTTCAATTTTATTAATATCATATTATTTTTAAGATCATGAGAAGTGTTTCTGCAGCAATCTTCAACTTTGGTCTATTGTTTTAATTATTGAAAATCAGCATATATTCTAACCCTAAATATGACCAATTATTTTTCTTTATCATGATGTATATTTAAAAAAATAATTTTGCTTAATCTTTCTAGGAATAATAAGAGAGATAAAATGTTTAAATGTTTGAAAAGCAACATTCAACTCACGAATTTTATCTCAGAGAATAACGTACTTGTCTATGCAAGCATATAACAGTCATAAATGTTTATCACAAGTATACACTTTGATGATAGATTAATAGCCAGTGAAGCTGTCACAATATCATCACAATATTAAAGAAAGTAAAACAAAAAATATTTTGGTTAGGTTCATTATATTCAAATAAGTACTTTTTAAAAGTTTTTAACCCCAAATAAAATATTTACAAAGCCAAATGCATAAATAATATTTTGGAAAGGTAAAATTAATTGGTTTTCTATCACGAATTTTAATGCCCATTTTTGTTTTATATGAATTAGCCCAACTATTTTCCAAATGTCCTTTCAATGGGATGATTTAAAATTAAGATGGAAAAATGTACCTTTGTGAGGTAAGTAGTACAATTAAGGATCATAAAAGAGAAAAATCACTCTGTTAATAGAATAAAACTTACAGATACTTCCCCTCAACCCAAGTTATTAAAACAATGTTGCATTTGAGGTTTCAAATTCAATTCCTTAGAGAATATGAGTATTTCTGGGACAAGTTTAATTGAGATCAGGTAAATTAAAAGTGATTAAAACATGATGGTTTTGCCGATTAAAGATAGACACTATCCTCTTATCCAAAACATGCATGAAAAATGAGAATACAGTTCACAAATGAAAGAAAAAAACAAATGTGACCACAAATCATTCACTTGTTATAGGACTATACAAGTAATAAAATTTTTAAATGTTTTTATATTTAATATAGGTAGAAGTTTTGCCACTTCACCACAAATTAAATAGTCGGGAAGTTAATTAAGTGTACATGCCTAAAACAAAGATTTTTAATCCTGGATTGGCACACTCTCATCTTCTAGTCCTAGAGATAAAATAGTTCAGGGTTAATTAAAAAAAAATCTAGAATTTAATCAAATATTTGGCAAAATTTTAAAATCTCCTTGCTGTAGAAGACATCCTCTCTAACAAAAGTATACACAGTCCCAAATTTTGAGGCCAGCAATAAAATATTTACTAAATGGACCTGTGTGTGTTTGTGTGTGTGTACGTGATCTCCACTAAGGATAGGGGAAGGCCCATGGGTCTATATTACAGACCAGAAAATAAGCTAGACCATTGGGCAACCGTGTAGCTTAAATGTTCCATGAGTTTAGGGTTCTTCCCCACTCCACAATATGCTTCATTCCCTAAGACAGGGTGGTAAGACTGAATCTCTATGTGTATCCTTAATTTCAAATTATACCAGAGTCAGTGCCTTGGCAATTCATAAAGCATTAAGATCCAGAAAGCTTTAAAATCAGAAATATGAGACTGTTGTATCCAATCTCAATGCAGCACAAACAAAGTCAGCCATTGCAAGTCAAGAGGTAGCATCCAGCTTTCTGAATCTAGTCATGTAGTCTCAGATTTGCTATGTTTGGTTGCACCTCTCTGGGATGACAGCCTTGGGCCATTTGGACCACCTCCTTCACTCTACCCTCATACACATGCACACGTGAATGTTCTTCTGATCCCCCTTTCCTGATCTTTGAAATAGACTAGTACCTTAGATAGCTCTCCTTTCCAGAATAGCCCTTATCAACCATCTACATTTCATTGCTTTAGGATAGAAAAGGTTATTGTTTCAGGATGAAGATCAGCTAAACAACAGACACTGTATCACCCTCTCAGGTGGAAGACAGCTAATTATGAGTTCTCTGTAATCGTCTATCTACGAAAGAAAAAAAAAAATCTTAGTATTCCTAGGCAGCATTTCATCACCCATGTATATTTAAACCATCAGCGTGATTTTTACTTTTAATCTGTGACTAGACCATGGTTTCTTCAGTTAAAACCAATAAAAGGAAATTTCTTAATATTCAGTTAATGATGTATTTTAATAATAGATTTAAGTTATGATATACATTTAGGAGAAGGCAGTGGAGACGAAAGAAACAAGCAAGTCATAATTTCTGAAAAGACTGGGCATGATACAACCAGAAGAAACAATAAACACCATTAACATTCACTGGTTTCATTCCCTGCTCTCCCCCTCCTCCTCCTCTCCCTCTCCTCCTCTCTCCCTCTTCCTCCTCCTCTCTCCTTTTCTCCACCTTCTTCCTTTCCCCCCTCCCCGCTCCTCCTCTTAACTTAGTAAATAAAAAATTGTTCTTCCTAAAAACATTTCTTCGTGAGAGAAAGTGATAAAGAAGGAACAGAGACAAATTTATTGGAGTAATGGAATGGGGAAAATGTCAGTAAGGAGACTTGAATCTTAAAGCACCTTAAACATGAATCCTTAGTGATTAAAATGCACACTGTGGCCCACTTGCAAGCACTATGGCCCACTTAACAAGTAAAATGCAAAGTATGGCTCACTTACATGTAAAAAAAAAATTCAAAAATTTATATTTCCTAAATGCTCTAAATCAATAGGTTTAAAGTAGATTTAATGGAGTAATATAAAATTTAGAAGAGGACTATTATAGTACTGTTTTGGAGATTACTCATGAAACTCTCTGCTTGAAAAGGTGAATGAAACTGTCAATACATCAATTCTTTAACATTTTCTTATTAAGCACCAAGGCTTAAATAGGACTAAAAAATAATTTCAAAGGATTTAAAGAAGAGAGGTTTGCTTCTCAAACAACATTGTTAACCATTTGTATCCACGTTTTCCAGTCTTTGTTTCCTTGTTTTTAACTGGAGCACTCACAAGAACTTACTTTTTAACTTAAGGTGATTTCTGAGGTCTTTAGTATACTTTATTTTTTAATACAAATGTGCATTTTGGTCACAAGGGGTTAGTCTTTGTAGAGTTTTTTACTTTTTTTTTTTTTTTTGGTTTTGTTTTTCTATGTAGTCAGAATTCTGGTTCTTACAGTTCCATAATACTATTTCAATATTTGTGTCCAAAGTCAAATTACATTTCCAAATATTATTTCTAAATTGTAAAATCAACAAATTAGAACAAGCCTTCCAAAATCATGTTATATATTCCATGTTAGAAATACAACTCTCCAAAACAACTAATACAATTTCTACTTTTTACATTAACTTCCTTCCTAACACGTTTCAAGTAATTTTTGAATTAATAAAAACATAGCAACTGAAGCACATATTGATATGAAAGGGCTAGGATATTCTTATTTCTCTATTCTTTTTCTGGTGCTATAGCTGAACATGTCTTTAGAAATAACTTGTGATCCTAATGAAGATTTCAATGAATTCCTTATTACAATACAACTGTGAAGTATGAATCATTCTGAATCAAATACGCTCTCTTTATAGAGCTCTGAAGAAAACAATAAGTTTTTAAGGAGTGAGGAAGAAAATAATTTATTTATGCAATAAGGGTAACTGTAAAACTTAATTCTGTACCTTGAAGTATGTTTCTGTTTGTTTTTAGTGACTAGTGATGAATTTCTCATTTCCCTCTTTAAATCTCATCCCTAAATAAAGACGTAGCTTCTAGGCTCAAACCAAGAACAAAGGATTGCTTTTATCTTCAGAAGGTTTTCTCCCCAAACCATTCTGCAATGTTGTCAAGTATATACTTACAGATACAAGAATTTTGTTATTTATGATAATGTCATCCTACTTATTTTAGCTATTTTATCACTTTAATATATCATTCAACCTCCAATGCACGAATTCTAGATGTGAACATATAGCCTAGAAACTGAATTAAGTCTCGATATTTAAACTTAAGCCCTAACCACATCTAACAGCTTCCAAGTGTGAATCATCTCAGTAATATGTGAAATAAAGGGAAGGAATTTAGACACTTAGTGCAAAAGACCAGCTTATCAATTTCTGTCACCTTTAACAATATAATGAGCCGTATGCTAGCTGAAAAGTTTATATAGCAGTTGTGGCTCTAAACCTAGTTCTCTGGCAGAGTTTCAGCTTATGTATATGGAGTATGACAAGCATGTGTGTGGAGGGAGCTAGAAATAGAAGTAGAGAAATAAAATAGAGTGTGTCCTTCACTCTCATTTATTATTTGTGTAATAATAGTTATCACTACAATTCTGTAAAGTACAGATGAATATATTTCAAAAGCTTTGAAAATTACCCAGAACACCTTCATACTCTCAAGGCCTCATATTAAGAGAATAATTAGAAATACAGTTCAATGTTTGTTTAAATGGAAATTTATTGAAATGTTATTCCACAAGAGAGTCTAAATGTCCACTAATAAGTAAACTGTTAAATTGTTAGCATATGCATATAGTAGAATATTATATAGCCGTTAAAAATCATTTTCTCAGACAGTTACTGAATGCCATGGCTGGCAGCATGCTCCAGAAAATCTGAGTGTTTCTGTGAAAGTCCATCACCAATTGACTTTTCCTGTAAAGCCCCAGAAATTTTAGACGGGCTCTCTGGCATTTCACGTTCAGTTCAGGATCAGAGTTAGGGAAACTGTAATACTGTACTTGAAATTGCTGGTTTTACTGGACAGTGTTTCCAATCTAAAGACAAGGCTGGTACAGGGGTATAATTTGGGCACACGCTATCCCACAAAGAAGTAAGCACTAAATTGGGAAAATACCATTGCTAGCCCTAGAAAAGGATAAGTCCAGAAAAACAACATAAAGAACCGAGCTATTTTAGGAGGGAGCCATCAACAAAAGCATATGCAAACTGGGACAAGTGAATAGATCAGAGAAAGAAGCTCAAAATGAATCACCACAAAGTGAATTCTTTCCCAGTGAAATTTGACAGGCCACATTTTAGAGGATCTCTACTGCTCAACACCTTGGATGGTCAGCAACCCAAATCTTTACACTCCTACCATGCTGAGTAGCCCTCCATGTACATCCTCCTCTTGCTGCCCAAATCCTTCCCCTCAGCAACTTTATAACACAGAAATCATCTAGTGTCTCCACCTGCTATGTCCATAACTCAGCATGGAGATGTTAGCTTATCTAAATACTCTACTACCTAGAGAAACTATTTGAAAATATCTACTCAGTGTCTCAATGTTTTTCCCCTAACACTCTCTGCAAAGGGAGAAAAGCATTATATTTAGCATTATAGGGGTTTATTTGCTCACATAAACTATGCCACCCTCATCCCATGAAGGGAAGGGATCAAGTCTATAATCAGATTTAGTTCTAAATACTTAAAAAAATAGCCTATTAATAAACCCAATAGCAATCTCAGCACCACTATCCTAAGGTAATGAGAACTCTATTAGAAATAATGATATAAAGTTAATCAAGGGCACGACATTTTCCAATTTGTGTCTAAACTTTTGGGTTCTAAAAACATCCCCAGGGCAGAGCTTTCCATCCACGTGGAGAGGTGTTCTCCAAGCATGACGTGGAATGTGTGATGATCATTCACCCAGAGAGGCACAGCGTCTTTACAATTATCTCTATCAACGTTGATTCATCCAATAGGTGAAGTGCCATCCCTACACGTATTTGAGTGTAAAACATAAAAATGAGAAACTAAAACTTCCTGTTACTCTCCGGAGACTTTGGCATATTTTCTTTATTTTCTACTATGGATTGTCACTTACTTTATAACTCTATTCACCTGGGAGATCTCTCACCCTAGACACACACGAAAAGTTTGTGAAGTTAGGACAGGCAGGCATTTGGAGTAGCACCACTGGGAGTTCAGGCCTTGACTTCATACTTGATGCAAATGCTGGGTCCCTAGCCACCTCGCTCCACGTCCATCAGTTTGAATGACATCCTCTCTCCACACAGAGATGAATTTTATACACCACAGAAATAGGAAAGGAAATCCTATTTTCCTTGAACGTGTATAAATCTTTCTAACACTGTTGCTAATAGGATGTTTGCATGGGCATTTTACTTCTAACCAGAGAAAGAAACATTTGCTAAAAATCATATCTGAAGGTATGGTTCATTTTTATAATTATTATTAGTTTCTTCTCTTAGTTTTAATCTCTCACTAACAGACTTAGGTTTAACTTGCTATCACCATAATTTTAATCTATTTACTTAAGAGTAAATTTTATATTAACTAAATGTATATTGTTTTTCAAAATTTCTATGAGAATCCCTGTTTGTAACAGACCATTTTTATATATTGGACCACAATATTTGCAGGTTATCTTCTTTAATTGATACTTTTAGCTATGTTCATTTATGTGACAATTAGGCAGTTCACTTCAAAGGCTTTTATAAATGAATGACAATTACATCATTTTTATGAGACTAGAAAAAATCTGCTACATCATGTGTATATGACAGTAGCATATAAAATAAGTTACTAAGCATCTACTGAGGTTCATAAGCAACTGATTTGGTGTTTAGAGACTAATGCAGGAAAAACACTTCCATGATCAGTTAATTTACATAATTATAATTTAAGGCCAAATTATTTATTATTCCTCTGCCTAAAAGTTTTAAGCAAATTTTCCATGTATACCATTATTCATATTTTAATTTTAGATAGACTAAATTATTTACAACTGAGCCTTCAAATTTTAGACAAAAACATGACATTATACACGAAGAAATGCAACTACCTACCTAGACTATAAAATATCGGTAGAAATTCAGCTACAATTTCTGGAAATCAGTTTAAAGAAAAAAAAGTCAAATGGGAAGCATGTCCTGAGCATCAACATTGAAGCACCTTTACAAAATCCTGTCACATTTCTCTTACATCAGACAAGTTGGTTATCAATTAGTCTAGAAATAGTCTCCATGAACTCAGGCACATTTTGTTCTTCGTTCATCTTGTTCCCTACTAGTAGAAAACCTAGCACTGAATTGCCTTCAATTAATATTTATTGAATAATTAAATGCAAATTAATTATAAATAATCATAATGCACAAAAGTGGGTTACTTCTTGGGATATATCTATATATTAATATACCTGTATCTATATCTAATTTTTATCTCTAGCTTTTATCTCTATCTAATCTCCACACCCTTCTCAAAAGTGTAATTGAAGTCCTGTTGGATTATCCACCGAATTTCTCAGATAATACCCTCCCTACTATAACTCCACCCCCACCCCCCCGTTTTGTGTAATATAAACATAACTCACATAATAGGTAGCCTTGTTAGTTCGAAGCTTTTACACTCAGAAAAATAACGGCTGTGGTTCTTTTCCTCCTCCCTGTCTCCCATGGAAGGGTCAGTAACAGACACCACGGGTAGAGGAGAAGACTGGAAAGGAACAGGGAAACTGGGGACTCAGTGCTCAGCCTCTCCAATGCCATCATCAGGGAGAGAAGCCAGGGCCAGCGTCAGTTCATCTTCAAGGAACCAAAGCATGGTGGGCCCGGGCAGTCCCCGTGAGCAGTGGGAGACAGACGTACAGGTCAGATGAGTGTACCACCCGGACATGCTCTTCATGATCTAAACCACTAATATATACGTGTTCAGAATGTTGACAGCAATTAATGCAGTGCAAACTTATAAGGACTTCCACTATGTAAAGAATATTTGTAAATTAAAGTTTTATGGAGATGAAGATCTCACTATTTGCCATTAAAAGTGTGTATGTTGTTAGATTTTTTTTTTTTTTTAATCAAAGGGGGACAGAAAAGACACATTGGAAAACAGGTCTTGGAGGTTTACCAATAAATACATGGACAATATTTAGTAACAAGACTTGGGCAATAATTTGGCAAAACATTAAAGAAATATGAGAGGAGAACCACACAAAGATGCCCTCATTGCTGCCTTTTACTCATTCTGGCATGTTTCCAGAGCCTATAAGTACAGATTTCTTACATAGAAAATTCCATACTGGTGTAAAATGCTAAAGCTTACATTAAAAACAGTAAGAGTATATATTTGGAAAAAAATCAAATACTATAATAACTTGATTTTCAATTAGACCTTAAACCAGAAAATGTAGCTTAATGTAAGAAACAATTATTTTACTTGGTGTTTTGAAATGTTAATCTAAGATAGAAATTGCTATATAAAGCATAATTTTATAACCAGCAGGTATGGTACTTTCTTTAGACTTTTTAAAAATTTTTAAAGATTATTCAAAGACTCTTATGGGAATTCCTTTTTCTTTAACTGCAAAATAACTAAATAAGCAGTTTGGCCTGAGAATGTGAAATTTCTATTGCTTCATCTCATTAGTTATGCTGTCAGCGTCATTCTTCCTAGGTATGACTGAATAACTAAAAGGCAGAAAAGAAGTATTTGTATGCAGAACTGTAGGCAAAGAGGTAGAGGATATAGATAGATAGATAGATAGGTATTCTAAACTGCCACCTGCCATTTCAGGGTTGTGGCAGTGTAGCTTAAGTGAAGTTTCAATGTGAGATATATGAATATTGAAACAAATGAGTCTAATTACATTTATAATGTTTTCTTACATATACTTGATGCTCAAAACAAATTTCAAAGTATTTCCTAATTATAAAATTAGGAATATAATTCCTAGAAATAAATATAAATATATTTAAAGAGCCAATAACTTAGACGAGTGCAAATACTGATTGTGCAACAAAGATTAGAAGATTGCTTCTATCACTTAAAAATTTAATCCCCTCGATTAATATTTAAGAAAATATCCTGAAGAGTATGTAGTTGGTGGTAAATGTGCATAAACTAAAGTACTAAGCCTGATAATAATCCAAGAATTTCATTTTCAAGAAAAAGGAGATACATCATTGTAGATTTTAGAACAGTTCTAAAACTTGAATAATGTTGTCACCTTTTTTTATTGGTGTCATAATAGTTTATATAATGTTGTGAAATGTTGTCACTTTTCAAAAGAAAAAAATTAAATCTCTCAGTATTTACTTAAATTTTTAAAAAATTTTCTGTTACCTTATTTAATATATACAAATATAAAGCTAAAACTAGAATTATTAGTTTATAGTTGCTATAACTATAAAACCAAATAATTTTACAAAGTTAATACAAACAAAAACAGAATCAATAAAATTCAAATTAACAATACTAATTAACGTGATAGATTGTGCTGTTTAGCTGAAACTAAAAGGCTACATTCGACTACTATCTGTCATTTCCTGGGGAACTTGAGCCCAACACAAAGTGATATTCAGTTCTCTTGAAATTATTCTATATTTAAAGGCTGTGAAACATTTGCTCATACAATGAATATTATTTTCATTTGAATTTCACTTGGTCATGTATCATTTACAAATCACCTGGCTCCATTCTTTTACCTTTACTCTAAATATAATAATTAATATTTAAGTAAATTTAATCTGAATAAAGGGTTATTTTGAAACAGTGCAAGAGTAGACCTAAAGAAAATGCATATTCTGCCAGTACTCAGATTTAGAATATACTTATATTACTTTTTGCTGTGATCTGAATGTTTGTGCCCTGCCCGCATTTCATATGTTGACATCCTAACTCCCAAAAGTGATGGTATTAGTAGGTGGGGCCTTTGGGAAGTGCTTAAAGTCATGAAGATGGAGCCCTCATAAACGGGATTAGTGCCTTCTAGAAGAGGCTCCTGAAGGATTCCTAGTCCTTTCCACGATGTGAGGACACAGCAACAAATCTATAGTCTGCACCCAGAAGAGGGCTTTCGTTAGACACTAAAACTGCCAGTGTCGTCACCCTGGACTTATAGGCATCCTGCGTTGTGAGAAATAAACGCTTGTTGTTTATAAACCACCCATTCTCTGGTATTTTCTTACAGCAGCCCCAAAAGACTAAGACATTTTTTTTTAGATTTTTGTGGAAATTAAAATGAACACATCCTAATAAAGATCTTTAGGGACCAGAAGTACCTGTCCAGAAAACCCATTCTGAAAGGCACCATACTAAGCCAATCTGTCATTTCAAAGACTGAACCAATGAGACTCTAGCAAGTAAAGTGACTTACCCACAGTCATCCTTTTCTGGCGGTAGTTTTTGAAAGACTATTAACTGTGTCTTCACTTATCAATCTGATTTCTTCAAAACTTAAACTGGTATCTTTCCTTCCATAAGTTTATATAGATTATATAGACTAAAGGTGATGAGTTTTAAAATATATCAACCATAAGGACATTTTTAATTCTTACTTATCTTAACTGTAGTAGGCTAAAATTCTATATCAGATTTTGAGTTAGAAATATCTTCAGTGCATTTTACTTCCTTAAATGAAATATAGGCTAGGAATAGTTAATTCATGGACATAATAACTATTTCATGCCCATTTAATGGAAGGGTTCTAAATGGACTTTGCATTATATGCTGAAGTCATAAGATAAATGTTTAACAGTTTTAACAATTTTTGTGTGTAATTCTTTACACTTAGACACTTTGACATTTAAAATTCTAACAAAATGTCTAAGAAAGTTTAACTGAAAAGGTAGAAGGTATTCATGTTTGATTATGTGGGAGTGTGCATGGATGTGAGTAAATGTGTATGTTTCAGAACTTTTTTTTTCCTGCAAATGGCCTTGCTCCTCAACCACCCAGGGCCTGGGTTGCACTAAACATTTCCAAATTAATTAAGGAAAAAATAAATATATAAAAGGAAATCTTCAATATGTTCTGAAAGAAATAACAATTTAATACATTGAAACCAACATTGTTAATGTGGTAACTTGGATATGTGTAGAAATTTCCATGAGACAAATAATTTATGACTAATTTTCCAATGCCACAATTCTATTCTTAGGTTAAGGCAAGGAAGTAGGTATTTTTAACTACACCTTGCATAACTTTCCATTTTAAATTTTAGACTCTAAATTAGATGGAAAACTATGCATTAGATAAGCAAAATTGGGTTTTTCTTCCTCCTAAATATTTTCTCTTCCTCTGGAGAGCAAAGACTAAATCATTATTGTCTGAATATCAGAAGAGATGGGCAATTGGAAAGAAGAAAAGAAAACAATCTCAAAGATTTTCCTAATCATATCCGATGGGAAAAGAAAGAGAATTTGTTTATGGACAAATTATCAAAAAGTAATAAACTGAAGTGCCTTGCTGCTCAATTTTCTGATAACTGGTCTCCAAATAAGTGAAGTTTACAGAGGTATCTATGAAAGTAACTTGTATAGTCCCTGGAGAGACATGAAAAGTTAAAATTGCATTCCAACCTCTCTTGCAACTGGCTTGCAGCTGTGGTGTTTGTGAGTAATTTGAATGGACTGACTTCTGAAAAAAAGAAGAAAAAGAGAAATTTACCAATTTACCCATATTTACTGAAAATTCAGTCTGCAGTGGTATAGAATGAAGGAAAGCAACGACTGGGATTCGGCCAGATGACTGTCTTTTGATTCTATAACTTTGAATTACATAATAGAAAATCATTTCTATATTGCCTTTGCCATCACCTCCACTCTTCCTTTCTTCTATCTTCATCTCCTTGAGACAAGATGTTCCTTCTTTGTTTTTAATTGTACAATAAAATTCCTACTAAACTGTTATCAACTGACATATATTCTTATTTGCACACATGTACACACATGTGCATTAAATTTATTTAAAAATATGTTTAAGGTATAGGCCAGTCACTGTTCTATGTGCTACTGATATACAAAGTCCCTGGTCACAGGGAGTTTATATTCTACCAAGAAAGGAAATTAATTAATAATTTTATAAATATATGAGGAAAATGTATTTCAAAAATCAATATTTAATGAGTTACTGTTGTGACTAAATATGATATTATTAAACCTTTCTCTATAGAATACAGAGAAATGAATCAAAAGAAAAAAAACCCTAAAATAAGCAATAATAATTTATATTCATTGTCTTGAACGTTTATGTCTTCCTACAGAAAAAGACATTAGTCTTTAATCTTAATGTCTGTTTTTCTAGATGGGAATGGAATCTACAGAATATTTAAAATACATGAACTAATGTATGTGTCACCAATATAATTCAGTCAAATTAAATATGACAATAGTTTATCAAGGTTTTGTCATGAGAAGAACAACAATTTGCAGTGGATAAAGACCCAGCAGAATAAAAGCCTGATTGTGGTGATGAATAATGCATATTGCTTATGGTACTAATTAACCTTGTACTCCAGTAAGATATTATAGAACAATAAGGCTAATTTGAATGTGGTCCAGCAGTTTTCCCTGTGGCTTGTGGCTATCACCCTTCAGAACATGTAAAATTTTATTTTGTTACCTGAGAAAGATATATTTGTTATTATTTTTCACATAAAATAATGAAAAAATGAAATTATATTTTAATATCATGCATTTTCCAAAAAGGTAGATTAAATATAAATATAATATAATGCATATAATATGCTAAGTATAAATAAAATATACCAAGCATAAATGAACATATAGTGTTTGTTTATATAAGTAAAATGTAAAACATATCAACAATACATATTAATTTGGCAAAAAAGTCATCTAAAATATCAATATATGATCAATCTCACTGGACTCAGTAAATCCCTACAGTTTATATCCGATCCTTCCATTCATATAACTAAGAATATTCTTCTTCCTCTTAAAATAATAAAATGAATTAAATGGACAAGGTATAACTAAAATCTGTAGTGGGAATATTTTCTTCAAAAATAAACTTCTATCAATTTATTCAAAATATAATACTTTTCTCTTCTGTGACTAAATCACTGTGGGATGGACAGTCATAAAAACGCCTGTGAAGAGATAATTTATCTTCAGCTGAAAATGCCAATCTTCAATGTTTTAAGTATACTATTTAAGCTCTTATTTGGGTGTATTTTTAAATTTAAAAAGTAATATTTCACATCTCTACTTCAAAATACTCTCTTGAAAAACCTTGATGATAGAATAAAGATCTTTTAGATTTTGGGTGGCATGACACAGCTCCCTTGCGCTCCTCCAAAAAAATGCTTAAATGTGACAAAGCGGACCTATGCACACGAGCCTTTTCTCTCTAGCATGTTTCAAAGTAGCAGAGGAAACGAGGGAAGCTGAGTGTGAGCAAAAAGTGACTATCCAGTAGAAAACGGTTTCTACCATCTTTAACACTAATATACTTTTGGATAAAAATATAGCTATCTTAGTTCATAACAACTTGTGCTTATTATTAGAGAGAGTTTGCATATATGTAAACATCGTTCTTAATGGAAATGCCTTGTATTTGAATTATTCTCTTTATGAGGAAAAAGTATCAAGTGCCTCAGTGTCCTCGAGATTTTCAATCAAAAGAACATACTATGAGAATGTTGTTATGAGGTCTATTTAAATATTTATTTATCACTCATATAATGATTACATATACGGTCTTTTTTCTTTTTAATTGGTTATCCATTGATGGGAAAATCAAGGAAAAACTTGGAGAAAGGATAAAATCCATGTTTATAAAACAGTGTGCTGGTCTCCCCGTCACCAGTGTGGTATAATAGTTAAGAGCAGAGACTCTGAAACAAATGGCCTCGACTTTCATCCACTCCACTACTTACTGACTGTTACCCTTGTTACATAAACTCTCTGTTTCTGTTTTTCTGTGAAACTTAAAAAATCGTACCTGATTCACAGGCTTTGTATGTGTGTGTGTGTTTGTGTGAGGATCAAATTATATAATAAATATGCAGTGCTTGGAAGAGTGTGTGGCACATAGAATTTGCTATGGAAATGTTAGGCATGTTATCATTATTAGTATTTTAATATCACCATCAACATCCTTATCATTATTATCTCTAATGATAGAACTAAAAGGATGATTTATTGTACAGAAAAACTGCTACATATTAACAAACATTTGTGAGGCTGTGTCTTTATATATAACAATAGTACCCTCTTCTGTCCTTTGGTTCTAAGTTAACAGAACCAAATAGCCTCTTTTGAGAGAAGGAGGTATAAGAAATAACAATAGCCAAAACAGTTTTCTCTTAAGGAATTAACTTAAGGTTCTCTTAAAGAATAAGGTATTTAAATGAAGGGAATGAATTTATGATAGCAAAAATTTATAACAGAGGGGAGGAAAAGGAAATTAAGAGAGGATATAAGTAGAAGTAATCAAAGCAATACAACATGGAAGCACCTTTAGAAAAGAATCATTAAGAATTAGAGAAAGGAAAGAAATATAACGTGGTTTTAAATCTTGTCTGGGAGTTGGGCCTCAGAATTTTTCAAGGTCAAATACCACTTCAGTGAGGAAAAATATGTGCCAAGTATGTTTTAATTAATCATAAGAGCTAAAGTAGTCAGTACCTTCCTGAGTTTAAACAGGATATATTCACTTTAGTAGTAGAGAAACTGAAATGACAGAATACAAATAAAAAGACAAATCTTTTTGTCTCTTGGAGCAAAGCAAGTTAAGACTTCTTTGGAAAGAAAGGGAATATGGGAGGATTATTGGAGACTACAGTTATTTAGCTGTCTATCTGACGTTTCTATACAGAAAATATGAAACATCTGTTGCAATCAGAGGTTATAAATCTACAAGCTCTAAGAAGTATTTAAAAATTATGATATGAGAGCAGCAAAAGTAAAAATAAACAAATAGGATTAAATCCAACTAAAAAGCTTTTGCACAGCAAAGGAAACCATCAGCAAAATGAAAAGGCAACTCACTGAATGGGAGAATGATTTGCAAATCATATATCAATAAGGGGTTAATATCCAAAATATATAAAGGACTTACACAACTTAAAATCAAAAAAATAAACAACCTGATTAAAAAATGGGCAGAGGACTTGAATGGACATTTTCCCAAAGAAGACATACAGCTGGCCAACAGACACATGAAAAGATGCTGAACATCACTAATCATCAGGGAAATGCAAATCAAAACCACAATGAGATATCAACTTACCTGTCAGAATGACTATTACCAAAAGGACAAAAAATAAGTGTTGGAAAGGATGTGGAAAAAAGGAAACCCTCAGACACTGTTGGTGGGAAGGTAAATTGGTGCAGCCACTATGGAAAACAGTATGGAAGTTCCTCAAAAAATTAAAAAACAGAACTAACACACAATCGAACATTTCCACTTCTGGATATTTATCCAAAGAAAACAAAAACACTAAATCAAATATATATATGATGGGATATTCATATATATATTCCATATATATATGATGGAATATTACTCAGCCGTAAAAAAGAATGAAATCTTGCCATTTGCAACAACATGCATCGACCTAGAGGGTATTACGCTAAGTGAAATAAGTCGGACAGACAAAGACCAATCCCATATGATTACACTTGTATGTGGAATCTAAAAATTAAAGGAAGCAAACAAAACAAAACAGAAACAGACTCATAGATACAGGAAACTGGTGGTTACCAGAGTGGAGAGGAGCAGGGAGGTGAGTGAAATAGGTGAATGGGATCAAGAGGTATAAATTTCCAGTTATAAAATAGATAAGTCATGGGGATGCAATGTATGCATAGGGAACATAGTCAATAATATTGTAGTAACATTGTGTGGTGACAGATGGCAACTAGGCTTATCATGGTGATCATTTCATAATCTACATAAATATCAAATTAATATGATGTACAACCGAAATTAATAGGAAATTGTATGTCAATTATACTTCAATAAAAGAAGAAAAAAACAAAGACTCTGTTATGAATTAGAAACTGTTTGGACAAAATAAAGAAAAAGAACATGTATTTTTCTATAGCAGCCAGGGCCTTATTATGTAAAACTAGTAATAGTTATCATTCTAAAACTGAAAAAGAAAGACTTCCAGTGTTATTTTTTTTTCATTTGAAATACACTGAAAAATCTAAAAGTTATCCTCTTTGGAATGATGAAAATAGTGATTCCAAAAAAAGAGAGAAAACAAAAGAGGAAAGAAGGGAGAAAAGGAGTGAGTGAGGGAGAAAGAGAAAGAGAGTATTCTTAGGGAATTTGAGTTTATAGTCATATTTTCCTCAATTCCTGGATTATTTTCATGATATAAAACAATGAGAAAGTATCGCTGAATATTAATCATGTTTGATTGCATATGTATTACTTTGGATCATATGAAACTACCATCTTTTGTACTTCCAAAGTGGTCACATATTAACAATTTCATATAATTGTATCCAATTTAATAAAACTTGTCTTCACTAAAAGTAAGTCACATAGTTTAGTTATATAATTATATAATCTTGATTTCCGCTGTGATTCTTTTAGCATTAGACTACACATATATCTAAATAGAATTAGTTCTTTTTATACCTTTTCTACAATTATTATCAAATATTGGTCTTTGAATTTGATTTTTTAAAACAAGTAGCAAGTATTATTTTTCTTCACATCAGTACTACAGTCTTCTTCACACTTGTCCTTTGACTATACATTTCTCCCCCACATAACTCAAGTAATTGAGCTTCAACTATTTTTTAAATTAAAAAAAAAATGCAGAGCCTTCTGGGAACTTCGAATACTCAGTATGTTCTTTTCTCAAAATTAATCTACATTGAAGCCAAACAAAACTGTATTTGAAGCTAACCACTAAGTCAGAATTCCAGGAGATCATATTTAACCTATACCAGCCTCAATTTCCTCAATTATAAAATAGAAACAACAGTATATATCTGGCAGTTACTGTCAGAATTAAATTGTTTTCTCTATACCTGACATGTGGCTGGGTCTAATAATGCATGAATATGAACTATTTTTTTCCTATAACAGTTCCATTTTATCCATTAGAACATAAGGACATTTGCTTATGCTCAGGCTGGTTGTTTAATTTAGATCAGTCAACAGAGAAGTGACAATTATCTAATTGTACTATTTTGTTTATGAATATATGTTTGCTCATTTTTTTTTTTTTTTGCTTTTATATTGTTTGTGTTTTGTATTCTGTTCCTTTTCAACTTCCCACAATCAGGAATGACATGAAGATATTTCAAAATAGAAGTCTCCTCCAGTCAGAAACCTTGTGCCTGCTAACTGTGTAATATCAGAATTGGTGGAGGGGTGAAGAATCATTTAGCTTCTATATTGTGGAGATGAAAATCTAAAGGTCTGACTGGGTCCATGAGGCCCAGAGGGTGCTCCCAAGCCGGAATCTTGAAGAAATCTCCTCACCCACATTATATAGTCCAGGTTTGTTTTCTTGCTTCCATATCTCATCCCCAAATGAAACAAAAGCAACAGAACAAAAGTTGAATAGAATGACACGTCAATATTCCAAAAGCCAAAACATTAAAAAAAGGGGGAGGGATTCTTGCAATATCTATGGGAGCAGACAAATAAGGAAAAGTAACCTATGTGCATAAGAATGCAAAAAGCAAAGTCAGAAGTTAATGGAGAGTTCTTACCTTATTCACCCAGTCGCTCTCTCTCAAGCACATCATGCATGTTGGATTTATTCCAAAAGGTTTTTCTACCCCTATTTGGACATTCATATAGAAAATACATTATAAATTCTAGTTTGGGTCCTGATGATTTGTATACCCTACTTATAGGGCCTCTATCGTCCAGGGCAAGAGCCTCATGCCCTCTACATGCTCTTCTCACTCATACTTTGCTTTGCTCACTCAGTCTTGCTTTTCTTTATTTGTTCCATTCCTCTGCCCTGACATAATTCTTCCTTACTAGCCACCTTAAAATGCCTTTCCACCTCCTCAGTTTAAGGTCTGAATATAGGGACACAAACCTCCTCTAGATGACTTTGGTGGCTCCCAGGTCCCTCTGGGGTACCTCTGTCTCTGATGTGCAGTATAGTGCTCACAGAGACATCAGATTAAGCACACAAGTGATCTGAGTCAAGGTGACAAAATTAACTGAAGCTAAAATGCATTTCAATGAAGATCATATAATACAGTGGAAAGACACTGACTTTGAAAGAAATGCGTCTAGGTTGAAACGTCAGCTTGTCATTTTCTAGTTATAGTTTGAGTGATCTTAATAAATTAACCTCTGAGCTTCAGTTGCCCCAGAAACTATGGCTCACAGGATGTTGTCAAGCTTAAAAGAGAGAATGTGAATAAAACATTTAACAGGACCGGCACATCGTGGGTCTTTGCATCCGTGTCAACCCTTCTTCTTCTTGCCTGACCATCTCATTTAAGATATCCTGACAATTCTGGTATTCAAAATCTTACGCTTCAATTCTTGGGCTCACTATTATTTCTAGTATATTATTGCTTTTGATGTTCACTTGAAAGTCAAACTATTCCCTTTGGACCACTTTTGTATTTTCTAGGAACAAGTTCCCCCTTCTTTTCTCAGCTTTAATTCCATTCTCTTCTAACTTCAGATGAAAATAACTTAAGTTCTCCTGAGAGCTCCTAACAGTGACACTCTGGCCAGTCTTTCCCTTGATGATGCAGGTTGCCCTTGATTAAGACTTTCACCTTCATCAGATTTTTCCAAAACTCAGATTTTTGCCCAGCTCTGTGCTTCATGAATGACTAATTTCTTCTTCTTCAGTCTCTGACCAAGGTTTGTTACTAATGGACTCTTTGTTCCTGTAACATACATTTAATTACTTGCAACATGCCCAGTTGGTCCAGTTTATTTCCCTGTTAGATTGGTGTAAAAATTTTCACACTTATGCTCATACAAACTCACACTCAGAAACCTCCTTAGTCTTTAAAGGCCCTGACATGAGCAGCTGACCTGGTGCAGACTGGAGTGGACAGAGAGCGCTCCCACCTCCCAGTGTTCCACATGCCCTAGGAGGGTAAGCCACCATCCCAGGGCATGGTAGCAACATCGACAAATATCAGTACAAAATACAAAAAACTCTAGCACTTTGTCTAGGGTTATCTTTCATTGAAATTGCTTTCAACTTTTAAAGCTAACTAGCATGTACTGAAGATTTTCTTTGTGCCAAGTACTAAGCTTCAAGAGCCTCCAATCTTTAAAATCTAATCCAGATTTTGAAACCATAAACAATACTTTTATTGTGGGAGACAGTGGAAAAAACTTTTTCCTATGGATTAGTTTCTAACATTATGTACTGAAAGCAGTAACATCTCAGGGCCTGGCAATACAGCATGGAAGAAATCAAACCATAAAAATAAAGTGCTATCCTTGAGTATTATTTTGAGGAAACTGCTAATTTAGATGTTTTCTTCTTGTCCAGAGTGGAAAAAAGTTTCCTATTTTGTATTTAACTTCATTTTCACCTGAATGGAGAGTGAAGTTCCCCCAAGTTTAAGTGCGTTGTCTGTTGCTGCCTGTCTGTGTGGGCCTGAACAGGACTGACCTGACTCCAGCCAGCTCTATTATTACTGTTTAAATGCCCTCACTACCCCCTCTCTCCAACCGCTGTGTCAAAGAAAGCTACTGCTGTCACCAAACAAGGAGTCCTCATTGTTGTGACATTTCATTTATCTAGGCAGCAACATGCTTGAAAGGCGACTGCCTAGTTCTAAGTAAAGTATGGAAGACAATCAAACCCAGTTAAGCAAACCAGTGTTGACATATTAAATCATGCTTGAACCAAGAGAGCAAAAACAGATGACACATAAAGCCTTCTAAAGAGAATTTTAAATAAATAAATAATACGGGTCAGCCGGGTTCTAAAAAAAGAAGCTTTTAGCATTGAAAAATATTGGGACTAGGTGAAGAGCGGGAAATCACTCACAGGGGTACGAAATTACATTGCTTTCTGATTGTGAGGTGTAAAACTAGAGTTAGTGTGGGAAAGGGAAGCCCGAGGGGGCACTGGGAAACCTTGGTGAGATCACTTCAGGTTACTTTCCAATCCATAAAATGGAAAACAAAATTTTGATAGTCCCACCGTTTATTTAAGAAATGTCCTAATGGAATCCTTTCAAAGCGCTTTGAATTCATCAGAGGAAAATCCCTGATGCATATAGAGGAGTGTATTATTATTCTTCACAATCACACAGCAGGAAGTTTGGAGCATTCATTCTCTAAGTCTGATTCCTGCTAACAATTCCATCAAAGAAATGGAGTTATCCATCAGTCAAATTATCATTTGCTCTAATTGTTACTTCCCCCAACAGTGGCTCTTCTTTCTCTCCATTCCTTTTCTTTTTTAAGCTATACCTTAACAGCACTCAAATGAGCAGGGTATCTTCAAGCTCAGAACAGATCAAAGCATATCAACAAATCACTTCGGTTCTTATAGATGAATCCCTACCGGTCAGCCTTAAATGCAGAAAACACATTTAAACACCAAAGAGAATCAAATACTAGAAGGTAAGATGTGATCCACATCCATGACCAGAAATAATAAAGGATATGAAAGCATTTTCATGTAATAAAAACCAGTTATGAGATCATGGATATCTTAGAATTCATATGCTTATTGTTACAGCTAATGAATGATACACTTTCTAGAAAGAACTATGTCAGAGCTAGTGGCTCCATGCCTTCCTGCTTTATAATACTTAGTATGTCCTTCTGGACTAACATACAAGTTAAATTTAAAGGCAATAAATTATATAGTTTAGGTAAACAGGATACTTATCTTTTCTCCTGTGAATAGTATGAACTAGATATATAAATAAATCAATTAGATAGATTGATACCTACAAATTAAGCTAAGCTTATTAGTTACTTGGTTAGTGTTCTGTGCAACTGTCAAAAGTAGTTAAGTAGATTTTTCAAGGCTAATCCATACAGGAGGTGTACTAAATAAATCTATGCAGGTAGAACACAAAACATGTAACATATTAATAGTAATAGAAGTATGGCCCTAAGAAGAATCAGTGCTTTTTATTCATGATTACCTTTGATGCTATATGTGATTACAAACTACTATTGTGATTGACAAAACTAATCAGTCATTATGATTTAAGAGCGTTCACGTATTGTACAAAGTACAAGAATAAAATGAAGAATCTGAAGTTAAATATATGATTCTAATCCCCAATCTAAGACGTGGTGGCCGTGTGATATTTGACAGGTTAATCCTTTCCCCTACTTCCAACACCTAGATCCCAATTTCTCTATTAGTTTACTGACCATCATGAAATGTACAGTTAATATGTTAAATTTTGATTAGATAAGGGAATGTCACAGGGTGTGCTAAAAATTTAAATGTTATTCCCTTCCCCCCAAAGCTAAAGTTTCCCTGTTCTGTAAGGAGGAATAAATGTGTTACTTATTTTGTTGTAATAGAGAGCTTATGGAATATACCAAGATTTCCATCTGTATCATATCTCCATTTTTAGTACTACAAATAAATGATTATTCTTATTGCAATAAATAGTATTAACATAACACCTCTAAACTCATGTCTTTTGCATCCTTTTATACTGGATGAAATTATTTATTAGAACTACTGAATCGACTAACGATATAAAATTAAATTTTGTGGTGCCATTTAGTATCCTTTATGCTAAAATTATTTTAAACAAAACAGTCTGCCTACTAGCTTGCATTCCCAGTTTCAGAAATGTTTCTTTTGTATGCCTTTCTCAAAGATATCCTTTTCCTTAAATTAATTTTTATCAATTTTTTTGGTGAAGCTTGAGATTTTTTCTGTGAGGAAGATTAGCCCTGAGCTAACATCCGTGCCCATCTTCCTCTACTTATATGGGACACCGCCTCCGCATGGCTTGACAGGCAGTGTGTGGGTCCACACCCCAGATCCGAACCTGCGAACCTCAGGCCACAGAAGTGAAACATGTGGACTTAATCACTATGCCACCGGGTCGGCCCTGAAGCTTGAAATATTTTGAAAAGACAATATGAAGAGAATGTAAGGAAATGGAGGGAATTTTTTTCCCTTAAATGTTCTGTAAATCATTTTAATTCTCATGTTACTTGCAGAAGAAAAGTAAAGATACCTTTTTCTCTATTTGTTACAATGTTAACGTGTTGACTAAAACAGATGAAATATACCATTTAACAGATAAACCTTTTTTTAAATTAGTATTTCTGATATAACTAATACTTTTGGATTTGTTTTTTCTTGTGAGGAAGACTAGCCCTGAGCTAACATCCGTGCCCATCTTCTTCTACTTTACACAGGATGCTGCCACAGCATGGCTTGACAAGTGGTGCATCTGTCCGTGCCCGGGATCCGAACCTGCAAAACCCAGGGCCACCGAAGCAGAGCACGCAGACTTAACCGCTACACCACCTGGCAGGCCCCTGGATTTTGTATTTGGCAGGTGGGGAGTGTTCTAGACAGGGAAGTATGTATCTTTCACTAATTTTAGCTTCCCGTAAGTCTGCAATAATTTTTCAAAATTAAAAGTTTTATAGTCAGGTATAGTATACTTGGGGAAGCTAGACTCAAGTTTAGAATCTTCTAGTTCACCCAAGGCTTTACATAGCCTTGTGCCAAGTGGGGAGCCCTTCAGAGAGCCTGAAATCTTGAAGAGCTGGCTGCACCCTTAAGAGGGCACTGGGGAAAATACTTGCCCGTGTGCATAAGGAGAGCCAAAGATGCTTGTGTGTGTGGACCTCTTGATGGGGGGAAGAATTCACAGTCTTCAAGAATCACAATCTGTGGCCTTCCCCGGGTGAGGTTTTGGTGAGTAAATTTACACTAGTCACCAAAAAGCCACCAAATCTTAATCCAAACTATTACAATACTTCTCCACACTGGCTACACGTTACCATCAGCTAGAGAGCTTTTAAAAAGATACTGATGCCCAGGCCAGCACCACACAATGGAATCAGAATTTCTTGTAGGTGCGTCCTGCAACAATATGGTTTAAAATCATTGTGTAGCACTGTAAATGTTGAGAACAGCAGAATTAGATAAAACTTGGTCCCAATAATACTTCATCAGTAGAAGGAAATGTTAAGTCACATGAGGAACTCCTATAAGTCAATAAAAAGACAAACATCCCACAAATGAACAAGTAATTGATAAATTGGAGTGATTAGGACATAGGTGCCTTTTGTATTTTTTTCTCTACTTTGCTGTGGTTGATTTTCCACCTAATTTGACAGTGTTGCTATTTATGATAATACTAGAAAGAATTGAAAGTAAATGTGGGATTCCTAAGTCAAGATGCAATTAGCAGAAATAAAAAAAGAAAACAATATCATTAAGTCTAATACCATTAAGAGTTATATAATTACAATCTATATCAAAAAACTATATTAAGAAACATCTGGAGGGGGAGAGAAATATATATTTAACCCATAATAGTTCTGAAACGACATAGATAGTGCAATAGTTTGACATATATTCAAAAGGATTAGGAGAAATATATTTCCAGTCTTGCCCTCATGTAGTTATATGGTCCTAATCTATCTGTACCTCAGTTTCCTAATCTGTAAAATAAAGAAAAGATCATTCACTCCAAGAGTCCTTTATATCAGTGTTTTTCAAACTTGACTGTAGATAAAAAACACCAAGGGAATCTTGCTAAAATGTAGATTTAGATTCAGCTTTTCTGGGGTGAGGCCTGAGATTCTGCATTCCTAAGAAGTTCTCAGGTCACGCTAATACTTCTGGTCCACGTCCCGCTCCCGAAGTCGACAGACATTATATGCATTTACAGGCAGACTTTGCAGGTGTATATTGTATTATTTAATATCTCACATAGGAGGAAGGTTGGGCTCAATCTGGTTTTGTATTTGGGCACAGTCACACATCTACCAAATGGAAGAGTGAAATTTGAAGCCCAATGTCCTTAATTTACCGCACACAAAAATCTCCTGGTGATTTCACAGATTAATTTTAACATTTTAAGTCTATTTAATGATTTTATGCAAGTGTTGGCTACTTATTTCTTGTCATTTGCATTCATTTTTGAACTTTTTGCTCTTAAGAATGTGACAATGGACACTGAGATGTTTGCTGAATCTCATTCAGTGAGTTTTCAACACTAAATTTCTCTGTACACACAACTTTTCCCATGAAAGCTATACTGATTTATGTTATCAGACCTTGTGAAAGTCCTCTTGCTGCTATCTGAATAATAAGAAAAGAAACAAACAATGAAACAAAAAAGACTATGTTTTGGTTTCTTAGCACATTTAAATGCCATGGATTTTAAAATCAGTTTTAAATATATCAATAAGATTTGGCCTTTATAAGATCTTTATCATTAAACATTTTTTCTAATTAGCTTTTTATATTAATTTCTATAATGACAGGAGCCTATCCGGTGCATCTCTTTTTTTTTTGCGAGGAAGACCAGCCCTGAGCTAACATCCGTGCCCATCTTCCTCCACTTTATATGGGACGCCGCCACAGCATGGCTGACAAGCAGTGCATCAGCGGGCGCCCGCGATCCGAACCCGCGAATCCCGGGCTGCGAAGCGCGAACTAAACCGCTGCGCCACTGGGCGGCCCCAGCATCTCATTTTAATAAATATTTATTGTCAAGAAGTGTTCACACAGTATGAGCCACTGGAACATAAATATAATCATAAATTCTCCATCTATATGATCATGACGGAACTCAAGGTCATTATTGTGAAAATTCATTTGCGCAGTAACAATATGGAATGTGCCATCATCACAATAAAACATTCTAGAGACTTTCCCAAAGTAAAATTTACAAAGCAGTTATTATTCTTACTGTAAATATGAGTTGGGGCATTTATCTGTTACATTTATTCTAAACTAATATATATACGTAGAGAGAGAGACAGACTCAAGATTTTCACTAGTACACTTTCTTTTGTAAGTGAGAAAGTAGGAGTACAAATCAAGATTAAAAGTTTGTCAAGGAGGAATTACAGAATTTGGTTCTTCTATTTCCTTTCTTTCATTTCCAAGTCTACCTCTTTCACTATGCATATATAGCAGAAGATTCACAAGTTACTAATCATAGTTGGACCAATGAAACACTAAGTTCTTAAAAAAGAAAAGGCTTTCATTCCTTCAATGGGTGTAATAATTTACAAGCAGCCAGCCACAAATACCACTCATAAAGAAACGGAATCACTTCATGTTTGATATGCATGTAGTTGACCCTACATATTATTAGGAATTCTCTATCCCTACGATAGTATAATATGTATATGAACAGCCTCTTTTATCAGGTAATTGCAGGAATTAGCAGCTCTTTTGTTACTCAGATTTTAATATGCAAGTACATTTTTAAAATATAATGTAATTTTAGATAGACACAAAATTGATTAATGTAATATAATAGATGTCTGCACTGAAATCTCCCTCTGCTTGTTAAGCTGTTCCCCATACTCTTTACATGGCTTTTTTCCCCCCACATCTATGTTAAACATCACCTTCTCAGAGAAACATTTTCTTATTGCCCTATCTAAACTTGCACACTCACACTGCCATTAGCCACTCTCATAAATTACAACTGTAGATGTGACTCCATATGCATGTTTGCATGTCTGTGTCTGCATTCCTAGGATACAGGAGTTGTACAGACAGGATACAGTACCTACTACAATAATAACTTAAAGAATGAGTGATAATATCGAATGAGAGAGCAAATCTTCTTTATAAAGGTGATTCTACTGTATTTATATAGGTTGGTCACCCAATAAATAAAAATGTAGGATTATCCTTTGATAAATGATATTGCTCAAGAATATACTACATAGTTTGAGAAAACTAGAGAACTTTCTAATCTACCCTGTATGTTACAACAGACACATATAGTTTATTTTATTTCCAATATTTTATTTTTAATGAGAGGTATAAGAAATAGCTAATGTTCATTGTTAAGTACTGTGTGCTAGGCACTATTCTAAGTACTTTTCATATAATGTCTCACAGGATTGCTATGAGGTAGTTAGAAATGAAGAAAGCAAGGACTAGAGAGAGTCAATAACTTGCACAGAGATAGAGAGCTGATAAATAGCAGAGGGATCCAGGCATTTTGGCCCACCATATATGAGCTTAAACCACTAGAGTATGCGGCCTCTCACAAGCAGCGTATTTCCCACTATTCCAAGTTGAATTAGTCACGTTTCAAAATGTATACCTCCTTCGCTCCACAGAATTTTAAGAAAAAAAGAAAGTTCAGTTTTTCAAAGGTAACTAGTCTATAAATATATCTAGTTTTGGCAGCACATCTGCTCACTTGGGGAAAGGGAGTATATTTCGATTAGTGGTTCTCAACTGGGAGCAATTTTGCCCGCAGGGGACGTTTGGCAATATATGGAGGCATTAAAACAGGCAGTGTCGTGTCCCACTGCATCTAGTGGATGAGAGGCCAGGAAAGCTGCTAAATATCCTACAACAGAACCACCCCCTCCCCCAACAAAAAAGTGTCTGACCCAAAAGATCAATAATGCCAGTGTTGAGAAACCTTGATTTAGAAAAAAAGAAAAGTGAAAACAAAAACAAATGCAGAGTATGCCCTCAAACTTGACTAGAACTAATCCAAAACGATTCAAGGGAGGAGTTTAAAAGAAAAAAAAATCTATTTTATTATTCTCATATGTAATACCAGCAAATGGAGAAATGACTTTACTTAATTGTCTTAACGGTGGTCCATAGCAGCAGGACACACACACACGTGCAACATTGACATTCTGTACTCCCATAATTGCCATCTTTTGTTAAAACTTCTAAATTAAGAATAGTTTCCTTTTGTTGCATAAAAGAGCGTATCAAATAGAACCAAAAGTTCAACCCCTTTGATGTTTTTTGGTAATACGCCTAATAAAAAATAACTAGGCTCTCCAATGCATAATTACACGAACACCTAATACACTATGTTTCCAGCCAATTTTGTTTCACACATAAATATGCACCAGAAGTATGAATGATCGACATACTACTCCCAGCAGAATCTGTGCTGTTTCTGAATCAAGGCTCTTTCTCAAGCTCAGTATTTTCACTACATCTTCCTTGCTGCGCAATCATCTCCCAGTTGGACAATTAATAAGTGCTTTTTCTCCACAGCCCTTGGCGTGTAACCCCCCTTACCCTGTACTTTAGCATGCACTATATACCTTCTTCACTCTGACTGGTTTTGGCAGTGACCCACAATCTAAATCTCTTTCCTCCATTTGATATAAGTGAAACTATAATTATCTAGGGGTAATTTCAAATTACTACTTCATTCCACTAGCAACTGATGAAGATTAGTGGTCTTGCCTTGCATCTGAGCAAGTCAGCAACATAATCACAAGAGAACTCAGCAGGCAACATTTGATTCATGTGAACTCAATTACTTCTGTCAAACACATTCACTTCAATAAAAAGCAGAAACTTGCAAAATGGGTTTTTGCTAACAATTTTGCGCTCAAAAAAAATTCTGTATGACTCAAAGGAAAAAAAATAGCATGAATTTCATCAGAAATAATAATAAATAACAAGTAGGGAAGCATACTGTTATAAATGGGTTTAATATATTATTAGTTTCTGAAAATAAAGAACATTTCAAAGAAATAAATTTGTATACTTAAAGCAGTTTATTATAGAAAATTCAGGCATATAAGTAAGACTTAGAAAAGTAAAGAGTAAATACACTCTATATTTTAAGTTAATACAATAGAAACCAGAGTATTTTGTTACCTCATTACAACCAAATTATTATGGGAAAGGTAGTCGATTTCTTTTAGGGAAAGTTGAATGAGGGGCATGAAGATGATAGCTCACAAATTGCTAAATGGACAAGGACTTCAGAATCACTTCTTGCTTGTCTTCTAGGTTGAAGCCATATGTTAATGAGCTGCCTAGCATTCTGATTCCTCAAGGTTTAATCTTTAATCTCTAAAAGCCCATGTGTCAACACCACCATGCCCCACACCTATATCAGGTCACACGAGCGTGATCTGACAGCAACTATCTGCTCGCCTCCTAGTACAGATTCAGTCAATATTAACACATGAAATCATTACAACAGATTTCTCAAGCTTCAGCTTCTTAACATAGTTAAATCTTTAATTAAATCTCAACATATTTTGATTATCAAAGAAACTGAGTAATTAAATGTAAACATAATAATAAGACTATATTATAAACACATTTCATTATGTGATGTTTTGAGGTCCACAAAAATCACTAAGGTGGCCTCTACAATAGTTAATATATCATATGCCAATCACACATGATTTAATACCTGGAACTTGAAAATTTGATCAGAGAATCTTAGGACTAAAACAGAATTAATTTAAAAGACATATTTGTCAATTTTGTGACCAAGGAGATTTTCTACAGATGAATACAAAGGAAAAGTAAATCCATAATTTTAAAATGCAGTATTCTTTATGCCTTGGCCCATTCTACTTCCTCTTTTGAATTCATTTTCCCTACCTCTTACCTTTTGGTTTCTTATTCCTTAAGGCAACACATACCACCTCTGCCACCAAGGAGTATGTAGTCTAACAGGAGTAGGGAGAGTCATTATCAAACAATAAATTAACAAATATATGCAAAATCTTAACTCTAAATGGTTTTCTGAAGGAAAGATATAGCATAATATATGCCTTTATAGGCATAAAGGAGGTAGAAGAATGTTTTAGGGAAAGGGAACAGAACCACAGAAGAACAAGTACTGAAAGTGAGCAAATTGCCTTTGAGAAACAGAAAGAAAGTGACTGTGGCTAGTGCCTAGGGAAGGGGAGGAAGCAGAATGTAAGATGTGTCTGGAGAGATAATAGGGGCAAAACCTTGCCAGATCTTAGGCTACTACAAAAACTTTATCTTAAAGGAAACCATTGAAGTGTTTAAAGCATGTGTGTTGGGATTAGGCAGGACAGATGAGGATGACTGTGTGAAACAACCAGATTTGCATTTTTGTAGAGGTGATACATTTAGACAGCTCAAAAATCAGAACTACATATAAAGTCATTCATTATATTTGAAAATAAGGTTTCAACAAAATATGCTTATAGATTGGAGAGAAAAGGAAATAGAGAGATGTAGATGATTTTATGAGATATTGGGTGATCATTTCTATAAATATTTTGTGATGGACTGGAACCAGGTAGGTGAGTAGGAAGGAGATGTCAAGAATGATTCCTAATTTCTGGCCTATCAAGAACAGTTCCAAAACATCAAGATGCCACTTAAAGGTTTGGGGATAGCACGTTAAGATCACGGAATGTGTTAGAGTTATGGTGGAATTTTATATCTCACACACACATGTATACATTTACATTTGCACACACGTATTATGTATAGATATAAATGCCTTGAGAATATCTGTGAGGTCTTAATTCTCCAAAACAAACCTTCAACTTATTCATTCAGTGAGATGTTATTTATAGAATAAACATTTGAAATTCCTCGTAGAATGGCCACATACCATTTGTACGTTGTTAAACACCAAGAGGCACTATTCACATAGACTATATTGTGTAGAACACCCTCCGGGGCTGTGTAGTCCACAGCCTTCATGACCCCACAGCCTTTGTTCCTACTACCAGGTGGACTAATAAACACATTAAATATGACAGAATTCAGTTTAGTGAAGTTTTCTACAATGTAGCCTTTCCAGTTCACCCCACTGTCTCTCAGTTAGGTCTCTACTTATCAATCATTAAGAGTATGAGAAGAGAAAAATACACATTGCATGCCTGCACTAAGAAACATTCTGTCAGAACACTACTTCCCCAAGATATTTCGTGATAAGCACACACAGAATGTTTTAATCCCAGCAACAATCAAGAATTATCTTCTAAAAATGCAGAGGTCTTTTTTATCCTCTGTCAATATGCATGAAGACAAAGGTCATTGTTTTCTGAACTAAAGTGACCACATATCATTCCCTAAAACGATATAAACAATAATCAAATAGAGCATGCTGCTTTATAATACTAGTAAACAAATTTTTAGAAATAATATTTATATTATAAATGTTTTAGAAAAAAGAATGAAATGTATTCAATGGATTGTATTTACCTCTTGCTTCTGTAACTTCTACACTTACATATATCCTCACCTTATACCAAAAGACTGCTCAAAAAAAAGTTAAGATAATTTTAGTTTGAACTTTCCTTTAAATCCAATAAAGAATAAAATATGATTCATTTCCCTGACTAACTTAAAAGTACTTCTGAAATATAATTTTGACTTAATAAAACTTTATACACATATATATGTGTATATATAAAGGTATAGAGAGTTGTCAATTACATGGAAAAACAACCATACACTTAATTGTAGATGATATTGTAGGCATACAAAATATGGGCTGATGCTGAAAAAGGAAATTTAAGTACAGTGCAATGTGTTTCCAGCGAGAAATAATTAAGCAAAGTCACTGTGAGTTACAGGTAATTTCTCTAGTTTTGTTTCGCTGGATCTATAACCAATCTACAGTCAGGCCAGAACAAACTTGAGCAAGTTTGATTCGCCTTACGCAGCAGATTTAGAAAAAAGAAGTGCACCTGAAGCTACCAGGTGGGATTAGGGGATTCCTCAGCATTTGGTCTTCTCTTCAGTTAATACCTATTAACTCGCATTACCTATTGAGCATGTGCACATCATGGTGAAAACAAGCTCAGGTTCATAAGGGCTGAGATTTTTGTTAAGAAAAAACGTTTTCTTCCTCATAAGCTTTTCTTCACTTTGACATAAAGTACTATGCTGTTCCAAAAAGGTGTTGATAAATATCCAAGTTTAAAAGGGCAACACCACATTATGGGCAAAATGAGGGTATTTTCAAATAAAGAAGGAAGCATGCATGATCAAGTTTCAATTTAAAAGAAAAATTAAAACAGAAAAAAGTCTCCAAGTGCAAATTGCTTTGAAATGACCTTTTTGTATTGGCTCTATCTCCAAACAGTTATTTTCTTGGGCACTACTTATTATGCATTTAAAATTGACCTGTAAGTTTTTAAAAGCAAGCATGTAACAGCAATTACATGTAAACAACACAGCAAACTAAGTCCTGACAGCTTACAGATATTTTCCTATGGAGTTCATATGGCTGAACTTGTTTCTGAAGAATTTTTAAAAGCATTTAAAAGTATATCAAAACAAGTCTCAGATTTGCATTTGAATTTTGTATAGCAAGTAAAGAGTACTGTTTTCTCTTCATGGAGTAAAAAACAGCAGTATGGCAGCAGACAATACTCATACAAAGAAATAATCCCTTGGTTTGAGTTGTTCAAAAATAAAACTTCTGAAAGCAAAATGAATATGAAATATTACATTCCAAGACAGTCTCTGAGTATTAATTATGTATATCCAATAAAATAGTACATTAAATCTTTCATCATTGCCAGAAATTTTAAAATTCTGAGAAGAGAGAAATCACAGTTGAAGAGAAATAATCGCCATAAATTAGCAAAGTAAAAGGTCATTTGCTCATAATCGTTGGAAGAAATACATATACATGATCCAACCGAAGTAGACACCCCCTGCAGATCTGCAGGCAAACCCTTACCTTGACAGGTGCCATTTTTCTCCTCATATCCTGCCTTGCACATGCATTTCCCGATGGGCACCAGCCACTCCCCTTCAGCACTGCAGTGCATTTTGGGTGGTTCATCTGTCACGGAATGGTTGACACAGGAGCCCGACACTTCTAGCAACTGCGAAGAATCAGCTCCAGTGATTGTGTCAGGGAAGATAGCCAAGTGTCGTACCACAGAAGGACATTTTTTATAGTACACACGCACAGAAACCAGAGCAATGCAAGCACCCACATCTTGAAAAGCAAGATAAAATCCCTTTTTGCTTAGAGGTCCTACATCTCTGACCTCTGTATTCAGTTTCATGACACGATCACCAAGATCAAGTTCTGTGAAACTTTCATCGGCAGCAATAGTATCAATTTTGATGTACTGGTTTTCCTTGATGTTTCTCCCATTCTCATCATCTGACTCAAAGTAATACATGTTAAAAGTCTCCTTACAGGTCCCCAGTCCTCCAGGAAGGCTGTTGCAGTCCCGCAGAGTAAACTTGAGTTCTATAAAGATTCTGGAAGCACCTTCATTGGAGATCCAACTGGTCAAAAGCCAGTTATTCTGATTCTGTTCCATAACTTTGCATACTTGGTATGTGTGGATAGGGGCATAATTTTCATCAACTTCACCAATTTCTTCCCACTGTGCAATATAAAATAGACAAAAAATTCAAAAAGAATTAGGAAATACCCAGCAAAAATAGTCAAAGGAAACTAATTCAGAAGTAAAAATTTCTGTAGCCTTTTATAACTATAGTATTGGGAGAAGGAGCTATGTAGCAAGAATTTAAAAAAATATATTTCCCTTTTTAAATTAAATAAATTAATAATGTATTATTCACTGTCTGCAACATAACTCAAAGGTGAACACATACAAATGATATTCCCCAGAAAAAAACATGTATTTCAGAGCAAAAATAGAAGAAAATTGAACTTAGGTGCAGTTAACAAGAAGGAACAGTTAATGGAAAATATATTTGCATGTATATTTGGAAGAAAGTTAAGTATATAAACTAACAGAGTAGATAAAGTTTGAGAGATAAACCGAAGTACAATGTCTATTAAAGACAACAATGAGAAAAAAAAGCAGTAAATGTGGAAAGGAAGGGAGAAAAAATGTAACATGTGAATCCACATTTATTTAATTATGGCATGTTACAAATAATACATCGATGTAATAAAACTTGAAAGAAAATTCATTAGTTTAAAATTAATAATAAATGCCTATTTCATTGAACCAATCTCTTCAGGGCTCTTTTACAAATTAGATAACTAAATGTTTATTCACAGATTTATCCACAAATATAAATGTAGAGACAGGTGTAAAATAGGAATAAAAATTATAGATTAGTAATATGGAGAGCCTTTCATTTCAAATACTAACTGACTTCTTGTTTTATCCTGGGAATGCATTAATTCTTTCTTACCAATGCATTATTTTATGCATAATGACTTTAACAGTTCTGAATTAAGTATGGTTTATATAGCTTCCATAATGTTATTTGGTCAAAGAGATCTAAACCCATCTCTTTCCTAGTAAAATACTACCGTTTTGAGAACTATAACCAGCTTATGAACAGTATAGAACCAAATTTTTATTCTTGGTAAAGATGTTATTATAGGAATTTCTTAAACCTATATAGAATCTGTGTGTACAAAACTATATATAACTTTGCTTTAAATCTTTAAAAATGGCCCTGAAACACACAGAGCAATGAAATCATTTGACTTTCAGTAAATCCAGAATGTGATTTCAGAGATTAAGTATTACAGACAATAAACTTCTTGGAACATCTTTTTTTTAGACATGAAATTAAACACAGCATTATTTCTTGATTGTGTTCAACTGACAGAGATGTGAAAAACGTGGAGTCACAAGGGATGCACATAAACTGTATACCTCAGATGGCCCCTCTCAAAATTCTAGCTGCCATCAGACAGACATAAGTAAAAGGTACTAAAGAGGGAAAACTGCTGAGCTCCTTAAATTCACAAGAGAGAGACATCGAGATTTTTATCTTGTATAACATTTCACATTATGGTGTTATGTGAATCCTTAGTTCTTTCATTTAACCTCACTTTTGTCCTCTCTCAAAATGTATACAAACTCTACTTAGCCTCCAATTTTCTAAACCGGGTTTCTATGTCAGTACTCTGTCATTAAACTCCTTACATTTTCTTCCTGAAGTGATCCAGGTATCAATATCTTTATTATAAATGGTTACTGAATGTCATGATTAATATTTCATGCAAAAGAGCACCTCACCTAACCAAATGAAAACAATAAAAATGATCAACTTACTGTACCGAGATTAATTAAATATATAGTCTTTGAATTAGTAAAGTGGAAAATAGCATCAAAAAAAGCTCTTATCTGAAAAAAAGAAAATCAAAATGCTACCTTACCTCAGTTTTAGATTTCTTTTATAATAGTCTTTCAGTACAAAACACAAATGGATTTCAAATCCTTGGCCTTAAATCATTTATAGAAGACTTATTTCTACGTCATATATTTCAATAGGACCCTGCTAGCAAGTAAAAGGAATTGGACAAGTAAAAGGAAATGAAATAGCAGCATCTTCCAAGATTATAAGGCAAGCGTTTCACAGTCTTTGTCTGTGCAATGTCCAAGGTGCCACAAATATTATTAAAAATACAAGCCAAGCAGCACTTGACAAGACAGCTTAATAGTTACTGCTTCAGGTGATAATTTCAAAGTATGTGCATAAGCATCTTGCTTCTCCGAATATTCTCAATTAAGAAGAGAAAAACTGTAATTTTCTTTGATGTTAGAATCTATCATGGTGGGATTTTATTTATTTTTCTTTTCAAGTGCCCAAAATATAAATGAAGGCTCACATTTTATATTTCTAATGAATGAATAGGAAGACTTTAATTTAAATAATTACAGCCATAAGCCATTCAGAGAATCAAATAGGTAATATATACATGTTTCCCATAAATACCTGCTCCTACTTATATAAATATCCTAAAAAGCAAACAAAAATATTTCATTTATGTTAGATTGACCAGCTGAAATAAAATTTTTAATTCTTCCAACTTTTCTTCCCTTTTAACACAAAGTAGACACCTTGCTGTCTTCAGCAAAATCTTACCTACGAAGAAGAAACCAGGGGCTTGAAGAGAAGTAACACTCATCAAGAACTTAAGAATGTGGCAGATATATTCCTGGACACTTCTGCAAATGTCACGTCATGTCAAGGAGATTACAGTAGTTTAATGAAGGGCACAGATAGAAAGCACAGTATTTTCAGTTCAATTTTGTTGGACTTCCTGTGATGCCATGGTTTAATAAAAGCATTTGCTGATCCTTTGATTATGATAAACAATGTGCCTGGGCATTTTGGAAGTGCAGTCCCTGAATGCAATATGGTGACTATAGCTCTGTCCTTTAAGTCTAGCAACTCCGCAAGGCCCACCCTCTGAGCTCATGCTTCTCTCTCTGTTTCTTTCTTCCTTATTCCGATCTCTTTGCTTTAAGATTAAAGAACTGGTTTTACACAGTCAGCTTGGGCTGGCTTGATTTCTCTCCCAGATGCTTGGGCTTGCTCCTTTTCCTGCAGGGCACTGACAACTCCAAGTCAGTTGCATTCTGATCCCATGCCTAGCCAGGCATCACGAATCAGCCACATTCATTAGAGCGGTGGAAAAGAAAAATGACTGATTTTCATATCCGTACATGTATCGTGGCATTACCAATTTTTCCTTCCCAAGCCATTAAAAATTGTTTTCTGCCTGCCTGCCTCTCATGACCCTCCTCAGTTTCTTGTCCCTAGGTCCTATTATCTCTTACCTGTTAGCATTGGTCACATTCCAATCTCCTACCCTATACATCACTTCCTTTGCCTTCAGAACTTAAAAATACCATATCATAACACACAGCCCAACTAGAACCTCTCTTAAACTATGACCCCCAAAAACACAGTAGAAATCATCATGTGAACAGAGTTGATCTTCACCTTTCAAGGTATCAGGAGGTGCCTATTGTCTAGTTCTGTTTTCATTATGGTGTTTCTACGCATCTTGTTTCTACAGAGAGATTAATCTATTGAAGTTAAAGTACGGTGGTAAGAAACCTTGCAGTAGAGGCCTGAATGGAAATACTTGATTAATCTAGTACAGAGGAAAGATTATCAGCCTGAAGGCCCAGTTTTAGTTCCAGCTTTTACAATATCTAGATGTTTAAACTGAGACCTAACCACTGGCACATTGGCTGCATAATTTAGAGTGAGAACTGAAAGGCTCGATCCCGGCCATCTAATGTCCAACATAAAACAGCAGAAGAGCCTTAACAGATGCGATCCTACTGGTCATTTTAGAAACGAGGAAATTGAAGACCAGACAAAAGAAAGGATCTTTCCCAAGCTCACAGAGGACCACCCTGACCATCTGATCATCCCCTCTGCCTGTGTCCACCTCTGTCTTCTTGTCAGCACATCCCTGTCCTTGATGTGTGGATTTGCGTGTGGGATTCCTTGATTCACTACATTGATTGCTACTAAACTCTGTTGAAACTAAATTCAAATTTTTTTCAGACATAAAGTAGCCATAAATAATTTTTCCTTCTTTCCTTCCTTTCTTTCCTTTTTTCTTTCTTTCCTTCCTTCCTTTCTCCCTCCCTCCTTCCCTCCTTCCTTCCTCTCTTACTTCCTTCCTTTCTCTACATATCTTAGTACTCTGAAACACAGATATGAGCAAAGAGACACGATTGTCTTATTCTCTACTGTATCTCAGAGTTTGACAGCACAAGACAGAGTGGGCACTTGATATTTTATAATGAATTAATATCAAATATATATATATATATATATATATATATATATATATATATCTCCTTAGTCCAGAGATCTGCTAATATGAAATAATTCAAACATGGGAAATAAATGATTGTATGATTTGTCTTGTGTTTTCATTTGAACAAAAATAAATTTTGTTTTCTGTAAATTGTCTGACTTTTATAAATTCAAATAAGAAGGAAAGTTTATGAATTCATATTTTTTGAAAATTAGTCTTCAGTAAAAAGCTTTAAGCATTTATTTTAAGAGACTTTCTTATTCCAATAATTCATACAATTATTTTGAGTTGAGTTTTGCATATTAACCTGTAGAACTATTTTTCATTGGCATTAAATTTTACCAATTGTAACTTACATCTTAGTTTAGATAGGTTATTTTTGAGTATGATATGTTTTAAAATATTCAGTTTTCATTTTTCACTCACTAACCTTCTTCACTATTCTGTATAGATTAAAAGCCCAGAATACAGCATATCAGTTAGTGGCATTATACCTTATTTCAGATTTCAGTCTAATCATATTAGGAACTATCTTAGTGATTTCCTTTGGCAGAGTGATGTAAAAATATAGGTAGAAATCTGACATGCACAAAGCATAACTTTGTAGCAAGACCCTGTTTACCACATAAATGCTTCCTTGAATATAAGGATAACCGTCTACTATCCTTTAATATCACAGTATTTTGTGTATGATGCCTTTTGAAATACTCCAAAAAGAAATGAATTTTAGGCTTCCCATTTTATCCAAAATATTTTTAGATGTCATTTAATATGATTTTCATAATAAATGTGTGTGTGTGTGTGTGTGTGTGTCTAGTATATTTGGTACCTTCACTGAAGATATCCTGATCTCAAATTACTAATTAAGATCTGTTTTTAAAAGAGCAGTACCTCTCCATGATCTTAGGAAATGCCTGGGAAATAGTTTGACTATGTGTTCAAATTTGAAAGTCAGGCACTTTACCCACTTACCCAGTGAGTAGCACATCCCAATTGCTACCTCATAATATGTTTATGTAAAATCTAGAATTTCCAGAAGCTTCCTGCTATTGCAAAAATCATATGAAATACAATATGAAAAGTCAGAAACTTCAAACACACCAAAGTTCTTTTGTTTTCCTTTTTATTAGTGTCTATTACAGTAATTTACATTTTTAAAATCAGATTTTCAGTTTCATTATTTCATGTTTTTTCTTTCAATTTTCTATACTGATTTAAAATGAGGTAAAATATACTCAGGTTAAGGACGTAATTAAATTCCTTATTTTCTTGTTTTCCCCACGTGCATGATAAATGATTACCACAATTCTTCCCCATAACATTTTATAAGACTTACTATGCTTACATAAAATCATTATCTTTTTCCTCCCTGTTGGATATACAACTGAGTTCACATGTCTGTGTGTGCATGCAGAAATCTGCCGTTCCCTAATACATTCAATCCAGAACATTTCCTCTGAGACAAACTGGGCCAGAAAATCCTTAAAGATTAAGTGACTTAGAAACTTGATTAATGGTAGAAATGGTGAGAAATCTTTCTATTGTTGGGACACACTTTTTTTCTGTTTGTTACTAAGCCATTCTTAGTTAGGAAGAAATACTGTATTATTAAAACCAGTGCATGTTGGGTACAAATATGAGTCCCTAGTCCCCCTGCCTGCCCAGTGGCTGCCCAAATGCTTAAGCTATGAAGGTCAAATAGAAAAGCAAACTTCATCTTGGGTCATAAAACTTTGAAATACATTTTGTTGTGGTTACAAGGTGATCCTGGAATGTGTGAAAACCTCAAAACTAATACAGTACAGGAAGAATAGTTTAGAGCTCATCTAGGTAAACCACATTTGAGAAAATTAATTTTCTCATTACATACTATGTGCATGATATAATCATATAGAACACAACCATATCCTTTTACAGAGGAGTAAACTGAGGTCCAGAGCGACTAACACACTAATTAGTGACAAATCAATGTCTCTGATTGGAACTTTCTGATATTAATTAACATTTTCACCTTTTGAAGTGTTAAAATTATAATGCATAAAATGCAGTGGCACATGAGATCATTTTAACCAAAAAAAAAGAGAAAATTTTCATTACCTAATGAGCTAGGTATTTATGTGTTCAAAAGATAAAATTGTGGGCTTTTTGTTGTAGAATTATAGCACTCATGCTTCCTCGATTAGTTTCCTGACTTTTGGATCAAGATCACACAGTGTTCACTGAGCAACAGAAGTATTACGGTTTCTATGCACAACCACAAGAACAAAATGGTTTCTATGCACAACCACAAGAACAAAATGGTTTAAAAAGAATGAAATACATAGTATAGAGTTTCTGTAGTAAAATATGACATAATGTATCAACTTTCAGTAAAAATCATTTGAATCAACAATCTTGTTACATTTCCTCAATAACATGTTTGTGGAAACAAAGACTGCATCAAATAGGAGTTTGAGTTGTTTAAAACATCTTTAAAATTCATGAGTATGATGTGGTAATATTGCTAGAAATGACTCAATTAATTTTCTGTGTATGAAATAAAGCTGAAGTCAATTACTTTATTGTCCATGGAATAGTTACAAATATTTATGGGCTGCAATTCAGTTCATGAAACAAATAAAATCACTTGAGAAAGACAGAGATTAAAACTTGCAAGTTTATATGAATATTTTCACAGGGAAATCCATAGACAATTGAGCATCTGTATACAACACTAAATATGAATGGCAAAGAGCAGATTTTTTTCTCCCCTGGAAAAATAATTCATACTTCTCTTTAATGTTGCAGTCAGCAATTATAAAAAAGAAAAGGAAAGAAAGACAAGAAAAAATATGGATTCTTTCTTCATTTATTCTTTTAAAAAAGTTACCCAAGTGCAGAAGAAATTAATTGAAGATTGGAAAAATCAAAAGCACCATATCAGACAAAACATGCACAATTAGAGAAATTTATGATTTAAGCAAAAAAGTGTTTCTTAGTAAAATACTATGATGAACATGACCTAAAAACAATAAAGAAAATGTACATATATGACTGCTTATATGTTTGTTGTTATTCCACTTTTAAGAAGATATCTATTAAATAGTTTCACAGTATATAAAATGATAAAATACATCATGAATGCTTTGTAAATTTTAAAATCTGTCTTTTTTCCTGGAAAAATTTACTCAGGAAAACAAATTCAAACTTATCAACTAGTCAATAATAATTTTAAAAGGTAGAATGTGCTAAGAGGGTAGGTATGCCTGAAATTAAAAAATTAATAAACTGAATTAAAATTTTAAATGATCTCCTTAGTGTTTTAGCAAACAGCAGTCGCATTAAGCATGGTACATGTTATCTAGCTTGGCAGTGATTTTGCACCATGAGTTATAATATTAAAAGAAGCAGCTAAAAACAAACAAATTTATAAACCACTGATCTAATTTAGTTCCATTATAGTTACACTATATATTGGGACACCTCCAGCTTAAGCCTACCACTGTATATTTTCTATCACATTCTACTGAGAGATGATCAGTACGACATTTGATAATATGCAATACTGTGGTAATATAAATAATATTTTTTGTATTATTAAAAAAGTTTACATAGTCTGTGAGTTTATATCTTTCTAAAGAGATGATTGTGATCTCAAATATATACTTGCTTAAGCAGGAGTACCATTTACCATGGGGATTTTAAGATCTAGGAAGTCATATGTTTCTCCTATGTTTCAGGATTTCACAGTGGACACACACAGACACACACACACACACACACACTATGAAGAATTCTTTCATAACAGTCGTTATGAGATATTAGAGATGGTCCTCCCAGTGTTATTTAAATGTATATGTTATCAATAACACTTAACATTTTAGCATGACATTACTACTCTCTTTAATATAAATACTGTCCCATTATAAATAGCTATAAATTCTGTGGGGAAGCTTTCTTTTCAAACCAATATGAAAGTTTCAGTAAATGAGAAAAAAAGCATTTCGCCTGGGATTCAATTTAATGAAAATAAAGTAGATTAACCTCTGGTACGCTTAATGTTTCAGGCAAAATAGATACAATTATACTCTTGCTATTTGGGCCAAAAAAAAAAAATGGGTTTCAGTAACCCATTTGCAACTCTGGATTATTTATCCAGCCTCTAATATATACCAGAAAATACAATTTTGTCTGTGCTCTCTGGTCTTTCTTCTGCCCTCATTTTCCAATAGATATTATTACACTTCTGGGTAGGCCTTGACAAGAGCACCCATAAATCAATTCCATATCTCACATTAATCACGCTCTTGTAATCAGTGGCTATTCAACATGAATTTCCATCTCATTTTTTGTTGGGAAACAGCCACATTAGGGCTTTGAGCTTATTTAAGTTTAAGTGATTGTATTGCCAAAATATAGACTAACGTCCACTGCATCCACTTGCCACAGCTGTAGAAATGAAATTCTGTAGAAATGGAAGCCATCTACAGTTAGTGTGTTGTCCAGTCAGGAGCTGAAACTTGCAAAGGGAACAGCTTTATTTTTCAGAATCCCAGTGCTTCTCTTTGAGATGGAAGTAAAAGAAGGAACAGCCGTGGGTCTACTGCAAATTCCTCTCCCTGTTTTTGTCGAGCCTTGTCTGGACAAAAAATGGATCTCAACAAAAAATAGCTCTTTGAACAAAAGTACTACACATTTCTTACCAAAAACTTGATGTAGGAGTTTAAAATGTCTAGTGATAGTTCTAAAACGATAATTGCCAATTTTCAGTGTTTATGTTTACATTTTTGATCATTAGTTTAAAGCAAATTTAATTTTGACCTACATTAGACTGCAGAATTTCACAAAAAGGCAGCCTATCTGAAGGTCTTGATTGACTAATACTTATAGAAATTTTTTGTCTATCAACTCAGTCCAAATATTTTATTGCATTTTATTATTTTTTTATTTGAGAATTACTGTGAAAATCAATTTTATAAGAATTCTAGGCAAATATAAAGTCTTTACAACATTAGTGTAATTGCAACTGTAGGGAAGAGAAATCTTATATTTGTTCTCCCTATATGGAACTTCTGCCTATATTTTTTCCCTATCTTCTTATATTGTCCCATAATCATTTTGAGGCCTTTTGCTTAGGTTAGTAACCACAAGTGGGAAGAGTGAAATTAATTTTTCATTGTGATTTTAATCTTAAAATTAAGATAATTTATTAACTGCCTTTTTCTCTGCTTATCAACACAATCCTTTTCACCAATATATTCTAGTAATAGAAAACATAGAGCAAATGCAGATAAGAGGTAAGTGTAGTTATAGCACAGAAACATAAAATATTTTAGCCTAAAGAATCTTAGATATTACTTGATACTTCCATATCTATTTGTAGATGAGCAGACAGGATTCTTGATATGATAAAGGATATATTCATAATCACAGGCAGTAATTGTCTCCAACTTTCATTTATTGTTCTGTTTGCTATACAACTGATAGTTTTCCTGCTATATAACTAACAGTCCTTAGAAAAAATGGCTCAGTGGGCTCCTGGACATCTCAGGGTCTTTGATAATATTTCTCTATTCCACTTTTGGCTGGTTATACCGAACATAGAATAATTCTTTGTACATTTAAATGTGTGCTTATTAGGAGAAAAGTAGGCAGATTCAGAATCAAGTTTTAGAAAAGCTATAGGGAACAGCGACTCTTCTATGCTGCTGCTGGGAGTATGTATCAGCAGCCAAATTTGGGGAGCTATTTAGCAACACAGGGTAAATTTAAAAAAAAAATTAAACCAGGATTTTCACACGTGACTAGCAATACATGTGCCAAGATGATACCTCCAACATTGTAATGGCCAAACATTAGAAACCACTTACATGACCATCAGTAGGAATAAATAAAATGTGTTATATTCATACAATACATCACTATATAAGAGTTAACATTAATTCATTTATACAAGATCACAAATACATAATGACAAGAGGAAAATGCAAAATTTTAAAACCAGTAAAACATTTAGCTATACTTTAAAAATAAATAAAACAATACTATAAATTGTTTTATTACATCTATATAATCAAATGGTGATAAAGTATAAACAAACAGGAAAAATACACTAACTTCATGAGAACAGATCAATCAAATGGATCCAATCTGAAGATCATAGAAAAAGATTGAATAAAAAATGAGCAGAGCCTCAGAGACCCATAGAACACAATAAAGCACATTGACATACGTGCAATGAGAGTCCCAAAAGAGAAGAGAGAAAAAATGATGGGCGCAATATTTGAGAAAATATCAAAATTTCCCACATTTGATGAAAAACATTGATGTACAAATCCAAAATGCCCACTGAACCCAAATAGTGTACAAAGATCTATGCCTAGACATGTTATAGTAACACTGCTGAAAGCCAAGACATTAAAAATAATTTATGAAAGCAGCAAGAAGAAAACCACTCATCACATAGAGAAGAACAAGAATATAGCAATTAGCTGACTCCTCAGCAAAAGCAATGCAGGCTGGAAGAGAGTGGAACAACATTCAAAATGCTGAAAGAAAAAAAACTGTCAGCCAAGAGTTCTGTATCTAGCAAAACTAGCTTTCAAAAATGAAGGTGACTCAAAACTCACCAATAAAAAATAAATAATCCAATTAGAAAATGGACAAAAGACATGAACAGACATATTACTGCAGAGTATGTACAGATGGCGAGTAAACACATGAGAAGATGTTGAATGTCATCAGCCATCAGGAAAATTCAAATTAAAACCACAGTGAGATATCACTACACACCTATCTGAAATGATTTAAATTTGTTTTTAATAGTGAAAACACCAAATGCTGATGAGAATGTGGAGAAACTGGATTCCTCATGCATTGCTGATGGGAAGGTAAAACGGTACAGTACTCTGGAAAACAGGCAGTTCCTTACAAAACTAAACATGCAATTACTATACAAGGTAGCAATTTTACTCTTCAACATTAATCCCAAGTAAATGGAAACTTATGTTTTCACAAATATCTGTATGTGCATGTTCACAGCAGTCTTATTTTTAATAGCCCTGAAACTAGAATCAGCCCAGATGACCTTCAACGGAAAAACAGTTAAACAAAGTGTGGTATAAAGGTACTGTGGAATGCTACTTAGCTGTATAAAGAAACAAACTATTGATACAAGCAACAACTGGAATGCATCTCCATGGAATTATGTTGAGTACACCAAATCAATCTCAAAATGTTAAGTGCTGTATGAGTCCATTTATGTAATATTTTGAAATAACAAAATTTTAGACCTGGAGAAGAGCTTAATGATTGCCAGAGGTTAGGGATAGGGGACATGGAGGAGGAGGAGAAATTTGAATGTGGTCGTAAAAGGGCAATTTGAGAGATCCTTGTGTTGTTGTTTCTGTTTGGTATCATAGCGGTGGTGAATATACAAACCTACACAGGTGATAAGGTTGTATAGAACTTAATGCACACACATACACACACACGTAGAAGAGAGAAAAGGAGAGGAGAGAATTGAGGGATACAAGGATAAAAGGTCAGGGGAAATCATTATACAGTTAATGAACAAGATCATCAAAAACTGGAATTCAGCTGTAACTGACTTCAAAACTCGTTTTAATTCACTACATCATGATGCCTCCCAAAGTAAGACAGAGTTTATGGGAAAACAGTCATTCCTCGGCATACTAATGAATGAAGAAAAGGAAGTCACTCTCGTATTCTTCCCAAGAAACAGTCATTTTTTATTCCCAAAATTCTACTCTGTACTTTATTTTTGTTTTTCTTGAACTTTGCATTAAAGCTTAAGTAGTTATTAAAGTAATGTCACTCAAGATATTTTCTATGTAACTACCATCCCACTAACCCTTTCACGGAAAACAAGTGTTCTTTGGCAAGACAACTATGGAGATATTCCCTGCGTATCCCTATTTAAGATATTAAAATTGACAGCTTTGAGAATTCAATGTAAAGTAAATCTGTATAGTATACACATCTGTATAGTGAAGCTATGCAGTAAATTATCCTATTAAGTTTTATATATTATACTATTTTCCAAGCTTGTATTACCAGAGAATGATTTTATTCATAACACATATGAGTATTCCACAGAACCTATTTTGGGAGAGTCTAAGTTATGCTGTTGACTGATAATTACTTAGGTGTAGCTATTTACTGGGATATTACATAATAATGGCTTAAATTCTGACTACTCCCCTGTGACACATTTTTCATAGTACCTAATTTATATTCCATTTTCAGTTTACATTATCTGTATGCTCCAAAGGCTTCATTCCATGATAAAGAAACCTGTTGTCAATTGTTTGTGTATCCCCAATGTTTAGAATTATGCCTGGAGAACTTCACAAATTCAATATATATGGACTGTGTATAAGTATGTAAGAATGAACGAATGAATGAACAAAAGAATAAATGAATGAAAATACCGGGAGCCATTTGATTTACTCTTATGGCTTTACTCAGTGGTGTGCTGGGATCTACAGCAAGGGAACTGAGAGAACTTTTGAGTGAGTTATTTCTCTCTCCTTTTTCCAGAAGCAATTTAGTCAAAGAACACTTGGCATGTCAATCCTGAAATGTTGCCAGCCTTTTGCCCTGGCCACTATTTTTTTTCCTCTCAATAATAACTCCCACCAGAAGAATGGCAAGGAAAGAAAGAGAAGGTTAAACTCAATTCTGTCGAATGTTGTTAAGAGTTGGCAGCTCCAGGAAACGTTTTATAGTGAAGAGAATTGAATCTAGTGGAAAAGGGAGCTACCTGAATCACTGTGAATTTCATTTATCTGTGTATCTCTGTTCCTAATGATTCGTGGTAAGTGACATTTGGCAAGCCCATGGAGGTCTCAGAATATTTCAAAATTTTAGAAAATGGTCAAAATATAACGTTTAAAAATTTCAGTGATTTATATAAATAAAAGCATGATTTATTTCACGCGATGTTGAGGATTGCTCTAACCAGTTTCTTTTTCTTCTCATATAAAACAGTATGTTAAAGTTACGTATGGTATCTGAAATTTCTATCTTAACAAGATCTAATGAGTTGGGCTAAATGTAATGTTCAAACCCTGGGACACAGATTCTCTTTCACTTACCCCCCAAAAAGAAGAATATGGGAGCTCTAATGACTTCAGTTCATACGCTCCAGGTCAGTTGGCCCAAATGAAGAAGGTAAGTTACAACACTAAATAGAAAAGTTTCTTTGATATATATCTGATAAGCAGTAGCATCTCAATAATTCCTTGATCATATTTAATTACAACCCTTTTAAAAAGTACATCATTTCAAAAGAAAGTACTAGAAATTCGTTATTCCAAAACGTAACAAAGTAAATACTTATTGGAAATTTTTAAAAAGCAAAGAAAAAAGTTTCATAGACTTCAATATTCATAATTAAATTTCTTGCTTTAATTGAAGATCTCCGTGTACTTTTAATTTGTTAGTTTTCCAAGAATTTGGAGCCATATCTTAGAACTGACCACTTCGTAACATAATCAAGCCATAAACAATTTCTTGATGATCTTTCTCTAAGTAATTACTCTATGGTTTCTACCTTACTGCAGACAGTTCATTTCTGCAATGATTTTTAGAGAGTAAATATGCCCCAAATGTGCTAGCTTATGTTTTTCTCATATTCAGTGACAAAGTATACACTTATATTCATGAGATTCTTGTTTTTATAACAAGTTCCCATATTGAAGCATTCCATTCATAACTAAGTAGAGCTAATAAATCAGTAAGATACATACTTGCCCTAGTCACAGAAGTTTGCCACAAAGGGGCCCATGAAAGAATAAACTGATCACACTGACAACCTGCTACCTGTTCGCATATGTACACTCGATAATGCCTTACTTCAGAGGCATTTATACTAATCTACTATAAACAGTGTAATATTTTCTACATAACTGAAAAACGATGTTTTTAACAATGACTACAAGTCATATTCAAGATTAGGTTCTTCAGACTTTCATAAAACAATATGAGATAAAGATACATATATTTAAGCTTTTTTAAAAAAATCTGGACTTTGTTAGAAGAAAGATATTAAAAGAGGAGCCTTGGTATTTAATAACAAAATATAATATTTTATCCAAGCTAAGAATCAGTAACCATAAAGAATATATAACTACAAAAACTGTACATTGATATTAAATAATTGAATTTAATTTATGCAGCTGGGTTTTGAAAATGTATCTCTGATTGAAAAATGAATAATGACTGAGGTAATTTCTTTTCTATTTAAACCACCTAAACTCATTTTTTTTCCTCAGCTAAAACATCTTAGAGCTGATAGAATTAAATATTCAGCAAGAGAAGTACCGAGTGAGTCTCATTAATATATATATATGCCGGGTTTTCCTAGGTATCTATGTGAACAGAATTCCCATTCCACTTAATGGGGTCATGTGTACATTAAAATATATAACTACATATCCAGAAAACCTTAGCTTAATATTTCTATACATAAAATCTATTCAATTTTTTCTTTTTATTTCCTTCTAAAATACCTATTCATGCCTAGTATCTCTTCATTTTCCCCATTTTAATTGATAATACTATTGTAAAGTTACTCCTTTCTTTTATTCCTGGGCTCAATTTGGATGACCTACCACAGAGGTTTCCACACACTGGTTTAATCATCAACTGTATTATAACAAAAATGCAGATTCCTGGGTACTACACATGACCTACGGAATCCTGGGACCCAGGAATATGTATTTTAATAATATATGATAGTAATAATTGTTTAAAATTTATTGAGGACTTAAAATGTGCCTAGAACTTTCCTAAATATTTACATGTTTCAACACATTATCCTCACCATGGTCCAATGAGGAAGCTATCATTAATTGTATGGGAAAACTAGGAAAGTTAATGAGTCGTGGAGCTATGATTCTGGCAATATTGCTTCAGAGTCCTGGCTAATAACCTCTTGCCACACACACTGCTTCTCTTGGGTGAGTTTAAGGTTGGGCCAGATAAAAATGTCCAACAAATGTGGATGACTATAGTACACTGAATCATAGATATTTATAGTCTGTTTCTCAAACTAAACAAAAACTTCCTTGAAAGAAGGAACATCATATATATATACTCATATTGTGGATCCTTCAGCAATACTTGAGTTCTCAGTACATATTTGTCAATTGATTCTTCTTTTCAAATCCTCCAAGTAGAAATTCGCCAAGATCATCTGCACTAAGGAAACATTATATAGCAAACTTTCCTTGCATGAAACAGCCTATTCTTCTATCATCTGATCTAAATACTTTTTCCTACATCCCAAACCCATTTCATAAGAATCTTATCTCAGTTTTTATGAGGAACAACTTTTATCACCATTAGCTATATAGATATAATTTTTACATTAGGATTTTGAACATATTGAAGTTCCTAAATTTACCACTTGAGATTGCCTCTGGCCAACATTCCAGAAAGCTAAATGCAATGGTCCAAACTATAGCTCCTCTCAGTATGAGGCCCAGGTTTCAGGTCTGGAAATACAGAGCAAGAAGCTGAAGTGGATTAAAAAGAATTTGCTCCCCTCCCTCAACTTACAATCTATATGCACACTGTCCTTTTAAATATATTAAAAATCAAATTAATGTGATGTTTCTTCATGTACTTGAATCCCATTCAGTTTTCCTTTTCCGTGAGCAAATGACTGCCAATCTTTTAGCTTGCCTGCTGAGATATAGGTTACATTTTATTTACTTCTTTAGTTAGTTAGTTTTTATATCTATCTTCTCCTCAGTCTTTACATTTTGTTTAAGAGAGTTACACAGAATAGACAGTCATTCAAAATCTCCTATCTGCGTGTCAATGTAACTCTCTTTTTATAAGAATCAGAGTAAAAATGATATTTAAGTTCTTGGATGATTATACATACATTGCTGTGAAATGAAAGTAGATCATGGTGTTGGTAGTTTTTTTTTTTTTTTTTTGGCTAAAGGTATACGCTAAAAGAGAAAACAAATTAAGATTTTCTGCCACAAAAAAATTAAAAGAAACATAGAAAGCAATCCAGGTCACTTGAGGAATCAGATAATGGATTTGCATAAACTTGTAAATGCCCCAATGCCTTCTCCACATGTGGGAGCAAAGTGTAAAAACACAAGGTGGTATGGTCTTTCCCTCTTGGAGAGAGGCAGAAGGAAGAGCGGGAAGTGAGGAATAAAAATTCAGGAAGTAGCATGCTTCAATGTTTACATGTGTATCATCAGACATTCATATGTATCTCTATGAACCAAGTCACCATTTTTCCATGATATATTGGAACTCACTAGGAAAAGCAATGGAGTAATTGCTAACCTAGACACCAGTCTTGGAAAAATGATTCTCCCCTTAAGCAGGATATAGCCCCAATAATGAACATTGCCGTCATTTTTAATGAGGTTAAACAAGAAAAGATGAAATAAAAACATTGGGGAACATCACTTGTTTACACAAATTGCTTCCTTCTTTACATATGTGGCCTATAATAGTCACAAAGCTGGGGGTCATCTAGACCCAGAAGTGGCAAATACCACTGTGGTCAGAAGTGGAGTGGAGCCAACAAATATACTGGTAGAGTGACTCTAGATTTTAAACCTTTTGAAAGTGGAGATAAGATATTCATATTTGATTCTCCAATGCCACATACAGTCACTGGCACATAGTAAGAGGGTGATAACGTTTATGAATTAATATTTACAACCTGTTTTATCCATTAGACTACACACAGCTCAAACTTTGTCTTTCATTTCTCCATTTACAATGTACACAGTACATAGTATAAAACAGATTTACAATAAATGCTGTTTCACTGAACAAATGAATGAAGCCACCAAAAACAAAGTGAGAAGGATTCAGAAATCATAATCCAGGAGAAAAATTAAGATCCAGAACCAAAAATAAAGTCAGGTGCCCGGGGATGAGAATACAAGTTCAGATATTGGGTTATTCCCAGAAAACTCTTCCAAGGGTTCTAGCATGTAATGTTTTTATCAGGGCTTCTAGTTTGTTGACATATTTAATCCTGGATATCTTCTGGGTGTTTGTAACTAATATTAGGTTTTGTGTGTCTGTGTATCTGTGTGTCTGTATGTGGATGTGTTTCTGAGCATGTTAGAGATTTGGGAAAACAAAAGGAAGGCGCATTGGGCATGAACATTACCGTCAGTAATCTGAGTTCAAAATAAAGGCTACAGTCTATTAAGTTTTCAGATTAAAGTTTCACTTAGATTCTATTTTGTGGAAGCCTAAGGAGTATGATTAAACCTTAGATGAGTGTCTTAAGGTCAAAATTATTCAGTCAGGCCCAACTTGCTATAGGCATCCTTATATTAGTTCTGTTTAACTGTGTTCTGTTCAGATTGCTTTATTCTATAGAAAAGTAACTTTTTTTGTTTAGAATCAACTCTAAACAGTATTTTATTTGGTATGTTCTTCAAAGATTAACTAAAAACTTATTACTGTTTTGATTAAATCTATCAACTATGGTCTGGGTAGATACACTGAGTTAGAAATAATGGTAAGACCATATTGGTAATGGTAATGGTAAGCACCATAGCAGTGTAAAGGTTTTCTAGAAAAACACTTAATTAATTTAGTTTATTTGTTCATAAACGAACCTATGTGAATTTACCGAAGTGTGTTCAAGGCAGAGAGAACATGGCAATTTTGAAAGAACCCTGGAGAAGAAGTCAGGTGTTTCAGTCTGTAAATGAAGGTACAAACTTTACATCGTTTCCAAATGTTAGCCAATTGACTGTGACAAAGTCTTCACTAATTCTTAAAGAAATGAGAAAAATGTAGGTATTTCATGAAACTAAATTTTTCAATTTAATGGATTATTCTTTATTTGGGGATTATATGATTCTTATTATTTTGGTATTAGAATTCCCCTTTTTAAGGAAAAAAACAATAAAAATAGAGGGTAGTTTATGGGTTTAGATTTAGGAAGTGCTTTGAGTTTAATTGTTAAATCACTGGTTGAAGAACAGCATAACTACTCTATGATTCTAAGAGATGCTTGTCCGGTTTCATCTGTGAAAAAGAATAAATGAATGATGCCTCCCAGAATGGACTTGATCTGATTTCTGAGGTAAACTGTGTGCATTATTTGAACTTTAAGTTCATGCAACTTCAATTATTAATAAGAACAGAGTGGATGATGTGTCATACAGAGACTCAGAAAGGCTGAGAGCTGTCAAACAGTGTATTAATTTTTAATTTTAAGGGCATTTATTCACTATATGACAATTTTTATCAACTAATTTTGATAACATAGGTTTAGGCAGATTAGCTTATGAAAAGGTAGCAATCCCATATTACTTGTAACAACCTATCTGAATCTTGGAAATCATATCCCCATAATAAAACAGTTGTATTAAAAGAAGTTGGGTTCCTAAGCCATAAGTCTCACAAAAGGCTATCAACATACGTAATATAAAATTAATGTCTATGATGTTGTTTCTACGAGAAGCACATTTAAAGTTATAATTGAGGATGTCTGGTGCTCATAGCTCTTTTACAATAATCCCAGAGATCTAAATCCATATTCCTGTAAATGAGGAAAAAATTTCCCTTCCAACCACACATTCTTCTACTTAGTCATTCATTCAACAATTGTATTGATCACCTACTATGCTCTGGAGACACAGTAGTGAACAAGAAAGACAACTGCATGTTTCTTATATGATACCTTTACCTAACATGCTATCATAGAAGGCATACAGTGGTAAGATTACTATAATATAATAAGATAGAATATAACGTAATGTCGGTTTGTGATAAATGCTAGAAAAGAAATATTTTAAGTCTCTCATAGCTTTTCAAGATGGCTATATGAGGAATAGGCTCCAGGATTTTGGAATTCTAGGTGTATTTAGAATAGTTACTCCATAGAGACTGAGGCACAAAAACTTTGGGGTCAGTGGCTTCGTAATGACTGCCTGAATAGGAATATTTCTGCCTTATCATATAATGGTAATAGATCATACCTATTATCATGAGTGTCCTAAAATAATATATCAAAAATTCTTAATGAAATCACATTAAAGATTGTGACATAGAGTATCTTGTTCTTAGAAATAAAGGAACTATGTGCTTTAACAACCATGTGCTTTGACGGCACTATGGCAACTACCATAATTAACAATAAAAGTTTAAAGTTTTATTTGACAAAATTACTAAATTTCAAGTAAAACTTTAAAAAATGCTAAAAATTGCATGCATTCATACCATCAGTAATTAATGAATAATGGACAAAAAATTAAGGTAAAATCCATGATCTAACAGCTAACCTCACATTTCGCTACTACCAACTAGTTAAACAGAATTCAGAGAAAAACCTGTAGAGATTTATGATAACAGAGGTAACAGTAAAGTGGAAATAATTATTATGCTTCAGGACAAGTGAAATAGGAGAAGGTAAAATAATCATAAGGGGCCAGCCAGGTGGCATAGTAGTTAAGTTCAATTGCTCCGCTTTGGTGGCCCAGGGTTCATGGGTTCAGATCCCGGGCACCAACCTACACACCACTCATCAAGCCATGCTGTTGGCGGCATCCCACATACAAAATGGAGGGAGATGGGCAGAGTTGTTAGCTCAGGGCCAATCTTCCTCAGCAAAAAAATAATAATAGTAATCATAAGACATAAAAATTTATCTCAATAAATAAATTTATTTTGTATTTATATTACTAATTAATAATAATTACTAATTATTAATAAATAAATACAAAAACAACTTTGGTGATATTTCAAAATCAAAAATAGAGCACTTTTAGCTTTACTTATCATTATTCAATATCTTTCTTATTAGTGATTGACAAATTCACTCCAGAGTGTGTTTGACACACATTGATGGATGTGTGACTTGCTGACTATAAACAGGAGCAAGAACTTTAATTTACTTCTATTAAACAGTAAATATTCTGTTAAAATCATAACAAACCCACTATTATCTCTCTGGGAATATTTTAATAAATTCTAAGATAGATGTCTTTAAAAACACAAACTACTGAAAATAATTTCATTCATAAAAGAACTTAACAAATTCAATAGACAAAATGGGCATTTAAAAACAAGTGCTGTAGAGAAAATGGTCATTGGCACAGAAGAAATAACCACCTTAGATTTCAGTGTTTATTGCACATGATTGTGCTTAAAATATTCAGCGAAGCAGGTTGTAAACAGATGTGCTGTTATCCAGGCTTTCTTGATCCACTTATAGAGCATGGGCAGAGTAGAATTAGCCTAATCTTAAGGACCCTAGGATTTTCAAAATGGTAAATGAGAACTGGCTTCAACTAAAGTCACCAGCTGCATTAGCCCCTAACAAGAGAGTCAGCCTGTCCTTTGAAGCTTTGAAGCCAGGCATTGACTTCTCCTCTCTAGCTATGAAAGTCCTAGATGGCATCTTCTTCTAATATACACTGTCTTGTCCACAGTGAAAAATCTGTTGGTTGGTGTAGCCACCTTCATTAATTATCTTAGCTAGATCTTCTGGAAAGCTTGCTGCAGCTTCTACATCAGCACTTGCTGCTTCACCTTGCACTTTTATGTTATGGAGATGGCTTCTTTTCTTAAACCTCATGAACCAACCTCTGCTGGCTTCAAACTTTTCTTCTGCAGCTTCTTCACCTCTCTCAGCCTTCATAGAATTGAAGAGAGTTAGGGCCTTGCTCTGGATTAGGCTTTGGCTTAAGAGAACATTGTGGCTGGTTTGATCTTCTGTCCAGACCACTAAAACTTTCTCCATAAGAGCAATAAGGCTATTTTCCTTTCTTAACATCTGTATGTTCACTGGAGTAGCACTTTTAATTTCCTTCAAGAACTTTTCCTTTGCATTCACAACTTGGCTAACTGTTTGGCACAAGAGGCCTAACTTTTGGACTATCTTGGCTTTCAACACGTCTAAGTTTAATCATTTCTAGCTTTTGATTTAAAGTGAGAAACATGTGACTCTTCTTTTCACTTGAACACCTACAGGCCATTGTAGGGTTATTAATTGGTCTAATTTCAATATTGTTTTGTCTCAGGGAGTAGGGAGGCCCCAGGAGAGGGAGAAAGATGGGAGAATGGCCAGTCAGTAGAGCAGTCAGAATACACACATTTATCAATTAAGTTCACTGACATGTGGACATGGTTTGTGGCACCCCAAAACAATTATTTGTAAAATAGTAACATCAAAGATCACTGATCACAGATCACCATTACAAATATAATAACAACAAAAATATTTGAAATATTATGAGAAATACCAAAATGTGACACAGTGACACAAAATGAGCAAATGCTGTTGGAAAAATGGCACCGATAGATTTGCTAGATGCAGGGTTGCCACAAAACTTCAATCTGTAAAAAATGCAATATCTGCAAAGCACAATAAAGTGAAGTACAATAAAACGAAGTATTCCAATATGTGCTCTCCTACATAAATTATTAAACGTAAAAGAAATACATAGAGCTATGTTGTAGGGGGAAATCTAAAATATAATAGACTGGAATAATAGAAGAGAAAGCCATATAAAGAGAATTACTGTCTCGTGGATCTTTTTTTTCCTGAAGTTGCCAATTTATTATATAAAATATATAAAATGATTACTTGTCTTTTTACATGAGTATAGAGAAATCGCACACCAACAAAGGATTTTCATGTTACATATGCACCTCTTTACATGTGAAGATGCAATCATATAGTACACAATACAAGCAGTAAACTGTTATCTCCTCTATTCATCAAATGATGCCAGCTATGACATTCAGGAATATTAAGATATCAAGCATTTAAACAGTGCTTAATATTGCTCTCCCAGTTCTCCTATGAGGGAAGTCAATATTCTCATCTCTAGAAAGATTTAGTAATTGACCTACTTGACCTAATTCACAAAAGGAGGCCATTGCAAAAATGAGCTAAATTTAAAAATCTCCTATTGCTGTGGTTGTAGCTACATGATAAAAAAATTGTCCATAATATAATAACTGATTCAGTTTATGGTTAAAAATAAGTAAAACTTATTTTGGTATCACCAGTTGACACAGCCAACATCCAGATCCCAGTATGTGAGTTTGTTAGTAGTTATTTTAATATTTACTTAAAGAATGTGTTTCAATATATGTTAACTGAATATCACATATAGCTAAGTAACACTTTGAGTAACAATTTTACATTTTGAAAAGAGGCATTATGTAAAATATGGCTTGATATTTAAATTTGTCACTGGCAATGGAGAAATAAAACATTAATTTACTGCAATAATGAAAAATACTTTTGAATTCCTGAGGACTTATAGATACTGCAATAGAAGCCTAACACAATGGTGAATATAAGAATCGCTTCCTATGTTTCGCAGAGTCCCTAGAAATATCACTATTAGCTGTTTCATTATTTTAACAGAATATTTAAATGTTACTCATCTGAATTTGGAGCTCAAATTTCATTGTTAAAAACCTTCACAAGACTTAACTGCTTTATGCATTTAATTGTATAATAATATAATCTCCAGTCCTAGGACTTGTTTTTAAAAAAAATGTCAATAAATGTCTGTTGCACCTTTGTATCCTGAGTGCCTAGTACAATTCTAGCACGTGGTTTGTTGGATAAATAAATGTTAGACAAATTGATGAACAAATAAATCTAAAACTATATCAAGAAATGAAGTTCAATGGCATGATTTCAAGGTTATATGCAAACTCATACAGTTTCAAATCAAAATTTTACTCAGAAAATTCGCCTGTGCATGTGTGACACAGTAGATTTAGGGGAAAGATACATTGTTTCTTTTTGGAAGACATTAGTTCAATAAAACTTTCTGTGAGATTTTATACAGCTTCATTCTACATCCTACAAAGAAGCAATAGAAGAGATTATATAAGATGTCTAATAAGAGCATGAGCTAAATAAATTATCTAGTTTCTCATTTATAGGAACAAAGGACATTTCTTTCACTGGCTCTTGGAAAAAGTAAATCTGAAATCCTCTCCACCACAGCTTGTGTGTCTAGGTCACCGAGTCTCTGAAATATGAATGTGAAACAAGCCTGATGTGGCCCATTCAACATATTAGGAACTACAGATAGGCTGTAATTTCCAGCGGAAGACTAGTGGTTCTTATTATGGTGCCTTAGACAAAATTTCTAGGCATGTGGAGGAAAGTGATTCTTAGGCACTATTCCATATGCCATTATGACAAAGGGGGAAAAAAATATTCCTTTACTCTCATTTCTCTATATCACTGCATTCAGATAGGTTTTAAAAGGAGAAAAAGTCCTTTGTTTGAATAGAATGTTTCCTAGACTGTGCTCCGCTGAACAATCTTCATGAAGATGTTCATAAGTATTGTGGGTACAATGTTTCCTGATCAAATAATTTGGGAGAACCTGCGTGCTGATTAATATATTAAAGTCTTAGTAAAATGCAGAAGGTAAAAAAGCCTGTTTAATTCCATTTAATTTCATATTTTCCAAACTTACTTGAGTATAGAACCCCTTTGGCTTAACATATTTATTTCCTGTGTCAGACAATCTTTAGTACAACATCACTTTGGGAAATACTGGGCATCAATTCAGGAAGTTTAGCCATCTTTAAGTTATTTGCATCCTAAAAGTCTGTCTTGTTTAGTAAATACGTATTCATTTTATGGAATGTGTTGTTTAAGCAGGAGAAAGAGATCTCCCATGTTCTCATTGCCTTTTCTGTGTCTGACCACATTATACCTTATTACTCCTTTAGAAAAATAGAAGTTGGCACCTTAGTCAGTTCAGGCTGCTATAACAAATACCATAGAATAGGTGGCCTTAAACAACTAATATTTATTTCTTACAGTTCTGGAGGCTGGGAAGTCCAAGATGAAGGCACCAGCAGATCTAGTGTCTGGTGAGAGCCTGCTTCCTGGCTTGCCTATGGACACCTTCTTGCTGTATCCCCACAGGACAGAGAGAAAGAGGGAGAGAGAAAGCAAACTCTCCCCTGACTCTTCTTATAAAGGCATTAATCCCATCCTAAGGGTTTCACTCTCTTGACCTAATTACCTCTCCAAGACCCCATCTCAGTACCATCACATTAAGATTTCAACATATGAATTTGGAGGGGACACAAGTGTTCAGTCCACAGCAGTGCCTAAATTGTCAAACTTCACCAAATTCACACCTCAGTTCTCAGACTTGACCACACAGCTAGAACCACAGATGTGATTTCTTCATTAGATTTACACAAATCCCAACTATGAACTAATTCTAATGTTAACATCTTTGGACATATTATAATTGCTTAGTCTGTCAGATTTCAAATCAAAGTCAGAACCATAAAAGCATAAAATGTGAATACTGAAAAAATCTTAATAATTAATAACAATTGTTTTTAATAGATGAGTAAACTGAGGTAAAGTTTGCATCAGCTCACAAATTTAACTCAGTATAAACTCATGTTGTTATCATTATTGTTTGTTGTTATTTTTACCATTGCTGTTTGGGTGGTGGTGCTTTTCATAGTTTTATACTATCTGAATTCACTAAAATATCTCTTTAAAGTATTTTGGAAAATATTGATCACACTTGTCTAATATTATGAAGAACCCCAACTATAAAATCCTATGGTTCATTCGTTATTTTTCACAGCTATGTCCTAATTTTCCATCTGAAGTTGTAGGAAGGGTGCATAAGAGAATCTTCATGTCAGTGTTTTACGGATTGTGTATATAATGTTATATCTATATTCTCATTTCTACTTTCAAAGGACAACTCTACTTATATAGATGTCAGGAATGAACTTCAGTGCACTAATGAATAATGCTACCAAGAGAATCACTGATGATTGACTAGCTAGAAAGCACTATCAACATTTGATGACATAATAGCTGCCTTTCACTTTCTAGATTAATGACATTCCAATACCACTTTTTGGATCCACATTAATTTTCCCGATATTAGCATTGAAATTATATATGTTATTTTTGATCATAATAATCTTAATCTGAATATTTTAAGAATGGAAAAATTCCAAAATTATAAGGTGATATAAATGCAATATACTATCACTACTGTAAATTACCTTTAAAAATCCCATTATTTAATCTGGCATCAAAATAAAACAAACAGTAAACCAGAGAAGCTTGTTTAATGAAATGACTTTATCTCTTAGGATTATACTCATTGTTATGTCTTTAATTGTGCAGATTAGAAGGATTTGTGACACAAACTGAATAATCTTGTATTATTTGAATAATTCGTAATCACAGCAAAGCCTGTGATTCATTGGCTTATTACATATTTGCATGTTATAATCAACTACAATCCATGCATGCCCAACTATACAAACTCTGTTTAAAATGCAACTTGTCCAAGAGCTTGGCAGCTGTCCTGTCCTAATGTATATAATGTGGAGTGGAAGACATGAGGGATTAAATTAGACATTCATGAAGCATATGCACACCATTTCCATTATCTGTGTTCTAGATCAAATGTTAAGAAACAAAGCTGAACTGGAATATATTTTCTCAATAAGTTCAGATTCATAACCTATGGTATTAAATATTCATAATAACATTTTGAAATGTTGAAATGATGTAAGGAAATCCCACATAAGAAAAGCTATATTAGTCAACAGTAAAGACTGCTTTCCTCTTTTGTTACTATATTTTTGTATCTATAACTTGCTTCTAAGCAAGAGATTTGACTTAAGATGCAGCCTAGGGACTTTCAGAACCAGGTCAGCAATCACAAGGGTGATTTTCTTGGGCTCTAAGGAAACATGAGCTAATAGGATGCTATTAGTTTTATGCCTACTCATAATAACTAGATGTACACAAGAAAAACGTAGTCAAAGTAGCATGGAGGCACAGAGATATTGGTATTACAGAAAACAATGATGATGACCAAAAGATGTAAAATCAGTGACTTCAATGAAGCCCCAAAATATAAGAATAGTAGGACAAGAAATACTAAGATTTTAAATAAATCAAGTAGACCAATTAAATATGATTATCAAATAGAATTTAAATAAATCAAAATAGACCACTCAAATAAAATTATTGAATGTTGGGTAAAATTCATAAATATTGTAGAAATCAGGCCTTATAGACATGAGGGAAATTACATATTGAAACAACTCATTTCACAGCAAATTTTCAGAATAAAATATTTCACATTAGTAATTATTTTTATAACTAAATTAATTTTATATGAGAAAACAACTTTATACTTAGGGAAATGCTTCCTCATAAGAATTCCTAGGAGACACTAATTGGGATGAAGCCCAGATACTTTTTTTCTTTTTAAAGCTGCTCTCCTTATAGCAGAAATGGCCTCCAACAGCTACAGCTTCACTTAGACTGGGCAATTTTATCCTCCTCACCTAACCCAGCTAGAGACATTTGCACCAGTGACAGACAGCTGAATCAAGTGGAACCCATCAATATCTTTCTATCTAGAATTTTAAACATTCCCAGTTAGTCTGAGTTGGTCTTTTTAATACAGGAGGTCAAATCTGGAATTGTGGGAAAGCCATGTGCAAAGTGAATCAAAGAAATATGGTTTGCAAATGAAGAAAGGACCAGTCAGAAGCAGGAACCAGAGAGAGAGGGCGACCACTGCCTAGTTCATGGGAGCTCGCCCAATCCCTTCGTTTCATTATTTCAAGAATTCAATTGACAATGGGTTCTTTGAGTTAAAGACAAGTCCCTTTCTTTCTTTAAACTAGCTGAAGTCAGTTTATGTTACTTGAACCCAACTGAAATTTGATGGACCGAATAATAAATAACTAAATCGAGTTTAGTTATCTGGACATCTTGTAAAGTTAGAACACCTCTTGGAAACTATCCCTGTAAGCATAATATTTTATTTTAATCATTTTTGAATGAAACTATTCCCCCATACCCTGAGTATTTAAGAGAAAAAGCACAACACATGAGTTGTTCTGAAGATGGAGATTATTTATTTGGTATATACCCATCACTGTACTCCTGGTTAGAGTTGCACTCTAGGTTAGTTAAGAGATGCATGCAAAATGGTTTTCAGAGTGTTAAATTTTGATAGATCTATGTAAACCCACTGTCTTAGTCTGTTTGGCTGCTGTAACAAAATACCACAGACTGGGTGGCTTATAAACAACAGAAATTTATTACTCATTACTTCATTCTGGAGGCTGGAAGTCTGAGAAGAGGGTGCCAGAGGGTTGGATGAGGGCACTCTTCCAGGTCTCAGATTTTTCATTGTATCCTCACAGAGTGGAAGGTCATTAGCTAGCTCTCCGTTGCCTCTTTTATAAAGGCAATAATCTCATTCATGGGGGCTCTACTCTCATAACCTAAGCACCAATAGGCCCCAGCTGCTATTACCATCACATCAGGCATTAGGATTTCAACATATGAATTTTGGTGGGGACACAAACCTTCAGACCACAGTACCCACCAATCTACAAAATTATAACTCATTCTGCTTTTGATAATGGTTTCCTTCCTTCGCTGTGAATTTTTGCTTCTTGCTACAATTAGTGTGCATTTCTGTTTTGATTTGTGAAATTGAATTGTTCGTCGGTGAAAAACAATTACACATTTTAGGAAACTTTATACGTGTACTACCAAGTAAAGTGCCAGGTGACTTAGGGTAAAACCTCTCAAGTCTTTATTAATAAAGAATCTAAATGCTTTATTTAACAAGTGAATATGTTTTTCCATCCTTAAGTTTTAACTATAATTTAGTTCAAATATACTGAAGAGAATAAGATAATGGTCGAAACATAATGACCTTATAAATTCTATCACAATCACTATGTACCTCTTGGGGAGAATAAAAATAAGAACAAAAACCAAGAACAGAAACCAAGATAAAGAATAATAAATAGCAACATCACACACTGACTGTTTAACATAGGCCAGGCATTGTAGTAAATATTGCATCGTTATTTCATTCTAATCCTTATAAGAACCTTGTGCAATAGGTAATATTATACATAATTTACAGAAGAGGAAATAGACGTACAGAGAGATTAACTAACTTGCTATATATTAGGCTGTTAACGGCTGGAGCCAGATTTTGATTCTAAATTAGTTGATTTCAAAGTCTCCATGTTAATCATACTGCCTCTAAGAAGACAAATATTTGTAGGAATTAGTAATTTGGATTGAGCTCAATAGAGACGGGGGCCAAGAGTTGCATATATGTCTGTGCAGGTGGCATATTTCACAACTCTCAGGGATATCATTGGAAACTTACCTATATGAATAGTTGAGGCGAGGAACTGAGTCCTGTTTATCAACATAATCTCAGTGTTTGGCATGTAATAGTCTTTTGGTAAAATAAATTGTATAATTAAAGAAAGTATTCTTAGCTCAGCCTTGCATGACACCAAATAAGTAAGAACGCCTAAATCTAAACTTTGAAGTCACTTTTCACAATTCTATTTTTTTAGCTAAAAATGTGCAACCATTTGGACCCAAAAAACCATCACTTCCTAAAGATTTAGACATCTCATTCTGTATCAATCAGTAACAAATACAGTTAATGTGAATTTGTATTTGAGGCATAGGGTGACATGCTAGAGGGGAAGACAAAAGGGTCTTTACACTAGAGAAGCTTACAGTTTTCACACAAACAATAGGTAACACTACAGCTCTCTAATTTTTAGTGTGTCCAATACACAGCGCTATATTGATTCAGCCTAGGAAGTGGTCACCCTTCTGGGTATTCAGGAAAGGTTTCATGTTATATGACTTAAGTTGGGCCTTGAAACAAATGATTAGCAGTAAGGTGGTTATATGGAGGGCAGAAAGTAGAATATTTCAAGTAATTTGTGCAAAACACTAGAGGCAGAAATGTACATGAATCCTTTGGGGAGTTAAGAAGAGAGAAACCAGTTCATCTGAGGGAGGAATGTGGTGGGACATAAAATCACAAAGATAGCAGCAGCTAGGCTCCAGAGGACACAGATTCCAGGCTGAGCAGTTTGGACCATCATTTTCTGCATTAGTGCAAGCATTGAATGGCATAAAAGAAAAAAGAAAAAGAGAGAGAGCGAGAATAAGGCAATGAATAGCAAAAGCCTCAAAAAACTTCAAACAGGAGAGGCGTCTTGAGCATTCTCTCCCCCTGCTGCCTTTAATGGAAATAATCAACAGGAATGCTGGATGATTACAGTATATTTTTTTCTCTGTGGGAGAGGGAGATTATGTACTCAGAACCATAAAGCATTTTGCTTGCAAAATTAATTCAAATTGACTTGCATAGGAGCACTGTCACATGAATTGAAAACAGCTGAAGAATGGCTGGGGGAAAAAAAGATCACGATAAACAGCAATCAAACCACTTGGAAAAATACCCGGTGTTTGGGCCCTGGGGACCTCCGCAAGGCCTAGTTTTATTTAACGTCTTCATTAATGAATGGGAAAATGGGAGTAAAAAAATCATTATAATCACATATGCAAACTGGTACAAATATCAATGAGAGTAGAGATTTTTTTTTCAGAAGGAAAAGGATTTTAGGCTCAGATTTTACATGGACTATATCACTTGGCAGAGAAACATGTAGACAGAGACCTAGAAATCCCCATATACATAATGGGGAAAAGGAAAAGATTAGGATCCAATATGAAACAGGTGGGAATTATATTGGGAAATGGCTGTTTGATGCCAGTGTGTGCACAGGTGCCTTACATCACAGGTGATGTGACAGTAACTTGTATATGACTCTTTCGAAATGACCTGAAACTGTTCACAATTATGCTCCCTGCTTGTTATACAGAGCAATGGAAAAAGCCATTAGAAAAAAAGAACAGATTGGAAGAATTAAGTGTTTGGGTAGAAGGCTAGACAGGGTGATGAGTGTGGATAACATTGCAATGTGGAGGAAAAGAAAATAGATAGGGGTTGGGATGGAGAGAAGAAGGATTTCACAGCAGGATCTGCTAAGAGGGAGGAACGAATTTAGTTTTGGAGCCATACTTTCCTGAGAAAATAATACTTGAACTGTGGTCTGAAGGATGAAGACTTTAGCTAGTCAATTGTAGTTAGGTTAAGGAGAAAGGATTAACAAGAGGATATCACGGATAAAAGTCATTTTCCAGTTCATATTTGTGAGTTTCCTTATAATGTAGGAAAAGTGTTTTGAGAGCCTCTAAAGAAAAAAATATTTGCAGTTTTACAGTGACTTTAAATATATAGACAGAGCAACACCTAACAAACAATACACGCATGTCTCAATCCTACTTTGCAGGAATACAAGTGACTATTGCTAATTCATTCAATATAATTGCATATATTAAGACTAAATGCAACATTTGTCTCACATGCCAAAGCAGAGCTGGACATTTTAAAGAACTTTCTTCATAATTGCTAAGTTTCCATGTGGGAAATCTAAATGCAAAGCTGTGCTTCTTCTAAACTTCACTGTATGCTTAATGACTATCTTGAATTCCTTAAATTATTTATCTTAATTACCTTATGGGATGGGTGTTCTTTTTGTTTTTCTAAAAAATAATGAATACAAAGTTACTTTGCAACAGGATTGTTCTTCATTATACTGGCATTTGCATTATATAGTATAATATTCATTCCCTTTAGAATTCTTTTCTATCAAATAAAGAGCTTTTCTATATCCATTAATGTGTTCTTTTTCACCCACTTCAGCATCACTTTAATCTTTATTAGCCTCTCAAAGCTCAATGTGGGCCTCAACGCTTGTCATTATCTTTCCTCTCCTTCAGTAGAAAGCAAAGCCAAAATAAGGTTCTAGCAAAACTCACCCTGATCATAACCAAAATATAAGAGAAGAGCAGTGTTCAAATATTTCTCCTCCTTCTTTGCCTTTAATTTCGGACAGAGGGAATCACACACAACATCCCCACATACACTTTTGCCAAAACCTGAGTATCAGAATGGAAAATCCAGTTTAAGTTTTTCTTGATTCAAGCGAACCCACATGAAATACTAATGGATGTATTCACAGTCCATTTTGAGTAATCTCAACCTGAGTTATTTTCAACTTCAAAAGTAAATACACAGGTTCTCTATCTCAAAGAAATCAGAAAATGGAACAAAGTGACACTAAAACAAGAAAAGCCATAAACTCTTCTTTGAAGTGTCTTCCATGTAGGATTATTGCTGGTTCTTTCTCCCCCGGGCAGAGAGTAGGTTACTCTGTCTCCATATTAGTACAAATATGATTTGTCAATATTCTGAAATTTCTCTCAAATGAATAAATTATTATGAATGATCCTAATAGCCCCTAAGATCAGCATAAGAAAAAAATTCAAAATAACGTTTATTCTCTTTCACTAGAAGAAGAAGAGATCGCAAAAATAAAAGCAGAGCTTGCAATACAATTCAGAGGTGATGCCCAGGGGAACACGGTGGCTCGCCCATTGTGTGCTACAGGAAGTACAGAGAACTCAGGAGGGAAAAGGCAGGTTCCACTAAAGCAAAGGAGGCAGGTGTATCTTCTGATCATTTGTAACAACAACATGGAAAAAAAGAGCAATAGTGGAATTTCTAAGACGTAAGAGCATAATCTGCTCTAAACAAATACCATAACCATTAATTTTATTCTCATAAGAATAAGCCTTGAAAACATTTGCTAAAAATTTCCAGGAAACAATTTTGTTTACATCCATGCTTAGACTACCTAGATTAATCAATATTAAATGTTCCAGAGGGTGGCTGAAATAACTCTAATGTAATTAGAAGGAAACAAAATACATCTTCAGGGTATGTACACATAGACTGGTAAAGCTATAGATATGAGATTGACAGTTTATGGGCAGAAAAAAAGAGAGAGGAAAGCCTTAAATGATATAATATTTATTTTATAAAGAGTCTATTGGGTCTACTGTTATTCAACCAAATGATTCAATTAGAAAATTAGGACAAATGTATTGCTATGAGGTTTGGTCATCTATTCCAAACACTTTCATAATTAACTCAAATGGAATTTATATACAACATAGATTTTACCTTTAAAGAAAAATACCTATGTTTTAAAGATGTTGCTTATCTTTTTCTAAAGTCTAGACTTGGAATTTGCTACTAAACCTTTGTCATTTAATGGGAAAGTGGAGACCTGCTGTGATGGAGTTCATATGGTTATGGGACAGTTAATTCCAAAACCCCCAAAACAGGGCATGAAAAAAATAAAGGAATATTCTACAATAAAGATAAATGCAGTCTCAAGCCACAAAAAGACGTGGAAGAATCTTGAATGCGTGTTGCTAAGCAAAGGAAGCCAATGTGAAAAGGCTAACACTGAGTGATTCCAGCTAATGTGTGACAGTCTTGAAAACACAAAACTATGAAGACAGTGAAAAGATGGCAAGGGGTAGGGAGGAAGGGAGCAAGGGATGAATAGGTGGGGCACAGGGGATTTTTAGGACAGTGAAACTGTTTTGCATGATGCTGCAATGGTTAACATATATCATTACATATTTGTCAAAATCCATTCAATGTATAACAGAAAGAGTGAACTCTAATATAAGCTATGGCCTTTAGTTAATAATAATGTACCAATATTGGCTCATCAATTGTAACAAATGTACCACACCAATGCAATATGCTAAAAATAGTGGAAACAGGGTCCGGGGATATTTAGGTGGTGTATAGGAACTGTCCATACTTTCTGCTCACTTTTCTGTAAACCTAAAATTTCTCTAAAAAAATAAAGTCTATTAATTTTAAAAAAATTCAGATTATAAAATTTACAAATAATTTAAAATAAATTGTTTTCTGAAAGCATAAAAAAATAGAGGGATGACATTACAGGCCATCATGAAATCAAATTCTCAAGCCTCTTTATTCTTCTTTAGCCCCATTCTTAAGAATCACTGTTACTGTTAAAATTATGTCCTAATGGGTTGAGGCTGAAAAAGTGTGAGGACCTCAGTTAAAATATTAACAAAAGATGCTCTGGAGGAAAAAAAGTATTTACTCAAATAAGCAGTGAAATTCAGAATGGAGGGTAACTAAGCATATTTTACTTCAGTTAAGCCAGAAATCAGTCTGTATTTTGCTTCTTTGTTTCAATTTCTGTTTACAATTAAAGACCAGTTCTGATAAAATTGTTTTTTAAAAAAGCTTACAACCCTTCCCCTTAATTTTGTTCAAAGTGAGATTAGAGTATTGTGTCCTACATTTGGGAGTTGAGGTACAAAAAAAGTCTACTTGCTTCATTTAATAGTCAGATGCCAAAAAGATAGCTGAGTGGTTGTTGCTTTTAACTACCAAAACGTGTCTTTCCGGCTATATATGAAAGCAGCAATACAGAAGCATGTTTTAAATCAACCATCATTTTCTCTATTTCTTTAGTGGCTTAGGGATCACTTGGTCCATTCAAACACGTTATCTTATTTTATCCTAAAAACTCACTTCAAGATAGATGATATAATAGCCACCCACCCCCACTTAACAAATAGAAAAGTTGAGATTCACAGAGGTCCCAAAAAATAATAGAGTGAATTCAAGACATAGCTGAGAGTCAAGTTAATTCATCCTTTTAATATCTATCTATTTATCTAAATATATATACTATATACACACAACATAATGCAACTTATATGTTTGAGCACCTATGTGCTATACACTTTTTTGAATACTCATTATGATCTAGCAATGAATGGAATGTGACCCATTGTGGCTCATTTAAAGCTTTCTCTGAGGTGAATTTCCTCTTCAGCACCAACTCCTTATACAAACTAGAGTTGTGGGCACCATCCAGAGCCTAGTCACGTTCTGGAGACCTAACGGTTTGGAGTTCCCCTCTGGTTTCAATAATCAGTGTTCTAGGTTTGAAATGGACTCACTCTCTTGCCAACTGCATAACCTTGGGCAAGTCATTTTCCCATACTGAGGCTCATTTGCCTCAACTACGAAAAGATTACTAAGAACCTTTTTGCATTGGCATTGTTAGTACTAAATGAATGTATATACACGAGAGTATTTTTTTCACGGCGAGGCAATTAGAAATAGTGATATGACACCACATGTGCCAAATACAATATACGTGCTCTTCCCAGTTGTGTCACAAACTACTTGGATGACCTTGAGGAAATGCTGTCACCTCTCTGCCACTTTGGTACATGTAAAGAAACAAAAGATAGAACCAGAAAGCATTTCATCTACCACATTGCTCTAACACTCTGATTACTCATTCTCAAAATAATAATGCCGCTTCATGTTCCAGGATGTCAGGATTTTTGTTTGTTTTCTTCACTGCTATAACCCTGGTGCCCAGAAGAGTGACTGGCACATGCTACGTGCCCAATACCTATCTGTTGAATGAATGAATGAAGCAAATTTGCATAAAAGCAAACTTTGCTGTAACATAGTATTTCTAGACATATCCAAAATAAAAAAGGAGTTCAAGTTACTACCATGAGGCAGACACACACACACACACACACACACACAGTCTGAATTATACACCGTGGCTAAAAAGCACATGCTGAAGCCCAAATTCAAACATGTCCTAACTAAGGTGAAGTACTCAAACACTAGGAAGAAACCATCTGAGCAAGTAACAATCAGAGAAGTTTTAAAAAAATAAAGTTCCTCCTGTAACAAAAGAAAATCCTGATGCTTGTGCAATAGTAAAACCATGACTCCACAATAGGGTCAATATTATAGAGAGGTGACTTAAATGAGTGAAGAGTATCAGGTGGAAATTGAGTCAAACAGGAGAATTTGCTTACTCTCTTAAAAGAGCAGCCTTTATTCAGCTTTGGGTTGTTGAGGTCATAGAAAGCTGTTAGCTCTGGCTTTCTGAAACTTCCAGCTAACAAAGAAGCTGGAAATTCAGATTTGACATGAAGTCTTCCAATCTTTAAGTGCTGGCAATGAATTCATATAGATATACTTATATGCAAAAACAAACAAACCAAAAACCTGATGGACTGGTAAATCTCTTAGTATGAGAAGAATAGAAATGCAATAGAAGGTCAAAGAAAGGATGTTTACTAACGCTGTGCCATGCTCTACCCTCAGCCCCATTTATTTCATCTTTATGTAAAACTATACCTCAGTAATTTATGCCCCATCCTATAAATTAAAAAAACAAAATGTTATCCTTCCAAAAATATTTATTGTTCTATTATACACCAGGCCTGAGCCAAGTTTTAGAAATACTGTATAGTGGTAAATAAGAGATACAAGAATCTGGGAGCTTATAAACTGAGAAAAAGGATTACAGGTGCAATGATTGTTTCTAAGAAGTGTATGGAACATGTGCTTGACTGCAATGGATGAATAACAGTGTTTCTCCCAAGTACTTGCCCAATTCTTAGGTGCAGATTTGGAGTAGTGTTTTTTTAATGGTTTAAGAAATAAAATATTAAAATATACATTCCTAAGGCCTGAAGTTCAGGAAAGTGTTCTGAAAAAAGAATATTCTTCTTTACTTGGTATAATAAAGGCTTTCGGACTGGCAGAGCTCTGAGTCAGATCAAATCAAGACAGCCTTACAAGAGCTGTCTTCCAGGGAGCTAGCGGGTCAAATAATGACAATTCTCTGGGATCTAGTCTTTGAAGAATCTCCTACCCCACTCCGCCCCCATCAGTGCTTGCCTGACTGCTGGTTTTCACCGTGATGGCAGGTTTTTGGTTTTTCAAGGCTGCCTCACAGCTAGAAAGGCAGGAAAGGACACAGGGCACCTCAAAATGCCAAAAAGCTAGCCTTTCTAACGAGATTCAGCATTTTTCTTGAATAAATGTTCCCTGGATTGCTCCAAGACTTTGGTTAATTTCCAGAGTTCTAGAAAGCTGATTCTGACAACGTTTGCCAGTTTTCGCATGACTTTTATGGAGGAGAAGATTTTCAGAGGCCCTTACGCCACAGTTTTTGCTGACATCACTCTGATGTTCTACATTTCACCTAGAATTAGATTGCTTATCTAATCACAAATGGCACAGCCTACTGACAATATATTAAAAGTATATATACTTCTTATTAGAATTACTTATACTTTGAATGGTCATTTTCTTTAATATGTAATTTAAAAATTTCCTTTATTTTGCATTTGAGTGACACAGCACAAAATATAACACCTGGACTCGTCACACATCCCTCATACTTGAACAAGCGCACATTCACTAAGTTCCTCTAAATTAACTTCTTTTTCTTTACTATTAACATCAGGCATAGACATATCAAAAGAGATACCACTCAAAAAACTACAAGAATTTTGAAAAAAATTCTCATTTAAGAAACTGAACAAAATCAACACTATAACAATTATAACAGAAAGAAAAAGCAAGCATGAAGTTGTTAGAATGAGTGAAAAGAGCTCATTCCTGATACAAAGGGATTATGTTTTTATAAAGGAATCAATTGTGCTTTATACAGAGATCATGTACAAAACTGAGTAATTTCCCCCAAAAGTTCTAGTTGCAGGAGCAACTACAACATCAGACTTACTTACATCAGACAGAGAGACACTCTGTCAAACCTTTTCTGAATAACTTCTGAATAGAAACAGAAGAAACACAAAACTAAATTCAAAGAGAATATGACATATTTTCTCAGGCTTTTAAAAATTAATTTCAACTCAACATGTCAGCCATCTTCTCAGAAAGGGCAATTTAAAATATTTATGTAATAAATCATTGTTGGTATGTGAAAAAAATGCAGAGTACTAAATATATTCATAGGTTCTCATAAATGGATGTTAGCCAGCCATCTACTTGTATAGGGGTGATGTTAGATGAAAGAAAGAAAAGAATGTGGGGGTGAGGGTGGGAGGAGGAAAAAGAAAGAAAGGAGGAAGAGCATAAGAAAGATAAAGGAAACAGACTAAGAGAATATATGCCATTATGTTGGCACTGGCTATATCTGAGTGGGACAATTATTTTTCCATTTGTCTTATCTTTATGTTCTAATATCTTAACAGTCTACCAGGATTACTATATCTATATTATATCTCTAAATGCAACCATAATTTTTAACAACCAAAAAGAAATACCAAGTTAATGAAAAAAGAGAAAATACATTGAGATTAGGATATTATATAAATTAATATGAATTAGAATAATTAATACTACTTGTTTTACTTTCCTAATAACATTCTTAGTAAAGGACTGATTAACACATCTGATGTACTCATCAATTGGAAAAATAATTAAAAGTTTTGGCTATATGGTTGCTATAACCAGGTTTATTATAATATTTGATTACTTAATTAAACTGAAATTAACCTTCAAAGTCATATGAAATATTAATAGTGTACATAATTTTCTAAAATAATTACATATATATACACTATATTATAAAGTTTTAAATATTTAAATTGTTTAATTTTTTTTTCTCAAAATGGAGGATTGAAAATATTGTCTTTGTCACAAGGCGGTTCTATAATGAATTTGGGTAGTTTTAGCTTAAAAATTGGAAAATAGATAATATTAAAGTTATTAGATAATAAAAATCTCTCAAAGTCTAAATTGTCTTTAATGTAACAGTCATGCAATACAGTTAATATTTTCTGTGTAACATAACAATTTATGTCACAATATTTTACCTATGCTTCCATTTTCCATGTTAATATGGATGTGTTTTTAATTGAGCAAAAGGTAATGGAATACTTTTAAATATAATCTATGTATTAAGATTGTTAGTAATTATAAATACATTAATACATATATTGTTAAAAAAATGGTTTAGATAATTTTCACCCAAAAGACTTTATTTTTAATGTACCCAGTAAAATGATTTACCCAAAAGACTATTTTTAATGTATACCAATAAAATAATTTACTAATAAAAACTATTGTTGATTATAGAAATCTTCCAGTGAAGCACCTTTTCTGAAAATTTTCAGTGAAGAAAAATTTAAGAATTTAAAGAAAACTTTTGAATGATGACTGACTGAGGAACTTTAAATCTCAATGGAATATAAAGGAATTTCTTATAATATTTTCATTCCCTAATGTAGTGAATGAAATACAAAATAAATCGGTCCCAAGTGTTTGAAGCAACAGAGGTTACTGACGTGTTAACTTTTATTTCCTATTCAATATAACCAGGATAATGATAAATCAGCAGCAAATCAAATAGTCTTTCTTTATATATATATAAACCAATTCTAAAAGTTTGTGTGTTGCTTCAATCTGAAACTCTCCTGAACGCTGAAGGAAACTTCACATTTCTTTATGGAGAAATGCTCAGAGAGGAAAATAGTATGTTTGTTATTCAGTCATTGAAATCCCTTCCCTATTTGCCCCCTTCTCCCAGTCAGAGCTAATTTGAGGTCTCCTCCCTCCCCCCAACACACACACCCCTCCTCTCTTATCAACAAATATGTCCAGTGAATTTTCAATCGTATATGACATTTAACATGCTGTCTAGTTAGGTAGCTTAAGTTGTAGGGAAAATTTCACAAAGGCTTACCCCATTTTTTGGAAAAGCAATCCATCCTAGGTCCCCCATGACTGTACGTGAATCCAATAAATTCACTGAAAGAGAAAGAACACAAAACTGAGTGAAATATATAAAAATGCATCACGATTTCATAGAGTTATTAAGAGTGCATATTGATTACATAACTGAAATTAGATTAAGCATTCATTAAGATGAATACAAGAGTTATAATTTAAAAAAAACATTATTTGGATGCAAGAGGACAAGTGATTTTGAATAAACAGTTGGAGAACAATTACAGCAAAAATACATAAACAAATCATTACCCTAAGTGCTTTTTTGTCAAACAAGAATAAAGGAAAAAGAATTAATAATGAGGAAAAGAAAAATCGAAAGGTCCACAAAAAACTGTAAGGACCATGCAGCTTGTTTAAAGGCTCTGGGTCTTGGGATTAAGCTGCAGCCATAAAATTGTGGCTAAACGTACGGTATTTTCTTCTGGAAAGCTGTTATAAAGCAATTAACAAATAATATACATTAAACAGCAATAAACTATTCCCAAGCTTGTAACATTTTTTGGCGATAGTAACTGAAATCTGTAATCCAAATTGCAAGTTTAATTAAGAAATAAATCTAAACACCTTTAACCAAGCCAAGGAAATTGTAGCAGCTCTTAGGGTTGTTACTACAGTTGTGTCCACTGCATTCCCAAAGTTGTCTTCTACTATTTACATATAACCAGAGCCTAAAATATGATTCTCACAGAATTATCAGCCACATTTTTGAAAGGCAGATCTCAATTATGGTTGGATATCCTAAAATATTTGGAAACTCCCAAGATGGAAGTCTGAATATTATCATTTCCAAAGGAAGCCATGGCAGAGTATGTACACATACATGCACGCGTGCGCGCACGCACGCGCACGCACACACACACACACAGTGTTTATATTTCAATAGGTTCACCTACTGTCTCCCGGAAATCAAACAAGCTTAACGGGTGCTGTGTAGTCAAAATGCTTTAGGCAAGGATCACAAATCAACATCTTTCCAACTTATTATGCCTAACCCAAATGGATCTATCTGGTCCACTGTGCAGCTGAACCACTTTGAATGCGCATGGCATGTGGACCCAAAAGGGAAACACTTGAGTTATTCCTCATTAGAGGTAGTGGAGCCTCCTTAAACCAGTATCTTGAAATGCCAGCAATTCTAAAAAGATGAGTCTGTCTGCAAGTGTAAGCATGGGGTACTAGAGGAATAACAGATGATAGGCTGAGAAATGTATTATAATACTTCTATAAGATAATACAAGATAAAATTATTATGACCGAGGAAGTCAGGAGCACAACTGAAACAGAAATTTTCTATACATTATAGAAATTATGTGCATTTACCCCTTATTATCCATCACTTTATTTCATCTAACATATGCAAACATACATATCTTATCAGCTAAGTTGTCTAAAATATTAGTAAATAAAGATAAATCAAAAACTTAAAATTTTTAGAAAACACAGAAATATACTCAATACCATATATATACACATTTATATATGTGTGTGTTCAACATACTTGTCTATTTCCCTCATTAACTTCTGAGCTCTTTAGCTATAAAAATGCATGCTTATAGAATGTCTGTATCATCTTTAGCCTACACACATCATATTGGCTTTAGAGAATAATAAAATAAATAATTTGTGGAATGGTTATTTTTTAGAGGAAATTGACCTAACTGAAAAGCTGTTGTTTAAAACAGCAAAAACAAAAAACAAATCAAAACTTTTCCACTACCCACTGACCTTGCAAATCCTCCAGTCACTCCACTAAATCTAATTTTTCAATTACATCCATATTCTTCTCTTTTTACTCTATTGTTGGCTTTTCTGGTTTCCATGGGAATAAGGTTACATTAAACTTAAATGTCCTTGTCCTCATTTTAGTTTTTCTGGGACACTAGGGCTGTGTCTAGACATGACTAAATACCAGGGGAGTGCAGAACCTAAATCGTTATGTTTATTCGTCTTGATTCATTTAATTCACCTTTGATATTAAGCAACAGCCTATCTGTGTAGACTAGATAAAGTAGAGCAAATCAGCAAACTCAAGGCTTTCTATGAAGATGGCAGTCAAATTGAACTTAATCCTGTGGTGGCAAACTGATGTGCATAGAAATTCTAGGAATTCATAACTTGCCTGCCACAAGAAACACAGCATTCCTTGTAGACCTCTTAATAATATGCAGATCTTGAAATATTCATTATTACCAACAGAGTTCCAGATGTCTTTCTAAAATTTAGTTACTTTCCCTTGAATTAACTTTAGTTTAAATTATCATTTTTACTTTTTTGTTTTAAAATATGTGTGTGAAAATAAACAAATGAACTCAAAATACAATTTATTGGGAGTTTTCAATGTTGGACTACATTACTAAACACATGATAATAACCACAATAGGAATGTATATTATCTTTCTCATGATGATCTTATCAAAAGTTTTCTTCAGATAAACAGATTAGGAGGTTTATAGGAAATACACGCATGTCACTTCCCACTGCTGTCAAAATCGCTTTCCTCTTGGAAACAGATAATTTCATAAAATTCACAATGCAAAGAAGATACTTACATATACCATTACTGAATTGGAAATTGAGAAAAAAAGCAGAATTTGATGTTTTAGCCAATTACTTGCAGATTACTATATTATAATTTTGTTCATATAATGCAGAGCAAATTGGGATTTGATGTCTCTGGGAAAAAGAACTAATATTGCATATGTAGATAGACAGATATATGTTTATATATATAATTTATATATAGATATCCATGTCTATCTCTATATAGATCTATATAGATAGAGAAAAAGAGCTTTCTTATACCTCAAGTTTTACACAGGCTGCTTTAGTTTTCTCAAATGTCCTTCCCCCTTTCTGACTTGCTAACACTTCGTTTGTTCTACAAAACAAATTTCAGCAACTGCCTTCTCCAGGAAGCCATATCTGATCCTCCCTTTCCTAAATCTAGGTGAGGTAATATTACTGAATATTCTATTAGCACGCAATTCTTATCTCCAAAACCCTGAATACACAGAATTGTATTTTTCCCTTAAAAGAACACATTTTGGCTCATGCCGATGAATCTAGCCTGCAGTCAGAACAGCTGAATAGCTGTTTGTCTTATGAATGAATCATTTGGTCAGTGGGCAGATCAGGGTCATGGGTCTGAAGCAACATACACTGGTGGTTCTCCACAGGGACACTTGGTAATGCCTGAAGACATTTTCTTTTTGAGGAAGATTGGCCCTGAGCTAACATCTATTGCCAATCTTCCTCTTTTTCTTCTTTTTTTCTCCCCAAAGCCCCCAGTACATAGTTGTATAGCATACTTGTAGGTCCTTCTAGTTTTTCTATGTGGGGCACCGCCTCAGCATGGCTTGATGAGCAGTGAGTAGGTCCGTGCCCAGGATCCAGACTGGTGAACCCCAGGCCGCCAAAGCAGAAACTGAGAATTTAATCACTGCGTCACCAGGCTGGCCCCTGAAAACATTTTTGATTGTCAAAAGTGGAGGGTAGGGGCAGTATTTGCTACTGTTATCTCATGGGAAGAAGCCAGATATACGGTAAAACATCCTTCAATTTTAAGCAAAACTTCCCCCACCTCCCCCGAAAGAATTATCTGGCTCAAATTTCACTAGTGCCAAAAATGAGAAACACTGATATAAACCTATGATGCTACTAGAAAATCTCTATCTTCACAATTCTCTGTATAGTGCATCAGTAGCATGAGCTTTTGTTAATAGAAGTCAGCATGTTTGGAGGCATTCCTTATGGATCAAAATACTACTTGTTTTTAAGGAAATAAAAGTAATAAAATTTGAAGCCTTATTTAGGGGAAAATAGAGTATTCTTATTACCCAACATCTGTAAGTTTTTTTTTTTCACATAACCAATATAATAACTATTATTACAGGTATTCTTATTTATGCTCTAATAATTTCTCAACATTCATGACGGCATGTATGAAAAAGCACTATGCCACTGATATTATTAATGCCTCCATTTCTCCCACTTCTTAAGCTAGTTACATAAAAACCAGAAATTTAGACATAGGGAAAATATAAACATGAATTTTCAGAAGTTCATTTTCCAATTTCATCATCAAATTTATTAAAAGGGGGGATTGGCATAATGGAGCACAGTCACTAAGTATCTTCTGTGCTACAATTACAGTAATTAAATTGCTCTGAACAGTATATATGTTTGTTGTAAATTGCAGTGAATACACAATGAATATTGATCTTCATTGTACAACTTAATTAAAACTTGTCTGGGAGAAGTCACTAATGAATATAATTAGAGGAAATGTTTGATACCACAGTTACTCTGTAAGACATTAATTAGATATCAGAAACTTTTTGAAAAATGTTTTTATTCTATTATTTACATTTTAACATAAAGTCACACCATTAAACTGAGAGATAGCCTTCAAGGTCATTTTTCCCTCTGCCATTGTATACTTACAATGAAAATGGGCATATTGGTTGATATTCTAATCAGTAATTAAGGAGACTGATTCTCCAAGAGAAATAACTCTATGGGGGTCAATGAGTATGGAGTCTACTGCAAATTCCTCAAGTTAGTATACAAAAAAAAAAAGACTGATACAGGAAATTCTTAATAAGTAAAAATAAGTTAACTCTCTGCCCAACCAAATAACAGATTATAATAGAAACTAATTCAAACTAATCTTAAATATGCTTTAATTTTAATACTACACACCAATAATTTCAATTCTTTCTTGAACAAATAGAGAAAAGCTTTTAAAGAATTTACTTTTACAAAAGCCAGAGGGTTGCTAATTCATTGTTTTTGTTGGGATTGAAGGGGAGCAAGGAGAGGACAGAATGAATAAAATGGAGTATGCATAAGAAGACTCCTAAATTCTCAACTTTACATATTCTAACAATTAAAGATTAATTTGAGTTAATAATTCAAATATGCTTTTCAATGATTATAAATTTCAAATATTCATGACTTGCTGTGTATCACTTTGACTCCATTGCTTCTGCCTTAACATCTTGCTAATATTAGTTAGCAAGTGGTGGTTCTCCACATAGACATCTGATAATTTTTTGTGTGTGAGGAAGACCAGCCCTGAGGAAGACCAGCCCTGATCTAACATCCATCGCCAATCCTCTTTTTGCTGAGGAAGACTGGCCCTGGGCTAACATCCGTGCCCATCTTCCTCTACTTTACATGGGACGCCGTCACGGCATGGCTGACAAGCAGTGCGTTGGCGGGCGCCCGGGATCCGAACCCGGGAACCCCGGGCTGCCAAGCGCGGACTAAACCGCTGCGCCACCAGGTGGCTCCATGATAATTTTTTTTTTTTTTTTTTTTTTTGTGAGGAAGACCAGCCCTGAGCTAACATCCGTTGCCAATCCTCCTCTTTTTGCTGAGGAAGACTGGCCCTGGGCTAACATCGTGCCCATCTTCCTCTACTTTATATGCGACGCTGCCACGGCGTGGCTGACAAGCAGTGCGTCCGCGGGCGCCCGGGATCCGAACCCGCGAACCCCGGGCTGCCAAGCGTGAACTAAACCGCTGCACCACTGGGCCGGCCCCTCCATGATAAATTTTTAAAAGCAGAAAAATTCTATCGAATTGTTCAGGAAAAAGATGAATTGGGATGAACGTGTTTTGAGACTCTGAAGAGTCAAAAGACAGCTCCAAGCCTTCCATTCCACCATCAGCAGTGGGCAAGTTGAGAGAATCTGTGATCCTTGATGACACTAAGGGGAAGTAGAGAGCCAGAGGCACATTCTTACTCTTATATTGTTTCTGTTTGTCCCACGATCTTCACATTAACACATATTAACAAACAAACACAACTATAATGGTAGTTGGACCTCCGCCACAGTGTGAAGACAGAATAATTTGGATTAGTAGCAGAGGATGGAATTCTCTCTCTCTAAAGGCATTGAATCAAAGTCCCGTTGCATATAGTAGAATTTTGATGGATGCTTGGCTATTGATTTCCATTTAACAATATCAGAAAAGCTACTGGATTCAATTACAGCACACATTTAACTAATCTGTGGGAACAAACCCCAGATATACAGCTGTCCAGCATCTCTCCATGGTCCCATTCAGCACAGATGTGATTTCTCGCTTGTCGGCTAAATTGTATAATTTGACAACTGCTGCAGGGAAAAAAGAACAGTTGACAAAATGAGTGCAAGGAAAGAGCACATGTGTTTCCCATTGGAAAACTCAATTTGTAAATTTGGTAAAAATTATGTTATAGGTTTAGGGGGTTATATAGATTTCTGGCATCTCTTTCCTTGAAGGCAAGAATCTACAACCAGCTATATTTCCACAGACAATACATGGGACAGTATTCATTTATTTTCCAATTCTAAGCAACCTAATAGGTACAATCTTTTTTAGAAAAAAGGAGGAAATAATATGGGGAAAGGAACTCATTCAATGCTTACTATGTGTCAGGCACTCTACTGGGCAACTCATGTATGTTCTTTCATTTAATCATCTCAACAAACCAATAGGCTCAACAGAACACTGAGAGTTTGCAATTCCATTCAGAGGCCCAGCAGGGAAATGAAGGAAGAAAACAGGAAGCAATATCTGAGGCCTGCTGACAGAACATGAGCCCTGCTTATGACACCCCACATCCAAGTCCTTCACTTAGAGCCTGGACGTTAGATACCTTGATTACAGCCAACCATTTCCCCAACATCCAAAGGCCATGAACTAAACCCTAATCATGAATGGATCTACTTTATTTGTATATGAACCATGGCTGCTCAACACTGCTTGAGAAAAAACACAACCAATGAGATTGGTTCCATTATAAATTAACAGTGGCTTCAAATGTGCTATCAACATTACCTGACAAATTTACTATCTTTGGGAAATCAGTTCTTTCACACACTAACTACAGAGTATTTTGTAAAATTTTACTTAAAAAATATTTTAAAATAAACCTCATGCTCTCTTCTAGCTAATGCCCTTTCTCTGTCCTCTTCTAAACTGAAATTATTGAATGAGTTGCCAATACCCCAATCTCTTTCCATATATACTCCTCACTCCTTACCTAACCTGTTGCAGTCTAGCTTTAAACCCACCATTCTACCAAAACTTCTGCTACCAAGTTCACTACTGACAATCGTGACAATCTGAGTTCCTAATTTGCCTTATCTTTTGGCAGCTCTTGGCCATGACCTTCATGGACAAACACTCTCACCTTTTATTTTCAATGACAACATATTTCTGTGGTTTCCTTCTACCTCTCTGGCTACTTGTTTCCATTATAAACTACTTATCCCATACCAACCCTTAAAACCTTGGCTTTGATCAATAATTTTGTACTGTCTTTAATTCTCACTCTACACCAATGATTATTAACTAGAACTTAACATCAAAATAAAAAAAGAAGCTTTTTCAAAGAATAAATGTCTTGGGGCCAGTCCATATGTACTGAATGAACTACTTAGGATGGAGAATGGCTAATATATTAATTTTTCGTTTGTTGGTTGGTTGGTTTTAAAGGTGATATTAGCATATATCCCTATGTAAGGATCCCTTTAGATGAGCTTATGAAATTCCAAGTCTTTAGTTATAATGTAAATGATAATGACCCCCAAATCCATATATCTTGCCCATTTCTCACTCCTGAAATTCCTACTGATGTATAAAACTGCCTGCTGGTTATTAACACATTCAGGACATGTAGTCATCCCAAATTCAGCCTGTCCCAAAATGAACAATGTATCTTCCCTGTCTAAAAAAAAAAAATCCTCCTTCTATGGTCCCTATTTCAGTGAATAGAAAGCCATACACCTAGTTGTTCTATCCAGAAATCTGTGAGTCACCTTCATCTTCCTTCACCTTTATCCTCGCATTGAATCAGTGACCAACTCCCACCAATTCTACCTATATTCTGTGTATAACTCTCTGCACTGCCTGCTCTGTTTTGTTTTATATTATAACGAGTCCAGCCAAACCCTCGCCTTAATTTTTCACTTGAAAAATCTCCCAAGTGGTTGCCAGTAGAGAGGCATGATCCCTGACAATTTCTTTAAAATACTGTATCCAGAAAAATCTTTCTAAGCCACCAATATGATCATGTCACTCCCCTATTTAAAATCTTGAGTTGTGCCTTATTGCTTTTAATATAATCCTTGCAGGACTGGTCTCTATTTTCTTCTCCAGTTTCATTCAGGCTTTTCCTTCCTTCTCTTTCCACAGTTTAGCAATACTGAATTTATTTCAGTTCCAATTATGTGGCCTTACTACTGATTCAGTTCTGTCCAATGAGCTGTGAAGGTGATCTGCAAGGGAAAGGAGTTTTTGAGAAGAAAACATTAGAAAAGGAAACTCCCTGGCTGCCTTGGAAGTTGCTGGGTACAGGAGTATTTCCTGGAACTGATGCAGCTATCTAGAGAAAATAAGTAGAATCAGCAGGAGAGCAAAGCCTACAGATTAAGGTTGGCAGAGTGAAGGGATGGGAAGTATCTGGTTCCAAATTATATCATAGAGTTGCTAATCTATCTAAATTTGAAACTTGCCTCTCTTAGGACTCTCTGTTAGGTGGGAAAAAATCAATTTTGTTGCTTACTTCAGTGGGGATATGATTTGCTGTTATTTGCAGAGGAAGACATGCTAACTGATAAAACTCCTAAGTGGCAGAATTTGAAGGCAAACGCCAGTCTCCCTTATTCGAGAGTCTGTTCTCCTTCCATCATGTCTTCACACCTCCAAAATTCTACTTAGAGAATTCCAATGACATTCCCATCTGAGTCACTTAACTTCTCAGATTATTCCCCTTTGATGTGCTATCTAAGATAGATGATTTTTGTTGTCCCTTTCTATCTTAATATATTATGCTTAATTTTTGACTACAAAGAACCACCGGTGCCTTTGTTTGTTTCAAAATACTTTCATCTTTGCTCATTTTGTTCTGTTTCTTTTTCAAAATATTCTTCATCATCATGAACAAAGAAGTTTTAGCCACTGCTCTTTGCAAACTAAGCAATAGAATATTCATACCATGAAGCATATGACGATGAAGGAAGCCAAAATCAATCAGAATTGTATACTAAAGATTTTGAATTGTTAATATACTCTAAAATTGTGAACTCAGGGAGATGGCAAAGAGGAATTCAGAATTAGTATACACTGGTTAGTCCATACAAAGTGTTTAGGCAAAGGTAACATTGAAATGCACTGACAGCTAAATTATGACTAACGAGCAGTCTGCTACATTCACAGGATCCATGGCATGAAAAAAGCAAAACCATATGGTTTTCAGGGGCTACCTCATTAGGTGTGGTAACCAAACTTGTTGAATTTTACAGATTGATTTTATTGTAAAGAGAAAAGTCAACATTAGAGAAAATAACAGGCTTGAAAATCATCACATCACAGAATACACTCATTTAATACCTACTCAGTTTCACATCATAACTTACATAGATAATACATGAAGCTATTCTTTACAAAATAGTGCAAATCCTCAACACTTGAAATAAGTGTGCTTATTCACAATTCACTTTGAGAACGGTTCACTGCACAGAGAATACTCATTCGTCCTGTGGTTCTGGTTTCCTACTATGTGAGCTTGTGGGACTGGTTTTACTTTGAGGGCCTCGGTTCTCCTCTCTGTAATTATCAGTGGTTGAAACTAATAAAATCATATGTGTCTGTACTTAGTATACATTATATCACTTAATCCTAACAATAATCTTTGGTATGTTGTTTGCCCCATTTTACAGATAAGGAAACTGAAGTTAAGAAAAGCTAACTAGGGCAGTGGTCCAAGGTCCCAGAGCTAACAAGCACATAGCTGGAATCTGAATGCAGGCCTATCTAACTCTAAAGTTCTTTCTCTTGCTTCTGTATCACACTTGCCCCAATGTTGGACTTGCTGAATCCAAAAGTACACTCCTTTGAAACTCTTAGCTCTCATATATCAGTAGTTTTATTAAATCAATGAATCGTGAGTAGTATGTTACAGAAGCCAGTATCTATCAGAACATTCTGAGTACTATATATATAAGATGAAATATTCAGATATATTAATCTAAACAGAGCAGATATTAATTTTTCCTGGGGAAATCACAGTTTAATATCAAATTTCCAACAAGATTCAAGTAAGTTGCAAGATTCCAGAAATCAAAAGGGTAAGCAACAAAGTAATCATGAATCCTCTTTTCTTAACTTTTTATTGTTATTCATTATGCTTTAAGCATGTTAATTAGGGGCAAAACAGGACATACATTTGTCCAAATATACTCTATCCTTATATGTCAAAAAACACATAAAAATAGAATGGAAAAGGTATGCAAAGCTAACTCTTTGTTTTGAATGAATCCTTACTCCAGTCCCTAATTAACCCTAATGCTTGATTGAAATATACCAAACTGCAAAACAAGCTATGTAATCATTAGCTTTCCAGCTTCAGGGTAGGATAAATAATGATTAGATTTGAATGTGCACTAAAACAGACAGAAACTTGCACAAATTCACAGTCTGTATTGTAAGGTGATGGCATTTCCAAAAATGAGCAAACTACTGGGTGTCCAATAGCCCTTTTTGTAAAATGGGAAGTAAGCCGAATTTTTGCTGGTAACTTGAATCATTATCCTCATGTCAGTCTTGCAGCTTAGTTAAAATTTTATTCTGATGTAAACCCTACATAATGATTCTTTGTTATCTAAAATAGAAAAAATATATTGCAAGAAATCTTTGGATAACGATTTGTCATCAAAAACTAGTCAAAATATAAAGCAATACAGACAGAAGTATGAACAAATACTGTGCCTAATAATTTTAGGCGGGTGAAGATAAACTGTTTAGTACCCAACTCTAATTATGCATCTCAAAATAGCTAGCAGCATTCACGATAGCAGGGAAGTATTTGTTGTCAGTCTATTAAAATACAGTGAATTACATATTTTAACAGCATATAAGATTGATTAACTAATAGCAATCATTTTTTGCCTAGTTATCCTGGTGCCTAAAATCTATTTTTGGCCAAACTATAACTTTAGTAGTTGACTATTTCTCCTTTTGCAAAGTGTAAAAAGGAAAAGAAAATGAAGTAAAATAAAATAAAATAAAAGTACTTTCACTTTCCTATGAGATTGTGGCAGTTGCTGTTTTATGCCTATTAATTACTCACATCTTTTCTCCTTCCTCAGTATCAGAATTTCACTTGTGTTTGGAGTGGCACTGTGCCCAGTACCAGACAATGGATCATGACCGGCCTTAGCCAATAATGGTAATCATGTTTCCACTATCTTAGCCTCCACTGATTCCGATGGTCTTGTTACATAGGTCTGGCCAATGAGATACAAACAGAAATCTGCTTGCCAGTTTCTGGGAAAGTCTTATTATCCTAGGTGAAGGAATAGTGCAGCTGACGTGACTCTGGGCTCTTCTCTTTCCCTTCTTCTTGTTCTGAACTGGATATGACGCTTGGAGATGCATCAGCCTTCTTGCAACCATGAGCCAATAAGCTTAAAAGTTAAGCCAAAAAAATCATGATGATTCCTGTCCCGACATCAGTAAGCCACTGAACCCAATCCACCACATCTACCCTGAAACTCCTCTCTCAAACACTTTTTTTAAAAGCCCTCTACATTTTAAGCCACTGTTGGACTGTTGTTCTATTATCTGCAACCTAATACAATCCTACATAATACAGATGAAGTATAAATCACTGAGGGAAAAGTTTAGCTCACTGCCTTAACTTTTATTCAAGTTCTATGGAATATGACACCTGCAATGAATGAAGGTTCATTCATTAAACAAATATTTATTAAGCATCTACTTAAGTACCAAGAACTGCTCTAGTCCTGGGGATACATCAGTGAATAAAACAGAAAGTATTTTACTGACTGTTCAACCTTCCAATGGCTTGGCTCTGAGAGTAGACACTTGCTTAAATTTATATTACCTGTGAAATAATGCTCCTATATCCCCTGAGTCAGGCTCTCTTAGGGTATAATTATCCGAATTAACATTTGGCACTTAGGGATATATATGAACACATTCAAAATGAATGTAATGTTATTTAGGGATGTAAGGGGGAAATAATCAAAGCATACACCTTGAGGATCAGTTGTGACGTCATCAATGGTTCGATCATTGATTATATATTAAACCATACATAGAATTTTTTTCTTTGCATTTTGGTGTTTTCTTTTACAACTCTCTAACATCTTGTATTTTCTTATTGTGCATAACATTATCTGATAATAATATACATCACCTTTAGCCTTGGCACATTTTCATATTCTCCTTTTTGAGATTAATAGTAGAAAACATTTCTATAGCATTTTCTGAGTGTGAGTCATATACATGTGCCATACAGATAGATATACATATACATATACATATGTAGATATAGATAGCCAGCCCCGGTGGTCTAGCGGTTAAGATTTGGCTCTCTCACTGCCGTGGCCCGGGTTCGTTTCCAGTCAGGGAACCACACCCCCTGCCTGTCGGTTGTCATACTGTGGTGGTTGCGTGTTGCTGTAATGCTGAAAGCTATGCCACTGGTATTTCAAATACCAGCAGGGTCACCCATAATGGACAGGTTTCAGCAGACCTTCCAGACTCAGACAGACTAGGAAGAAGGACCTGGATACCCACTTCCAAAAAAAATTGGCCATGAAAACCCTATGAATAACAGCAGAGCATTTCCTGATATAGGCGAGAGGATGGCGCACAAAAGACCACAAAGGGTTCCACTCTACTGTAGACAGGTTGCTAGGAGCTGGAATCGACTCAGTGACACTAACAACAAAGTGATACAGACATAGATATATAGATATACATACTCAATGTTTTTTAAATGTGTGGTGTTCCCATCCCCTGCATTAGAATCACCTGCAGTGCTTTTTAAAAATGTAAATCCAGGGGTCAGCCCGGTGGCATAGCAGTTAAGTTCCCGTGCTCAGCTTTGGTGGCCCGGGGTTTTGCAGGTTCAGATCCCGGACGCGGACAGACGCACCACTTCTCAAGCCATGCTGCGGCAGGGTCCCATACAAAGTAGAGGAAGATGGGCACGGATGTTAGCTCAGGGCCAGTCTTCCTCAGAAAAAAAAAGAGGAGGATGGGCAACGGACGTTAGCTCAGGGCTAGTCTTCCTCACAAAAAATTAAAAAATAAAAATGAAAATCTATTGGCTCCTTCTAAAACTTACAAAATAGGATATTAGGTGAAGCCCAGGAGACTGCATCTTAGACAGTCCCCACCACCCAAATGATTCTTTAGACTCACCTAATTCGAGTCAGATAACACCAGAACTGGGCTATGCCCTGTTGAGGTGAAGTTACCTATCGCACAGTTGCACAGTTGTGGAAATGTCAAATCACAGTAAGAGTCTGGAAAAACTAACTCTTAATGTTCATATTGATACCTATGCAGACTGGCCCGGTCCCGGATCACAGATTTCACTTTGAGGAGCTCTGTTCTAAGGGTTCTTATACAGTAATAAAAGTCAGAATTATTTATGGATGTTCTAAAACTGCAGATTCCCAGGTTCTAATCTTATATAGTTCCACAGAACTTGTTTTAATGAATTTTGATTCATTGAGTCTAGAAGGGTCCAGACATGGTATATTTAACAATATTCTGAGGTTGGCTCTGAAGAGTGCCTCTAGGTTAGGAACCATTGGTTCAAAATAAACTTTACCACATATTATAATTTTTTTTTAGCTAGAAAACTACAAGTCAGGATAATAGTACACTGATCTTCTATACAACACTCCTTTTTATATTTTAACACAGCGGTTTTCACACTGAGCTCGCAATGGCCCCTGTGGTTCCAAAGAGATGTCTCAGAGGCACAAGCAGATGAGGAAGGGAGGAGGTAATAACACAGCCAGGAAACCCAACAACTCTGTTGTTATCTGCTTCATGTATTGGGCTTCCACAGTGATTTCTTTTGAATACGAGTTTTTACCGCTTTAAAAAAAAAAGAGTTTGAAAACCACTTCTAATATTATGTGCTTGGCTTTCAACAATGACTTGCATAAGAATCTATTAGATGAAAATCAGTTCTGCATATTTTGAAAATTGTTAAGAATATTATTCATGGCATTGTTCAATACTCCAAACACAAACACCACTGTGACCAGCTTCTCTCAAACTCCAGAGTCAGGAAAAAATGCTTTTTCCTGATGAACTGACAGGTTTTCTGCCAGGAAATGAGAACTGTGGAACTGAAAGCTTATACTTAAGTTGCCTACTCAATTGTTTTAGCATTGATGATAGCGAGATTTTCTTGATATAAGTTTTCCCTGTCCCAGTATAGTTTGCTTATATTTGCATTATTCTTATATTAATTGATTTTCTTATAAAATGTTACTTTTGTAGTAAAATATGATTACTTTCTTGAAAGATGGTATGCATGAATAAAATACAAATCACAATACTAAGTACATTTAGATAAATGTAATCACTAGCATTTTGGGTACAAACCAGAGCGTCAGCATCAAAGACGCCTGGTTCCTATCCTATCAGTTTATTTGTTGTGTGATCCATTGCAAGTTACTTAATTTCTCCCAGACCCAATCTCCCACCAGTAAACTGGAATGATGATAGTCATCTCACAGGGTTGTTGCAAGAGTGAAAGGGGATCACCTGGTAATAGTCGTCAGAGCAGTTAGCATTATTATCCCTCCCTTCTAAAGAAAGACTCAGTTCAAAGAGTTCTTAGCTCAGTAGAACACAATATTAACCCAGCAATATTTCTGATATATTTGTTAGAATTTTTAGAGTAAATAAAAATATGTTCAAGAGGGATAGTTAATTAAATACATTAACCAGACACTGGTTAGAACTAAACACACTAACCAGGTATTAACCAAACTATACTTAAAAAGCCATTCCTCATTGTGTTTTAAATTTTCTCCTTTATAAATCTATTCTTCAATGTTATTCTATTCACATGGTTGATGGTATCCATTTTCCTGCTTCTTTCCCTGCAAAAGTAAGAATTCCTATCAAGTTGTAAATCTAAAGTGACTCATAAAGTAAGGGACAGTCTAAGTAATCCAGGAAATCTAGAACAAATAAAAGAGTAAATCCATCCCCTCCCAAGAAATTTAAACCATTAAGAAACAGATGTTTTATAGTAATCATTTTTCTAGAGGCAAAATTAAGTCAGGCTTAAAGCAGAAAAATTTATTTTATGTTGGCTGATACTGGCTCAAATCATGTGAATTCTGACAATTTATCATCAGAGGAGGGGGGAAAAAAAGCAATAATTGATTAAATCATGCAGAGATAGTGACCACAGGATGTCTACTATTTATTGTCTAATGGTTTGCTAGTCTCAGTAGAACTCTCTTCTCATTGACACTTTTGGTAAATCTAAAGTAAACCATTAGACTGCCATATTTCTTGGTATTAACTGGTTTTGGTTGGCAAATCACACAATCTTTTAGTTGGTGACTTCTCAGTTTAGAAGAGACTCTGTAATATCATAATTCTAAACTTTGTTAGTTATAAATTTAGGAAAAGAGCTGCATTGGCTCTACCAGCAAAACAGTAATGAGGTGACACTGAGTGTGGTTAAAAGCAGTGTCTTTAGAGAAAGGAAGAAGTCACTTAATAACATCTCTTCATTAAATATAAATTTATAGAGTATAACATACTTCACTGATACTCCATATGGAGTATCAAGAATTGGGGTTGGCTCTCAGTGAGTTTACAGACAGGCAAAGCTTTCTTGATATTGATGCATTTGGTAAATGCAAAAAAAAAAATATTCTACTGCCAGTTTTCTTGGAATTAACTTGCTTTGGTTGGCAAATCATCCTATCTCTATTAGTAGGGAATTTTCAGTTCAGAAGAGAACTTTTTCTCTGGTTAACCTCTACTCTTTCCAGTGATTTCTATTCTGATCAAATATCAGAAATGTACAAACAGGAGAAAACTCAATTATGGCTCAGTGTGGTATGCTACATATGGAGTAGGAACAAACACACAATCTTGGGGAAATTGGGGAGGAGTCTTACCCTACAGACCTGGGCACAAAGATCAAGTTACCCAGGTAAAAGACGGAGTGTTTCAGTGCATAGTGGTTAAGTTTGTGTGCTCCGCTTCAGCAGCCCAGGGTTCGAGGGTTTGGATCCCCGGTGCACACCTACACATTGTTCATCAAGCCATGCTGTGGCAGCATCCCATATACAAAATAAAGGAAGATGGGCACATATGTTAGCTCAGGGCTAATCTTCCTCAGCAAAAAAAGAAAAAAAAATTAAGAAGGAGTGTTTCCTACTGAGCCACAGAATCCAACTGTACTGAGAGTAGTTCTCCCCTTTGGACCTGGAGTGCAGGGACAGGAGGGAAGTGGCAAGAGAGGTGGGCCAGAAGCAAATCACTGAGAGCTTTGTACTCAGGCCCAAGGAGTTTAGATTTTATCCTGAGGGCACTGGAGAGCCATTGAGGGGTTTACCCAGGGAGTAAACAAGGGCTGCTTGAGCAGTTGAACTGAAGTCAAGTGCTTTTCTTCTGGTATTTCCATTTACAATAAATACTAGACAATACTCACTGACTAATTGTAAAAAATCAGACCTGGTTAAATGTCAAAGTGCTCGCCCACACTATTCTTTTAGCACATGTAATATTTAACACTTATATATAATGCTTAATATGTACCAGAACTTTTACAAAACACTTGACTGAGGTGAACTCACTTAATCTTTACAAGTCTAAACCATATTAATATTCCTATTTTACAGACAAGAAAGCATAGGCACAGGGAGGTTTTCTAGCTTGCCCACGGTCACACAGCTCTAAGTGGTTCAGCCAGGCTCCAGCTCCACTCTGTACACTGCCTCCTGGAGTGGAGCACTGGTTCTGCGGTCCTAAGATTTGGGCTTTGAAACTAGTTCTGATATCTTAATAAATCAAACTTTCCGGTTTCAGTTCCTTTGTTGTAACAGTGATTTGTCTAATCTATCCCATAGGCTTTTTTTTATAAGATTCTCATGGAATAATGCAGGTTAGCACATTTTGTAAACTATAGAGTACTTTAATAATATAAACTACATACAAGTGATTATAAACTATTTAATAAAAGCTTGTATATAAAGAGGAAGAAAAGCACCCAAGGGGCTTGGATAGGAGATGAAAGGTGAACACATTTGCCACCGAACCTTTCAGTCCTCTTACTTATTACAAGGAGTAGTATTGCCTAAAAATGTAATTTCATGAGTTAAGGCAAAACTGTACTTTCAAAACTGCTCTCTGTTCCCAGTAGAGCCAAGGGTAGTGCTCTGCAACAGAGAGCACTTTTGGAGGAAGAGTTTCTTAATGGGAATTGGGGTACACAAAGCTGGATCTAGAGTGCAGCCTGAGCTGAGAATTGAGAACTGGGTGCTTATATACTGAATTAACAGAAAACAATTTAAAAAGTAAAGAATACACAGCCTGAAATGGAAAGGAGGTAATGTGTGGGAAGAGATCTTGCTGGGTGCTAGTGGAGTTCTGTGCAATGAAGAGCGGAGATGTCAACATGGGGGTAAATCAGTAGGTGAAAGCCCCATGATGAGCATTCTATCAAGTATTTAGTGAGACGGTAACAAACTGGAGCTATGAGTGACCAGAGGAGCAAATATCCCCAGGACTCCACGGGAATTTCTGTCTGCACTTTTCCTGTACTTCCCACTGTCTGTGGAACGAGCCATTATTTGGATGGTGAGGGCAAGAATGACAGTGGTATCTGGAGAACTTCAGGCAATGGTCTCCCTCAGCGCAGAAGAGTTGATAAGGGCAGTGCTGGAGTCAGGCTGCCTGGGTCTGAATGCAGATTTCCACCACTTTCAGATTTGTGGCTCTGAATGAGTAATTTATCCAATCTCTGCCTCAGTTTCCTCATGTGTAAAGTAGGAATACTACTACTAATAATAAGACTAGTAGTAGTGGTAATAGTACACTTATTTCCTAGGCTTGTTTTGAGAAAAATAATCAATATATATACAAACTACTTAGAACAATGTCTAGCATACTGTATGTCAACAGTGAATGTTAGCTATAATTATTGCATACAGATGCGTGCACTCATTAGCATGCAAATACACACAAACATTTCACATGCAGACCTAAATACAAGACATTCTAAACTTCCTTATACCTACTTATGTTCACCTATGTAAAAAAGATAAAATTATATTAAAATCTTTCTGAAAATACAAAAACCCAATTATATTTCCAAGCAATATTTCAAACTCTGAACATAATTGAACAGATCAGAAAATTGTATATTCCAGACCAAAACAGAGGTGTCAAATTACAGTGTCAGATATCTGTTTCAGGAAACTTCTAAGGATTTAATTCTTCCAACTTTCAGCAGCATCTTATAGGTCATTTTAACGACTATATATACACAGTAAAACATAACATATTATGCTAGGACTAAATGTATGCAAAATATTTGAAGATATCTCTTGATGTGCTTTGTAGTTCATAAGAAACATCTGACCTCTACCTGGGAAACAATGAGGTAAAATGCAACATTTATAATCCATGATCCTTTTACTGATGATTTTCCCTTTATTTCCTAATCAATCCAGTATTCAATATCAAATAATGAGGAAACCAGCAGAAAATTAGGACACCATCATGTGGTTGATTTTTATGTTGAATAGCTCTAGGAAAATCTGCATATGCAATTCTTTTTTGTTAGATTGTTTTCCTGTCCCAGATTCCCTTTAATCACCTAATGCAAGGAACATGATAATCTGTGATTGTGAAACCTTATTTCAAATACCCCGTATTTAGTAGCTGGGGGAACACAGGGGCTAACAATTGTTGTGAACCTGCTTTGCTCTAGGAATTTTACTAGGCAACATACACGATTATTTTATTTTCACAACAACCCTATGAACGTACATTAATACTTCCTTTAATTACGTGGGATCTGAGGTGGATGGTTCAAGACCACACCACTGATACACGGCAGAGCTCGCTTCCTGGTCTTCACATCGCCCCATTCTGCACTGCCTAGTGAGAGGCATAATAATTGTGAAGTTAATTAAAATTAAGCTACAGGATCCTCAGTGACGTGGGCCACTTCCTTGCCACTGAGGCACTAGCGAAGTGTTCACAAAGTTCATGTTTCTGTTACATTTGCAAAAGTAAGATATTTTTGTATTCCTTTTCTTAAGGAAATTTCCTCACATAATATAAGCTTAAATCCACAAAACTGCTGCACCCAGCGCTTTCTCGTATCCTAATCCTTACCCAGCACGTGAGGTGTTTCCATACATCGACTATGTGAAGCTTTAATCAGCTACACTCCCACAATTTACATTCCTGCAGTGCTCTGCCAATTAGAAAATTGTTTCACTTTGTTTGTATTTCACAACAATCATGTGAAGTATGTAGTACCATACTACAGATAAATGAACTGAGGTAAAATAATAATAATAACTAAATAAATGTCTATAGAATTTAAAGTTCATAAGTGATGGAGTTTAGCCAAAAAACCTCAATACAAAGCAAGACCAGCTTGTTTTTGAATTCCAGAGACAGAGGGTTATTTTGTTTGTTTATTTTTCTGCAATTCCATAGCATTTAATCCTTTTCCTACTTTGTTTCACAGGCTTAAGTCAAAAAACAGTAATTCCAAATCTGCAAGATTAAATGGTTCTGCTGTTGTTGTCCCACCACGTCTCCAAAGAAATAAAATATGATGGTTTGAAACCAAACATGGTTAAAATCCTTCAGACACAGCCGTTTTTGAGTTTTTCCTACTTTTCCCAGAAGGCTGGTTATACGCCCTTGTAGGAGACTGGACAGCATCACTACACTGCCTCGTGTGAAACTCGAGAGAGAGAAAAGTGTCCATTGCCATCTTCCACCAGACTGGGCAGTCTGCCTCACCAGTCCGGCTGGCACACAAGGTGAGGCCTCTGGGTGAAAGTTAAAATTTGGCTCACAGAGAGAGCTCCTGCTGGGGACTGCTGGGCTGAACTGGTGCCAGCCAGATCTACCTGCTGAGTTTGTCTTTCCACAGAAAAGACATTAACAAGCATCCTGGAACAGGAAGGTACAGCCAGTGCAAAGTAAATAAGGGAGCTATCTTACAAGAAATGAAAAACTGACAGAAACACCTTAAACTCTTGTACTTCTGATTTATAAATTATGTAAAAAACATATGACTTGGTTTGACACATCTACTCTTTACCTTTAGGGACTGGGTCTGATGATTTACTTACAAGACTACATTGTCTCATCACCCAATTTGAAATCATGACTTCCTTGGGGGTATTGGAACAGAAGGCATGGGCTCTTCTCCTCTTATCTTGCTTTGACTTTGTATGAATGGTGTCTGCCAGGGGTGGTAGGAGGAGGGGAGGAGGGAGAGAGAGAGAAAAAAAGGAAGAGAAGGAGGGAGGGAGGGATTGAGGGAGGGAGGAGGTGAGGGGAAGGGAGATGTGACACATGAAAATAAGAGCGTGAAATCATTATAAGAGAAAAAAGACACTACCCATCTCTCAGTAAAAGAACAGACTGTATTTTCTCTAAATCTTCCAATACTTAGCCTGAAACACGTTTCCAAGTAGGAAAATTTTCTCACAAAAGATATGCAAAATATTTCAACCCTCAGGTTTTGGCTCTTTGATTTCTTTTACCAGAATCATTTACTTAACAGAGTTATGAGCCCAGTTTCGTTAGAACTGAAGACGTGTGTGATGGATGGAGATGGTCTGGGCAATGGTCCAGCAACTAAACCAGAATTAGAATCATCACAGACACTTTAATCCCAATTATTTAATCTGTGGGTTGTCTAAAACCACAAGTATTTGGCATGACTCAACAAAACAGTAGAGTTTATAGAGAAATAGAAGGAAAAAGAAACTAAATGGATGAAATAAAATGAACTGGAGTTATTTTTGTCATTAGGGTGGGAATTATATCTTCAGAGTCAAATCGAAAGAATTATAAAATTAGAATATGTGTGTGTATGTGTGTGCAGTATGGTATATTTAAAAAACAATATAAAAAATAAAACTCAAGCATTTTTGTTAATATCAGGTTCATAGTGACCTTGACATCCCTCCCCACCCTTTCTTCCAGCCTCACCAAGGCCTTTCCACACAGCCCCAAAACATGTCCATGGGCACATACACCGACATCCAGCCAAGTTACTGCGCTGCTTAACAAATGCACAGCAATCAAAGCTACGGGCACTGAGTCCCCGGGAGATACAGAGGAAAGAATGCATGATCTAGGGTTGACTTTTGATCAACAACTTTTGTATGTTCTCCAATAGTTTAAGAAATAATCTAAATGATACTCATAAAGTAACACATAAGCTGATCAGAGACTGACGGCTGTGAAACCTCCAGGAAAAGAAGAGCTGGAATAAAGCTTAACTATGAACAGAACCTGCTAGGTTTTCTTTAAATGGAATATATTGTAAATGGTACTCTAAAGGCAAAGCTGACTTTTTTTTTTTTTTTTTTTGGATTTTTGGGCAATTTTTAAACAGCAGAAATGACTCCTCCTAGTTTCTATAAATCGCTAAAGATAAAAAATCATTTAAACAATCATACTAACATTAAATGGCAGTTAATAAATGTCACCATGCTAAACCACAGAGTTTCCAAAAACTCCACATGGTCCACCTAATAAATTACAGTTTTATTTTATGACTTTTAACACCTGGGATTCTCATTAGAGATACTAGATGAAAAATTTGATCTTTTTGAAAACAAAAAAAGAGCAAGACCATAAGTTAGAGCACATTTCACCAGACATAGTTCAAATTCTTATGTACCTTACAGAGCTTGTTAAAATTTATTTATTTTTGGCTTTACACTAACAGATTATATTTGTTAAGAATTTTTTAAGATGGTCATAAAAGAAGTTAAAAGGGAATTTAAAAATCCCTATTTCTCATGAAATTCATTGATTGGAATTACATTTTAAATCTATTAAGTGTTCTCTATTGTTATTATAATAGGAATTTTATATGAGAGCCATCTCTTGATTTTATGTGATCCGAATAAATGGAATGAATAAATCCTATATATGTGTAACCTATAGTGTCAGACGAAAGATGTAAATTCCAATAAAGTTTTAGTAGTCCAGCATACCTGTACCACTATCTATTTGTAACGTGATTTATAAATAGCTATTTCATAGCTCAATTTATAGCATCAGTGGTCCTACTATTTTTGTGTAAAGTTCTTCATTCCAACATCTTGCATATGTTAATAAATATATTATCAAAAATGAGCTGTTGTCCAAAATTTGTATTTAAAATTCGTAAACATTTTTTTCTTGTTCAAAAGAAAATGTGTGTCTTGTTCAAACACTTTAAAATCTATTTCATTAACTCAGAATAAACAAATGTTTAGAAAGTCAGAAACTAAAAAGGGAAAAGTAAATATATGATAAAGGGAGACTCCCCTAGGTACTCGTGCTACTGTTTTGGAACTTCAAATACTTAAAAGTGCATCATTTACATTTTGATTTAAACAATTTCCATGGAACCAATAATTCAGACAAGATTTTCACAGTGAATAACTGTCAAATCTTCCAGTTTTCTAATTGCTATACAGTGCTTTAAAAATTCTTATGAATAGATCAGAGAATCTCCTGTTATTTATCTATTTCCTATATCAAATACTTCTCACTAAATAAACTCATTTTGTTTATTATTTTAAAGATATATACTATTACCCCCTTTGTTAAAAATATGAAACAATTTAATCTGTGTTTACAAAGCTTTTAGAACACATTTTACTTTTTTAGCTACCTTTGTACACATACACGTCCATAGAAACGGAAGAGTACCACTTAGTCTGGGAGAGAACATATGATACATTTTTTAATGTAAACTAAAAATACCATTAGCTGTGTTGATGTGTACAACAGACTAGGATAACACCTTTGAAGAAATGACTAACTAACCAACTGATTATATAAATTTTGATAAAATAACTAAATATGTATTTAACCAGTAGAGCACACCAGTGGGAGTTACTCTGCTCTACAGATAAATACATACTCACCAGAGATATTAGAACGGCAAGAATCATTCTGAGTCTCTAAGTAACAATTTACATTTTTGGCTTTCATGTTGCTTTTAAAGTTAAAATTCACTCTTTCTGAAAAGGAAAAAAGGGACAAATACTGCAATCAATTTTTAATGATTAATAAGCAAGACTGGATATTCAAACCAGTTAATTTTGATGCTTTATTAAAAGAATTATAAAACTATTTTAGCATTGTTAAAAATGCTATAATCATCTTTGAATAATTAGGTACTTTTGCTAACTTAAATTCAAACTATTCATTAGTAAACTGGAATATATCTGTTAATTTAAATTGAAAAAATAAAGTATAAAGAGTTATCAATACTTTTTACAGTAGTTATTTCTTCAAGATATTGACAACACATTTTTCTTTTTTTAAAAAAGAACATCAAGTTTGATTCATTAAAGAAAAAATAACTTTGGTAGTTAATATAATCATGCACATTATACTCTATTTTTACAGTCAAAGGTAGAAATGCTTCTTCCAGAGAAATTAGTCATTCAAGCAAATACATAAAAAAAGCACTCTAAACAAAGAAGATTCAAGTGGTCAAGTGAATCAACAAAAATGTAGTGAAAATAATTAATGCATAGTCATTTTCTCAATGGTAGTGACACTGAATAAAGTCTAATATTTAATTAAGTAGTTTGGGGATACTGCTCTATAAATAGCTATATCATGTCATTTCAATATTTTATGTAGAAGTACTCTATATGGTCACATTTTGTAGAGCAGAAAATTAATAATATGAATACTAAGTAATAAATAAATAGTGAATAATGCATTTCTAAGTATAAAAAATGAACCCTTTTTCCCATACCAATTATATCCTACATGGAATGAAATAAAGAATAGTATTTACAAGTGACAATGTAACAAGAATATTTTCAATCAAAGGAGAAATTTCCATTGTAAACGCAGGAATTGTCCACTCTCTTCTCTGTTTTATATAAGGAAATGAAACCCTCTTACCTGTCACCCTGACACCCAAGATCTTTGTCCATCTCCAAAAAAGTTTAAAATTTCAAGACCCAACCTTCTGCCCCCTTTCGCGGTTTATAAAGCAAAAAGCCAAAACTCATGTTCCTGTCTAGTTAAACAATCTATGATTCCAATAGGGATAATGGCTCTCTTTTTTTGTTCAGTAGTGTCCTGGTGAGGGAACGATTTTACTGTCCCTTTTCTGTGGGGTCCTGCCGCTTTATTTAAAGGGAAATGAATTACAACAGGATGACAAGGCCACAAAACAAAGCCATTTAGATTTACAAATCTATTATGTCGTGCAATCTGTTTTATGGGACTGGTCCTATTATAAACCAAGAAAAACCCTAAAACAAACTTTCTTCCTTTCCATTGAAAACATCTACAATTTTATGATTGTTTTTCAAACAGTTTAGCCCCCAATTTTTCCCCTTATGTGTGTGCCTGTGTGGGTTGTTTTAATTCCCCAGAGCCCCTCCACCCCACTTTCTTACACACACAAAACATTCAGAGACAAGAAACTAGACTTTTCAAATACAAACTGCTGACAACTGTCAGAAGCACTTTACTGGGACATTACTGACTGTAGCTTCAATGAATTAAGCTTGATTCACTGCGGGTGAATCATTTTCAATGCAGAGCTGTTCAGCAGTAATTGGCCAAGATTCCCTGCTGCGAAAAGCACTTGTCAAATAATGCTTGTTTACAAATATATCTCCAGACAGCAAAAAGTGGCAGTTACTGAATAAGTTCAGGGCCACCTCCAATATTCATAACAGTGGACATGCCTCCTTTACTTATTAAAATTTTCACTTGTTGATACACTTCCTAGTATTTGCCCTGTTTGATCAATCTTAGGTAAGTTTCTTGCTAAATATGCCTCTGAGTTATTTTATAATAAAAAAGTTTTGTGCATTATACTGTAATTCAAAGGTTTCTTTCACATGTAATTTATGCCTAATGCATCTAATGACAACTAAAGAATATTTATCTTAGCTTAGAATTCTGGCTAAAGAGTAAATTTTCCTCTTATTATCTATTACCCAACATATTCTAACATGCATTTCATATCAATCTAAGATTCTAGATATATTTGGTTTTTTCTGTTCAATTCTGCTTATTTTTTGTCTATCAAAGTTAAACTTAAAAAATGACTATAATACCAATTATGAATGTAAACACATTATTTCTATCTGCCTTGAAATTTTTTCTCACTTAATGGGAGCATTCATATTAGACACATTTATTATATATATACATATATATTCTACACTTTGGGAAATCACTAAGCATCTATAGGTTGCAGAAAGCAAAGTATATGAGAGAAAGTTATTAATGGATTCAGTGCATGCATCAAATCTTTCTGCACCTGATCTTCCAAAGTCGCTCCAGAAACACTCAAAAACAAACATAAAAACTCCAATCTCAATCCTTAAATAAATAAATAGACTGCTGTTATAAATATCTCAATACATTCTTGTTCGATTTATAGTAGCACTATCATGGAGAAACAAAAAGAAAAGAATACGAATTTTACAGAGAACAGAAATAAAGGTCTGGGATGATACTAAGGGAAAGATGAAAAACTGTTGGGTAGAGATGGGATGAAGGAGACGAAGTCACATATATTAGTAAGAGTTTATTTCTGATTATGTAAAATAGTGACATGTTACAAAATGTGCCCTAAACAGCAGACATGCTTTTCTTTTTTAGTGTCTTCAGAGTACTGGCTAGTAAAGTTCGCTCATTCTGGGTTAGAACCCTGCAAACCCCATCTCACTGTAGCCCAAGTTTGTCTTGTGCTCCACTAGCTGGGGTAGGGACAATACTACCTGTGGGTGTTAAGTCTGCAATATCAGCCAGTCTACCTTCCACAAGATTTGAACTCTCCTTAGGAGACGGGTGCTATTTCCCTGCTTCCCTCCATTTCTTTCTGCCTCTGCTTCCTCCCAGCACAGTCTTGGCCCTTGATCCCATTCAGCGTCACCCTCCCTGAGACTTCATTTCTTCCCATTCTCTAGCCAAGAGCTGCTACCCCCTTTCATCTCTACATAAGCCCCATCCCCCATCACACCTGGAAAAAACTGAAATATAACGGGAACACGAAAGGATGAATAAAATTACTATTACTCTTTAAATCCAAACCAGTATGCCCCTTTCGGTGAAATAAGACTGTTAATAAAAGGACTTCTAATCTAGTCCTAAATCTCTGGACTTCCAACATAATGAATCCAACATGAGATGTTAATACAAAAGCTACGACTTCAGAAAACACTTTTTCAACTTTATTGGTAAGGGAAAAACGCAGATTGCTTGGGTTCTGCATTGGAGGTTGCAGATAGACGTATAGATAGGTGATAGATAAATAGAAAGAGCGAACTTTATATAATCCTTAAATCAGATTTTAAACAATAAATTTAGGGATTAAAGAGAAAAGTTCATGGGGTGGGGTGGGAGTCTCGATCTGCCCTGCTTTCACACGGTTCCCAGGGAGCTGGCAGCGCTCCGAATCCAGCTCAGCGCCTTCTCCTACAGCCAAGACAACCCGCGCAAGTCACGAGGACACACACGACTCCGCGGCTGCGGCTTCTTCTTTCCGGTCCAGCGTCCCCTGCCCCGGGAATGGGAGGTATTTTTTAAGGTGTTGTGCCACATTCGTGGCATCTGGAGCCCCAAATCGAGACCACAGCCCTCCAGCCCAGGGGGTAGGGTTTTCGACGTGTTCGTGGTGGAGATGACCGCTTCTTGTAGCCCTAATCGGGATCGCAGATGCTGCCCCCCACCCCAGAGGAATGCGCCCTCCAGCTAAGACCCGAGCCCAGTCCCCGCGGGTGAGAGCAGCGAGCGCGGCTGGGGCGGCCCGAGGCCCAGGAGCTGAGCTCAGCTCCCGAGCAGCGAGCGCCGCACAGGTGCTGCTCCCGCGGTCGGCCCTCCCCTCCCCGTGGAAGGCGGGGACAGTCTCCTGGGTCCGGAGTGCAGGATTGGGGGCGGGGAGGAGAACTGGGGATTCCAGGAGCCGGTGCCGGGCCCGAGCGGGGCTTTTCCCTCTCGGAAACACAGAGACGTGCCCCGGTGGGTTCCAGCAGCAACTTCCTGGCAGCGACACTGCCACCCACCCCCTCCGCCTCCCGCGGCATCCCACCTTCCCGCCTTCTTCCACTTTCGCCTCAGTGTGACTAGAAGCCCCCCAAGGTGAAGGGCGCCCCACAGTGTGGGACGCCTTCTCTCCTTCGCCCTCCCCCTCTCTGGAGAAATAACAGCTCTTGCCACCCACCCCAGAATAGCAGCTGGTGATGCCCTAAATAACAGCTCCCAGAAGGCACTTTCCCCCAAAATAAAAGCATCCAGCCACCCCCACAATGTTTCCCATCACTGGCCTCAGATAACGGTTTCTAAAAGCCCCATCGCTCCCGAGAGCCTCGTCGCTGCGCTTCAAACAGTTCCCACTCCTTCCAGCCCGAAATGTCACTTCCCCACGCGCTTCCAGTGAGACCCAGCCGCACCCAACCTCCTGGCGCGGGTCTCTGACCCCTTTTCCCCCCGAGCTTCCAACTTCCCAGCCCCCCAACCAGCCTCTGTCCACAGGCAGGTCCTCGCCCAGCGCTCCGCAGCTAATGTCAAACAATGCACCCAGAGACGGCGGGGAGCGAGCGAAAAGGCTAGCGAAAGCGGACGACCGACGCTCACTCGAGATGAGGAGTGAGGTTTGGTCCCTGGCAGCAGCGGCCAGCGCGCCGCGACCCGCACTTCCAGGCCCCGCCTCGCCCCTCCGCCCCAGGTCGCCGCGGTCCCCACCCCCACTGCTCTACCTTCGTTGCTGGGGCTGGCCAGGAGGGTCCGGAGCGCGGCGCACAAGAGAAGGCACGTCCAGAGGGGGGCCCTGCGAGGTGCAGGGTAGCAGCCTGCCAGAGACGCAGGGGTGCTGGGGGGGTCGCCGCCGCCGCCGCCCGGGGGCCGCAGGCGTCCCGCACCCCGGGGCCCCGAGCCCCGCATCTTCACACAGCCGCCTCCGCCGCCGCTGTCCCGCGCCGCTCAGTCCACGGCTCCGGCCTCGCGGAGGGGGCAAGGGAGGCTCGCGGCTCCTCCTCGTCCCCCGTGGGGTCCTTTGCCTTCTGGCACGCGGCTCCTCCAAATGCGGGAACCACGGATCCTCCGAGACGGCTGAAGTTTGCTTCCGCTCCTCTCTCCCTCCTCTCCGGTGGGGTTAAATAAAATACTAGTTACGGTTGCTAGTGCAGTTCTGGACTGGACTCAAGGGTGTCCAGAAGGTCCCGCGTCCTGTTCCTTTGCCTCTTAGACTTTTAAGGATTGAGGTCTTTTAAATGCCACGGGGGGGAAAGGGGCTCCTTGTCAGTCTTCAGGGCTGAAATGGACGAAGGTAAGGAAGACAAGTCATTTTAAGTCAAATAGAAATCCTCAATAAAAAGAGAAAAAAGCAGCGTGGCTCAGGATAAAGGAGGAGGAGTTGAGAAAATACAGGGTGGGGGAAAATACGAGAGAGGCGAGCAAAGGAAAAGATCCGGAGAGTTCAAAGAGGCTGGCAGGAGGAAATAGCTGCGGGCTGAGTGCTGACGAGGGGAGGTCCTGACGGCGGCGAGCGGGCAGGAGCGCGGAGCCCGGAGCCCGGCGGCGGCGGCCGGGAGCTGCTGCGGTTCCCGCTGCTCGGGGAGGAGGCGGCGTGTGCGCGGCTGGGAAGGCGAGGTTGAAACTGCACCGCCACGGCGCGCTCCTGCTGTGTCTGGAGCTCGGTCGTCTCCTCTGCCTCCCCGCTCTGCGCCTCCCACCCTCCTCCCTCCTCTGCCCAGCTCTCCCGCCCTCTGCTGCTTGCAGCCTCGCCAGTGAGAATCTACTGTAAGTGTGAGTTGCTTAGACGAAGTCACACACCCACGGAGGGAAGTAATCTGGAGGCTGCCGTGGTGAGTGTTGCCTAGCGGTCTCCGGGAAAGGCGCGTCTTCCTCCCCGGATAATTAGGGCGAAGAATCCTCCCGATGACGCCCGGGAGGACCGGGGCTCCCGGGAGGCGGAAGGGAAATCAGCCCTAGCTCAGCCAGCAGCCCTTAGAGAAGCGGGTCCCTTGGTCTGGCATACGTATTGCCTGCTGCCCATCACAGGCTTGTGGCATCAACAACCTTGTCGTCACATAGCCACGCATTCTCAGGCCCTGCTGGTCCGTGGCTAGTTTCCTAAACACCCATATAGCTCACTGCTGCTGACCCTTTCTATTCTTCCATTACTTTGGCAGCTGGAATGGGAGAGTCAACATTTTCTTCAGAAGTAAACTGTACAATTTCTAAATATAGAGATGGTAGCTATGACTGAGATTTCAGGGAATTTAGCTTATTGAGATCTGTAGTGTGCCAGGTAGTTTAAGATGTGATGATTTAATTCATTAATAGAATGTTTTAGTATTTTAGAAATTATGTGATGTGCAGATCCATGCAATTAATTCCAGTGAAATTAGCACGGGTCAAATAATTTCAGGGTTTTTTTAAAAAATTATTTTTTGTGTTCTACTGCACTGACTTACAAATAACTAAGAAAAAACAGTTTAAAACAACTAACTTTCTATGCTTCACCTCTATTATGTCTTCTCTTGCTTTAATATTTTTCTTCAATTTTCCATTCATTCTTTCAAAGAGATACATCTTAAGGGCGATTTTAGTATACTGACCTAAAAAAAAAGACTGCAAAGAAAGCATTCACAAAAAAGTGTGAATTTAGAAGAAAGGTATCCTGTTTAGTTTGGTGCATAGTAACTGCTGTAAAGATTGGGCTTACATTCACATCTAATAAAGGCGAGTCTGCTCACCAGCTTTGCCCTCTAGAGTCCTGTTTGTCTTCACAATAAATTTCTCATAATCTTTAGCTGATGACATTTGTTTTTTGTTTAAATATTTGCAATAAAGATGAAAGAATAAAGCAGCAGTGATGCAATTTTGTAAAGAGGTGGAAGTTCATCTTTGATTTTTTTTCCTGAAATGTTTTGGCACCAATAATCTAAAAGCAGCTTCTTTCTATTATAATGTGCTCCAAACGCGTGAAGCAAATTCAGAGGAATGGCAGCGAATCAGTCTTGCAGTTTGGCAAAAAGCCTCACAGTGAGATGCAAAATTAAAATTTATGTTCCTATTTGAAGACCATTCAAAATGTAAGCTCCTCCTCCCAAATTTATAGTTGAGTTATTTAAAAATATCTAAACAGAATATCAACTAAGTTATCTAAAATCTAGGAATACACCATCAACCTAATATGAGACCTGGGCAGTTTAACGAGGCTTTGAGCTAATTGCTTTGCTTCTATAGGCCTCAGTATCCTCATCAGTAGAATGAGGGATTTGGAGATGACCTTCAAGATCCCCTTTCTTCCATATCCTCTGCCTTTCTATGTTACTACTCTGTTCATCTATTTCCAACTATTTACTATTTACTACAAAATTACCAAATTTCTGCAGCCTAGAATTTAAAGCCTTCAACTGCAAGGGGCTTAAACAAGTTTTTCTACTTTCTTTTACACTAAAATTTTAAATTCAATGTCCCCTAAATTGTCTCATATGTCTCTGTTTTTACGTCTGTCACTCCATTCTATGGAATGTCCACCCCTTAAAAATATTTAACCCCCCCCCCCACACACACACCTCTCTCATCTAAATCCTACCCAGTGTCCAAGGAGGGTCAGACATTTAAGACTCATCTTTTCTTCCCTCCAAAAGAAGTGATTTGATTCTCCTTTTCAAAGTATCCATAGCTTATGATTTGTGTCTGTCAACACAATTGGCAATATTTTCTGAATGAAAAACTGGAACAAATTATCTAAAACTATAAGTATACATATTGGGATAAAGAAACGGATTTTAAACTAAATATGTCAAAGAAAACCTGACACACTGGTCACTATGGTGGGTAATTGTGTGATTTACCTCTGAAGGTGGCTAACTTGTTAAGTGACTAAGAATACAGAATGCAAAATCCTTTGTAATCTCCACCTTAAATAGCAGCCATTTTTCTCAGGGTTGTTTAATAATATTTATTACATATCTTTGAAAGAATGAAAAGCTGTAAAATGAAGCCCCGATGACAGCAATGAAAGTCATTTTTTTGATCAAATGTGGGTTAATCTGAGAAGGCAATGAAGATGGTTTCACTTGTGCCTCAATCTCAACAGAGAACTTATATTTGGCCATGTGCTGATTTTGGGCAAGTAAATGGTTTTAGCATACTTATGTTGGACCATAGCATTGCATGGAAAGTAGATTTGTCTTTCTCCTTCATACTTACTACTTTGCACAAAAAAAAGGCCATGACATCAGTATTGGTTTGGACGTCCTATTGTTTGCATTTCTCATTGTTAGGGATAACTGCTGTTGCCTCGAGGGGTGAAAGGGGCTGGTATCTCCCTAGATGTTTGCTTGGATCTGGCTTTCCTACCAAGCTTTCATGAAGAAAAGATATTCAGAATCACCTTGACAAGATACCTTGAAAGTTTACTACCCTATAAAAGGTATTATAGTTATATTCAATGTATTAATAAGCCTGAATATATCTTCACTGCATTCAAAGTAGAACAACAAAAAGCAATCATAATAAGCAGACTTGCTAGTATTCACTGAAGGTCTGCTATGTGTGAAGCATTATGTGATGTTTTACGTTAATTCTTTTACTTAATACTGACACTTTAACCATGACATCGGTGTAATTATTAGTCCCATGTTAAGGATGAGAAGACTGAGGAGATGAGGTTAGTTGACCTGAGTAGTCTCAAAGCTGATGAGATGTAGGAATTTTAACTTATGGCTCTGACTCTATTTGAGAAAACTCTAATGTAACAGAAGTACAGAATAAATTTAATAACTAGTTGGTCAGGAAAAGAAAAAGAGGACTACCCAAAAGTTCTGCATTAATGGGAACAATAGATAGAAATATTCCAACTTTCAAGTTCATTTAACTCCAAAAGCAATTAGCCAAATAATATAGTACAGGTTAGATAAATGAATAGGAGAAAACAAGAAACAAAGGATTCTAAATAAGCATTACTTGGAGAAAAAGACCATCTCATATACACAAAACCATAGACACAACTTGTTCATATACAATGGAGACAGTGGACCAAATCAAGAAAATAACAAGATTGAGGTCTGTGGACAGATAATATTAGCACAAACAGATGGCATGAAGCCCATGTAAACCATGGTGAAAACATAAGCAACAGTCTTTACAAAAATAATCTAAATAAAACTCCAGAAACTGAAGAACATTTTTCCTGAATTATTATATAATCTTAGCAATTTTCTACATAATTCTTTTAAATGCTTTGTCACTTAGCTACATTCTTTCTTTGGGGGAATTTGGGGAAAAAAACCAAAGCAAAGCAAAATTTTAACCCATGATAGATTTTAGATATGAAATTATCAGATACCCTAATGAAACTATAAGATACTCCAATGAAGTTAATTTTTCAGGTAATGATTTGCTGAAGAGGATAGATATATGGTGATGTTAATTATTTTGATCCCAAAAGTAAAGACTGACTAAAACATATTTAAGCAATCAATAGCTCTTGAAGTTCATGATCAAGATAATGTTAATTTATTCATTATTTTATATGTTGCATTTTATTTTAATTAACAGAAAACAATATTTTAATTTTTGTTCATTATTTTGTTTTTTAAGACTTTTTCTGAAGTCCTAGAATCCTTTCTCTCTACTAATGGCCCACATTTTTAACTATTAATGTTAGATTTAATTTTATTTAAATGTAACTGATTATCGGTTGGGTGTTTAATTTAAAAAATAATGAATTAATGGCGTTTTAATAAGTTAAGTGAGGGTTTAAATATATAAATTATTTCAATACTTAATCATACATTAAAGTATTACTCATCAGAAACTTCACTTAATAAACATGGTATCATAATCAGCACTCATTTTTTTCTCTTTTCTATAAGTATTGAGAACACAATAAAATCCTCCAACCCATGAGTATTAATAGAGTTGTGTAGCAAAGTATAAGGAACGAGATATTCAAATAAATTACAGTGAGCCAGAGGACTGCAGATTTTTATTGTGGTTGGTGGTGGTTGGTTTATTCTCTTGTCATTCCTATATCAATGTGCTAGGATTGTCCACATTGCAGCAGAGTATTGGGCCAAGGCTGCTGTGGTTGTCAAGGAGCCAAATTGACTTGCCAGGAAGTTCTTTGGTTGTTGTTTGCCTCCAGCATCTTGGACAACTGGCATCATACGAAGATGTAGACACTGAAATAATAAGGACTCTTGGGGCTGAAGAAGTAAGAAAAATGTCTGCAGAAGAGTCACAAGATTGAAGTGATCCACTGTGAGAATGACTCATTTCACTTCAAGTTCCTCTTATTTTAACCCATCTTCTAGACTCCAGAAGTATTTGCTGATATGTGAAAATCAGCTTATAGTATTTCTCATATTCAGAGGAAGGTTTTTATTAAACTCAATACATATTCTGACTTTAAATTAATAAATAATCCACTCATACAAAAACATATTTTATAATATGACTAGCCATAGTTTGCAAAGGAGAAACTGGTAAATTTGCTCAATGGCACGAGTCATAAAGGCAGACATATGCAGCCAGGCTTTTGATACCATTGTTGATTGCCCATGGAACAGACTTCGAGGTAAGTTAGCAATGATAATAATCTCATGTACTCTCATACTCTGCTGGTGGGAGGTGAATCTGGGACATCTTTTGTAGGACGGTTTCACAATATCAAGTGCCTTTAAAATGTGGGTTGCTTTACATCCAGCAATTACACTCTTTAAAATTAAGCAAATTAATTAAAATGGACTAAAAGATTAAACATAATGGTATTTTTAATGGATAAAAATCAGAAATACTCTAATGTTCAATAAGAAGTGTTAAATACATCTATACAATTAAACACCATGGAACCATTTAAATGGTTGGAAGAATATTTATGTACATAAAAAGATAGTTCTAAAGTATCAAATTATAAAGGCATAATACAAAGCACATTTTTAAAATTTTTTTAAATAACTGGTGGAATAATTTGGATTTGTTTTTCTTTTATTTTTGTACTTTTTACAATTAGCATTTATTATTTGTATAACAATAGAAAAATAGAAGTAAAAAGAATCCCAGAAGAAAATGTGCACGCACATACACACACACACACACACACACACACACACCAGAGAAAGAAAAGATAATAAAAAAGAGAAGAGGAAAGGGAGGAACAGAAGAGAACTGAAAGATGGTGATAATGAGTAACCTATATATAGTAAATTAGTACAATAAATTTATTTCAATTAGCCCCTGCCCCTAAAAACAGTTTTAGCACCTGTTCTAAAAACAGTTAGGGGTAATCATTCGTCTGACTTAATTGTTTTTTTGTGGCATGTCCACAACATTTCCAAGAAATCTGAAAATTCTGGGAGGTTGTATACCTCATGTATCAATTGCATTTCCTGCTGGAATCTCCAAAAGCCCCACTTTGTTAATACTAGTTCTGCTCCTGTTTTCTTTCCACACGGGCTTACCTCCTAATTGACAATGTCCCTCTTCCTTTGCTACAATATGTTTAGGCTAAGGGTAGATAATTTTCTTAAAATATGTGAAAAGAGAGGAGGATCATATCACAGAAACATTGAAAATTGATATTTGACTTCAGTGTCCTAAAATTTTATAGCCTGAATTACCACAGAGAATTTCTCTGGGGTGATATTTTTCATCAAATTCTTTCCTGGTGTCCTTTTTCCTGGCTTCCTTCTTTCTATCCTTCATCTTTCCCTTCTTCAAGCATCTAAATTCCCATCTTTTCAACTAAGCAGAAGATTTCCCAAATCATTTTCTTCAGTAGACCCTCTTTCCACAGATCCTCACCAATCATAACTCAAAAACTCCATAAAGAGTTTTCGCTAATTCTACTGGCTTAAAATGGAACCAGCTTCTAAAATAACACTTTTTTCTTCATGTTTCCTCCCTGTTACTTTTATAAACTTTTATAAAAATATGAAAGCTTTATGGATAGGACAAATATATATCATTAATTATTTTAAAGTGAGAAAAAGACATAAGGTAAATATGAAAATGTTAGTGGTGATTTGTACTAAAACTAGTTGATTCCATTAAAGACACTATTAGGCCCTTTTGTCTGGTAATTGAAAATGAATTTAACTGTCAGTACTGATGGCCTCTGAGGAAGAGCATGACTCAACAAAGGGCCTAAGCATGAACATACATCACAAGTCAAAACTAGGATTTAGAATCCACCAATAGATTTTATCATTAAACCTGAATTTGTTTATTAAATGGAAATTAACAAAAAGTATGAAATGGGTGTATTTCATAAATGTATATTTTAAATATTAAATAATTTTTTCAGAGAACCCAAAAATCTAAGTAAAAACAACATATATCTTCCTTTTCCTTACCTTTACAAAATATATTCCCAGTACTATTATGTCAAAGAATTAGATTCCATTCAATGTCACAAAGAATAATAAAAAAATGCCCAAAAAGGCAAAATGGAAATGTCCCCGTTAGTCTTTGAAAAAAACACTTTCAAGCTCTTGCTCACGAACAAGTGTGTGAAGGCTTCCTGCACACTTACATAGCAGACTAGTATGAGGACAGTGGCTTTTGTAGGCTTCCCAATGGGAGGTGAATAGAAGTGAACATTAGTACCTTCAAAAAAGTGATGGGGTCCCAAAATGCAAACTTTTACCACATCGCACTTTCTCTTAAGGTTTCGATTGTCAAAATTATTTTACTACACATCAGTTTTTGTAGACATTTCATTTTGAAATAATTATAGATTCATAGGACGTTGCAAAGAAATGAACAAAGATGTCCTATGTACCCTTCCCTAAATCTCCCCTAATGTTAACATAATAATACATCGATAATACAAAATCAAAACCAAGAGATTGACACTGACACAGTTTAGAACTTATTCACATTTCAGCATTTATACACATACTCATTTGTGTGTGTGCGTGCGTGTGTATGTCTATGCAATTTTATTACATGTGTATGCAGTCCTGTGTAACCTCCAGGAAAATCAAGATACATACCATCACTAAGATATTCCCTCTTGTTACCTCTTTTAGCCACCTATATCTCTCTACCCTAGCCCCTGGAAACCACTAATAAATTCTCCTTTTGTGTTGTTATGTTGTTTCACAATGTTACATAAATGAAATGATGCAGTATGCACACTTTTGAGATTGGATTTTTTCATTCAGCATAATTTCTCTGAGGTTCATCTAAGTTGTTGGTATATCAGTAGGTCATTCTTTTTTATTGCTGACTAGTATTCTATGGCATGGATGTACCACAGTTTGTTTAACCATTCACTCATTGAAGGATATCTGGGTAGTTTCCAGCTTTAGGCTATTACAAATAAAGCTGCTATGAACATTCATCTACAAATTCCTGTGTGAAAATAAGTTTCATATCTTTGGAGTAAATGCCCAAAAGTGCAATTCTTGGGCCAGATGGTAAGTCAGTTTTCTTCATTAATTTTTAATGATATGTGGTTTATGGCCACTCCCATTACACCTCCAACTTATCCAACAAAAACACGATGAATCAGATCCAATTATATAATAAATCTCTTTAAAAAGAAAATATTGGGACACACACAAATATTCAACATGTACTCAAAACTGCAAGTGAAATAGCCAATGAAATAGTGAATAAATAAAAAAGATTATTTGATGAGGAAATTCATAAAATCAAATAAATATCTTGATATGTAAATTCTATAACATACTTCTATATTTAAACTTTAAGTATCTTAATAGTAGATAGCTAATTATCTTAATGAAATAACAGCCATGCAAACTTTTACTTCTTTGATTTACTCAAAATATATTCTTCAACTTCATTCTCCCTCCTTAAAATAATTGTTTAACTCTTAACACATATTCCAGTACCCAAATGAGTAACTCATATCACTTCGTCCCAAACTGACATTTCAAAAGATGAGTTCAAATACATTTGCCAAGATATTTTTGAGTTCATTCAAGCTGAGCAGTACTTCTTATCTTATGAAATGTCAGGCAGCTGGTCTGAGGAAAATGGAAACAGATCTCTTTTTAAACATCATCATACGTGTGGGCATAGGATTATGACTTGGTTTCTCCAAGCACACTGTGGGGTAAATATCATATCTGTGTGCAAAAGTTTGCTTTTCCAGAAAAAAGAAAAAAAAAGCACTTGAAAAGCAAAAATCAATCATTTTAATTAATTTGTATTGAGAGTTTTATTTGAAGTCCCTTTTTAAAATCTTCCCTTTTTGGATTTTCTAATCACTTTAAGTGGGTGAAAACTTTTTTTATCATGCAGTAGTGTAGTATTATGAAAATCCAAGGTTCTGTGATGTAGACCAAATATTTTCAATAGGATTTTTGAAATCTAAATTTGACATTAAGAATATTTTTAATAATTATAAAGAACCACATAAAATATTCATATACCCTTAACCCTACATGAATAAATGTTTACAGCTCCCACATTTGCTTAAAATCATTAAAAATATTGATGAATTTGGGCATTGTATAATGATAGTAGATTGAACACATTCATCCACTTTAGATTGCCTCTGAAATGCTACTAAGATTACTAATAAAGGGGTTTTAAAAAACAAACACAAAATCATAATGAGCAAGAAAACAGGAAAGGAGACAACAGAAAAATATCTTGGAAGATGGACTGCAAAAGGATGAGTGATAAATAATTGAAGAGGCCCAAGAAAGTTGAATCCTAAATCAAGAGGTGGAAAAACTAATTAGCAATCTGATTTTTACCACAAGTTCCAAGAAGGCTTTGAAATTTATGGCATTAGGTAACTCTGATAGTAGAATAATAGAATAAAAATGAGTTTTGATTGAAAGTGTGTTTTGAAAAGAGTTGGATTCCCAGATTCTGTTCCCCAATCTATGCAGTTAGGTATATTGCCTTCTTCCTTACCCTACTCAGATGGGGTTTTAGTCTCTGAAAAAGTTAAACAAAAGGTCTCTGTTCTAGTTCATATCAGGCAGAATGAAAATAAGAAGAGCCTTGTGCACATTATGTGTTATATTAGTTGTCTATTGCTGTGAAACAAATTACCCCAACATTCAGTTGCTTGGAACAACCTTGATCACCTCACAGTTCCTGTATATCTGGGAACTGGGCACAGCTTAGCTGGTTTCTTTGGTTCATGGTCCTTCAGAGGCTGAAATCAAGGTATTGTATGGAACTGTAGTCATTTCAGGCAAAGGATTTACTTCTGAGCTCACTCACTTTGTTGTTGGCAGGACTTTGTTCCCTGTAGGCTCTTAGTCAGCGGCTATCCTAAGTTTCTCACCATATGAGTCTCTTCAACATTACATCTTGCTTTATCAAAGTTAGTAAGTCAAGAAGGTGAAAGAGTGTGCAAACAAGAATTACAATCTTTTACAACCTAATTTCTGAAATTATATGCTATCATTTTTGCCTATTCGATTCATTAGTGCACACTCAAGAGGTGGGGATTACACAGGGTTGTGAATATTAGGAGGTGAGGTCATAGGGGACATCTTGGGAAGTGTGCCCACCACACATGACTTTTGTGTATGGAACTCCAGAACTGCCAGCCTTCCTTGCTCACTCAGCTTTGAATCCATAAAACAGAAATAAGATATAAAAATGGAACAGTAGAAAAAAAGAGCTTTTGACAATTGAATATGATTGAAATGAAAAACTCAATAAAAGGGTTGTTAAACAGTGAAGAAAATGAAGCAAGCAGTTAAAAACCTAGAATACAGCATAGTAAATACATGAAATTCAGAGGACTTATCAGAAGGTCAAACATTCTAAAATAATAATTCTAGAAGGGGAAAAAGGAGAATGGAAGAAAGAAAACAAAGAAATAATTAAAGTAAAACACCTAAAAATGAAGGACACAAGTTTGCATACTGAAAGCCTATACCGCATACCAAGTGATCGGTAAAATGGATAAAAATAGACTCACACAAAGGCTCACTGACACGACATTTCAGAATAATGATGAAAAAGAGAAGTCTGTTAGCTTCAAGAGAGAGAGGAAAACATAAAACAACAACAGAATACACATAAAGAGCAGGAATCAGAATCACTTCAAGTGTGTGAACAGCAACACTGGATAACAGAACACAATGGAACAATATCCAAAATTCAGAAGAAAAAATATTTCCAACCTTGAATTTTACATCCAGCTGAATTATCAATCTCTGTGAGGACTGAATAAATTTATATAGTTTTAGTACTTCTCCTTCAATGTTTTTTAGGAAGGAACTGGATGACGTGCTATTCCAAAATAAGGGTAGAAACCAAGAAAGAGTTTTATGTGGATTCAGAAAATATGTCTCCAGCACTGAGGTAAAGAAGAATAGATTTCTCAGAATATGGTTAATGATGATCCTGAGATGAGATCTGTAATCCAGGCAAGGAGGCCAAGGAGTCCTAACTGCAGAGATCAAAAAGTTGTTGGAAAGATTTTTTTAAGAGATAAAATTGATAGAATGCCTGATGCATATTAATGCAAGGAGAAGAGTTTAATATAATTGGCAAGTAATTTGAGGTTATTTTAGTGGTAGGTAGAAAAAAACAAGACAATTATTCAGGGAAACCAAAGTTTTAAGGAAAGGACAAGTAATCATATGATACCTCTTGAGTGACCTGTTAATAGCATTCACAGTAATAACATCATAAATGGTGAATGTAGATCTAATAAAAATTTTGACAAATAGGAGTGATGGAAGGATGGGACTGAATGGTTATAGGGAGGAATGAGGAAAGAGAACCAAATCCTTATCTTTATGATCGCAAAATCAGTAGACAATGAATAAACCTTCAATAAATCAAAATGCTGAAGTATGTACATGTTATTTAGAGATATAGTGTTATATACAAAAATAAAAAGCTAAAAGAGCTTGAGGCTGGCCTGGTGGCATAGCGGTTAAGTTGGTGTGCTCCCCCTCTGGCAGCCCAGAGTTCACAGGTTTGGATCCTGGGCGCAGACTGACACACTGCTTGTCAAGCCATGCTGTGGCAGTGTCCCATATAAAGTAGAGGAAGGTGGACATGGATGTTAGCCCAGGGTCAATCTTCCTCAACAAAAAGAGGAGGATTGGCAATGGATGTTAGCTCAGGGCTAATCTTCCTCACACACACAAAAAGCTAACATGGTCAAAATGGTTGATTTGGGGCATAGGAATGTCAAGGGTGGAGACAATGAACCATTGCTTTAGGAGTAAGTTTTGTAGAACTATGAGAGTCTAATTATAAGCACATATATCATTGATTAAAATAAAACATAAAAATAATAGTTTGTGTGGTTTTAAATCTTTCACAAATATTTAACATATTATATGTGACATTCTTCAATTTGTATTTTTAATATCAGCATATTTCAACTTCTATACATGCCAATAAATATGCATCTCTTTCAGTTAGTTATGTAGTTTCATAGTATTCTGATATGTGGGTTAATGCACAATTTAATTATTCATTTTTTCCACTGTTGGCAATATAGTGAAGACTTTTGCACATGTTTTGTGAGAGTTTATCTGAACCTATATACTTAGAAATGGAACTGAAGAATTCTAAGGGTAAGATAATTTTAATCTTAACTAGATATTGCCAACATGTTCTCTATAATATTTGTAAAATTTTTCAATCGAAATATTCCAGATTTAGCAAGAGGATGAATATTGTTGCCTCTCCTCTCTCCAGAGTGTAAAGTAGTTCTCCTTCAACAACAGATTTCTCAGAAAACTGTTCATTTACTTTATTGTTAAATTTCTATAGTGTGTTTTCTCTAAGGAGTTCATGGGGTTCTATTATTTTTTCAGTTGTTTTTCTATGCAACAATAAATACAGGAAGACAGTGAAACAAAGTCAGTAAAGGTTTAATAGAAAAATGACTGAGATTGAAAACTGTTATGCCCAGCAAAGATATTGTTCATGTGTGAAGAAAACATTCAGAGCCCGTACAACTTCAAAAGAATAACACCCAAATGTATTTTCCTCAAAATTTCCAGAAGAATTTTTCCATATCACCAAGAGATGAACAAAATATGAGCTAATGGCTGTGAACATTCAACAGCTAAAAATTAAGGTAAATGTATGAGAGCACGAAAGTCTGCGGGAAAGGGTAGGATGTTAATGCATGTAGGTTACTATTGTAATCATAACTCCAAAACAGAATGTTGTCCAAAAACTCTTGAAAGATGAATTTATTTATTTAAATATGGAGTTTGTAACCTCAAGATAAATTAAATATGAACTGGGAAAAATCTTGGGAAGTAATATAAGGAAAATGAATAAGAAAGTCTAAAAATAAAGTTTAATTTTAATATTAATATAACTCTAGTTTTTTTAAAACAACTGTCAAAATCTTTAAGGAGTTGAATTGAAATTAGCACCTTAATTATTAAGTCACTACACAAAGAAATGTCAGTACAAAAGATTGAACAAAAAGGAACCCCCCAAAAGCATACAATACAAATATGCATTGATGGGGCCGCCCGGTGGCGCAGCGGTTTAGTCCGCGCTTGGCAGCCCAGGGTTCGCGAGTTCGGATCCCGGGCGCCCGCCGACGCACTGCCTGTCAGTTATGCTGTGGCGGCGTCCCATATGAAGTGGAGGAAGATGGGCACGGATGTTAGCCCAGGGCCAGTCTTCCTCAGCAAAAAGGGGAGGATTGGCAACAGATGTTTGCTCAGGGCTGGTCTTCCCCACAAAAAAAAAAAAAACAAATATGCATTGAAACAAATACGTCAAGGAAATAAACACGAGCAGCTTAAATTCCTTGATTAAAAGTTAAGATTCTCAAGCTGAATACCAGGGAAACTATTTAGTATTGTTGGTTCATGGATGATCTCTTGTAGAAAATGCCCTTTCAAACAAAACCTGAGGGATAAGAAAGTTTGAAAATGATTTAGAGGATATTTGAAATGATGGAAATAAAATACAACAAGATGTTAGCAATGGGATGGAATGTAATTTCTTTTTGACTTCTCTGCCTGCAGAATTCCTTCTCAGTCTTAATGATCTGCTCAAATACCATTCCTTATTCAAGTGTTTACCAATAGGCCACAACCTTAAAGAATGAATGACTCTCTCCTCTTTCATTTTTGTATTACTTCCAAGGTAGCATTTAGACTTGGTGATACTAATGACTCTTTCCTGTACCTCATGAAGTCTTGTGGCAGAACACATGCACTAGTAATTTTTGTTGCTAACGTCCAGAATAATTTGGGATACAAATGTATTCAAACCATGTTTATGAATTGAGTTAAATTGATTTTTTTAATGTTCTCAGCCTCCTTATTCATAGGTAAGAACTTTTCATAAATTATCATACTTTGTGATTTTGTGATAACCACTCTGTTAGAATGATGTCTAATTAATACATCCTTGAATGTGTTAGGAATGTTTTCAAACTGTAAGATCATGATATATGTACTTGCAAAATGCTGAAAATAAAAATGCTGATTTTTAACTATCTTTGCATTTAGAAGACATACAGATTTTCAGTCTAGTAACAAAAAAAAAACATTAAAATATATAGATTTTATAAATAAATACACAACGCATTTCCCCCTATTTTTTACTTTTTCCCATCTGCTTACTGAACAGTCTTATATGGGTTATATTTTGGCATAGTAGCAAAACTGGGAAAGACACAATTTGAGGTGAACCGCTTTAAATTTTTTTAGCATTACCTTAAGGAAATCACAAAAGTCACTATGATATCAAGGATTAAATCTAGATTAATACTTGTACCTGCGTTTATGTTGGGCTTTTTTTTTTTTTGAGTGAAATATGACTTCCTTATAGCTTAATGAAAAACTTTTGATGGTATCCTGAGTATCAATTTTAAACAGAAGTCTAAATTAAGCAAAAAAGAAAAACAAACCTTGTTTTAGTTATGAGTAACAGAAATCAGTTTCACTATTTTATTTAAGTAAAAAACAGTTAAATTTTAGTTTAGAGAGACATGCATTAAATTCTAATGAAACTGTGTGCACGTGTATAATTACTATTCAAATTTGCACCAACTACTGGTAAAATTGCTATAATTGTGTTTGCAAGTGTGGCTGAAAAAGCTCAACGTCTAATGAAGAGCCATTTTCACAATTTTTACAGTTCTTTCCTATAGCCATTTCTAGAACTGGATTTTTCATTGTTTTCAAGACAGTTCTAGCCTCAACCTTATACTCAGTCTGTTCATATATGCCCTAGCTTGCAAACTGCTAACAGGGGCAGAAAATTCATTCAGTTTTTCTTTTTTCAGGTGTTTAGATGTTCTAAATTGTGTGAATTTTGTGTTGAGTTGTACCCAGCACTTTCTTCATTTTTTCTGTCTGGATTGCAGTTCTCAGATCTGAAATAAGGAACTCGATTGGAAGACATTTCAGGTCCCCATTGATAATATTAAAACACAGAGGTATTTCAATTCATGTATCTTCCAGAAACAAAATATCTAACATGCTCAGCAGTGAAATAAAAGTACTAATTGTTCCTGTTTGTCAACCTGAAGCATATAAACTAGTGGTAATAGCATCACTAAATTGAACTCCTGCCCAGAGCTATGCAACACAGACACAAAAAATCTTAAATGCAAACTCTGTATCGGTGAAGGAATTGATGAACATAGCTATGGCCAACTTGTAAAATTGGCAAAGATTTGTTTGTTTCTTCAGGGGCCTCGCCTTCTCTGTGATAGGGACATCAGCTTGAGACAAAGATGTGTTCGGTTTACGACTCAAATATTTTGGAAGTTCTCTTGGAATTTAGGTTGACTAAGAATGTTGCTGAGCAAGGACCCATCCTAAAAGAAAACTGTGTCTAATTACATACCTTTTTCCGATCTTTATATTCTGTTATTCAAAAAAATCAGTCTTTAATTATTTACGTATAAATTATCTGAAAATCATACCATTTACACTATTTACATATGTAGAGTAGCATAATTATATTGTCATAAGCATCATTGGTAATAGACTGTCCCAATACCTCACAGCTTCTTCTGTGTTTGCCATTGAGTGCAAATTGTAGAGAAGAAATAATGGTGACAGAATTTCTGGATAGGCGGCTACTGAGATATTGTTCTTTCTATCATATAGAAAAGTTAGCGCTAGTACTTTCTCTAGACCAGTGGTCACCAAAGTTTTTTGATAACACATTCCATCATGAAAATATTTTTGGACAAATATCCCAAAACATGTTTATTTATAAATTATGTACACTTTTCTTTTTTTTTTTTTTTGAGGAAGATTGGCCCCGAGCTAACATCTGTTGCCAATCTTCCTCCTTTTTTGCTTTTTTTTTCTCCCTAAAAGCCCAGTTGCATAGTTGCATGTCATAGTTGTGCATCATTCTAGTTGCTCTATGTGGGACACCGCCTCAGCATGGCTTGATGAGCGGTGAGTAGGTCTGCACCCAGGATCCGAACTGGCGGCCCCCTGCCGCCGAAGCGGAGTGCACGAACTTAACTGCCATGGCACCGGGCCAGCCCCACTTACTTCTTTACTAATGTGTTATGCGCATTGTAAACCATCACAAAATACAGAGGCATTAAAGATGATTAAAACTTATTTTAAAGATTTTATTAATTACATATGTACATTTATACTTCAAATTGTCTTTCTGATGATTTAGAAATTTTTTGCTGATCTCTTGTCATGTCAGTTTAGACCATCACTGTTTTCATCTTTCAAGTGTAGCCTACCGAAAGATTGAACTTGATTGATAAGTATCAGTTCTGCCATTTTCCGATGTTTGCTCATGTTTGGATTATTAATCATATATTATCTTTAATATTTGCTTATTTGGGAGAAATCTCTGTAGGCCACTTGTCCAGTTTGTGGGTATTTTATTAAAATGGTAAAACATATAGTGTGTAAGTCCACTTAACTATGCACAGTAAACTTCAGCAAGTCACAAAATGCTGAGGCAAATAAGAGATTGTGTGACACTGTCAGTCTCTCCAGGATGTGGAACTTCTACTCTTTACACAGGACACATTGCATGCCATCTGTGATATGTGACCCCCCAAAAATGGGACTAAGCCATGAACCAGCGTCAGTCAGCATACTCAAACCCTCCAAGGGATTGTGCCCAGTTTGCAGACAGCCTCCTTAGACCAGTTTTCTTCCAACCAGGGTATACATAGCCTAGGTTATAAGATATAACCACAGATGGCTTTAATGAAATGAATTCCCTGATCCTCTCTTCCATATGGATCTTTCCTAAGACTGATAAGCTTCCTAAGTCAAGCAGCTCTTTTCCTACATGTTCTTTCTCTAGTACATTTATCTACACTTTATACTAAAAAGGAACATTTCTCATCCATCCTAAGGCTAATTACAATATATTGTTCCAGGATGTAAAATTCTCCAGGGTTTTACACACACACACACTCACACTCACTCACACATACATACACACACAGAGGATAAATTAGCTATTGGTGCCGGAGTTGAGAAAATGAATGATTCTAATGACTAGAAAATAAATGCTTTTCCAGGTGGTTTCCAGTTCATACTTTTCAACAGAATTGAAGGAGAACCAAATTTAGTTGTCAGATGACAGATTATTAAATATTTTTTAATGAGAAATCAACATGTGATTTTGGCACAAAACTCAGAAAGGGTTTAAAGAACTGAGTTATACGCTTTAACAAGTCTGTTTGAATCTATTTGCTTATATGAGCATAGTTTCCTTCATGCTCAGACCTATATTTTTTTAAATAAAACAATAGAATGGATGTTGAACTCTGCATTCTTCTCACAATAAATGATATTTATCCATGGATATATGATAGAAGATGTTTGATTCCTTGTTTGTCACATTTATATATAATAGTAAAGATATGTCAATCCAAAATAATTTTTTTAACATTTACTGTCTTACAGTCATAGGCAATTTGAAAAATGATTTTAAATTTAAATGTAAACATCTTATTGTAGCTAAGCAATAAAAGACTTTCAACAAAAGACTTAAATGTATACATTTGAATAAAGTTCTGTGCAGGAATTGGGATTGAATACGATCTAAAGAAGTAAAAACCAAGCAATTTTATACTTTATGTATTTCTTTTAAATTAGTGGTGGTGTGTATCAAATCATTATGATATTAGGTCTCATTAAATATGGTTAAAAGAATGACATAACCTGTCCATTTTAAAATGCCAATACTTACGAGGCAAAATTTCAAAAATTTTTGCTATTTCAAACAGTTACAATTTAATTATCAAACTGAAAACTTTCTTCAAAATATTTTTTATTCTAAATTCTTATAGGGGATATATGAGGAAAAAATACTCTTAAAAAACACTGCTTTAGACAAGCACTATCATTATATCATCAGCCTACATCAGAAATCAGTCTTTTTAAATGATAAGATTCAGTCAAATTTTTGCCATCAGATAATAGTGTCCTGGTAGGAGAAAGAAAGAATAAATATGAGGGAATGACAGGAGGTTTTTAGATCTGATGTAAAACCAATAGTTATTTCACACAAATATATTTAATTACTGTTACACCTGAATGCAATCAACAATAATGCTGTGTAGTGTCTCCTAGATCAGAAGAATTGCTACCTAAAGGAGCAAGTGTTTGAGGATAGTCTTCTGTGTCAAATGTATTTTTTTATGTAATTGTTTTACTATAATTATTACTACTACATAGATGTTTAGGGCATAGAAAAGCTGACCAATTTTTCATGAGTCATTATAAGCCACAGTCTATAGATCAGATTTGTAAGGCTATACGTGATTTTTAACATCCATTCTGGATATGCTGACAACTATTACATTATCTTTAAAGAATATTATTTCATATTTTAAAATCTTACTCTCAGTAACGCTTCCAAATAGTTCTAAGTACCATATTGCTGTTTTCATAACACCTCTGCCTTAAATTAAGAGGAAAACCTCATTTTAAGCTCTCTTTGTTTCTAATTGGTAAGAAAAAAAGATTTTCAACAAATAAAAATCACACAGATGCATACACATATTGCATTTTAGAATGAGGACATAATGAACTAGCATTATTCACTTAGGAAACATGGAAAAAACAAATGATCAAAAATAATCCCATTATCCAAATGCCATGGTCTACATTGATGGTCTATGAGTGGGTAGGAAACCAGAAAATATGAAATTCAATTCAAAAGGTAATATTTTAATGAAAGATAGAACATTTTGTTATGAAGACTTTGCTCTAATGATGTTTACCGAAAAGCTTTTTGATAATGATGACAATGGTTTATATTTATTTTAATAGAAATATTAAAATAAGAGAGAGAGCACCTATGATATTGGATGTTTTGTGCTTCCTTTATGGTATTTATTTTATATATTATTCTTTCTAGTACGTATTTTCTTTTTGACCGCATTTCCTTTGTGCTACCTACTTATATCTAACGTGTGTATCTCCTACTGTATTTTCTCTGTTTTGTTTTTTTTTCCCTGGTCACACAACTGGACTGCATTTTCCAGGCTTGTTTTCAGTGATGTGTGGCCACTTGACTTAAATCCAACTTATTGAATATGAAGTAATCAGCTCTCCTTCCTGGAATAGACAATAAATACTCTCCAATGCCCAGGTTTTGCTCTTCCCATCAGTTGACTGAATGGAGAAGAATTCAAGGACTTACAGGGAAGTGAAGCCACAATCTGGAAGGATCCTGGGGATCTGGATGACTGTGTAGTGCAGGACCCCCAGGAGGCTCTCCCTTCTGTGATATAAGCAAGAAGTGAGATTTAGTGGTTTTTTTGGTTAAATCAGTTAGCCTACTCTAGCTAATATATCATCTGTGGGTGCCTTTGACCAAAAGGTTAATTAACACAACCTTACCTTAGGCGCTCATCATTTCAAACTAAGACAGGGAAAAGGCAGAACCGAAAGCTGTCTCTCAAGCAGTAACAGAAGCCTGGGCACTCCAGGTAGCCAACCAGTGGCCTATCACGAGCTTGGCGCCTGACCTGAAGATGATGACCCCCTGGCCCAAAGACTAACCAACCCGATTTCCGGCTTCGGACTAACCAATCTCCAGCTGCCTACTTCAACCACTATAAATCAGCACCCCAGACTCCACCTGGGGCTGGTCGGTTGGTTTCCACTTGATCAGCCCGACCAGCCTTCCTTCCTGAGGTTCCTTCTAATCAGCCTGGCTTTTGTCTGTCAGTAAACTTGTATAATCTCTCCAGACCCACTTTTGAATTCCTTGCTGCGCGAGGTCAAGAGCCCAGACAAGGGCTGGGTCTGACGCACGACCCCAGTCCTACCCGGTCCTGTATCGAAACTGTCCTTCATATCATTGCCGGGATAATTTTTATATCAAACTGCTGTTTAATGGCTGCTTATTTCTAAATTATTGCTTTGGCTCCTATTAGAGTTCCCGTTATGCCTCTAATTCCCTCAATATTTTAATGTTTGTTTACTCACTTCCTTTTGCATGTTTCCTTCATCATAGAGTCCCGGCCTCTTCCTCTCTCTCTCTACACAAATCTCAACATTCTTTCCAGATCCTGGTAAAGTTCTGCACTCCCTCAAAGCCTTTTTCCGACTATCCCCATCCTGTTTTCCTGTTCGGCCCTGCTCCACAAACTCCCAGTCCCATCTCTTATCATCCTGCCCCTCACTCACGTTATCCTCCCTGCTTTATTTCCAACACACCAAGGTTATTTCCCCTAGTCCTTCTGCATTTATTTATCCATCTTCCTGAAACTCTCTAACTCTAAAAACCCTCACAGTTTTCACTCTAAATTCATTCAAATCTCTTCTTACCTGACATCTCTCAAAAAGGAATTCCTTGAGCGCCCTGTTTAAAATAGTTCTCCCAAAGGCTATTACTCTGCGTCCCTTATTTTGCTTTATTTTCTTCCTAGTGCTTACAATCTTATGTAATATTTGATATCTGTTTATTTGTTCATTTTCTCTTCCCTCCCCTAGAATGTAAGCTTACTCAGAGTAGGGGATTGGTTTATGTTGTGTTATATATCCAACACCTAGATCAGTGCCTGTCATGTAATTGGGGCTCAATAAACATCTTTTCACTAAAGAGATGAATAAATCATTGTCTACCCTTCTGAAATCCTATATTAATGATGACAAAAAACAAAACTTCTTTTGGAACCTTTCACATGCATTGCTTCGTTGGAGCCTCTCTCTGCCTCCCTATGTCTATGGAATATTTGATTATTTAGAGATGCACACAATGAGACTCAAAATTACCCTATTGTGAAATTGCAGTGGTAGAATAAGAATTCATGTCTTTTAACTCAGGACCTTGTATGATTACCACAATATACACACACTCTCAGTATGCAGATTCAATCTTAAACGTAATAGCTAATTATTACCTTTTTAGTATTCCTCCATTATTTTAATATTAGCTACCAGTATCCCTAGATTGTAAGCTTGTTGAAAGAAAAGATCATATCTTAACAATACAGTAAGAGGTTACATTTGCTCAAATATTTCCACTGATTTACTCACTTATTGACTTATTTGTTCAGAGGATAAACTCCTCAAAACTTACCACAGTATTATTTAAAATTTTACTTTAAATGTAGCATGATTCCCTGATTAAATACATGTTCTACACATCAAGAACTATTTTCTAGCCTTTTTTAATTAAAATATACACATAATGAGATAATGGCAGGGTTTTATGTTCAGGGACAGCAATAAAAACCCAAAGCACTTACTTCTATGGCATAGCTACTTAGTCTGAAGTGAATGCTATTTAAATAAATTAATTGAATAAATACATGACTAAATGGAATTTTGCCACGTCTTTTCTTTCTTTGATCGACACACCATGTGCCACAAAATGCTGCTACCTTTCACACATTGGGTGGCCTTCACTTATATTTGGACATATTTCTTCTCATGCAAAATGTTCTCTAATAGTTGTAAAGCAGTAAGAAGAATAATTTAACAGCATGGTAATAATTTATCCTGCACTTCTTCTTAAACAAAGAAAAAGCAATCTTTCTTCCATTAAGTCATTTAAGCTATGTATAGGATTTGAATCAAAATACAATGCTTGCTTTGAAACACAATAGCAAGCCCTCCTAGGGATTGGCCTGTGTGAGATTCTCTTTTATACTTTTACACTCTGCTTTTGGATTGCAGAATCCTGTTCTTTTTGATTCTTAGGGATGGTTTCTCTAACTAGCTTTGACACAAGTGTGCTAATATCTTTTAACCACTCAAGATGTCTTCTAAACACCTTTTCTAAAAGAGAAAAGTGACTGTATATTTCCTTACTCTGATTTCAATTTACTTCACTTGAGATATTTTCCACTGAATCAGAAACTTATCCCCAGATCACTTTTTCTAAAGTTAACACCTTCTGCAACTTTTATCCCCAAACCTTCCTTTATTTCCCTTCAAACCACTCATGCCACCTGATATATATATTAAATGTCATTTTCTTTTTCTCTGCCTTCTTCTTCTAGAATGATAAGCTCCATGACATGAGGCACTTTTGTGGCTGTTATCTGTTTTTTTTAATTGTTTTGTCTCTATGTCCCGGCACATAGTATGATCAATCAACATTCATTGAATGAAGGGATGAATAAATGGATGAATTCCTGTTTCAATTCTAATTGACTGTGCCCAGGAGAAGTATTTCGCACAGAAAATTAACTATGTTGAATCTACCAAGTTTCAAAAAGATTTATCACACTTTCATGCTATTTATTAATAGGTTTACAATCTAAAATGAAAACTAAGTGTCACGTATTAGAAAAAAAATGATAAAAAGTGGAGCATAAATCTGTCCTCCAATTTTTTAATTGTATAATCTTAATATTTAAGTACAAATGAAACAATTAACTCAATTTTTTAATATTCTTTAAAGTCATAAGTCATAGTTTATTCCTGTTCTGTCACATACATTTCTGGCAAAGATGATTTGAGTTCTCATTTAGAAACACTGGCAACTTATTTTAAAATAGTCTATTTGTTCCTCTCTAGTTAGACGTGCGAGACACAGAAATAGAACATTGTGTGATGGAACAGATGCTGTAGCAATGGTGAGTTTATATGAGGATGCTGATGACAGATGCCACTTTACAGCATTAGCCAATAAGAGAAGTATGGGTATTACTACTTACAATTACTCAAAATGAGCTGGGCTATGGGCAACCCCGACTGCACAATCTCACTCTCATGTACTGTAAGTAATCTGGTATTATAGATATAATAAATATCCAAAGTTAATTTTAAAGGAAATAAACACAAATTTATTTTAAGGCAGGTAGCGTGAATCACCTCGGTTGTTTTTTGCTTAGGGAAGTGTTTTATTCTCCATGGCCAGAGAGAAACTAAAGACAAAAGATACTCGGAACAGAATTCATTGAAGATAAGTAAGTTTAAAGATTAATCCAAGTGCAAAATTTTCAATAGAGAAGATAGTTATAATAGTGATAAGTATATTTACTAAGATCATTTCCTTTATTTCGAACAACGAACAAATAAGAACAGTTGAAATTCTCTTAACATTAATTGGAGGGGTACTCCAATTATTTTGTTATTGAGGAATTATGTTCTATATCACTAAAATAGATGCGTAATTCACTTAAAATATTTTTATTTAGATGGTTTTAATATAGTGGTATTTGTCATAGGAGGCTTTTGATCTGCATATGTAAAATAATTAAATTGAAATGTCAGTATAGTTTGGTCATCTTACGGTCCTGTCAGAATTCAATTTCATCAGGTTTTCTATCTCTATTATTGATTATTTCAACAACAAAGGTAACTCACATGAACAAATTATATTTGCCTTGTTCCACTATGCCAGGTTTGAGAAGCTCTAAACACACACTCAGAGACAAAAACACGGGTACAGAAATGCATGTGGAAAATGATTCCAGGAAGTGCAAGCAAGAAAGTGTGAGGCAGGCAAGAGAAGCTAGTGGTAATGATGTTACTGCTATAGGCTACTGGTACTCAGCCGCCTAAGAACCCTCTGGAAAACTACGTGAAACGGGCTTCGGAATCATCCCTCCAGAAGAAGGAAGATCTTGCAGTTGTTCATTGACAACCTCATTCTCTATTGTTTGAGGGTTAACTGAGGGACATTAACTCCCTAAAACTTACAAGTTGTCCCTAATTGCATCCAAGCAAGTTCTTCCAAAAAAGTCCTCAACAATACTGTATTGCATTCTTAAAACTTACCAAGAGAATAGATCTTATGTTAAGTGTTCTTTTCTCAAGCACACATAAAATCTTCATCATCATCATCAAGGGGATGAAGGAAACTTTAGGAAGTAATGGATATATCTATGGCCTTGATAGTGGTGATGGTTTCACGGATGTATATTTATCCTCAGACTCAAGAAATTGTATACATTAAATGTCTATAGCATTTTACCTGTCAATGATACCTCAATCAAGTGGTTTAAAAAAAAATAATCCTCAGAAGACAAGAGGAAAGAAAGGCTTAAATGAAAAGCTGAGGGTAGGCTGGAAACTGTGAACTAAAACTGCTAGTGAACTCAGTTGGGGCAAGAATATATGGGACGGGGCATCAACAGCAACTACTACAAAGATTTTTGTCTTTTGTCATGCATCAGGTTAATGACTATGTGTGTGTGTTTGTTTGTGTATGCATGTGTGTATAATTTTGCTTTAATACAAACATTTGCTGAAAACTTAAAATCATTGCTGGTAAGGTTTCTAGAAATTAATGAATTCAATGTAAATAGCATATGAGAATAGCTCTTCATATGTTCATTTTACTACTATTAACTTAACATTTTCCTTTTATTATAGAAGTATAATACTTGTATAGGAAGGTCTCTTAAAAATAGTTATTGGAAATGTCATTACTGACTATAAAGGTGGCTTTCATTTAATTGTTTTTATCCTGGTGCTCCTTAAATTCGCTATGAAGAATTGCCTCCTAGGGTCCGCCCAGTGGCGCAGCAGTTTAGTTCGCGCTTCGCAGCCTGGGATTCGCGGGTTGGGATCGCGGGTGCCCGCTGATGCACTGCTTGTCAGCCATGCCGTGGCGACATCCCGTATAAAGTAGAGGAAGATGGGCACGGATGTTAGCCCAGGGCCAGTCTTCCTCAGCAAAAAGAGGAGGATTGGCAACAGATGTTAGCTCAGGCCTGGTCTCCCTCACACACGCACACACACACACACACACACACACAAGAATTGCCTCCTTATAAGGATAGACAGGATTACATTTACACTAACTTAATTGCCTGATAGCTTAGTATCAAAAACTAGATTTTTATCTACCAGTGTAGAAATTAGAATATATTGTTAGTTTCCTATATTTACCTTGAGACAGTTCATTTCTTTTTCTTTTTTTTTTTTTTGGTTGTGTCAAGGGTCAGGAAAAAGAAGAGAAAAAAATAACTTGCTACATTTCTTTGGAGCAAAATAGAATCAGTATAGCTTGAACTGTGTCCAGATCTGCTTTCTGCCATCTCTAGAATACTTGCAGTCTAAGCTCATATAAATGCCACTGAGTGAAGAGAAAAGGTCAGGAGAAAGCTTGTGGCTGCCCCTTTGTTCAACTTCTAGCCATGGTAATCTGTGTACAAGCCTATCCCTTGAGGTCTCAAACTCTCCCTTGAATTTCTCTGCTTCAGTTTCATTCATTTTTAGTGAAAGAATATTTTCTGAAACTTTTGGATATATTGATGGTCAGGGGCAAAGCTAAACAGGTAATGCCACCAGGTCCTTTCCAATAATAGATACAAATTTACAATGAGCCATAGGACTTTTCCTATATCTTTTTTCTGTCTTTTAATATCAATAATATAAAGGAAAAAGTAACTATACTCTTTCTGTGCTCCTTACACTCAATAGGATAATTACTTTTTCTAAACAATACAAAAGCTTCTAATCAAATGACCAAAGCTGATAGAATTTTTGAAAAATTATCAGAGGTTCCTAAAAACACATTAAAGGTATGAGTTTCTGTTATAGATGTTGTGTGCACGTTCAGATCATCCCTCTCCTATGGTTGCCAGTGCTCATGGAGAGTTATGTTATTTTTAGAACAAATCTTGTGTCCAAAGTGTATATGCAAGGGATTGGAAGAGATCCGAATATAATGCCAGCCAAGTCATCTGCAACTCAAAGTTAAATCTTGAGGAGCTAGACATTCTACCTAAAACAAGTAACAGCTAAACGGCTGAGTCTGGGCCACAGTCCTGAAGGTCAAAGTTACAGAACTAAAGCACAAATGCAAAATTGTCCAGGAAGTAGCAGATGTAAAAAATGATTAAATTAGGAAACAATTGGAATAGTTTGGGACTAAATGAAGTAGTACCAGGACAGTGGGCAAGAAAGGATTTACAGGGTACACTGCTTGCTTTTTCTAGTTATTGGACATGCTGATGCATCACGTTAGTTTAAAGTGGCAGGAGAATCGAGGTGGGGAAATGGGGAGATTCCAAATAATTCATGAAAGAATGTGGGGATTTTAGGAGTTTGACATCATTTGAAAACCCTATGAATGAACTGAAACAAAAATTTGACTTGTACTCAGGGAGTCTCTATCTCAGGGAGACTATACTTTTTCTACTCTTCTTGGAAGCCTTCGTTGGCCTTCCTAGAAGCACGTCTCTGCAAAGTATTGAACGAAGACTGAGTAGTGTTTTGTGCTTTCTGATATCCAAAATTTTAGGACCCAGTGTTCTTCCTGGGAGAACAGAGGAGTTCAGTTAAGTGTTTTTCTGCACCAGAATGTCCCTTTTACTCTCGTGGAAAAACACAATCTCTGCATATACCTTTTACCATAAAATTGCTTTTAAACTCTAACAGTGGACGCATAAGACCAGCAAATAAGGAACAATTTGGGTTAAAACTTGAAACCGTTAAGCCATGGCCATTAGAGTTCCTACAGCTTCTAGTTAAAAACAGAACATACTAGGGGCTGGCCCGGCGATGCAGTGGTTAAGTTTGCACATCCTGCTTCGGCGGCCCAGGGTTCACCAGTTCGAATCCTGGGGGCCGACTTACTCACTGCTCATTAAGCCATGCTGAGGAGGCATCCCACAAAGAAGAGCTATAACTCTGCAACTATGATACACACCTATGTGCTGGGACTTTGGGGAAAAAAAAGAAAAAGGGGAAGATTGGCAACAGATGTTACCACAGGGCCAAACTTCCTAAAAAAAGAAAAAAAACTTTGCTGCTGCCTCCATCTTAATATATATATATAACATATCATACTTAATAAATATTAAACATGTCATTGAGCAACAGGTAAATAGAAACAATTAAATGAATCTGTAAACAATACAATCAATAAAGAACAAAAAATAATGAACTTATACGTGGAGATCTATTCCAATGAGAAAAAATAGTTAGACTCATTGGGGAAGTCAAACATATGAAGCATGGCACTCTAAACTTATGCAAACAAAATAGAAATTCAGCACATCCACTGCGTATCACTCTGATGGTTAATTTGATGAGTCTATTTGACTAGGCTATGGTGCACAGATGTTAGTTCAAACACCAGTCTAGATGTTTCTGTGAAGGTATTTTTTAGTATGATTAACATTGAACACAGTAGGCTTTAAAACAGCACAAGTTATTCTCTTAGAGTTCTGGAGGTCAGATGTCTGAAGTGAGTTTAATAGGATTAAAATCAAGTTATCTGCAGAGCTGATTCTTTCTGGAGGTTCCAAGGAAGGATCTATTCCTCGCCTCTTTCAGCTTCTACAGGCTACCTACATTCCTTGGCTTGTGGCTGCATCACTCCAGTCTCTGCTTCCCTTATCACATTGTCTTTCTCTCTCTGACAGTCCTCTTCTGTAGTCAGATCTCCTTCTGCTTCCTTCTTATATGCATACTTGTGATTATGTTCAGCCCACCCAGATAATCCAGGATAATCTTTGCATCTCAAAGTTCTTAACCTTAATCACATCTGCAAATTTCCTTTTACCACATAAGGTAACATATTCACAGCTTCTGGGGATTCAGATGTTGACATCTTGGAGAGACTGTTATTCAACCCACAACATTCAACAACACTCAGACTCATGGACTAAGAGAAGTTCTTTATGAAGACTGATGAGGAGGAGCCAGAGAAGCAGAGAAAAAGGAAAAAACACAGACACTGTTGCCATATTAGGCAAAAGTGGTAACTTCACAACAGAACACTTTCTGCACAATTGTGATTAGACCTTATACATATGCTTCCTGATAATACTTGCCATACTTCTTTGAAAAATTCTTGGCAGACCTGAATTTAGATTAACTGAAGACTTTTCTCAATTTCACCAGCGTTTCTAATCAGAAATTATAGGCCTTGGTTTCCTCTGCTCATACTCCACTTTGGAGACTTGCCTATACTCTTGAGATGCAGATCTTGGAATATATTCCAGATTTTATTAGACTATTCAAGTATAAGCACTGACATTCCAATGAGACCACATGGATCCACATATGTTACTGTGGAGAGCATTTTATTTAATCATTTTACTAATGATTACTGAATGGCTAGTAAGTGCCAAGTATACTAGAGACACAGTGTTCACTCTCATTAAGAAGTTTACATTCTATAGGACTTGACCAAAAACCATGGAACAACTGTATACACACACACACACACACACACACACACACACACACACACACACACGTAATTAAATTCTAAGATGCCATTGATTATAAGATACAGAATTATTTTATGTAACACTATGAAATTAAAAACTATATTATTAAGAACCGGCCCTGATGGCTTAGTGGTTAAAGTTTAGCACGCTCTGCTCTGGCAGCCCAGGTTCAGTTCCTGGGTGCAGAACCACACCACTCGTCTGTCATTAGCCATGTTGTGGCAGCGGCTCACGTAGAAGAATTAGAAGGACTTATAAGTAGAATGTACAACCATGTACTGGGGCTTTGGGAAGAAAAAAAGAGAATAAAATTATTTTATCAAAATGTGCCATAACACTAAAACACATTTCCACTCATATTAATATGCATCTCCGATTCCAAAGATCTTATATTGTGGCAATGAATGTGTCCTGAAATTGATAAACGTAGTGCTTCAATATATTGTGTATTGCTGTTTTAACACAGAAGAGTGCCCATATTAGTTAAAGTAAGGAGAATACTGAGGTTTAACAGGAGAGGAGATTGGCCAGTTCTACTCAAAGGGAAAGAAGTTATCAGGCCATGACTAAACAAGTTGCTTTTATTTGTCTGTCTGTTTTGTCCTCTTAGCTATCACTTCACAGAGATATCAGACCAAAGAGAAGAGAGAGTAAAACATTTAGATCTATACTTGATTTAGATCTAATCTCCAGAATTTAGACCTAGAGAATGAGAAAGATGTAGCAATATACAATTGGACAAATGGCAACATCAAAGAGTCAATATACTTTCTACATTTGGTTTGGTTAGATTCTCTGCGCTCTGAATTGACTCTCACATAGACTGAGTTGGCTAGACAATATTGCTTGAGTGCTGGCTTAAAGGGTGAGAAAGTAGAGGATGAAACTTCAGGAAAAACAAATGCATGGAAGCATGAAAGGAAAGGTCTCTCTGGAAAATTTAAAGTATTTAGTATGTTGACATACGGTATATTGGTGGATGAGTCTGAAAATGAGATTAGGCAGTTAGGCAGAATCGGATTAACAAGGAAATTGTATGTTACACTAAGGAACTGAATTTTACACTTTTAGTCAATATCTAGTTGTTGGTAGGGCAAGAAAGAGACTGATCAGATCTATTTTTTTTTTAAATAGCTTTTTGTAATTATAAACATACTACATTCTCAATAAAAGAATACATTCACAAAGAATATTTTAAACAACTTAGAAAAATATAAAGAAAAAATTAAAAACTATCCCAAATATGTAACTCAGGTGAAACCACTGTTAATAATTTGAGAAATGTCTTTCCTGATATTTCTCTGAGCAAACCACACACACATATATACACACCTAAATGTTCTTTTTCCTTCGTAATCTCAGTTTCCTCCTATTATAAGGTAAATATCATATTTTATTTGTATATATGTATTACCTATATTAAGGTAAATATTATATGTGTAATATATAATATATTTATTTATAATATAAATATTATATTTACTTTGTATGATTACATGTAATCTGGCCAAATGTGGGATCTAGAAGATGCATGTGCTATAAGTAAAGGTCTGTAATCCCTCACCATTAATTCTTTGCTTGTTATACTAAGGAGCATGACAAATGTTCACAATTCCACTTCTTTTTTTCTTTTTTTTTTGCTTTGCTTTGCTTATTCTTTCTTTCTTTAAAAAGGTTTTTTGCTTCTTGAATTTCCATTTGAATATCTGTTTTGTTATATGTTAAAAGCTTTACATCTTGCTAAAACATGTAATTACAGGGTCAGTACTATTTGCAATGGAATTGTTCTTCTGTACAATTACTTTTAAACATAATTTTTTTTTCAAAGGCTTTATAAAGTGTGCATGAAGCTTCAGAGATACTTCATGAGCTATACTTGGTCACTCTGGGGGTAGTTCATGAAAATAGAATACAGTTTTCCTAGCAAAAACCAAGATAGAATGTGATCAACATTTCAAAAGGATTCTTACATGCTCTCCCTAAGCACTACTGACAGTAAAGATGGCATGGTTTCAAGCATGGAGAGAATATTCCCATTATCTGTTTCATCCATATAGCAAATTTATATGTGCCAGGCCCTGTGGGGGTGCTCAATATTAATGAGGATACTGATCATAAGAAGTGCATACTGATGATTTATCGCCTTTGAAATGTCATATATACTCATACCTGTGACATATCAAATGTCATATAGATACATGAAATCTACATATGTGCTTATTCAAAATATAAAATCATATTTTTCAAATAAGTTTAGGAAAATATAAAATAAAAACTGAACAGCCTCACTGCAGGCACTGTTGTTGACCACACAGAAAACACCCAATTTATTTACTTATTTTGAACTTTTTTTAATAATTTACAATTTCAGAATGCAATGTGACAATATATTTACAGATAGTAGCAGTGGAGCTGGAAACTAAGCCTAGTTTCACTGGTTTCCAACACCTGAGCTCTTAAACTGATTTCTCAGGTCCAAATTCCAGAATCTTCACTTTCAAATCAACTTTGTTCAGGAAAAAGAGCAAAAAAGGAACACAACTAGAAAGGGTAATAAAAGACACAAGGTTTTTTCTGTTAGAGGATTTATCAGTCTAACATGAGTAATCAGTTAGCTTTGATAGTCTCTGGTTCACAGAGAACAAGTGAAAGAGATAGGATTAGTGCCTACGAAAAAGAGTATTCTCTCTTGTGGATCCCGCTGTCATTATCATCATCGTGCCTGTGAGTACATACCTATCAGGAAATAGTACACAGTGAAAAATAAGGAAATAATTTAATGTTATATGTCAGGTAAGCTTCCCTGGGAGATAGCTGGAACTACAGGAAAACATTGGGCAGGAAGAACAAAGAAAATGTTTAGATTAGTAGTAAAAATGCTAATCCACTTGTCAGAAAGGTCATATCTACAGTCAACAACTGTTCAAATAGAAGTTTAAAGCAAGGCTCAGGAAACTCTTCTGTAAAGAAGAAGACAATAAATATTTCCAGCTTTGTGATCCGTGTGGCCTGCACTGCAACTACTCGTCTGCCATTGAGCATGAGAACAGCCATGGACCATATGTTAAAGAATGCCTTTAGGTGTGTTCCAATAACTTTATTTATAAAAACAAGGGAAGGATCAGATTTGGAATTCACAACTTAGTTTGCCAATTTTTGCCTTAAATGATTAAGATGAATGTGAGCTATATCCGAAATAGAAGTGAGAGCCAGAAAGGTGAGCAAGCCATTGTGGTAGGGTGGTCAAAGTGATACTCAGAATCAGATAGATCTACACATTTTAATTCTGGATGAACTATCCTGGATAAAAAGGATAGGCTGAAATTTAGGGTCAGACTCTTAACACCAGTAGGGACAAAATCATCCAAATAAAAAGTCCATGTCAAGGAGAGGTAAGGAAGACTGTGAACTCACTAGAATACATTGAATACAGTGGCTCATAGAGGCAAGGAAGATGCACTATGCTGACTGCAGCTAAGTTTATTTCAGATTCCATCTCCATATACTAATCAAACTAGCACCATATACTAATCAAACATGTATGCTCAGCAACTGGGTCAAGAATTAGGAGGAACTGAGCCTTTGCAGTTCTTTAAAGACTGCACATCATTTTTTGCATATAACAATGCCTGGCACACAATAGGCATTTAATGACTATTTGTTGAATGGCTAGTACCTAACAGCTGTTAAAGATCTTCTCAGTAGAAGTTAGTAAATTAATGCCACAGTTTTCTTAGCATTTAACCTCTTTATAATATCATATATAAAATTTTCTGACGGAAGATATCTTGCAGTTACTGTTTCACCGTTTCTCACTTTAATTCAAAAACATTTTACATTTTATATTTTTATATTTAAAAATTTAATTCTGAGCAAGGGTGTTAGTAGTAAAAAAATATCCTAGATGTTGAAGAATGTGGAGCAGTTGGTCTACTGATTGACAATATAGAATAGTGGTAAGCACTGAAATCTAATTTTCCATTTCCTGTCACTCTCTCTTAAGACATTTTAGGGTCACCCTCTATGAAGTAGCAGATTGATTAAGTTCTCCTTTAAATAAGCCTTGACTCAGAGTGGAAATCAGTCGGCCTTGTTGAAGGAACTCCTGAGCAGGGAAGAAAAAAATATCCTAGGACATTCGAGAGCAATTGAGTATTTAAAGAACCATTCAAAAGAGAACCCTCAGTAAGCCTTAGAGTAAGCAATTTTATCTATATTAAAAAAAAATGAAGAGCTGAGTCAACTCAGGCAGGAATTGAATATGTCATTTTATAGAGTCTCACTATAACAAAAATGAAACATGTGTCACTAATCCACCTTGCCAGCTTACACAGCTTTTGAGAGCGAAAGGTTCTCAGTAATAACGTTAATTATTATTAAATATTACTAGCTTAGTGTTGTAGAGAATATAAACACCAATATTTACAGTCTCTTGGTAAAATGTACTTTAATTTTTTTAGGACATTGCAGAGTTGGCTAGCAATTTCTAGCAGAACATATTGTAGAATTGCCATTTAATAATTTTTAGAACTGGCTAGTGCAAGCGATTCCTTCTTAAGTGGCACAGGTTCCATTTTCTGCCTTTTCCTCATCTTTACCACCTGCTAGCAGTGTTTTAGGCAACAAAACAGCAGTGTTCTCAGCAGACAGTACAGCCTCCTCCAAAATGGTAGCAATTCAGTTGGTTCACAATAAGGCAAAACCTTTAATACCATGATAAATGCTCTATTATTTTTTAAATTCTTCCTTTTTTTCTCTAATGTTTAAACACTGAATTGTAAGGAGTGATTAAAAATTCCACTGGAGGTAAATATGTGTACATATGGGAGTATAGATTTAAAAAAACAGGAGTTGAATTAAAAATCTCTTAGTCTATCTTAATGATATATATTTGTTGAATTAATTCTCCCCATCCAGAAATTAACTATCTTGTTTTGGCATCATTTTATAGTGTCTGGCTTTCTAATTTTTTTTTTCCTGTGAACAAATCTTCTTTCTTTTCAGGTGGAAAGTGTCTTAATCTGTTCAGGCTGCTCTAACAAAATACCATAGACTGGGTGGCTTATAAACAATAGATATTTATTTCTCAAAGTCCCGGGGGCTGAGAAGTCCAAGATCAAGGTGACAGCAGATTCGGCGTTTAGTAAAGGCCCTCTTCCTGTTCACAGACAGCTGTCTTTCCACTGTGTTCTTACCTGGTATAAAGGGCAAGAGATCCCTCTGGGGCCTCTTTTATAAAAGCTCTACTTCCATTAATGAGGGCTCTGCCTCATGACCTAATCTACTCCCACAGGCCATACCTCCTAATACCATCACCTTGGGGGTTAGGAGTTCAACATTTGGATTTTGAGGGACACAAACCTTCAGTCTACAGCAGAAAATGATCCTTAATATTAACTGTATCTTTTCTTTAAATGAAAACCTTTTGTCAGTTATAAGAAAATTTGATGACATGTAAAAATTTTATAAGGATTAAAAGCAATAAATGCTGAATAATTACTCCATTTAACAATATATTTTGAATACTGAATGATTCTGTTTAAACAGTACATTTAGAATGTATTGCTGGTAGAAAAATGTTTTCATGATTCTCTAAATTATTGATGTCATATGTATTGTTTATTTTGCATTTCAAAGGAAGGTAAAATTTCTGATTAATTTTAAGAAAAAACAAAAGGCAACATTGTAATCAAAGTATAAAATAAGATAAAATCTTTTAATCGATCCCTGTCTCAGTAAAGGAATAAATGAAATTAATGGTCACACAGTTCTAAAGAATGAAACAATTATGAATGCCCATTTATCTTCAAGGAAATAAACATGACTACAAATTGCCCGAGTAGGATATTATTCACTTACAACTTAAAAATAAAACTGTGTGGGTAGATTTCATTATTTTATACCAATTCCACTAGAAAGAAGTAAAGACTTGAATGAGCTAAGAATATAAAAAATTACATTGTAGTGCTTCAGTATTTTGAGATGAATAATAGTCAAAAGAAAGATATTTACAAGGGCAACCCTGAAAGTGTCCAAATATTCATTTTTTCCCACTGAAACATAAGGAGAAATTTAAAAAATACATGATATTATTCTATATACTAGAAGTTCAATTTAATTAAAATTTTTTAAGCATCTATTTTTGAAAGACAATGTGCTATGTGATGGGTAAATAGAAATAAATGACTCAATGTCTGATCTCAAGGAATTCAGGAGTTCAGCCTATTAGGAAGACAGACAAGTTAAACCAACTAATACATTACAGCGTGATAAATTTCCTAAAGGATTGGAGGAAATATCCTAAAAGTCCACAAAAAAGGTGGCCTAAACTCAGCTTATGATAAATTGGGACAGTTTGGGAAAAGATTTCTAGAGAAAGTCAACTAGAAAAAGTGTTAGCTAATGACATTCATTCAGGCAGACAGGTGAAGCAAAAAGTTTCCATTCCATGTTGAAAAATGTTTCTCAACTAAATTCAGATGTATTTATATGGATCTATAAAATCATGTATATGGTATGCAATTTTTTTCAGGGAGAAAGATTGACAGGTACATTTTCTTTCAACTGATTTTGGAAATATTTAGTGATAAATAGCACTGATTTGTGTCCTCAGAAAATGAGAGGCACTCAACAGATTTGGGAGATAAGGAAATGATTGTGAGAGATTAGTGACAAATTAGGATAGTTACTTATTTCTTATTTTTACCCTGTTTACTTCACAAAATTATGTGGAATAGTTTATATGCAAATAAATATTTTAAAAGGTTAATGGAGTTCAAGCTTTTGTAGTTTAGTTAGACTAATCCTCCTGCAGATAGAAATATAAGATAGAAAAAAAGTCTATTTGAAGGCAATATAGAATGATCAAAGCTAGCAGAAACTGGAGTGAAGCCTGTTCTTAAATAGAAATTGGAACAAGTGAGAAATGTGAATTTTCAAATTTTTGCCTGAAGGCACCTTCCATTTGAGTATTGCTCCTGCAGTAGAAAACTACGTTTTTCTTACTAGTTTAAGGTGTCAGATTACAGAGTTTGAGGCTGGGAAAGCCTTTGGAAATTTACAGAGGAAAATCTGGAAAAGAGGGATTTGGAAAGAAAAAAATGTTTAAAAACTGCACAAATCTTGATAAAAAACTGAATTTTTCATGCATGAAAGAGAATGCAGAGCCCCTCAAAAAGGTAGCAGCTCAAATCTGAAAGATCTGAGTGGATATTTCAGTTGCTGCCCATGCAAGGGAGACACAGTGAGTTCAGACAAGTAAAATGCCTTCTTGAATAAAAACCAACCATCTGAAGAGAATTATCTCAGAATATAGAGTCTCTACAATGTCTAATATATATATATATATAAATCATATAAATAGATAACATGTATAAATATGATGTCCAATCAGAAATCATGAGAGTGCCAATAAACATTAAAATTTAACATTTATACTGAGAAAAAAAATGTAGTCAATAGCAAATCTTTTTGAAATTATCAAGATATTGCAAATAGCATTCTAAGAGACTAAAGTAGCTATTAAAATATGCTCAATGATTTGAAGGAAAATATATTCATAAGGAATAAGCAGATGAGGAATATCAAAAGAAAAAAAGAACTATAAAAAAGAATCAAATCAATGCAGCAAAGCTAAGAAGTGCAATACTAAAATGAAAATTTCACTGCATAAAATCAATAAGAAATAGGAAGCAGCAGGAGAAAACATCAGTGGACTTGAAGATAGATCAACTAAAAATATCCAATAGAATAATAGAAATATTAAGCACTCTAATATGTAATTAGAGTCCCATAGGAAAGGACAGAGAGAATGGGGCAGAAAATTACTTGAATGTATATTATAGCCCAAAATTCACAAATTTGGAGGAAAAAAACATCAAACTACAGATGACACCTACAAGAACTTCAAGAAAACACATCATTGTGAAACTGTAGATATCAAAAGATAAAGAAAAATATTTAAGAGGCCAGAGATAAATGACACATTATAAACACAGGAACAGAAATTAGAATAATTTCTGACTTTTCATAATAGAAAAAAATGGGGATTAGACTACAGCAAAACACATGTCTAAAATGCTGAAAAAAAAATACGTCAACCTGGAATACTGTATCTAGAAAAATAAGTCTTCAAAGATGAAGGGAAAAAACAGACATTTTTAAGTAAATTAAAACTAAGAGAATGCATTGCATTCAGACTTGCATAATAAAAATGCTAAAGAATTAATTCAGGAGGAAGAAAAATAACACCAGATGATAACTTGAATATACATGAAACAGTACAAATGTTAAATGTGAGTAAATATAAAAGACCAATATTGCTTCCAACCAAGATGGAGCAAAAGAAACCAGATTTACCTTTCCACCCCAAACAACTAAAAATCCAGATAAAATAAATGAAACAATGAATCACATCCAGCAATGTAAAAGTAATCCTCGAGAGAGGGGAAAGAAATGAGATGGGCCATATAATTGCCTCAGATTGCTGTCTGCAGAATGTAACTCAGGCAGAACTCAGGTCTCTCAGTGAGTAGAGGAGACGGATCTGGGAGTCCAGGGAGTCTAAGACAGCTAAAGCTTACAGTACAGAGTACAAGAAAGGAGAAAGGAGAGAGAGAGAGAGATTCAGAGTTTTGCAGAGTGTCAGCATAATACTAATTGGTGAGTGCATCTGTGGAAAATATCTGAGGCTAGAAAAAGATCACCAAAAATGATTAGAAATAATAATCTGCAAAGCTCAGAGTGAAGAATAATGCTTTTTCCCAAAAGCCAAAGTGGAAAATTTCAAAATTCCTGAAGTTATAGAAGAGTACCAAAAAGGTTTTCCTTAATGATTTATAAAATTAACGTTAGACTAAACACTGCTCTGCTTCCATCTTAATAAAGTTTAAAAACAATATCGACAGGGATCAAATGGTTTCCAAGTAACTTAATCACGCCCTGGGACAAAGCTCAATATTTATAGGAATACAAAAAATATCCATCATCCAGCAAGGACAAACTCAGAATGTCTATCATCTAATAAAAAATCACCATGCACTCCGGAAGCAGAATATACTGCCCATAAAAACAGCAACAAAAGTCTATCAAAATACTCCTAGATATGACACAGATGATGGAGTTAGTAGATAAGGACATTGAATACATAGCAATAGAAAATATCCAAAAATGAAATATAGAATAAATAAAGGACAGGAAAACAAATGAACAAAACATCAATGAGGGTGAGACAACTTTTAGTGATCTAATATATATTTTCCAAGCTAAAGAAGATGATTTCATAATGATAAAGGGTAAAAGGCAAAGGGTAAAGATGATAAAGGGTAAATTACTCAGGAGGATATGACAATCCTAAATGTTTTCACATCTAATAGGAACCTCAAAATTAATAAAGGAAAATCTTCCAAAAGAAATAGAGAAATCCATAATTAAAATTAAAGCTTTCAACACCCTGTGTCAATAATTTATAAAAGAATTACAAGATCAGTAAAGATATAGAACAACACTATCAACCAACTTGACCCAATGAACATTTATAAATACTCTACCCCATTACAGCATAATACACATCCTTTCCAAGTGTGCATGGAAAATTTACAAATACAGACTACATTCTGGGTCAGAAAACTTACCTCACTAAATGTAAAATGATTCAAATCATACAAATTAAGCTGTCTGACCATGACTGAATTAAACACTAAAGAAATAAAAGAGAGACATCTCAAAAATCTCCAAATATTTTAGAACTAAATAACATTTCTAAATAATCTATGGTCCAAAGAAGAAATTGAAGTGTATATTAGAAAGTATTCTGAACTGAATGAAAATGTAAACACAACATATCAAAACTTGTAGAATGCTGCTAACGAAGTAATTAGGGGGAAAGAAAAAAAAGTTTCTCAAATCAAAGACTTCATCTTCCACCTTAAGAAACTAAAAAATGAACAGTAATTGAAAGGCAAAAGTATACAGAAGAAAGAAAAAAATAGATCAGAGTAGAAATCAAAGAAATAGAAAATGGAAAAAAAATAGTCATTGAAACCAAAATCTAATTACATAAGAAGTTAAATAAAATTGTTAATTCTCTAGCCAGAGTGAGCAGCAAAAAAAAAAAAAAAAAAGCAAATTACCAATATCAGGAATGAGAAATGTGCCATCACATCAAATTTTACACATATTAAAAAGATAATAAGGGAATATTGTGGGCAACTTTATGTAAATAAATTTGACAATTTAGTAAAAATGGCCAAATTCTTCTAAAGATATAAAAAAGCTCTCCCAAGAAAACCCTATATCTATTAAATAAATTTAATTTGTAGGTAAAACTTTTCCACAAGAAAATTCAAGCCCTAAAATTCTTTCAGAGAATTCTACCAAACATTTAAGAAGAAATAATACCAATTCTATACAAAATCATCCAAAAAATTTGAAAGTGGAATATACCCTATGTTATTCTATGAGGCCAGACTTTTTCTGATACAAAAACCAGAAAAAAAAATATATTAAAAGAAAAGAAAACTAGAATCAGTACCACTTATGGACATAGATGTAAATATTCTTAATACAATTTTAGCAAATAGAATCCAGTAAAATATAAAAAGGATATAACAGTATGACCAAGTGGGATTTATCCTGGAAAGTTAGGCTGGTTTCAAGGTTGGAATTTAATCAATATACTTCACTATACTAATGGACAAAAGAGCAACAGCAACGTATAATCATTTCAATTTTCCAATCTTGATACATTTCCACCTCCATTCCTGAAAAAGAAAAAAAAAAAAAAGCTGAGCAAACTGGAAGTGGAAGGCAACATCATCAGCCTGATAAATGGTATCTACCAATGCCCAGAGCTAAGACCATACCTAACAGTGAAAGACTGAATGTTTTCCCAATAAGATAAGAAATAATGCAAGAATATCCACTGTTACCACTTGCACTAATCATTATGCTAGAAATATTAGCCAGTGTAATATGGCAAGAAGAAAAAATAAAAGGCATACATGTTAGAGAGGAAGAATTAAAACTATATCTTCAGATGACATGACCATCTCCAGAGATAATCTTATGAAGCCTACAAAAAAGAATAAATCAGTTTGTCTAGGTTGCAGAACATCAGAACAAAATGTAAAAATGAATTATATTTCTCAATACTGTGAACAAACAACAATCATGAAATTAAGAAAAAATATCACTCAAATAGCATCAAAATATGAACAAGTTAAGGATAAATCTGACAAAATATTTTTAAAACCTGTATACTGAAAATTTCAAAACACTATTGAGAGAAGTTAAAGACTTAAGTAACTGGACAGATGTACTATGTTTGCAAATCTGAAGACACAAAATTAAGATACTATTTCTCCCCAGTTAGATCTATGTAGTCAGTATAATCCCAATCAAAATACCAGCAGGGATTGTTGTAGATATTGATAAACTGAATCTAAAATTCACGTGGAAAAGCAAAATATCTAGAATAGCAAAAACAACCTTATAAAATTGGAAGACATGCTATTTGACTTCTAGATTTATTATAAAACTATTGGCATCAAGACAGACAAATAGACCAAGTGAAATGAAGAGAGAATCCACAAACTGACTCTAACGTATATATTCAATTGATTTTCAGCAAAGTGCAAAGGCAATTAGGTAAAGAAAGGAAGCATTTTAACAAAGAATGCTGGAAAAATTGGATATTAGTATGCAAAAAACATCTCAAATTTTGATTTTTAACAACCATGCATAAAAATAAACTCAAAATGGTATATAGCCCTAAACTTAAAGTTTAACTGATAGCAAATAAACACATGAAAAAATTCTCAATTCTCATCATTAGCTGCTAAGGAAATACAAATTAAAACCATTTAAATTACTGCTATCCAACTATTAGAATGTCTAAAATTGAAAATAAAAAAAACTGAACATAGGGGGCCGCCCGAAGGCGCAGCGGTTTCGTCCGCGCTTGGCAGCCCGGGGTTCGCCGGTTCAGATCCCGGGCGCCCGCCGATGCACTGCGTGTCAGCCATGCCGTGGCGGCGTCCCATATAAAGTAGAGGAAGATGGGCACGGATGTTAGCCCAGGGCCGGTCTTCCTCAGCATAAAGGGGAGGATTGGCGACGGATGTTAGCTCAGGGCTGGTCTTCCCCACAAAAAAAAACAAAAAAGACTGAACATAGTAGTGTCAGTAAAGATGTGGAGCAACTAGAGCTCTCACACAAGGCTGGAAGGAGCATAACATGGTACAACCACTCAGGAAAACAGCTCGGCAGTGTTTATTTACCTGTTAAATATACAGCTACGATACGATTCATCCATTCCATAGGAAGAATTCTACATAAATGTTCACGGCATCATTATTTGCAACAGCCAAAAACTTGAAATAACCCAATTGCCCATCAAAAATGTAATGGTTAAACAATTTGTGAGATATTCATACAATAGAATACTACTCAGTAACAAACAAGAATGATATGTAGAACTGATATATGGAACAATGTGGATGAAGATTAAAATAATTTTTCTCGGTGAGAAACCAGGCAGTGTAATAAGTTCTGTATGGATGAATTTATGCAAAATTTTAAAAATGCATACTAGTCTCCAAGGTCAGAAAGCAGACCAATAATTGCTTGTTTGGGGATGGTTGCAAATGTGAAGGCAGAATTACGAAGGGGCAAAAGGAAACCTATGGAAGTGTTGGCTATATCTATTATCTTGTTTGTCTAAATCATTTAATGAGCATATACATATGCCAAAACTTATTAGATTGTATATTTTAGATATGTGCAGTTTATTATACTTTAATTATACATCAATGAATGTGGTAAAACAAAACAAAAGACCAGGAATATGATTTTTAAATTTCTTTAAAAACATATGACTGCTTAAAGTAAAAATTAATGAATTAATTATTAAATAAGTAACATTAACTTGGGGTTCACAACAAAAGTAGACATAATATATATGATATAAATTGCAGAATAGAAGCTGCAGAAGAACTATGCTGTTGGAAGTTTCCTATATTTCACACAGAGTAATATAATTTTAACTCTAAATGCACATTGTGTTATATAAAAAATTATGCAAAATGGCACAGTGAATAAGCCAAAGAGAAGAAAGTGACATATTGCTTAAGAATAGATTGTGAAGCCAATAATAGTGATTTGAGAAATCAGGAATATGCCTACACTTACATAGGCCTTTCTAACAAATCGTTCCGGTCTCACAGGATATACCCATATGGAAACAAAATCAGCTATAACCCCTACTTTACACAAAGCACAGAAATTAATTCTAAGTGGATAACAGACTTAACCGTAAAAACTAAAACAATAAAGCTTTTAGAATAAAAACCACAAGAATATCTTCATGACTTACGTCATTAGTCACCAGAGAAATAAAAATGAAAACCACAATGTGATACTACCAGACATCCACCAGAGAGGCTAAATTCATAAAGGCTGACAACCCTCAAATGTCAGTGACGATGTGGAGCTCCCAAAACTCTTATCCATTGCTGATGGGAGTGTAAATGGTACAATCACTTTGGAAATAAAGGTTTGGAAATACAAAGCAACCACTTGGTCCAGCAATCCCTTTTCCAGGTATCTAACAAAAATAAATAAGTAAGTACATTTATCCACAGAACGACTTGTACCCACATGTTCACAGTGGCCTCATTTGTAACCGCCAAAAACTATAAATATCCCAAACGCCAATCATCAGAATGGATAAACCATGTATAGTATATTCCTATCATGGATTGATATTATACAAAAAAAAAAACCCACCTCAAACTCAAATTATTGTTACAAACAACATGGATGAAACTCATAGACATTAGGGTGAGCCAAAGAATCTGGACACAAAAGAGCACATACATATGATTCCATATATATGAAGTTTTCTAGAAAAGGAGAACTAATTTATGGTTAAAAAATCAGAACTGTGGTTTTCTCTGGGGTCAAGGGCAATTGACTGGCAAGGAACATGAGAAAATATCTAGACTGATGGGAATATTCTATATCGTTATAGGAAATGTGGACTATATGTATATCCATTTACCAAAATTGTACACTTAAAACTTGTGCATTTCAATTTATGCAAATTTTATCTGAAAAATTGAAGGAGAGAGTGAGGAATGGGTGGAAGCATAGATTAAACAAGAGTGTTGATCACAAATATTGATACTTTTAGGAGCGGGGTGATGGATGCATGAGGATTCATTATACTATATTTGAAATTCTCTGTTAAACTGTTTAAAAAGATTAAGGTGCATGTGTTCCATTACTGAAAGCATGTGTGTTTGTGTGGAGGAGTGGGTGGCAGTGACAATTATGGCAGAAAATCAAAGCTAAGAAAGGGACCTTTATGGAGAATAAAATTGGAAACCTTAAGAAAAAAGACCGTACACAATCGTTAGCTCTTCTTTAATACAACACGCTAATCAGGAGGAGCATCGATGTGTAAGAAGGCAGAGAGATTTATGCATTAGAGACACTCAGGTTTGCATTTTTGTTCTTCTTTATTAGCTTTGTTACCTTGTGCAAAGCAATTAACCTTCTGAGCCTCAGTTTATTCAACTCTAAAATGAGATTATCTCCAACTCAAGAGGTGGCCATGAGAATTTGGCAACCTTAACATATTGTAAGTGTTTGGTACATTGCAAGAAATTTCGTATGCATTAAAGAAAATTTTGTCTTCCTTTTTCCACGGCCCACCCTTCATTATCATCCCCAGACTTCTTAAGGAAGCTATAAGAAACTAGGATTTACATTAAATGATTTGAATGAATCTATATATGCTTCTAGTCTTGGAAAACAAAGGTCAAAGATAGAAAAGAACAGTATGGGGGAAAGAAAACTGGATTTACAGTCAGACTGGGACTGTTTTGGTTACTACTATCTCTGCAGCTTTAGGTAAGACTGACTTCTACTGTGAAATGGATGTAATAATTAAATTGCAGGATTAAATGAAATATTATAATAAAATTCCTTGAACAATGTTGCTTTGTATATATTTGGCACTAAATAAATTGAAGCTACTTTTATTATCAGCATCAAATAAGTGTTACAGAAATGCTTATTCTGTTGTTCAATTACTTGTGATCTATCCAAAGTCTAGAGTGGAAGTGAAGTTTCAAGGAGTAGTCTGTGCAAAGACTTTTCAAATGAGAAACTGAGTCTTAGAGTTTTGTGAAACCAAGGGTATATGTTTGCAATTTTGAATAGCAGTTTCCATCACTAACACATAAGACAAAATATCCTTTTTGTCACTTCTTGGGGCACTAAGTCTGTGGAGTTAGCATAATTTTGCAAGCGTAGTGACTCACATAGTTTAACCAGAGCAGAAGCAGCAAAGCTACCTGTACTTTAAGGAGATTTATATGATCGAGCATATTTAGCAAAACTAGAGTCCAAGGGTGAAGGAATTTGTCCTGATGCTGAAGGCTGTAATCCTGAAGAGTTGAGAAATGTTATCAAAGCAGCATATAAAGAAGATGGCTTCTGAGCTATCATTTAAGTCTTAAGTTTGTGAGAAGAATATTATTGTAGCACATGTGTTATTTGTTGATATAACTTGCAACGTCTTAAATAACAAAGTTCTTTTTTATATTTTATAATAAATATACACACTACAGGGTTTCTGATTTAACCATAATTTTTCAGGACCAAACAGAAACTCTAACATCCAAAACATTTTTGGCTTATCCATCCTTCAAAATATATTACTCACTTTTCACAACATGAAAAATAAGTATCATAGTATAAAATTATAATGATTCAAGTGACCTACACTTAAATTTATTTGGGGATGTCTGTCAGATATCTAGTGAAAATGGAACACCATAAAATAGTGAATAAATAATTTAGAGAATTAGCAAATGTAAGAACACCACAGGAGAGAAACAGGAGACTTATGTGAAATATCTAGCAAGGTGGAAGAGAATCTCCAGGTTTTATATGTCTTTATGGTCATAAGAATAAGAAGTCATATAACTCATTTAAAGCTTGCATATATATATATGCACACATGCATCACACACAACACAATATGAGCAACAATACACTAACATTAAAAAAATGCAATTTTATTTTTATTTTGCACGTTATCAGAACTAGAAGTGGAATGGAGATGATGTCATAGTTATTTTCTGTATGTTTTCTTTCAATTAAAATGAGCTCCCTAATAATTGTCTTTAATGTACTTTCAGACACTCACTTGTTACTTACTCTTAGCTCCAATATAACTGGTTTATTCACCCTCCTAAGAATACTGTGAACGATTTTCTCAAGGCCTTGAGTTTCTGGCTAACATTTCAGTAAATAAAGACATGATATTAGGTAATTGGAGGATTTAAATATGAAAAAAATATAGTCTGTAAGCTCAAATTGCTTACAGTTTATGACAACTAATTAAAAATATCACCACAAGGGAAAAAGTCAAAGCCCAGATGCTTCATTGGTGAACTCTTTGAAACATTTAAGGGAGAAATAAAACGAATCCTTCACAAACTCTTGAGGAAGAAGGAATACTTTCTAACTCATTCTATGAGGCCAGTTTTATCATGACACAAAAGCTAGAGAAAGTCTAACAGAAAGAAAGAAAGAGAACAAAAAAGAAAGAAAACCATACCAATGTCTTTCCTGAACATAGATGTGAAAATCCTGAACAAAATAATAGCAAGTCAAATCTAGTGATATGTAAAAAATATTATTAATCATTACCAAGTGGGATTTATTCTAGGAATGCAGTGTTTTAATTTTTGAATATCATTTAATGCAATACACCTGGTGATTTCCTCAATAGACTCAGGTAAAGCATTTGGCGAAATCCAACATTTGTTCATAGTAAGTCAACAAATTAGAAATTAGAAATAGAAAATTAGAAATTAGAAATTTAGAATTAGAAATTAGAAATAGAAATTAGAAATAGAAAAAATTTCATCAACATCATAAGTATCTATGTAAAACCTATGGCTATCATACTCAAAGGTGAAAGACTTCTTTCCTTACAAGACCAAGAAAAAGAGTAAGATATCTGCTTTCCATACTTCTTTTCAACATTGTACAAGAAGTTCTCATAATCCTTAAATTATACACTTATATTCAGTCAAATTTATGGCATATGAATTTTACCTCAAAAACACTTTTAAAACTTATAAGGCAAGGAATGAAATTAATTAACCTTTTTCTTTCATTTTATTTTTATCTCCTTCAGAATGAGATACAGAGAATCCTTTTTTTTCAATATTTGCTATTTTGGATCATGGGGTGATTAAAAATGCAGGAACTTAAACTTCACATAGAATTGAGAAAACAGAAGTTCGAATTGTCTTACTCAGATGCCGTAGATTTAAGGTGTTAATTTGTCATTATTGTAAATATTCATTGAAATTCACTCTATTTTTTGTTCAAAATTAATTGCCTCTTCCATTGGCAATAAGCTTATATCAATAAGTCAATCCATTCCAATTGCAAACTATACTAATGTCTTATATATAAAGAACTTTCATTTTTAAATGCCATATTAAATATGTAGATAAGTAAAAATAAACATACTCTGATAAAATTGATTTTAAAGTGTAGCTATACATTTCACCATCATCCATTGTAGATGTTTATATGTAGGTAACTGGACATATTTATCATATTTTATTAGAATAATATCTTAAGCTATTGTTCAAAAAGGAGGGAATAAAAAGGATATTTAACCATCAAGAAATGCAAAATAAAGCATATGGATAGTTCACTGTCCAACATCCTTTAAAATATAACTATAATTTACATATATCATAGTATTATTCATTTGCAACACCCAGGCTTTGGGTGTGGAAAGATAATGGGAAGATTTTTTGTTGGTATTGATGTTTTCTTATTTCAGTTGATAGTCTTTCAGTATAGAATTAACAAGGCATACAAACATTTACTCCAAGAAAAGAGTAAAAACAAAAAGGGTAGTGACTATAGTGATAAATACTATGAAATACACATGGGACCGTTTTTATCCAAGCTGAAAAAAGTCTAATTAATTTGCATCTTTTGCAAATCCCACCTAATAACATATCTCATAAATCACATTCCAAATTCACTGATTACTAACATAATCTACTTGAAGGCAGGCTGTGAGTCTTATACTCTTTTATGCTAACAATCGATATCCTGGCATATTGAATGATTTCAATGGATATGATTAGTGGGATAGTATATGCTCAAAATGTACACTGAAACAATGAGTATAATTAAACTCTCAAAAGTATAGTGTCATTTGAAAACTACACTTATTCTTAGTCAATCTTGGCCAAAAATTTTCTATGAAACATTCATTCTCTGAAACCTCTTTGCTATTGTGGCTTCCAATAGAGAATATCAACTTATTAACAAGCTATTCAGAAGTGCAGCTGAAAGTGGGATTCTGAAAAGAAACACATCGACGTGCACATACAGGAGTCCCCCCTTATCTGTGAGGGATACGTTCCAAGATCCCAGTGGATGTCTGAAACCGAAGATACTACCAAACTCTATAGATACTATATTTTTTCCTATACATACATACATACGATAAAATTTAATTTATAAGTTAGGCACAGTAAGAGATTAACAACAGTAACTAATTCTAAAATAGAACAATTATAACATACTGTAATAAAAGTTATCATAGATCTTAGCAACCTCAACATATACTTTTTTTCTTTCCTTATGAAGTTGTGAACTTTCACCTTTTACTTAAAGGAAGCACTTTATGGCTTTTCTCTGTGATATCTGAATTGCCAGCATCACTACTCTTGCATTTTGGAACCATTATTATGTAAAATAAGTGTTACTTGAACACAAGCACTGAGATACCCTGACAGCAGATCTGATAACAGAGACAGCTACGCAGTGCCTGACGGGTGAGTAGCATATACAGCATGAACACACTGGACAAAGGGATGATTCACATCCTGGCAGGATGGAGGGGGATGGTGAAAAATTTCATCATGGTGCACAATTTCAAACTTATCAATTGTTTATTTCTGGAAGTTTTCACTTAATATTTTTGGACCATGACTGACCTCAGGTAACTGAAGCCTTGGAAAGCAAAACCACGGATGAGAGGAGGCTACTGTACAATAGTTTTATGTGTGTATGGTGGCATACTATTAAGTACTACTGCCTTGTGAATTACCCTTTTAACAGTGTAAGTATTAATAGAGACACCTGAAAGTTGTGATTATTGTTTAACGAGTGTCAGCAATTTTGGTACTAAGTATGGCCAAAGAAACAATGTAGAACTTTGGTAAAGCAATTTAACTTCTCTGGATCATATACAACTAATGGCAAAATAATGAAAAATAATGTTAGCCACATGTTTTCAGAGTGTGACAAAAAAGATGAGGATTTTAAGACACTTTAAAATCTTTGGGAAAAATGATACAATAAAATAATGTATTCCTATCATAATAAAATGAAAATTAAAGGCATAGGCTAGGTTCTCATTCAACAGAGACGTTTTTTAAGTTTGTGCTATTATCTAATGAATTGGTATAGTTAAGTCATATCAAGAAATAATGTGGCGAGACTGCAAATGATTAGACTAGGAGTTAAAGAATTAATTTAAATCTTACATCCACTATAGACTCAGTGTAACTGGAAGAGAAACATTTCCCCTTCTTTGGATCTCAGTTTCTTCAACAGTGTCTTCTGTAGCCCTGCAACTCATGACTTTAGAACTCTGAGTGCTAAAGGAATTTAAAAAAAAGAATTTCTAGAGTTTTTAAGCCATAAAAAAATCCATCTAGACAATTGGTTTTCCACTAGAATATGAAGGTTTTGGATACAGATACCATGCTGTAGTAGACATTTTTGGGTTTTTTGTGCCATTCATAATGAAGCTGCCCTATCAGGAAACTCATCCCTCTTCCATGGGGCTACATGTGTCAGTTCCAGCAACTGCACTGGTAAATGACCAGGAATAACTGGGCTCAGCATTTCCACCTGGACCAAGTCAACAATCGTATTTTTTTCTTGGGAATTTATGGGGTCTGAGAAACCTCCTTTGTGTAGATGGAGCTATGACACGTAAACTTGAGAATCCTGGATCATCGTATACTACTATGTTGACTGGAGAGCAGAGGAGAGAGAGAGAGAGAGAGAGAGAGAGAGAGAGAGAGAGAGAGAGAGAGAGAGAGAGATGGAGAGAGAGATAGAGAGGAAGGAGGGAGGGAGGGAGGGAGGTGGAGAAAGAAAAGAATGTGGAAAACAAATAGGGACACAAGAGGTAAGAGAAAAGGTACTTCCTGGGATCTCTTACCTTTCATTATTAGTTCCCATTGTTCCCAAGGACTGGCTGCATTCTTTTCTTTGGATTCAAGGTTATATCCTTGTGTCCTGATAATAAATTCACTGGGTTTTTTGTTTGTTGGTTTGTTTGCTGTTGATGTTATTGTTATTGTTTTGAGAAATTATATGGAAAGATCTAGTGCAATGACAGTGAGACTACAACTAGGGAGTAAGAAGATTCATTTGAGAAATATTTTAAGCTAGAATTGACAAAATTAAACCTACTGAGAATATGTAAATGTATACCCAAACCTTCAAGCAGATAAAAGTTACAAAAGAGGCATGTAGCTTATCTCTTAGGCTGATGTTACAACTAAGGTAACAAATATGAACTTTCTAACCTGAATTTTGAGGTTACTCAGTCTAGAAATGTAAAAACCAGCCTTAATATATGAATATAAATAAGAAAAATTACATTTTTATAAATAAATTATATTATTTTATTGTTATATTATTATAAATTGTTATAAATTTGGGATGGAACTTTGAGATCATATATTTTGAAGTGGTCACCCTAATTGTGAAGATTCAAGGTTAATGTGTACATTTTTTTGTAAGTAATGTATAGTTCTATGATTGAGTTTCCTTTGAGTACTAAAGAAATCAATATAATAAAAATTTCAAGTAGCATCTTATTATTAAGATAATAGAAAAAGGGGCCGCCCGGTGGCGCAGCGGTTTAGTCCGCGCTTGGCAGCCCGGGGTTCGCGAGTTCGGATCCCGGGCGCCCGCCGACGCACTGCCTGCCAGCCATGCCGTGGCGGCGTCCCATATAAAGTGGAGGAAGATGGGCACGATGTTAGCCCAGGGCCAGTCTTCCTCAGCAAAAAGGGGAGGATTGGCGACGGATGTTAGCTCAGGGCTGGTCTTCCCCACAAAAAAAAAAAAAAAAGATAATAGAAAAATATAAAATCTTAATATTTGCATTTTGTTGGATACTTCTGTATATATAATGATTGGTCTGGAAAACCATTGTAAGGGTAAACTTTGCTTTCTCTTTGAAAATGGGAAAAGGTATACAAGTACATCATATTTCCAAAGTTTGAATTTTATTTTATTCCATAACTAATGAAAATTACATTTAGAATAAATATGCGTAACCTTCTTTGAAGTTATTCAGTAACACGGTTTTCTTTCTGAACTTTCTTTTTTTTCAAGCATCTCCAATGGATTAGATTCCAGAAAGCCACTGGGACATTTCTATGTGGTTTCCACTTCCATTTATTCCACAGTATTATGTGCCTATTATTTGTCAATAGTATCACATTATTTGACACCTTTCTATATACAAAATGGAGATTTCACCTTGCTATATTTTACGATGTCAGTTCATTAAAACATTGCCAATAAATTAATATAAGCACTGATAACTTGAGTTCATATTATTGAGCATTTATAATGCTCTAAATTCTCTATTAAGGGCTTTACATGTATTTTCCCATTTAATGCTCACAAGAACACGCTGGGACGGTACTTTTTACTTTAGTTTTGTGAGTGTTTAAGAAATGGAGACCAAGAGCTTTCAGCATAGTGGTTCAATGTTGCACAGTTAGCAAATGACCCAAGCATCACGGAAACCTGGCTCTGTTGGATGACGAATGTGTGCTTCCACAGCTACTCTAAGCTCCTTTGAAACAAATTAAATGTGAATATGTAACACATTTCTCATTTTTCTATGTGAGAAATGTCAGAAATTCATTTTAAAAACCACAAAGAATGTAACATTTTAGAAATCCACATTTTCTAGAAGGTACAGTCAAAAGTGAGGGCTGGAGTTGTCTGTCTGCTCATTAAACTGCTTTTCTCTCTTTCTTTTTTTGATCTCTAATAGTTTTGTGAGGGTGAAAAAAGGCATAATTCAGCTGGAAATACCAAAAACACATGTGCCACAAATTTCAGGAAATAACTGACATCATGCATTTTATCCAGTGACCTATAAAAAGTAATCATTAACTCGACGTAGCAAGTTTTCTGAGTTCATGTAACTGAAATATGTTTAATGAGATGACAATGCTAACAAGGATTTACAAGAGCTTAATATGTTTTATGTATTATTCTAAGGGCTTGACAAAGATCAATTTATGTAATCCTTACAACAATCTTGTGAAATAGGTACCATTATCTGTCTCCATTTTTCAGATGAGAAAACTGAGCCACAGAGTGATTAACTAACACACTCAAGGCCACCCAGAACTAGGCTTTTGTGATATTTTCACAGAGGCTCTCTGATTCCAGAGTCTGCAATCTTAACCATTATTCTATACTTAGTCTCAAATGGAAGAAGAGATCTCTCAATGACTTCTCAGCCCAACCCCATTGCCTATAACTTTCTCAGGCACTATACACTATTGACCATCCCTTTTGTTTTCTTTGTCTGCCACTTTCCCCAATTTACTAGATCTTAGACCTAAGGACACTTAGATGTGTTTAAGCTTCCCAAATCTTAAACATATAATTGCTTCCATTTCACTTCCTCTTATAACTAAGCAACTGCCACATTCTTTTCATTCTCTTTAAAGCCACACTTGTAAAGACAATTGTCCGCACTTATTAACCCCATTCCCTCAGTTATTTATTTCTCAAACACATTCCAATCTATATAATGTAGCTACAACTCCTCCAAAAGATTTTACTTGTAGGTTCATTACTTCCCTTGTGTCACTGAACATGGTGAGATTTTTAAAAATCCTTTCTATCCTGACATCCCAGTAGTTTTTAACACAGTAAAGTCTTTTGTTCTCTTGGCTAAACTGGTTTCCTTGTCCACCTCTTAACAACTACTTTTCTGTCACCTTTACTGGCTTATCACTCTAAAATGAGCTTGTAAATTGTAGAGTTATGTTCATTTTTTAGCATTACATTTGTTACATTTAATTGCCATTTTAAAATATTTTTTAAATGACACTGGTTTGGCAGTAAAACAAAATGGAAATTGTGAATGCAGAAATGCATGGGATAAGCAATGTGGCATGAATTTGATAGTAGAGCAAGTAAAAGTCAATGCAGGAATGACCGCAGCTCCATATTTACTTGCAAAGTAACAATGAATTTCTTTATGGTACCTGAAAAAGAAAAATAGCAGCAATAGAGGAAGATGGGTCATATTTTGTTACTGAGCTCTTGCACAAAGATTGTCTTTCAGATGCTAAGCTGGAAATTGCTGGTATCAAAGTTGCAGAATAGAGTTCAGTGACTTGGAGGAAAATTTTGGAAGCAAAAATAGAGTGCATTTGTAAGAAATCCTATAGCATTGACATTCCTGATAATACAGAGAATGATTGTATGTGTGTGTGAGTGTGGGTGTGATGGGTGACATCAATACCACTGAGAGGAGCTTGATTGTGAATAGAAAACATTTTTAGGAAAACATCGTCCAGTTGATTTCACTTATATGTACTTTTCTATGTATGACCATGAATGATATATGGTGAAATTTGTCTACATAAATTTTCAAAGATACAAAAAACCTAAGTAATAAAAAAGCGTGGCACCATAGTTTATCAGTTGATGTTGTTTTCCTTTTTTTGTGATACAATATAGCATATCTTACAATTGGCGGCATTTCAGATTTGATGACATACAGTATCACACTATACATAATGCATGTGATTATTTGATTGCTCTCCATCTTCTCCTCTAGATTATGGATTCCATGAAGATATGGACTCTGTTGTTTACAATTCTATCCCAGAGTCCGCAACAATGCTTGACACATAAAATGGGTAAACTTCCCATCATTTAAAAATATAAATAAAGATGGGTTTCACTTATTTCATTTTCATGCTTAACTCTAAATCTCCTCAGGGTAAAAACAATTCCTGACCAAGGAAGTTATTCTTCCCTCCAGAGTCAGTTGGTGTTCTGAGGTTCCTGTTGACCAGGGACCCGTGACTTTGGCAGAGTATGGGGCTTTTGTTCTTGTTATCTATGAACATTTCAAGTCCTATGTCTAGTGAAATCAAAAGGGATTTCCTAAATTTAATAAATGGGAGTAGTTCAGCCTACATTCCTGGATTTAAGTCACATCATCAGCCAATTCTTCTGGCATTATGTACTCTCACAATCCTTCAAGCACTTCTCTTCATTTTCAGTTGGGTTTTACATTTTTTTTTTGGCTTTCTATTTAAAATGTTTTCCCATCTGCCTCTAGAGAACCATTAATGCCATCATTGGAATTCTTATATCTCTGTGTAACTCTCTTCTCCCTCTTTGATCTTTTTGCAGAATTCTGTCCTCTATTCATATATTTTTTCTTTCCAGTGTGTCAGCACCACAACTATTATAGACATTAAAATTACATTTGATTGGATTCTGGATAGCTTTTATAAGATGGTTTTGTCTGACTCTATAATTATAACCTTGAAATCATGCTAATGATATACTACACAGAACAAACTTGTTAAGGTTAAAATCAGAAGTGTGACCATCTCATGCATAAAAATCAGTTAACTTCCAAATATTACAGAATAGTTACAGAAACCAGCAATGTTATACTAAATCTACCTTTACGTTGGATCCCTGAGTTTTACCAGCCTATGAACAGATAAGGCATCATGCTGTCAGCTCACTCCTAGAGCAAATGGAAGAACATTAGTGGTCAAAAAAGGCCCCCACCTAGTATTTTAGAGAGTATCTCACATTTTCTTGCAAACAAGTCTGCCCCCACCAACTGCCACCACCACTGCTGCAGTCTCCCTCTGGGCGTTGGCACTAACACGTATCTTTACGTTCTCCATTTGGGCCTCTAGGAAATGTATTGCTGCTTTACTGGGTACTACCATCTCTTGCCATGAGCTACTGTCATTCTACCAAATGCCTCTGCTTATGTACAAAAGTTTTAGTGCCAAATGAACAAGGTGGTTTGGAGGGAATTGGGAGAGAACACTGTGCAATCCTCTGCATTACACTGTGTCAAGTGAGAGGAAGCCCTGCTATGAATCTTCTAGTCACATAGCTTTTGCACTTTTAACTTCGTATCTGTGTCTTCATAGAACTCTGAGGCACTGGGATGGAGGACACCTCAGAAGGGTTAATATTCCAGAATCACCAGTTCCTTAATGAAAGGCTGGCTGTATGTAAGTGGGTCTAACTGCTAAGGATGGGGTGGCCCAGAAGGCTCCTCAGCCACTTCTCTTAGACCTGCTCTAAGTATTCCTAGAATACCTTTACTGCTTAGACTCAAGCTTGACTCTTGCTCAGAACTTATAATTATAACATGGAAAATGCACAGTGCTGACTGACTGCATGACACAAAAAGTATGTTTATCTCTTTTTTGTGGCTTAAATTCCAATTGAACAAAATTCTCTTAAAATCAGTTCTGAAGGAATTTTAAAATGTTAACTTAGAACATCACTTAAGCCTTCCTTTTTTACCAGGAAATATGGTTTTCCTTTTACTTGGATGCTGGTAGTAGCCTAGAAATTCCTTTAGTTAAAAGTGCTTTTTGTAGTTAATAGTGTCACTTAACAGCAATTAAGACTGACACAGCCTCCTGTTTGGAGCGCAGGCTTGTCTGCAGATGCCCTCAGTTCTGACCATTCAGTCCCTGTCCCTGTAATGAACTCAACTTATAACACTGGGCTAATACAGCTCACGAGGGATTTCTAAGGATTAATTATGTACTTTTCATACAGGGTTTAGAAGCAATACAGAAGAATGGACACACTCAACAACATCATCTCCTTGTTCTGTGAAGTGGTAACTTTTCTGGAGTTAAAACAAACAAGGTCAAACTTGACTCTTACCTATTTTGCCTACAATACGTTTCTTAGCACTTCTGTGCTAAGAAAATTCACATAGCTAGGCAGAGCTGGCAGCCAGAGGGGAAATGATCCTTGCCTTTTATATGGAAGAGACTCTATATCATCCTTTCTAGATAAATCATTCCTATTCAGTGGACAATTTGTTTTTTCAGAACAATGTATTATTACTATTTTTCTATTACTGTCTGACATGAAAGAATATTAAGGGTGATATTTGTCCTGTGAGAAACAGTACCAGAATGAAGTCATACAGCCATTTGCAATTAACTCTATGTGCCTATATATAATGCTTAGAGAGCCTTTGGTACATTAAAAACATTTAATTCAAAATTTTCCATGTTTGATCCAGAATAAACAATATTGCAGAAGAAGAACAAAGTTGGAGGACTGATACCACCTGATGTCAAGGCTTGTTCTAAAGCTGCAATAATCAGGACAGTGTGATATTGGTGAAAGAATAGACAAATAAACCAATGAAATAAAAGAGAGCTCAGAAATAGACCCACATAAATACAGGCAACTGATCTTTGACAAAAATACAAAAGCAATACAATGGAGCAAAGATAGCCTTTTCAACAAATGGTGCTTGAGCAACTGAGCATCCATAAGCAAAAACATGAATCTAGACACAGAGTTTACACCCTTCATCAAAATTACTCAAAATGGATCAGAGACCTAAGTGTAGAATGCAAAACTATAAAACTTCTAGAAGATAGCATAGATGAAACCTAAAGAAAGCCAAATGAACTTGGGTATGGCAATGACTTTTTAGATATAATGTCAAAGGCACGATCCATAAAAAACTTAATTGATAAGCTGGCCTTCATTAAAATTAAAAATTTCTGCTCTGCGAAAGACAATGGCAGAGAATGAGAAGCAAAGCCACAGACTGGGAACACATATTTGCCCAAGACACATCTGATAAAGGACTGTTATCCAAAACATACAAAGAACTCTTAAAACCCAACAATAAGAAAACAAACAATCTGATTATTAAAAAAATGGGCCAAAGCTCTTGACAGACTCCTCAGCAAAGAAGATATACAGATGACAAATAAGAATATGAAAAGATGCTTCACATCATATGTCACCAGGGAAATGCAAATTAAAACAGCAGTGAGATACCTCTATACACCTGTTAGAATGGCCTAAATCCAGAACAATGACAACACCAAATGTCAGTGAGGATGTGGAGCAACAGAAACTCTCATTCATTGCCACAGGGAATGGAAAATGGTACAGCCACTTTGTAAAACACTTTGGTGGTTTCTTACAAAACTTAACATACTCTCACCATGTGATCTTGCAATTACACTCTTTGGTATTTACTCAGAGTAGCTGAAAATTCATGTCCACACAAAAATCTGGACATGAATGTTTATAGCAGCTTTATTCATAATTGCCAAAACTTGGAAGCAACCAAGACATCTTTAGTAGGTGAATGGATAAATAAACTCCAGAACATGCAGACAATGGAATATTTTTCAGTGCTACAAAGAAATGAGCTATCCAGCCCTAAAAAGACATGGAGGAAACTTAAATGCATATTACTAACTGAAGGAAGCCAATCAGAAAAGGCTACATATTGGATGATTCCAACTAAATGACGTTTCTGGAAAAAGCAAAAAGATGGAGACAGTATAAAGATCAGTGGTTGCCAGGGATTGGGGGCAGGGGAAAGGGATGAATAAGCAGATCACATAGCATTTGTAGGACAGTGAAAATACTCTGTATAATGCTATAATGATGGATATACATTTGTCCGAACGCATAGAATGTACACCACCAAGAGCAAACCCTAATTCCATGGGTTTTGGATGATTATGATGTGTCAATATAGGGTCATCAATTGTAACAAATGTATCACTCTGGTAGAGGATGTTAATGAGAGGGAACACTGTGCATGTGTGCCGACAGGGGCGATATGGGGAATCTCTGTACCTTCCTCTCGGTTTTGATGTGAACCTAATACTGTTCCAAAAAATAAAGTCTTTTAAAGGGTGAACATTTTTTTTCCAGGTTTTAAAAATGGATCTCCAGAAATTCTTAAACTCCTATAATAAATAATAACATCTCATCATTCTTTTCAAGTAGCTTACAATCACTTAGGAAAGAGAAGAAATATACAACACAAGTAGAAAATAATATAAAATAATACAAGACATAGTTATACACACATATATACACATATACATACATATATACAGATACAAAGTATTAAGAGAGAGAAAAACAGCAAAATAGTACTTCTGCCAGAGTTTTCAGGGAAGATGGTAGTTTTTAAATGATTTTATTTAATTAATTAATTAATTTATTTATTTTTGCTCAAGGAAGACTCGCCCTGTGCTAACACCCCTGCCAACCTTCCTCTAGTTTGTATGTGGGACCCCACCACAGCATGGCTACTGAGTGGAACTGAACCCAGGCTGCCAAAGAGGAGCACACCAAATTTAACCACCAGGCCATAGGGCCAGCTCTTAAAATGATTTTAAGTGCCTGTAATGACTGATAAGATTTTAAGAGATGGAAGAAGCAACTTCCAAACATCTAAAATGTTTTTTGGCTAAGACAGATAAAAGGAGAAAAGTGCATCTGGAGAAGAGTTAAAATAAAGACTTTGAATGAAATGGAGGGTCTCCTGGAAAGCCTTGCTGGCTGATTCAAAGCCTTGCAGAGGGCCATTTCCTTGGGGAGTTGACTTGGATTCCTGATGTGGATCTCAACATTGCAGATCCTAATATCCTGAGGCATGTGAGAATCAAAATGTCTTTCAGGGAAGATTCACACTGTCCCAGCCCAGAGACTGACAAAAACCAAAAGGACAACTTATTAATGAGAAATACAACAATCACGTGAATGATAACGTCACATTATGATGATCAGTATATTTTCTACTTATAAGCAAGCCTGTATCATAATTCAAATTATAGTCAGAAAATGGCTTAATTAACATGGCTTCATCCGAGTTAGGAGGCATTTTTGTAGTTAAGTGTTATTAGCAGCAACCTAAGGAAGTGATGGTGACAGTGGGCTACAGCATTGAAGTGGCCAAGACCTTCAGTGCCTTGAATGGTGGTCGGCAGAAAGTATCAAATTATGGCCTTTGCCCATTTGATCTTTTTCCCCCATCTTTTTTTCTGAAAGACATATTCTTTGTTTAGTTATGTTAGTTAATTCTGTCAAGACATATGTAGCCCTTGAACCCCACTACTCCTTTTCATTGACTCTGCTATCATCCATTTTATACTGCTTTTGTAGTTTGTCGTTTGGGACAAAATTACTTCCTTCTCTCCCCCTCCCCCTTCCCAGGTGTCAGGGAGCACTTGTTCATTTAACTGTTTAACATATGTCTTTTGAATGCAGGTGAATTTATTAATGCTCTGTTTGAAGGTACTAGAACTCTTTCAATCAAATCAACTTCATATTTTCTGATTTTTTTCACTTATCTCCTAACTAATAGCTAGAGTAATTTCTAAATGCTTTAAAATATGACAAAAGAGAATCATGAAAGTATATCTATTTAAACCTGTATGAAGCATTAATTCTACTTGCATTTTTAACATGTTGCTCATATGCAAGATTTCGTCGGGAGGGTGGTATAACGGAGTGGTGGAAACTGATTTAGGGACAATATGATGGGCTTAATCCTAAAAACTTTAAGGGAGCTGGACATTTCTACTCCTTTCATTTGGCAAGATAGTAAAATGATTAATTTTTATATTTGGAATTTTCTTGTTTCCTCTTTAATAGCCTATTCTTTCTTCTTGGTACTTTCTTACATTTCAAGGGCCCCCAATGGCTTCTTTACTAGAGAATTTCTCTCTCCAGATATTTCTAGTCCCCCCCAATCAACAGCTGTACAACCCATACTTTCATCTTTCATTTCATAATAGGAACTATCACATGCTGAGTGCCTACTATGTGCCAGGGGTTACAGGGCAGCTTTATGAAACGATATGTAACAATTTCACCTAAGCTGCTAGGTTAGTATTATGAACAAACATGCCAAACACAATCTATGGTCAGGGCTTCTACCTTGCTCATCACTCTGCCTGCTCTCCCTCATTTTATTCTCATGCTTTGTTCTCCCATTTCATTTGGGTCAGAACTCCTATGACTACACTATTTAAATTAATTCCCCTCTTCACTTCCCAACACTCTCTACATCCCTGCCCAGTTATGTTTTCTACACTATAATACTCATCACCATCTGACGTTATATTTGTACCTAATATATGTAATAAATATTATATATGTAGATGTGGGGGCCAGAATTGGCAATCTCAAGATGTGTCTCTTTACCTTATTATCACTGAGGGATGCTGTGACCTTCCCCACCCCAACTAACTGTCTGAAGGGATTTGGGATGGAAGGCCTGTCCCTGGGACAGGCTGTCACCATGGATAACTCTGGGTATGGATAGACTGGGATGGTCTTTGCTGGGCCCATTGTTATCAAAGTTCTGTCTACCAGACATTTACATTTGTAAGGAAAATCTCCATTTGTAAAGGTATCTCCTTCTCAGTACTGGGAAGAAGGGTGGATGACCTCATCACTAGAAACTTGTCAATGTGGAAAGTGAGGCCCTAAATCTGCATAATAATCTTACTCTGTTTTTCTGGTAATTTCCCATAGCTGACCCAACCCCCAGTATCCTCGTTTGTCTATTTAAGAGGAGAACCTCTGCCATTTTGTCTAGAGATACTCAATTTCCCCAAGTCTCTCCCATGTATACATGTTACATAGCTGTGTTTGATTTTCTCCTGCTGTTCAGCCTCACGTTAATTTAATTTGTAGCCCAGCCAGAAAGGACGCAAAGTGAGTAGAGAATGCGCTTTCTCCCCTTCATAGACATATATGTATATATGTATAACATAATTTTTTCTCTATCCATTCTCCCCCCTCCAATAATATAAGCTCTGTGATGGCAGGTGTTTAAATTGTTTTGGTCTCCACTGTATCTATAGCATCAGACCAGGACCTGGAACATAGTAAATTTCAATAGGTATTTATTGAGTGATGAAACAAATGACTAATCCCCTAACTATAGCTCAAATAAGTGAGTTAGCTTAGGTTATGGAAAAATTACTATTGTTTATTAATGTGTTTTTCCCGATGAAAAATAAATGGATTTAATTTGGGCCTTCTGCATATAAAAATTTGTGCTTTACACTGCTGGATCTGAAAGTTCATTACTTTTCATCACATAGTAATAGGATAAACAACAACAATCATAAGAATCATTGGAAGAAAAATAGCAAAGACGTTTGAATGATCTTTTTGGACCAGAAATTAGATGAAATGATCTCTCTCTCTCTTTATCTCTCTCTCTGTCTGTGTCTCTTTCTCTTTCTTCCTCCCTCATTATTTCTTCCAACTGAATGTATCCAACATTCCTATTAGCGACATTATATAGATGAGAAAACTGAGGGAAAAGTGAAATTTCCCCAAATCTATAGCTACTGAGTGGTGGCAGTGATTGAACAACGACAACCTGACCCAAGAGTCTGAGCTACAACACTAAGCCAAGGCAACTATTTATTTTGTCTAGACTTAAAGCGGTTCCTAGTTTTATGCAAATCCATTCTGTTTATATCAGAAGAAGAACTCTTTAATTTTCTAGCTGTATGAAGAAATGAAGGACAGAGAGAATTTGATAGATTTTCTCTCCAAGTTATAAAAACACTCTACTCATCATAGTCCAAAGAGTATGATGTTTAATTATTTTCTTCAAAGAAGATATTTTGGTGTTTTAGATTAAATTACCTGTTGAGCCCAACAATAGCTGCTTTGTATTAAAATCAAGTCTAGTAATTTTGTAACTAAACTCCCTTTGATTTGGTCTAAAACGAACCCTACTTATGTCAAAATTCCAGATTTCCAATATGACACAGTTTTATTGTCTAATTTCTCTGAAATTATTCTGATGAAAAGAAACACCTTTAATTTTAATTTTCCATCTTCATGGCAGAGGATCTAGTTTTTCTCTGGATGGATGGACTTGCAAAGAATTTAAGCAAAGATCTTATTACCTTGTTGCAAACCTGCCTATATATTGATGCATTTTCTAGGAGCGAGCATAAAATATTTTAATGATATATCTGTCTCCTTCATTTTATGACAAATGTTCTATGATGTCCCAAACTATAGAAATGCCGTCCTTTATTCAGGGCCTGATTACCAGCAGCGTGATTTTCTCCTAACATGTTGTATTATTCTCCTATAGGGCAAATGTTAACAGAAGGTTCATTTTTGGATATTGTTTTGCACATAGATTAATATTTAAAACTGTTTTTATAATTAATGTTCTTAGAAGGTAGCTTCTTGGGAATTTTATTTTTCTCTTAATATATGTTTATCATCTTGTTATTACAAAGAAGTAGATAATGGCTTTCTTGCGGAACATGTATTTGCATCAGGGCTTGGGAGAACAAAACCTTATATCTTACAAATAACTTAACTTTGAGGCTTTTATACAAGTATATTTGTACTATTTTCTCTACTTGTATAAGAGAAAAAATACTTGCAAAATTGGACTTCTATTTTAAAGTTACTTATTTGAATATTATTTAATTGATAAAATTTACAATACAAACATGGGTTCTGATGACTTCCTTAGCTTTCTGGTATTAATTCCTTTTGTAGTCAGGTTGAATGATGTTTAATTGCTAACTAATCAATTTAGTTGAAAAAATACACATTTTTAGTATCAATAATGTGTAAGACACAGAGAAAGAAACTTGGAAAAGTATTTTTTTTCTGTAACAGAAGTTCATGTTATAATGAAGGAAATAAACACACATGAATAGGATACCTCAGTCAATATGGTGACTGAGATGAGGAAGGTTCACCTCTAAACAGTCAGAACCTTAAGCCTTAGCTGGATGTAGGTGCTATTTCCAACTGACTCTACCCTCAGCATTGAAACCCTCTTTAAAAAAAAAAAAGTCTGGTATTACTGGGACTCGAGCAGAATCAAATATTTAACTGCCCCCATAAAATGCCCGTACCAGCCAGGATCTGTGGTATTCCCATTAAATTAAAAACTACTGAGGATGGGCTCATCATTAAAGATTATAAAACAAAAGAAAAAAAATCACCATGACAGAAAGAGTTCATAGATACAACAAAACAGAGACTATATCCTTAAAAAGACCCATTAAAATTAAAAAAGAATCAATTAAACAAAAATAAGATGATCTGGAATAAAAAAGCAGGTAGATTTGAAAGAAAAAATCAAATGGAAATTGTAGAAATGAAAAGCATAGTGTCTAAAAAAAAACTAGTCAGGTAAAAGAGTAAACTATCTTTACAGAAAAAGAATTAGTACTCATAAAGATTTCCTCGAGGAAAGTACTGGAATATAACATAGAAAGATAAGGGACCTATTAAGAGAGGCTCCAACTTGCATTTTATAGGAGTTCCAGAAAGAGAGAAAGAAGGGGAAAGAGATACAAAAAATATAATTGCTGAAACCATTTTATAATAGAGAAAATACATAAACTCTCAAATTGAAAAATCACCTCTAATTCTAATCAGAGGATATGAAACCAAACACATGGCTGAACCCAGAGCAGTAAATCTTCAGAATATCAAAGCTAAATATAATTTTTTTTAATTATAAGGAGGAAACAGAGTCCCTAAAATGGAAAGTCTCTGACTGGCTGCAGGCTTATCACGAGCAACAGAGGCCAGAGGTGTCTGAAGATATAATGAGTCAACACAGAATTCTGTGATAAACTAAGCTTTTATTGAAAGGAAGGGTGAATTTTCAGATTTACAAAGACTAATAGAATTTATTACTCTCAGATCCTCTCTGAATAAACTACTAAAGCATATCTGTTAACAAGAAGAAAATTAAAGACAAAAAGAAGGATTGGTGCACAAAAAACAAAGGTAAAGAAATAAGAAAATATTTGGTAAATCTAACTTTGACTATGATTTTTAGTAATAGTATTTTTACTACAAATAATTTTAGAACAAAAGTAAGTAGATCTAAATTAATAATCAACAATATCCTGGAGAATATGGAAGGGCATCTACAGTATTCTTATTGTTCAGAAGAATAGAAATATAAGCTAATTTTGAATATTATTCAATTAATATGCATGATAAAATATTTATATTCAATCAATTAAATAGAAGAAAAGGTAACTTTGAAACCAATGAAAGACACACATACAGACAGAAAAGAAATAGAAATAATCAAATAGAGGGTAAGAATTCTGAAAATTAATGGAAAAGAAAATTTGGGTAAGTAGAAGCTACAAAGTAAAGTGATGAAATTAAATAAAAGTGTATCCTTAACAGCAATTGATATAAATGGATTAATACATCTCCTTCCAATAGAACCTACATTGATAAAAGAGTGTGATATATCCTAATCTGATTTACATGCAACATGCCAAGGCCTATGGAGGGAAGGTCAATGTGTAACGATTTCTTTTAGGATGTGGGATTTTATCCTAGCTTTGAAAGAAGGGGCAGAAGTCATCTGGACCATATTTGGGATGTGTATGTAAAATGGATATTCTACTCAGTAGAAAATAATGCAGCAATATCCCAAAGGGGCAAAGTGCAAACCAAATTTGTTGTACTGTGGGAGAGTAATAAGCATATTAGTGTATTTGAAGCAAAACTGTGAGTAACGGAGAGAAAAACGGGTGTCCCTTTCTGGAAGAATTTGCGTTAGAAGACTAGAATCAATGGCGGGGATAAACTAGAACCTGTAGTCAAGTCGACCTAAGTTTGTATACTGAATGAATGTGGAATCTTGTATAAGTTACTGAAATGATCTAATCTACAGCCCATTCATATGGAAAATGAGGAAAATAGTATATCTTTCATAGATATATTTTGTGTTTTCAGCCAGATAATTTTTTATAAGAGCTTACTTTATTATCTGACAAATGTTAGGGTCATAGAAAATGTAAATACTCATTATTTTCATAATGTTCTGTAATGTAGTAGTTGAACCTCTCCAAGTCCTTTTCTTTAGAGGGAAGTGGAATGGTGTTTTCTGATGACAGATAGAAAAGCTGATTGAGAATGCGATCAACAGATCTGTGTATTAGGAATGAACTCTGGACACTTTGCAGTAGATTGAACCACTAGACTGAGTCCTCCGTGAGGGAACCTACTCCACTTGTGTGTCCTCAATTCACTATAATGGCATCACATAGTAAGTGAGTAATGAATATTTTTTATTATAAACAAGGATACAGAAGTCGAAAGAGAGGATAGCCTCTAAAATGCAATAGTTGCCCTCAAAATATGTTTAATATCAAACTGTGGCATTATGACACTTCATAAATCAAATTATGTTAACGTAAAGAGGTCACCTGTAGGAAGCACATAAGCACATTCATTCATGTATTGAAAAACCACAAGTTCTTTCTAAGATTGTTGTATAGAATGGAAAAATCTATGTAATGTTAATATATAACTATTCAATCTCCTGGAACCTCTTATTTTAGAGGCAGAGAAGATAAAGAAAGATGTGCTATTACAACAATGGTCTTCATACTCACACAACCCTCTGGTTTTCCAGGAAGTACATGGGCATAAATAATTTAAAGAGAATAATTGTCCAGATCCTCACCTTTTATGTGTACTGTTTCCTAAAATTAACCTAGTTCTGGTCCTCACTTTCCTTTCCAAACACTCCTGTCACAATAACCCACTTCCCGTTTTATAATAAAAAGGAATACCTTTCACCAATCAATGAGGCATTGCCATAGAGGAGAAAAAACCAAAATCTCTAATGTATCAAACAGAGACAATTGAAAAAGCCTGAGCCATTGAGGAGAGGCTGTGATCATAAAGGACCTATAAGATATATCACAGTGAGTACATCATGACAATCAATGGTCAAAATTTTAGCATGGTTACAAACCTGTGCATTATGTAAATGTGTATGCATGTATATATCTATGTATCTTTATCATCTATCATCTATTACCTATTATGGTATTCAGAAATGAGAGCATAATAAATAAGTATATTAATACATTTACTTGAATTGATTAGAGAAGAGAGATTTTTCTTTTTCTTTCTTTTTTTGAGGAAGATTGGCCCTGTGCTAACATCTGTTGCCAATCTTCCTCTTTTTTCTTTTTTCTCCCCCAAAGCCCCAGTACATAATTGTGTATCATAGTTGCAGAGTTGTAGCTCTTCTATGTGGGATGCCACTTCAGCATGGCTTGATGAGTGGTGAGTAGGTCCACGCCCAGGATCCCAACCGGGGAACCCCTGGCCACTGAAGCAGAATGCTAGAATTTCACCAGTGTGCCACCGGGCTGGATCCAAGAGATTTTTCTGACAGAAATTGAGTCTGACATGGCTGATTGTTCTAATAATCATTAACTCAAATTGTGCACGTTTTTTATTACATTGAATGATCTAGACCTGTAGCTCAAAATACTTTCATGAAAATCTATGTAAAGTACATTTGCAATAACAGTATACAATAAACCAGAGATGCATACTTTACAAATATTAAACTTATACAGTTTAAATGCAGCATTCAGAGTTTGGTCAGGAAAACAGAAAACACTCCACATATTTTAAGCAGAAAAGAAATTAAACAGAAAATTAGGTGCTTAACAAAACCATTAAAAAGGATGGATGATGAAAAGGTCAGGAAAACCTCCACCAGCTTTCAGATTCACTCTTAGTTTTCAGAGAATTAAGAATTGCAGGAATCACAGGAAACTACACCAATGATTATTGTTGCCTACAGCACTAAGGATGTTGATTTGCTAGGAATTGTCTTGAGCTTACAGCAAAACCTGCGGCTACTGAAGCCTAACCCTCTGCCAGAGAAACAGTAATTGGTTTGTGTCCCTCTCATGCTTTCTAAGTCTCCTGCAAATGGATCTCACTGGCAGAATATACCTCAGGACTCTGCCAAGTACTTTTAAAAAAATGTAGTTCCAAGGCCTCCAGCTCTGTGATGGAACAAAGAAAATAAGAGGGGCAGGTATGGTGCTTACTTGCCAATAGCCAATCTGGCACAAATGTTAAATTTAAAAATGTGTCATGTACTTCTTTTCCAAAAACTCTTTAAGGATCAATCAAACAAGAAATTTGAAGGCTAGTGTTCTAGAGTATCTTAATCAGCTCAGGTTGCAATAAGAAAATACCACAGCCTGGGTGGCTTGAACAACAGACATTTGTTTCTCACGGTTCTGGAGGCTGGCGAGTCCAGGGTCAATGTGCAGGCAGATTCGGTCCCTGGCGAGAACCCTCTTCCCGGCTTGCAGATGGCTGCCTTCTCACGGAGTGCTCACATGCAGGAGAGACAGAGAACTCCTGTCTCTCTTCTTGTAAGGACACTAATCCCATCAGAGAGGCTCTACTCTCATGACTTCATCTAAATCTAATTCCCTCCCAATGTCCCCACCTTCAAGTACTATCCCCTTGGGAGTTAGGGCTTCAACACTAATTTTGGAGGGACGCAAACATTCAGTTCATAATGTAAGAGGATGCTCTATTTTCATCCTCTACCACACTTCTGGTTTCTGCTATGTCTTCTCATTCACTATTTCAAGTTGACCCTTTTCCTTATATTTTTATTTCTGGCTCCTTGACATGACCTCCTGCTAAATTCTTTAATATCTAGAAAGTTGTCCCAAAATTCACAGCTATCAAAGTTAGTTGCTTGGCCCCAAGGTTGTTGAGTCACTACTGCTTGAAAAGGCACAGCTTCTTACTATTTATGTCCAGTGATTTCTGCCCCAAATGTTACCAATACAAGATATTATACTTTCTGATTGTTTTAAAAATTTTTTAAAGCTGTTTTTTAAAATAACATGTTAAAATGGACTTTCGTGGTGTGCAGTCTAAGATTTTTTATTGAGTTGAAATACATGTTATATAAAATTAACCGTTTTAATGTACAATTTAATAACAGTACATTTAAAATGTTGTGCAGCCATTCTTTATATCTACTTTCAGATCATTTCATTATCCCAGAAGAAAACCCCATACCCATTAAGAGTTGTTCTTCATTCCTCTTTCTCCCAGCCCCTGGCAATCACTAATCTGCTTTCTCTCTCTATGAATTTATCTATTTTGAATATTTCATATAAATGGAATTATGTAATATATAACCTTTTATATCTGGCTTCTTTCACTTAGCATAATATTTTCAAATTTCATCCAGATTGTAGTATGTGTCAATACTTCATTCCTTTTTATGGCTAAATATTTCATTGTATTGCTATAGCACCTTTTGTTAATTCATTCTGTTGATGGATATTTGGGCTGTTTCAACCTTTGGCTATGGGAATAGCACTGCTGTGAACACTGTGGATCTGATATGGTTTAATATTGAGAGAACTGTCTGAACTCTTTATAATTCTATACTGGATGCAGAAACTGCTCAGAGGGCCCTGTTTTATAGATTTAAAAAATAAAATTTTTGTAAATGTGAATGAAGCTGCAAACCAGAGTTGAACCTGATAAATAATATTAGTTATTGCTTTACATCTGATAACCTTGAAATTATGAATCAATTGTCTTAAGAATAGCACTTTGTATCAAAACTTTTAGTAAGTTAGGAAATGAGTAATAATAACAGTGATAAAAATAACACTAATTGAATGCTTAATATATGTTCAGTACAACACTAGACACTTTGAGTCACTTATTCTTCACAATAAACTATTATTATCCTAACTTCTAGATGAGGTCACTGAGGTAGAGAAAATTTAAATAAAATTTAAATAACCCACGTAAATGTCATAGCTAGTGAATGGTGAATTCAGAATATGAATCCAGATGGTCTCAGAGATCAACTTCTTTAGCATTGCACTTCTTTTTTCTTTTCACTAAACGTCTCAATCTCTCTTCCCTCCTTTAATCATGTTATAAAGCAGTGCTGATTTGATCTCATTTGCTCCTTAGGTCTTAACTTCTTCCACAGTCTCCTTATCTCACCAACATCAAACTCCAAATTCTCTGTAGTGGTCTAAGAGTTCCCTGATGATATGGCCCTATGCATCATTCACATTTCCCTTCACACATTCTACTCCTTAGGCCTTTGCATTTTCTGTTTTCTCTGCCTAGGGGAATTTTATTTAATTTAAGCCCTGTTCAACTGTCACTTCCTCACAAAGTCCTCCCAAGTCAACTTTACCCTAATCACCAATCACTAATCTATCCTCTCACCCTGCTTTATATTTCTTTTATAGCAACTATCTCTACCTGAATGTATATACACATACATATATATATGTTTGTAATTGTATTTGCCCCCACCCACCATACTGCCCACTCACGTAAGGCTCCTTCAAGATAGGAACTGTGTTTTATTTGCTGATGTGTTTCTAATGTGATGTGTTTCTTCATGGTGCCCAGCACATGAACAATATGTCGTAAAAATTTGATGAACTAAGAGCTTCATTGAATGAATTCCATTGGAGCTCTCCTGGATGTTATCTGACTCTATGATAGCCTCCATGTACTTGAGATACTCAATGTATCTTCCCCAGCATCAAACTATTGTCTTGGTTCAATCTTCTAAGCCTTGACTACTTCTTCTCTTTGGATGAGTTTTTTACGTGGAAGACATCACATAATGCAGCTGAGGACCTGACTCACACCTGACTCATACATGTCTGATTATAGGACCAGCAGAGCATAGGCTCAAGTTAAGATTCTGCTTGGTCAAGCTGAGGTAGACTCAGACAAACTGATTCTGATTTTTCATGCCTTTTGAAACTTTTCCTTTGAAATTGCTTCAGAGGACTTGTAGCTTGCTGGTCTGGTTCACTTAGAACTGGCTTCAAGGGAAGCACATTATCTGCTGCCTTGCTTTGAATTGGGACCAGTGGTGCACTGGTAAGGTGAATACAATTGTTCCTCCTTGCCACTGGTGGGCTTCTGGTTTTAATTATATGAATTTCTATTTCATTTTTTTGTTGTTTTATTTTATTTTGTTTGGTTTTCCGATCTTTCTATTCATATATATTCTGATTTGTTTCTTTGTGGGAAGGAGGCACAGATGGCTGTGTTCTTCTGTTCTACTTCCCTGTGTAACTTTTCTCCTTTTCCTTTAATGCAATCAGAGCAACTTGGTCCTTAGCACAGGATGAGGATCCTACTGCGTTTAACCTATCTTGCTTGAAGGCCTAACAAACACTCTATTCTACTTTCTGTCACACAATAGAAGGAAAACCTAGGTTGACTATTAATATCTAATTTTGTTTTTACTTACTCAAATAAGTATTTTCCAGGAAGATATATTATCAGTGGCAGATTTTTTTACCCTTTCTCAAAGTTTGATCTGTGGGTCCATTGCGCCAGAGTATCTAGAAGTTCTTATTGCTGAACTCCATTACAAACTTAGTGACTTACTAACTCTGGATAATAGACCCAGAAATTTAACGTACTTCCTAGGTGTTTCTCAGTCACCCTAAACTTGAAATTATTGATCGGTGGGCATGTTACCATAACAAGACTTTACACATACTTGTTTTTTGGGATCTTACAAGTTTGCAACATGGTTTGTAAACACTGCATTACTTCCACTTGAATCATTTAAGAAATGTGTTTAGTTGGTGTTTGAAAAAATCTACATATCAAAATACAAGTTTGGGGGGCCAGCCCCGAGGTGTAGCGGTTGTTTGAGTGCTCTGCTTCAGTGGCCTGGGGTTCGCTGGTTCAGATCCTAGACGCAGACCTATTCACCACTCATCAAGCCATGCTGAGGCAGCATCCCACATGGAGAAACTAGAAGGATGCACAACTATGACAGGTAACTATCTACTGGGGCTTTGGGGAGAAAAAAGCAAAAAAAAGGAGGAAGATTGGCAACAAATGTTAGCTCAGGGCCAATCTTCCAAAAAAGAAAAAAGAAAGAAAGAAATCTCTTAAAAAATAAACAAATAAAATAAAATACAAATTTTTAGAAAACATATTTGTACTTTTTTAGTTTTGAACTCTGTTTTAGTTGGTATATTGGATTGAAGCTGCATAGATTCCACAATATTTAACATTTCTCATTAAACTGTTGCTATTTTCGTCTTCACCATGTGGGACTATGACATATATTTATGGCACTGTGTTGTATTGTTTTAGGCAACCAAACATACTTCCCGTGGAACAATAAATTGGTAGGCATCAATCACTATTCATTGTAGAAATTCAATGTTTCAATCAAGAAGATGATGTTCTTGTTTGGATGGTACAGACAAAGTCCAAGAATAATCTTCCCTCATTTATCATCATCTTGAGGAAAATATTGCAAATCCATATCTCTTATCCCATCCATAATATGTAGCAGCATGTAAAATATATCTTCAATTTATTTGGATGCCTATATATGTCACATGTTTTGATATATTAAACTAATATCCTCTTCTCTATTCATAAACCTATGGCTTGGGGATTTTTGTAAATATATTTGATTGTTCTATTGAATGAATGTCATTCAGCCTCTTTTAATATGAGGCTGACATTGCTGGAACTCTCCTTTTTTAACATGCACTGATATTAATATTAAAATTAGTGAATGATGGACATAAAATTATAACAGCAAAAGCCACTTTCTGAGATTGTATTGCTGATACAAACATGTCTAGCATTTTTAATAACATTAGTGGTCACTGGGTTATGGTTTTATAGATATGTTAAGAATATGTTCATTGATATGGCTTCAGACAACTTGTGACTTGACAATCCAACTCACTTAGAATTAATGTAGTGTTATTTGGGCTCAGTTCCATGGAAGAGCATTGGATATATCGTTGCCTATGACTGCCAGATAGATAAAAATTGTAGAAATATTTTTAACTACCTGTGAGCTATAACAGAAACTAGTTTTTCTACCTAAAAAGCAAGCAATTCTTTCTTTTTCTCTTAGCAGTTACAAAAATTGAGCACAACTGCCCCGAACTATCCAGCTATTCTTCTCTCTTCCTTTCATAAAGGCAGAGAGGTTCACCAAATCCCTAGGCTGCCAGGGACAGATTGAAGGGCTTCATGGGGTTCTTTGTTACTTCCCCAGCATTCCTACTTTCTGAGCAGTGGAAAGCTTTTCTTTCCCAGCTGCAGGAATACTATTCTTCAAATAGTTTGTGTTATTACATGCTATCATTAAACTACACTATATTGCATTAGAATATATTTGTCATATGATATGGTCTTATTTATAAATTATCATTGTATCATACCAGATTCCAATAGAAGTTAGATATATGAAAGAGAGCCCTATGTTAAGAGTTAGCAAACTCTGATGCTAATTCTATTTCTTTGGGAAAACAGTTTAGTATCTCTGAATACCTGCCCTGTCTGTCTTTCAAGATTTTTGTGAGTTTCAAAATAGAGTATGTATTCTATAAAACTATAGAGAATAAGAAAATTAGATAATTTGTGATAATAACACTATGCTATATTTTATTAATTAAACATTTATACTGTATGTTTATTTCTTCTGTAGTGTTGAAACATCTTGAATTTTCTTGAAAACCAGCTAGAATTGCATTAATCTATCATGCACAGGCCTAGTTAGCAGAGATATGTTAGAGTTTGAATTCTTATAAACTTAATAGTCCAGTGATGCTTTATGAAGTTTATGTTTCAATCAATCTCAAGGATCCTAAAAGTGCTTTTGTAATTTTACATGAAGCATTTCATACTGACCCTTGAGTAAGACACACAATTTAAGAGCACTAGCTCACATGAATAAAATGTAGTCCATAAAGAACCATCTCCCAGATAAATTTCCTGTCTCTTTTATGCTAATCAGCCCACAAAGAAAAAAGATAAATAGATGCTCCTGCCTAGTCGTAAAATCAACCATATTGAAGTGTTTGAAATTATGAAAAAAAGGATGTTTCTAAGGCTTGTTATCTATTGTGGTAAATGGAATAAGATGGTTATTTCATAACTGTGATGTTGAAATTCAAAGAAAAGAAAGAAGTTTTAGTATGTAGGACATTAACGTTAGGTAATTTGATGCCAACAGAAGCAGAAGCAGTTATAAAGAGCCCCAGAGAACACAAAGTAAATAAGCCAATTAAAGAGGAATTTGTACTTTTGTCATCAGAGTAGGGAGGGAGAGATGGAAAGAGCCTTATCAGGTGAAACATAGCTCTAGAAAGAAGCACACGCTCAATTGCTTTCATGTACCTTGTCTTGCACACTTTTCTCTCTTGTCTTTCCCAGAAAAGCTATTGTAGGGTCTCTGGACATCCAGGCCACTCTAGGTGAAAAACAGAAGTGTCCAAAATATGTACCAGGAAAATGAAATCCTTGACATTATTTAGTCAGACAAGCAACAAGAATTCAGGAACATGTCTCAAGAATATTTCTATTATGCATGAAACAAATAACTTTGTGCATCAAAGACAAATTTTAAATATTATAATAAGAGTGGAACCTGGGGAGTTCCCCAGGCGAAATTCAAAACTGGTCCCTGTACACAGAGGGCAAGGAGAAACTGAAGAAAGAGGCAGACCACTCCAGATTGGAAGGTGGCAGGTCTAATAAGCAAGAGAACTTATACATGAGGCTTGTCTTGGGCAAGACGAGGAGATCGCCACACCTGCCCACCAGAATGTTAAGAGTTTATATAGAGGCTTCAATGGGGTTCAGTCACATATACTGTCCAGATGGTCTCAACAATACATAAGTCTATCAGGGCTGCATCCTTCAAGTGCTCCCAGTATGGGAACGGTGGGTAGAATGTACATTCCAAGGACAGGGGAGGTGGGTAAGTGGTCTTCAATTGCCTGGGTCCAGCTAGTGGGCCAACCAGTGGTCACATCCTCTCGATGACCTCCTCTGACACTTCACCCCTTGTGACTGGCTCTTACAATCTTATTCTCTTCCGTAATGTGCCCTGAGTGGTCAGCAAGGGTTTCACTAGCATGGAGGTGGCTCATTTGGCAGCTATCTGGCTGCATTGAAGGTACATGCCACAGCAGCAATATAAGCACATGCAAGAGAAAACAGATTAAGATAATGATTCCCGAAGTAAGTAACAATTTTTTTCTTCAAGAACTGCATGATCTGAACCACTGATTTATTAAGTCCCCTAGGCTGGGGGTAGGATCACTCAGAGTTGTTCACTTGTGTCCTCATGTGATTTAATAAAGATGACATATTAGCAGACTCATCAGGCATGAACACACAACATTCTGTTTGGATAATGGTACAGGTGACTTTTTGTGAGGCAGTGATAATGTCCAAGGCCATCTTATTTTGGATGACAGTTTCTCTCATTAGAGACATTTCAGTGTTCACCAAGGACAGGCTTTGTTGGTAATTATTTAAGGCTTGCTGGGTGAATTTAGTAAGGGCTTATATGTATACTATAACCTCCTGCAAGGCAATGGAGGGAACAAAGACAGTGGCCAAATGATCATACCAGTGGAAAACAGAACATGCCTATCTGGCCTTGAGGAGAAGGAGGTCAGCAACTTTTGTTAACGTGAGGTAGATTCTCCCCTGTGCCCAGGGTACAGAGATCCAGCTACTCAGGTAGAAGCCATGGCCCACAATTTGTGCCACATAACTTTTGGGTTCCATTTGGGGCTATCCAATAAATACCTGGGCAGCACCACAAGTCAGTGCCAAACCAGTTGCTATTTTGTAATGTGAGAGAATGACTACACAGTTCTGGTGATATTTACCCCATAGCCCAGGTATAATTGGGTTGGTTCTGTTTAGAATGATTCTTCTGTTCCCAACATAGGGATGAATGAGTGCTCAAATGTCCATAACCCAGAGTAAGCCACATGAACCCATCCCAAATATGAGCATAGTGACCCATGGCTCTGAAGGTGATATTTTTATGACCCTTCCAGTCAACAATTTAATAGACTGCCTGTGTAGTTTGATTGACAGAAAAAGAATACTCATGCCCAGTGTTATTAATAGTGTGTGCCACAGGCCAGATTTCTGGATCAGTATTAGTAATATCAGATGAATTAAGAGTACAAGTGCTATAAGATTCAATATACATTTATGATAAAAACTCTCCATAAAATGAATATAGAAGGAAAGTACCTCAACATAATAAAGGCCATATATGACAAACCCACAGAAAACGTCATACTCAATGGTGAGAAACTGAAAGCTATTCCTCTAAGAACAGGAAGAAGACAAGGATGCCCACTCTTACCACTCTTATTCAACACAGTATTGGAAATCTTAGACAGAGTAATTAGGCAAGAAAAAGAAATAAAAGGGATCTACATTGCAAAAGAAGTAAAACTGTCACAATTTGTGGATGACATGATTCTACATATAGAAAACCCTAGAGAATCCACCAAAAACTATTAGGAATAATTGTTGAATACAAGAAAGTTTCAGGGCACAAAATCAACACACAAAAATCAGTCACATTTCTATACACTAACAGCGAACTAGCAGAAAGAGAAATCAAGAATTCAATCACATTTATGATCACAACAAAAAGAATAAAATACCTAAGAGTAAATTTAACCAAGGAGGTGAAAGACCTATACACAGAAAACTATAAGATGTTATTGAAAGAAATTGAAGAAGACAGAAAGAAATGGAAAGATATTCTGTGCTCATGGATTGGAAGAATTAACATAGTTCAAATGTCCAAAGCAATCTACAGATTCAATGCAATCCCAATCAGAATCCCATGACATTCTTCATGGAAATAGATCAAAGGATCCTAAAATTTATGTGGAACAACAAATGACCCTGAATAGCCAAAGGAATCCTGAGAAAAAAGAATAAAGATGGAGGTTTCACACTCCCTGATTTCAAAATATACCACAAAGCTACTACAGCATGGTACTAGAAGAAAAACAGACAGACAGATTAATGGGATAGAATTGAGAGCCTGCAAATAAACTGACACATCAATGGGCAGCCAATTTTCAACAAGGGAGCCAAGAACTTACAATGGAGAAAGGAAAGCCTCTTCAGTCAATGTTGTTGGGAAAACTGGACAGCCACATGAAAAAGAAAGAATGTATCATACACATACACAAAAATTAACTCAAAATGGATTAAAGGCTTGAATGTAAGACCGGAAACCCTAAAATTCCTAGAAGAAAACATATGCAGTATGCTCTTTGACACTGGTCTTAGCAGTATCTTTTTGAGTATCATGTCACCTCAGGCAAAGGAAACAAAAGAAAAAATAAAAAATTGGGACCATACCAAACTAAAAAGCTTCTGCATGGCAAAGGAAACCATCAACAAAACAAAAAGGCAACAATGTTTGCAAATCATATATCTAAGTGGTTAATATCCAAAACATATAAAGAACTTACACAACTCAACAACAAAAAAATAAACAGCCTGATCAAAAAATGGGCACAGGGTATGAACAGACATTTTTCCAAAAAAGATATACCTATGGCCAACAGGCACATACAAAGATGTTCACCATAACTAATTATTAGGGAAATGAAAATCAAAACTACAATGAGATATTACCTCACACCAGTCAGAATGGCTAGAAAAGGCAAGAAATAAATGTTGGAGAGGGTGCAGAGAAAAAGGAACCCTTGTACATTGCTTGTGGGAATGTAAATTGGTGCAGCCCCTATAGAAAACAGTGTGATATTTCTAAAAAACTTAAAAATAGAAATACCATATGATCCAGCTATTTCACTGCTGGATATTTATCCAAAGAACATGAAAATACTAATTTGAAAACATACATGTGCCCCTATGTTCATCACAGCATTATTCACAAACAATAGCCAAGACTTGGAAGCAACGTAAGTGCCCATCAATGAATGAATAGATAAAGATGTGAGATGTATATATATATATATAAATGTAATGGAATACTACTCAGTCATGAAAACAATGAAACTGTGCCATTTGTGACAACATGGATGGAGCTTGAGGGTATTATGCTAAGTGAAATAAGTCAGATGGAGAAAGACAATTACTGTATGACTTCACTCATAGGTGGAAGATAAACAAACACATAGAAACAGGTAACAGGTTGCTGGTTACGAGAGGGGAAGGGGTTGGGGGGAGGGCAAAAGGGGTAAAGGGACGCATGTGTATGGTGACGGATGGCAACTAGACTTTTGCTGGGAACTCATTGCAGTTTATATAGAAGTTGAAATATAATGACTTACACCTGAAATTTATGTAATATTATAAACCAATGTGACCTCAATAAAAAAAAAAAAGAGTACTAGTTCTAGCTTGTTCTTCCTTAAGGTACTACTTTAGAGCCTTCCAATCCCCTCCCTGACCCCCTGGAGTGGTGATACCCACCAGGGCAATCTGGTGAGCTAGAGAGCTGCCCACATACCCAACCACTGGATTGATTCCTTTGCCAAGCATACGAGTGGGCCCACTGTAGAAAGGCATTTGATCAGGTGCTCATCCCATGGCTAGATACCACAGGAGCAACAAAAGTCTAAGTTGAAAAGAGGGGTATTTAATAGAAACTTGTATGGGAAGGTCTTCCTCTTCTATAAGAATTACACTTGTGCCCTGATACTTAGATGTTAATATGGCTGCAGCTTTAGGAATTTGACCTGGTTGTATATCCCATACATGTTGGCTAGCAGAGGCAGCACTGTCAGGCAGGAGGAGATGGGCTGGGGGAGGGGTATGCCAGACCAGTGTTCCCATTTTCTCCCCTCTTTCAATAGTACATGTTCTATTCCAGGTATAGTGCATTTCAACAGGTCGAGCTTGCAGCAGGCCAATGAGACCCCAGTGAAGACTGCGTAGTTCCCCCTCACCCAGGGGTGTGAAGTAAATCATCCATGCTGGTGGTATGTCCCATTGCAAATTCCAGTAGATAATGCCTTTCCCACGTGTGATGGGGCTTAGTGTTCTCAGCAGAATAGCATGTTGATCCATGGTGAGAGTCAGGGCAATGGCTTTTTCCTGTGACTTCCATATCTTTATGGTGTTGAGTGTCTCAGCAGGAGTACCCAGTCTGGTATATGTGGCAACAGGACCTACTGGTTGATCATTCAAATGTATTAAAGCCTGGGAGAGTACTTTAGTCCGCCTGGCCAAGGTGGTTTTACCTGTCATTATTTTAATGTGTTGCTTTAATATTCCATTCTTTCTATCAGTTCTGCTGCTTGTGGGTTATAGGGGAGATGGAACCTCCATTCAATGGCATGTTCTTTTGTCTTGCATATCATGACCTTTGAAGTGTGACCCCCAGTCACTGTCTATTTGACACGGGTATCCGTACATGGTACTCATTTTCTCTAATCCTGTAATGGTGGCAGGCTGGTTTGCATGGTGATAGGGGAAAGCTTGGGTTAGGCCACATGCAGTGTCCACACAAATCAGGGCATACTTAGAACACTCACTCAGAGGGAAGTGGCCAATATAATCAATTTGCCAATCTATCACCCATTGGGAACTCTGGTGGATGGCCCCAGACTTCTTTGGCAGTTACCTTGGGCATTGTTTAGAACACACAGGATATGCTGTTACTGCATTAACCAAGTCTCTCTATTTCAAGGGCTATCCAGCATCTTTGGCGATATGCCATCCCAACTGGGCACTACAGTGGCCACTCTTTCTATGCACTCAATCTTCTATATCTACTGAAGAGTCAGTTGCTAGGGTTCGTACCCAAGCTAGGGCATCAGCTTCCCAATTGCCAGGGAATGCCTACACCTTATGAGCTGGAATGGGGAAAAAAGTGAGGACTACCTCAGCCTCTTGCATGTGAACCCAAATATTTTTCCACATATCCAGGCCCCACAAGGACTTATTCATGATCACCCACCCCTTGGCTTCCCATTGTTCTAGCCGTAGGGTTATTCCCTTTAGAACAGCCCAACTGTCAGTGCAAAAAGTGAACAGCCAGGGCTCATGAGTGATCACCAGTCAAACAACTCTGAGCTCAGCCCCTGGCTGCTGCAATTTGTTCCTATTTCCATCCAGGTGGTGTCTATATAGGGCTGAATAGTGACCACGGTTCATGTGGACGGGTTGCCCCGACTAGATTCATCTGCATGTTAGGCATTAGTGGGGATTTCCCTTATTCCCTTGCTCCAGGCTGCAGGGGCCACCACACGAGCATTTGGGGCAGGGGCATTTGGAGGATCTACATACTCTACAGGGCCCAGGATCACTCTAGGCCACTGTCTAGAGACAGTGATGTGGGAAGATCTTGCCACCACATGCTGTTCCTTTGTGAGAGTCTCTAACTGGACGAGTGCTGTATACACTGCTAGGAGCTGCTGCTCTATGGGGGTATATCCAGTTTCTGACTCCTTCCAGAACTGGGACAAAAATCCTAGGGATACTCTGTCCCTCTGTTGTCTCTGCCACAGTGTCCAATCTATACCTTCTGGAGTCACAGAATCATCTAACTCAAAAGGCAGCCCTGCTTGGGATATGCCCAGAGCTTTAATCTGCTTTAATAGGATTTTCGCCTTCTCAAAGGCAGGTTGCTGCTCTGATCCCCAGTCCTGCACATTCCCTTTCTTTGCCAGGTGGCCTAAGGGACAGAGGCACTGTTCAAGGTGGAGAATAAAAGTCCTCTAAAACCTCAAAATCTCCACAAAAGATCATACCTCTTTCATGTTCTTAGGGGTTGGATAGACTTGCCCTTTATCAATAACAGCCTTGGGGATAATGCACGTTACCTGACCACATGACTCCCAAAAACTTTATGGAGGTTCCTGGGCCTTGAATTTTCTGTGGGTTCATCCTCTTGCTAGCAGATGTTCCAGCAAAATCTGCAGAGTGTCCTGCAGCAGAGGCCAGTCTTCACATGTCAATATTATATCACCAATGTAATGGGCCCCATTTACTGATGTGGGAAAGGAGAACAGGAACAGGTCTCGGGCTATCATCCCATGAAATATCATGAAGCTATGAAACTAACCTTGGGGAAGCACTTCAAAGGTCCATTGTTGCCCTTGCACAAGGGCAAATTGATCTTGTGACTCGGCAGCTGGAGGTATACTGAAGAAAGCATTTGCTAAGTCCAATAGTGCATGGTACACTCCTAGAAACTTGGCCAAGGTATCTAAGATGGTGGCAATGTTGGGCACAGCTGTATAGATGAGGGGCACTACCTTATTCAGTTCTTGGTAGTCCACCGTCGTCTGTTATGAGCCATCTGGATTTTTTACTGGTTATACCAGGCTCTTGAAAGCACTATGGGCAGGGGGTACAACACCCACTCAGTGCAGTTCTTAGATAGTTTCTCCCTTTTCCTTATGTCCCCCAGGCAATTTATATTGTTTGACAGTTACCATTTTCATGAGGGTGGTAGATTTATTGGCTTCCAGTTGGTATTTCCCCTCAGCACTTGTTTGATTACTCTAACCTGGAAGAGGAATTTACTGATTGAGACCAGCAGAGTTTGAACTTGTAGGACATTAATGCCCAATATGTCCTCTGGTATTGGAGAGATAAATACCTCATTTTCTCATGGGGGAGAATGTCCAATTTGCAGTGTCAAAAGGACCTTCTTGACCATAACCTTTTGCACTCCATAAATATTGATGGCACTGAGGGGCCAGAAAACTTTTGAGGGTTACTATGTAGTAGAGTACATTCGGCTCCAGTATCAACTAGAGCAGTCACCTTTTGTTGATTTCTGGGAGACCAGTGGAATAGTGAGGTCAACACAGGGACTCTGATTGCCCCCAATGGCCCTCACCTGGAGGCTATCTTGGCTTGCATCCTATACCTGGGGTGTGGGAGGCACCCACCCCAAATAGTACTGTATCCCTGAGGCCTCTGTTGGAGTAGGTGGGGAATCAAGATGGCAGGGGCAGATCTGAACTCTTGTTCATGTTTTAAGGCTTTCCATTGGCCAACTAACACAAAGTGAGGTTGTCGGTCTATCTTTTCAAGGGAAGTTCCAGCTGCAGTAATGAGGTCAAATCATATTTGCTTCAAGGTTACTTTTATTGAACACTTTATAGCCGAATGGATGGGATTTTGTCTTCTTGAGTTCTCTCTCTGTCTTGGGTCTTTTCCAGAGCCCATACCCATTCTTGTCAGTTTCCCCAGATCAGCAATGGATTGCCCAACATCATAAATGTCTTGTACCATGACTGGGTTCAGCATGGATATCAGCTTCCTACACCAGGTGCTGGGGACAGACTGGAGCATCTTGGCTTTCACTCCTGCAGTGAATGTGGCCTGATTAGGGCCTTCAAAGACAGGTGTGTAGATGGCCGGTCTCATTCTCAGCTCCCTAAGAATTTGTTGTACTTCTGCTATAGATTTCCAGGGTCCTATGTGCTCAGGGAGATACCCCTCATTGGGGCAAGCCTCCCTGCATGCTAGAATAATCCAATCTGTAAGGGAGTGAGTTCCTTGAACTTCCCCAGGGTCATGCAGACCCTGCCAGATGGCAGGGTGTGTGGTGATGCTGCTCATTCCCTCTGCCTCCTCCCTGGTCAGAGAAATGCCATCCTCCAAACCCCACCTTCCAAACCCATCGCCACACTAACCATGACTGGGTACTTTCTCGGCCTTTTGTTGGAATTTGGCAGTTATATCAATAAGTTCAGTGGGAAAATATATTCTCATCATGAACAGTTCCTGAATTGGGGACTGCCCTGCAGGCTAGGGATATTGTTGCTGTGTTTTTGCTTTCCTTTGTATTAGGGGTGAGATGGCACGGGACATTTCTTCTGTTTCATTGTCTGTCACCACAACACCCTCATGTTTGCTCTCCTCACTTTCCCTCCATCTCTTAGCATCCCAATCAGGCTTTGTCTCAAGTACTCAGACCTTAATCCACAGCAGCTTGCACCCTCCTAGCTTTGTAGAACAGCACGTTTAGGTCTCCAACTTATTATCCTGCTCTCCCACCTTGTCCGCTGGCCCCGAAACTAGAAGAGTAGTAGAGACCAGCTCACTGTGGCAGCCATTCATTTCTGTTCTTTGCCGCAGTGAACTATGGACAGTTCCTCAAACAAAAGCATTAAACCATTTGACATTTTGAGGGTGTCACTGCATCCTCACACAGCAGTCCACAAGCATCTAACATACGGGCCTTTCCTCACAAAATAGAGGTCAAAGGCCAACCCAAGATTTCCCACCCAGATGCCTCTTTCACAAGACTCATTTCTTTGGTTTTCTGGTTGGCTTGCCAATTGTCGTTTGCAACCTGAGGAGTTCCCCATGTGAAATTCAAAACTGGCCCCCATACACAGAGAGTAAGGAGAAATTGAAGAAAGAAGCAAACTACTTCATATTGGTAGGTGGCAGGTTTAATAAGCAAGGGAACTTACATATGAGGCTTATCTTGGGCGGTGACAAGATGAGTACCTCTCTGCACCTGTCTGCCAGAATCTTAAGAGTTTATTTAGGGGCCACCCGGTGGCGTAGGGGTTTCGTCCGCGCTTGGCAGCCCGGGGTTCGCGGGTTCGGATCCCGGGCGCCCACCGACGCACTGCGTGTAAGCCATGCTGTGGCGGCGTCCCATATAAAGTAGAGGAAGCTGGGCACGGATGTTAGCCCAGGACCAGTCTTCCTCAGGAAAAAGAGGAGGATTAGCAATGGATGTTAGCTCAGGGCTGGTCTTCCTTGCAAAAAAAAAAAAAAAAAGAGTTTATTTAGAGGCTTTAATGGGGATCAGTGATGTATACAATCCAGAAGGTGTCAATGATGCATTTGTCTGTCAAGGCTGTAGCCTTGAAGCAGCTCCCAGTATGGGAATGGTGGGTGGAATACATATTTCAAGGACAGGGGAGGGGGTAAGAAGCCTCTCATTGCCTAGGTCCAGCTTGTGGGTCAACCGGTGATCACATCCTCTAGATGACCTCCTTCTACAGAGGTATGCAAACAAGGTTGGATTAAGAGATATAGATTGTTTGATCAAATTCTCTCCTTTTTGTTTTTGATTTTGCACTGTACATCTTATACCCACAGTGCCTACACAGTGCCTGGCTCTTTACTAAGTGCTTAATAAATATTTGCTAAATGGGTGAATCTATAAATGTAACAGGTTAAAGACATAGAACATTTGGAGAAAACAGTATTTTCTACGTGATAATTATGAATAGTTGCTGCTATGAGCACAAACTCAACACTTCCCAAGTACTTGTTTATAATAATTTCCCACCAAGCATTCCCTACCTCACTGAGCGTGGCTACCCGTCTCTGTCACCGAAGATAGAGATTCATTCATCTAATTGCTTATAGTAGAATGGACTGCTCTGATTCCTTTTGAAATCCTTAGAGGTAATATTAGTGAATGACAACCTCTAATACCTTTTACTAATTATCTTTTCCACTTTGAAAAATTGCTTAATGACAGAAAACTTCGTTGAAGAAATATGTATACGTATGAGGGAAATATGTTGTCTTAAGGATCATCACCTTGTTGAAAATGGTGAATTCACTCAGCTAGTAATTACTTTCTGTTCACATTGCTCCTAACTTTTCTACTTAACCGTGAGATATAAGGAGAGTCTTTGTAGAGGCACACTCAAACTAACTTACAAAATTGTTACCTGACAAGAACTACTTTTAACAGAGGAACAATATATGGAACTAACCATTTTTTAATTCTATTTTAAGAAAAATATGCTTTCTATATTATTTTCCTAATACTTTCTGAGGGCTTTCGTTGATTTAAAATCAAAACTAAATGTAATTCAATTATCCTGATCCCTTCTAAAATTCCGTAAGACCAATTCGCTTGTTTCCCATAGGCAATGAGGACCTTTATTGAAAAATGATATGATGTGTGTAAAATATTCTTGTTTTACATTTTTGTTATTATTTACAGTTATAATTTACAGCATAGGTTGGCAAACTTTTTCAGTAAAGGGCAAAATAGTAAATATTTTAGGCTTTGCAGGCCATTTGGTCTCTGTTACAAGTACTAAACTTTGTCACTGCAGCATAAGAGTGGTCATAGACAAAACATTATTTATTGATCAAGGCTGTGTTCTAATAAAACTTTATTTACAAAAACATGAGGAGGGCTAGATTTGCTTGTGAGCTGTATTTTACTGGTCCCTGATATACAGAATATTTACATTTATAATATAAAATATAGTTGTATTTCTTTTTTATTATTATTTTTATTTATATTTATTTATTTTTGCTGAGGAAGATTCACCCTGAGCTAACATCTGTGCCAATCTTCCTCTATTTTGTATGTGGGTCTCTGCCCCAGCATGGCCACTGATGAGTGGTGTAGGTCCATGCCCAGGAACCCAAACCTGGGCCGCTGAAGTGGAGGACACTGAACTTAACCACCAGGCAACGGGGCTGGCCCCCAAGATAGTTGTATTTCTATCTGCAAATTTTAAATTTATAAAAGAGTTCTCCAAGCCTTAGAACTATTGTCTGTTTGTTAGACTGTTTCATCCACTAGACTATGAATTCATTGAGGGTAAGGACCCTGTCATAATCAACTCTGTGTATGTATAAATATATATTATGACTTGGATGAGAGTCTCTATTTCATTGAAAAACATTTTCCATTTTAGAATTGTGTGTCTGTTTTCTCTTTCAGATGGCATCTCAAAGATCAGAAATTCTTAACAATTTGAATAATAAAGCATGGGCAATTTAATTGAAAAGTTGAAATCTTTTCTTATCATTTTTTTTTTTGTGGGGAAGACCAGCCCTGAGCTAACATCTGTTGCCAATCGTCCTCTTTTTGCTGAGGAAGACTGGCCCTGGGCTAACATCCGTGCCCATCTTCCTCCACTTTATATGGGACGCCGTCACGGCATGGCTGACAGGCAGTGCATCGGCGGGCGCCTGGGATCTGAACCCGCGAACTCCGGGCTGCCAAGCGCGGACTAAACCGCTGTGCCACCAGGCGGCCCCTTTTCTTATCATTTTAAATAAATACCTTTACCAAACTTCTCCACAAGATGTATTAGACTAAGCTTTATCTAGACTCAACTTTTAGTTTATTACTTTCACCATAGGAGGGGCCTTTTTCATCTTCTGTAGACTCAAGACTTCTTGCTCCTGCCACACAACACACAACTTGTAGAGTCCACAAATTGTTTTGCTGCTGGTCCAGTCTTGTGTGTCACTTCTGATGTTAGGACTTGGGGAGTAAAGTATCTCTACGGGCTCTGATTCTTATTAATTTTCCTATTTAAACTTTTTTCTGGTGAACTGTCAGCCTCAACCTGAACCACTACCCATTCCTTTTATGAGTTATTCTCCAAAGTATTGAAGTCTTCACCTGTATCCATATTGTTAAATAGGACCTTACTATCCTTTCATAGGATACCCCGTTTCTGAAACTTGAGTTGCCCTCTCAAGATGCCTTAATGCTGGGTTATATGCACCTGTTGGGATTTTTGCTATTTGGTATGAAATTCCTTATCACTAACTTATTTCCTTCTATATCATCTGAAGATCCTTTTTTGTTGGTCATATCTTCTCCCATTTCAAGCTCCAGGAACAGGTTCAGCTGTGAAGTATTTGTTTGATTCCATCAGATCAATCTAGTGATAAGTTCTGACCTCTTGATAAAATCTTTACTCAGTTATAATTTTGTAGTGTTTCTCTTTGTGTTTCAAGGTATAACAGTTTTGGTATTGTAAGAAATAAAATTTTATGTTATCTTAACTTCCTACAACTTTATGGTGCAACTACTTTTTCTTAGCCATGGAAAGTTTGAATCACTTGACATATTTGAAATGAATGAACCAGATTTTTCTTTAAATATTTTTTAACCAATTTTTATCATCTTTTCTACCAGTTAATTCCAATGAGCAACACTTTACCACTTGTAAAGGGCATTAATAGATATTCAAACTAAAGATGAAAGGACAAACACATTATTTGTGATATAGGAAGAAATGGTACCAATATTCATCCTCACTTACTATTCCCTTGTTCAAAAGAATGTTTTTAATTGTTGCTATAAATCTGAAAGAACTCACATTTTCTAAGAGATTTTATTTTAAATATCTTAAATTCATACTATTTTGTATGAATTTTATTCATATTCACATTAATTGGGAAAATTTAGGCTTAATTGATATCAAGTAAAATATATCAGTGTGCTGAAGTTGAATTAAAGTATAAGAATTATAGCTCAAATGGAATCCAGAATACAAAAGTCCAGTTATCGGGACTAGGTTACCAGGTTGAATTAGCAGAAAAGTCATCTTGATAGTAGAACCATGATTTATGCGAGAAGAGCCAATGAAATATATATCTTGCCTTGAGGTCGAATTAGTCCTAAGCAATGCCGAAGTTTTGATAGATTTAGAATATATTCAAATTTGAACATACCCTAAATATATCAAACTTGGGGTTTTTTTTACCTTCTCTATGCCTTAGGGTCTTTCCACACAAATGGGAAAAAATTATAGAACATACATTTCAGTCTCTGAAACTTTACTGGACTCAGTTGCCCTATTAAGATTTCTTGTTGCTGGGCTTCATACATGTGTTGAAATTTTTGCTATTTTATCTGAAATTACTTATTGATAATATGAGATGTTAAGATTCCATGAGATAATGAATGCATAGCCCTTAGCAAAGTACTTGGATCATTGTAAGTGTTAACTAGTTTTAATTATTAAATATTATTATAACCAATCATTGTTTGTGTAGGGCTGGTTGAGTAAGTAGAAAGATCTATTTTCTAATGAATACTTTAATGTTTCTTGCAAAAATCCTCTTAAAGACATTTCCCCCAGTTTGTAAAAGTATCTTGCGTGAAAATTTTCTAAGATAATTATTTACTTAATAAAATACTTTTATGTTTAAGAAATTTCTTCAAGATGTGAATGTATGCCCAGACTTTGGAAAAGAAAAATTTGGATTGGCTTAGTTATCTGTGGAAGCCATTTTAAAGAAATCTTTCCTGAATAATCATTGCGAGTGATCTTATTCTTTCTGACAACATCCCTATGATTTTGTGACAAACTTTGACACTCAGTAGTTGAAATAACCCTCTGATATTGATTGTGTTTCTGGAAAGAATTTTCCTACAGAGAATATATTGTCTTACTCAGTTAAAAATAATCAAACATGTTGTGACGGTCTTTTGATATGTCAACTTGGCTTGGCTACGGTTCCCAGTTATTGAATCAAAAACCAATCTATGGTATTCCTGTGAAGGTATTTTGTATCTGTGATTAAAGTCCATATTCAGTGTACTTTAAATAGGGAGGTTATTCTAAATAATCCAGGTGAGCTTGATTCAATTCCTTGAAAGGCCTTAAAAGCAGAGCTGAGTCTTCTCTGATGAAGACATTCCGTCTGTGGATTGCAGCTTCAGTCCATGCCTGAGAGTTTCAGTCTGCCCTTCCTGACGGCCTGGCCCATGCAGACTGGAGTTGCCTAGGTAGGCCTCACAATCGTGTGAACCAACTCCTTGCAATAAATCTCTCAATCTCTATCTCCTACTGGTTCTGTTTCTCTGGTTGAATCCTGATTGAGAAACCTGTGCAGCATTTCTATTTTTATATTATATAATAAATTTATTGTGTGGATTAGAGTTCAGTTAGTTAAGAAGTGTACCCCAGAGAAACTATTTGAACCTACAAACCTCAAAGTCACAATTAAAGCAGCCCCTCAAACTTAACATTTGTCTTCATCTCCTTTATTCACCTGCTTCTGTCTCATCTAAATGTTTTACTGTAACAAGGTAAAGGCAAGATGCAACTCAAATATGTCCAAATGCATACAACTTGCAAACTTAGTATGTATTTCAAGTTAACTTCATGTAGTAAGTCACTTAAAAAACACAATATGGTAATAAGATATGTTTTTTATAATATATGTATATATGTGTGTGTACAAATTGTGTATATGCACATATATGTATATATATGTGTGTATGTACACACACATATATACACATGTATATATATATGTATATATATACGCACACCTAGACACAGAGAGAGTTGACTCCACTATCCTCCACATACTATCCAATTTTTCTGTTCTGCTTTAGAGCAAAAGTCTCGAAGTAGAAATCTCTATTTTTTTCACAATTTGACTTCTTTTCATTCTTTTTTGGATAATTTCTATCAGACTTTTGTTGCCAGTATTCTACCAAAGTCATTATTATCAAGGGCATAAATAACCTCCACTTTGATAAATACAACACTTTTTCCCAGTCCTCATTTTACTTCAATAATCAATGAAAAATACAAAGTTTCAATATAGAAGTAGTAAAGATATGAAAAGTCTGAAAACAAATGGCCACCAAGTGTTTGAACAAATGTTTTAACTCACAATGAATCAAAAAAGGCAACTGTAAACACATATAAGCATTTTTTTACTTCTTATATTAGCAAACCTTTTATTATTTTCAGTTGTAACTCCCATTTTTCACAGAGGTACATAATGGGTGTGCCATAAATATTATTGCCTGACATGATAAATAAATGAATGAATGAATTTAATAACAATGTATACTACAGGTGGACATCTAAATTTTAGAGTTCTTATTAAAAGTAATTAAAATGCAGAAATGAGGAATCTTAAAATATATAGAATTTAGAATTTGAACTTAAGAAAATTGCGGAAATGTAGAAATAACTGTATATAAAATGATTTTCATTGAAATATTTTAAAAAGAAAGTAATAAAATCAAATATCTAACATGCCCAGTGAAGGGTGGTATTAGGTAAAAAATATACCAATGAGAAAGAACAGTAGTTCTCAGGTGGGAATGAACTTGCTGTTTCAGAAACTAAATGGAGGCCAGATTAGCTGAGAAATAGCCTTCAATGGGAAGAGTGTTGTAAAATGAAACTAATCATGCAGGGTTTCTAATCCATTTTTAGAGCATTGGGATTTATCCAAAGAGCAATGAGAAGCCGTTGAAGAATTTTTAAGCTGGGGATTATGAAATAAACTTTCTGTTTTCACGTATCATTCTGGTTCCTGCGGGGAGAATAGATCCTCGTACGGGAAACGGAGGCTAAAAGGAGACCAGGAAGAAGGTGTTGCGGTTTTCCAGGTGTATAGGCATCATCTTTTTCACCAATATCTGTTTTCCCTCTCTTGCGCCCATACATGGAAGATTGTAATTTTCAGACTCTTGCTGTCGACTATTTCTGGACATGGAGGTGCATATGCCCCTTTTAGGCAGATATTTTTATTTTTGGGTTTGAAATGCTCTAACAATCTTTTTCTTACCACAGTGATTGAGGAAGAGGTATCTATTAGTCAGGTTTCTCCAGAGAAAGAGAACCAATAATATATAGAGAGAACATATAGAAAGATATTTATTGTGAGGGATTGGCTCATGAATTGTGGAGGCTGAGAAGTCCCAAGATGTCTCATCTGCAAGCTGGAGGCCCAGGAATGCTGTGGGTGTAGTTCTAGTCCAAACCTGAAGGTGAAAGAACCAGGAAGCCAATAACGTAAGTCCCTGCCTGAGGGCGGAAGGCCTGAGAACCAGGAGCACTGATGTCCAAGGACAGGAGAGGATGGATGTCCTAATTCAAACAGGGAGAGCAAATTTGTCCTTCCTCTGCCTTTTTGTTCTATTTGGGCCCTTAAAGGACTGGGTTATGCCCACGTACATTGGTAAAGGAGATTTTCTTTACTCGGTGTACTGATTCAATGCTAATCTCTTCCAGAAGCATCCTCACAGACACACCCAGAAAATTTTTACCAGCTATCAGCGCATCCCTTGGCTTAGTCAAGTTTACACACAAAATTAACCATCACAAAAGCCAATTATTAAAATGGTGGAGCCATAAGACCGAAGCATCCTGAATTCGTAATTTGTGGAGTAGAGAAGAGTTATCTAAATCCAGAGCCTATTTTGTATGAGCAAGAAATAAATCTTTGCTGTGTCAAGCCACTGAGGTTTGGGTGTTAATTTAACCTATATTAATTAATACATCATGTGGGAGAAGATGGCAGAATCAATTTGAGTAGATGTGGAATATCATGGGTGTAGATGTGACAATCTAGGGAGAAAGCTTAGAGGGAGAAGGAAAGAAAGTCTGGGACACCCCCCACCCCCACCCCAAGGAATTCCTGTGAGAGGTTGCAAACTCAAAAGCCACAGGTGCCAGGTAGATAATGTGAATAAATAAAGCAGACACCTGAAAGAGCTGGAAATCAAGATACTCATCTAAATTTGATATTTATTCAATGTGCTCACATTTTTGCTTTAGAGAACAATGGGCCCTAGATTCCACTTTTTCAAGGATTCTGATTTTTCAAGGAAAGGTATAAATACATATCTTACAATTTGAACTCTCTTAGTTTTTAAAAGTTGCCAATTTATTCTAGTTAAAATTATAGAAAACAAAAAAACATATTATGTCAGACAAACTCGGTGGCCTGACCAAATAAAACCTGTGGACCACTGGTTCACATCATCTCATCATCTGAATGTATTCAAATTTTATTTTCCACAAAGACATGCACACACACACAGGCATGTATGCACACACACAATATTTACATTTTTTCTGTCTTAAACCAGTTCTCTTGTTTTGTACAAGTTGCATCAAAAGAGAGAAAGTAGAGAGAATGGAGAGAGAGAGAAAAATCAAAGCAAATATTGTTTGTGGACAAGTGGTCAGAAAGAACTATGTAATTTCCTTAAGAATCTGCTGCTCTTTTATGCAGCCTGACCAGCAAGACAGAGAAGAGTGTGACACAATGCCAGTAATGATAATTTCTCAACATTAAAGATGTGATAACCTGAATTCTGGAATTGCTATGTGAGTGTGATCCATCTGCTTAAAGGAGTTTGTATGTTCAAATTACTCACACTGAGTGTATATGTGTATGTGCGTGTAACTGCTCCATCATGAGCATGTAGTCCTTTCAGTATATTATATATAAGGGAATCAGAGGAGAATTAAGAGGCAGAACCTAATTCTCAAGGGCAAGGTATACATTTTTAACAATATCTTTAATTGTTAAAAGTGTTTGAAATAGAATTAGATTAATATTGAAATAAAAATTTTCACGGTTCTTTTAGATACTTCTAAGTCCATGGTTGAGTAGAGGATTGCAGTAGTGGAAGATGGAACAGAAGAAAACTGCTGGCCCAGCAGAGAGAGACAAAAAGGAATGTGAAAGAGAAGTTGAGGCATGCAGGATAGAATGGGAAACTCAAAAAGATTGAATAAGGTTTCCAGAAGGAAAGAATAGGAGGAATGGAGAAGAACCAAGATTCAAATTGGAAATTGCTGGCAATTTTTCCAAAATAGAAGATCCAAATTCTCAAATTTTCTCTCCCTACTGAATACCAGGTAAAATACCAATAATTAAGAAATCTACAGCTTAATACAAGTTAGAGGACATAAACAATCATTACAAAGAAAGACAGAATCCTAAAAGGCCCTAAAAGGAAAACGAAGTATCCTACAAAGTATGGCAAGGAGGTAAAGATTAAAAGAAAAAAAGAAAAAATATTTTAAATTGAGATAATCAGTTTAGAAATCCAATAATTTATGTCAAAGTCATAAAATACATGGATCACTTGATGTCAATTCTCATCGTTGTTCCAACGGTGAACACTGCTAATCAGTCATAGTGCACTTCCCCTCAGCTAAAATATGTCCTTGGTACTTTTCCCAACATTGTGCCTGGCATTTGTGTTGAGCTGTAGTTTCCATTCCAGAAAGGCTAAAATAGACTATGGAGGATGGCAGATTTTCAGGGAGTCACAATAAATGCTTCACCTCTGTGCAAAAAGAATCGCTTCCCTCTGTCCGGCGTGGCCATTCACACAGGTTTCATGGCTCAGTGATGTCTGTGCTTCCTCCTGTCAGGATTTTCCAGCCACAGGGCAACCTCACTAGACTGTGCCTGTGCACTCACTCAGCCCCCTTGCTCTGTTTGTGTTACTGGGTATTGGTGCTTTCATCCTTCTCTTCTACGTATGTTCCAGTTCATAGATGAGAAGTCAAATGTCTTACCTTTATATTTCTTTCAACTGTTGTTATTAGGGTACATCTAACAGTTTTTCCTAGTTTACATCACAGAGGTAGTTTTATCTTAATTTTATATCATGTCCATTTTCAAGAAAATGTAGGAATTAGGAGAAATGTGCCATCTTCCTTGAAAGTTCTGTCAATGTCTATTTTTAATATTCTTGTACTATGTGAAGTTTCTGTGATGATCAATGTTGGGAGAAAATTTTTCCACAAATCCTAAGACTCCTGGGACTTTGGTATTATTATATTACAGTGCTTCTCAAATATTTCCATCATAGTAGTTTTTATGACAGGAGAGGACGATTGCTTCCCTTCAGTGGTCTGGAGACGTATCCAAAGCAGGCTTGGTGAGAAAAACTTTTTTTGAAATTATAAATTTTATCATACAAACCACGAAAATATTTCCAAAAAGATGCCATATCAATGCAGTTCTAATATAAAAATGTTTCAAAATCACCACTGACTAAACTTGACACTCCAAAAAGGAATATTGTATTTATTCTGAGAATAAATGCACTACTCTGTTACACACCATCAGTTAACTCTCTTCTAGAAGGTGATATACACTAGTCTGAAGAGCCTTGTTCTGTGATAATCATTAAATATGAAATATAGTTTTATTGTAACGTCAAATTTTTCAGAGATGACAATAATAAAAATAATCTCAGTTTTATGGAAAGACATGACACTCCATTGAGAAAATCCCTGAAATTGCAATTACTGCTATCAAGTCCACATTTGTTTAATATAATTTTTATTTGTCTCACATCACTATCTACAGTATAGGATAAAAAGTGATGATAAAATATATCCCAGCACCTGGGCTTAACCAACAGTAACAGCAACAACAAAATTAATGAATTCAATCAGTTGTATATCAGTTATTGTTTTCAGAATAGGTTTCTTAATTTATGGATAATACATAACACAAATATACATAAGCTCTATACAGACATAATGGAAAATAATTAAAACTCTACAGATCACTTCACAATTGCGAGAACTGTAGAGTACTGATACAAAGCAATTGGCAAGGAGAGCAAAATGCGATTCCCTAAAGCCATTTTCCAAGGTAGAGAAGAAATCTTCTCCTAATAGAACATACTTTGTGCGCCTTCTATTCTCAATTTTTATTTAGTAACAGAATTTGGAAGTATATCATGAACATATGTGATTTAGTCACATAGGCTATAAAGACAAGTTCTTAAATGATGCGCTTTTTTATTTGTAAGCAATTTATCATACATTTTACATGGTCTGTTTGTTTAATTCTTCAATCTGTCCTTTGGTTTGAAATCAGTTACTTCTGAAAAACAAAACAATGCAATTAGCTCAAAGTTCTAACTTTGTTATGCCACTTACTTATTTTTTTGGTTACTGTTCATATATAGTTTGAAGCTTTGAAAGAGAGTGGAGGTCTAGAAATTTAATTTATGTTATTGTTAAAATGTCAAGATTTGAAAAAATTTAGATTGGAGAGGCAGTGGTGTGAAAAATGACAAGAGAGAACTAGAGCTCTTCTAAGCTTTATCATGAACTGTATAATTTTTCAAAATCATTTGACCTAAATTCTGACACCTATAATATGATTGGAGATGAGCTTTGTTTCTCTTTTAGAACTAAGGTTCTGTTTGTTGATACAATCACACTCTGTGGCATAGACAATTTTTCAGCAGCCTGATGATTTATAGTACATTATTTCAAGGAATGCAAAGCATCAAAAGAATTTCACAAAACTGTTTTTTGGCACTTTTTACTGCTTATTGGAAATTTCTTGACAGTTGAGTTCATCAAAAGTGACAACTAACAATTAATTGTATTTTTCCTCACTACAGATTCAAAGAAAAATACTGATTACAACCAGCATTTAAGACCCTAGGAAACGTCATTGTTTTTTCTGCAGAAGGCATAGAATTTGGATTTACCAAAGCAGCATGGGTTGATGTCTTGATATACATGCTTAAAGGAATATGTGAAGGCCTAAAGACAGTCCACACAATAATGAGGCGTTAAATAGACGTTGCACAGATGAAGTCTTCAACAATATTTTAAATTGCTTTTTTACAGAATTTAACAGTATGAAAAAGCTTAAATCTATTCAGGATTATTACAACTTTATTTCATTTACAAGTGTCCTTTGACAGACAATTTGGAAATATTAAGAAAACTGTTTTACAATGTTTAAGTAAATAGTAATTTCTCCCAGTACATGATGATAGCACATCATTAGAATTTTCACTTTGGTTTAGAATTTAATAATTTGACTTTGATGATACAGGCTGATCTCGCATACTGAAGTGGGTGTCCTCTGTGTAAAGTTTATTTTTGAAAGAACTAAAGATTCTGGAGATATTTGTCTTCAGGATGGGTTGTAGTCATTTTGCAGAGCCATATGCATCGAAACAAAAATATCTGCTGTTATGGAATATTAGCAATGTTCAACTTTAATTTAGAGGCTAATTTCAAAGGCAAAAGGAGATTTGAAAATGATGCTAAAAGTACATTTCTACACAGTTTATCATAGCAAAAAGATAATAATATGATCTTATAATATTTAATAAGATTAATGTCATTGTCAGCTGTTGGGGTCTATGGATGAGAGTGCAGAAGGACAGATAATAATAATAAAAAAATCTGGTTAAACCAAGTGTTAATTCATAGGGTGTAGGTGGTTTCCTTCGAGACCCATAATTGCATGGAAAGATAGTGATTTACAAATGTAAATCTTTATTGTTTTCAAAACCCCTTGAGACAGTCGCGATTTGTTTTGTCCTCTCTGCCCCTCCCCTCTCTTCACACACACGTGCACACATGCTCACACACTTACTCACTCACACACATACGTATGCATACACAGAATCTCATGAACCAGTAGGAGTGCAACCAACATTTTCATCTGAATACAAATCCTTCATTTCTGCATTTGTATCAGAAACGAAGCTTGACTGAGAACAGATGAGAAAATTCAGATCAAAAATCAAGAGACAAAACAATGAATGACAAAGATTACAAATATTAAAAGTAATTTAGCAAAATATATTTCTCTATTTATTTCCTTTTCAAACTCTTACTTTTTTCCTGCTACTGTGTTTACTGGTAGAAGTTGAATAACAAAGCTGAAATTTTTAAAAAAAGATTCTAATTTCCCTTGCTCTCTTTTAAAAAGTTGGGAAATGTAGCATTTTTTGAAATTATTTTTAGGAACTCTATTTCTCAGTAGCACTTTGAGAGGAGATCCAGCTCTCTCTATTTTTTGTTTTATTTCTTATAGTAATGATTAGATTCTAAAATTACAAAAAAAAGCAACAGATAACTTAAATATATCCCTGAGATAAACCTATTGGTACCATTTGGTGAACATGATTACAGACATTTCTCTAGTCATCTGTACATTGAGAAGGATGGTTATATACACATGCGTGCATGTGGAGAGATGAATGGATGGATGGAGAGCAAATAGACTGATGGATAGATTTTAAAATAAGATCATACTTTAAAGATATTTAAGATAAGAATCATTAAATGGAGGCAATTCATCTTTCTTAGCATAATAGCATTATGGCTGAGTGTTGTTTTCTAGTCAATTTTCTTTAATCTGAGCCATATGTCCTAAAAACACACGGTTGCAGAAAGAAAGAGCTTGATTTGGGTTGAGGGTAGCTTCTGAAAATTCCAGAGGGGCATACACATTATATTCTACAGAAATGCCTCATTCCTGATGTTAGGCAATGCTATAGCTCTGCCTGCCTTTCTATACTATTTCTTTCTAGAGGCTATTAAATATATATCAGAGTTTAGTCCATTCGTATAGGGCTTGTTTCAGTTTCAAGAGTTTCTGCTCATTTTCCCAATTCCCAAATGTGCCTGAAAAGGACATGATCAGAAGTCATTCATTCTAGTACATTTCCTGGTACCATCAGCATGCAGCACTGTGTATGCTCAGTGTTTTTGCCCCACTTTTCCCACAGCAGTCTACTCATAACCCTCCCACCTCCATCCCAATCAACTTTGAGATGGGAAATTAGTAAGAATGCTTAGGATTAATTCCATTTGTCTGCTTTTCTTGGTGCTATTTGGCTAGAGGAGGCCAAGTAGTCTTGACCCAGAATCTTTTGTTTCTTTCCTGATAGCTATATTTTTTTACCTTGACAGTTCATTTATTTTTCTCTTGTTTATTTAATGTTGATACATATATAGAATTTTTATTTTAATATTTTTTGTCTATTTCATTGTGTATTGGGCAAGGGAGCATCTATAAATCTGTTTTATTCTGTTTCACTCACACCAGGTCCAAGTTTTTATACCATAGTATATTTGCATGTGTGCAAGTGCGTGCATGAACACACACACACACAAACACACACACCAATAGATGTCCATAGGTTAGAGATATAAAGGACACTATTTGCAAAATCCTATTTCAGACATTCATTAGATAAAATTTCATTTTGTTCAAAAGGAAAAACGCCCACTAAATTATAATTTATGCTTCTTCACCATTTTATGAACTTGTGTTGTACATCATTTCAGCCAGGTGTTGGCAAGTTAATCATAATCTCAGCATGCTTCACTAACTTTAACATTATTTCTGAAGTATTGTAAATTCTTCCCTAATCCAGATCCTCTATCCTGGCTCCAAGAATAACATATAGCAAACCTTCCAGCATTCATTAACTAAATGCTATTCAATGAGTTATTTTTTAAACGTAATATTTTATTATTATAAATAATTGCTGGATTCACTAAGTAAACAGAGAACAATAAAAGTCTACAAAATGTAATATTAAAATTAAATTAAAATCCCATAATGAGTGACAGCTGAAGGATAATAGTGGATTATATTACACTAAAGCTGGCAGCAGTCAAGGAAATCATTTTTCAGCTTTAATATTCAAATAACATCACAAGAGCTACATGTGCCTTATACCTATAACTATTTTATATTGACATCGTTAATCCACATCAAAAATTTTGGCATTATAAAACTCTTTATCATATAAAATGTTACCATCACTTGATTGAATTGATTTTTATTTTTCTCCTTCTCCTTCATCTTTTTTTTTCCCTAAAATATAATGGTCAAATACTTGTCGGTCTAGAGTCTGTGATGTATCAGATGCTGTGTACTCTACGCACTTTACAACAAAATACTAGTGTCCCTCTAACGTTAAGCATGTAAAACATTAAAACATGTTCTACAGCTAGTTGAATAGGCTGGAGAGACACCGCCTGCTGAAATCCACCTCTGAATATACACAAATGTCATTAGCATATTAAACAGTCAGAGTAAACCTGCATTAAAGAAGAAACAAGTGTTTAACTTTGTTAAACCTGGTAGTAACCAAACTTTTTGGACTAGCTGATTTTGTATGAGCTGATTTTGGAGAGCTAATTGGGAATGTTTACTTCATTGTTTTAGAGGAGTGGTCGTGGAGGGATTCTCTGAGGACATCTAAGATGCTAGTGAGGGGTCAAGAAGAGTTAGCTGAGCAAATGCGGGCTGAGATAAGAATTGTGCTGGCAGTCAGAATGTTTAACCAGCTGTCTATCCAACTGCACCGTCACTGACCAGTCAGAGGATACCCATGCTGAAAAACCAGAGCTGGATCCTAGAGATGGATCCCAGAAACCCCGTGGGCCTGGCATTAACCCCTTTCTTCCTGGATCATGGGGCATATTGGAGTCCCAGGGAAGGTGTCAAGGTAGCCCAGACAGCAGGGAGTGGGGAACTCAGGATCTCAGGAGATGGATGTTTAGCAGTCAGCATTGAGGTACTTGAATATTTTAACAGGAGTACCAGTGTGTAGCTGAATGTCAACCCTGTATAAGACTGATCTGGCCTAAAGGACAAATCTGAGAAAAAGAACAGAGCTCAGAGGAGATATGTTGTCTTTTCAATAAATTTTTATTAAACTAAACAAGCTGAACTTTTTGTCTTATAAAAGTTCACTAAGAAATTCCCTTATTAAGGCAGATGTAGAGGACATGGGCAGTCTTTGTATTTGGATTATCGAGTAACAAAATCTTTTCCGGTTCTATCCAGGTGTTACTCCCTGAGATTCTTTCTTCTCAAAGTTGATATCTGAAGACTGAGCAGATTACATTTGTGTGGGATACAAAGTTTGAATTCTTAATTTGGGTTCCTCCAGAAGCTAACGATGAAACATGTAGTTTTGAAACAAGTAGCACTAGTAGTTTTGAGGGGAGGGACAGGAAATCCTGCAGGAGAGTGAGGAAGTGATACAGGAAAGAGAAGGTAGCTAAAGTATGTGTTATTAAGTCAGTCACCATAGTAAGAAATTGCATCTTAATTCCTCTTAACACCTGACTCAGAACTATCTTTCTCAAGGGATGAAGGCTTGGTTATATTTATTTATAAGCCAGCTTCTGGGGGTCTTTGATTGAGAGCTATCTCAGGGGAGATGAGTGGTGTTAATTCAATGGCACTTCTTGGATCCTGTGATTACAGGCAGATCCTCCTTTCAGTGTTCTGGAAAAAAAAATGTTCTCAGACTCAGAAATGTAGAAACTAGCACCTGGAAATTTCAGAGGCATATGGGTGGCCACTGTGCTTCTATTTCTTTAGGAGTACATGTTGGGTTGACTTAGGGTGGCCTCAACCAAGTCTTAGTGGAAGAGACAGGCAATGAAGCTTCTTTCATCAAATTACTTGTAAGAAATGTCATGTAACTTAACATAGAGCAGGAACCTAGGCCCCAAACAAGGAAGTGAGATCATGGCAGGGAAATGTTTCAGTGTAGCTTATAATTAATTCTGAAAGCCCTTCCAAACCCATTCTTCTAACCCAGGTTTTGTGCTCTCGACAACATGCCTGAGAATGAGAATAGAAAGGGAAGTCCTTGGTGGCCTGTGATGGAGTTGGAGCAGTGAGGAATCACTGCAAAGTGGACATGATATTCATGTGAATGCAAAACACCAGCTTTCAACAACGATATCATGTAGCAGTAGTGGATTGATGAGCTATGAAGTGTGTTCTCTCCACTTGAATATGATGGTTGAATGAATATCTGTCACCATGGTCAGTCGTGGAATGCTTCATAATTTTGGATGAGTGAGACACCCAAAGTAGTTAATGAATTTTTCACTTATCTGGAATTCATATACTTGAATTAAATTTATTTTGAGTTGAAAACTAAAGGTGAAAGACTCATAATCCAGAATCTTGAAATAACACAAAAGCCAATGACAAAAAAACAGCTCTTTATAGAAATGGATGAGGCTTGGATATGCTCTCCTCAGAGAAGAAAATTCAGTGATCAAAAAATATTAATACGTGGCATAAGTATGTAGGGGATCACAAGCTAATATCATAGTGAGGGGTCACTGTTGCACCAACTCAAAGGGTTAACATAAAATTAATCACAATATTAAGTCTTGTTGAAGATGTACAGAAATAGACATTTTCATGCATTGAGTGACAAAAACATCTTGGTTTACCCAATAAAATCCTGGCTAAAGCTAATTGTCCCAGCATATATTTTAAGAGAGCCCGTTTTTCATTTTCAAAAGCATGGTAGTTTGGACAATAAATTATCTGGATAAATTATCTGAACTCTTGGTGGAGGGGAAATTGGTACAATCAATTTTAAAAAGTTTTGTATTTTCTATTATTTTTGAAATTATGCGTCACCTACCCTTTTTCTTCCTCTTCTTCCTTTCTCTTTCCTTATCTTTTCTTCTTGAAATTTTCTGTCCAAAAGCCATTAAGTGAGGCCAGAGAAGGTAGGTTGCTGCAGCTGAGGAGAGTCTGTGGCCTAAATTGGGATGTAGGAGTCCACGCAGGGAGAGGGAGGACCTGGGATGGAGAGTGCTCTATCACGGGGTCTTGAAGCCTGAAGTGTGTAAGAAGGTTTCCATTTGTGGGTCGTACTGGTGTGGAGTATTGGAGTCCAAGTGGGGTGATGAGGGTATTCGGATAGGGTGGAGAGAATCACTGGTGAGAGTAGATTGGTTATATCACAGAGGTTTGACCATAAAAGCTAGGTTATTAAGGATAATTGGAGCAAGATTTCTCACTGTCCCAGAAGGGAGTTAAAACATGGAAAGAGCACACATAAAATACACCCTGTGGTACTGGATTGGAACTGGAGCAGGCTCACGGTCCTCAAATCTGGAAAGAAAACTTAAATGTCCATCAACTGTTGAATGGATAAATAAATTACATCATACTCAGAATATGGAATACTAAACTGCAATAAAAATAACTAATTCACAGCTACATGCAACAATATAGATGAATCTGATAAATATATCTTTGAACAAATTATGCCAGACAAAAAGAATACATACAATTTGATTCTATTCGTGTAACATTAAAAGGTAGGCAAATATACTGCTTAGGGATTCTAGTGTTGGTGTTTTGGGATTTAGCGTTTAGGATGTTCTGTTGATAAAAGCATTTTTAAAACATGGAAGGGATTGAAATTAAGTTCAGAATTGTGGCTAGCTTCAGATGAGGCAGTGATTGGAGTAAAGGGCATGAGAGGTGTTTCTGGATTTCTGACAGAGTTTCCTAACCAGGGTGAAGGTCACATGGGTGTTTGTATTCTGATAAATCATTGAGTTGTACAATTTTGTTTTATGTAGTTGTTTTATGTATAGTATATTTTACAAGCAAAATAAAGATGATATGACTGTGGAAAGCAGCAAATGGTTATGTTAAGAAATACAGTAATCTTATGCTTTCTTAAGGTTTTACAATTTTCATAGATTCTAACTCAATTATTATCTAAATTAGTCTTCATAATGAATTTATAATTGGATATTATTATTCCTGTAGTATAGATGAACAAAAACTCTCAGAAAGATGAAGTTATCTGTCTATGATTTTTCAGCTGAGAAGCAGTAGAGTTGGATATGAAATTGATTTGTAAGATCCAAGTTCCACATTCTCTTTACTGTGATATGATCTCTAGTGCAGTGCCTGATATTCAGTGAACGTTGTTGAGTTAAAACATAAGCTGTGGATGGGGTTTCTTCTCTGTGCTCCAGCAGTGCTCTCTTGATTCATCTCTTTCTGCAAGTACTGCACTTTATTATAAATGAGTATTTATGTCTGCCTCCCCTACTTCACTGAGATCTTTGAAAGCAAGGACAGCATCTTATTCATCTTTGCATTATTGTTGCCTAGCATGCCTGTCATAAAACGAGTGTCCAATAAATAGTAGCTGAATTAATAAATAATCTACTTGGAAAACCAATGCTGATATGAGTGGAGACAAATCACAAGGAAATAATTGCTTAGCTTCATGGTGCTTACTACAAGTGTGTAAGTGTATGGGCACTCTACAAAGTATTTCATTCTCCTTAGAAGCACTTCTCAATTAATTCCCTGCTCGAGGCTTGTTACAGAGATTTGAGGTTTAAACTTTATAAACAAGGGGAAGCTGTGCTAGCTATGTGCCAATAAATCCTCTTCTAGAAATTAAAATCCTATAATTGCTTTGTTTCTTAAATTCTGTAATTAAAAATCCAATTTTTTCTCATTTGAAAAAGGGAGTGAATGTGAATGTGGAATTACATTTTAAAATAAATAATTTTATATTTTTGCAAATGTGCTCAGATTTTTAGTTCAGTTTTAAAATCAGACAATGGTATGCAAATGCCCAACTGTATTAAAATAAACCTTATCACAATTTACCTTTGGTATTGTGTTTATCAAATGATTGTTTTATTTTTCCTAGACTAGTTTCCTTTTCCTGTGTTCTTCATCTTTATATGGAATCTACATGAAATGAATATTAGGGGGAAAATCAAAGCAAGGAGAAGACTCTACAAAATTTAGATCAATATTATTTAACAGCAGAAAGCCTTGATTGTACCCAAATAGTGGAAGATATTATAATTGATTTAAATTTTCCGTCTGGCCCTCAAAGAATCGATCAGAATATGTAAAAACGTAATTATAAGTGTATTGAGACCAGTCACAGTGTTGATCAATATAACATTTATATTGTATTACCTATTAGCACAAAATTACTACAAGTTAAAATAAGAAGACTATCACTAAGTTGTAACAAAATGCATTTGCGTTAGAGATGTAGCTTGAAAGTTTCTTATAATGGTTCATATTCCACCAAATTAACAACTTGTAAAGTCTTCATTTACATAAAAAGAGACAAAATTTTGAATGAATATGCTCACTACAGTGAGCGTAATCTCTTCACATTCAACATTTTGTCTCGTTTTACATATAAATGAGGACTTTATAGGTTTAACCCAGATGTTTCCAAAGCATTAACTTAAGATTTCTGGTTCTGATCAGGATGGATATTAAACTTAACTCCCTGCTGTAAACAACTGTAAAACTGGACAGGATGAATTTTCTAGCATTGGACAACATTGGACAGCATAGGACTGTAGTCCTTGAGAAAAGGGAAATATATAAGGTGAGCTCTGTTTATCCAGGCTTTTTGCATGGGGGCACATTTGAAAGCACGCACAGGGAATGGAGTTTAGAGAGTAGTGGTCTTGCTAGGTGGAGGAAGCAGAGATTGGAGTTCACGGCTACTGAAGTTGATGGAATTTACAGGAGATGCTAATGGAGAGGAGAGATCTGCATAGAAAATGAGCCACGTAAATTTTTACAGAGACTCCTTTGAGTCTTTGGCCAAATATTAAGCTTCACATACCTACACAAGATTCTGCTAATCTCGGCAGAAAGCAAATACTCAGGAACTGTGAGCTGAATGGAGATTCTGGAGGTTAAATATTGTTGGAAGATGTTAGATTTCTGGCCTACCAGAAAGCGGAGACCTGAAAGAAAACTCCAAGAATTCACTTAAAACCTGAGGAAACCCACTCCTAGGGAATAGAACTATTTTATACTGGAAGTATGGGCTACTGTAGACCCACTCAGTCAAAGCTTAAAACCAGGTTTTGTCAGGATGAATATGAGCCGCCATATGATACCTGCCATCCAGAACTAAATCCAATAATTACGAATAGAAGACAGCAAAAGTCATATTCTCAAACCAGAGCAATTATTATATTGAGCAAACAATAAAATATTTCTATATATGAAGAGGCAGGTAAATGTGACTCATAACCAGGAGCGAAAAAGAAGAGTCAACGGAAGCAGAACCAGCAAGAAAATATCAGTAATCCTGAAGACAGGTCAGTAGAAACTATGCAAACTGAAGCAGAGGATTTTAAAAAATACCTTAAAAAGCATGAATAGAGTCACAGCGCCTTGTTGAACAACATCAAGCAGTCTAACAAAAGCATCTGAGGCTCAAAGGAGAGAAGACAGAAGAGAGCACAAAACATATTTGAAGAAATAATGGCTAAATTTTTTCCAAATTTAATGAAAATATCAACACATCGATTCCAGGAGAACAATGAATTCCAAGTGAGAAATTCATAAAGAAAAACCGCAGGTAAGCACATCACAATAAAATTTCCAAAACAAAGATGAAGAAAAAATGGAAAGCGACTAGAGGAAAAAGATTATATATAGGGTAGTAACAAAACAAAAGATTGCTGAGTAAGTAAGGCGGCAATGAATGACATTTTAAAGGGCTAAAAAAAATGAATTGATCTAGAATCCGGCGCCCAGTGAAAATGTCTTTCAGAACTGAAAGTGAAATAAAATATTTTGTGATAAAAAAAAAAATCTCTAGTATTTGTCACCAGTAAAACTGCCTTCCAAGAAATGCTCATGTAAGTTAATCATGCTAATGGGAAGTGGTATCATAAGAAAACTTGGATCAATTTGAGTGGTGAGTACTGAATGAGGTAAATATATAGGGAAATGGAACAGATTTTTTTCCCCCTCATTTCTTAATTTGGTCAAAATGCAATTATTTAGAGTAAAAATAATACTGTTGCAATGTGGGATTTACAGCACATGTAAAATTAAATATACACCAGTATCAAGGACTGCCAGAGGCAAATGGAAACATATTGTTGCAAGGTTCTTCCATTATACGTGTAGAGACATAACAACAAGTCAAGGTACATTGTGATAAATGAGGACGGACACTGTAATACTGGATAACCACTAAAATATGAATAAAGTAAAAGTGTAGCTGAAAAGCCAATAATTCAATATTAAAAACATTTGATTAATACAAAAGAAAGGTAGGATGAAAAGAAGAAAGAGGAAAAAGATAGTGACAAGCAGAAAACAATTTTAGCAAGATGATAGAGTCAAATCCTACCATACCACTAACTTTATTAAATTTAAATGATTAATCATTTCAGCTAAAAAGCAGAGATTTTCAGAATAGATATAAAAATAAGACCCAACTACAATTGTTATAAGATATTCACTTTAATTGTAAAAGCACACACATATTGCAATTAAAATGACGAAAAGAGGTATGTCAAAAAAATAATAGTCATCAGAAAGCTGGAGTGGCTAATTAATATCTGATATAGTAGACTTTAGTAAAAGGGGTCCCACAGGTAAACATAAACATTTCATAAAGATTAAAGTTAAATTCATCAAAACGTTGTAATAGTCCTAAATCCATGTGTCTCTACTACTGAACCTCAAAATAAATAAAACAAAAAGCAACGAGACACAAAAGAAAGACTATGAAATAGGACTGTGAAAATTGTCAGAAAGGATGAGAAAGAGAAAGAAGAAAAGCAGACATAGGCCTAGGAAAGCTTCGAGTTCAGGAAAAAAAAGTCTCAATACGAGATTTTAAAGAAGGCTTTGCCATCTCAGTGGCAACAAGGAGATAAGTAGAAAATGAGTTGGAAACTCACTGTGACAGAGGAAGGTGGTTAGAAAAAGAGAAGTCTGAGTTAGACAGTCCTGAAGTAAAACTAAAATGGAATATATCAGTACACATAAATATCGATATTTAGAGATTTTTCTTGAAGTCTGTAGTAGAGACTGATATATGACTTCAAACCTAGGACCTGGAAAATCCTTTGGATACGTCATAAGATTGTTCATTCTTTACTGAGTGCAAACACAATCCATAGGTCTACGGTGGGCAGAATTAAGAGTATTTATTGGTATTTAAAATACAATGTATATTCATAAAGTAGACATAGACAGACATACATATATCTGTGTTATGTTTACATTACAGTTTGGCAGAGTTAGAGATCAAAAGTATAAACCACCTTAAATTTTCTTTAGAGCTAGTCTTTGTGTAAAATATGTACAACTAATGTAATTAATAGCTGCAAAAAAAAGTTCACTGTCATCCTCAACTATCAAGTAATTGCTATAGACTGAATGTTTGTGTCCCCTGAAAATTCATATTGAAACTTAATCCCTAATGTGACGGCATTTGGAGGTGGGGCCTTTGGGAGATGATCAGATCATGAGGGTGAAGCCCTCATGAATGGGATTCATAAAAGAGACCCCAGAGGCTCCTTCACCCCTTCCACCAAGTGAGGACACACTGAAAAGATGGCCAGCTGTCTACAAACCAGGAAGCCCTTACCAGACACAGCATCTACCATCCTTTGTTCCTGGTCTTCCCAGCATCCAGAACTGCGAGAAATATATTTCTGTTGTTTATAAGCCACCCAATCTACAGTATTATGTTATAGCAGCCCAAGCAGACTAAGACAGAAATATTCACTGATGAAGGAAAAGAAAGTCTAAAGATTTAAAACTCTGCCAGGGTCTCTTTGTTAGTAAAGGGTGTGGATTTTGTTTAATCAGAGGCATTAAATACGAGTGAAGTCTGGGGATGAGCAGGGGATGGAGAGCTAAACTGGTCTGCATAATAAATGAGGGAACCTAAGTTTTTTTTCTTTGCTTTGGGTGGGGAATGGAAGAAGCAAGAAACTCAAAGGTGAGGGGATGCTGGGTCCTGGGCAGAGGGGTTCGGCAGCTGGGAGCTGGGAGCTGGGAAGAAGTCTGGAGCTGCATAAGGAGACTAGCAATCTGGATAGAGGAATTCTCCCTTAACCAAATGATGCTTTAGACACACATATTTGACTATTTTTAGTGTTTTGTTCTTGTGCTTGTTGATGTGTTTAATCTTAATAATGGAAATGGAATTGAGTTTCACATCTTAACTTGTGAAACAGAAGGAAAAAAGATAGCCATAGAAAATGTTGAGGGGCAGAAGGAATTGGGTCCTTGGCAGAAGCAGGAACTCAGAATCAAAAGTATATGTATTAACTGGAGGCCTTTACAATTCATGGAAATGTTGAGAAGGTCATTGAACTTCCCACAGGAAGTAGATTGATGGGTATATAACTTTGTTTAAATTTACAAGAACAGAGTAGCATTGGCTAACATCTGGGTCACATTTCATTGACTGATTCAATGTATCTCATAAATCAATTTGACCCATCACTGTTAATTTCCTTCCATTTAACAGATATTTAGATTTATTAAACATATTCTAATCTTTTGTTCATTTAGGCGTTTAACATTTTTTGAAAGACTAATATGGGTGAATGCTATGGGGTATGGACAATTTAATCAGACAGAATTTTTCTGATAATGAACATACGTTATAATAGAGAATATTCCATAATAATATCAAATCATAATAGAAGGCAGAAAGAATTAAGGAGCATGAAAAGGGACAAATAAAGTATTACGGATGTTCAGAGGAGAGGGGAATTTTTTCCATTTGTAAAGAAAGAGAGATATTGATAGAAAAAATAGAATTTGCGTTGGGCCCTGGGTAATGAGAAGGATTTGATCATATGATGATGGGAGATACATTCTATACAGAGTATGAAGGTGCAAAAGAATGGGTATGGAAAACGTGTGGGGAATATGGGGAATATCAAATTCTTATGTAGCACGTGAAGAAGAGAAATAGGTGAACAGACTAGAAGGCTAGAAGAGAGTCAGGTTTCAGAAACAGATTGTGAATCCTAGGCTTTGGCCAAGAGGAATTTTTTGCAGGTTTTTCGAGGAGGGGGAGCTTATGGAATCCTACGTCAGTAATATAAATCCTATAACTGTGTGTTGAAGATTTTGCATAAGAATATTTGGGAAACCATTGCTAACGTCCTTAAAGAACACACTTAAACTAGGGGGTTGCTGAGAAACGGCTTGTGGCATGGGCCCATGTCAGAAAGATTTCAGAAATAGAATGTACAGAACAAGGCAATTCCCCGTCTTCCTCATCTGTTAATGCCGCCAACACTCACGATTTTTCAAGCTGAATCATAGAAGTCAATCCAGATATCACCCTTTCCTTTATCCTGCATAATTAATCCCTAATAGGTCCTTAATCTCTCTTTCCTTGGTCAACACTACCACCTGGACCTCTCACTCAGACAATGGCAATAGCCTCCTATTTCCCCTCATTCCACTTTTGCTCCCTCCCAGCTTATCCACTAAACTGCCAGAGAGAACTTTAAAAAAACTTAATTCAAATCATATAATTATCCATTGTAAATATATCAATGGCTTGTCATTATACTAACAATAAAATTCAAATTTCTTACTATGGAGTGCAAAGTCCAATGTGATCTGGTCCCTATAATTCTACAACTCATGCTGCATCCATCCTGGAATTTTTAATTTTCTGTAACATTCGAAGCCTTTTCTCACTTCTAGGATTTTGCATTTGTTTGCCTTTCCGGCTGAAAAGCAACTATTCTTTTAGCTTTGTTGCATGGTGGGCTCTGGCTCATCGTTTAGTTGTCAGTTCAAACATTATCTCTTTTTTTTGTTTGTTTGTTTTTTTGTTTGTTTTGTTTTGTTTTTTGTGTGTGTGTGTGTGGGGAAGACCAGCCCTGAGCTAACATCCATTGCCAATCCTCCCCTTTTTGCTGAGGAAGACTGGCCCTGGGCTAACATCCGTGCCCATCTTCCTCCACTTTATATGGGATGCCACCACGGCATGGCTGACAGGCAGTGCGTCGGCGGACGCCCGGGATCCGAACTTGCAAACCCCTGGCTGCCAAGCGCGGACTAAACCGCTGCGCCACCTGGCGGCCCCAAACATTATCTCTTTAGAGTCATTTTCCCTGTTGATTCTACCTAAAGTACCCACACTACCCCCAATGTTTTATTCTCTGTGATATCAATTTAAAAAATTCTTTATGGCAATTATCATAATTCTCTCTTGCACATCACTATTTTTTTCCGTCTTAGTAATATGACATTCTAAAACTATCTTGTTCGTGTGTTTGTTTACTTGTTTATTCTTCTTCCAATATGTAGCTTCTATGTTTTGTCATTATCTATATCCAAGAACTTAGAAAATCACCCAGCACACAGGAATTGTTCACTAAACATTTTAAAAATTAGTGGATAAATGATTGCAACAAAACAGGGAAAGTTATTGAAAGTTACTATAACATCCTGTTTGAGGGTCTAGGAAAATGGTGAAGTCCTTATAAAACTGAAGAACTGGTGATGGAAAGTGATTAGGAAAGGAGAATTGCAACCTAACTGTGAGATGCACTGGTTAACACAACTGATTTTAGCACATCAGATTTAGAAGTATGAAGTACTGTGAGGATATAAAGGTAAATAAAGCATGTTCCTATTCCTAGCAGTTCCTATGTAGTAGCTTACAGCTCTGTGTATGTAGGTAACTGTGGAGAGCAACAAAGTAGATGTCCTCAGCTACAATTTTAGTTCCTCTGACCCGTTCGGTCCTAGGCTTACAGAATGCCTAGATCAAGAGTGGTCTCATGGCCTGTAAGAGAATTTGTCTTCCAGGTTTGCTGTGTATAGATCAGGGTCTAAGAAGAGAGCACACAACACACTCAAATAGGTTATGTAAGGCACCATAGAAAAGTGTGGGCATGGTTAATGGAAATCAGTATGGGATGGGAAAGCACAGTGGGGACCTGTTACCATGCATAGGCCTGTAGGGATAATAGGAGGAAGTAGTTGCCTGAATGTAGCTAATCTGGTGTTCAGCAAGGAGGATCCTAACAGAATAAAAACCTTCACTTCATTCCTCTATTGTCCATGACAAACTGCTGATACTGCTCATTGGCTGACCCAACCAGAAAGCAGAGGGCAAGAGAATCTATTGCTTTATTCTATAAAATTCCACCTCCTAAGGGACAGAGAAGAGTTAAGTAGCCTGAAGTTCCAATGTTTTGCCCTTATCTATATCCACAGAATCTAGAAAAATGCCTGTCACATAGTAATTCCTCATTAATCATTTAAAAAATAAGTGGATGAATGATTACAGATAGGATGTAATCAAATAAAGGAAAGTAATTTAAAGCTACTACAAGGTATCCTGTTATAGTGACTAGGAAAATGGTGATATTGAGGGTGTCTGAGAGGCAAATGGAAATTATCTAGCACATTACCTGTAACTAATTCAACAATGTACTCCTGTACTTACCAGTTGTAGAGCGACTGCTATGTGCAAAGCATTAAAACTCAGTGAGACAGGAAGTTGAGGCACACGCACAAGTGGTTCAGTTATCTGTTCCAGGTTACACAAATGCCAACTCTTGGACCTGGGACTTGAACTCACGTTTTTCCAATTCCATAGTCAGTCACCTTAACAAAGGAATACTGCCTCTCTGTATTGTATATCAACCATCCCTTTCTCCCTATAGTCATTAATTTCTCAAATTATTTTATCATTCTCATTCTCCCTTTCTTCTATAAAATGACAGATTTAGATGGGATAATTTCTAATATTCATTCCATTTCTGGGATTCTATTTATCTAGATAGGTTACAATTATTTGGGTAATATTATAGTATAATAAAGTGAATAAAGGTTTGCAGGCAAAACATGCAAAATATTAAGGGAACACAAAAGCAGTCATAATTACTCCTTGTGATAACCTGGACTCCTAAAGAAATATTCAGGAAGGAAATGCCAAAGGAGAAGCCAGTAACACCTTTACTTCAGTGGAAATGATTACATTACAATGTGAGTAATGTGTTCTTTATGAGTTGAAACTGCTTTTTTACCTGGTGATTTATCACATATGCAATGAAACTGCCTAATTAATAATGAAATAGACCAAGTTTGAATCTCACTGAAGCCTGTCCTATAATTACATTGGTTTTCTGAGGTTGACGTAACATGATACCAGAGGGTCTATGTAAGAGACTCGTGGACCAAGCAATATTTGAGAGTTCCTAAAAAAATAGGAATTCTATTTCCATATTTACTCATGCACATTAGTGAGAGTCATGGAAAAATTTCAGAATTGAACCAAAAGTGAGGGAGGCCTGCGTTTGCAGGTGAGCTCTGCAGTTTCTAGCCCAGTAATGCGGGACACTTGACTTAACCCTGTGAGCTTACCTTATTAGGTTTCTGTGAGGATAAGATTATACAGGCTACTTAAAGGGCTTAGCATTTTGCTTGGTCTGTAGAAGGCATTTATTAAGTGGTGGCTACAATTATTATTATTAATATAGGACAGAAAATATCACAATCATTATAATGTATAAATCCTTTCTTATAATTTAGCAGAAGTTCTTACTGTTTAAGTCAATTTCCAATGAATCTGAACTCAGTTAAGCAATTGAGTGAAATCATATATTTAAAGTCTATAATTTGCTTGAATATAATTAAATCATTACTCTAATGCTCTTTTTTTAATCTGTTTACCAGCATCCTCTTTCATAGGATTAAAACAAACAAACATCAAATCTGTTTTCCTTTAGAGTTCTTAAAATCTCTAAGTAACTCTCTGTTAGTTCATTTTCCAAGAAATGTAGGAGTAGAGGCCAAAATGAGATACTAACAGTATCGAAAGTTTGAGATGTGTCTCAGAAGAAAATGGGGTAAAAATAGAAGTAGCAAGGTACATACACATACTCATATTCAGGGGAGAAAGCATTAGATGCAAAGAGTAAGGAATTGCTAAAGACTGTAAGAGATGATTTAACAAATATGGATATATCATAAACATGAAGTATGATCATTTTTATTATAAAATAACATATGCTTGCTGAAAATATTCAAGTGATACTTAAACATGAAGCAAAAGGTGAAAGTGAGCTCCCATTCCCCCAAATCTCATTTTTTCTGTATGTTATATATATAAAATAAAGCCCAGTCTTGCTTTAGTTCTCCCTCCCAAATATTTCCAGGAATCCCAGGATTTCTTTTGCGTGTGTGTGTGAGGAAGACGAGCTCTGAGCTAACATCTGTTGCCAATCCTCCTCTTTTTTGCTGAGGAAGATTGGGCCTGGGCTAACATCCATGCCCATTTTCCTCTACTTTACATGGGATGCTGCCACAGCATGGCTCGATAAGCAGTGTGTAGGTCCATGCCCAGGATCTGAAACTGCAAACACTGGGCTGCCGAAGCGGAGTGCATGAATTTAACCACTACACCATGGGGCCAGCCCCAATATGTATTGTATTTTTATTGACTGCACTGTAACCCATTGCACGTATTTATACACACATACACATACATGCACACACTTCTGTGTGTATATGTTATGTACATAACTTTATTTTATTTTTTTGTTACTTATTTCCCCTCTGAGCTACATATTTCTTAAAAATTGGATTATGTATTTTTTAAAATGCAAAAATAATATATGCTGCAAAAATTCAAATAATATATAGAATATGGAGTAAAGAGACACTTCTTTAAAAGAGAAATAACATGAGTGAGATATTTTATACAGTCTTAGTTAAATATTGTTTGGTTCAGAAGTTGCTAGCTCTCCATTTAAAAAATAATGCTTTGAAATAATATTTATTTGTACAGACCTCCTTAGACAAATTCAATTTACCCTTTTCCTTTCATTATATATTATTTTTGTTAACTCAGTTTAAAAATATTATATAAGAGATTTTTGGCAAATAACTTTATGCCAACTGCTAACAATATCTGAATAGCAATTCCAGCCTGAACTTGTCTATATATTGACTTTAAGAGAGGTATATAACTCTAGATTCAGTCACAACCCATTGTCTATTAATGAAAGCTCTTGGGATTGTCCAGTATTTGAATTCCAACAAGGGAGGATGATATATTAATTGTCTTGCATTTCTAGAATATGCTTATGCATCATCCTAGTGTATTTCTGGGAAGATAATAAAAGGTCTACATTACTTCTCGGTTGTCTTGGATGAGAAGCATAACTTCTGGCTCCACTGGCTGAAATTTCTTTTGGCCAGTCATTTCTCTTTCCATGGGGGAGGACTTTACTAGTATCAGAAAGAAATCTAATCTCTAGATCCTCTCCAAAATTTCAATTCTAATCAGTTACTTAAATCAGCAACCATATAAAAAGCTGCTGAGAGGTCTTGGAAAATCAGAACAGAAATCAATTTCAGAGTAACATTAGCAGAGAAACTAATTGGTCTACTGTAGTTGAGTGTAGAATGTGGACTGGGAATTGAGAGGGCTTTGCAATGTGTCAACCGAGCTGGGCTGAACTCCATTTCCCAGAATTTCCTTTGTTATATGTGTCCATTAGAGTGAGCAACAAGGAAGATTCTTGGGAGATTTGAAAGGCAGGAGGGAAGCAGCAGCCATTTTGTAGCTCACACACTTATTGTGGATCTGCTGACTCCCCCCATTGGTGTGAAGCAGCCACTGGGCCTGCGATTGTTTTACTTTTCCCAAAATTCTTCTTCAGCCTCTCTGATTCTGTGTGTATGTTTAGCTTTGTGACAAATGCTCCAGTTTCTGCAAGTTACCCTTGTCACCAAGAACAGAGGCAACAAGAAGCCGCATGAAGTTCAGTACTTCGTGGCGTTCTAGCTTATGTTTGAGGGTTTCAGCCTCCCTATCACCTTCTCTTTCTGACTGCCTGCCCTGTGGATTTCAAGTTCCAGCACAGACAAGGAGGCAGAAGCCTTACAGAGACATCTTAATCAGTTTACATAATTGAGCAAGGGAGTTCCCTGTAACATGCACACACACACACACACACACACACATTACTCGTTCTGTTTCCCTGATTGAACACTGACTGATACATGAAGTAAAGACAATAGTCATAGACAACTTTTTCATTGACTTTTCTTATGAAGGGGAGCGGCGATAGTGTCTGGAGATGATATGAAGTCAAAGGATCATTATAACAAACAAGGAACTCTTGATTCTATTTCTATGTTTCTGTTTCCAGAAGAGAAGAAAAGTCGGCGAGAGAGAAAGAATATAATCAATACTAACTTCTCTGTGGAAAAAGAGGAAAGGCAGAGGACACAAGCACAGATTTAGATGGGTTAGTAGTTTTCTTGTTCTTTCCCAGCTTTACTGAGGTATAATTGACAAATAAAATTGTATATATATAAAAAGTACAATGTGATGTTTTGATATATACATACATTGTGAAATGATTAATTAACATATATATTACCTCACAAAGATATTTTCCCCCTGTGGTGAGAATAGTTAAGATCCACTCTCAGCAAAGTTTAAGTATACCATAAAATATATTTAACTAGGGTCACTATGCTGTACCTTATATCCCCAGACATTTACATCTTATAACTGAAAGGTTTGTACCCTTTGACCAACATCTCCCTATTTCTCCATCCCCCATCTCCTGGCAACCACCATTCGACTCTGTTTTTATGAGTTCAGCTTTTTTTCAGATTCCACATATAAGTGAGATCATACAGTATTTGTCTTTCTGTGTCTGGCTTATTTCACTTAGCATACTGTTCTCCAGGTTCATCCATGTTGTCACAGAATTTCCTTCTTTTTTATGGTAGAATGATGTTCCATTATATATAATCCACATTTTCTTTTCCTTTCATCTGTCAATGAACACTTAAATTGTTTCCATATCTTGGGTATTGTGAATAATGCTGCAAGGAACATGGAAGTGCATGCATCTCTTCAAGATACTGATTTTGCTTCCTTCAGATATATACCCAGAAGCGGGATTGCTGGATTATATGCTAACTCTATTTTTAATTTTTTGAGGAACCTCCATATATATTCCATGTGGCTATACCAATTTACATTCCAACTAAAATGTACAAGGGCTCCTTTTTCCCTACATCTTTGACAGCTTTTGTTATCCCTTGTCTTTTTGATATTAGCCATCCTACCAGGTGTGAGGTGATATCTTATTGTGGTTTGAATTTACATTTCCCTCGAGATGAGTAATGTTGAGCATCTTTTCACGTACCTGTTAGCCGTTTGCATCTATTCATTGGAAAAATATCTATTCAGGTCCTTTGCCCATTTTTTAACTGGATAATTTTTTGCTATCGAGTTCTATCAGTTCCTTATATAATTTAGATATTACTCCCATATGAGATGTATGGTTTACAAATATTTTATCTAGTTCTGTATGTTGCCTTTTCATTTTGTTGATGGTTTTCTTTGCTGTGCAGAAGTTTTTAAGTTTGATACAGTCCCACCTGTTAAGTTTTGTTTTTGTTGCCTGTACTTTTTGGTGTCACATCCAAAAATCATTGCCAAGAAGGCAATGTAAGGCAATCAATGTAAGGAGATTTTTCCCTAAGTTTTCTTCTATGAGTTTTACAGTTTCAGATCTTATGTTTAAGTCTTGAATCCATTATGAGTTAATTATTGTGAGTGGTGTAAGATAGGGGTCCAGTTTCATTCATTTGCATGTAGATATCTGGTTTTCCCACCACCATTTATTGAAGAGATTATCTTTTCCCAATGGAGGGGAAGTATATAATATATGATAAATTATTTAATAAATACTTGATATTTAATAAGTACATAAATATTTAATAAATACTATATTATGAAATATAATTCTTTGGTTATATATAAAATAATATATATTTGTTATATATTTAATATATCAAGTATTTATAACAGTATTATATTTATTACATTATATATTTTTTTACTTTGGTAATATTATAGGCAATTGAGAAAATAGCCACCTTTAGTGTCATCTGGAAGTCTTCATGTAGGGTTGGCTATTGACTAGATACAATACCATGCTTAGAAAATTCCTAAAAGAAATGTCTGTCCTAAAAAGATCCAAACTTTTAAAATAAAGGCCTGTGTGTATATATATATATATTTTTTTTTACTTTGATTATATATAAATACTTAAATATATTAATATATATTAATATTATATCAGTATATATTTTATATATTTAACCAAAGTAAAAAAATACATATAATTACAAGCATAACCAATAATTATATACACATACATACTATATTGTGTCTTTAGTGTGTGTGTTTATTATATTTTGTAGTTCATAATATAGTTTACAGCCATTATGACCACAATCATTGGTGGTAGGCATTACATTTATCTTATAGAAAAAGAAAAATTGCTCATCAACTTTAAATGAGCTCAGTAAATATCAAAGCTAGAGCACAAACTCAGGCATTTTGACTATTTCGTTTTTAGACTATACCATAATTATTATTGCTTAGGAAATAGTAGAGTGTTCAGCTTTCAAAAACCAATGCCTAAAAAAATCAAAATCAAATCAAAACAAAAAACTAGTGCTTTTGAGCTTCCTTTTTTTTTTTAAAGAAATTTTAACAATGGGCTCTTTCTTTTTCTTACATAGGGCAATGGGAACTTCCCATATGGTAGAATTGTCAATGATGTTAAGCAGTCTGCTAAAAGATCATGATTGTATTAACCATTATCACCATTATTATCATTAAAAGATTCCAAAAAAATATTTTAAAGTACTACTCTTTTAAACTTAAAAGAATTGAGGCTAAATGAAATCTTTATGTCAAAGAAATTTGGTTTTCTTCCATCTCTTAGTGTTAGTTCCTGAGGGTTACATAAACGTGGCCATTTTAAGAAATTGCTTCTACTAATGTGAGATTGAATGCGTTGGGTGAAAGGAAAAAGTTCTAGGAGAAACTCTAGCAAAGAATCCCGACACCATTACATTTGAATAAACTTCTGCTTTTTGTGATAGAAATAATACCTTGAAATGTTAACTAATACTTTATGTGGCTGAATGAAAGCCTATTGGCTAATTTTATTGTAGATAGTGAAAATCATTAAAACTGAAGAATTAATCACAATGTTCTTTCATAGTTTTAGTTTCTGTAAAAGGACTCATAAAAGAAGAGTTCATTTAATTACAACTACCCCACTGAAATTGACAAGAGAATTAAAATGATCTTTTTTCTAATGGAATTTAGTAAGAAAAAGATAATGTAATTATAGATGTAACCGATAGTTATTTACTATACAAATATGAAAGGATGATAGATATTTAGGCATTGACTAATTTTTCTTTAATTTAATGGGTCATATTGAACTATGAAACAGAGTCCTTGAAACTAACTTGCTAATTTCTTTTCAAGCTATGACTCTTTTCAACATTCTGTCATATTTTATCCAATCTAGAATAAACAAATCTGGCATTTTAATTAAAAAAAAAACTGGAATAATATAATTTTTTTGTGTGTGTGAGGAAGACCAGCCTGGAGCTAACATCCGTTGTCATTCCTCCTCTTTTTTGCTGAGGAAGATTGGCCCTGGGCTAACATCCGTGCCCATCTTCCTCTCCTTTCTATGGGATGCTGCCACAGCATGGCTTGACAAGCGGTGCATCGGTCTGTGCCCGGGATCTGAACTTGCCAACCCTGGGCTGCTGAAGTGGAGCATGTGAACTTAACCGCTATGCCACCGGGCTGGCCCCTGGAATAATATAATTTTTATACTTAATAGTGGAGTTAATTAAAGATCAGGAAGTGTAAAGTCTAATGTCTCAGAAAATTCAAGGATGTATAATGTAAAATATAAAGTGATGAACTGAGAGTTAATTGACTGAACATGCTATCCTTTATCAAGCCAAAATGTAGGACTCTTAAGAAATTCCTTTTTTTTTTTTTACCTATATGCTATCCTTTATATTTAACTGCCTCTGAATTGCATTTTCTTGGAATTCCATCAAGAAAGAAGTATAATGCAGGTATGATGCTGCAGAGCAGACCTCCTTGTTGAACAAGTATACTATTTTCTGTCCCATCTACTACTGTCAAATTTCCACAGACCCATTACTGAGTTATAGTACTTCTTAAGGAGACTCCCTCTAAAATGGTGTACATGCCATAAACTTATCCTGTAGAACAATCTGAATATCAAAATGAGTTATGAAATATAATTTTGTCATAATTTGTACTTATCTAATATATCAGTTATTTAACATAATGATAATGCTAAATAGTAAACAATCATAAAGTCTCAATGGCACACAACAATAAACATTGATTTAGCTCACATATCTGCATGCTGCAGCTGATTGGTCTGGGCTCACTTTCATGGGCTGAGGGTCTTGTAGGATCTTGGCTCACACACAAGCCTGGGTGGTCAGCTGGCTGACTGATGATATAGGATAGTCTCAGCTGGGGATGGCTTGAGACACTTGGATCAGCCAGCACTTGGATTATACCTAGCTTCAGCAGGCAAGCCTAGGCATATTCTCATATTAATCACAGAATAGGAAGAACAAAAGACAAGCTGAATCACTCAAATGCTTTCAAACCTCTGCTTTTATCAGATTTATTAACATCCATTGGCCAGATCATACCACATGACTGAACCAAATCATGTCACATGACCACCCATCTGAGTGGGAGGGCACTGTGTGGTGAATGCTGTTAGGTACTACCTAAATTCCCCTTCTATAATGAAGGACAAGCTACCTCAGTTGATGTGACTGCTGCTGGAAAGCATTCCTCAAGTGTCAGTAAAGTTTAGGAATTGCCTTAGCTGAAGAGAGCCACCTCACCAAAGATTGTGCCTCCCTCCTGGGCCAGCTCATATTCAACAACTAGTTGACACAGGAGTGTTAAAGTCTGACCCTTTTACCCCAGCTGTAAACAGTTGTGAATAGTAATTCCATTTTCAGGTCTCCCTGTATGAGCAGCTAGTGTTTCCATAAAGATTGCATTGCAGTTCAGCATCTCTTTCTGTCCAATCCTGCTTCCTCCCATTCCACTTCCACCAGTACTGAACCCAAGGTCATTCCCTAATTCATTTCCTGCCACTAATTTCCACTTCAGAGTCTACATCTCAGGGAATCCAACTTGCAACCCACTGCAGAAGTACCTGCAACAGGCCCCAGCTCCAGGGAAAGGTTTGAAGTCACGAATGCCATCAGCTTAGCACAACTTTCTAGTATAACAATCTACCAGTGTGAGATTTGATCATTTTTAAAATGGTAAATGCAGAAAAAAATATTTTTCTTGTAACTATCTTTCTTTTCTCCAATTCTCTTTTAGTATTGACTAATGTTCTAGTCACCCAGTATCATAACTAACCTGTGTTCACATTTTCTTTCTACTTCTTCTTGGTCATGTTACTACCTGTGTTAGAATATCTTATTTATATTGATTGCCTATCAAAGTTTAACTCTTTATTCAAATTTGAGTTTAAATTTTACTTTCTACTTGATACCTCTCCTGATTCCTCCCAGTTGGAACTGATCTGATCCCTCCCAGTGTTTTATATCTCACTTTTTGAATTGACCATGTCATACTTGATAATTTATATTCTTGCTTCACTGCCTAATAAGATCCCCAAGAATAAGGGTTCTGTCATAGTCACTTTTTTTCCATTTCTTAGGCCAACTAGCAAGGTCACTTAGCATAGTATCTTTTTTAATGTAAAAATGTAAATGATTCAAGAAAAGCCATGTCTTACTCATTGTCTTCCATTAAGCTTTCTCATATGGAAATATATATCAATGAACATCAAATTTAACAACTCTTTTCAACCAAAATATGCATGATTTTTCACAGGACAAACATATATCAAATTCAAACTCCAAGGAAAGCTTCAGCAGCACTCAGGAGAGCAGAGTCAACAGATGATGGACTCCAAGCTAAAGATCTCAATTTTGATCTCCTATTTATTGGTCTGTAGAGTTATATACTGGTGGTCTAGTGGTTAAGATTCAGCACTCTTACCACCACGGCCTGGGTTAATTTCCCAAGCAGGGAACCACACCACCCATCTTTCAGTTGCGACTCTGTGATGGTTGCTGTTACTGTGATGCTGAAAGCTGTGTCACTGGTATTTCAAATACCAGCAGTGTCATCGAGGGTGGACAGGTTCCAATGGAGTTTCCAGACTCAGACAGACTAGGAAGAAGGATTTGGCTACCCACTTCTGAAAAAGCTGGCCATGAAAACCCTATGAATATAATGGGGGCATTGTCTGATACAGCACCAGAAGGTGAGAGGATGGTGTGAAAAGACTGGGCAGCATTCTGCTCTGCTGTACACAGGGTTGCTAGGAGTTGATCCCATGGCACTAACAACAACAAAGAGTTATACACAAGCCACTCACAGATTACACACACACACATATGTGTGTATATATATATATATATATATATATATATATATATATATAGTTTATATATGTAGTTTTAAGAGTACCCAGGATTTGTTTTACTCAGATATAGTAAGACATGCAGATATAGAAATGATTATCATGAAGTAAGAAGTTTTCATTCACAGTTCCCAAGAAATAGGAGGCACTGCACACCACTCAAGGCCATATAGAGAAGGAGCAGGTTGGGTCAGAAGTCAGAGGAGTGAGGGGAAAACGTGGGCAACAGCCTTATTATGGTTTCTAAGAGAAGGAATGGGTGAGGCAGGGAAAGCAGGCTAAAGGGTTAGCTACTTTGAATAATTTTAGTGGGCTCTGGGGCCTACGCTGGGGTGATTAGGGCAGAGGAGTAGTGATCCTGAGTGTCTGAACCCAATAAAGGAGGTAGCTGGGGGTATGAGCTCTGGATTGCTTGTTTTCCATATGTGTGCTCTCCCAGGCGAGTTGTTTACTATTTTAGGAATTAGCTAGTCCCAGGATGGCAATCCCTCCAGGGTCAGCAAAGCCCCAAGATGTCAAAGCATTAAAAAAATAATAATATGAAGAAGAAGAAATTGTTAATACAAACACATATATAATTTTTTTGATATTCTTTTCTGGACCACATGGGCCCTATTTTTACAACCCCACCATTATGTTAGTGCATAGTCTGTTCTCAAGAAATATTTTCATTATGTGTTATTTATTCAAACTGATGCAAAAAAAATCTATTCAAGCTATTTATACAACCTATCTTCCTCTTAGAAATTATTCTAGTCTAATCAAGAAACTGTTCTCCTCATTAATAGCTGACATACATAAACTTGTTGCCCTTTGGCTTATCTTGTTGATTTATATTATAATCAATTGCAGCCCACAAAATAACTTACTTATCAAGTGACTAGTTACAAAACAGTTCTTTCCTTTACTACCCACGTCTCACTAACTCTCCACACTTTTAACACAAAAGCAAACAAATGTATTTTCCTTCTTTAAAACTCCAAAGTGTATTTTATTATTTCAGTTACTCATCTGTTTTCAATTCTTCAAGAGTTTCACTGTATAATCAAGTCAATATTTCAACAATTCCTTTTATTAAAAAACAATATTATCATTGGGATCTACCAACTATAAATCCTAACTCTTTGTACTCTTACACGGGATGTTTTAGATCAGAAATAATATGATTTCAAGATTGGAATGGTAGAATATGCGTCAATCTTACCTTGCTTTTGCATTTGATATAACAGACACCTCAAAATCATTAACATTAAAAGTAAAACTATGAATTTTTGTATGTAGAGGATATCAGTGAAAATGGTATACTAAAAGCCTTCAAAATTCTCTCCTCCATAAAACCAATGGGAACACTTAAAAAAATCATCAGAATCAACATTTTCAGAACTCTGAAAATTATTCTAAATCTTACAGTGATCTAGAGAGCATTAATGTAACAAAACCAGCTAAATCTCAGCAAAAACAGTGAATTTTATGGCATTGTAACTTGTTCTATTCCCCCCCATCAGCTCCTCAATAGTCTTCAAAACCAACATCTCACAATCAAGATAAAAATCAGTAGGCTGGCAGTCACTGGAGGGGGCAGAATGAAGTAGGAGCTCCTTAACAGCCCTGTTCCTAGAGAGTTATGATTATTTGACCTGTCTGGTGTTTCCTTGGAAGATTCCACTTGCAATGGTGTCTTTATTTGACCTGGCTTGGAACTTATCCAGTACAAACAGCCTTTGGTCCCAGGTTGTTTGTCAAAAACAAATAGAGGCAATTATTTAACTTCACAGCTGCCTGAGGGAGTGGGTATGGGGCAAACAATAGCTAAATCAAAAAGCTTAAAAGAAAAAGCTGGAAAATGTGAAAACTCTGATATATTCCTGGGAATCTAGTAACCCACCCACGTGGATAAGGCTGTGCACATGTCCTAAGCCATACTGAGCTCACCTCTGACTGACCTTGAGTCTCTATATAAGAAAGAAATGAAGGCTAAAGCATAGCTTTCAACCGGCTGGCTGAGTGTTGAAAGTAGCCTTAACTCAAATTCAGAGACTCTCCCAAAAGACTGGGGGGCTTATTGGTTCCAGGTGTTTATGGAAATCTCCATTCAATCATTAGTGAAGCACTAAGCTAACTGAGCAGACATTTATGTGGTCACAGGTGACAAAGAATACAGACCATGTAAATAGTTCATAATAGTCTTTAAATAAACAAATGACAACAAGAAACCCTGTGGGGGTGGGGGGAGTGGATAATCTTATTGTCAAAGTTGATGCATATTTTACTCAACAAGTCCAGTTCTCAGAAAAAAAAAAAAAGATATGCAAAGAAACAAGAAAGTGTGGGAAAGTAGGGGGGAAATATCAGTAAATAGAAACAGTCCTGAGGAAGCCAGTATGTTGAACTTACTAGACAAAGACTTTCAATAAGCTATTTGAAATACATTGAAAGAACTAAAGGAAATGATGCATGAAAAAATAATGGAAGGTATGAGAATGATGTTTTATCAAATACAGAATGTAAATAAAGATGTAGAAATATAAAAAAGAGCCAAATAGAAATTATGGAATTGAAAAATACAAGGTATCAGATGAAAAATTCCTTATGGAACTCCCCAACAGATTTGAGCAAGCAGAATTAAGAATGTGCAAACTTAATATTACATAGGTCAATTGAGACTATCCAGTCTGAGGAACAAAATGTACAGAGAATGAAGATAAATGAACAGAATCTCAGAGAAATGTGGGAAGCCACTATGTGTACCAACATATGCACAATATCCTACAAGGAGAGGGGAGAGAGGAAGAGGCAGAAAAAATATTTGAGAAAGCAATGGCCAAAAACTTGTCAAATTTGATGAAAAACAATAGTATGTACATCTAAGAAGCTCAACAAAATGCAAGTAGGTTACATTCAAAGAGATTCATACATGGACACACCATTAATTAAACTGTTGAAAGCCAATGCCAAAGAGAATCTTGAAAGCAACAAGAAAGAAATAATTCTTTATGTACAAGGGAGCCTTAAGAAGATTAACAGCTGATTTCAAATTGAAAACATAGAGGCCAAAAGGCAGTGGGTTGATATATTCAAAGTACTAAAAGAAAAAGATTGACAACAAAAGATTCAGTATCCGTTAAAACCATCCCCTAAAATTGAAGGAAAAATTGTGACATTCTGAGATAAGAAAATGAAGCAAAATGAAGAGAATTTGTCACTAGCAATCTTGTCTTATAAGAAATACTGAAGAGAATTCCTCAGGATGAAATGATGACATGAAGGGACACTTGGCAGTAAATTCATATGAATTCATATGAAAAAATAAAGAGCATAGATGATGATAACTTCCTAAGTTAACATAAAAGACAACATAAATGTATTTTTTCAGTGTGGGTTTTTTTTCTCTTACCTGATTACAAAGACATCTGCATAAAGCAGCAAACATTAATCTGTGTTGTTGGGCACATAATGTATAAAGATGTAATTTGTATGACTATAAGAGCACAAAGGACATAATGGAATGGTGCTATATAGGGGAAAATTTCCTGTATACTATTGAAATTAGTATTACTCCAATCTGTAGATTGTTATAAATTAAGATGTTAATTGTAATCCTTAGTGTAATCACTAAGAAAATAACTAAAAATTTATAAAACATATAAAAATGAATATATGGTACACTAGAGAATATCTATTTTACACAAAAGTAGGCAATAATAGAGGAATAAGAAATAATAGAGGAATAAGACTTAAAAAATATAGAAAACAAATGGCAAAAAGGCAAGATGTCCAGAGGTACAAATTTGTACTGATTAACATGTAGTGGTTAATTGCTTGGTTAAAAGGTAGGGGAACTTGTAGGAAATATAATTGGGAAATTGGTAACAAGGAGGTCTGGAGAAAGATATGTGGATAGATCTCTTCAGAAAGCCATAGACTATAAAGATATTTTTGTCCTGTTTGAATGCTCCCCAAAGCACAGCCTCCACAGACGAGGATTATGGTCATCAGATGGACAAGAATAAAGAACAAAAACTCAACAGTAAAAAGACAACCCAATTTCAAAAAATGGTAATTTCTGCATGGAAAATATGCAGATGGCCGATAAGCACATGAAAAGATATTTAACATCATTAGTCATTAGGAAAATGCAAAGGAAAAACCTTAAGAGATACCACTTCACAAACACTAGGATGAATAGAATAAAAAGGCAGATGATAACAAGTGTTGACAAGGATATTGAGAAATTGGAATACTCATACATTGCTGGTGGGGTTGTAAAATGATGCAGCTGCTTTAGAAGACCTTTGGGCAGTTCCATAAAAAGTTAGTCATAGAATTATCAAAGGATCTAGCAATTCTGTCTCAGAGAACTTAAACAATGTGCTCACACAAAAACTTGTACACGAATGTTCATGACATAATTATTATTCATAATAACTAAAAAGTGGAAACAAATGTCTATCAACTATTTAATAGATAAACTAAATATGGTATTCATACAATGGAAGAATTTGTATATAGCTCTGAAGTCAAATTCATGTACAAATCACCCCATTTATTTCTGTAGAACAACACCTGTTTCTCTTGAGTTACTGGTTGTACACAAGAACTCAACATCATGTTCTCTTACCAGGATTACAGAAGTCTGCAGTTAAGAGGTAGATCATATAATAGGTGTATTTATATTCGTATACATACTTCTGCTTTATTCATCAGTGAATGTGCCTTTGTGTTTGTCTATTTAGCAAGATATAGACATGTCTTTTCATTTCTGATTGATTTCAATAATGGACTGAGCAGGATTAATAAATGTGTCAAGTTTTACAAAGGAAATACTACTGCAGCTCTTTTATTCAAAATGTCCTCCATGTCAATCTTGTTTCCCAGATTCAAACACTTTTAAATTGTTTCCTTACGTATCTACCAACAAATTTTTAATTTTTATACTATTTCTTGGTACCTAAGTTAGGATTATTGAATGACTTTCAACTATGAACAATGAAGTTTTAGGTTTCATTTCTTCAGACACATGCTCACACACACTTTCTCTACCCACATCCTCAAATATGGGTATATCTCACATACCTTTTTGTTTAAACTAATATTTGTTTTACATAATTATGATTATGTCAATATTTTTCACAGATGAATCATGTACTGTACTATGATTTCCTTCCCACTCTTACATAATTGTTTTGGGAGATAATAATTGCCTTGTTTTCATTTGCCTAGGTTTCTCAGTACCCAAATTTCCCCAAACAGAATTGTAAAGCTCTTCTAATATGGCTAACCACATCAGGGAATCTATTCCACTTTTCATCTTGGAGGTATACCTCCAGGAGTCCTCTGTCCTTTAGCTCTTATACATACTGGTTGTTTTCTAGGCCTGCTAGAAACCTGCCAGCTGCACAGCTGACATCCTCAGACATTCCTTTAGCATTGTTACCAATTTGCTTCTGTCCAGTGGTACTTGAACCCACAATCAGCGGGGACCTGAGGAAGAGCCAAGGGCCAGTGGGCCTCAAACCGACCACAATCAGCCCATTTCTTCCTTGGAGGGTTCTTTTCTGTTCAGTGCCTCGGATTTGAAACAAACCAAAGCTGAGTGTTCAACAGCACAAGCTTTATTCAATGGCCAAAGAATGGAGAAATGGGAGCTAAGTTCACAAACCAACTTTTCAGCTCCTGGGGTGATTAAGCAGCTATTATAAGGTGTCTAGTTAATGAAGGAGAGGAATATTCATAGGAATATTCATTTGGGGAAATGGGCAGGCCGTTCTGGGGAGCAAGGGTGCCACCTCTTTTCTTTCCTTATTTGGTTACATCCTGCCATTGCCATGGCAGTTGTAAACCATCGTGGCGTCAGTGCGTGTGTTCTATAGTATGGTAATGTATTACAGAAATCGTGTAATGAGCTGCAGGGTCTATGTCAGGTCAAGTCAGACTGTCATGTTGCCTTCAACTGATTTTGATGGTCTTGTTCAGCCATCTTCTCCTTCCTTTCTTTGTGGTTTCCTGCAAGCTAAAGATAATATGTTAGGCTCGTTCTGAGCAGGGCTGTGGTTAATGTCTTATGGGGTCAGTGGGCTGGGTAACAGCATCATTCTGGAAAAGTTTTAAATTCTTTTCCTGTATTTTATCCCTTTTTCCATTTTATTAATTTACATCTTTTTGTTTAAGAGTGCATGAAAGACAAATATTTTGACATCTTGCACCTCTGAAAGTGTTTATATTCTACCTTGCTCTTATTTGCTAATTTATCAGACTTTATTAGTTTGTTACAGCTGACTTAACAAAGTACCACAAACTGAGTGCCTTGAACAAGAGAAATTTATTGTCTTATAGTTATGAAGGCTAGAAGGCAAAGAATAAGGTATTGGCTGGGTTGTTTCCCTCTGAAGTCTGTGAGAAAGAATCCATTCCATGTCTCTCCCCTAGCTTCTGCGGGCTTGCTGGCAATCTTTGGTGTGCCTTGGCTTGTAGAAGCATCATCTTGATCTCTGCCTTTATCTTCATATAGCCTTCTCCCTGTGTGTGTACCATCCCCAAATTTCCTTCTCTTGTATAGACATCAGTTGTACTAGATTAGAGGCCCATCCTACTCCAATTATGACCTTATCTTGATTTAATTAGTTATATCTTAAACAATACTTTTTACAAATGAGGTTACATTCTGAGGTATTGGGGGTTAGGACCTCAACACCTGAATTTTACGGTGACCCAATTCAACCCAAAATGCAGACCATGCAATTTTTGTTTGTAAATAATTTTACCTTAGAGAATTGAAGGCATCTTTTTATTATATCCTATATTTTAGTATTGCTGTTGAAAAGTTTATGCTATTTTGTTTCCTGAGAACTTGTGTATGTACAATGTTTTTCCCTCTCCTTTTCTCTTTCTTCTGATTTTTCTTTTTTTCCCCTGGTGTTATAAAATTTTCCACTGACATGTATTGATGTAGGTGTTCATTACTGTATTAAAAAAGTTTCTAAATCAGTGCATTCAATCTGTGTATCAGTCAAGGATCAACCGTAGAATCAGAACCAATAGGAGAGAGGTATGTGTATATATACACACATATACATATGCACATACATACATAGACATATAAAGAGATTTATTGGACTGAGGGGCCTGGATAAATAAGTCCAAAATCCACAGGGAAGATAGTCAGGAAATGATGATCATAAATTACCATCCACAGGAGAAATTTCTTCTTTTTCTTGCTGATTAGGTCAGTCCCACTTTTATTATCCAAGATACTCTCTCTTAGTTAAAGTCAACTAATTAAGGGCATTATTTACATTTCCAAAACACCTTCACAGAAACATCTAGATTAGTGCTTGAATAACTGGGACTGACTGTAGCCTAGACAGGCTGAATGTCGAAAAAGCTATCACAATCTGTAAGAAAAAACCTCTCTGGGTTTCGAGGACTTTTCTAGAAATATTTATTTCATAAAGTTCTCCTCAAAATTTCTTTATTCTATTTTTTCTCTTTTGGAACTACTATGAGACAGCTGTTGGGAACACTTGGTTTGATCCCTACTTTTCATAAATCCTATTTTCCATCTTTTGACTTTTTGTTTTATTTTCTAAGCTGGTCTTTCAATTTTATCTTTTACTCTCTCAGTAATTTTTTTAAAAAGTCTATCTTGCTTTTATTCCACAATACTTTAATTACTTGTTCTCTAAATTTTCCTGTTGTAGTTCCTCAGGTACAATAGCCTGTCTAATCATTTTAAGGTTACATCAATATCAATATAAATAAATACATATGTGATATGTAAGAATATATATATATATTTATTTCTATTCACACACATATAATTATATTCTTCTGCTACCTGTGTGGTCTCTTTTCCCACTGATTTATTTGTTTGTTTTTTTTTTTTTGTGGGGAAGACAAGCCCTGAGCTAACATCTGTTGCCAATCCTCCCCTTTTTGCTGAGGAAGACTGGCCCTGAGCTAACATCGTGCCCATCTTCCTCCACTTTATATGGGACGCCGCCACAGCATGGCTGACAGGCAGTGCGTCGGCGGGCGCCCGGGATCCGAACTCGCGAACCCTGGGCTGCCAAGCGCGGACTAAACCGCTGCGCCACCGGGCGGCCCCTGATTTATTTGTTTTTTAATATAAGCTTTGGTTCTCTGACTTCCATATTGGATGATTTTCTTAATAATCCCAGGATGCTTGAATTTTTGCTGATATTTAAGGAGGCACAGAAAATAGATTAAGAGATTTGTGTTTGTAGGTACAAAAAATGTCTGCTGTTTAATTTCCATCCTACCTAATAGCTGGGGATCCTACTATCTCATTGGCAACACCCTTCTCCCCATCGTGTCTTTATTTGTCGAGTTTTTTCCCTAGGCTAATCAATTTTCCTAGGAAACAAATTCTCCAGTGTTCTTCCTGGAGGGATAGTAGCCTGGCTAAGAATATACCTGAAGCCTAGTGGACAAGGAAACCAGGAGGTCTCCCAGTTCACTATGCAGACTTCCATTTTGTCTGTGTTCATTACAATGCTTTACTTTTGACCTCTAACATACCTAACCAAGTTCCTAATTTCTCTGTTTCAAGCTTTCTAGAAATAAACTCTACATTCTACCAGAGTGCAATTGGAGCAATTAACTCTTGATGTGGGGAGGAATAGAGGATAGTAGAGTCTAACTTCTTATTGTGAAGATGTTTAACCAATTTGCCTTTCCAGGTCCACTCCTTTAGTTCCACTTTAAGAAGTACTTGGTCGGGGCCAGCCTGGTGGTGTAGTGGTTAAGTTCATGCGCTCTGCTTCAGTGGCCAGGGGTTCACAGGTTCCGATCCTGGAAGCAGACATACACATTGCTTATCAAGCTATGCTGTAGCAGGTGTCCCATAAATAAAGTAGAGGAAGATGGGCATGGATGTTAGCCCAGGGCCAATCTTCCTTGGCAAAAAGAGGAGGACTGGCAATAGATGTTAGCTCAGGGCTAATCATCCTCACACACACACACACACACACACACACAAAGCACTTGGTGACTGCAATTGCTAAGTCTTCCTGGAACTTTGTGACTTGGGTTCTGTTAAGATTCCCACCACTCCCAACCCCACACACTTAGATTTCAGGTTTTCTGCTTTGATAAGTCAACTACTGATAATCTGTTGCTTTCCTTCCTTAAAAAATGTCATTGATATCACTCATCTACTTCATTTCTTCTTATATTCTTCTTGACTTTGCATATTCAAATATTTTTTAATTATATTTTTTGTGGGTCTTTAAGAGCTGTTAGAAATAAACGTTTGTGTTCAATTCTCCAAATTTACCCAGACAAGGCATTTATTTTGGTTGTATTTACTAATCCAATTTCATGACATTAGTATTTAAGCCAGATATTTCTTTTCCTAATTGTGCTGTGTGTGTCATTAGCACATGACATGAAGTCATCTGCTGATAGAGACTATGTGAGCTGTTTACAAACTCTGCTGGCTCCGTGTTCCCAGCTGACTTGGTTAAAGAGCCGTTCTAGGGCTGCAGCAGAACAGTTCTGAGACAGTGCATACAATTGGCTACCTCTTTTGCAGATATTGACATAACATGGGTCATTGGATGGTGTAATTTCCACCGTACGGTTGCTATTGTTCTCTTCTGGTGAGCCAGTATGTGCTTGGTTTATTCTGAAGTCATTTGGGCAGTTGAGGATGACCAGAGATTTCACACTCAAATTCTATCCTCTGGTCTACTAATAATGTGCAAAAGAGCAATGCTTAATATTCTCTGCCCTCTTTATTTAACTGTCAAGACTAGGTAATGGAGTTCTCTGACAAGAATCATAAATCAAAATGAAGATTGGAGGCCCTGTGATCTTCCCTAATGCTGCTACTCATGCACCTGTAGAGATGCTGTTAGGAATGAGGCTCTGAAGCAAGACTTCAAGAGTTACAATTCTGATTGTGTCACCTACAGTGTTTGGTATTGGAAGAGTCTTCTCATCTCTCTGGCCTCAGTTTTTTCATCTGTAGACTGCAAAATCATCATAATAATAATGATAATAATAGTACCTCCCTCTTGTTATTGTTAAATGATTCATGTTTAATTAAATTATGTGCTTGGAACATGATAAATCTCTATTATATTTTATTTTTATTATCAAATGGGAAAAGAGTTCAAAAGCTAATAGACAAGTGACTGTAGAAAACTTCAAGATTGGTTGTTGTCTGGAGCAACCATTTTTCTGACAGGACAACTATATTTCTGTCTCCTTTGCCATGGACTTGTCAAGCCTGTTTTAAATTTCTAAACATTTACTCAAATAATATTGGAAATTCTTCACATAATATGGTGAGGATTGTTTTCAGATGGGTTCTTGAAAGGCAGTAAATGTTTTTTATTTGGGGGCAGGGAGGGAAAAGACAAGAGATAAAGAGAGAAGAGAAGCATCCCCTGTGACTTCTAATAGCAACTCTGTTCTTTGTTATATTGCAGTCCCTTTGAATTGCAGATGCAAAATTGAACAATACGGCACACAGCCTGAGATGTTCCCAGTCAGTTCACACCTCATGGGGCATGCAGACTATTACATGTGGTCTAGAGATCATCATAACTTGCATGTTGCCCGTATTCTTTTATGCTTATGTTCTTGAAGGCTATAGCCCAGATTTGTTTTATTATTAATGAAAATAGTGATTTGGTCCAGAAGAACCAAAGGCCAAGAAAAGTTAAATAACAAGAGCTTGGTGTTGTAAAATGCTTTAGGGTTAAGCAAATGTTCTTGTATCTGATCTCAGTTTATCCTCAATATTTTTTTGGGGGTGGTTGGCGTTTTACCCTCTATGTCTTTTGATGTTCCTGTACCATTTTGCACATGAGGGAAAAAAGATTCAGAGAAGGCATACGTGGTAGAATAATGCTCTCTGCTCCACCAAAAGATATCCACAGCCTAATCTGGGGAACCTGTGAAAATGTTATCTTTCAAGGCGAAAAGAACTTTGCAGATGTGATTAAGACAGAATCTTGAGATGGGGAGATTATCCTGGATTATCTGGGAGAGCCCAATATAAACAAAAGGGTTGTTATAAATGAAAGAAAGAGGCAGGAGAGTCACTGTTAGCGTGATAAAGTGTGAGAAAAACTTGACTGTCCTTGAAGAGGTAGGAAGGGGCTATGAGCCAAGAAATGGAGGCAGCCTGGAAGAGGCAAGGGAACAAATTCTCCCCTAGAGCCTCCAGAAGGAATGCAGCCCTGCCAACACCTTGTTTTAAGTCTAGTGAAATCCATTTTAGACTTCTGTCTCTAGAATGGTCACATTATAAATTTATATTGTTTTAAGGCACTTAGTTTGTAGTAATTTGTTTCAGCAACAAATAGGAAACTAATACAGTAAATGATTTGCCCAAAACTTTATGAAGATGGGCAGGAACAGCACTTCAAATCTACGGGTTATCAATCTAGTATTCTCATACCATAACCAACGTCTCTAAATACGGTTTGAATTGTATAGTTTATATATTTACATATGAAACTATAAATTAAGATAAAAAATGTGCTTCTAAAAAACTTTTACACAGCAATGTATACTTAATGGGTTTTACCCTATTTGAAAATACTACTAATCTAGGATAGAATAGTTAAGTGGTATTATAGATTACACACAATATAACATATAGCAACACAGGCCCCAGTTAATGTAAGCCATATTCATGGTTCACATAGGACTGGTGGTACAAGTGGATGGATTCTGTGAGCCTAGAAACTCGTTTCCTCTTGTTACTGCCCTTGGTTTTCTTCCCTATCATTCTCTTGTTTGCTTTGCCAACTTCCATTTACTCTGTCCTACCTTTCCAATGAGGATTGGGTTGAAGTGTGTTTTGTGTGAAAAAAAAGTTGGCTGTGTGGAGATAATTAACCTTGTGTGAACTTCTTAATTCACTTCCACTTCCACCCCATCTGTATCCTACCACTGCCTCCTTTCTTTTACTAAGTCTCCTAGAAATGATCAACTCTCTTCTTTGTCAAGGTTAGTGGATCCAACTTTGCACTTGATCCAATCTTCTTTTAGAAACTGGCCATTAATCTCCCTGCTCCTTCTGCTGGCATCTTAATTTTCTCCCTCTTCTCAATTCTCTCTCTTCTGCTTTCAATATGACATATTTTCCCACATCTCCTACCGTCAAAAAATACTTCTGCCACATTTTATGTTGCCACTCTATAAATCTCTTCCCTTTAGCCTAAAATTTTGAAAGAGTAATCTAGAACCTCTTTTTCTACTAATGTGTATTTATAATTTTATGATATTACCCAGATTAGTTTTACAAATAAAGGGGATCCTGATTCAATGCCAAACTTGCTCCTAAGATGAGGAGAACCTGAAGTAACTGTAAGGATGGTTCAGGTAAAGTATACTGAAAGTAAGCAGTTAATTACAAATTCAATAGTTCCCTTGCAGTTTGCACTCTTCTGGAAATACTGGCAGCATTTGACATTATCGATTACACATCATTACCATTTATATACGTATTCTTCACCATCCAGACAATTTCTAGCCTAGAAGATTGCTGTGATTGTTGATTCCTTCCTATTCCCAGGGCCCAATATTCAAGCAATCATCAGTCCTATTTTATTAGGAAAACAGAGACATTTAAATCTTTCAGTCGAGAAAATTTAAAACAGAAGTTGTTCAGAAAAGGTTGAGGGAGAAAAGAAAGGAGGGCAACATCACTTGGGTCAATAATGCAGAAGCACAAAAGGAAATGACCTTAGAGAGTCTAGGGACCCAGTGCAGCCGGCTGGAGCCTGAGCCCCAAGTCAGCCCCAAGTTCTGATCCTCCCATCAGGAGCTGAGCGGTCTTGATGGAAACTTGGAAGCCTACACCACAGATGTCACAGTCTGCTCTGGAATCCAGAAGAAAAAAGAGAATCACTGCTCCTCCACTTTTTGTGTCTCCTCATCTCCTACTACTGCCCGTCATTGGCAGAACAGAACCAGGAACCAGTCGGCAAAAAGCTTGAAAATTGCAGTTTGTGGGATCCTAGCCCCTTCCAATTATAGAAAGAACTCAAGTGGTTGAGAGAAATGGGGGAAGCAGAGTCTAGATTATTTGCAAAGTTGGGGGAGTAAAACAAAAGAAGATATAGTCACTCAGATTGTTATGGAGAAAAACAGTACTCAGCATGCCCATCCCATGCAAACAGTTTTATAGAATGACAGGATCAGAGAGCCGAGAGCAAAGAGGCAAATTACCCACACAATTATCCACAGTTACTCAGCATCTATTCATGTCACTGCTTTCAATCACATCACTTTTTCTCTTCTTATTCAAGATTGTATGCACTAACAATAAGACATCATGTTTCCATTCAAACTGATGCAATTATCACTTATTTAAGACACTATCTCCCTCTTCCAAGGAAGATAGACACAGTTCATCGCCTCTAATTGATGTGGATTCCTCTTTGAGTTCAGCCACAGTCCCATCTGAATATATTCTAAGTCAAATTTCTAAAGTTAACAAACACCAACATTAACTATATGAAAATAAAAGATAGGGGAAGGGAGTGGAAGGAATAATTGGTTAATGTACGTATATGTTACTACAGTTCCTGTTTCTGAACTGACCATGAAGCTGTTTGTTATTTGTTGCTTCATTCTTCCATTTTCTGTTCATGTTGCTTTTGCCCTCGGCTGGTACTTCAGCTGGTTGGGGTTCTTTACCTGGTGGGGTGACAAAACCTTCACTCCTGAAGGCTCTGAGTCCTTTGTGATCTTTGCACGGCAGTACAGAACTGTAAAAGTGACCATAAACTGAAAATGTTTTAAAAATTTAAATTTGGGCTATCCCCAGTGGCCTAGTGGTTGAGTTTGGTGCACTCTGCTTCAGCAGCCCAGGTTAGATTCCCAGGCACAGACCTACACCACCCATCTATCAGTGGCCATGCTGTGGCGGTGGCCCACATACAAAAAGAGGAAGAATGGCAGTGGATGTTAGCTCAGGGAGAATCTTCCTCGGCAAAAAAAAAAAAAAAAATTAATCTAAATTTAAAAAAATTTAAATGAAAAAATGTAAAGGTCACAGAATAATTATAACTTTTCTAGTGGATGCATCAGCTTGAAAAGTTATGATTATTCTGTGGCATTTAAATTTTTGTCAGAACGCTGAAAGCTCTCTTATTGTTGGTTATAAATGTACAAGCAACTGAAAAAATAGTAAAACTAATATGCATTTAGCGCATCATAATTTAAAACATTGAAAATTAAAAAGTTTTATTTCTTTGTAAAATCTCACCAAAAATAGTTTGAATAGGGCTTGCCTTCTTTTTCATGTCATATAATTTACAATATGAAGTGAGTATCTTTTCTGTAACCTGGTGAGTTGTCATACTTCTTTCTGAGTTTGTATCAGGTTCCAAAATCTTATCCTTTACCTTTTCAATGTCATGAAATACCTGTGAAAGTCCCTTTAATGTGGAACTTCCTAATGTGGAACTTCACCATCCTTTTCATCACTTTCCTCATTTATATCAATGACTTCACCTTCACTGGGTTCCACATATTTAGAGTTTCTCCAGTTGTGACAGTGTCAATGTTAGCTATTTCTTCTATAATTCCATTTATGTCCCACTCAGATTTTACTTCCAGCAATATCACTTTACTTTGTTGCACTTTTGTCTTTGTTGGACAGTTCCCTCTTTTCATTACCATTTTTTGTCAATGGTCACTTAGGTTTTTCACTAGGACACAAGCAGACAACGAAAGTACTTTCTTTCCTATGTGAGCATGAACCAAATAACAGATGTACAGTGACCAATCATCAACAGATTTTGAAAAAAAGTGACACAATTGGTAACTGATCATGATGCACATGTTATTTACATAGTGATTTGTGGATTGCAGAGCTGGCAGTGAAGATTGTATTTCATACAATTACCCAAAGTCATTATACCATGGTACTTGGAATTTGAACTGTGTTGTTGGGAGATTGGTAGTGAACTAAACCATAGCAACTAAAATTTGTGCATATTGGAACCATGTGTAGTGGGGACTGTTTGAACATATTGCTTCCACTTGATGATGAAATACCGCTGCACATCCCATATTTATGGCTTTCTGGATCAGATAATATCCAGTTCATAAAGAATAGTCCAGTTTTCAGAATTTTAGATTCTCAGCCAGGATTGAATGGCAAGCCAAAATCTGTTTCTAAAAAGTAGAAGAGTTATTTGTAGAAGATTCACAGTTTTGTTCAAAACCCTAGAGCTCTGAGATATTGAGACTTGCCAGAGGCTCTATACAAATCCCTAAAATCTTTCAATTTGCTTTCCCTTCTGCAGTGCCACAGGTCGGCATTGTTTCCATATGCTGACAACCTTAGTTCTGAATTTCATGATTTCATTTCTTGAGAGAAGTGTCAGCTTCCTAAAGATGCTCCCTGCCTTCCACTTTTTCAACTGTCATGATTATGACATAATGGTATTTATAAAATGGAAATCTGACCATGTAACTCCTCTGCTTAAAATCTGTCAATGTTACCTTAAAACTTTTAGGACAAAGCCCAAATCCCCCAGCATAGAATAAAGGGTTGTTCATGATATGGTTTCCATTTAATTTCAGCCCCTTCTCTCAGACTCTATGATCCATTAATTCTGAACACTTGTGGGTTTTTAAACAAATTCTGACTTTCTTACTCCCATTCTTTTCACATGGTGCTCTCACTGCTTAAAGCTTCAGCTTTACCTAGACAATTGTTGGTTATCTACCTCAATAATCCTAATAATATATCTTTGGGTATATCTTCCATGACCCATATGGTTGGAATAATTTCTGTCTTCTAAATTTTTAGCTATCATTATTTTAAAATTTATGACATTGTGTTGTGCTTTATTCCTATTTTCTTGTGTCTCCTATTGCTCTTGGATAACAGGAAATATATTTATTTTTTGTCACTGAGGCTTAGTACAGCAAAGCACATGTTCTCTTTTGCATCTCTTTTTCTCCCTGTCTTCTGTGACAATATTCTCTCTTAGTCTCCTCTTTTGTCTTTAGTTATTGCTATTCATCATTCTAAGTCTCTGGATCTTTTCTTGTGTCCATCTTATTGGATTGGTTTTGCTCAAGTTCTGACCAAAGCTCTCTTAATTTTGTTGATTCGTATGTTCTTCCTTAGCTATCCCATTTAATCCTCATGGCTTTAAATACTATCTCTGAATTGGGGATTTCTAAATCTGTAGCTTCACTCTAAACACTTTCATATATCCTAGGTGGCATTTACAACTGTTTATTTGAATCTTTGTTTTAATGTTCCAAAATATTCATGACAGACAAAAATAAATACCTCTGTCTCCCACAATGTATTTCTCCTCCTAATTTTTTAAGTAATAGCATCATCACCCATTCAATTTTTAGAGTCATTCATTCTTGAAATTTTTCATTTACTTCAATAAATTTCATTCACAGCAAAAAAAAAATGAGTATGTTCTATTTCATATGCAGCATGCTAGACTGTAGGAATAAAGAGTTGAAAAACACAAAAATACCTGCCCTTAGGAGTCAGAAGAGCATTTAAAAGTGCTGTAATGGAGAAACGTTTCTCTGTGAAAGCAATGCCCAGTTACATATTATTTAGTCTAAGTGGTCATTAACACCTTTAGAAAAAAGATACAACTTGATTGTTGAGTTTCCCAAGTGATAAAACACTATATGCAAAAACAAGGAGCAAATATTTTACATTGGCTTATCTCCCTAAATCCGGCAGATGTCTAAATCCTTTCAATTACATCTCTGACAGTAAAATTCATTATTTATTTTCTGTAAGGATCACGAGTCCTCTGTATCAGCTATCATCATCTTGTATCCTAACCTTTGATTATGCTCCCTTCTCCTCCATCTTATTTGCAGTAATAATTTAAAAAAAAACAGATTATGTCATTTTATTGCGTTAAAATAACCAATAGCTCCTATTTTCTACAAGATAAATACAAATCATTTACCTGATATGGACATTTATATCCAGTATCATACCCTTTTCTTCTCTTAAATCCACATCAAAAACACATTCAAAAGCAGGAATCCAAGGTCTCAAAAGAAGTGCTTGGGCTTTGGGGTATAAATAAAACCACTTAATGAGTAACCAGTGAACTGTTCACTATATGACCTTAGAGATGCACACCTAGCTCTTTGCAGTCTCTCTCTCTCTCACCTATCTATCTATCTATCTATCTATCTATCTATCTATCTATCTATCTATCTATCTATCTATCTATCTATCTATATCTATCATTCATCTGTCTGTCTATCTATCATCTATCTATCTATCTATCTACCTAATCTGTGCATTCTACCTCCTGATAATTTCTTTCTTCTGGGATATTTCTAGTCTTCTTCATGGAAATTTTTATTTATCCTTTAAAATGTAATTGAATTCTTATGACTTATATGAGTACATTCATTCAACAAATGATTGAATTTTTTCTTATTTCCTTGAGAGAGTTAACCATATTTCCCTCTGTATAGTCTTTTACATAGGGATAATGACTTTTATCAAATTGTATTATAATTAGGTGTTTACTTACCATATTTTGTACAGTAATTTAGCTCCTTGGGGCTGACCACTTCTCTAACTTAGAGTCATGCCTGCTTCATTGTTTATGTTCAATAAATATTTGTTGACTAAACAAATAAATTAAAGCTTTGACCTAAAAAGCTTTTAGAAATCAATCATACACTTTTCCATAAAAATTCAGGTTTTTCAAACATATAGCATCTAACTTGCTAAAAGTAAAACACACTTTACAGAGTATGCCAAGAAAGAATATGCCTTAAGAAGATGTGCTAATAACCAAGCTAGGGAGTATCGTCTAAAATATATAACCACTTCCGGTATACATATTTTTTACATTTCTAATTGGCATAATGGAAAGTGATATTTAAGACACATTAAAACAAAAGGAAAACAAACAAAAACAATTAGTCTCTAGAGCTAAAAGTTTTCAAATTTGCCCTGGGTCATAACGGATATAGTAGATTAGGAGGAGGAGTGGTTCTTTCCTCACTCCCACAGGGAACTAGAGTTGTCAGGAGATTCCACAAATTCTACCCGGTCACTTTGAATTGTAGGTGAAAAATGGATGCCTGGTTACGGGTAGGGCAAGTCCTTATTCCACAACTTTCTCTTCTTCCCCAGGAGTAGAGTCGTCATAATTTGTTTCATAGGAACACTTGAAGGAGTACCCTGAAAGTTCTGGTACGTTACACACTCACTGCTACTGTCTACTCACCCACTCGTACCATGGACATTCCCTTCCACATGGTTCTATCAACGACAAATTCTTTAGATGGTCTGAATTCTTATGTGTAACATTTTTCCCGTCAGCAATCTTCACAAGCTGCTTCAGCTGAGAAAGATGAGCAAGGACCTCAATGTGAGAACAATCACAGGGACATTTCCTTGAAGACTTTCATCCTCTAATGTTTATCTTGACATCTTGGGTCATTTCTCTGAAGAACTATCAATCTCCACAAGTGCAGATTTCCATGCCTACAGCACTGATTTAACAGTGCAGAGTATCTGCCTATGTTAGATTTTTTTAATCTTAATTTAAAATTCTATATATTACTTATTACTTCAATCAAATTTCTTAAAATAATCTACTTTGACACTTATCTTGCAAGAAACAGGAACGCTGAATTAAGTTGTACTCTGTTATGTATCAACCAGCTTGGAAATAAATCGAAGAACTAATTAACATCTTAGACTTGATTATAAATAGAACATAACTTTACATTCATATAGGAAGAACCATTCATTCTTAAATTTAGTAACTTTTTGGGGGTTTTAAGTTATTTCATTTACAGCTACAAAGGTAGCTTTATGAATAATTGTGTAGTAGAATATCCCTTTTATCAGAATTGACTCATCAATTTAAGCAGGCAACTGCTTTCACTGATGTTTTTGGTGACCATTTGTTTTTTGGTAATCTGATTCAGTTAATAAAAAATCCTATGACCATATTCTATGAGGGTGAATTATAGGAAAGAATGCAATTATTAAGAGAAAGTAAAACATTTACTTCTATAGCAATAATACATTTTAATATATTATTTTTATCCATTTTTCTAGCAATAAACATTCATAATCAGACTATGGAGAGGATATTGAATTAGTCAATTAAAGAGTAGAGAAAGGCTACAAATGAAAGAAAAGAACAAAGCTATCCTGATTATTTGAAAATAGACAAAAATTGCATTGTCTTCCACAGAAAACGCATAATTTCTTGTGTCATTAATTAATTTTATTTCTTTTAGACAATGCCTAATTCAAAAATATTTCCTGAGTGTCTAGTGCTTGCAAGTACTCTATCGTGTATTTTAGGGTATGCAATTACCAATATGAAATACAAAGCTATTTGGAAGAAGCTCTGTTTTAGAGGATATATAAATGGTAATGTGGTTATGTCCTATAAGCAAAGGAAAGAATTTTTTTGCATTGCACATTTGGAGATGATCCTTCTCGACCATTATTCTAGATTTTGTTTTCCAAATCTTCATAGACGTAGGATAAAAATGTGCTAATTATTCCTGGGAGTCATAAACATACGTTTTCAGTATAAAAATCCAGTCCTAGTATGTACCAAGATCTAGGAGCACTTGATACAAATTATAACATTAGCACAGACAGTGACCTTGCATCTCTCTTCTTCCTCACATTTTCCTCTTTGCATGTAGAGGAGTTGAGCACAGTCCAAATGGGCACATGAATGTAAGTGAGAATGTGTGTGTGTATGACAAAGAAACATCTGTTAACACAATTATCCTTTGTATGAACATGACCTCTCTCATACAAGGACCTTGAGTAGATTTATAATGCAATTAACGCAGTATTGATAAACAGATATCTTCTTAAGTAGACTTTCCTTTTTAATTCTTGTTACTTATTATGCTCTCTTTTTCCTTGAATATCATGAATTATTTTTATTTCTAACTCTTTTGTGACCCTCAATATACTGTACAGTACTTTGTAAGTACATAAATAAATAAAAGTTATTAGCTATGTGTGTGATAGAAAAATATTTGAGTAATATCCCTAGGTCTTAGGCACCTAAGATACTGCCAACCAGCCTTCTAGACACCTGAGGTGTATTTCTAGCACAGAGTTAAATTTGTTGAATGTTATTTCCTGGAGTGTGGCCTCAAATCTCTATGTTGTTCCATTTTTCTGGTGAATTTGGTTGAAGTGTGATTAAGTCATGAGGGATATCCTTGTATCTTAGAATAAACCTGATATAAAACTAAATTTAAATAATATTTTCTGTGACTTATTCTCTCTAGGACTCACATTTCCACTTGCCCATTTAGTATTTAAAGAGAAAAAAGAGGATGTACCAGGTTATCTGACTGCACACTTCATTGGGGAAAGAACCTAAAAGAGAATGGCAACACAACATTCCGAAGTACCATCCCATTGCATAACACCACCCAGGCCAAGCCAGAAACATACTCCTTTCATTGAGGGCCCCAGGCGTAGTACTAGAGAACAATCCTCATGCCTTGATCCAAGTTAGCCTTCTTTGTCAGTGGAGAGAAAGGAGAGGAAGACTTGCATTCTTCCTTGAGGTTAGAATAGTATTCTACCTTCACTCCAACTCTTCTACATGGAATTTCTGCTGTTGAACTTCAAGATCTGCACTTAAGACAAAAACTTTCCCTTGGGAGAGATCACATCCTCGAAGACCTTATGCCCACGCCTCCAGAGCACCTCATTTCTAATCCTTGGCACTGCTCCTATGTTTCAAAACAGGATCAATAGGATGGGCAGACCAGCACCCCAAGAATGTAAAGGATCGTCTTTTAGATGTTGCCCTAAAAACATCTTAAATTTATCAGGACGTTACTAAAATTAAGTATGCCCCAAGGACACATTAAATATTTGGCCAAGAATGTACACTGTGCTCCAATTCCCTTCTCAAATTATGCATAGTTACAGCCAGATTTGCCAGATGTTGCAATGTGCATCTTAAAATAAATTGGTCTATAATATGCAGTTTCAGTAAAAGAAAATATGCAAAATTTGTCCTCATTATCTTTAATTTTAACTATATTAAGACAACTTAGTCTTTTAGAGAAGATGAAGTCCCTCAGTTATTACAAAAAAATGCATTTCTCTTTCCTTATTTCTTCTTTTTGAGCTTATCTTGGCCAGATTCCTTATTGGGTGAATAATTCTGAACTCACTTTTTAAGACACATATATTTTTGATCCCCAAAGCTGTCAAAGGCATTACAAGAAAGGAAAAAATACAGGCCAATAACCTGCATGAACATTGGTGCTAAACTCCTAAACAAACATTGCCACCTCAAATTATTAATGCAAAGTTGCCTTAACACTAGACAATGAATCGAGATCATTTACCAACTTAACAAAATAACAGAGAAAAGTCATATGACTAAATAGATTCAGAAAAATAAATTAATAGAAGTTAACACTGTTTTTGTGATCAAAAATATTAGCAAAGTAGGAATAGGAGAGAACTTCCTTAACCTGGTAAGGGATAACTAACAACGACAGGAGCAAAACAAATACCACAGGCAAACATCATGACTTGAAGGATTTTCCTCTGACATAGGCTTTTCTTCTGACTGTCAATTTCTGTTGTCATCACATATATTCAACATTAGATCATCATTTCCAGCCAGTGTAATAAGGTAAGATAAATAAATAAATGGTATACTTATTAGAAATGAAGAAATAAATAGGTAATTGTTCATAATTAACATGCTTTTTGTATGCAAAAAAATTCAAAAGAGAACACAGATTAAGTATTGTAATTAATAAGTGAATCAAGTTTCCTAGAAATAAATCAATTGTATTTATATATATATATGAACAAATAGAATATAAAATTCATAAAAAATTACAACTTAAAATATCACAAAAATTTAAATAACTAAGAATAAAACTAATAAAAATGTTCTATATATTTATATATAAATACAAATCAATATAGAGACAATTTCAAGGTGAATCCAAATAAATGGAGGATTATGTCATGTTTTCGGACTGAAATACTAGGTCTTGTAATTACGTCAATTTTACCCAAATTTTCTGAATATGTAATGCAATTTCAATCAACATTCTAAAAGATTTTTGTGAAAATTGATAAGGTTATTCTTAAATTTATATGGCAATGCAGAAGTCAAAGACTAGCCAAGACAATCTTGAAGAAGAACAAATTTGGAGGACTTACATTACCAGATATCAAGACTTAGAATAAGCTACATGAATTTTAACAGTGTATTATTTAATTTTATCTCCATCTTTGGATTATTATTTATACCTGTATTGCCTAGGGTTTAAACTATAAATGTTTAATTAATCACATCTCATCTTCAAATAATACTATACTTCTTAAAGCCTACTATAGGACACTTAACAACCTTACACTTCCAGTTCCACCGTCTCATATTTTGTTCCATTGTTGTCATACATTTTGCTGTTACATATGATACAAACACCACAATATATTGTTAGTGTTTTTGCTTTATAACTAATTTTTAGAGTAATTAAAATAAAAAATACGTTTTTAAGGTATTTTCCTTAATTTTCACTGTTTCCGGACATCTGTATTTCTTTTCATAGATCTGAGCTTCTGTCTGGTATCACGTTTCCTTTGCCTGAAGAACTTTCTTTAAGTTTTATTATACAGCATGTCTACTAAAAATGGATTCTCTCAGGTTTTCTTTGTCTCAAAAAAAATCTTTAGGGGCCAACCCGGTGGCGTACTGGTTAAGTTTGCCCGCTCCCCTTCGGTGGCCTGGGGTGCACAGGTTTGGATCCTGGGCGTGGACATATGTACTGCTTATCAGCCATGCTGTGGCAGCGTCCCATATAAAGTAGAGGAAGATGGGCATGGATATTAGCCCAGGGCCAGTCTTCCTCAGCAAAAACAGGAGGATTGGCAACAGATGTTAGCTCAGAGCTCATCTTCCTCAACAACAACAACAAAATAAAACAAAAAAGTCTTTATTTTTTTTTTGAAACATATTTTTGCTGACAGTTCTATTTTTTTCCCTGGTACTTTAAAGATGTTTCCCTGTTGTCTCCTGTCTTTATCTGTACCTTGGGAACAGTAAGGTTTTCTGCCCCTTCCCAACATCAGAAGACTTTTCTTCAAGGGTGATGGCTTTGGCTGGCGGCTCATCCCTTATTTGAACAGTGGCTCCATCCATCTTCCAGGATGGTATCACCAAGGGACACCTTCTCCAGTCTCCCACTTGTACGAATCTTCACAACCTTGGTAAAGGTCTGTGGAGAAGGTCTTGCAAGAGAGTATAAGCTTTTCTTATGTTTGTGGCTCCCATAGTTTCTATGTTCTGATTTTAACCCACACAGCCTCCAGTAATTTGTTAACAAAGAAAAAAAGTTAGCTGAATTATTTTCATCCCCTTATATGATTTCTGGCATGTTTTCCTCCTATGCGTGGCCACAGGTCAGCCAGGGCTCAGGTCCTATCTCTTCGTGGAGAGTCTTAGATTCAGGCTACTTGTCTGTCCTGTGATCTCCGCCTTCTGATTAGAGAGCTCTTTGTTGTCGTGAGGTTTGAAGTGATGCTATTTCTAGCAATCCACATCCTAGGCAGAAGGGCTCTGTCTCAATCAATGTCATGGTTCTCATGAACGATACAAAGATCTCAAAGTGTTTTACCTCTGAATACTTTACCCTCTCCCTAGTTTGCTGCTATTATTTCCAAGCTTGTTATATCTATCTTTTCCTGAAGCCACACGTTAGAGGTTTTTATTAATGTTACTGTAATTTTTATTTAGATCCCCCCAAAAGAAAGTTTACCATTTTGTTTGCTTACTGTTTTTTTTCTTGCATATCAGACCATCTTTCTGGTTTCATTAAAGCACTTTTAGGGAATGTACTCCTTCTCTTCATGAGTTTGTTGATAGTAAATACAGACAGTGTTTGAAATACTTTTTTATTCATCCACCATTTTTGAAATATAGCTTCACCAGTACACAATTCAAGGTTTACAGTGATTTTCTCCCAAGCACTTTAAAGATATTCCACTGATTTCTGACTTCCATTGTTGCATCAAGAAGTTGTATGTCAATCTAAACATTATTTGTAGACAATCTATCTTTTATTTCTGACTCTTTATTTTCTTTACTTTTTCCCTGCAGTTTTACTACTATATATCTAGATATGAATTTCTCTGAGTTTATCCTGCTTGATATAAAATCCTGTACATAAGAAGTCACGCCTTTTACCAATTCTGCAAATTGGCTTACTATCTCTTTGACTATTGCTTTGATTGTGTTTTCATAACTATAATTTTTTTAATTTTATAGTTAGTTTTAGGACTTCACATGTATGAGGGAGAGGAAGTTATTTGTATAGTTTTAATTTTTGTCCCAGTTTTGTATTCATAATACACAGGGAGAAAGAAAATCATATATCACCAAATAAAGAGACACCCAAGGGGAGGAAAAAAAATGTACTTCTGTATTTACCTTTCTCAGAATGGTAGATCACTTTCAGGCTATATTTCCCATAATCTGAGGGGATAGAGTCTCGGGAGTGCAGAGATATTGAGAGTTTTCCTTCCCTTGAGACAAGCAGGGAACTACGTTCTAAGCTAAACTGCGGAGAAGCAAACTCATTATTCATAGCACAGTGTCATACATCCCGTAGGCTTTCAACAATATAATTGATGACGATGATGATGTGACAGTCTTATGTGTACTTCTCTTTAGTCCTTGACATTATAGCTTTCATTATTCTGCCTACATGTAACAAAGTAAACTACAAAGTCAGTCAATATAAACTGGAATTTCAGGAGGTAAAAAGATGTCAGATTTCAAAATAGTAATTCCTTCTCTCTTCTGGATTCCTCCTTTATTCAAAACCACTTTCAGTGACAGCTTTTCTCTTTATTATTCCTTTTCAGAAATCATCCCTGATTGCAATGAGCTCTGTCTCCAATTTTTGTGACAGGCATCTGAGAATTATGGCACTAGCATTTACCCTCTTGTTCACGTCAAACTGTTCTTTCTGTTCTTGGAATAATTCAGAAGATATGATATCTGAGCAATGCAGGCTTAAAGGACACAGGCAATTTCTATTGATGTCAATGGAAGTGACCTCTTGTTCTTGAAAGAAGGGCCTGACCCTTTAGACCATCTCTAAAGCCAAGATGGACACTGTTTTAAAGGCAAACAAGAAGATGACTCAAAGAATCGAGTTATTTCAAAACTCACATGGACATTGAGATTTTATTCCAATCATTTCATTTTGTGTGTTAGGAAACTAAGACTATAAGAAATTCTAATTTGTGCAAAGGCACACATTTTAGTTGCTAGAATTCTTATTCTCTACATTATAAGAAATCAATTAATACATCAATTTTACTGACATTCCTTTTCTTCAGCAAAATCAGTTTTGTGTGAAGCTGTTCAATATGGAAAACACAATTTAGAGGTTGATTTAGAAAAGGAGCAGAAATATACGTTATCCAGCTTATTGCTGCCAACAGCCTAATTTGTCCAGTGATGGGTATGAAGCAGAGTCTGGCACTCCTTTTCACACATTGACTCCAACTCAACCATTTCTCTCAGTGTTTTTCATGGACTTCCCCCAGGGAAATGGAACACTGGACCACAGACCTTGAAAAATTGTTTCTCACTCTTGTCAATTACCTACATGGGGTTTTGAAAGATAAAACAGACCCTTGACAAAACAATCTTTTTTTTTCTTTTTCAACGTCAAACTTTTCATTTAGCACCATTGTCTCTTTATTCTCTGTAATCCACGTCTTACAGATAGTGGGTTGCTACATTTTATGGAGAAAAACAATCAGATGAACTCCTTCACATTGAGAACTAATAATTCATGGTACTAATCTTAGTTATATTTGTATTTAAAAGGAAGACTAGATGAAGAAATTTTTATTTAAATGGTAAAACTTTAGAACTTTGTGTCAGAAGGCTACTGGCTAGTCTGTTGATATAATACAGAGTTATATGGGGTGGAGGGTTGTAGTTTTTCCTCTCATCACTATTGAATAATCCCCAACCTTCAAAGGTGATCATTGATTGCAGCCTTACAATGTTGCTGTGTTTCAGCTTTCTGATATATTACTTAAAGAGTTAAGATGGCAAACATCATTTCTGGAGCAGTTGATAACATACCTATTGCTCCTTCTCACCTTTAAAATTTAGCAGACGCTAATTTAGACTTGAGTAAGTGCCAGGCAATTTTCCAGGTACTTTATAAATATTAACTATATAGTCCTCATTAAAAAAAAATGTCTTTTGAGGTAGGTCTTATTATTGACCCCATCACATAAATGAAGAAACTGAGGTTAAATAATGTGTCCAGGTGACACATGTGGGTGACAAAGATCATCTTTCAATGGATTCTGAAGGCAAAAAATTCAGAACTTAAATATTAAAGTGACTTTACAAAGAAATTAAGAAAAAACCTTATTCATCAAATCTTTTTCAATATACAATCCTCGATGGTTTTGTTATTCATTATACCAGGAAACTTGGAGTGAAAAGTGGGATGATTAAAGTATCAGATTTGGTGGGATATTCTCTTTCCCAGGATATTTCAGGGGCATAGAAATAGACTTCATCCGAGACTAGAATTTTACTAGAGTCTTACTACATGATCCTTGAATTTATGAAGGTCTCATCACCTGGAGAATTTACACAGCTATTCTTCTCTCATAATACAAGGGGACATAAAGCCCATGTCTGTTGACCCATTCAGACAAACAAAGTAAAACAAAATAACACTATGAAAGCAAAATAAAACTATTAGAGTTGATACATATTTATTTTATTCAGAGAGTTATTTTATTAACTGTAGCCTTTTAAAAATATATTAAAGATATTAATTTCTCTTATCAGAAATTTTTAAATTTGAAATATGTTCCTATTTCTCTGTTGTCAGATATTTTAAGAAATAATTTAAGAGGTTAGTTATAACACTCAAGAAACATTCCTATCAGCCAGGAAAAAATAAGTCATTGACATTTGGCAAAAGTTATTTTCTTGACATATAGAGATAAAATTAATTTTAAATCAAATTGTTGAAATATTTTATTTAATAATCAATGTATACTCCTTTGCTTACATTTTAGCGTGGTTTTCCTTGTCTGAATATTAAGTTTCTTTCATCTTAAACTGCTGAAAGTAGTTAGTGATCTATAAAACAGATTCCTGATTGCAGTAAGGAGATCCTTATGTGCTTTTTACCTGAATCATTTGATCTATCTTTCTAATATGGATAAACAACACATTAATTTGATTTTTACATAATGGAGTTTATTCAATATTTATTGAAGGTAGTGTAACTATACCTTATCTGTAGTTAAACACTCCTCTTACAAAGAAGATGAGAAAGGTAAATGGGCTGCTTTGCTGTATATTACACAACATATTCCTCATTTGTCATTAGGCTTGAACTACAAAAAGGTAGTAGAAAATTATACAATAGATATATCTATAAACCTGTTAAAAGATTAAATAGATATGAACAATTTTTCATAATTGCTTCAGATTGCTTTCTTTGTTGCATATTTCTCTCTTAATGTAAAATGAGATATAAAGCTAAAGCCCCAACTCCTGCTCCTTCTAAGACCCTCTATACTCAGAGTACCCACTCTCCTGAGTTTGGATATATCCTTCAATTTTGTGTCTTTTTATTTCTAAAAATCCTATAGCTACAGTTTTATGTGGATTTTTAAAAATTTAAATATTTGGCATTATACAGCACCTATATAGATTTATAATTTTCCTATATTTGCTCAACATTATAATTTTGAGATTTATCCACATTGGCTCCTGTAGTCTTGTTTATTCAACGTAATTTTGTATAGACAAAATTCCATTTTATTATTGTCATATTTACCATTTTCTATTCTGAAGAACATATAGATTGTTTCTAGTTTTTGGTTTTTTTTTTTAATTACAAACTTTATTGCACTTAACGTCTTTAATCTTTGCATGTTTCCTTGGCAGGCCTGTGTTATAGGTAGGGAATGTAGGGCCATAATTTGTGAGGGAAAGGAATAGGTTTTTGACAAAATGTCATCAAGAGTAAAGAGTAACAAATCCTCCCAGAGTATAAATTGAAATTCATATTCATGCAGTCAGATTCCTTCCTCCCTCCCTCCCCTCTTTCTTCCTTCCGCACTAACTTCTTGCCTTCCTTCCTTCCGTCCACAAATATTTGAGAGTCTATTGTGTGTCAGGCACTATTCTAGCCACTTGGAAAGTATAAGCCAGTAATGCAAAGATCCCTGAACACCTGGGCCCAAACCTAGCATTAATGTAGGAGGTTTGTCTCTTCCTGGGGCTTGTGAGACATGCAAATTTTTATATTTTTGCCTTTCAGCTCACTGGTCATTATAACTGTACAACATTTTTGCACTTTTAAGAGACCTAAAAGGTTTATCTATTTTTTTAGTAATAAAAGCATAAAATTTTGAAATGCCTTGAAACATAAAACTATCCAGTAGTGTCTAAGACATACCAGAAAAGGCATTGTGGGTAAAGAAAATGGCAGGGTCAAAATGGCAAGTGTGATTAAAGGCATGTTGTGTCCTGAGAATTGCAAGTTCTCCAGGTTGGCTGAAGCACAGGGGACTATGCGTAGGGTTCTAGTAAAGATAAGTCTGCAAAAGCAGACTGGGCCATATTGTAGATTGTTGCTTTGATGATCGGCCTCAAGTTAAGAACATTTCCTCTTTTAAGTGGGTTAAATATTTCTATTAATTAGTGTAGCTTAAACTTCATTTACTTAGCAATCTTTTCTGTGCAAAGGTAAATATCTGCCTTACCCTGTGGGAATTGCTGAAATTATAAATAAGATTTTTATTTTTAAAAAAAGATCCCTGAATTCAGTTTACTCTAGGATGTGCATTAGACCTACAAAGATTTATTCCACTTATTTTCACACCAATAAATTCCAAGTGTTCCTATCATTCTATATGTAAATGGATGAAGATAATACCACCAAATTCATGTAGAAAAATAAAACTTTGATGTTAGAATTTTCTTAAAACATTTCCAAATATTGTTACAATGTTTTTCTTTCCACAAAGAAAGAGAAAAAAGAAACACAAAATATACTAATTATCATTTTGTCTTTGTTGTCCAAATTATATTAGACTCAATATGTACTTTCATTTTCCAACACATTGCTGACTCTTTAAAACTGGTTGGATGGACAAGTGCTTATTTTCACATTGCCTAGGGTGGACAGGAAAGGAACCATCTCAGCTATAATAATTAACTGGGAAGTATTAGTGGATCATTATTATTGTTCACATGGTTTATGTAGTATTAACAGATGAGAGGAAAAGACATTCCTTAAGAGTGGTTGAACTAGAGGTTCATCTTACTAGAAATAAAATCATATTTGAAATTCATTTAACTGAGCATTTTAGGAACAAGCAATTAGAAATATCGATAGGCAGAACCGATAAAGGGTATTAGTTTGCGAAGGATCCATCATAACTCTTACCCTCTGATATACAGGCAGCAGACAGTGCCCATCCCTTTTAAGATTGTGCTTCCACTTTCTGTTGACACCATTAAAATTTCTAAAGGTGTTTGTAGCAGAGAGGATTAAAGGCAGTGGCAAAACCAGCAGTCATTAAAGGATAATGATGTGGACATAAGAAAATACACATGATAGAGGAGGTGAATTGGTAATGTAGGAATGGTTCAAACTTCTAACGCATAAGAAGGCAGAGTCACAAATTGGAAACATAAGATACGGGCTAAAGTGAAACAATCTCAACTTATAGGTAAATAATTAACAGAAATTGAGAATAATTCTTGACGTAATAAACTCCCAGTGTGTTTTGTTTTTGATTTTATTTGTTTTGTCTATTGTGAATTTTTTTCATGAGTTTTCCTTTTACGTAAAAGATCCTGGTACACCTTTCTCTGCCATTCAAAAATAGCTTTATATAGAAGCTTTTCAGGGAAATCTAGTCTCTCTCAAACAGGTAATTTTAATAACCTAATTAGATTGTCTGAGTGCTTCACTGTTACAATGATAGACAATATACAAACACCCGGGCTGTCACCTGAACACTCAGCATAGCCAAATTTGCATTTGAGTAGTTGCCAGAATGTATTTTTTGCTCTGGATCCACTGCATCATGCATTCTTTGAGTCTTTTTGTAAAAGAAAAATCTGCAGCAAAATTGCAGAAAGCCTTGTTAATTCATTTTTTAATGAATAATGCCCTTTGGCATTCTCTTTGATAGTCATGGTTTGCTGGAATGAACAGCATACACTTCTCTTTTTGGATTACTACAGCCCTTTTCAAGCTTGAATATGCCTTGGGGGTAAAATAGAGGGTTATCCATTTGTACACAGGAGGGAAAGTACTTAGATGAATACCAAAATAGAAGTATTGGGGTGCATAACAACTTTGGTTAGTGGAGATTGAAGGCTAAATGAGTTTGCCCATAGAATAACATTTTAAGAAGATGTACAGATCAAGGTTATGCCTTCACATACAGAGTGAATTAAATAATTCAAGTAGTTTGCCAGCCAATATAGCAAATAGCAACTATGTTTTTCTTTGTTAGTCGTATACTTTTATGGGCCAAAGTTTAGGTCATTTTAATAAATATTCATTGAGTGGCTACAAAGGTCCAATTACTATGCAAAGAACTGAGAATATAGGCAGGCATGAAACGCAATCTCTAACTTTAAGATTTATGTCATATCGGAGGAGGCAGACAAGTATCTAGCTAACTATGATGCAATGTGATAGTGGCATAATAGAGAAATAACAAGCACAATCATAACTAAATGAAAAGAGCAATTCAGTTTGCATGGAGGGACATCCAGACAGATTTTCCAAAACATGCGACATTTGAATTGAGAACTGAAGCACTAATTGACTTGTGGCAATTGTAAAGGGAAATTTCAGAGCATTTTAACAGGGGGAGCACTGCAGGCAAAAATCGCTGGGTCAGAGGAGATCCTTGGGAAATGGTGAGGATGAAGATAAGGAAGGAGGTCTGAAGGAGTACTGGGAAATGGCAAGAGATGAGGCTGGGAAAATAAGTTGTCAACATAAGTTTCTAGTTAAATTTACCTTTGCACAAATAGCCCACTCCAAGATCTGAAAATCTGGGGTCCGTGATGATTTCTGGAACAATTTCTGTGTGTTCATCAATTCTTTTAAAGCAGCCACCATTGAATACTTGTGAATATTTTGAGAATTTGGAATCAGAATGTGGTTTTAAATTAGTTCCTGATCCTGGTATTTTCTTTCTGTATTATTAGCTGTGGTATATCTCAAGAGTAACATCAATAGAAGCAAAGGAGATCAAAATTACATAAATTGAATAGGGTTTGTGGGAGTACAAAAGTAAAGATTCCAGTCCCATCAAAATGTTCAACCAAGGTCAGAGGATTCCAAGGTCAATTAAATTTGGGAGAGTAAACAATAAATTACCTTTTATAAGGCTCATATTTGGAATGAAGTTCTGAAAATCCTGAAATAGAAGGATCTTATTTAACTTTGCTAAACTCACTTGTTTGAGCAAAAATATATATTTTTTCTTAACATAAAAATCCATTAACATTTTATGGAACTAATTTACCAAAAGACATACTTTTTGGAGCAACAAGATTGTATAAGTATTTCAGAACTGAATGGTAGACATCAGAGATTCACCATTTACCAAGCACATAAGCAAACCATGAACCAGTCCTTTGTGTGTTTTTTCTTAAATCCATTCCTTGTCTGTCTGGTGCTGGGCTCTGAATACCAGGGGATTGGCCCTATAGGCTACATTTTCCCTGTTCCTGTGGCAGCAGGCTTGTGGCTAAATTAAACCAATGGGAAGCAGTGGTGAGAGATTAGAGGGTGGAACTAAGGGAGAAGCCAGGGTATTTCTCCTCCTTTCTCTGGTAGTTCCTATATTCCCCCTTGACTCCAGCTCTGACTAAACAGGCTGTAAGTGGTTCCAGCAGCCTTTGGCTGATCCATTCTCCAGGTGCCAGTGTCACCGCCTCCTCAGTTTGCAATACACTTAGAGTTTGTAGTGTTTTCTGCTGTTGCTAATACTTCACTATTCTCAGTTTGACGTCACAGCTCTTCCATTACCAGTGTGACAAGTTCCTTCCATTTCAAACATTTTTAGAGAAGTTTCTGTATCCCTAAGTGGACCCTGAATGATACGACACCTTAACAATTTCTTCACAGACATTAGATTTGTACAATTACCTTAAGGGGTTATTATTATTATCTCCCTTTTATACATGAAAAAACAAAAGAGAGTACAGAGCCTGTAATTCTACTAAATTTTACTGAATCCAAAATCAATGTTACTCCACATTATAAAAAAACCATTTTGCAAAAGCCCTCTCTATGGAAGCAAAAAGAAGAGGAATATGAATAAAGAAGTTCTTGAATTCCCAGCTGATTTTAGTCATTTCCCTCATTATCAAGATGAATAGTAAACCTTATTAAAACTCTGGTTTTAGAATCTTGCCTTTAAATTCCTTCAACAGCATTCACAACCTCCCGCCTCCATTTTAGAAGTCAGAATGGAAGAAGGACATTTTCTCCTTCTAGTTCAGGTTTTTAAGAAGCCAATTCTACCTAGACCTTTGTTGAAAGCTACTTGAAGCTATATGCAAACATATTTTAAAACTGATAGATCTGACAGATTGTTAGGTAGCCCAGTCTTTCTCCTTATTTATCTAAGTCTGTGATAAGAATGCTGGTTTTAGTGTTGCATGTATGTCTTCCAGTCTATTAACAGAGCGATCTTGTCATTTAATTCTAATTCTATTGAGACAGAATTAAATGGCCCTTGCCTCTTTTTGGAAATGAAATACATTTTCTTTTCTCTTTTACCCTAGATAAAAATTCAAGCCAATAGGATATACTGAGAGAGGACTACCATAATTTGTTTTTATCTAGGTATTTTATATAGAGTTCCCTTTCACTGCATCTTCCCACCTGCTACTCAATGATGTAATTAAAACATCAAAATCACCACTTTTATAATAGAAAATATTCCTAGCAAGTTGGACTTAATAGAAATAATATCTTCAGTACTTAATGCCAAGCCTTTAATTCTTTATATCTCTCTCCACATCTAATAATAATGATCCTACATTTTCTCTCTTTCTTTTCTTTTTTAGTTTAAAAATTTAATAACAATGGTGGTGTAAATTTTACTGTTTTTGGTGAATCAGTAGACGAAATGCTTTTCACTGACATCAAATCTCAAAAGAGTGACTTCAAGGATACGTTTTGAACAGTAGACATTCACTGGAAAAATAGCCGTGTTTTAGATAGCTTACTTCTCGGCAAGCTTTGATAGTTTTCTTTTTTCTTTAACACTCTTTGTCAGGGAACAGTAAACTTTGAAAAACATGCCAGAAACCACTGATTTTTTTTTTGTAAGTTTCTTAGGCATTGAACAGGATGATATTTTATAGGATCAAAAGTTCTATAATTTTCTTGAGTAACAATTAGTTTTCTCAACATTTACTGTACCCCAAACTCTCTTGTGAGAAGTAGAAGATGCACATTTGAGATTAATCAACCTTGAAGCAAAACTTGTTAAGCATGCTCAAGTATCATTCAAGTTGCAGTCAAGGGGACTCCAAACATTGGATGGAGTATCAGTAGAAATGGAGGCCAGAAAAAGAGCATCTGGATGAAATTCAAAAAAAGGAAAATGTGTCTAAATATAATAATTTCAACATTTTGGTTGAACTACTGTTTCAAATACTCATTACAACAGAAGGTCAAATGCAAATGAGAAAACACAGAATGGGAAACAAGCAAGCCACATGGTTATACAGAACCAATCAAGCAATGTTATTCTTGGGGTCCTAATAACTTGCATGCTAAGATCAATAAAGTCTCATTCCAAGCCCTTAAAAATTATTTTCACTAATCTGTATGTGCATATATTTATGTTTTACAAGGCGATAGGGGTGAATTGAAATCCAATAGACTACTTCAGTCTTTAGGGACATTTTAGAAAAATTTTATTATTTAATTGAGCTGATGAACAATAACTCCAATAGTAAGTATATGTTTGTGCCTGTGGTTTGTGTATGCAACATGTTATTTAAAGTTGTGCCTATATAGTACATTTTAGACAATAACTTATTCAATGTAACAAAATAAAAATGAAAGTGATTCTCTAACCAGAGAGGATTCCATCTAATGTTCACCACAGTGTAGTGAAAAGACCTTAAGTGACGTATGTTGAGTTCGTGTCTCGACTCTAGCGCTTACTGTGTATGTTACTTCAAATATGTGGTTCACATTTCTTGAACATGGTTCCACTTTGGAGATCATCTAAAATAGCTTCCTCATAACATCATCAGAACATTACAGAAAGTAATATAAGTTATAGGATTCAAAAGATTGTAATAAATGATAGTTAATTTTGTGCTATCCTTTTTTATGCAAATTCTTCTTGCTCAATGCAAGGTGTTTCTCAATACATTGACACAAATGGGCTTTGTGACATTGACAGTTTAAAATTCTCATATACTGCTGAATCACAACAAATAAATATTACATTAATATTTACTTAGAAACCATATTTAATCTAAAAGCAATAATTATATGGCAATTTATTCCCAGAACTTTACTTTTTATAATAATGTTCATTTTCTTCCTATAGCTTATCAAATAAATATTTAATAATAAATGTGTTTTTGATGTTGATATGGATATGAGTATTTATTTTACAAAATTAATTGCAGAGTCATTTCAGATGGCTCTTATACTTACTTCTTTAGAGGGAGTATAGATTTTACACATTTATGTGAAAACAGCCTGGAAAAATAAGTGTTAGTAGGTCTAGTGCAAGTGTAGTCTGTCAGAGGAATTTTGTTAAAGTAAAACAGCTATGCTCTATTTGGTTTGCAAGAGCTCCTCCAAACTTAAACCAAGCTGGCTACAATCTTGAATGTACTCCAAAACTAATAAACAGAAATGGAAAATGCAGAGGGATTATGGGGAATCAAACAATGCCTTTCAAAGGTAGTAATAACTAAAATGAGAACACTCCATGTAGTAATAATGAAAGTTATCTCTCAGAATTCTCAGCTTCCTGGATTTGGAAAGCAATCAGAATAGCTATTTCTGTTGGATAGAATGCTCTTTTATACAAGTGTTATCTGAGAGGTGGCTCTTCACAAACAAACAAAACTGAACTCAGTCAAATCATTCTAGACCCGCATGTAGAATGATAAATAATAGAGAAGAGTTAATGCTTATGAAGTACACATTATAGACACTAATGTTAAACTACACAGCAAAAATAGAAGGTATTTTTTTCTAACTCCATGATGAGCAAATTAAGTCATGGACTTATTAAGAGGCTTGCAGAAGCTCAAAAACCTAAAAAGTAGGAGATGGAATTTAAACCCAGGCTGTCTGGTCCCAAAGCTTATAAGGTTAGCCCCTCTCAAAACTGCTTCTATAGTTCATGGATTAAGTTTAGACAAATAAGTATCTCATTGATTATTTTAATGTATGGAGAAAGGAGAAACTAACATTAATAATATGTGTATGCTGAAGGAATAGAAGAAAGAGAAACAGGGGGCCATGAGGATTGATTTTATGATGAAAGAAACTGTTTAAACAAATGCAATGATTAAGCAGGAGGATATCGATTTTACTATTTTCAGACAAATCTGAAAATACCAAATAGCTTCCATGGAATAAAATTGTGCTAGATACACATGACCCAAGTTCAAGTTAGATTATGTATTATTGTGGTACGACATATACATATTAAAAAAAAAAAGAACAAGTAACAGCACAAAGTAGGATTCTATTATGCTCAAAAGGCAGGATTAACTATAAATGCTCTAGAAATTTGGAGGAAGATAGTGTTATTACATGATAATAGAATAGGTATAAATAAAGTGACTATGAATTGAACTCTGAATAATGTGTAGGATTCAAATTGATAAAGAGGATGGGGGTATATTTTGAATGAGATGATTATGAGAAGCAAGGTCTTAAGACAGACTTGGACTTTGGACATATGGGTCATTATGGAGAGGGAAACTGAAGGGAAGTGAAGAAGAAGGAGCCACTGCACAAAGCCTGGTACATAATAAAGTCTTAATCAACATTGACTGAATTAAAGCATGAAATATCTAAGGACTTAAAAGCAGATTCAAAAAGTTAGTCAGATTATGGTATCCACAGAGCACTGTGACAGGCTCTAGATCTGAACCCATGCATGGTTCCAGCTGAAGTGAAAGGAGACCGAGAACATAGGTCATGACAAGTTCTAGAAAAGCTAAAAAGAAAGCCGGGTGCAAATCTTTAACCTGTTGGAATGCGGATCTGCCCAGGTTTTAGATCAGAAAAATGGCAAGGTGAACAACATTTTAGGAAGGCAGAACTTGTGGTTAATTTTTAGGTCAAGGACTTGTTTGAAATTTTATTGAAAGCTCAGGAACATTTCTCCTCAAAATAACTATATGCATTTATACAATAAGTTTCTTGTTATATTACAGGAGTTCATGGACACAATCCCAGTTAATGAAAACTTTTTACAGGAAAAGCATATTTGGTGTGGAGTGAAGTAGAGATGAGATACGGGGCTGTAGCAATCCAGGTATGAATTGATAAGTTATCTATTAGTGTGGTGAAAGTAAGAATGGGATGAAATGAATAGATGTCAGATTCAAGGAGGAATGATCCACAGGCCTGAGTCTTTTTAGTATTATTTAATTGAATCTAAATTTTAAAGCTAATTTATGTTATGGTGTAGCCAATGTGTTTTCTTTTCAGCTATTGAGTGATCTCATGTTCATTAACAGGTATTGTTTTAGGTGCTATTTAAGTTATCCAAAAAACTGAAAAATAGTTTTAGCAATTTTTTTTAATATAAGAAAACTGTACCTCATATAAATTTAATTATTGCAATTTCTATCTTCCTAACACCAAACTCTTGACTTCTCTGCTTAAACTCCACTGCCTAAAATGCTGACTCATCTATTTCTTGATCAATTAGGTCACATAATTTCCTATTCTAAGAGAATTAGAAAATTCATGATAGAGATATGTGGTAGGAAGAGAAGATATTGAGTCTGTATCATGACCTTAGGAAGTGCAAATTTACCTCACAATTTCTCTAGGTCACAAATCTAGCAGTGTGGCTGGATTCTCAGCTCAGGTGTCTGTTGGTTTGAAACATTGGGAGCTTCCTAGGTGAAATCTGAAACTGGCCCCCACACATGGAGGGCAAGGAGAGAGCAAAGAAAGAGGCAAACCCCTTTAAATTGGTAGATGGCAGATTTAATAAGCAAGGGAATTTACATACAAGGTTTATCTTGGGTGGCTGCAAGATGAGTAGATCTCCACCCAAGCCCACCAGAATCTTAAAGCTTATTATATAGAGTCCTTAACTGGGTTCAGTTATGTAATTAGTCCAGATGGTCTCAACAACACATTGCTCCCTCGAGGCTGCATCCTTGAAAATGGTTCCCACTGTGGGAACTGTGGGCAGAACATAAATTTAAAAGACGGGGAGGAGGTGAGGAGATTCCCGTTGACCAGGTTTAGCTTGTGGGTCAAGGATGAGGCAGTAGTTATCATCTGGGGCTTGTGGTCCTCTTCCAACCTTATTTGTTATTGGCAGAATTAATTTCCTTGTGATTATAGGAATGGAGTTTCTATTTTCCTGCCAGCTGTAAGCCAGGGATCACTCACAGCATCTAGAAACCCACCTTCAATCCTTGCATGTGATCCCATAGGCAGTTCACAACATGAATGTATGTTTTCTCCCATGCCAGCCAGAGTACAGTTTTTGTGACCAGCCAGAGAAAACTCTCTTCCTTCAAAGAGCTCGTGTAATTAGATCAGGCTCACCCAGATAATTTTCCTATCTTAAGATCAACTGTTTTGGGACATTAATTATATCTACAAACTTCCTTCAAGCAGTACCCAGATTAGCTCTTGACTGAATAACTGGGAGAACGTGTGTGCCTGGCAGAGGCTGGGAATTTTGGGGGCCATATTAGAATGCTGCCTTCTACACTCACAATAATAATAATAGCTCAGTAAAGTAAATAAGGAAGTGCAATAACCTTCCAAATTTTCATCTTCTAAGAAATGATCAACTAATCTATTAAAGCTTATCTCATTTTAATAAAATTATTTTTTTATTTTTGTATCTTTCCAACATTAATAATGAGCTTTTTAAGGAGAGCGATTGTGTTTCATGTATTAAGCATCCTCAAGAGGCACAATTCCTGGCAGATAAAAGGTACTTAACATGAATTAATGGAAATCATACTTAATACCAATAATTTCAAAATAGTTAAAACACTTATCCATGTACCTCACTGTGGACGACCACCCTTTTCTGAGGAGATGGTTTTATGGAAAGTATGAAAGTTAAGAATGCAGTAATTTATACAAAACATTCAATGATATTTTACATATGAAGGAAACTAGACCCCATATTCTTTGTGAAGTCACTTAGAAAGTGGCATTTTCTGCTTTAATTTTAGAATAGATCTTTCTGACTAAGGAAGCATTTAGATATGTTTTTTAAAATGTCACCAGTACCAGAGAAAAATGTCATGTCTGTTTTTAATCTTTCCCCCACTTCATTCCTGACATCTAGAAAAGACCCACAAAAGCAGGCAAGAGATAAAAGGAAGAGGGAGCTTTGAGCCATCCCCATTCTTTGTTCTAACATGAGTCTGTCACTGCCACAGCTTCACCGAACACGTGTAAAAGCGCTAATATGTCAAGAGTTGTATCACCAGTTGCCCCTACTCTTTATCTTTACTTCACTAAGAAAAGTGGGTGAAGAAGTGGAAAATGTAGAGACATGTAAACCAACACTTATTAATATCTTTATTCAAATAATCCATTACTGCATCTGAACACAATTACAAAGAGAGAGAAATCATAATTTCTATAAAGTTGTTGACTAAGCAATGCTGAAAACCAGAATAACCAAGTAGAATATATTTTTTTTACATTCACATCACTTTCTTCTCATTTAACTTTTTAAAATTTCTGACTACAAATTAGCAAATGTCTTAATACAAAACTACATTGTGCAGACACATTATTTTCTTCTTCTTATCCAAAGGCTTATTATAGCTTGTATTTTCACCTCTGGGAGATAAAAATTTGGATACAACATGGGATCTACTCCAGCTACTGATGTGAAATTTCAGCTCCAATTCATGGACAATCTCCAGTCTTAATCCAAGTTTGGGCTATCCATCAGACACAACGTTTTCTTTTTGTTGGATTTGTATTTTTTCCTAAATTTGCTAGGAATCATGGAAATTTTGTTAGGATAATTGAAAATAAGTAAATCTAAGTCTTTAATTTGAATTTGAAACGAAGTCCACAGCTCTTCAAGAAAACACTCTATGTTTCTGATTAGGATAAAACATGCAGTTTCCATGGAACAGTACTAAACATCCTTTTAAAAATTTTGATCCAAATGCTTGATAAAAGTGAAAATATCTATTTTATTTTTAATATTACCTTTATAGGGTGTAATAGTCTATCTTCTTTATATTGTGGGTAAAGGTAGAATAAACTAATTTTAGGGTGAAGTTAAAGCATTTGTAAAAAGGAAACACGATTGAGTTTTCCCAGAGATTAATATGACTTTTAAGTGGAGAAACATCACAGCCTCCTTTGACCGTGCATAACTATAAGGTCGTATTAACAAGCCCACTCAATAGCCATCTTTTTATGCATCGTGGATGGAAGTAAACACTGTTGCTACTACATGAAGAAACCAAGGGGCAAATAAGACCTGGAACGAGGAAATAGGAGAAGAGAATAATGCCCCCCAAATGACAAAAATAACAGTGATGTTTAGTGTTTTCTTAAATTGATAACTATATGTTGAAACAAACCAGATTCTATACTACCTCTAGGCGTGTTGAACTTGCTCTATCAACATCCTCTTCAGGCAGCTAGTGCTCTCTTGCTTTGAAAAGCCAGCAAGCGCTGTGGATGGCTGCAAAGAATCCCCTCTCAGGTCAGTGGACTTCATCCCTTATCTTTGGAGAAGAAAAGTGTAGCAACTCATTCAAAAAGAGCTTTGCTCTTCACTTTTATTATCTTTGTTATACTCACACAGACTGATGTCTTCTAACTTCAGCTGCAGAGGCGGGAAGTAATGTCAAACCAGAAAAATGTCATGAATCCCTCAGGTCAAACTGTATATGGGTGTGCCAGATGTTTCCAATTGTATAATGGTCTTTCGTCAAAAGCTTATGGCTTGTAAATATATGCTCCACACATCAAACCAAGAGATTAAAAACTAGACCCTACACAAGTGAGTTCATACTTATACTCAAATGCTTAATCCAGGTAGACATAGTTTCTGTGTATTATTACTTCTGGTCTGACCTAAAATGAAAGAAGCCTATCTATTAAACTGGCAAAATTTCAGTTTTGTATTCTTCCTAGTATAACTAACTTTCCCACACTGATAATTATTGGATGATAGATGAAACCATTCTATAAAATATAACAAAGAACTCAGATGATTAGGCTCTAAAAAAAGTGAAATCTTGTTTTTTCATTATGAATTATTAAAAAAACTTGTAGACCCCAGAGTTCCATTCTTGATCCATTTATTTCCTTTTCACACTCTTTCTGAGAAATATTGCTTAATTTTTTAACATCAAGATCAATTGTAGGATGATTACTCCTCAAAAAACATCTCTAATGCCCAATATCTCTTCTGTATAGGCCCACCTCTATTTCCAAATAATGTCCAAACTCTTGTTTATTGTTTTCCTCCACTCTCTAAAATATGCTGCTCTTTTTTGCAGGGAAGATAGCCTCTGGCACCAGGAATTTAACAGTCCACTGGAAGAGAAAGAGGCATGATAATTAGTATGTAACTTTATAAATGCCGTGAGAAATGGAGATAAATAAAAAGTACAATAAGTCTACTGAGAAGGAGATTTTAACTCATATTAATCTAATCCTGTGATTCCAAGTTAAAATGGTTCTTGACTTCCACATTAGTCATACAATTTTGTCTGTGTTCTTTAGCATGACATCAACAACTCCACCCTCTTTCCTCAACCCAGCAGGCCAGCATCATATCCCACCAGTTCCCTTGCCTAGCCCCTGTTTATGTGCCAATTACACTAATATGGTTATTCTTTTGTGATATCTCTTGTACATTTGTGCATATAATGACTCAGCCTAAAATGCTTTTATCCACCAGTTGGGGCCAGTGGATCATTTATCAATACTCAGTTCAAATAGTTCTTCTATGATGCTTTCTACCTTCCAAGGCAAGACTTAGATTCGACAATTCTATTATTCAGTTTTTCTTATGATATATATATATATGTCATATATCTCTTATTTGATGTATGTATACACACATTATATATACATAACTCTTAACAGACCTTATCATATTTTACAATGATTATTTTAGAATTAGATACAGTCATTGAGTTCCAAACTCTGCCATTTACCTACTATACTCTTTTAATATATAAATACACGCTCTACTAATATTTTGCCAATTTTTATGTATCTTTTTATTACAAGTAATGCTTGCTTCTGGTAAAATATTTTTTGAAAAACATAGAAGTAAATTTAATTGGTGCGTAGAACAAGTGTTTTTTTTTTTTAATTTAAATATAATCAAAACAAGGCATTTTTTGTGTTCCACTTGTTTTTCAAAGTTGCTCAGTGGGGTAAGTTTTCCTGGTTCCACTGGATAAAAACTCTGAGAGAAGATTCTACGTTCTCTCATTATTCTTAAGTAATAGGAAGTCAACAATTGCTTGAAGTGGAATAACATGGTCTCAACCCACACTTTAAAGCATCCATCTCAATAAATTGATTGACACTATATTTTCATTCCGAGGTAAGCTTTCTCTTGTACATAGAGCCTGCTAATCGCAGGCTTCATCTTTGCACTGGTGAAGAGACTGCATTTATTTCTTCTCTCATTTTAATTGTCTCTTTTATTTTTGACTTAGCGTTCCAATACTGTGAGGAAGAGGAATTCAAGGAGTACCCAAGTTAGCTTTCTACTCTCAGGACCTGGCTGCGCTTAAAATAGATCATTCTCATTGGCGTTCTGCTGGGTTCTTCAGAGCCTCCCCAGCTGGAATCCCACAACTGTAATTTTTCAGAGGCTGCTGCTGGTTTTCAGCAGTTAACTCCACACAGAATCTCTCCACTGAACTTTAAAAAAATGACCCCCAACCTGATAATTGCTTTGTTTTGAAATTTTATATCTACTGTGTCATGGTCTTACAGTGGAAAATTCCAATTAAACATTAAATTTTATATAATAAAGAAAATGAAAGTTGATTTCCAGTGTGAAATGCCCTGCACAGAGATAACAACTATGGATAGATTTGTGTATACTTTCCAAACATTTTTAGCTATATAGAAACATATGTGTGTACACACACAGGCACACACACACGCATGTTAGTGTGTTTGTATGCAAGTGCATGTGTGTTTATATGTGTATATAGATATACATATATTTCTATGCATATGTATAATATATATGCAAATATACTGTATATGAATATATTCAGTGCATAAACACACACATACACACATATGTATATATCTATATATAGACTTTAGCAATTTGCTTTAATCGTGTAGAATTTGTGCACATCTTTCGAAGTCTACACATTAATTTACTTGCAGTGGTGCAATGTCTGTTATACATTTTTTTCCTTTTCTTATTTCGTTTTTTCCAAACCTAAACAGGGCAAATATTTGACTGAGAACATCTGTTACTTGGGCAAGCCTTGAGTGACCTGCTTAACTAGGAAGCAGCAGAGTCCAGGTGGACAGACCGTGGCGGTTGTGTTAACAAGAACTAATTAATGAGTTTGGCTGTAACTGTCCTCTGTGTGGAAAGGACACAAAAATGAATACAATGTGTATTGCTACATCTTTCAGTGGGCTCCACTGGTCACAATAGGTTGCTGACAACCATATGCACCATTTTATATTTCTTTTATATATCATCTTGTTAAAATGAAGATTTGGGGAGTTTATATGTGAGATAAAATTGTATAAAATCTTTCTCCCCCCCAAACACAAATACATGAACAAGATATACATACATACACACATACACATGCACATGTAATATCTTTTTAATTTTAAGAGCTCTTTTTCTGATTACAGGATTTTGAGATAATACACAAATATGTAAATACATCTAAAAGTCATCATTTCCATCACCAGAGATAGCTTTGTTAACTTTTTGATAAGTTTTCTTCCTGTGTTAATATGTCAATTATGTCTCAATTAAAAAAAAAAGATAAAACCTATACCATCCACTTCTACTTTAAAAAATTATAATCACTTTGGGTTTTTTTTTTTTTTTAAATAGCATTGGCCACTGAGGTGTTCTTTAGGATTGGCATGAAAAATAATAATGTGGAAGTCTTCCTTGTACATTTTTGAACTCTGATTTATTTCTCAACATTTTAAAAATGTATAGCTGAATAAAGAAATTTCATTTGCTTTAATTTTGATGTATTTTATTACAGCAGAATTTGAAAAAGTAATTCTATAAGACTTTGGCTTTCCTTATTTTGTGACTATTCTACTCTCTCGTCTATAATTCTATAGCTGTAGATCCCCTATCTTCTGATAGTTCAGGAGTTGTCTTCATCTCATACTATTGTCTTTGTTTCTATTTGGTTACTGTTTTTCTCTTGTCTTGGTGTTTCTTTATGGAGTTGGCGGTTTCTGGGTCTACTCCCACCCCGCCAAGGAAAAGAGCTTCTCTGACCACCAGGCACAATACTATCCGTTTCCATGAGACGGCATTCGCCTTGTAGTTCATCCAGGTTTTCAACAATTAGCGCATACAAACACACACACACATCTACATCCAGTCATCCAGTCTATTCCACTCCAGCATTTTCCACAATATTCTGTATCCCCTCACTGCTAACACAACTTACGTTTTAACATAAGGTAACTTTTCTCCCCCCACCCCACAGACATTTCAGGGCCTTCTGCTACTGGGACTCCATAACCAGCAAAATTCCTCTTATTCTCATCCTCTACTAGAACAATTATTCACTTCCTTCTCTTACACTGATCTAGAATCTGCTCTCGAGAGAGTAGTATTTACTTCCTCACATATCATGTTTTTAGGTTGTAGGAATTAGGAGTGGTGTCTCTTTTTGTTTCCCATTGTTACTTACAGTCTATTGTCCATCCACTCTTTTATGAACTATATTCTTTTACAGCCTCTCTTTCTGACTTTGCCATCAACTCCGTTTCCTTGTTACTTGTAGTCCTTACCCTGGCTTCCTGTTCCTCTCAACCACAGTGGGTGATTTCATCACCTATATGGACAACCCATTCAATACAAGAGCTTCTCAATTTCTTGATTGACTCTCCTGCACCAAACTAATCCTACTAACTCCATCTCAATTACTCACTCTCAAAATACACATTGGAGTTTGCTGTCATCTGACAGCACTAAAATCACTAAAAGAAGTATTTTGTGCTATAAGCACAGAATCCTTTTTCTACAGCTTGTTTCAACTACTCCCCAAATACTTATTTTTAATCCAGTGACCTCTCTAAATCAAAGATGGAGTAAAGCCCATGCTTTACTCCATCTGTTTATGTCTGAACTAATTCTATCCCACTTCCCTTCTGTTATAACAGAGTAACTCATGACCCCTCCTACCCAGCCATATGTGCTTTTGGATGCTATTCCGTCCTGTTTTCTCAGAAAGCTTACACTATCATCTTTCCTTTTCTCTCTTTATCTCTCTCCCTCCCCCCAACTCTTTCGCTCTCTCCCTCACTCCCTCTTTCATATTTGCCCTTTGTCAGGTGGATTCTTTCCATTGCTTTTACAAAATGTAAAATCTCTATTATTGAATGACAAAATAAAAAGAATTAAACACACACACACACACACACACACACATTCCTCTTCTCTATACCCTTAATTAAGCTATTCCTCATTTTCTCCCCAATTATTCTCTTAAAATAGTTTCTAAGGCCATTCTTTCTGTTCTGTAACTCTCATCGCCCTCATTTACAACACAACTCAGTCTAATTGGGCTTATATCCCCACCATTTCCCCCAAGTAGCTCTTGCAAAATTCTTCAAAAACCTCCATGTTGTTAAATTCAAATGCCATTTTTCAGTGCACAGATTTCACGTCCTTTTAGTAGCAATCAACTTTAACAAGTTCCTACTTTTGTAAACCTTTCCTTTAGGTTACTCTCATAGACTTTCTCTTACCTTCTTGGCAAACTTTCTTCTTTTTTTCCGTGTCTTCCTCTACTCAGCCATTCAATTTTGGATATTCTTAATCCCTATTCTCATATTCTCTTCTCTTCTCCTTCAATGTCTTTCCCTAGATTATCTCATCCATTTCATAATTTTAATGATCTCCTATGTGTTGATGGTATGTAAATTTATACTTCTAGCCTAGACATTTCCTCTGACCTCTAGAACAGTATATCTAAAGGCCCTCTTGACATTTACACTTGAATTTCTTAAAGATAGTTCAGAATCATTACGTCCTATAACAAACTAAAGGTTTTTCCCTATTAAAATAAAATCTCCAACGTGTTTTTCCCTGTTCCCTCTATCAGTAAATGGTGACAACATTCATCTATTTATGCAAGCCAGTTATCCAAGATTCATACCTGATATTTTACCCTCTTTTAACCAACATCTAATCCACTATAAATTCTCATTTTATTTGGCATCCTAAATATGTCTTGTTCTTTCTATTTTTCTCCAACTTCCCTGCCAACATCTTCATGCAAGTTCTGAAAATGACTTCCTGACTGGTCTCCTTGCTTTCACTGTAGTCCATCAACCATCCATCCTTCTCCCATCTGTTTTTATTGTGGAGTTATCATTTTAAAAAATAAATCTCAGTATGTCTTTTTTGTTCTTAAGTTAAATGGCATCCTTTTGCTTATGGAAAAATAATTGGAATCATTATTGTGTTCTTTAATCTCTGTCACAATCCAGCCTGAAAATAGTGCTTCATGGTCATCTCACATAATGCCTTCTCCACTCTACCCCCAATTCTCTGCACTCATCTCACTGGCTTTCTTTTAATTCCTTAAACACTTCATGCAAATCTTGCAATAGTGTCTTTATACATGCCATTTCTCTTAAACTTTACCTAGTTAATTCTCACTCTTACTTTAGATGGTTTCCTAACTCAGCTGGTGCTTTCTCAGGGAAGCAGTCTTCTATTATACCCCCACACTTCATAGTACCATTGACTGATTAGAGTTGTAATTCAGTATTCATTTTTATGACAGTTTGGTTGCTATTATTCTTCCTATGTAAACTCCATGAAAGCAGGAGCCCCCTGTCCACTTTTGTACTCAGATGTCCACCAATCAAAGTACAGTCTTGGATATGTTGTTAGCCCTCAATAAACAATTTTGTGAAAAAACAGCTGGCTTTTATCTCTTGTTTTGTAGAGGCCACATTTCTTTTATGTGATTGAAGATGTCAAGCTGTTTTCTTAAAACTAATTTCAATGGAGGATTTTCTGAAAGATAAGGAGAATGTACTCCTTTTCCTTTGGTCTAAGGGTTTTGTTTTTCTAATAGATGCAAGGTTTGGGTGTTTTCTCTTTGCTCTTTCTAGAATGAGAAAAGATATATGCAGATACAGTATTTGTCTGTTGTTTCATGTGTGTGTCTTGGATTCATTGTCTTGGTAATTTTGGAATTCCTTGTTCCACAGCCTGGAAGCAGGTGCCGAGCTGAGGTGCAGAGCTCTTAGACTAATTTCCAGATCCAGAAGAGATTCATCAAGTACAATCCGGAGAGACCAGGCTCAACCACAGCACTGTTTTTTGTTTTTTTTTTTTTTTTACTCAAGCTTTGTTCAAATAAAAAATTCTGCATTTTCCAGAATGATACCAGGGCTGTTCCTGATATTGCTCCTTCTGAGGGAAATTTACTTTTGTAAATCTCTCATTCTAAAATGAAGCTTCACCTCATGTTTCCTTGCTAATTTTATTAGATATTTCAATCTCTGAATGGATAAATAGAAATAAATGGAAAAAAGGAGACAGTTCTTCACCTTCCTCATCAGGTAGAATAAGGTAACCTAATAGAAAACTAAACAAGTGTCTGAAGAAGGATTTTACAGGAAAACAATTAAAAATATAGCTAAACATATGCAAAGTCAATTAAAGATAGTCAGATGAACGCAATATATGTGGCACTATTTAAACCTGTCACACTAGTAACAATTTAAACTCTTAACCACACAGGGTTGCATCTTCTTCCCCTCGGCTTTGTTATCCATTTCTCTTTTTGTGTCATTCATACACCTATCTGCTAATCTTGGGAAATAGGAACGCTTATATTCTCTTTTTGGAAGTGTAATATGTTGGAAAGTGATAACAAATTTCCAGTATCTAATAAAATATAAAAAGCAAAAATTTTTTGACCCACAATTATCTCATAAAAAGTTTTTCTTCAGGTACATTCAAAAAAATACAAATACATATATACAACGATGTTCACTGTATCACTTTAAAAACTAAAAATTCCAACCTGACACAAATGGAACACTTTCTGGAAAAATAAACAGGAAAATAACAGTTGTTACCTCTGGACAATATGATTTGGCAGGCTGGGAGAAAGGACTATACTTTTTACTTTCCGCATTTCAGGACCATTTAAGTGTGCACATGTGTGTGTGATTGTAAACGTCTAATACTGCTAGAATGAAAACTGTACTTACCAAAATATGTAGAAGAAAAAGAAAATGGAAATGGCAGTGCTTATACTGAAGAGATGGGTGCTCAGTTCCTCCTTTTGTTTGTTGGCTTTGGATTGTTGGTGTGCTGATTTTCTAAGTCTGAGAGAGATGGGAGACAGGTTGGGGGAGCTGGCGAGAACAGGGTATTAGGTGATAGGGGAGCATCAGTCAGTAGTAACTTTTAATTATGTTGTAGATAGAGGATATACTGCTCAGATTTTTGTAATCAGTTGGCTGTCTAATTCAGTTTGCTTTATTATAAGTTTCTGAATTTATTTTTTGCTTTTATAAGCATTTTAGCAAATATGTAGAGGCACAGTATTAAGTGGGGCTAAGCAGATAGCACTTTTAACAAAAGTCGATAAATGTATTAAATTAAATATTCGAAAACAGTAGGATGTTTGAAGGCAGCTTAAGCTAGATATTGTTGGTAGCTTAGGACTCAATGTAGTTAGGTCTGTATTTAGAATTTGGAAGCAAGAGGATGCTCTGTGTCACAGTCCTCACATTATAATTAGCCTTGGATAGGGCACTGATATTGTATCTTGGTTTCTCAACTTGTAAAATGAAACAATAATGCTAGTCCTATTGACTTCAATGAGACAATATTTTGGAAAAAGTGTGATGCATTCTAGAAGGGCACAGAGATTATTAACAATGCAAGCCTGTTTTTGTCAGGAAGGGTAGCATGGGAAGGAGACTACCTCCACTTGTCATGTGGACTTCCTGCCTGGCCTCCCTGACTTCAGTGCTGCCTCCTACAGGCCATTCTCCATGCAATGATTTAATGATATATTTTTAAGAAAGTGAATCATTTCATATTACTCTTATGCTTATATACCTCCAATTGCTTCCTGTCACATTAGAATGAAATATAAACTCCCCCATGATCTAGATGACAGCATACAATCCCCCTGCCTAACTTCCTAACCTCATCTCATATAGTCTCCGTTGTTCCCACTGCTCAAGGCAGCTTAATGCACTTCAAGGACACCAATCTCTTTCTCTATGTCCTTATTCTTTTCATTCCCTAGAATAGTTTTTATCCAGATATTTCCATTGTTCTTCCTCTCACATTTTTTGATCCTCTGCTTAGACGTAATTATTCAGTCAAAATATTCCTGCCTGTCAGTCTTTGTATCTTTATCCTGAAACCATGTTATATATTTAAGTGTTTAGTTGCTAATTGTCTGAATAATTCTACCAGCATGTAAGTTCCATTTGGGCAGAGACTCTGTTTTCACTAATTCATCACCAGAGACTAAACTGGGCAAATAATAGGTTCACAATACGTATTTGTTAAAGGAATAGATCAACAAGTACTTAGACGAATAAATGATATGTGATACAAAAATTTGTCTAACCTGCTTTCCTTATCTTACAGAGATTTTCATTTTTTGACATGTAATTTGTAGAGTTGTATCTAATTTTAATAATTCATAATAAATCATTCTAAAAATTGGTGTTATTGATCAGGTTTTAATTCAATTAGCAAAACGCAGAGCTACATTTGCCATCTGACCTGCCATCAGGACAGTCTGACACTTATTTACCTTTTCCGCAAAGTGGTTTTTCAGTATTGATTTGGTAAGTTTGGAATCACTCTGTTTCCCAGTGGTCAATTTTTGCCACAGCATAGTGAAATGTGATAGTATATGTAAGCCTCCCACACTTGCGTAGGCATGCAGGCACACACTCACACTCTAGCGTTTCCTAACACTCCCATCTGTTGTGTTGTGTTAAGATAGTAGACAGAGGGTGCAGCAATCCACTGGGTCATTGAAGGATTTCTCTCATTTTCACTTAACAGCTTTATGTAGGAACCTCAATGTTGGCATCTTGACAATATGTCTCCAAATGAGCTCAGCGTTGCTTTACGAGCCTGGTAGAAATAAATTTGAACTTGGTAGTTTCTTGTTTGTCCATTTTGTTTTTGTTTTTGTTTTGTTTTGCATTTTATACATACGTGCATAAGTACCACTCTCTAACCCATATGCAAAGTAATAGCTTCTTATGTCTAATCATTTATCTACTTAAGAAATATAGATCTAAATAATAAAATTATAAACCATTGGTGAATTAACAAATATTTAATTAAGATAAATGAAATACATTTACTCAAATAACTATTTCCTTTCTCTTTGCTTTTTTAAACATGCAAGAACTATAGGTTAAGTGCTTAGAGGTCTTATTTCATTTAATCATGAGAACAACCCTGTGGAGTGGGTATGGTTGTCCTTATTTTATAGATGAGGTGAGTGAGCCTGAGAAACTTAAAATAATTTTCCAAGCACACAGAGCTGAAAAATGATAGAGGCAGGCTATGAACTCATGACTGACCTCAAACCTACAGGCTACTCACTACTACCACTGTGTAATCATGGAAAAATCACTTAGCCTCTCTGAGCCCAGGGTTATACTCCTATAAAATGCAATATTTACACATTCTGATCCATTCCTGGATAAGGTTTGGATACTAGAAGGCTTTGTCTAGCTTGGGCTTCTTTTCTTAGCCCCTGACAACCTAATGAGAGATTAGGTCCTAATCTTATACAATGTCCTTTTCTTTGTTGTGTGTTTGCAGACATAAAAAGTAACAATCTCAACATCTGTCACTTAAAAAGTAAGAGATTTGTTGCATTTAACTAAAAGGATTCTCATAAAATGAAAAGAAAGCAGCATCCATCAAGTTAGAGAGAACACTACTTTAAGTGGTCTCAGCAGACCACAAGGCTCTCACCATTCACACCCTCTTAAACCATTTTGCACCGTCCTTGATGATCTGACTTTCTGCATCTAGGATAGAACCCAAGGACAAGAGCTCTGAAGATGAGGTGACAGCAGATACACAGTCTGTAAACTGAGTGGCTCCTTGAGTTTTTGTTTGTTTCTGCCAGTTCCTGAAGAATTGGAAAGCTGTCAGTCAAAATGACCAATTGCTCATTTGTCAGGTTAAATATTTGATATGACTGATGCTCCAATTGCTAGTAAGCAAGGAAGGGGCAAAAGAGTCAGCGATTTGCTCTATTTCAGGCATCAGCTTATGGTTTCCATTGCTATATTGATTGACAACTCAAATAGGCATGGGTGTTTAGATTAAAACTTCAAAGGGCTGAAATGTTAGGACAAAAACTCCCTTATTTACCTGCAATAGGAAAGAAAACCAATATATTGAGGTAAACTCGAGTATTAATACGGGAAATGGTAAGGACTGTGGGGAACTGGAGAGCATTTGACCTGCCTAAAGAGAGCAGCCACAAGTAATTTTCAAAAGATTGCTAGAAAGGAGTGAGGGTCCAAATATGCCAGATATTCTAACTTTTCAAGAGAAGGCAAGAATTTAGCCATTAATCCAAATATTATTGTCAATTCTTTTAATTTTCAAAGGCCAGGCATAAAGTAAAATATTGCCAAAATACTGTGGAAGAAAAAAAAGGAAAGAAAAAGAAAACAAAGAATGACATTTTTAGTGCATATTCAGTCTTCTGGCCACTATCTGGATAATGCTGAAATAGGAAATGTTATCTGCTTGGTCCTCATTTTTGCTAAGATTTTTGTCAATATTTATTTGGATAAATGACTGTAGCCATTTAGCAGATTCAAAGACCAATGTATCTGTGTGAAGTTGGACAGCAACCAGGAGTTTAGATGTGCTTAGTTTTAGTGTTGGATACATATGTGCAATCTGAATCTTTGCAACACATTTTGAAGACATATACATTAATATACAAGGATTTTGTGACAATTAAGTGAGATAATGCTTACGATTCCGTTATTACATTTTTTGATTGAAGGAGATGCTTAATAAATAGAAGCTATTATAATATTTTTAGTATTCACTTTGTAAAATGCTATAAGTATTAACTAACAAATTCATTGTATCTGGTACTTGAAAAATGTAATCTTAACTGTGAAGTATGGAGAATAGTGTTATTTTTATCTCCACTTTACTAGATGAAAACAATGAGACTTAGGCTGTGTGGAGGAGAGAGGGAAAGAGAGAAAGAAAAAGTGAGAAGAGAGAAAGAAGAGTTTGGACTTGAATCCAGATTATCTGAATCCATTATCCAGACATTGTTGAAAAATCCTGGTGTCAGCTCTGACATGTAAACAGATTGGAAGCTATCACTTCCATCCTTACAAAAAGAAAAAGCCGAGCAAAGTGAAAATCCACATTTCTTAGATCTGTCAGAGAACTAAAGTTACAGGGCAAACCACCAGCCTGAATCTGGTGAGATAGTTGAAACCAGAGTCACAGCTGGGATCTGCTTACTTGCAGCAGAAGCCACTGGAGCTGAAAACTGGTAGGAACACATATATGGCAATTTTGATGAATTTCTGGAGCCTGAGTATGTAGTAGCATGAAAGTAAGAAACTCCTGGGGGTGTCAAGTTTAGAAGGGTCTCCAGACATGGCTTTACTTCCAAGAATCCCAAGAGGTTATCATGATGAAGATCCAAGAAAGCTTTCATGGATCTCTCCAGGGGAGGGGGAAAGCAATAGTTGTATAATATGTCCAGCGCATTCTATATAAAAAAGGCCTTTTCTCCAGGGAAAAAGACTTTAATGGAGAGAGGGCATTTCTCCAGCTCTCTCTAGCCCTTCTGTCTCCATAAAGAATATTTACCAAAAAACTACTGCTAACATCATACTCAGTGTTGAGAAACTGGATGGTTTCCCGTAAGATCAGGAATAAGAGAGGTTGTCCTCTCTTACCACTTCTAGCCAACATTGTTTTGGAAGTTCTAGCTAGGATAAAGAGACAAGAAAAGGAAATAAAATATATGTTGTTTTGTAAAGAATAAGTAAAACTGTATTTATTTTTTTGCAAATGACATGTTGTCTATGTAGAAAATCCCGAAGAATTGACAAAATACAAAATCCTGCAACTAATAAGCCATATAACAAGGTTACAGAATTTCATGTTAATGTAATAAAGTCTATTATTCTCCTAAATGCCAGCAATAAACAATTGGACTTTAAAAAAACAATGCTATTTATAATAGCATCAAAATATGAAACACTTGGATATGAATCTAACAAAATAGGGGAAACTGTGTGCAGGGTGTGTGGGAACTCTGTGCACTTTCTTCACAATTTTTTTGTAACTCTAAAAATGCTTTAAAATGAAACATTTATTTAAAACAATAGAAGGAGAATTCAATTTGATAGAATTATAGTCTCTTCAAAATGTCTATGTAAGATAGTATCATCACCAGTGGCAGCAGCAGCAGAATCAATATGTCATAAGTTAAATTCAAAATATAGCATTTAACAAAGAGAAATTACCTTAGTATGCAAAAATAAAACACTCACTCTCACTCATAAATACTAAAAAGGCAAATAAAGATTTAAAATACATTTGGCCTGTTAATTGAGCCAAAATATAGAAATTACAAGGTTCCAAACTGACACGAGTATATTAAAACTAGTACTTGTAGGAGTGAAGATTTATTGTAAAGATGTTCAACTTATTTACAGAGTCATAAAACATCATAGTGATTGACTCCATTAATACTAATTCTAGAAATATTTCCTAACAAAATAAGTCACATTTGAATATTGATGGTAATGTTCTTTGCCATGATATTAAAAAAATAATGGAAATATCTAAATGTACAATGTTAATAGAATGAGTAAATGAATTATGGTTTGTTCGCTCAGTGGAATATTCCACAGCCTACAACATAGGCATAACATATTCTGATCCATGTTTTGAAGAGACCACTCTGATTGTTTAGTTGGAAATGCACTGTAAATGGGAAGCAATGGGAATATAAACACATTCAGTTAAGATACATTGGGAAAGTCCAGGCAGAAGATGGCAGGAGTTTGAAACAGACAGTGAAAGTGAAGCTACTGAGAAGTGGTTATCCTTTAGATCTACTTTGAAGATTGATTTGAAAAGATTTTCTATTGGAAAGGATGTGAGATGTGAGAAAGAACAGGTCAAGTATTACTCCCAGTATTTTGACAAGAGCAACTGAAAGAAAGCAGTTACCATTCAGAGAGAGAAGAGATACCAGAAGAGCAGTTTGGGGAAAGAAAATCAAGAGTTTGGTTTGGGAAATATTAAGTTTGAGATAATTACAGTTTGTTCTGAAGAAGAGATATTTTACAGCTGTATGAATACTAATGAAACTCATCCAGAATTGAGGGAAAAAACCCAAAACTGATGATTCAAGAGAAACTGGAAATGATTGCTGAAGTTATTTTCTTGAGTAGGTCTGAGGATTAGGACATAGTTTATATGTAGGGTAATTGATTTTAAATAAGAGCAAATATTGCTATTCAGACTAACAGGAGGGTAGACAGAATAGACAGACACAGATGCAGGTATATGGATGAAGGTGGTGATTGGAGTGGGGGGATTCTTTTACTATCGCTTTATTGTCAGTAGGTAGTAATGTGAGTAAGAAGACTGATGCATATGTGATGGAGACTTGAAGAGGGAAAAAATGTTTAAAATAATTATCCAGGACAGTGGAAGAGTAAATGGAATAAGGCTAGAGTACTAAAATCTCACTAATTTTAGTGGTGATAGATTTAAGGAGAGAGCAGTAAGCATGTTTGTAGGTTTCTCAGCAGCATTGTCAGCTCTATGGGTGCTGGCTTGAGTTGGTGGAGAATTAGCTTGGATAATGGTTACATTTTGGATGTAAGATGGGAGAAGAGAGGATCAAAGGAAATTGAGGGTGTTTCCAGGAAGTGAGCATACTCATTGGCTATGGCATCAGCAATTGGTAAAAAGTGAAATTAGGACACAACAGTAGTGAGGAATGGTAAAAATGTGGAAGGATAAATGAGTGACAAGACCTGTTCCATTGAAGAATTGTTGCAAGGAATGCATTAGAAAGATTGAAAATAAGAGTTTCAGAATGGAACACCTGACTTTGTAATGGAAGTAGTGCAGTTATTGGCAGTGTAAAGGTACAAGCTATAATCATAGGGTAGTTGAAATGTATGCAAGGTATATTATTTGAAGGAGAGAGGTAAAAACTAAAAAGAGAAGCCAGGCAATAGGGAGAATCATGTATGTGATATTGAAATCACCAGAATTTATGACAAAAGTAGTATTGGAGAGAACAGTGTTTTAGAATCTAAATCTTCACGGAATAATGGGCAGCACTTGAGATTCTATAGGTGACTGCATGTCTTAAAAATAAAAGAAAGATAAAAACACATGATGTAAGCAATCAACTTAAAAAGTGCATGAGAAGATGGTCAATCTGTAAAGAAATAATGGTGATGCAAATCCAAACCATTTCATAGTCATCCAACTCACGTGCGCGTGCACGCACACACACGCACTATGATGTTACCAACATGTGGAGAAATAAGAATTCACATACACTGCTTGTGGACCAATAACTGCAGAACCACTTTGGAGACCAATTTGATTTTACCTAGTAAAAGTAAACATGAACGTCTTGCCAGACAGTCCCCATGTTGGAGGAGGTCATCAAAAGAGTGTGACTGCCAGTTGACCTACCAGCTGGACCTGGGCAGTCGGAGGTTCCTCACTCCGTCCTGGCCTTGAAATGTAAGTTCTATCCACTATTCTCACAGTGGGAGCTATTTTCAAGGATGCAGGCTTGAAAGAAGAATGTGCTGTTGAGACCATCTGGATGGTATCCGTGACCGAACCCAGTTAAGGTCTCCATATAAACTTTTAAGATTCTGGTGGGTGGGTGCGGAGATCTACTAATCTTGAGGCCTCCCAAGATAAGCCTTGGATGTAAATTCCCTTGCTTATGAAACCTGCCACCTACCAGTCTGGAGTAGTCTGCCTTCTTCTTTGGTCTCTCCTTGCTCTCCATATACAGAGCCAGTTAGCAAATCAACACCTTGTAATTCTTCGTGTAAGGTTAGTTCCAAGAGCTGCATTTCCCATATTTCCTTGAACTTAAATGTCACCTAGGGGGATCAATTTAAAAAATGGTCCCAAGCTCCTCTGGAGAGCATCCTGAAAATCTTTGTTAAGAGTATTCTCAAATTAAGTAACAATAAAATGATTCTTACCACTCAGGACCCACTGCCCTAGATAAACCCTAGCACATAGGAACAATGGGAATGCAGAGAACATTTGTTGCAACCTAGTTTATCACAAACAGAAAGATTCAACTGAAATATTCATCAATAGGGAAATGAATAGATAAGTAGTGGTACATTCATATAATGGATTATTTAAAGTTCTTAAAATGAATAGACGGGCAGACATAACTTAAAGGAGTTAATTCAAAAACAGAGTCAAAATCAGTATATTTTCATAAAACATAATAATAGGAAACATGCCAAACAATACAATGTTTTCCTTATAGATACATATATGGATAAAAATTGATAAACACCATATTCCAGTCAGTGGATAGAACCTCTGGAGTGCAAAGAAGAATGGGATGAATAAATTACATGGAGTTCCAAATCTATGTATGTTTTATTTTTTAAAAATATCTGAAGTAAATATGGCAAATCATTAGCATTTTATGAAGATATAAAATAGTTTCTTTTCATATTTATGTAGTTTATATAAAACTATAGCTTTACATCTACATATTTATATTTGGATTATTAACTTTTCAAATTCATTAAATAAAATAACTAAAAATTCCCTGTATGAACAATAGCCACAAATAAAACATATGCTCCATGGTACTGATGAATTTTATCCTTTTTTATCAGAAACACTTTCTATATTGCTTCAATACTTTGATGCCCAAATATAACAGCAATTAAATAAATTGTTAGATTATTAATCATAGTGTATAAGTGAGTTGTTATTCTTTTACTAGAAAACAAGCATTATAAAAGAGGGTCTACCTATAAACCAATAAGCGATTGAAATCTTGCTGTACATGTTTTTAGATTACAGAAAATGGGTTTCAATGTTTAGAGGCAAGCTGGCCACATGACAAGTAATGTCACGTAAAAAAAAATATAAAGGAATGTAAAGGGAAATTTTTCCCTCTCCACCAAGTGTTACCAGAGGGAATTTTTCTCACCATTCTTGTATTTTGGATACAACATTATGCATCTGTCTTTTCTGCTTAACTTTGAGGTCCTCGAAGGCCAGCTTGGTTCATTCATTTTGTGCACCCAAGAGCTAGACCCCAGTCTGACACATACCAGTGGCTCAATATATGTGTGAATTGAATTCATGTCAGATGCGGTAACAAGAAAGAAAAAGACCTAAAAAAAGGATAACAATTCATAAAAGGATTCCATATTCTAATTCTCGTATATGCTAATAAGATGACCAAATGCTGGAAATTTTAAATAGCACCAAAATAAATGCAATGCAAAAAATAAGTATCTCATCGGCTTCCCAGGGACTGTCTTTACACCAACATTCTCACGGGATCACAACTGAACATAAAAGAGCTTTCTGTTATTTTAAAAATCTATATTATCGTTGAGCTTAAAAAATAGATTCAGGCTATTTTTACTATATTTCAATATATACTCCACATGGCATGTGACATGGTTACTATTTTCCAAGACTATAAATCTATGACTGGCATGGCAGGAAGAAATGTTAAGAAAAGATAATCTCTTGTTAAAAGAAGAAAACCGGAGGCTAAGAACTTCTATCCTACAAATGGAAAAACAAATGACGTTCTTGGGATTAAATAGCTTTTTCTTTCTATTTAAAAACATCACACCTCTGTGAGAGTAAATTTTCTCAGTGCACAGAGATGCACGTTTAGTGATGTATTCAGAAAATTTATACATGGAATACTTAGTCACGACACTTTATTCAAGGTTGTACATGGGACTGTAGGACAAGAAACTGAATTTCTACAGAGTTTGCTATTAAGACTAAATTTTGATGTTCTCTTGCTGCATATATTGTCACTAAATACCATTTACTCTTGAATGTTCCTTTGCTTTATCTTGTCCACTAGCTAACGTACTCTATAAGGTGGTAGTCTTTTATCATCTGCCTCCAAAATACTTGGTTAACACAATCTGCAGTGCAGGTGTTTAACATTCTAAACCATTTCTAGCCAATAGTAGTAAAAATATAATGAATGCCATTTGACAAGCTTAAAAATTATCTTTCCGAATGATTCCCTGAAGGCATATCTTTGTGTAATATGAAAGCAAAACCTAAAAAATATTTTTGATTATTTGGCATATTTTCTCTAAAAGTAGATTTATATTAGAGTGAATTCTTATTTTACTTTAAAAAAGCCTCAGCAATGTCTACATACATTTGGGCTGATTTCAACTTTATAAATTGTGGAATGAATCTCGGGGAAGATCATGAAGAATCATAGCTACATCTAAATGAAGGATTGTTGATGTGTCATCTCATTTCTTTAACAAGCTGGAAATAAAATGTTCTTTTTGCTAAAAGATGTTAGATTGATTAGGAATGGTTTGTATATGAAGATTCTCCTCTTGATCAAAGATATTTTGCTAATTTCCTTTTCTTTCAGTCTATATATATATTTGATCTCATTGGTGAGGCTTTTATAACAGGTCAAATTAGGTTCAAAGTGAATAACTCCCTACTAGTCCCAGGTATTAATATTTTCTGTATGGATGCCAACACCAGGTGTGTTTGTGTGTGTGTGTGTGTGTCCTACATAGTTGACTACTGGTCTTTATAATTTCATTTCTTCCTAGAAGACAAAAATAGAAGAGACCTTGATTATATTATAGCTAGTTCTTTAGCATTTTGTGATACTGTTTGTCAAGTTATTTGCTGCATAATAAATCTTAGATCTGCTGGGAAATTTCTCTTCTGTTTAATCCAAATTATACAGTTGGGAACAACAAGGGTGCATTGTTTTGTTTTGATGCAATAGGTTATTTTAAAACTCCATGGTATTATAGAGATAATGACTCACTGAGACACTCCTCCATGAATAGGACATGAGAAAATTTAAGTCTAGCCCATCTCAAAATGAAATGATTTGGGAACTTTAATACCTTGTCTTCTTTGATTAGGTTCCACGTTAGACCTGTTTTCTGTCAAATGTTATTCTATACATTATAGAATTACAATCAGTCTTACAGATACACACACACACAAACATGACCATGTTAGGGATAATTTTTCAAAACATATTTTAAAGAAGTAACTAGGCTATCTGTTTTCAAATCAAGGAACCATGTAAAGATATGTTCCTGCTTGGGAGATAAATCAAATCTAAAAACAAGTATCTAGAAGATAATTATATCTAATTTATTTGTAAATTTTCCCTTGTTGACTTTGTTATTAATATATGTATAGGAATGGAATATCAGAAGATATCTGTATGACTAGAAGGATTGGAACCATTATCAAAAATTTTTATCTTATTTATAGCATTTTGAAGAGCTTATGAGCAAATAGTATTCAAAAATACACGCATGCTTCTCACATGGAGAGCATTATAGCAATTTAAAGTTGGTTATTTCTGTTCTGACTCTACCAATATCCAGTAAATTACCATCAGTTCAAAGGTTGTTTGTAAACGTAATTAGAATTTTCAAGGCATCATCTGCTTATAGAAACAAAAGAAGTCACATCGGCAACAGAGCCCAACTTTGCCGGGCTTATTACTTCTGTTTGTTAATTCAAAGGACTCCCTCCATATCCGAGGGAGTATTCAAAGGCATCTTATGTATGCAGAAGTTCCACCGTGCCGGTATTGACCATCCCAGCAGGACCAATGTTCTGCTGCCCCACACCAGTCTCCCTCAGGTGCTGCCTCCGCTCTGTGCTGCTCCACCAGGTTTCAAAGGTCCTGCCATTATTACATTAAAGAACATTATTCTGTTCCTCCGTCTAGAATAGTTCTCTGCTAGTGACCACCAAATCCACAAAATGGCAAATCTCAGCGTTGGTCTGAAAAAGTCAGAAAATAGTCTTCCTCGTGTTATATTAATGACCTGCTTTTCAGGCCATGTGGTTTTGCTATTTCAGTGACACATCTCTTGATTTAGCCCACAGTAAGTCCAGGGACAGATCCAGGTGTATTACAGTAATGAAAATTTGCTTTAAAATATTTCTATAGACACGTGTGTGTCACATATTTTTCATCTATCTCTTTTCAGTAATTAATTAACAATTGAAGTACCTTAACTAACCAGAAGCTCATATTCCAGAAGGAGCTACAAAAGGACTTCAGCAATCTTCATCTCTGACCAAGCGGAGTTTTTACTTACTAGCATAATGGATGTTACAACTTATTTTTATAGATTTAAAGATCGATATTCAAAATGAAGAAATTAGTTATAATCATTGTCCTTTTCATGGAAAGGAGATGGCCAGTGCTCTTTGGAATCAGTCTCAAATTAGGATTCAGTGCAATTCTGTGTACAGATGGTTCGGGGAGAATTCTGCTCCCTGACTCTGGCTATAAGTTGAGGTGTATTGTGCCTGAAGAATATTGATGCACCTGCCGCTAGTCAAACTTTCATTCTAGGCACTCTCAGAACACCTGAAAGGACAGAGAGTTGAGACTCTGCTGAGATTATAGAACAGGTTGTTTTGGCTGTTTCTGTGCCTGCTAATAGATGTTTATATGCATAGCAGAATTCAGTCTGTGACTTGGTGCCATTCCACATAGCTGGAAAAGAGGAGGGAATAGGGAAATAGAGAGAGTGCATATATGGTCCTTGGTGGCTCTTACAATTCAAGATTTTCCAATGAGAATTCGAATCATCCTTACTATTGTAAATAGGTTGGGTCAGTTTGCACAAGGTAGCAACCAACCTTGAGAGCTGTGCTGCTGAATCTCACTTGTGGTACCTATTTTCTATTCTCCTAGGATGAAGTATCTTGAAGGAGGTTCCACTGCACCCTTGTAAATTAACCAAAGTTGGCTCAATCCACAAATACATACCTAAATGTATACTCAGTTATATCTGCATCTCCAATGAAACAAAGCTTTGTCTCATTTCCCTAGCTCCTCTGCACACATTCAAACCATTTTTAAAGGGCCTTTCCTACCAGTTTTCTGCATGGATTCAGACACAAACAAACCTTTAACAGCAGACCCAGCATAAGTTAATATCTCCACCACATGAAAAAAAATATACGCACTATATAATGAGTTCTATGTGATTTGAGGTACATATTTATTCAGTGTGAGACTGAGCTACAGATAATTTTGAGGAATCATCAGTTTTCAAAGAGGACCTATGTTCAGTCAGACTCCCGAGAAATATTCCTAGTTAGTTGTCAGATTTGATACTTGAGGATCTGTGCTAATTTCAGTTAACAAAATTGAAAAGAAGACTTTTCTGGTGTCTCTGCTTTTTAAGGAGCACTCACGTTAATTATAAATAAACAAACTAAACATTTTTTTAACAAAGTCTCATTTCTTTTTGTGCATATGTGAACACTGGACAATACTTCTCCCCAGCATTTGTGCCAAGGCATTATCTTGGGGTGTCAGATAAAATATAGGATGTCAGTTAAATTTGAATTGCAGATAAACAACGTCTTACTATAAGTATGCCCCATGCAATATTTGAGACATACCTATACAAAAAAAATGTTTTTTATTAGAAATTCAAATTTAAGTGGATGTCCTGTATTTTTATTTGCTAAATCTGGCAACCCCAATCTATATACAACTACTAATAATTATATGAGGTATACGATAGTACTGTGGAGCTGATTTATTTCAGTAGCAAGTCACTATATGTGTATCATACATATATATGATATCTTATATATATATATATACACATATTATCTATACTTCTCTCTATATATACATATATATATCCTCAATTACAGTTTTAGGAAATTTAGGCATCAAAAAACCTCGTTCACGTTGAAGCAAGCGCCTTGTATATATTTTTTCAACCTATATAATTTGAGGACATGTTTCTCTTCCTGAAAATGTTGACTACTGCCCCAAATATGAAGAAAAATGGCACACATTCCTCTTAACCCATCCTACCTTCCCTGGATCTTTTAATTTAAGAATTCTTTCACTTCAAAAGCCAGTATACAGCCAGAAATAAATCCTTCTCCTGGACACAACTGTGAACGAACTCTAAGCTCACTAATTTGAAGGCTCAGCTTCCCATCAGCGAGCAAGGCTGTGCTTTCAATTTCTTTCTTCCTTCACTTCCTGTATACTGTATTTCAGGTCTTCTGCTCTTCATGTTATCTGAATTAGTTCACAAGAACTGATTTTCCCTTTGTCTTTTCTGGGTTTTATCTTGAGATTTCTGAGTCTAAGTGCAAACATGGACTGTCTCTAAAAGAAAATATTCTCTGTGTTAGACTCATCTTTCTAGTGCCTCTCTACTCTCTTACCTTTGCAAATGTGAGATATTCCATATTCCCATCAGTCGTGTTAGGGACCAAAGGAGACTCAGTGCAGTTGTCTTTAATATGTTGCATTCCGAGATCTTTCTCTAAGGAGCTCAGTGTACAGTACTAACAATATTTAATTAGTTCTCGCAGCATCTGTGTGAGGTTTTGGTATCCTACTCTTGTAGCTTCCAAATGGTGACGTGGTCACAAGGTCACATGGAAAATTTCGAAAGCTTCTCAGATTGTTTAAAGGAGCTCAGAAAACTTTCCATCATTCCCCAACCCTCCTTTCACTTTAAATCCAGATGTGCGTCTTTTCTTTCAGTTTCTCACCCAGGTTTCCCCTTTTCACTGTCCTAGTTCGTGCTACCAAATTGTTTCTCTTTTAAATATATATCTCCGTGATGTTAAGGACTGCATTTAATTTACAGATCCAAAGGCACCTCTTCAGTTAACTGTGCTGCTATGGGCAAGTTATTCTAACTTTTTGAACCTGGTTTTTCCAAATGTAAAAAATACTTTTTTTCAGAATTGTTATGAAATATTAGAGTAGTGAATATGAAACATTTGACACATTACCTAGCATTTAGCAGACATTTAATAGCTCTCATTGTTATTGTTAGAATAAATAGACTGAGGCTAGGTAAATAGTTCCTGTATAGAAAGACCTTATGGAATTTTTTATGGAAATTCAATGTTTGACTCTCCTCAGTTCCCTCCGTAATAAGACAGCATGCTTAATTTATACTTCCGAGACTTTGGAAGATAAAAATAATAACTTCTAAACAAATGAGCCTATGTATTAGCTGTTCCAAATTTTAGGAGGACATTAAATTGCTTCATGTATGGAAAAGAACTTGGCAGAATCAAAGATTTCTGGGTTTGAATTTGCTGTATGATTTGGGGTTCATTATTTAATCTCATTAAATCTTAGTTTTCTCATCTATAAAATAATTGATACAATAATTTATACTCTTCAGTTGTAAGGATTAAATGAGATAAAAGTTGAGAATTTACCCAGCACATTGTTGGTACATAGGAGGCAGTAAACTGTTAGCGAAAATGTTAAGGGGGAGAATATCTTCAGGAAATGTTAATGGCAGATTCTTAAAAGCTCTTACTGATCTATAAGCCTACTTGTAGATATTCTTGAGAGCACTAATTAGTAAACACTAATAATCGGTTTTGTTATTAAGACTTCTTAATTATAAAATTTACATGTTTTTAAAATGATGATCATTTACTGCAAAAATTCTGTTCTCTGAAAAATCTTAAGCTCCTAAAAAGATATGTTCTAATTCCAACATAAAGAAGTGGCAAAATGAAATGTGTTCATGCTTTCATCAGAGTTTCTTCAGTCTCTTTGGTCATTTGGAAACGAATGTGTGTAATCACCTAACACATTGCATCTGGTGCTAAGTACAAGTTCAATAATATTAGTTCCCTGTGTTGACTGCAGGGGTCGTCTCTAAGATTTCATCCCTCCTGATTGTTTTACTGTTCGCTACAACATTTGGAATATCCTGGCCTGTGTATTTCATAGAAAGTCAATGGATACTACTTTCATTTTGACTTGTCACCTTAGAATTTCTATTTCAGTTTTGAAAATTAAAATTGTTTTTTTATAAATATTCCAAAGAGCAGATTGAATATGTTTCTCTGAACTTACTCTGTGTTTTCATAATTCATATGAGGATGTGAAGATCAAACCACCATTTAAACAAAAACAAAAAAACTTCAACCTGTAATTTCAGACGAAAATGAAACAATTGTTATTTACTGCTGTCTTATGAAATTTTATTTATTAGTTTTTCTTTTCTTGTCTTTTAAAGTGACCTACATAAACTATTGAAATCAAAATGAATGGATTTAAATATTATTGGGCAGTTTACTCCTTTACATGCTCTCCTGGTCATTTCCAAGCACTGTAGCCTTCCTGGACTATTTTAGCAGAATTTTTATGCCTAAGAAAATTTTATTAAAAAGCTATAAATTTTATATTTGAATGGTACCTGCCATACATTGGATTGACGCATGAAGTGCTTTTACATCATAACCATGAAAGATAAGAGAAAGCTTTTACTCAACCTAAGTATATACTAGACATTTTTAATCACACCCTCCAATGAAGTCATTGGTAAACCTTAAACTCAACCATAATAAAGATGAGAAAATGGGCTAAATTCTGCCTACAGATATTCAGACAAGATCCTATAGAAATCATTTACGGTTTTATTAGAGGTCTGTGTGATTTTCTGAGAGTAGAAATGGGCTTAATTCTGTTTAAATCACTCAGTTCTTAGCATGGAATGTGATAGGGAAATTTGTACCCTTACTGGGGAAAGTAAAATGGAAAACTCATCAAAATGGAAAAATCTTCCTTTTACTCTCTCCCATCTTCTTGCTGACTATCTTGTTGAACATATAAATGACACTCTCCTATACTACCTTAAATTAGTGGTAAGCATCTTAATTACAAATTTCTGCTTCTGGTTTTGAACTCCTCTAAATAAAATACAATCTGCTGTAGGCCATAGACAGACCATCTGCAAACCAGATGATATAGTAAGAATTGGGAAGTATATAACTCTGGGTGGGTTTCCTCTCACATGGTATAAAAGTTAGCAAACCAACATCTTGAGCTCTTCTAACTTGGCAATTTCCTTACAATCACCGTGGAACTCAAACTTCAGGGGTGTCGGGGGCCGCCCGGTGGCGCAGCGGTTCAGTCCGCGCTTGGCAGCCCCGGGTTCGCGGGTTCGGATCCCGGGCGCCCGCCGACGCACTGCCTGTCAGCCATGCCGTGGCGGCGTCCCATATAAAGTGGAGGAAGATGGGCACGGATGTTAGCCTAGGGCCAGTCTTCCTCAGCAAAAAGGGGAGGATTAGCAACGGATGTTAGCTCAGGGCTGGTCTTCCTCACAAAAAAAAAAAAAAACAAAAAAAACTTCAGGGGTGTCATGGAGACAGAGTTGCTTCACCAAATCTCTCTTACAGGTCTGAGGCACACATTCCCCCAGCTGGTAACTGCATCTCATCCCTGTCTGGGTTTCCCTCAGAGGAAAGGATCTGCCTTCATGAAGCTTATGACCCCTTCTTGGGGCAGCTTATATCCAATGACTGGTTGTTGAAGGAGGCACAACAAAGCCTGATCTCCTTACTTCAATTTGAAGTAACTGTGTAGGCCACCCTAGCTCCAGAGCTCACCATGAAATCATCTGAGTCTTCTTTTGAAACATTTCACAGTTCAACTTCTCTTTCTGCTTAATCTTGCTTCCCTTACTTTATATCAGGTGTAGAGCCTGAGTGAGTTCTCAAATAATCTTTCAGCATGCAATTCAGTAAAATTCCTTTCTCCCAGCCTTTAGGAAATTCAAACAACAGCAATTTGGAGAGTATCTCCGTGAAGAACTGGGGAGGAACCAATAACCTGCGTCCATTCTTTCACTGTGACATTATCTGGAATATATTCTTTGAACTGTTTGATGGTTGATTTGGTTGTAAACCTTTGGAAACAACACTGAGTCAGGTCCAAATGATTATTCTCTTTAGTCATCAAACCCAGGCTAGGCCTTTCCAGTGTGGCCTACTCCTTACTATTCATGGCCTAGTAATACTTGTCTTGTTCTTTAAAGTTCTAAAAAGTAAAACAATCTTTGCCCTGTAAACAAAAGCAATCAATCAATCTGGGAACTATTTTAAATGTTCCTGTGAATTAACTCATTTATTCACATCAGGTATATACTATTTCTATCTGCATTGAACAGATGAGGAAACCAAAGCACAGACTACTTTAATTTACCCATGAGCACACTGCTAGAGAGTAGAGGAGCTGACATGTAAACCCCAATTGTTTTGCTGTGCAAGACTCAGGAAGGGAAAAGGAAAAAAAATGGTTTCCAGGATCACGAAGAGAGAAAGTAAGGATGTTGAATCGTGTAAAGTGTATTCAATCAATGACATATTCAACCATCTATAGAGTATATGTTTGGAAAAGCATCTTGATGGCAAACCACCAGGACAAGCCATCTTTTTTTTATTGTTTGTAAGTGCACTGAGCAACTCAATTGTTTTAGGAAGGAAATCGAGAGGAAAACCACGGAGTGTGAAGCAAGAAGATTAAATTATTTCAGAAATTGGCCCCACCTAGAAAATTATTGACTTCTAATGAGTTTTAATTATTGACTTTTAATAACTTTAACTCTCTTTTCTTCTATCTTTAAACTTTTGGGGTTAATGAGGGCTCCTCCTTGAACAGGACAAAGGTGACTCATTGGAGCCTTTTATTTGTATGAGCTAATTACTTTCATGGAAGTAAATATAAATTTTAAAGTTGAAGAAATCAAGGCTGTTCTGCATTAAATAGCTCATTTGGAGATTTATTTATTTATTTTGGTGAGGAAGATTGGCCCTGAGCTAACATCTGTGCCAATCTTCCCCTACTTTGTATATGGGATCCCGCCACAACATGACTTGATAAGCGGTGTGTAGGTCTGCACCTGGGATCCAAACCTGCATACCCCGGGCCACCAAAGCAGAGCACGTGGACTTAACCACTACATCACCAGGCTGACGCCCTATTTATTTATTTTTAATACAAGCATTGGGCTGGATATTCTCTTGATGAAAGATAGCATGGGGCTGGCTGTTCTTCCTAAACAAAGGACTACCTAAGACTGAGTGCCCTTCTGAAAAGAAACCAAGAAACCTCAAGTACCAAGAAACTAAATATTAAGGAAAATATTTAGCAAAGAACCATCTTCAGGAAAAAATCTGCAGGTTATATTTGAATTAGATCTTTCAATTTTCTACCAAAATTTTCCTATAAATGGCATAAACAAATGCACTTTTGCTATGAAAATCTGGGTGTATGATTACTGTAACTTAAGGAAAACTCATAAGAACCTTGTGAGGTATAAATTAAAATAAAATATAAATAATTTTTACTCAAATAGATTTCGTCATTTCTTCTACTTTCTTAGTTAATGATTTTACTGAGTTTTTCTTTTCATCTGAAAATGATAATTCAATGCCCCCAAAATGATTGATTCTAAAAATTAAAATAAAAACAGAAATAAACTAATACTAAAAATCATAACAAACCCCAATTGTGGTAAAATATGAATAAGAATTAGTAAATTCTGCCCTAAACTCACTTATTTTCTTTAATAATGGATTATTAAACAAAGTTGCAGTTCTTCTGTGTTATAAGTATAAATACATAAAACAATTCACCCTTAATTGTTTGAATATTCTCCTGAAGAAAAAGATTTTAAAATAAATCATAAACATTGGCTTAAATGCTGCAGCTGGATACCTGAATTTACACCAAATTCTGTCAGTTTTCACTAATGAGTGCCATCACTTTCTGTTAATTATGATGATAATCTCTTTTCAATATACTGTAGAATAACAGAGCTAAGATTTTTTGACATACGAAAATGCCTAACTCTATCCATCTCCTGACCCTTCTAACTGTTTTAGCCCTTACGATGTTTTAATCGTTTATCATTTCTACCACTGCAAATGTTCTCACACCCAAGTTTTTCTTATAGAGGTTCAAAATATATTTATGAAAAAATGTATCTCTGGTTTTCATTACGTTACTCTCCACAAGTCTTTTTATTGATTTTATATTGTTTTTCAACTTGAAATACTCACCTTTTACTCCTTTCTACTGCAGAATGGTTTTCTTTGTTTTTTTTCCTCTTTGCTCTTCAAATTCAGTTAAATATATTGCTTTTTAGTCTCATTTGTTCCCTTTTCCAATTCTCAGACCATAAATTTTTCCGGTGTCCTAAACCAACCTCCCAATGCAATTTCCTCATCAAGACTCCTTTATGCATTCCTCACAGAGAAAAGCAGTGAAAAATGGCACTGATAATGGAAAGTTCTCCGCAATTTTTGAAGAATTTTTAGGTGGTTACATCATACTATTAAACTCAGCATTTACTAAATACCTATTATATGGAAAATAGAGTCATGATCAAAATAAATCCTGTCAGAAGTTGGGGAATTGTGTAGTATCTTTTCTTTTAATCTCAGTTGTAAAGCAGAGTAGTTAGATACAGCGCTTGTGTAGTTTATCTTGAAAATGTTGAAACAGAGTGATTATCAGTAAATAGTCCTACATGTTGAGTTCTTTTTTTCCTTTTTTTTTTTTTTTTCTGGCTTGATGATCACTTGCCAAAGCATGCATTTGGCAAACATTTGTTTGGAGATATCGTTGTTATCTGTGGAGTAGACTTTTTTTTCCCATGTAAAACTTAAAGGCTAGGGGAAGCCATAGTCTTCCACAGGTGTTCAATGTTAATAAAACTTAAATGTTAACAATAAATTTAATCGTTTCAGGTTGAGTTGAAACATTTTAAGGCATATTTTGAAAATGTACTAAGTTTTATTCAATAAGGATGTTTTTAAATGTGATAATAGTGCTAATAGTGTATTCAGATAGTGTTAGCCTTACTGTTTACTAATTCCAAGCTCCTGGGTTTTTCTTGTCCACTCAAAGTTCACATGAATCTCTGAAGAAGGTCAGATGTTATTTGATGCTTACAGTCTGAATAAATAAAGATGATATTCTTATTTTTGCTTCTATTAAGTTGAAAACTTAAATTTTGTAGTTTATTACAAATTTGATACCAAGACCATCATTTTGGAGTGCTTTTATCAAACTCAGGAAATTTCAGCTATGAGACAAAAAAATCCAAGCAATTAAAGATTTTCCAATGTGAGAATTCAAATATCTTTTTTGCACTTAACAATATCCACGTTTTTATTATTTTCAAATGTAGTATATCTTGCTAGTTAATAACTATTATATTTATTTACATATTTAATTATTGTATTTATTTAGGTGTTTGACAAAGGTAAAGATGACATTTAAGAACATGAAATGTGCTCCTTTGAAAATATTGAAATATGCATTTAAAACTAAATGTCTTCCAAATAGGATCATTTAAATCAACAGAGTCCCATAATTTGTTGATTTGAACTAGCTAATTAATGATGCATTATATTTATGAGTATTTTCTATCTTTGAGAAAGTTTTGTAAGTTCCTCTTGTGTAAATTAATCTACTCCATCCATACAATAACGAAATGAGTTAGGTTCTATAATTATCTCCATCTTACAGTTGAGGAAACAGAAACACAGGAAGGTAAATAATGTGCCCAAAGTCACAGAGCTACAGAAAGTGAGAGTGCCAGAATTTGATTATATAGAATCAGATATATAGATACATAGATTTCTGGATATTTTCTCTTATTCTGGATATTGCCCATTTTACATTTTAGTGATCTCTTTCCTGCATGTGATTATATTGGATTTGCAAGGAATTTAGACCTTTTAATTTTAAGAGGGACTTGGCTATAGTTGTCCCACATAATCATGAACATTATACTCCATGCTACTGAGAACAGGGAGCCTGACATATATACAAGTCATGTAAGCAAATTAATCAACTGAAGGTAATGTAACGGAGACCGTGCAAATAAAAGTTGTCCTAATCAGAGTCCCATTTACACAAGTAAAGAAGAAGAAAGCCTGGTTGTATAATTCATGATTCTCAGTTAAGCAGATGTGAGAATAATTCTCTTTATAATTGGCCTTGATGTAATAATCAGAGAATTTGAGGAATCACTGATTTGAGGAAGCAATGATTATCACTATTTAGGGTTAAGCACTATTTCAGAGACTGGGTAAAATAGATAAATAAAATAATTATTTCACAAAAAAAACTCACTCTCTAGTGGGGGATGCACACACTTAAACAATAAAATTATATCACCTTATAAACATTTGCTGCAACAGAAGAAGTTTCCAGTGCTATAAAAATACAAATATGATCTGTATGATCTGGCTGAGTGACTCTGGAAGGTTTTATTCTTTCCTTCCACAAATAGCATTTCAGGTCTACTTACATGACATGTACTGTCCTTGGCTGTTGGGGTACAAAGGTCAGCAAGGCAGATTTCCTGTACTTTAATACTTCATGGTCTAAAAGTCGAGGGGAACAAGGATGTAGAAAAAGAAATGAGTGCCATAGTAGAAGGTCATATAATGACTTTTGGGGACAAATGTGAGTGTTAAAGTAGAAGTTCGCCAAAACTTCTTGGGGTGATAGAAAAGGGACATATGTGAAAAAACATACACAAGGAGTGTTTCCGGTAGAGCATGCCTGTGTGGATTGACAAGGGGAGAACTGGAGACTTAGGCGAGGCCAGATCAGGAAAGTCAGTAAAACAATTATTAAGAAATTTGGACTTTTTCTTTAGGTCATTGATTTTTCTTTATATCACTGATGCTGAAGCTTTCATTTGCATAAGAAGCAAATATTCTGATTCTTTGGGTTCAAATTATACCTTTGAGAAAAATTTTCTAAGTGATGGGAAGAACTGAAATTGGATTATTATGGAAGCCAAGATAATAAAAGATAAAAACCTGAGCTATGACAGTAGGCAGGAGGATCAAAAACATGGACTCATTTGAAATAATCAATATTATTAAAATTTTAGTGTTTGTTGGATGAGCTGGTGAAGGAGAGAGGAAATAAAAATGAAAAATTTATTTTTAATCACTTCTCCACCATACTCTCGTATACTACGTATGATCGTGTTGATTTTCCTACTGGTTTGTAGGCATAGATAGCCTGAGGGTAAATCACAGCTCCTGACCTACTGTGTAACCATGTTAGAGATGATTTTATGTGAAAAAAAAAAAATGCAATAGACGAATAGCCTAGGGGTAAATCACACTTTCTCACCTACCGTATGACCCATGTTAGATTCTATTTGATGTGAAAAGATGTGCTTCGTGGCATGCGATAAATCGTATTAGACTTTTATGTTGTATAGGAGCAAAAGTTACATATCCCCCCATTCTTGGCAGTGAGATTGGATAAATAGCTTTGAAATATATTTGTATTATTTTTGTCACGTATGAACAACAGAAAAGTCTGAAGCTGACTGCTGAATTCGGAGTGTATTTCCAAATGTTATTATGGAGCACTAAGTTAGGCTCACAAGTGAATAATATTATTAGCAATGCCATTAATGTGGAATAGACATACAACTGAATTTACAGTTTTCATTAAGAAAGTCCTGATCTTCTGCTCTCCGTTCACCCCTCCTTGTGTTATTTTATACTCCCCCTCATTTATCTTTAGATCAATCTGAAAAGACATCTGCTAGTCAAGGAAGATGTGCAAGATCAAGAGTATGGGAATGATGTGAATGAAAATAAAAAACGGCATCAACTACTTCACTCAGTTCATTTAGTGTAGGTGTCAAGTTGCTTATTCTTTAATAAAAGTAAGAGTTTAAATGTTTTCCAATCGGGTCATTCTACCTCTAGCAATCAGATGTAATGTATATAGTTATTTTCTATTGTTGCTTGTTTCTGAGAACTTTATAGTCATCCATAAACGAAACAAAGAGAAAAAGCCCAAGGCTTCATGATTACAAAAAAAGTTAAACTTGTGCCTTGGGAAAAAAGTTTGAACTAAAGGTCTGGAACTGTACTTTTCAATTAAATTGGCTCCCGTTCTCTTTCTTTTCTTCCATATGTTTGGTTTATGTTAAAATTTGACATTTTAATCATGCTGTGAGTGATGAAGTCTGTACCCAATGAACCTAAGTGATAAGAGATGTGAAAAATGTCACATTTTTTTCTTCTTAAATTTCAAAAATTCGTTAGGCACTATGTCCTGAATTTAAAACTACTTGAATGCATTAGATTGGAATCATGTATAATTTAAAATTATTTCAATACTTCTGTATAATGTGGTTTTTAAACAATACACTTGTTTGTTTTTTTTTTTTAATTGCAGTGTATTCTACTTGTGAAATAATTGAACTTATTATATTCCCAGAGCTGAATGACACAAAAACAGTTTCCATTGATCAACATACAGTCTCCTCAGCCAGGTATTTTGAGCATTCTTGATTACAAACCGAGTAAATGCCTGGGGTCTCTTTCTCCCGCTACTTCATAATGTAGTCCAAGCTCTAGGCCCACTTTGACTTACTGTTTCGTGTATGTACCTGGAACTTGCCTCCACGTCTTCATTCATACTATTTTCCTGACTGCCATGTCTTCATCCACTTCAATTCCTTCTTTCTTTCCTTTTTTTTCTTTTTCTGGTGAGAAAGATTAGCCCTGAGCTAACATCTGTTGCCAATCTTCCTTTTTTTGCAGAGGAAGATTGGACTTGGCCCCAGGCTAACATCTGTGCCCATCACCTACCATAGCATGGCTTCATAAGCAAGTGTGTAGGTCCATGCCTGGGATGCAAATCTGCGAACTTAACCACTATGCCACAGGGCTGGCCCCCCTTCTTTCTATCTTGTTTTAGCATCTGACTCAGATTTTGAAATGATTAATAGTTCTCTTAACCAAAATTGTCCTCTCTCATCTTGAACTGCCATAATATTAAATATATTAAAATTATACAGTATTATAATGGTAAAGTTATTTATATGCATACCTATTTTGGAATTGTCTCATTGTCAGTCTCTTCTATTAGACTGTAAACTACGCAATAACAGTGAAAATGTGTTACTCTTTTTAAAATCTACTTTTGCAATTAGCATGGGGGGAAAACTCCATAAACAAATATTAGAATTGAATTATTATTCCTCCCTGAAAATTTTATTCATTGTTCTTTATTTTTTGTTTTTGTTATGAATCTCTTATACTCTCCCTGAATACATTCTTTACCACTTACTTAACTGTTTTTATATATTGTTATTAGTGAGCATTCTGAAATCTGAAATCTTATATATTTTGGATCCACTCATATGCATAGCACATTATTGAGCAGATAACAGATGCTCAGTAAAATACTATGGCTTGATGGATTTAATTCTTGTGATGATAATGATTTTATTTAGAACATAAGAAAGCCCATCTGATGCAGAATCAAATTTCCCCTTAGTATTTTTAAGAGAATGTAACATTATTCAGATCATAGGACATCAAAGAATTTAGAGTAGAAAGGCTAAATATAATTAATGAATATAAAATTATGCAAATACTACAATCAAATCATTATTAATACAATTTATTTATCTTACTAGGGATTGAATGCTAAGCCCTATGCTCTGTTTATTCAAGATATGTACAGTGGAAAGTTGTGTAGGAAAGAATCAAAGTACTTCTACATCACCCAAATAACCAATGTAAAGTTCTAAATTGCTAACATTTCTTTTGTTAAGGATGGGATTTTGCTAATCCTAACCCTAGGATTTTGAATTAAGGATGGCAAATTATAACTCATTTGGTTCACCATTGATCACTTTTTTTTTTTTTTTTTTTTTTTTACTTTGGTAAAATAGAGTGAAAGAGACCATTACAATTAATTTTCTGATGAGATCCAGAATGAGGCAAAACATAAATCTGAATAGTTTCTGGAAGCTTCTGGTTTACATCTTTTCTTGCTGTGTGTTGAGCTGTTGATTTCTTTGCTTTTAAGCAACGCATTTATGACCTAGGGCTTGCCAGCCTCAAAGCAATGGCTTTTATTCTTTTTTAACCTGCGGTGGCCTCACTTCCACTAACTTCATTCACCAGCAGTCTTGCTTTAAGACTACAATGAGTCCAACTTCCTGCTCAGAAAATGTGCTAAAACTTCTGGCTGAGCCTTGTGACATTTTAGAAGCTCTTACTCACGTAAGAGAAAAGGCACCAAGCCACTATACACATGCATAAATCTGCCAATTATCTCAATCTGGCACAAAATTCATGTCACTTAAGGGGAAAAATATGCTGAGAGGTTGCAGTTCCAGCAAAGAAATTGCTAATTTTTTTTTTTTTTTGGTTTTGTTTTGTTTGGTTTTTCATGTCTAAAGTTTGCAGTTGATGCCTTAAAATGGACGGGGGAGTGGGGGGAGGAAGATATGCAAGCATGAAAAACATTCACAGAATATTAATGCTAAAGAAAGCTTTTGAGGGACAGTTTATCATTTTTTGAATGTGTGAATAATAGAAAAGTTTAATTTCTGAAAGATGAATATCTATGAATTTTTACAGTGGATGAAAGCAAACTGTGGTGATTTGGGCCTCCAATCTTTTCAACATTCTTAGTAGCTATTTTCTCCTTGGTGGCAATTGTCATTTTGAATTGGCTTAGGGATGATTTTGCTAATTTAAACAGAGAATGGGTACGTAGGTAGAGGATGGAGTGAGGAAGATGGTGAAGCTGTCGCAAAGGAAATCAGGGCAGAAATGTTCTACTGTGTGAAATGTTGAAGGGGGTGCCATTATTGACACCACTGGTAACTAAAATTGAAGCTGATCACATCCTAATTTAGTCACATGCTTGAGGCACTTAACCTGATGGGTAGCAAATGTCCTCATTGTGGAAGACCTCAACACTTGATTGCTACAGAACATTCCAGTTTATTGTCTTGGTGCCCAGTTTGCATTTCAAATTCAGAGCTCAGTATTTTTATGAAAATGTAGCTCCTGAGAGTGCTGAAACATGCAGGCAGCCCATGCTGCTCAAATGAAAAGAAAAAATTGTTTCTAAGACAATTATACTAAACACAGTTAGCATGTAATAATCATATAGGCTTTTCAAAGCTTTTAGGTGAGAATCAAACCTCCTAGAAGAGTAAGTTTGCAAATTATTTGGTATTATACTTGGAAGAACATATTCCTAAAGCTGAAATTGAAGACATTTTTCTGCAAACTTCTTCCCTGATTTTATCCAATTTATCTAAGTTGCTAGACAGTTGATGATTCATCTTTGGGTGTTTGTTCTTAGCAAAGCTCCTAACTTGATGGTAATTTCAAATGTAAGAAGAAAAGCACTCTTTTAATAGTAAATTCTCAAGTTCTTTACCTGAGCATGCTTTATTAGAAATGATCCAAGTTAAAATTTAATTCAAAGTTGCATGCTCTTTACCATCCAATACACTGAGGAAATTAAAGTAAATACGTCAACCTTTTCATACTTCTACCTATGTTTTCATAAACTATTCTAGAATCAAACACACTTTAAAATATTTCTGTTAACTGCCTTTGGAATTTATTCATGGTTTTGGTCACTTTGAGCAATTCAAATAGTGAGAGTTATTACTATCATCACCACAAAAATTAAAAAATTTAAATAAAAGGAAATGTTAAAAATAATTGATGTACATTTTTTGTTGTATTTTTTAAAGTTAATTGTTCATTCACATGCAGTTGTAAGAAATAATACAGAGATATCTCATCTACTCTTTATCCAATCTCCCTCAGTGGTAACATCTTGCAAAACTAGAGTACAACATCACAACCAAGATATTGACTATGATATAGTCAAGATACATATGATTTCCATTACCACAGAATCCCTTATGTTGCCTTTTATAGCTGCCCTCACTGCGCCACTCCCATATCACGCACAACCCATTATCTGTTCTCCACTTGTATAATTTTGTCATTTCAAGAATGTAATATATAGTATATATGTATATATCTATATCTATATTTATATCTATATCTGATGGGTGCTTGAAAAGAATACACATTTTGCTGTTGTTGAGGTGTTCCATAAATGTCAATTGCATCCTGCAGTTTGAGGATGTTGTTCAAGTATTCTATATTATTGTTGATTTTCTGTGTAGTTGTTCAATCAATTGTTGAGAGAGGGGTGTTAAAGTCTCCAAATATAGTTGTGGATTTGTCTATCTCCTTTCAATTCTATCAGCTTGTGTTGTACATATTATGCAGCTCTGTTGCTTGTTGCGTACACATTTAGGATTGCTATGTCTTCTAGGTGGATAGATAATTTTATCGTTATGTAGTGTCCCTCTCTATCTCTGGTAATTTTCTCTGCTCCGAAGTCTACTTTATCTGATGCTAATATAGGCACTCTTTCTTTTGATTAATATTTGCATGATATAAGTTTTTCCATTGTTTTACACTCAGTGTAGATATGCCATTATATTTGAAGGGAGTTTCCCATGAACAGCATTCACTGGGTCACGTTTTTTAAATCCACTCTGCCAATGTCTTTCTTTTCATTAATTTCTTTAAACCGTTTATATTTAATATAATCATTGGCAAATTAGGGTTTAAATTTTTATGTTTTGTTTTCTATTTGTTTCTATTAGGTCATGTGTTTTTGTTTCTCTCTTTTCTTTTTCAAGCCTTCCTTCAGGTCATTTGGATATTTTTTTTAATATTCCATTTTGGTTTATTTACAGTGTTTTGGAGCATACCTCATTATATAGATTTTGTAGTGGTCACTCTAGGTATTACATTATAGATACAAAACTTATCACAGTCTGCTGGTGTTGATATTTCACTAGTTCAAATAAAGTCTTGAAGCCTTATCCTCATGTCTCCTTATGTCCCTTTATGTCTTCTTACTCTCTCATTTGTAGTACAGTATCTTAAATAATTCCTCCACATGTATTGAGAATCACATCAGACATTGTTATATTTCTTAACTATAAAACATAATTTAGAAAACTCAAATAGAAAAGGAAAGTGCATTGTATTTACCCACATTTTTTCTTTTATCTGTTCTTTTCTTCCTTCCTAGTGTTCCAAGACTCCTTTTATCATCCCCTTTCCATTTGAAGAACTTCATTTGGCTATTCTTTGAGGGTAGATCTGCTGAAAAAATATTCTTAGTCTTCCTTCTTCTGAGAATGCCTTTCTTTCCCTTTCATTCCTGAAGGATAATTTTGCTAGCATAGATTTCTGGATTTTCTACACTACTTTTTCAGCACTTGAAAATGTTGTGCTATTTCCTTCTGGCCTCCATGGTTTCTGATGAAAAATCCATTTGAATTGTTTTTCCCCTACAGGTAAGGTATCCTTTCTCACACTGTTTTCAAGATTTTTTTCTCTTTCTTTCATTTACAAATTTTTGCTATAATGTGCCTTCTTGTGGATATACATGTATTTATTCTGATTGAAATTGGTCAGCTTCTTGAATCTTTAGGTTTATGTCTTTTGCTAAATTTAATAAATTTTCACTATTATTTTTTCAAGTACTTTTCCAGCTTCACCCTCTTTCTCCTTTCCTGTTGAATTTGGATGAAAAGAAAATGTTGGATCTTCATCATTGTCCCTCAGGTCCTTGAGACTTCCTTCCTACCTTTCTTTCTCCCAATATATTTTCTCTGTCTTGTTCAGACTGGGAAATTTCTATTATTCTATTTTCCAGTTCACTAATCCTTTCCTCTTTCCCCTTCATTCTGCTGTTGATTCCATCCCTCGAGTTTTAATTTGTTATTGTATTTTTCAGTTCTGAAATTTCCTTTTGGTTCTTCTTTATATCTTTAGGTGGAAGTAGAAGTCCAAGTTTCCCACTCAGCCTCTGTTATCACTTGAGGGGAGTAAGGGCTTTTCAATACTGCTGAGTAAGGTAGGGTTTCTGAATATCCACTAGGTGTCTAATGATAGAACCCTGGCTGTAAATAGTAGGAGTGCCCTGTTACTGCTCTCCAGACCTCCAGTGATGGCTTAGGGTAGTGGTGGGGTAGCTACATTAACTCTAGGTGGTGGTTTAAGGTCATGACTCTCCACTAGGCTTCCACTGACACTACTCCAGTGGGGAATGGGATAGCCACTTTATTACTTCCTTGTGATTTTGGAAATTTAGGCTCCCATGTGGTTTCCACCAGGGTGATGAGTTGGTGTGGTGCATCATTTCAATCTGGTGAGTGTGGACATCTGTGCTTCCCACTCAGCCTCTGCTGGTGTGAGTGGGAATGGGGCTGCAGTTTTTTTCTGTGGTGTTAGGCTCACATAGACCAGCTGTTGTCTAAACGTTTTTTTCTCTTGCTAGGCTTCCCATTCCTGGTCCTTTAGGGCTTTTAATGTCTGTGCTTGTCAACATTTCAAGTTTGTTATCTTCTTCAGTTCTAAGTCCAGGATATATGACATAAAAAGAAAAGCCAGGGAACTCATTTACCCTGTTGTTCCTTGGTTCCCAAGGTTCCTACCCTGCCTGCCTTCTTCTTTCGTTTCAAAGTCTTCTTAGTGTTCTTTTTTTATGTATAGTGTCCGGGATTTTTAGTAGTATATAGGTGAAGGAATAGGGAAAAGTACATTTATTCTATCTTCCTGGAAGCAGAGTCTGATTGAAAATGATTTCTGTTTGCTTTGTTTTTCATAAATTCTTTTGAAAATGTTATAATAGCCATGGTAATTCCCAAGAAAAATACAGAAGACACACAAATAAACAAAAATATTACACAGAATTCTATAGAATCAAAGACACCCCACAGTTCATCAATGGACTTCATTCTCAGGTTAGGATTTCCATTTTTAAAATATTACCCTCATTTAAAAATTTTTTACTAAAAATAGCAAATATTTTGAGTGTTAACTCTTTACTAGTCATTCTATTAGTGTGTTACTGATATTTCAGTATATTGTTAAAATTTTAAGAAGCAATTATCTTCATTTTAGAAATAAAAAACTTGAGACATACAACTTTTCTAAAAACTGATAGTGATTTAGGCTCTAACTCTTAGTATAACATAATAATCAAATTATAACTAGGCTAGCCAGTATATCTTCATAGCCATGACAATGTACAGCTTTGGGGAACCATTCTCACCTTTGACTATTGTAGAATACAGTGTGTATGCTGCCTCCTGGAGTTACATGACACTAAAGCCTTTTCGTGTATTTATTAGATGTGCTAAAAGTACTTTAGATTCATTCTTCATTTAATTATTATACATTAAATGACTCTTTTATATTTAAACTCTTCATACCATTTTGTCCAAGGTAGAACAAATGTCAAGATATTTAAATGCAGATATTTTTAAGTCACATAGGAAATGGTACAGATTATATATTGCTTTTCTTTCAAAAGAAAGGACATTGGAATAAGCACTAGAAGATATAAAGATATAGTAACTTAAATATTATCTTTGAATACATTATCTCTGTTTATATCCGTTCAGAATGCATCTTATAGCTTTCATGTCTTTTTGGTTATTATCCTCATAGTCTGTTGCATTACTAGTAAAGTGGTTACTACCTTAAAGAAAGTGTAAATCATCTAGATTCGAGTTATCATAATAATTAAATATGTTCCAGGCTCATGATTTAAAACTAATACATTTTAAATATTTGCGCAATATTAAAATAGTTTGAAATTCCTGCTGTGAGTAACAGTGAAGTTGGTAGAACAATTTAATAGGAAGCAGTATTATAACATGCCAAAAGCAGAGTCAAAAGAACCATGCAGATTTGGGTTTGATAACTATCTCTATATCATACTAGTTATATGAGTTAGGGCAAGTTATTAAACAAACTAGCAAACAAAAAAACCTCTAAATCTCAATTCTCATATTAATTCTTAGCTTTCATGTCACAGAGTTTTTCTAAGGATTAAAAAGCTATAGCATTGCCTGCTACAGTTCATGGAATATATAAACTCAATAAATCATATCTAGTAGTAGCATAGTAACAATATGAATTGAATCACTAATGTAACTGTAAATTAAAAATCTCTTGCTGATGTATTAAAGATAGTTTGGTTTTTATTCTCCATGGGGAAGGGAACCTTTTTGTGTCCATCCAAATACAATAACAAGTGATTAAGAAACAAATGAAAAATGTGCAATGTCCAGAAAGCACCCCTATTTCATTGAATTAGAACTTTTAACTGATCTACAAGGATAAAGATCCCAAGGATTCTCACTCTAAGAAAATGGAGCTATAGAAGTGATTCTCAACTCTCTGTGCATTGTAATGCAGACTCCTGGCTCTCAGCCTTGGAGAGTTTGAATTAACTGATCAAGTGTACAGTCTGGGCACTGCAGTTTTTAAAACATCCTCAAGATGATTCTAATGTGCTACCCAAGCTGAGAATCACTGGTGTAGATACCACTTCTCAAAATTCAGTGTGCTTACCTACCACTTGGGGATCTTGCTAAAATGCACACTCTGATTTAACAGGTCTGGTTTGGTCTTAAGATTTTGCATTTCTATCTAGTTCCTGGATGTTGCTGATGCTATCGGATCACACTTTGAGTACCATGAATTTAGATGATTTTAGCCTATTGATTCTCATTAATTGTCCAAACTTTGTTTAAAAAATTGAAATATTTTAAACATTAAAAAGATAAAATTAAAAGAAAAAATCACTAACAGGTTGAAACAAATGAACCTAACTCTATTCCACACTGTTTACACAATCGGATAGAGAAAAGCATTATTTCAAATGATTTTTTAACAGAGTACCTTTATTATACATCTTTAGTGGGATTTACTCGAAGAACAATGAAACTGCAAAGCAATCTTAAACTTCACTTAGCAGCTATGTTTTCAGTAATACTGCTGTTATTTTGAAACCCTATTAGCGATATTGTAGGAAAAGCAAATAAGGAGTTATGTGAGTGTTGTTAGAAAACAAAATTTTTAGTGTATGCAAAAAAAGATACAATATAAGATCAAAGTTGAATAAAACAACTTTTAACATTGCAACATTAAATGTGAATCAGAAGTATCCATGCAAGCTCATGATTGATACATATGAAAGAACATAAAGACAAAGATGCTGCAGCAGCAGTGAGCACTCCTAGTGCCCAGATTTGGGCTCCTTAGATGCCAAAAGTTACTGAGGCTGATTCCACGTCGGGGGGAGGAATAGTACAAGGTGAGCATCCAGTGATGAAGGGTCATGAGATATGGGATTTCATTGTAATCTCCTTTCAACTTTCTATGTTTGAAAATTTCATAATAAAATATAAGCACAAAAGAAATATAAAATTAAAAAGAATAAAGGAATAAATATATAAATATGAAAAAAAATAAAAGCACTTACCATTTTTATCACTTGGCTCCCCTGCGAGCTCTGGACATTGCGCGTCCAATCCCTTCTAAATAGGAACTAAAACTCACATTTCCTTCTCACTTGTTCCTGGAGAAATCATAGTTTGTTGAGGGTAATGTAGTTTTATATTTTAAGGATGTTGGATTTTAAATGTATATTTCCTCAGACAAGGACAGAACAGTATGTTAACCAACAACATTTCAGGCAAATCATACATTTCATTTCTAATATAGATTTGGGAGAATTAAATTTTCCAGGTTTCCTTCACCCAGGTTTTGGTTTTTGCTCTACATCCTTTTGAGTGTACTTTCCAGATGTGCATTTCATCTACACTCAGAGTCCTGCAAGTCAATTAATGAAAGAAAATCATGAGTCAAATCAGTATATTGGTTCACAGTAATGATCCCAAGAAAGACAGACCTCTGTTTGAATCCTAATTTTCTTTCTTTCAAGTTGTATGACTCCAGGAGAATTATTTAAATTCTCCAACCATCCATTCCTAAATCCATAAAAATGAGTATAAGAATTACTGATAATTATACAAAATAATGGATGTATTGTTCTTGGTACAATGCCTGGTTTATAATGGTTGCTTTATAAATATTAAAGAAACTAAAGATAGTATGACCTATAATCTATTCCCAAACTAAACTCATGATTTGCTGAATGATTACTAACACTTAACTCTTTTATAAATAATGATACAGTAAGCTACCCTGTTAATTTATTTTCATGTACATTCATGCAACATCTATGGTCTATGTGTGTGTACATATGACATTTCTTATACAATGTACATATGTGATGTGTGTGTGTGTGTGTATGTGTGTGTATTTATATTGGGGGATATATCAGAACAGACTATAGTTCTAAATTATAAATTCTATTAAAATTTATTGACCTAAGTAAACATAGATGCCTTACTCATGGTTCAAATTAAGATTAATATAGCCATTTTCCATGAAATAGAAACTCAGAGACTTAAATGTCCATTCATTTTGTGATTAAATAGATTAAAAATATTTCTGAGGGGCAGCCCGGTGGCGCAGCGGTTTAGTCCGCGCTTGGCAGCCCGGGGTTCGCGAGTTCGGATCCCGGTCGCCCGCCGACGCACTGCCTGTCAGCCATGCCGTGGCGGCGTCCCATATAAAGTGGAGGAAGATGAGCACAGATGTTAGCTCAGGGCCAGGCTTCCTCAGCAAAAAGGGGAGGATTGGCGACGGATGTTAGCTCAGGGCTGGTCTTCCCCACAAAAAAAAAAAAAAAAAACAAAAATATTTCTGAGAGGAGTGTCTATCTTGTTGCTAAAGTTTTTTTAGTTTCTTCTTCTAGCATCTCATCCCTCTTCTTGTAGTCTGTAATGGGTCTGTATTCACTTGCCAATAGAATATTTCAGATTAAGGCATTTACCGGGGAGTAATTCATCTAAAAATTTTTTTAATCTTTAATTGCGGTAAAATACACAAACATAAAAATAAAAATTTCCCATTTTAGCCATTCTTAAGTGTACAGTTTATTAAGTGCATTCATTTTGTTGTGAAACCATCACCACCATCCATCTCCAGAGCTCTTCATCTCAGAAAACTGAAACTCTCTACCCATTATACAACAATTCCCCATTTTCCCCTCCTTCATTCCCATACAACAACCATTCTACTTTCTGTTTCTATGAATTTGACTATATTACGTATCTCATATAATTGGATTCATACAGTGTTTGTCTTTTTGTGACTGGTTTATTTCACTCAGCATAATGCCCTCAGTGTTCATTAATGTTACACTATGTATCAGAATTTTCTTCCTCTTTAATATTGAATAATATTCAATTGTATGCATATACCGTTTTTCACATCCATTCATCCATCAAGGAACACTTGGATTTCTTTCACCTTTTTGCTATTGTGAATGAGGCTGCTATGGAAATTGGTATACAACTATCTCTTTGAGACCTCGCTTTTAATTCTTTTGAATATGTACTGAGAAGCAGAATTGCTGGATCATATGGCAATTCTATTTTCAATTTTTCAAGGAACCACCATACTGTTTTCCATAGCAGCTGCACCATCTTACTTTCCCAACAAGAGTGCACAAGGGTGTCCATTTTGTCCACATACTTACCAACACTCGCTATTTTCTGCATTTTAATAGTAGCCATCCTAATGGATGTGAGGTGCTATTTCATTGTGTTTTTGATTTGCATCTCCTTAATGATTAGTATGTTGAACATATGTGCATGCACTTTTTGGACATTTGTATATCTTCTTTAGGGAAATATCTATTTATGTTCTTTGCCAATTTTTAAACCAAGTTTTTTTGTGTGTGTTTTGAGTTGTAGTTGTTTATATATTCTGGACGTTAACCCCTTGTCAGATATATGATTTGCAAATATTTTCTCCCATTCCATGGGTTATCTTTTCATTCTATTAATTGTGTTCTGGATGTACAGGAGTTTTTAATTTTGATGTAGTCAAACATCTATTTTTCCTTTTGTTGCCTGTGCTTTCAGTATCACATCCAAGAACTCATTGCCAAAGCCAACATCTTTTCCCCTATGCTTTCTTTTAAGAGTTTTATAGTTTTAAGTATTACATTCAGGTCTTTAATCCACTTTGAGTTAACTTTTATATAGAGACTAAGGTAAGGGTCCAATTTCATTCTTTTTTATATGGATATCCAACTTTCTCAACACCATTTGTTTAAAATACTGTTCCCTCCCCGTTGAATGGTCTTTGCACCCTTGTTGAAAATCGTTTGACCACATACACAAGAATTTATTTCTGGACTCTTTGTTTTATTCCACTGGTCTATATGTCTCTTTTTATGCCGGTATCACACTGTTTTTATAACTGTAGTTTTGTTACAAGTTTTGAAATCAGAAAGTGTGAGAATTCCAACTTTGTTCTTTTTTTCCAGATTATTTTGGCTATTTGGAATCTTTTGAGATTTTATATGAAATTAGGATGGATTTTTCTATTTCTGCAAAAAAACACCTTTGGGATTTTGATAGGGATTGCATTGAATCTGTAGATCATTGCCAAGAAGTGATCCCTGTGCTCACTGTCACTCCACAGGCACTAAAAAGTTGCCCTGAGAGAAATAAAATGCAAATATTCAGCAAGAATGTCTTAAAAAATTGCCAGCAATCAGATCTCAATATTCTAATAAACATTCTTGGTTCAATCCAGATCACCAGAAAGCAAATTGTAGATTGCATTGTATTGGCCTCATTTCTCATTCTTCTCACTTCTCCTGACCACAAACCACATATCACATCACCACACTCATACAAAGACGTTTTTACTCAAATATCTATTGATATAAGGTAGGTTTTTGTTGCTGTTGTAACACTAGCTAGAGAGACATTCTCTAAAGTAACTATTTGTATTTTTTACCTAAATCAAAGATATATTAACTGAATTTCTCAACCGCAACCACTTTTTTGAGTAAAATAAATCTTCATATACAAATACATTCTTGAGAGTAATTTGGCTTATACAACATTCATCACAGTATATTTTGATAGATTAACCTTAGTTCTGAACACCAATGGCACATTAAAAAATCTGCATGCAAATACTCTTAGGAATTTTATATGATTTCTGTGCCCTTTTGTTGTATTTATTCTTTTATTTCCCTTAAAGTGAATAACAACTAAGAACTTGATATGCTTGTGATTAATACAAATTAACTACACCATTTATATTATCCTGGTATAGAACTTAGAACCAAAATTGATAAGATTTCTTAAAAGGACTTGCCATTTATTTACTTTATTTATTTTATTTTATTTTATTTTTGTGAGGAAACCAGCCCTGAGCTAACATCCGTCACCAATCCTCCTCTTTTTGCTGAGGAAGACTGGCCCTGGGCTAACATCTGTGCCCGTCTTCCTCTACTTTATATGGGACACCGCCACGGCATGGCTGACAAGCATTGCATTGGCAGGTGCCCGGGATCTGAACCTGTGAGCCCTGGGCTGCCAAGCACAGACTAAACCGCTGCGCCACTGGGAGGCCCCACCATTTATTTACTTTAGATAGTCGATAAATACTTTTGTCTTTTCTTGGCAATTCTGAAATGGAAGAAAATAGTAAAGAAAGTAAAATATTTTTCCCCTACTTGAATATCTTGAAGTGTATGCTACTCTGAAACTATTCAACATTTCCAAGACAACTGACATTTATTTGCTGCTTTGCATTTTTAACAGTCTTAATGACATATAATAACTGGACTTGTTTAAGTGTATAATTTTGTGAACTTTGTCATATGTATATCCCTGTAAAATCATCATAATGATCAAGAAAATTAACCTATCCACAGCCCCTAAAATTTCCAGTTGCTACTGTGCATATATTCCCATTTCTAGCTGGTATCATTTTCTTCTGCTTGAAGGGCCTTTAATATTTCTTATAATATGGCTCTTCTAGTGATGATTTTTTTTAGCTTTTGCTTATCTGGATATGTCTTTATTTCATCTTATTTTTGAGAGATATTTTTTCTGAGCATAGAATTCTAAATTGTCTGGGATTTTTTTCCTTTCAGTATTGTCTTTTGACTTGGATTGTTTGTGAGGAGAAGTCTGTTGTCATTCTTATCTTCATTCCTAAATATATAATGTCTTTTTCCCTTGACACTTTTGAAATTTTCTTTTCTTCACTTGTTGTAAGCAATTTGATTACTATCTGCCTTGGTGTAGATTTTTTTTTTAATCTATCTTCTGCTAGGCATTTGTGAAACTCCATGAAACTGTGGGTTTACTTTTTTCAATACGTTTTGGAAATTTCTTATTATCCTTAATTTCTTTAAATATATTTTATTTTCTGTTTCCTATACCTTCTCTCCTTTGGGATTGCTTTACGTTTCTCACAGATCACTGATGTTGTTTGTTTGTTTGTTTTTTTCAGGCTTTTTTCTTTGTATAGTTCATCGGTTTTCAAGCACTATTCTTTTTTTCCATTGAAATATCTATGATGTAATTAATACTATCTAGTATGTTTTTTACCTTAGACAATGCAGTTTTTATTTATTGAAGCTGGATGCTTTTAATATCTGCCATGTCTTTGCTGAACATGATCAATGTGTCATCTAGCTTCTTGAACATATGGAATGGAGTTATAATTACTCTGATCTACTTTTCTACTAATTCAATCTTTTGACATTTCTAGGTTGGTTTCAGTTAATTGAGTCTTCTAATTTTGAGGTTATTTTATTGCTCATATGCATACAGGCATATGATAGTGCAGGTTTAGTTCCAGACAACTGCAATGAAGTGAATATCACAATAAAGTGAGTCACAAATTTTTTGGTTTCCCAGTTTATCTAAAAGTTGTGTTTGCACTATACTGTGGTCTATTAAGTGTGCAATAGCATTATGTCTAAATAAGTAATGGATATACCTTAATTTAAAAATACTTTGTTGCTAAAATATGCTAACCACCATCTGAGCCTTCAGTGAGTCAAAATCATTTGTTAGTGGATGGTCTTTTAAAAAAACACAGTATCTGTGAAGTGCAATAAAGCAAAGCACCATAAAACAAGGAGTGCCTGTACTTGGTAATTTTGATTAGGCAGGATTAGAATAGCACTTAGTTTCAGACTAATTTTTGCCACTACTAAAGAATAATCCTTCTAAATACTCTACCTCTACCAAACATCCCATAAATTATGAGTTTCTTCATTCTCACAAGTGAGATCAGGAAATATTCTCAGCCCTGTAAGAATTTGGAACATTTCACCCTCTAATTCTTTAGGGTAGCTCTTTCACTTGCCTCCATTAATTTCTTCAGACAAATTCTCTAGTCAGTATTTAGTTGAAGGTTCAAAAGAGGTCCACCCTGTGAATATCCCCAGAGCTTGTGCACTCTCTCTTTCACATCTCTCTCCGTCACTCATGCAGATTTCTCTCTCACTGTTTTCTTCAAACTTCCAGATTTGTCTCCTCAACTCAGGAAGAATACTAAGTTTTGCCTAGGTTCTCCTTTTTGTGTTACTGTATAAAAAAACCCTCTCTTGGTAGTAAGCTAGGGCAATCATAGGGCACACACCTCATTTGTTCCTCTCCTTCCAGTAATCAGTGTCCTTTGTTGCAAGATGTCCAATACCTTAAAAACCATTATTTCATGTATTTTGTCTGGAGTTTAATTGGAAGGGTAAATCCTTGTTTCAGGTGGGAGGGTAAATCCAGTCTCTGTTGCTCTATCTTGCCCAGCTCCTTTGCATTTTATACTTGTTTAGTTTCTATTTTCATATTTAATCCATTTCTTTTTTTATTGCCTTTTATTAAACAGAACTCTTTAAAAGGTCTGAGGACCATAGTAAGAGTAGGTAAATACTGTTTATTTTCATAACATTGGAGCACAATGTGCTGAGTTAATCAGATTAAATGGGAAGAAATAAGGACTCACAGTAATAATTTGGAGATTATGTACAGGACAATAGAGGGAGTATTATACATTTTATTTAAATCAAATAAATGTATTCAGAACTCAAAAATAAGGAATTCAAATTTTTTTAATGAATGTAGGAAAAGGTGACAAACACTGCATGATATAATATACTTTTTTATTTTTAATTTAATTTAATGTCACAAAAAGGTAGATATGTTACTCAGAAAAGTCATTTTCTAAGAATATGTAATATGTGTTTAGTATATTGTATAACATTGGGCCACTGTGATTCCTGAAAATATTCCTGAAGGATGATTTACTAACTTGTGTAGTCTAATTTAAGAAATTCACAGAAGTTGACTTTTGAGGGTCAAGAGAGAATATTATTGGTGTTATGCCACATGGAGAAATGTCTTTTTTTTTACACACTGGATTCTGGCTATTATTTGCAATAATTAGGATATTTCAAGGATTGTAGAGAGTCACCTATAAGACATCCTACTCATTTCCTTTTTTATTTTTCCATAAAAAGCTAGAAAAAATAAAGAAGCACAAATCATAACTTAAGAGATATGCACAGACACAAAAGTATTCTTACCAAATATCCCTAGAGTGACAAGATACATCCTGCTATTTTCCAATAATATTTCATCATCATCCTACATTTTCAAACACTTAAATATTATACAAGTTAAAGAAGCCTGCTTCCACTTTTAAAAAAATGATGCGTCTGTTTGTTCTGAAGGTCTTGTTAATTATATAACACTTCAGATTCTAACCAGTGGAATTGCTCTGTGTACTAGTTGAAAGCCCTTTGAACTGATAATCCTTTGTGCACTCAAATTCTCAATAGTGAAACCAGTGGTAATACCCATGCTTAACTACACGGAGAACAAAGAGCAGATTATAACAAGATTTCTTTTGTATAGTAATTGAAAAGTAGAGGAAAATATACTGTGTTGACAAGAGATTTAGGGCATGTTTTGTAACTTTCATCTGTTGTAAAGCAAATCTATTAAGGAGTGTTATGATATATTTTGCAAACAAAATGGTTTTATAATTATATACAGAGTGTTTTATTTGAAGACCACAATAAATTAAGAATGGAAAATATGTTTTCTTATTTGTAGCAGAAGAGGCGCTGATGAGTTAAATATCTCATCTAAGTATAAATAGTAAATAGTGGTATTTATTTACAAACCTTGAATTTCTAGGTAACTTTGTGTCTATAAGCTACTTACATTTTCTATTTTGTAAAGATATGATATCATATTTATATTTTCAAATTATATTATCACTGTGTGTTGCATTATAATTTAAATTGTCATGAACAACAACCAATTCTTGAATAACTGGAATAGGTCTTATATACCGCAACTTATACTTTTCACATTATAGAAATAAAAATATATTTACATTCACACAGGGTGTCAATATATGTTTAATCATTTTTCTTGTACTGTACTCTTGAGTCTCAAAAAGATGGGCCATCACTGTGCTGTGTATGTTGCCATATATATTTAAAACCTTACTGATGTTAAATCTAACATATAAGGTGAAATTCAACTCCTAGGTCCTGTCAGAACTAGGAAAAATGTGTTCCTGAACAGTGACCATCTGTCAAATGAAACTACTAAAGTAGTGTGTGGTGCCCACATGATAGGATCTCATTTACTGAAATTGAACTGGGAACACGGCATGTATTTCACATAAGGAAAGGTTTCGATTTGACCACGGAGGGACATATAAAAGAAAAAGCTCACTCTCCTTACAGGTACATTGCTTGTGTTGTCCTACCAAGATGTTTAATGAAAAAAAAAGCAGAAGGATGCAGGAAATCATGCAAATGAGTTTTTATGCATAAGAACGTGTTTGTTTAATTTATATATAGGTCCTACTAAAATGTTTTGCATGTGATAAGCTGGAGAAACACCTCATAGTCGGGTTCAGTATAACACACACAGTAAATTCAGGAATGTAAGAAATTCTTTGAAATCAACAAGACCATACTGCTTCCTCCCATTTCAGTGATACAACATATAGGTTGATTTTTACCACTTGAGTTTTACCTTCAGACTCTATCAGCTTAATGATTTAGATGAATTCTGTGCCCTCTGTATGCCAAATCTATTTTAGTTCCTTTGCTATTTAACATTGGCATCCTGCAGAGAAAGTATGTGAAGTCTGGATGCTTTTTCCATTTGTATTCATAAAACAGAACTTGTTTTGTTTCTCTTATATCCAAATATGGAGCTGGTTAAATAATTCTCCTCTTCCTAAATTAATGTTTCATAAATGCAGTTATCAAAATTGGTTATAGGCCAGGCCAACTAGAAGTAAATTAAAACCAAATCATTTGATATAGCAACTCTCTTATACAATAGTTTGCAATGCGTGCTGTATCTATTTAATGTAGCAACCTCAATGTTTTGCCTTATGTGTTGGTTCTTATTTAGAATTCATGACTGGTGTTTTATTGCCAGAGGTTTTATTACAAAAAGATGAAATTTGTTTGATTTCATTTCTTTGACATTATGTTTTGACACCTGCACATACAAAGTCCACACAGTCTTTGGTTCTTCTGGTTGGCTCACTGACATTTTCTTCACTACCATCCTTTGGAGGCTTTTGCAGTGTCCTCAGTTTATTCAGGATGTTAATTGTGCTACAATTCTTGATAGTCATTCTAAAAGGTACATTCACTCATTGTCCATGTAGAAATGTGTTGCTTTTCCTTCCCCTACAGTTCAACACTGGTTGTGGGTGATTTGCTACCACAGTTCAAAACACAGTTCCTCCCTCAGGTAAGATTTAAAAGTCCTTGATACGCCTCTCATCAACACATCGACCTGGTATCCGGGAACACGTTCGGCACAATATGGACAGCCAGTGGATATTTATTGAATTACTAAACTAACAAATAAATGAATGTTAGCTCATCAAAAGACAAATTAGGTAAATTGCATCTTTTTTGTCTTTTAATAACCTGGTGCAAAAACACCTCTTTAGGGCTGCTGCTGACCATCTCGGCTTCACCTGCCTCTCGCCCCAGCTTGGAGGAAGTACTGCCTGATCTCACTTGCACTCTGGCTCCTGCATACAACTTTCACCTGTAGCCTTGGGGGTGCCCTAGGGATGCTGTCCACAATGCTCTGCGTCCCTGCCCATAGAAGGGTAGCCCACGTACGGGTAGCCTAAACATCCACCACTCTGAAAGGGCAAGGAAGTTAAAACCCCAGGAGCTGAACTTTGATCAATGTGATGTCAGAGCCAGTGGATAAATTCTCCCTCTTTTCTATTCCTTACAGACTGTTGTAACACACAATTTACATGGTTCCTCAGGGGCATGGTTCCACAGAACAGACAACCAGTCACCTTAGTGGCAGAAGGCAGTCTGCTAATATGTCTTTTCATGGACTGTCTCTCCTCTCTCTCCTTCAATCATAGGGCTGCATTGACTAATAAAACAATGCACGTAACTCCACATCCATGGCTCTGCTTACTGGGGAGCACAGGCTAAATGAGCCCATCTCAAACCAACCAATGATTTCTTTGTGCTTCTTGTCTTTTTAGGTTTTCATTGTTTTTATAGAGACCTATTTATGTTTCAAATATACCCTCCGTTATATCAAAATGGTGGTAATTAACTCATTAATTAACCAACTTTTATACGTCCTTCCATCTACTAAATTACAGAAAGTCTAAGATGAAATACATGCCTGAGGTTAGGGAGAAGGAAAGGCGACACAAACAAAACAAATACAATGCCTTACAGAGCAACATACAGTGAGATAGAGTGGCTGAGATACCTAAAGGACCACAACTATTAAAACGAAGAGCCAAGATTAAATTCAAATAGAAGAACATGAATTTAATATTTGTATGTATCAGATTAATGTTCTTGGTACCCTTGGACTCAGTGACCATTTGTGTAAGGGTTTCTGCCCAGAGGGTAGTGGGAGAAGAAACTGGGCATGTGTGCCTCATTCTCTCCTTGAGCTATATGCTGTCAGACAGAGAGTTTATGTGGTAAGCATAGAAGGGCAAAATGATTTCCTGGGTAGGAGAAGCCATGGTTTCCACTGAGGCCTGTGACTGTTGTGTAGACTGCATTAACGGGCCTGGTGACTTTGTAGTTCCTTTTGTCAGGGAGGCAAATTATATTTCCTGACCCTTTGATTCTGAGTTCAGACAAGTGATGTGCTTTGACAAAAGTGGTGTTAGCAGATGTGATTCATGTACAGGCTTGAAAAAGTGTGTGTTTCCACTCTCCCCCTTTCCTCTGTCACCATTATGATCACAGGAATGAGTTAGTGTCCTATAGGATGAGACACAGGTGGTCCAGTTGCCTCTGTTGTCCCAGTTGACAGTCTACTAAAATCCAGAAGTGTGAGTGAACCCAGTAAAAGCCAGAAGAGCCACTTAGCCTGAATGCTCAGCCACAGTCTCATGAGATAAATAAGTGGCCATTGGTTTATGTCATTATTTTCGGAGGTGATTTGCTGTGCAGCATTATTATGGCAGCAGATAACAGATGCAGAAATTGGCTCCTGGAGTGGAGGACTACCATAATGGAAACCTAAAGTATGTGGCATTGATTTGGGGGCTAGATGACAGCAGAAGTGTTAGTGGAGACTGGAAAAATATTGAGGAAATTGTTGGAGAAGCCTAGAAAAAATGACCTAGCAAACCTCTGAAGGGCTCAGCAAAAATGGCCACCTGGGGCTGGCCCGGCTGCATAGTGGTCAAGTTTGTGCTGTCTGCTTTGGCAGCCTGGGTTTCACGGGTTCCGATCCTGGGTGCGGATCTATGCACTGCTTATGAAGCTATGTTGTGGCAGGCATCCGACATATAAAGTAGAGGAAGATGGGCACAGGTATTAGCCCAGGGCCAATCTTTCTCAGCAAAAAGAGGAGGATTGGCAATGGATGTTAGCTCAGGGCTAATCATACTCACAAAAAAATAAATAAATAAAAATAAATTTTAAAAAGTGGCCACCTGTGTTATCTCTTTGTAATCATCTGGTAAAAGTGTTGCCTCAGGTAACTTGACTTTTTTTTAATATTCCTAAAAATGTTTTGGATTTGGGAAGAGTTGTCTAAGCAAAATACTGAAAGCTTATATTTATTTCATCTGTTTACTAAGAAATGTATGAAATAAATAACAGTACTGTGGAATTAAAATTATAAGAGAATACAGAGATATCAGAATTCACTAGTTTGGAAAATAAAGCTATTTCTCATTTCTAGTGAGCCAAAGATTCTAAAAGTGACACATAGTGTCGGGATAAAGATCAAATCAATAGTGTAGTTATGAGATCATTTGTTAAGACTTCTCAAAGGGTTAAGGTGGTGCCTAGTCGATAATCTTATCATGACAAAAGTGCTTATAGGCGACTCAAAGTCATGAGCCTTAAAAAGTCTGAGCTATGGGCTAGTCTGCTAGTGAGAGGTGTTTATCAGAAACTACTAATTGTATGACTTTTGGAGCATGAGTAAAACGTTATCAGATACATAGAAAGCCCATAAAGATTTTAGGGGAGTTGTATTTATAAAATCACCACCAGCATGGGACTGATTGTTCAAATTGTAAAATTATTCCTGAGCTTTCAAATTTCTACGGGAAACTAAAATTAGAAAGTTCCCTTAGGTAGATATTTACTTACCAATATGTTACTCCACTTACACATGCTGAAATGAGGAGAAACTTATCTAGTTTTGTTTCTTCACAATCTGGATATGAGCTTCTCCTAGACTCAGTGATTATTTTGTAAAGTTGTTGATAATTGCAACAAAGGCTAAAACAGTTAAGGCTAACATTCTCATATTCAAGGAACAGATAAGTGCAATGACATACCAGGATCAGCACATTTTTCTGTTAAAAGTTAGATAGTAGATATTTTAAGCTTTGTAGGACATAAGATCTCTGTCATGACTACTCAAATCTTCCATTGTAGCTAAACTTGTCATAGACAATATATAAATGAATGAGTATGGCTATGTTCTCACACAATTTTATTTATTGGCTTATAAACTGTAGTTTGCTGAATTCTGATTTATCCCAAAATACAGAAAATGAGAAGAAAAGCACATTTGTCACATAATAGCATTCTGTTACTTTTGCAATGAAGTGTTCATATAACTTGAATCAAGGTAATTATGAAATTCTGAGCAACCTTACATGTGAGTATTTGTAGAATTCGTTTGTAAATTCTTAAGCTGATATTGATTGATATTTGCACCTCATGACTCATGTTATAAAACCTGTGAGAATTTCATCTAGTGTGGCTATTGAATACTGAGAAAATTACAGTGCACCTAAATGCACTCTTATCAATATTCTTTCTGCAACATTTTACTTTAGAGATTTCTATCAACCTAAATGGAATGTGTCCCCAACTGTATATCTATATACCACAAAGCTAATATATGGGAATTGAAATCTCAAAATGTATGTTATTGAACATACTGAGACAGAAAATTCTCTGTTCATCCTAAGAAATAATATGTGTGTTAGAGAAAGCTAACCAGTTTTCAAGTTGGTACTAATTTTAATTCTTCCAAACATAATTTATTCTGTTTCAAGCAGGAAAACAAGCCATCTGTCAAATGTGTTTCTCATTGTGATATCATTAATATTGTAATTAGAGGAGATTTCACATATATGTATATTACCTGTATATTGATGACTGACCTGTTTTTGGTATGAATATAAATTTCATTTTTTCTGAGTTTTCATATTAGGAAAAGTTGATAAAAAGACGAAAAATGGATTATGGGTAGGATGCTATTTTAGACTAAAAATTCTCTTTGTGCTTTGGTTTTAAGAATTTTTATGTTATAAAAATTTTGTTTTATAATTTTTACACATATATTTAAAAACCTACTTTAAATTCTTTTACTCTTCACTTGTGCACAAATAAAAACAAGTGAAGATTTTTCAACAAATCTTCAAAAAAGAAATCGATCAATTAATTTGATCCCAGTCTGGATTAAAAGAGAGCTAGATATTCAGAGACACATATATCCTATGATCAGTTGACAATTTCCCTCTTATTTAGTTTTCTCCTATCCACCTTGATTAATTTAGTCACTCAAATAATTTAATATTACTTGAGAATCTACAATGTGATATATTTTGTGTTATTGACAAGATAGATAGATTCCTTGAACTCACAGAGATTACAATCTATGAGTTGAGACAAATTTTAAACAAACAAATGAGAATGTACAGGGCATGAAGGAAAATACCACGTATAATAAAAACATGAGAATGGGAACCAGATTTTTTATGGCCAGCAAAGGAAATCTCTCCTAAGTAAATTAGTTTTCTACCTAGATCTGAAGAATGAGCAAGAATTAGGCAGTTGAAAAGTTGTGTGAACAGCATTTCAAGCAGAGGAAAGGACCTATAGGAAAGAAAATTTGGTATACTTCAGGCACTGAAAGAAAGTTAATGTGGCCAAAGCATGAAATACAGAACAAGAATGTTAGAAAGTTAAATAGCAGTTAATTAATGTGGGCCTTGTCATGTTTTAAGAATTTTAGTTTTCAACTAGTGAACATGGGTATCCATCAAAGGGTTTTAATCAGCAAAGGAATGTAATCAGCTTATTTTTAGCATTGAAAATATTCCATTCTCTGGATCTACCACAGTTTATTTATCCATTCACCTACTGAAGGACATCTTGGTTGCCTCTAAGTTTTGGCAATTTATGAATAAAGTTGCTATAAATATCCAAGTGGAGGTTTTGTGTAGACATAAAATTTTAATTCCTTTGAGTAAATACCAAGGAGAGTGATTGCTGGATCATATGGGAAGCCTATATTTAGTTTGGTAATAAACTGCCAGACTGTCTCCTAGAGTGGCTGTTTCCTTTTGCCTTTCCAACAGCAATGAAAGAGAGTTCCTGTTGCTCCACATCCTCAGCAGCATTTGGTGGTGTCAGTGTTCCAGATTTAGGCCATTGTAACTGGTATGTAGTGGTATCTCATTGCTGTTTTAGTTTGCCTTTCCCTGATGACATAAGATGTGGAACATCTTTTCACAGGCTTCTTTGCCATTTGTATATCTTCAGTGGTGAGGTGTCTGCTAAAGGCTTTGGCCTCTTTTTAATCAAGTTGTTTGTTATCTTATAGTTGAGTTTGTATGTATACAATTCTTTGTATCCAGTCAATTTCTCATTTAAAAACTTTCTGTGATTATTTTTATTTTTTTTGTAAAAATGTGCCAAAGGTGAATATTAAGAGATTGTTATTTCCCGGGGGAAATAAAATGATATCACATATTCTGTTAGTGCTTAATGCAAATGAGAGAATTGTATATATTTGGAAAATGTGTAAGTGACGCAACTGACCAGAATTTGTGGTTTGAGTGGAACAGTGGATGGTGAAGAACAGGAAGATTGTTGACATGAGACACAACCTAATGTTATTTACTGAAAAAGGAAACTTTAAAATTCATGCTAGTAAAAGCAGGAGCCATTTCCTTTTTCTTAAGTATAAAACAAAGTGTCATCACTATTTGGATTTTTCCTCTCAGAAACACACGGTGAACTTCCAATTAACAGAGAATATGGCACTGTTTCTGTGAGATAGTACCAGAGTGTCACTGTAGTATGGAGCATCCTCTCTGTTCCACCAATCACATCACCTTCACAAAGAACGGTGTCCTCAGTTGGGATAGGGTCCCCTGAGCCAAGGCAGTGACAGATAGTGACAGAGGCATTCTTCTATTTCTTCCCTTCTTCAGTCATTTTTTAATAGCACAATCTCAAAAATGGTGCAGAATTTTTTTTCTTTCCTAAGCCCGACTGTGGAGATCATGGATGACCGTGCTCTAGGTCACTACATATGTGCAGGATGGGACTGAAGAAAGTCATATGGCACTTTACAAATGCAGATTTGTCCTTTTTTGGTATAAATAAATTTTTAAAGAAAGTATTTTATAAGTAAGTGTGGAATACTCTGATTCATATTAGTGAACAAAGGGCTAAAAAAAAAACCCTGTGATAATGTTTACCATGAATTCTAAAGTAACGCTTTAAAAATCATTAACAATAATTCTTCACAGATGCAAAATAAAGCAACAGAGGTAGTTAAATTTAGAAAGAAAAATGCTCATTATATATATTTGAATAACTTAAGACTGAACATTTTTTTAGGCCAAAACAATAAATCATTTCTTTGCAATGCCTTCTGGGATGATTACAAAAATTATTTATTGAACCCTTCCTAGGCCCTGGTTAAGAATTTTACATGTATTAACTTACATCTTGCCCATAAATTATGGAGTTGGCATGAATGATATGACCATTGTACACGTGGGAAGCTGACATACTGAGACAGTGAGTCTAATTTGCCAAAGGATACCCAGGCAGTAATTGGAGAAAGTGAAATCAGAGCCCAAGTAACCTGAGTTAAGATCCCCACTTATCCATGAAGCCACATACAACAGGGAACCCAGGTCTCGTATTCATGATCAGAACAAACTGGATTTTTTTAATCATAAATTTAATTTCATCAGGTCCTCTCTACCATAGAGCAGGACTCAGGCACACTATAAATATTATCTCTAGAAATTGCTTCAGGATAAGTATTCTATTGCACTGGTTTTGTGAACTTACTTGCTTTTCTTGTTGTCTCTGAATGCTTTGCTATTGTTTTTAACAAATTATTCTCCATTTTGCATGATCCCTTTGAATGATGGTTTTCTCAGACTATGTGTTGTTGGTCTTGATACGACTGTCAGTTTCACTGACTTGGTAGGACTCTTAGCATTCAGAAAAGCTGATATACTCATGGCTTATTACAGGAAAAGAATACAGATTCAAATCAGAAAAGGAAAAAGATGCAGAGGGCTGAATCCGTGAGAGACCGGACACAAGCTTCTGGTTTTTCCTCTTGCAGTGGAGCTGCGTGGACAGAACTTAATTCTCTCAGCAGTGACGTGTGACCATATGTGTGGAGTATTGCCAACGAGGGAAGCTCACCTGAGGTTTCCTAGTACAAATAAAAGTTATCTTTATACTGTAGTCTATTATGTTTGAAATAGTATTAAGTCTAAAATAATAAGGTACATACCTTAATTTTAAAATATTGTTAAAAAATGTTACCCATCATCTGAGCAGGCGAGTCATGGTCTTTTTGCTGGAGGAGAGTCTTGTCTTGATGTTAATGGCTACGGATGGATCAGTGTGGTGGTTGCTGGAGGTTGGGGTAGTTATGGAAAGTGCTTAAAATAAGACAGCAATAAAGTTTGCCAAATTGATTGACTCTTTCACAAACGATTTCTCTGTAGCATGTGATGTTTGGTAGCATTTTATCCACAGTAGAATTTATTTCAAAATTGGAGTCAGTACTCTCAAACTCTGCTGCTGCTTTATCAACTAAGTTTATGTAATATTCTAAATCCTTTGTTGTCATTTCAACAGTCGTCACAGCATCTTCACTAGGAGTAGGTTTCATCTCAAGAAACCTCTTTCCTTGCTTACTCATAAGAAGCAATTCCTCATCCATTAAAATTTTAGCATGAGATTGCAGCAATTCAGTCACATCTTCAGGCTTCACTTCCAATTCTAGTCCTCTGGCTATTTCTACCACATCTGTGGTTACTTGCTCCACTGAACCCCTCAAAGTTGGAAACCTCATCCATGAAAGTTGGAATCAACTACTTCCAAACTCCTGCTAATGGTGATATTTTGACTTCTTCCCATGAATCACAAAATTCCCTAATGGCATCTAGAATATGGTGAATCCTTTCCAGAAGGTTTTCGGTTTACTTTACCCAGATCCATTACCCAAATCCATCAGAGGAAACACTATCTATGGCAGCTATAGCCTTACAAAATGTATTTATTAAATAATAAGATTTGAAAATCAAAATTACTCCTTGATCCACGGGCTATAGAATGGGTGTTGTGTTAGCAGGCATGAAAACAACATTCATCTCATTGCACATCTCCCTCAGAGCTCTTGGGTGACCAGGTGCATTGTCAATGAGCAGTATTTTTTTGAAAGGAATCTTCTTTTATGAGCAGTAGGTCTCAACATTGGGCTTAAAATATTCAGTAAACCATATTGTAAACAGATGTTTCCATCATCCAGGCTTTGTTGTTCCAATTATAGAGCACAGATAGAATAGATTTAGCATAATTCTTAAGGGCTCTAGGGTTTTCCAATTGGTCAAAGAACACTGGCTTCAATTAAAGTCACCAGCTACCTTAGCCCCTAACAAGAGAGTCAGCCTGTCCTTTGAAGCTTTGAAGCCAGGCATTGACTTCTCCTCTCTAGCTATGAAAGGCCTCAATGGTATCTGTTGTTTAGTGCACCACCTTCATTATGATCTTAGCTAGATCTTCTGGGTAACTTGCTGCAGCTTCCACCTCAGTACTTGCTGCTTCACCTTGCAGTTTTATGTTATGGCTTTTTTCCTTAAACCTCAAGAACCAACCTCCGCTGGCTTCAAACTTTTCTTCCACATCTTCCTCACCTCTCTCAGCCTTCATAGAATTGAAGAAAGTTAGGCCCTTGCTCTGGATTAGGCTTTGGCTTAAGGGACTGTTGTGGCTGGTTTGATCTTCTGTCCAGACCACTAAAATTTCTCCATATCAGCAATAAGTCTGTTTCACTTTCTTATCATTCATGTGTTCATTGGAGTAGCACTTTTAATTTCCTTCAAGAACGTTTCCTTTGCATTCACAACTTGGCTAACTGTTTGGCCTAAGATGCCTAGCTTTCAACCTATCTTGTCTTTCAACATGCCTTCCTCACTAAGCTTAATCATTTGTAGCTTTGATTTAGTGTGAGACTCTTCCTTTCATTCAAACACCTAGTGGCTACTGTAGGGCTATTAATTGGCCTAATTTCAATATTGTTGTGTCACAAGAAATAGGGAGGCCCAAGGAAAGGGACAAAGACAGGGGAATGATGGGTTGGTGGAGCAGTCAGAACACATATAACATTTATCCATTAAGTTCACCATCTCTTATGGGTGCAGTTTGTGATGCCCCAAAACAATTATAATAGTAACATCAGAGATCACTCATCACAGATCATCATAACAAATACCATAATAATGAAAAAGTTTGAAATGTTGAGAGAACTACCAAAATATGACACAGAGACATGAAGTAAGCAAATGCTATTGGAAAAATGGTGTTGATGGACTTGCTTAACGCAGGATTGTCACAAACATTCAACTTGCAAAAGATACAGTGTCTGTGGAGCGCAGTAAAGCGAAGCACACCAAAACGAGGTATGCCTGCATTTCATAAAACTCTAACAGAGAAGACCAATAAAACAAACATAAAAAATTACCTAGAGAAAAATAAAGACAATGCAAGAAATAGCAGAAAAATTTAAAAGATTTTTTTCATCCTTGCAAAAAAATGGAACGGCATAAAGAGAGAAAATTCAGACAATAATAAGAAATTGCTCTTAAAAATTGAGTTATAAAATAAAATGAAGTAACGTCCTCAGAAATCTGAACAAAAAGACAAAGATGGAAAATGGTAAAAATGATAAAAATGTTTGTTAAAGAACCTGTGTAGATAGTCCAAATTATTAAATGACATTAAAAAATGGAAGAGAGAAAGCTATCAAAAAACTTCAATAATTTTTCACAACTCAACACATGTTTCCATAATTAAATGCATTCAGTACAATGAATGAAATAAACAAAGAATAACATAATGAAATTTCAGGTAAATATTGATGAAGAAATATTGTAAATGCTTCCAGAAAAAGCAATAAGAATCTGAGTATCTTTGGACTTCTAGAAAAGTAATGTGAAAGAAAAAATAAGGCCTCCAATATTTAATGATAAATAAATGAGAGCAACCTATAAATATACATTCAGCCATATTTGAATGATGAGAAAGGATAACATAAATGTATATATACATAGACATATATACACATAGTTTTATCACAGGTATACACACACGTATATGTGTACGTCTATAGCATATAATAACATATCCTCATATAAACCCACTCTGGAGACCTACTGGAAGATATTCTCCACTAAGTGAGGAAGGAAAGCCAGAAAGTGGAAGTCATGGTATCCAGGAAACAAGATTCAACATGCCAAATGAGAAGGGAATTCCTAGGATGGTGGTGGAGGAACTTCCACCATGAGAGCTAAGCAGCTAGCCTTCTAAATGAGGAGGGTCAAGATAAGTGCTTTGAGATGGTTATCTCCGAGCACATAAAAGGAACTGATCAAATAGCTGATGAGTTTAAATATTCTGCAAGAGTTTGGGAGAAATTAATATAACTCTCATAGCAACTAAGATGAAGACAAATGATAACGTAAGAGAAACAAAAATTATTCAGGAAGGGAAATATGAGAACAGTACACTACATGGTGGATATCAGACACATTGTAATAATATACACCCTCTATTTGTTCAACCCAAAATGCCGACACTGAGAGGTTGGGGGACTGGGAGTTAGAGTCTGTGTTGTGATGAGGATGGTGACTGGGGATATGCTTTTGATTGTAGGAGCATTATACCAAAACCCTCAGCTTCTGGAATAGGAATTAATAAATAATATGTAAAATGAAAGAAAAAAAAGGATAGCAGTTGCAATTTATACTTAGAATAAGGAATTAAATACCAGAAGGAAAGGCAAGTACAGCTGAAGGTAAAAGCTTCTGCAGGACAGGAGTCAATAGTGGGGAATTTGGGAACAGAAAATGTTGTTTTTAATTAAGCCTTGTAGAATTATTTGACATTTTAAAATGTGTGCATGCATTGTTTTGATAAAAGTAACAATTTAATTTAATTTGGCATTAATATTTCATCATATTTTTCTGACTTATGAAACCTGAAAGGGAGGTTTCTTATTTTGTTCTAGCGAGCTTGCCCACAGAAACGGACCTGGTCTTGCCACTTACTATTTCAATATGCCTTTTAACACTAAATTAAAATCAGTGATGGTTGTAGGCCTGAGTTCCAGTTGAATAAAATCAATTAATGTTATTTAAGCTTATGCACCTACATGTACAACTACTGGATTTAGGTGATTTATACACCTTCCTGTTTTTTGTAGCTTTTTAAAAATATTCTTCTTGAATCTTATCCAAATATTATAAAGAATATTATAGTTTTTCAACAGCCAAAATATGGTCATTTTGTGACATTTAATATTATTTTAATGTCTGTAATCTAGGTTATTCCTTCTTCAATTTTTAGAAGAAAAGAAAATCCTAAAATTGTGAAGATTAATGTACCCCAGAAGAAAGTTACTGAATTTTTCAGAGAGACATTACATAATGGGGTTACTTTTTATTTTATAATAAGCACTATATTTAATTTCAGAGTCCCTCATATTTGCATAGTATTAATTATTTTTCAAAAAATATCTAATTCTTTTATACAAGTGGATTCTATGGTAATTATTTTTCTGATCATAGGATTTGAAACAAAGTAAACAGTAAAAAAAAAAGGTGTATTCCTTTCATTTTAAAAAATTTTGGTACCTAATTACTCCAGAGTTATTTGTAATATTCGCTATATAAAGTGACATTAAAACAGGGATTCAATCATGCAAGGATTTGTTAGTATGCCTGAATTAATATATGCAACTGAAGGTCTAAATGTTACTATTGATTCAATTTTGCAAAAAGCAAGAAATTATTGTGGAAATGATGGAAACAGAGGTATTCTTGACCTTCCTATTTATGATTAAGATTCCTCATTTTGAGTCAGAAATTAAGGAAAAGAAAATGATTAATAAATTTATTCTCAAAGTCTTCATGGATCCAACTGTTTCTGTAATCTTGCTGAATAGACCACAGAAAATTTAGTTTATGTTTTTACTAAAACTTTTCCTTAAGCGAAGTAAATCATTGACATAGTCATGATGAAATGTTCACTTCTAAGAGGTAATTCATCAGTGAAACATAATCCCTATTTCCACTATAATAATTTTTAAGGATAGGAATCTGTGAAGTACAAGTTTCCTCTACGCTTTTCAGTAGTCGAGGAGAAACAAAACCAAGGTACTGAGTATTGGTCAGCAGTGTGGTTGCTATGACACACTCTCCTGTAGCTAGGGGAGTCATCGTTAGGTCTAATATAATGCTGTAGATTTCCCTATAAGAAAAACACTTTGGTAGAGATCCAACATAAGCAAGTCATGGTATGGAAATAGTTGCAAAATATGACCAGTAACATGTATCTTAAGAGATCAGAGTGGAGAGTAAGAGCTTCCTTCCCTTGAGGGACCTGGAAAGGATGGACACTACTACTACCACTACTTATTGGGTGATTTGACAACTAAATTGCATCTTTGTCCTTCTTCCTCCTTTAATTTTTTTAAGCTAGCTCAGAAACTCACAGCCACATTCTTTCATCTTATAACACTTGAGCAGCCCAATCTTTGAAAATTTTGGTCCTTTCTAATGCATTGTATTTCTTAAATGAGTATGAGAGAATTCAAAAAAGAGTGAACTGTGATTATCATTGATTTATCTATTTGTAACAGACTATGGTGTAAAAATTCTGGAACTCAGAATAATTCAGTGTGAGAACATTTGGATTACCTATTGTTTAGTTTTACTAAAGATCATTAATACTGTCAGGAATCTCACACCGTAAGGGTGAACCAAGGACAAAAATAAGATCTGGGGGCTGATGATCCTAAAATGAAGGTGTTAGCTTTTCCAAAATATATTCCAGCACCTGTGTGTGTCAATGGCCAAGAAATCAACACTTGCTAGCATTCTTGGTGGGGAAAAAGGCTTTGCTACTATTCATCTGTGAACACATGTTGTACAATCATCCATCATGGGACTGCATCCTAACATATGCGTGCTGGAGGTTCAGCTCTGTATCTGCGTTGTTTTTTGTGTGTGTGTGGGGAAGACCAGCCCTGAGCTAACATCCGTTGCCAATCCTCCTCTTTTTGCTGAGGAAGACTGGCCCGGGGCTAACATCATGCCCATCTTCCTCTACTTTACATGGGACGCCGCCACGGCGTGGCTGACAAGCAGTGCGTCGACGGGCGCTGGGGATCCGAACTCGCGAACCCCGGGCTGTCAAGCGTGAACAAAAGTACTGCGCCACCGGGCGGCCCCCAAGTGTCTGCATTTTTGAATTAGTCCCAGCATGACAGAAAGCAATCCCTGAAATTTGGGGGTAAGAAGCAAATAAATACAAGTATGATAAACATTATTGGGGGAAAAAATATATATATGTCTTCTCTCTAATGATGGAAAGAAACAACATCCAACATTTTAAGCACGTCGTGAACTTGCCTATTATAGTTATTTTTCCCTTTAAGATCCATTGGGTGGTGTGGATGAGCAGCAGTACCTGCAACTGCAGAGACATTCCAATCCTCACAGCTGTCAGTAAAGCCTACACTAATGTGTCCTGAAAGAGTGATTAATAGGTTTTGACAATATCATTGCATTGCATATTTAATCAGATTATACATCTGTTAGAAACGGTTTGCTTCTAACATCTGCAGTCGAAATCCACAATCGGTATTCAGATCATTGCTTTAGCAGAAGCATGAAACTACTATCTATGTCAGTCTTACTGTTGACAAGTTAAAACTCCATGCCAGAAACAGATGAATTGTGACATTTTCTTGATTTATGTGTTTTTTCAAAATTTCCTAAAAATTTATCTGTGCCTAAATTAACGCTCATTAACAAGGAAAGAGACAAATATATAGTTGTAAATTATGCTTTCAAGAAAGAGATGTACAGTGGCTTAATACCATCCTAAAGCTGGCACTACTTGGTTATAATTCCAGAAACGTATTTTTGTGCTAGTCTAAGAAGATAGATATTATGAGACAGATCTTCAGATTACAAAATTCAATGTGACAACTTGTATTTTCATGTGATTAGATACTATATAAAATGTTGAAGAGAGAAATGTATTCAAAATTGCAAAAGTAAGATTTAGAATTACACCTTACTTTCTTCTCAGTGTTTATTCATTTCCTTTATGTAGTTGAAAAACATTCTTTTTAAACCAGACACCATTCCAACACTAGTCTTTTTAATCTTGATCCCAACAGTGATCTTGCCGTAAAAAAATGTCCTCCCATATCTTCCAAAACCTTGTCTCCAGCATCCCATTGACCGCCAAGTTACATTTCCTTTCTATATGCTATTATTAACATTCACTCCTCAGAACCTGCAATCTGCTTTGAACTGACCCGTATAATAATACTTTCCTTGCCAAGGTTATCAATGACATCTAGTTATAAACCCAAATGATCACTCTCTTAACTTACTTAATCTCAATGTGATATTTAGCAGTGCTTACTCTATTCTTGAAATTGTCCATTTTTCTCTCTGTGATCTGCACATGCCCATTTTTCTTTCAGATTCTCTGAGTATTTCTTCATGGTTTGCTCTGTATCTTCTTCTTTGGCTGGCTTATCCTTAGTTATGGTATTCCAAGAACTTTCATTGATCATCTTTTCTGTTATGAATAAAGCTACTATAAACATTTCTGTACAGTTTTAGGAGAACATGTCTTTACTTTTGTTGGATAAATGCATAGGATTCGAATTGTTGGTTCATTGTAATTCCATATATCTAGAATATATATAGAATTATGTATATATAAACTACTGAGCTGTTTTCAAAAATTATTGTACAATTTTGCCTTCCACCAACAATACATTAGATGTCCAATGACTCCACAATTTCGCCAAAATTAGTATTTTCAGTTTTTAAAATTTTAGTTAATGATGGCATGTAGAAGTAGCTGGTAACTCATTTTTTCTTTTCTAATGTAAATATTTTAGGCCATAATTTTTCCTATACTCACTGCTTTAACAGCAACCTCAAAATTTGGATGTGTTTTTATAATTTTCATTCAATACAAAATGTTTGTAATTTCTCTTCAGAATTTATAAACAATTAGTTACTCAAAATGTTTTTTTTAATTTCCATGAATTTTTGGATTTTATAATTTAATTCCATTTGTTAAGAGAAGATATTCTGCACCGTTTCAGTCATTTAAAATGTATTGAGACTTATTTACTGGTGCAAAACATCATTTATCTTGTTAAATAGTCCATTTGAAATTGAAAATAATGTGTTATTTTTTGGTAATGTTATTTAGATCCAACTTGTTTATTTATTTACTTTTGTGTGTGTGAGGAAGACCAGCCCTGAGCTAACACCCATTGCCAATCTTCCTCTTTTTGCTGAGGAAGACTGGCCCTGGGCTAACATCCGTGTCCATCTTCCTCTACTTTATATGGGATGCCACCACGGCAGGGCTGACAAGCAGTGCGTCAGCGGGTGCCCGGGATCTCAACCCACAAAACCAGGGCTGCCAAAGGGGGAACTAAACCACTGTGCCATCAGGCCGGCTCCTTAGATACAATTTAGATCTTCCATATCTCATTAATTTTCTGTCTATTTTTCTATAATTAATAGAAAAGTATTGAGATTGCGAATAAAACTATAGGTTGTCTATTTTACTCTTCGGTTGTCTGTTTTGGCTTTGTTCTTAGGTGCATGGATTTAGCACTGTTATCTCCTCTTGATGAACCGCCCCCTTTACCAACATGGAATATTCCTCTTGATCCCTGAAAATATTCCTTACTCTGAAATATAAATATTTTGATATTAATACAGTCATTCCAGCCTTTTTTTTTTTTGGTTAGTGTTTTCATAGTATATCTTTTTCCATGATTTTCTTTGCACCTCTCTCTTTTTGATATTTAAAGTAGCTTTTCTATAGACTGTAACATCCAGTTGTGTCTTGCTATTAATCCCATCTGTTAAGATTTCTCTTCCAATTGTAGTATTTAGATAACATCTACTTAATGTAATTATTTAATTGGGTTTAAATCTTTACCTCTTTTGTCATCTGTTGTTCTTGTTTTCCTCTTTGCCTGCCTTCTTTTGAACTGAGTACTTCTAACATTCCAATTTCTCCGTTAGCTTATTTAGCTATACTCTTTTGATATGTTTTTAGTGGATGCTCTATGGTTTAAAAGATTTGTCTTTCGTTTATCACTATCTACTTTTAAATAATTTTAACAACTTCAAATGTAATTTAACAAATTTAGCAGAGTATACACAACAAATCCCAGGCTATTATTCGCTCCCACCCATTATTGTAATACCGTTTCTTCTACATATACCATAAACATCACAATACAATTAAGAAATTTTTTACAAAGGGAAAATGTCTTTTATTTACTCACATGTTTTCCAGTCCATTGCTCTTTAATTTTCAGTGTAGAACGAAGCTTCCAGATAGTAATTTTGTCCTGCAAGAAAAACTGGTTTTAATATTATCTGTACCGAAACTTTGTTGGAAGTAAATTATCTCATATCTTGCTTGCTGAAAAATACTTATGCCCCCTTCCATTCTTTAAAATGCATTTTTGCTGAGTTTAGATTTCTAATTTGACAGTTTTTATCTTAATTTAACATTTTAAAGTTGTTCTATTGCCTTCTTGCTTGCACTCTGTGTGACAAGAGGTAAAAGGTGTTTCATTTGTTTGTTTCTCCGTACATATCCCCTTGGCCTATCTCCCATGCTGACAATTTCAAAGACTTTCTCTTTATCACTGGTTTTCAGCGATTTTTTACTGACTTCTCTTGATATGTTTCTCTTTGTATTTATCTTGATTGAGGTTGTTTGAGATTATTAGATCAGTGAGTTTATGTTTCATAAAAATTAATACATTTTGAACAGTATTTATTCAATGTTTTTTATTTTTGCTCCTTGGTTTCTCTCCTCTCCTTCTTTGACTGTAATTACATAGTTGCTAGAATTTATATCTCAAGGCCATTGAAGTTCTTTTCACTTGTTTCATTCTCTTTGTTTCTGTGTCTTTCATTTTGAATAGTTTCTCTTCCTATGCTTTCAAGTTTAGTGATCCTTTCTCTTTCAGTTTCTAGTGAACTGTTATTCCATAAAGTGCAATTTTTAAATACTATATTTTTTATTAAGCCTCTTTCTTTTGGTGTTTTAAATTCACAGCAAAATTGAGGGGAAGGTACAGATATTTCCCAAATACTTCCTACCCCAACACATGGCTAGCTCTCCCATTATCAATATCGCCCATCAGACTGGTACATTTGTTACAATTTATGAACCTACTTTCACATATCATAATCACTCAAAGTCTATAGTTTACATTAGAGTTCATTCTTGGTGTTTAAATTCAACAGATTTGGACAAATGTGTAACGACATGTATCTCTCATGATGGTATTACAGAGTATATTTTCACTGTCCTAAAAATTTACTGTACTCCACTTATTCCCCTCTCTCCCTTTCTCCCAACCCTTGCCAACAACTGATCTTTTTACTGCCTCTATAGTTTTGCTTTTTCTAGAATGTCATATAGTCAGAATCATACAGGTTTTTCAGATTGGCTTGTTTCACTTAGTAATATGCATTTAAGATTCCTCCATGTCTTTTCAGGGCTTGCTAGCTCATTTCTTTTTAGCACTAAATCATATTCCATTGTCTGGATGTACCACACTTTATTTATCCATTCACCTACTGAAGGACATGTTGGTTGCTTCCAAGTTTTGGCAATTATGAATAAAGCTGCTATAAATGTCCATGTGCAGTTTTTTGTTTTTTTTTTTGTGGACATAAGTTTTTAACTCTTTTGGGTAAATACGAAGGGGAGTAATTGTGTTCATATAGTAAGAACATCTTTAGTTTTGTAAGAAACCACCAAACTGTCTTCCAAAGTGACTGTAAATGATTGGATACTAGATATAGTAGATTTATACTCTTAAGGGCTGGATATTATATTACTAGAAAGGGTGTTGGAGTTTGTTTTGCCTACTAGCTAAATTACATGTGGTTTAGCTGGATTCATTTGAGGCATTCTTTTAAGATTTTTAAAAAAGTTTTTGAATATCTTTTTCTCTAGCTCTGGTTAATCTCACTCCCAAGGCTTGGCATCTTGGGAGTTCGCACTGAAGGCCTAAGTATTCTGCAAGGTCTTTCCACTCTAGTTTATGATTAACCAAGCATCTCCCAGTCCTGAATGAGCAGTGAGATTTGTCCAGCTTACAGTTTCTTAGTTTTTCTTTGTCTGGCCTCATGAAGTTTCACTCTATGCATGTGGATAAATGGGTCTTTTTGGAATTTTCTCTGCACACAAATTTAGTATTCTGCTCCGCAAATTAAAACCACCTCTTTCTTACCAAGTTCTTATCTCTCTCTCTTCAGGTCAGCAAGACCAATCTATTCTGCTTGAAATATTCTTCCTTGCACCAGAATTGAGAATATAAGTCAGCAACTAATATGTCAGAAAGCTAGAAAATTAAAGAATTCATATACTTTGTTTCTCTTTTCTTAGTTATCTAATATCTGAAAACTGCTAACTTACATATTTTGTATAGTTTTCTATTTTTTCCCAATTGAAAGTTAAATCAGTTCTCATTAAATCCATTGTGGCTGGAGGCAGAAGTTTGTCTCATTGTGTTTTTATTTACATTTCTCTAAATTAGTTATGCAATTGAATCCTTTTTAATATGTCTGTTGTTTACTTGGATATGCTTTATTTGAAAGTTCTATTCCTATTCTTGTATATTGTTAGGGGTTGTCTGTGTTTGTAAAAAATATTGATATATATACTAAAATATTGCTATATCTTATATGTTGATATGTGTAAGAACTCTTTGCTATTTCTTTGTGTTGAAGTTTTCTTCTTTTTTTTTTTTTGGTTTTGTGTGATGTTTGATGGAAGAAGATTCTTAGTTTTAATGTAGCACAATTTATCAAGAGTCTTATTTATACTTAGTGCCTTTGCTCTTGTTTTAGGAAATTATTCCTACAAAAAGATAATCATGGTATCATCCTATGTAATCTTCTTAAAGTATTATTTTTTTTGTTATCTGCATTCAGATCAGAAGTCCACCTGGAACTCATTTTTGTGAATATTATGGTGAAGTAGGATTATGATTATATCTATATACTTCCACTTGGGACCATTAATTAAGGAGACCGCTGGTCTTAACTGCCACCTTTGCAATGAACCAAGTGTCCACAAATGTTCAGACATGTTTCTGGGCTTTTGACTTTATTTCACTGATTGATTTGTTTAGTCTTCTATCAAAACAACACACTCTTATAACTATAGTTTTGATAACTGGTAATGTAAGACGCTCCCACTTTGTGTTTTCTTCAACATCATTTTACCAAGCTGTATTTGAGTCTTTCCATATATAGTTTTATAATTAGTTTTTAATTATGTGTAGAAAAAATTATAGCATTTTGATTAGGATTGTATTGAATATATAGATAGATCATTTTAGAAGAACACATCTTTTTTTAATTAATGAGTTTTCCAATCCAAGTACATATTTTACTGCTCCAGTTATTTCTGTACTCAAATTCTCCCAATACTTATTTGGTAGATATATTTCCAGATACTTTACATTTCTGGATTTTTCTTGGAAAAACATGAGGTAAGCTGTAAAGCCTACAGGAAATAGTTGTCAACAATATTTCCTAGTTAATATTTGAGAGGCAGCATTAGGCAATACATTGTTCTTCAAACTGTGCTCCTAAGTGCTTGCTCTGAAGGGAGAGGGAAATAATTTGTGGAGATGTCATTACGAGTCTCCCTTCCTTTGCTGCAGTTAGAACCATCCTGATTTTATTAGAATAGCTTTCCACACATCAGTTTCTACATAAGAGTCTTTTGAAACAAGACTATTTTTTAAAAACCTCAGTAGCATAAAGTATATTAGCTTTGCAGTATGGTAAACCTGAATTTGAATTTCAAGTCTTTTATTTGCTAATGTTGCATTGCTGAGCCATGTACTTCATGCTTCCAAACTTTGTTTTGCTCATACATATAATGGAGACAATAAAAATTACTTGAAGTTTATTATAAGTAGTAAACATGAAAGTGGACAGCATGTATAGATAGTCAGTGTGAATGGTCACTACTTTATTTTTATGATAAGTCGTGAAGAGTAGGAACTCTAGAAATGACTTCTTGTAACACACTCACTCTATACCTGAAAAACTGAAACTCATTCATACCCTTATTCAACAAATATTTATAGGTTACTTACTATGTGCTAATGGGTATAAGGAGCAACAGACAGTGAAAGTGCTATTATAGAAATAGCACTCAGGGAAGAACTTTAGAAGGAAGAAATATATTAGCAGTGACCTCAGTGAAATGATACAGTGAGTCATGCAAATGGCTGAACAAAGATTAGAAACAGAAGGAATCATGTGTGAAAATACCCTAGGAAAGAAAGAAGCTTGATAAGTTCAAGAATTGGCAAGAAAACAGTGAAGCAAGAGTGGAGTAAGCTCTGCCTCCTGGAGAGTGGTACAAAAAGAATTTAGAGACGTAAGCTGAGGCCATATACTGCAAGTGGTGTAGGTTGTATAGGGGGCACCACTGAAGAGTTTTGGACGAGGAAGTGAAATAATTTGATTTAGAAGTTGTTTGTGTTTAGTCAAAGAGTTCTATAAGTTTCTACCTCTCCTTGTAAATGTAGTGTGTAAAATTTATTATGTCTAAACATGTCTATTGTAATACTAACAATGTTATTTCTTCAAAACTAGATTTGAATACAGTGATGTTCAGTGCATTTGAATGACACTAAGATTCCCTAAAACCTACCTTCCTTACAGATTACCGAGGTCTTTAGCTGCTTGTACAATCAGTATGTTCTCCTTTGCTGGTGTCATAGTTAAAATCCTTCTCATTTCTTACAATTTATTTGAAAAGGTGAGATTAAAATAGACTTTCAACCTATGTTTCATTTCTCCCTTAATAGCTTATGGTATGCCTATATATTGGTCTTCCTGTACATATGAACTCTTACTCAGATATCAGCACTTTCCACGTAATTTTAATTCATTTTTGCCTTAAAACTATTATTTTAATTGAAGTTAAATTATTTTATTGAATTTACACTGGTGATATGCAGTAATTAAATTAATAAAAGTCCATAATGGACTTAGAACATTGTTAGTTTCTGTCCTAACTAAATTGCTAGCCAGTCTCACAAAAGATTACTTAACCTTTATCTCAGTTTCTACTCAGCAGAATAGGTTAATGACAATATCTGGCTTCAAACATGCTCCATACCAATAATGCATGAGAAGTTACAATGGTAGAGTGTACTTTAAAAACAGTAATCTAAAATACTTATTAGAGTCCAAATAGTGGAGATAGAACCTATTCACAGCATGCCCTAATTTTGTAATTAACAATGAATCAAAAGAAGCTATTAAGCTTCTGTGGCATGTTTATTCTTAATAAACCTCATGCTGCTTAATGCTCAAAATTCTATTGTCCTCTTAATATGTTTATAGATTTTTATAGGATCAAATATAATAGTAGGTTTGAGGGATAATTATTTTCATAAACATTTACAAAGAATTATTTCAACATTTTCCTCTTCTCCTTGCCCATTATAACTATTTAACTTTCTGAGTTGCCTGTATGTTTTTGTTGAAGTGAAATATTGTCCAGCAATCATGGAACAATTTTGTGTGTATCATCCTTCCCAATATGCTGATCTATTCAGCATATGTTCAAATTTCCCAGGTTTTTGTTCACAGGCGTATCTGGTCAATGTTTAATTTTGGCAGACTTCATTAGTTTTTCATTGTACTGACATTTTTTCTAAAGAACATCTACATTTACAGGGTAAGCATTTTCAATCATGCAATGAAAATACTGCTCTATTAAATTTATTCTAAGGCTATCATGTTATTTAAATGCAAATGCTGACACTGTTATAATGCAATAAAATTTTCTGGCTAAGAAAAGGATAGATATTAGAATAGAGTATTTGACTAAATTAGATATATTTTAAGGGAGAAAAAAATGATTATGTCCATTTTTGTCCACTAAATTAGAGGAAAGTGATAACTCCAAATGTGTGTCATGCTGTACTTAGATTGGTACATTCTTATACATTTGGTGACTTTTAAAAACACTACAAAAAACAGAAAAGCAATGTGAAACTAATAGATACATCCACATAGATAGCCTTATCCTTTGACCCATGAATCCTACTCTGAGAAATGTAAGTTAAAAGAATAATCAAACCAAAGTCAAAAAGACAGAAACAAAAACTTCTACTCATAAAAAACACATGTGGCATTTTTTTCTATTGATTAAAAAATGGAAAAAGGGAATTGTTTTTAAACTGTGATACCCATGAGATGCCAGTCATGAGCCATTAAAGTTTGTGATCATTTAGACTATATTATAACAATAATTCTTTAATAATATGGTATTGAAGAAAAAGTAATCAAAACAAAAAAGGCGTGCATAATATTAGCCCAAATACCTTTAACTGAGCATATATATAGATTGAGATTGCATGGAAATGTGTAAAATCTGAAAGAGATGTTTTACATTGAAAAAATTATGGGAGTTTTAAGTTATTTAAAATATTTATTAATATTTTGATATGGCATTGATTTTAAGTGGTTAAGTGGAATTTCCATGGATATACTGACAATAATTTATACTGTGAATAATAAATGTGCTGTATGCTTTTACAAAAAACATATACCTTTACAAGAGAATTAAATAATATAATTTTAGTTTGGCAAATTAAATTATTGTCCTTTCACAATACAAAACATTACAAATTATTTAAATCAAATTAACACAAAATATGTTCCATTTTATAATTTCATAGTTCAGCAAAATATTTTGAGTAAAAGTAAAGCAATTAAAATTGTAAAATCCATTTAAAACAATGAATTATTTTATAAATGATATACAACACTATTGTTTTATAATGTACATATTTCCAATTTGTTTTCCAAGTGGACATCCAACATTTAAAGTTATTATGACTGACTCAAGGATTCTGTTTTTCCTAAGATCTTTCTATTTAAAAAGGATTATGATGTTTGTAGCATTATTCACAACAGCCAAGATGTGGAAACCACCTAAATGTCCACCAATGGATAAGTGGATAAAAAAATGTGGCATATACATAAAGTGGAATATTCTTCAACCTTAAAAATGAAGAAAATTCTGTTTTATACTACAAAATGGATGAACCTGAAGAGATTAACTTTAGTGAAATAAGCTGGTCACAGAAGGATAAATACTGCTTGACTTCTCTTATATGAGGTATCTAAAATAGTCAAACTCATAGAAGCAGAGAGTAGAAGAGTGGTCATCAGGGGCTGGGGAGAGGGGGAATTGGGAGTTGTTCAATGGGTATAAAGCTGAGTTATGCAAGACAAATAAGTTCTAGAGATCTGCTGTACAAAATTGTGTCTATAGTTAACATTACTCTATCATGTACTTAATTTGTTAAGAGGATAGATCTCATGTTGTGTTAACAATAAAAACAAAAAAAGGATTATTTTAGATATTCCATATTGCTTTGTATGTTTCAAGTCATTTAATCTTTGTCTAATATTAAATCTTGCTTGAAATATTCACATTACAATGAACTAATAATTATTTCATTCATTTCCCATCTGCCCTCTGTATACACCACATTTTATGGTAATTAATGTTAGTGCTCATTGTGAATATATAAAGATATTTATATATAATTATATATGGTACATATATAATGCTATGGAATATTAGCTATTAAAATTTGTAATAAAAGGCAATTTTCTGTAGTATTGGATCTCACTTGCAGACTCCTGGTCTAATTAATATTTATAAAAATTTGAACAGTCCCAACTCCAAGAATCACAACCACCATGACTGATACCACCAGCACCACCGATGCCACATCTTCCCTGTGACAGATATTGTACCAAGATCACTACATGTATAAGTTCCATAAAATCCCTCCAATTACCATCTGTTCATTATGATTATCTCTACTTTCCAAATGGGGAAATGGAAGCTCAAGGAAATACTAAATAACTGCTCCCAAATGAACACTAAAAAACTTAGCACTGAGCACAATGAATACTTTCAGATTGGTGGAGACCCTTTCCCTGCACAGTGAAACTAAGACTAAAACATAAATTCAAGTATCCTATCCTGGCTGCAAGTCAAATGGCTCTTTGTTATGTGTTTATTTATATCTAAAGATTAGCCACGTTTGTTGAAGGTGAGATGAGTTGATAAGCATCCTAGATAAGTAGATTTTCCCTGCTAGTCTTTGTGGTCTCCTGAATGTAGTAAAGTATCATTAGGGGATAAGAAATGTCAAAATATTATGTGGATATTTATTATATGGCATATACAAGAATAGTATATTGGTCAGGTACAATTATAGAGAATCTACTCTATTTTAAACAAAATGTGATTTATTATAATGGTATTACATAGCTTGTAAAAACCGTAAGCTGATCTTCCCAGAAAAATGCCCAAACTCACACCAGAGTTTTATGCTGCCAAGATTTTGGCTCCTCCAGAACTACCAGGAAGTGGTAGGATCAGGAAGTTGCTACCACAGCATTGCTAGTCCTGCCACTACCATGAAGCTCTGTGCTAAAATGGAAAAATGCTGGGACAGATGCCAGCTCTAGAACTATGCCTCTTCTGCTCCAAAAAGTAGCAGTGGAGTGATGTCAGCATCATGGCAGAGTGAGATTCCCTCTTTGAAACTCTGCCCCCTAAGACACAATGAAAACATCACTCGCATTCCAACAGAGCTCAATCAAACACTACAAAGGACTTCTAAGAAACTCCTGCTGCCATACATTGGATGGAGGCACGGGAAGCCCCAAAGGATGTGAGGAGAGGTAAGAAGTTGTATTCCCCCTCCCCAATCAATCAGCAAAGACAGCATGGCTCGCAGACAGAGTGGGGAGTGGCAGCCCACTGTGGGTAAAACTATCGCTCTCACAGACTGTCGAGTGATCCCCACTGGGAAGCGACAACGGACTGTTTTGGGGGTGTAGCAAATGCCCTAAGAGAGCCAGAAAAGAAACCCCTGGGTCCAGCAGGAGAAAGAACCCCTTCCCCCACAGACCCCGTGTTTCAGCATAATCCCTCTGGGGACAGCAGCGAGCTCAGAGCATACCAATCACAATCTACACATTGTTCTCAAGTGCACATGGAACATTCTCAAGGATAGACCATATATTAGGGAACAAGGCAAACCTCTATAAATTTAAGAAGACTGAAATCATTACAAGCATCTTTTCTGATCATAATGCCATAAAACTAGAAATCAACTGCAAGGAAAAAACTAGGAAAAGGACAAAGATGTGGAGAGTAAACAACATGCTACTGAACAACCAATGGGTTGTTGATGAAATTAAAGGAAAAATCAAAAGCTATCTGGAGACAAATGAAAAAGAAAATACACCATACCAACTCATATGGGATGCAGCAAAAGCGGTCCTGAGAGGGAAATTCATAGCAATACAAGCACACCTTAACAAACAAGAAAAATCCCAAATAAATAACCTTAAATTGCACCTAACGGAATTAGAAAAAGAAGAACAGACAAAGCCCCGAATCAGCAGAAGGAGGGAAATAATAAAAATCAGAGTAGAAATGAATGAAATTGAAACCAAAAAAACAGTAGAAAGGATCAATGAAACAAAGAGCTGGTTCTTTGAGAAGATAGATAAAATTGACAAACCCTTAGCCAGACTCACTAAGAAAAAAAGGGAGAAGACTCAAATAAATAAAATTAGAAATGAAAGAGGAGAAATCACAACAGATACCACAGAAATACAAGGGATTATTAGGGAATACTATGAAAAACTTTACGCCAGCAAATTGGACAACCTAAAGGAAATGGACAAATTCTTGGATGCGTACAACCTCCCAAAACTGAATCAAGAAGAAATAGAGAATCTGAACAGACCAATCACAAGTAAAGAGATTGAAACGGTAATCAACAACCTCCCCAAAAATAAAAGTCCAGGACCAGATGGCTTCCCTGGAGAATTTTCAAACAAGATTCAACAAACATTCAAACATTCAAACAAGATTTAGCACCTATCCTTCTCAAACTATTCCAAAAAATAGAGTAAGATGGAATACTTCCCAACACATTCTATGAGGCCAACATCATCCTGGTACCAAAGCCAGACAAGGACAATACAAAGAAGGAAAACTACAGGCCAATATCACTGATGAACACAGACGCAAAAATCCTCAACAAAATATTGGCAAACCGAATACAGCAATACATGAAAAAGATCATACACCACAATCAAGTGGGATTTATACCAGGGACACAGGCATGGTTCAACATCTGCAAATCAATCAACGTAATACACCACATTAACAAAATGAAAAATAAAAACCACATGATCATCTCAATCTATGCAGAGAAGGCATTCAACAAGATCCAGCATGCATTTATGATAAAAACTCTCAACAAAATGGGTATAGAAGGAAAGTACCTCAACATAATAAGGGCCATATATGACAAACCTACAGCAAACTTCCTACTCAATGGGGAAAAACTGAAAGCCATTCCTTTGAGGACAGGAACAAGACAAGGGTGCCCACTCTCATTGCTCTTATTCAACATAGTACAGGAAGTTCTGGCCAGAGCAATTAGGCAAGAAAAAGGAATAAAAGGACTCCAAATAGGCAATGAAGAAGTGAAACTCTCACTATTTGCAGATGACATGATCTCATACATAGAAAACCCAAAAACTACTATTGGAAAACTACTAGAAATAATCAACAACTACAGTAAAGTAGCAGGGTATAAAATCAACTTACAAAAATCAATTGCATTTCTATACACTAATGATGAACTCACAGAAAGAGAACTCAAAAAGACAATCCCATTTACAATTGCTACAAAAAGAATAAAATATCTGGGAATAAATTTAACCAAGGAGGTAAAAGACCTCTACAATGAAAACTATAAGACACTATTGAAAGAAATCGAGGAGGACATAAAGAAATGGAAAAATATTCCATGCACATGGATTGAAAGAATAAATATAGTTAAAATGTCCATTCTACCTAAAGCAATCTACAAATTCAATGCAATCCCAATCAGAATCCCAATGTCATTCTTCACAGTAACAGAACAAAAACTACTGAAATTTGTATGGGGCAACAAAAGACCCTGAATAGCTAAAGCAATTCTGAAAAAAAAGAACAAAGCTGCAAGCATCACAATCCTTGATTTCAAAATATACTATGAAGCCATAGTAATCAAAACAGCATGGTACTGGTACAAAAATAGACACACAGAACAATGGAACAGAATTGAAAGCCCAGAAATAAAACCACACACCTATGGACAGCTAATCTTCGACAAAGGAGCAAAGAACATACAATGGAGACAGGGAAGTCTCTTCAATAAATATTGCTGGAAATATTGGACAGCAACATGCAAAAGAATGAAAGTAGACCATCTCCTATCGCCATATACAAAAGTCAATTCAAAATGGATCAAGGACCTGAAAGTGAGACCTGAAATTATAAAACTCCTGGAAGAAAATATAGGCAGTACACTAATTGAGATTGGACATAAAGGGATCCTTTCAGATTCCATGTCTACCCGGACAAGGGAAACAAAAGAAAAAATAAACAAGTGGGACCTCATCAGACTAAAGAGCTTCTACAAGGCAAATGAAACCAGGATCAAAATGAATAGACAACGCACCAGCTGGGAGATAATATTCGCAAATTGTTTGTCCGACAAGGGATTAATCTCAGTAATATATAAAGATCTCATACAACTGAGCAACAAAAAAACAAACAACCCGATCAAAAAATGGGCAGAGGATATGAACAGACATTTTTCCAAGGAAGAGATACAGAAGGCCAATAGACACAGGAAAAGATGTTCAACATCACTAATCATCAGGGAAATGCAAATCAAAACTACACTAAGATATCACCTTACATCCATTAGAATGGCTATAATCACAAAGACAAATAACAACAAATGCTGGAGAGGCTGTGGAGAATTGGGGACCCTCATTCACTGCTGGTGGGAATGCAAACTGGTGCAGCCTCTATGGAAAACAGTATGGAGAGTCCTCAAAAAATTAAAAATAGAAATACCATATGATCCAGCAATCCCACTCTTGGTCATCTACCCAATGGACATGAAATCAACCATCACAAGAGGCTTATGCACCCCTATGTTCATTGCAGCATTATTCACTATAGCCAAGAAGCAACACGTGTCCCTCGACTGATGATTCGTTAAAGAAGATGTGGTATATACATACAATGAAATACTACTCAGCCATAAGAAAAGACACAATTGTCCCATTTGCAACAACATGGATGGACCTAGAGGGTATTATGTTACATGAAATAAGCCAGAGAGAAGGACAGACACTGCATGAACTCACTCATGTATGGAATATAAATGAACACATGGACAGAGAGAACTGATTGGTGGTTACCAAGGGGAAGGGGGTGGGGGGTGGGCACAGGGGGTGAAGGGTTACCTCCACATGGTGACGGACAAACAAAAATGTACAACTAAAACCCCACAGTGTTATAAACTATTAAGACATCAATAAAAAAATAATTTAAAAAAAGTACCAGCAAAATGAATGCTCACACATTGCCTCCTGATGTCTTTAAAGCTGGGGAATGGGTACTAAGACCTCTGAAATAGCTGCTGGGCTGGACAGGGGAGGCAAATGATGTCACTGATGCCACTGCCAGAGAAAATAGCAAAAGTAGCAGATGTTGGGCAGGCTTCTACCTCACAGGGTTCTATTTTAGCTTCCCAAATACTTTGCAGATGAATCTAATAGGTGAAACTTCAAACATATCTGTAAACTGAGTTATAAACTTTCTGACATCTGGCCTCTGTAGCAGAGAAATTTATACTAGGAGGAGGTTGGAATGGTACTGAGTCAGCTGATTGACAGTATCTGCCAAAATAACATTGCTGAGGACGTTTGCTTATACCTGCTCTTGTGAGATGGCATACTCTTAGAGAATTTGTTGGAATATAATTGAAAATTTTGTATTTGTACTGAGCATAGAAAACATCTAACTGGTTTAGTCACCTAAGAATTATTCTTCACCATATGAAAGTCTCAGTGAACTATGATTAATGGTTAGTTTTGGTCCTGAGGGATGATAAAATTTTAGTAAATATTTTTTGTGTGAAACTTTGATTGTAATATACTAAATGAAAGTTAAATATTGAGAACTATGCTATTTAAACAATGATAAACTAGTGGATGGATCCTTGGAGGGTTCACAGTTTATTCATCTGTTACAAAAATATTATTATCCACATAAACTCAGAATGTCATAAATTATGTGGGAAAGAGAAAGAGAATTATAGTACTTAAATTACATTTCACACCTTAAGAAACATATTTTTTCACTTTAACATCTCTGGAATTGGTATGCAACTTAAATACATTTCACTCAAGCAGCATTTATGATATAAATGTCTTTGTCTCCATGTGCAAAACTTAAAGGTAGTTATTTAAACTATTATTTTTGCCTCATTTGAGTTTTATGCATTACTATACCATTAGATATTTAAATTTAATTGGCACTTAAACTGTCTTTCCACACTGTCTAGAAATTTGATAATATTGGAAACGTAATCATATTTTAGTTGTGATAATGATATTATTATTATGTGTTAAATATCTTAAAGATATATTTTAGAGATATGCATATATATAAAACTGTAAATAAATTACATGATGTATTTTAAGTATTCCAATGGAAAAGGAGGAAATGAATGAAAGTATAATTGACTTCAATATTATTGAGTGTAAGTGAAGGGTACATTGAGATTCATTATACTTATCTCTCTATCTTTGTATATGTTCAAAATTTTCCATAATAAAAAATTTAAAGTCTTCAAAATTTAGAAGCTTGTTTTGACATTGAAAGCAAACTTTATTGTGTTTGCAGAATGGAATGAAAATAATGGTAAATCATATGGTAAAAATCGATGCCCATGTAATTGTAAAAGAATTGTCTTAATAAATAAAGATAAAGACAAAATAAAACAAAAAAAATTAAGTGATAAGAATGTATTGTGTCATATTTTAACTGACAGCATTTTATTCTTTCCTAGTGGTACCTAAAATAACTCTACCTTACATTATACAAAATAAAGTAGTTAGACATGGTTTCCATATGTAATGTGGCTTTTACAAGGAAGCAAAATACTTCACTTGCTCTAGATTTAAATTTACTACAATGGATTATTACAATAAAAATGTAACATTAATATGTTACCTTTTTGTGTTACTAGGCATACTTAATTTATAAACTATATCAACCTCACAGTATAGTCTGGAATTATTATTCTCATTTTACATGTATTGAGGGGCTGAACTGCAAGCCCAATGACTTGTTAGAGGTTACACAATAAATTTGAGATTGAACTGGAATTAAGACATTTGAACTCAGACTCACCAGAATTCAGCTAAGCTTGAAGGATTTTACTTAGCTATTTACAACAGGCTTGCTCTATATTTGAATTTTCCGCATTTTCTTATAGATTGGTCTAATTCACATTGCTTAACCTTCATGACCTCATGAAGTACTGAAATGTCAATTGCTTTAGCAGAAGAAACATTTGCCTTTTTTGGTTATGAATTAATTTAGCATCTTAACATCAGCTGTCATTTTAATACAGTTACATGAAAAGCAGAATACACATATTCACTAATAATTTTATTGCTTTGAAAAATCCTATTAGAGAGTCTTGTTATTCATATGAGACAGAAAAAAAATGTACAAATTTTGCAGATGGTACAATTTGAAAGAAACTATTAAACCAGAAAAAGTGTGATAAAGTAGAAAAAAAGAATAAATAAAGGAAAACCATGTTTTCAACTACGTATGTTATATTTAAGCCATATTAATGTCCTCATAGCAAAAGAGGTCAATGTCCCATCTTCATTTAGAAAGGACTAGCCTTGGGATTCTGAATAAAGTATTTTTGGTTACATGTTCATTGTCCCTTATTAACATTTGGTACTAAACTATTGATAGTTGCATTCATATTGTTTATATTATTTCTGTAGCCTCATGTGCTCAGTTTAATCGAGGTCACTAATTGACCTTGACTAAGAACAGGCATTTAGTTATGCTTTTATCTTCTTTAATGTACTGTTTAGGAAATTAATTAGATTACTGATTACATAACTTTCTAAAATATCATAGAAGTTACATGACAGAAACACTGGGTAGGTAAGTGCACACAGCATTCTTTGGCTTGTCACTGGGCTGACAAGCCACCTTAGAGATACAAAAACACATGACTGGAGGGAGTCAAGAAATCATACTGTCATCCTATTGCCCTCAGGTAATGCCACACGTAAGCCATTAAAAGTAAATGAGTTGAGAGGCCGGCCCAGTGGTGTAGTGGTTAAGTTTGCGTGCTCTGCTTTGGCAGCCCAGGATTCAGCAGTCCCATCCTGGGTGTGGATGGCACCGCTCATCAAGCCATGCTGAGGCAGAGTCCCACATAGAGCAACTAGAAGAATGCACAACTACGACATACAACTATATACTGGGGATTTGGGGAGAAAAAAGCAAAAAAAAAAAAAAAAAAAAAGAGGAAATGACTTGAACATGAAAGCTTTACCAAGCCTTCCAGAGAATGGAATCCAGCCCCTTGGTAAACAAGTCACATTTTTTGTGACCCTTACTTTTAAGGAAACTGCATTCTCTCCTATCTAAACTGCCTTCTACAGTATCTCCATTGTATTCTCTCTTTACTAGAATTGGAAAATCATTTATTATCATCTGCCATAAAACAATCCTCCTTCATATACAAGACATCTTTCTAATCTGATTCTTCTTGTTCTCTTCTGTCTGAAAAAGTGTCAGTTACATACTCTTGGACATGTGTTTTCTGATATACGGGTTCGACATTCTTCTCTTCATCTTTTAAGTCTTTACTAGTAAAACATAAACGTCAGAAAATTTGGAAAACTAAATTCTAACACAGTAATGAGATCGTTGCTTTGCACCTTAAATATACTTTTTAGCTCGATTTTCAGGAGAGACTGTGTGTTTTATATGATTGTATTATTCCTTTTCAGAGACAACATTCCTTTTCCATTTTGTCCAATAATTCTGAACTTTTCATTTTTTTCTGAGTGCTAAAGTTACACGGGGGCTAAAGTGAAGGACTAGTAAATAATAAAGTACTATAAGAAATAAGATTATAATCAGTCTTAAATTGGAAGTTTATAATGTAAAGAATCAGATTTTAGATTCATAAATTTCCTTTCTCCCACAAAAAGACATATATATTATTGGCCACAAAGACTCAAGTATAGTCTCATCTAATATACTTATACAGCCAAATATACTTATACAGCTAAAACTCTATATACTTATACAGTTCAATTTGAAGGTTTAAAAAGAAAGCACATTTACTCAGAAAGGTACTAATAATTTCCATCCAAGCATTGTCCAGGAAAGTAGTGGTTCTTTTTCAAAGTAAATTTAACTCTTTTACCCCATTGGCAAGGCCATGACCATTGAGAAGCACTATGTGCCTTTAAATCTCTAGATTTTTACAAAAACAATGTTTTCTGTTTGAGAAACACTTCTTTCTCTCTTCCTGTAGCCTTTTCTTCCTCAGATCTATCTTTGAAGACACTTCTCTGGAACATCTATCCTGACATCTCTTTTCTTGGTTACATTTTCCTCTTAAGTTGTCCCATAATACCTCTACCTTTCTGATCAACACATATATTAAAAGATATTGAGGTTGTCTGCATATTTGTCTTTCTTCCCCCATAATAGTCCATAAAGTCAATAACCTTGTCTCATTCAATGATCATTCCTTCACTGGCGTGCCACATGCCATTCCTGACATACGCTTAGTGCTGGTTGAATAGCTGAATAATTGCTGAAAAAGTTCTTTTCTTAAACTTACGTAAAAATATTATATGACCTGCTCCTGAGAAATAGTGACACAAAAGAAAAAGTAAAAGAGAGAGAGGGGTTTACCAAGCAATAAGGAAGAGATGAAGACCACAAACCAAGGTACCCTCACCTAAGCACGGAAGCCATCTTGGAAGAGAACACAGCTCCTGCCCTTGTTCAACACGCTAACATCACTCTGAAGTCTCCCGCATTTTTAAACTTCTGCATAGAACAGTAAATTCTGTGCTTATTTTCTTTTCAAATATTTGGGTTTTGAAACTAGTATTATAAACTTCTATAAGTTCATCAATAGTTTGGGAAGTTATGACAAAGTTCTAGAAATTGTTCAAAGTCTGGGAGGCACAGAACCACAAAGGGATTACAGTGACGATGATCTTTGCTCAGATACGTAATATTTCGAAGTTCTTAAATTTAAAAGTTTCTTAATGGTATAAATACTAGTTATTTGTTTATTTTTTTTCTAAGATACTAATCTAAGTAAACATTTTGGAGGAGAAATGTATGCATAAACAAGCCAAAAGTAAAAAGAAAATTCTAAGAGTTTAAATTAAACAGGGATGCTAACTGAAGTGAATACTCTCGAAGGAAAACTATATACTTAAAAGTTTAGGACATTGTTATTTTTTTCTTAATGCTTAGTTTGAGATTTGAGGTTTGGGGATGACCATAGCACCTATTATCCTATTTACTTTCAATGTAATCGTATATTATGTTAGGTCTTACATATTTTACTATTACAAAAGTGATGACAATAACAGTGTATGATTCAGAGGTTCAAATTCAGGAAAACCACACCTCTTCTGAACTGTGTAATAGGGTTCCCAAGATGCTCTTATTTAAAAAATTGATTTCTTTTTATTATTCAGCTAGTTACTGAGTTGAAAATTTTTGGAAAAGAATATTAAATAGATTTGACCATAGAGAGGGGAACAATGAATTATAATTCTTTTTAAAAATTCAAATTAATTTAATAGAAAGGTTAAATTGATATTGAGTCAAAAGGACCTGTTAGATAATGGGGGAAAATATATGCATAGGATATAAATGTGAGGATTGAGTATTGGTAAACAGTTTAAAATATTCTCTGGAGAACATATACATATATGCATTTTTTTCCTTTTTAAAATATAAGGCATAAAAATACATCAGTAAATTTGTTTCTGTTGTTGTAAGTAGTAACACAGGTCTATATTTTAGTAACATGTGTTATACAGTCCAAAGACATTTGAAGAATAATATAAGGGAAGAATTTTTCTCATTTAAATTTAAAAGTATATCCTTTATTGATCAATTGCTAAACAGGAAAAGATTCTAAAATATTTTTGTTTTTCATGGAATTCTCAGAATCATGCAATGTTATAGGTGCAAAGACGCTAGTGAGAATCTGATTATATATGTCACTGTATGTTCCAGCTGTAATATTTTTCCAGTTTTTCTTCCATATTTCAAAATTCTAATTTATATGCCTTCTCATCTATGAAGTGCTTATGCATATGTCTATCTATCTAGTATAAACTCTGATGTCAGTTCTAACACTTAATGAAAGCTGTGAACTTGGGGAAGATAATACCTCTCTTTAATTCAGTTTCTTCATTTGTGAATTCCAAGTGTCAGCAGCAGTATCTAGCACATAGAATTGTTGTTGGAGTTAAATCAGTCAAGATATTATTGGAATAGAATAAGCCTTCAATAATGGTTAGCTGTTAGTAGATGCAAAATTCCACTATCTTCTCGGATCTCCAATAGCATTTTCCTTCTACATATCTAAGTTGGCAGTAGTGTAATGTAATATGAGATCAGTAATATTGTGAATCTAATGTTAACATATGTTTTATTGATAGCTATTTTTACGTGATTATCTTTTTTTTCTCTCAATAGATTTTAAGGTCCTTGAAAGCAGACATGGAATACTCCCTCTTCTCTGAATAGATGGTAGAAATTGGTGGAGTACCTTAAAGATAACAACAACAAATTAACCTTAAATATTTATCATGTTTATTATTAAGGGAAGAACATTGTAGTCTCAAAGTTGAGATAAGGATTATTTTCACTAATTATGTAGAAATAAATATGTAAAAATTAGTAAATGTAATTATTATATTAGTCCAATATTTGGAGCATTTCAAAATAATTTCATTTCTTTGGCCCTAAGGAGTCATCTAACCTAATGTCTTTTTCTTTTCCTCAAATTTTTTGCCCCTATGCTGTCTTTGGCCTGGAGTTCACATCTCTCTGATTTTCCAATGAACTGTTTCTTGTCATCTTACAGATAGGTATTAGCTCAAATGTTACCTTACCAAATGAGGCCTTTTGGATGGCACTCTTTAAAGCAGGACTATTTCCATCCCACCCAATGCCACTGTTCTTTTATATTACCCTACATAGTTTTCATATATTTTAATCACTATCTGAAATTATTTTTTTAACTTTTTTTTCCCATTTTTAGTTTTTTCCCTTCTGCTAGAATACTAGCTCTGTGCTATTGAGACCAAGTCTGTCTTATTCATATTTTTACACTCAGATTACAATGGCTGGCACATAATAGATATTTAATAAACATATGTTGAAAAAATAAATTAACAATTTATATGAAGTTTAAAAATTCAAAAATCAAGGAAATAGTGACTCAAAGGGATTAAGGTGATCTGTCCTTAACTGTCAGAAGCTCAGAGGAAGATACATATTATCCAGAAGTATAGATTACCCCCAAATCTTTTAGGTTAAAAAGTCTTGATATAAGCAAAAATTTATCCAGAATATCAAAATCCACACAAGTCACTTAAAAGAAGGTAAATTAGAAACATATACAAAGAGATCAAAATATTATAGTTATCTGATGTGAACTTTAAAATAATTATGATAAATATATTTAAAAATTGTGATACAGGTTTACCTTCTGTCCAAGACACATTAACAACAGGTACTAAACTTGCTCTTCCACTTCCATAGGAAGCAATTATAAAACCACAAAAAATATGTGAAATAACAGTTTTCAGGTATTAGACAATTGGCAACACAAGACTATGATCCTTAAGAAAAGAGAGATATACGAGAGGATATCTAATTATATTTGGCTCCCTCAACTATACCAAAGAGAGAAAGAGTCCGTACAGAGCCTGGAGTCTTGTTAAACTGAAGAGATAGAGAATGGAGTTTGTGGCATAGAAGCAACCGGAATTTATGGGAAAGGAAAAAATGATGTGCTGAGCAAGATACTCAGACGTTTTGAGGGGGATCCTCTTGGGATTTTTGGCTGATAATTGAGCAGAACATATTTAGAGCAATACTCCATTAAGAAGGCTTAGCAGAAAGGGGCCACTACAAAGGTTGCTAATAGCTAAGAGATGTTGGAGTTCCAGCTGGGCTAAAAAGGGAAGTATCTAGGTAATCACCTCAAGCATTCAATTAAAACCTAAGAAAACCCATACATTAGGAGTAAGGACCACAGGGGCCAGCCTGGTGGCATTGTGGTTAAATTCACGCACTCTGCTTCAGTGCCTGCGGATTCACAGGCCCAGATCTGAGACACGGACCTACACACTGCTTATCAAGCCATTGCTGTGGCAGGTGTCCCACATATATCATAGGGGAAGATAGGCACGATGTTAGCCCCGGGCTAATCTTCCTCACCGAAAAAAAAAGGAGTAAGGACCACAACCTGGGGTAAGATATATGCCCTGGAACTAAGAACTAAACATTTATAGAGGCTTTTTAGGATTAAAAGGATTCATCTGTAATTTAACTTCTTGCCAAAATCCAACCAAACATCCTTTACAGTAACAAAGTGTAATCCAGAGCTCCTACAAGATATCATTCCAATATTCCACACAGAAAAAAAAAACATTACTAGACGTGAAGAAGAAGGAAAATAGCCATAATCAAGAAAAGACCAGCCAATATAAATAGTCCCAAGATGACTGAGATGTTGATAATAAAAGATAAGGAATTTAAAACTATTTAAAATATATTCAAAAATTGAAAAGAATAAAAAAAAGACATAATATTAATTTGTTACATCTATCATAACCAAGTATCACAAACTGTGTGGCTTAAACAATGGACATCTATTGTTTCCCCTTCTGGAGGCTAGAAGTCTAAGATCAAGATGTTCACAAAATTGATTTCTTCTGACCGCTGTGGGAAAGAATCTTTTCCACTCCTCTCACCTAGCTTCTCGTGGTTTGCTAGCAATCTTTGGCATTCCTTGGTTTATAAAAGCATATTCCCAATCTCTGCCTTCATTGTCATATGGCGTTCGTCCTATGTACATGGCTGTGTCCAAATTTCTTCTTTTTATAAGCATAATAGTCATATTGGATTATGGCCCACCCTAAGGACCTCATTTTCAACTAATTACATCTGCAATGCCCCTATTTCCAAATAAAGTCACATTCTGAGATAATAGAAGTTAGAAACATATGGATTTTGGAGGGAACATAATTCAACTCATAGCAATAATTAAATAGATTTAGAATCTCAGCAAAAAATTAAAACCATAAAAAATAAAATGAAAACTACATAAGTTGCAGCATGAGAAGTGAAATGAAAACTGACTGGATGAGTTTAACAGTAGATTGGAGACTTCAAAAAAAAGTCAGTTAATCTGAATACGAACCAATAGGAGTTCAATCTGAAGAATAGAAAAAAAAGTCAAAAAAATAAGTAAACAGAACCTCATTGACTTGTGGGGCAATAGTTGTTTAATCTAAATATATGTAAATGGATTTTCACAAATAGAAGAAAGAAAAAATTGAGCAGAAAAATATTTGATGTAATAGTGGCCAAAAATATCCCAAATTAGTGGAAATCAACAATCCATGAATCTCAGCAAATCCTAAACTAGATAAATAAAAGGGAAACCACACTGGGGTACATCATAGACAAATTGTTGAAAGTTCAAAAATGAAGAGAAATAATTAAAAATTGCCAAAAAATTAGACAGAGTACCTGCAAGGGAACAACAATGCGAATATCAGTTCTGTTTTTATCAAAAACAATAGAGGCCAATTGAGAGTGGAATAGCTGTTTTTAAGTATTAAAAGAAAAAATCTATCAATCTATAATTTTACATCCAACAAAAATATTCTACACAAGTGAGGATGAAATAAAGACAATTAGACACAAATAAAAAATGGAATTTGCCTCCGGCAGACTGTCTTATTTTAAATGCTAAAGGAAGGTCTTACTCCTTAAAAGAAATGAGAGTAGATGAAAGCTTGGATACTCAGGAAGGATTTAAGAGCACCATATAGGCTACAAAAGAGTAAAGCAGCAAATATTAATTTTTCTAGGGTAACACACACTTTATGTAATAAAAAAGAAGCTGCTCAAATTAAGTGTTACAGAATCTATACTGTTTCAAGTTATTTCTTAAAGTAGGAAAAATACATAAAAGTGAGTCATATAATTGTAACACTTTAAGAAATGTGATAAATTTAGGATACACTGCGTAATGGTGCCTTTTAAAAAATTACCCATATGCATTCACTAAAGTGAAAGTTAAAGTGTAAATGGAAAAAAATGTTATTGAGTTTCACAAATTGATATTTGTGTAGTAAGTTAATTGGTTATTAGTCCCTTTTTGAAATCCAATTGAATTTTAATACGCTCAGAATAGCAATTTTATACAATGCCAAAAGATCATAGTTTGTCAGATTTGAAATCTGGATGAGACATTCATGATGCTGAAAGTTAAATTGAATGTTTTGCAAAAATTTACTGTGGATAATTAGTGTACTTGTTATGTCTTATAATTCTTGATGGCTGCGTGTCTACAAGGTGGATGGGAACATTAGCATTTGCCTGCTGCTTCTAGATCCGCCAAGTTGTGGAGTAGCGAAATAAAAAATGAGAGAGGGAATTGATGTAGAGGGGTTGAAATCAGCAAGTACAAATATCTTCATCAAGGTATTTTGCTTTAAGAGGGAGTAAAGATGGCAAAGTGGTAATTGGCAATCAAAGTGGGGTCAAGAGATACCGGGGAAGGCAGTGTCATGTGCACACCCTATTGATCACCTTTCAGCCACATAAGAATTGGCCTTGGGCCTGGAACACTTTCTTACCAAGAGATAAAGAGCCCACAGCCTGTGTCCGGCTTTTAACCTTGTGTGGCAATACCTTTCCCTGTTTTAGGCTCAATGAGTTTCTCGTGTTTTGCTTAAGCTTGTACATCAACGGCCTTCAGGCACATCCCCAGCTTTCAGTATTTCACACTCCACAGGGAAGGGGTCAGCTCCTTCTGGAGCTAGACAGGGGTGTGCATAGGCCAATTGCCTTGCATTGGCTGCAGGAGAGGAGGTTGGTACCCACTGGTCATGAGGGAACAACACACACTATTGGAGCTGATTTTTCTCGCTCTCATCTCTATGTGAATAAAGCGTTGTTCCATCCAGTGCTTGACTGCACCGTGTTTTCCTTGGTGACTTTGTTACTAAGATGCATTGGGCAAAAGTGTTTGGATCCTTCCCTGGAATTGGTAACCACTGCACAGTGTTCTGCTCCCCTGAGATTGATAACAGATGCATGATGTTCTGTTGGACAAGAGATGAGTTTGCTGTGGAGAGGGAATGTGTAAAGTAAAATTGCATAGGGTTCTGGTGAGTCTGGGAGCATTGGAGTGCTCTATTGAGATGATTGCCAAGCACTCAGCTCATTTCACTTGTTGCCATCACGTTCCTTATTTCCTGGTACAGGAAGCTACTGCTTGAGCAGGAAAGACAAATATGATACAGTCTTTAGCTCTCCAACATCAATGAAGGAGAGTCATCCATCTCCAGAGCAGCCTATGCTTAGTCTAACTAGTAATTTATGAGGAGGTTCAATAAAAATGATCTCGCAGTTTTATTAGGATTGTTATTTATTGGGATTATTTGTTAGTGATGGATTTCAACTGGGCTTATCTGATTCTCTCACTCAGAAATTTAGACTAAATAACAGGGTATATCAGCTGAGGAGTTGGAAGAAAGTTTTAGATCCCATTAAATGAGGGATGGCCAGATTTTGGGGCTTATTCCTCCCATGAGTTTTGGGTTTTCAGACTTTTCTAGTTTCATTTCTAGAACTCATCACAATGTTGAGACACCTGAGTCCTTGTTATTTCCCCTGAAAATGAGCCTAGAACAGAAAGAAATTGATATCAATAGTGACTGAACAAGAAATAGATCTTCAGCTGGTATAGAGCATTTCAACATGGTTATGATGTAGTGAAAGAGTGAAGGCCATGGGAATTTCCTTCTAGTGAAGAATTAAGTAACCTACACTCTGTAGTCCATTAGGGACACAGATCATGTGCACATAAGTTGAGGATATGTGGGTATGTTGTAATGTGTGTGATAAGGACAATGGGCTAGATAATTGCTTTCTAAGCCTTAAGTAGAGTGGAAAAGACACACTCTGATACCATATTTTCTAGGCACATAAGCTGTGAAGCTATGACAACCCTAGAAAGATGACCTTTCAGTGCCCTAAGACTAAAGAAAACCAGATCCCAAAAGGCATTGTCCATGATCTCAAAGGTCAATATCATATAAATTTTCAATTGGGTTTATTTCCATGACAAAAGTTGGAGCTCTATTTACAAAAATTGGAACTATGTCCTCAGAAAGGAGCATATTTGGGATTCTAAACAGTTCATCATCACAATCACTCTCTATCTTACCACACTTTTTTTATTGTACTCACTGTGCTTATTTTCTGAAATTATCAGAGATAGATAGATAGATGGATAGACAATTTCCCGCTCATTTTCACTCTGTCTATAGCAGTGCTATGTCTACAGCAGTGCTATATCTACAGCAGCAAGAACCATGCCTGACACCTGACAAAACCTGAATGACCACTGAATAAACAAATAGATGAAAAGCTAGAAACAAACCAAGTTGTTGTTGTAAAAGGTACAAAACATACATCCCATTGGAAATACTTTTCACTGTCTTTTTTTTTAATGAACTGAATCTTTAAGAAGCTTGCCCCACGACCCATGATGAGGCCCAAATACACCATGGGTCTGATAGAGCTAAGCAAAATCAACTTACATTCAAGATTCCCAGAATTTCTTAGGTAATATTGACAAATTTCAGTGGGTTATATCAATATAAATTTGCAGATAGTTGCCCAGAGGGCATGAAGTATAATTGTAATGCTTGCCATGTTGGTTGCTTAGGGAATTTCCAACAAATTACAATATGTTTAAAGAAAATGTGTGGGTAGCAGACTCTTGCTCTAATAGTTAACTGAGTAGGCTGATGCAAACTTGGATCCAGAATTCACCCATTCAAGCTAATATTATAGAATGTATAGAAAGGTATTCAAAGATTGTAGAAAAGAGAATTAGTCAAGATCTATTTTTGTATGTCCAAATTTTGTCTCTGATAATATTCCTGTCAGTACTCAAAAGCTCATTACTTTGTTTAGATACTATTAATTAGGAAGGTCATAAATACAGTAAAATGGGCAATACTGCACTTTCTCCAAGGAGGTAAGGACCCCAACACTAGAGAGAAGTCAAGGGTGGTTTAGCACAATTAGCAGCTGGTTAAGGATTCAGGATACTGACAAATGACACTACACAATTGATCGTATGTGTCTTTACATTTCAATAATGTATTTAGACAAAACAAAAAAATGCCTACATTTTCTAGTTTATGACCAGAATGTGAATATTAAAGTTGGTTAAATTGTTCAAGAGATTAATATGTAATATTCCCTGGTATCTTAGAGCCACCATTTCTACAAAGTATTGCAATTGGTAAGAACATGTTAATGTTTAATGCACATTATTTTAAAAAATGTGATGATCGAAGGTTTATCAGGACACTATACTGGTCATTGTCACCAATATTCAAAAAAGGAGAGGACTTCCATATTTGTGGTGAAACGAGGTTAGTGGTGTAACTTGATGGGCTCTGAGATAGATGTTCCTCAATATTCTCTTTCACTAATGCCTGAAAATCAATAAGCAGATGCTATTTCTTAATCCTAAATATTGCTTTTCTTCTTATGGTTCTTTCTTCCAATGCAAATGCTTCTGAAATTGTGCATGCACTACATTCCTTACACTTTAGTGTACAGTGACTCTTGAGAGAGGTGAAGCAAGTGAAATTACATCAGAATCAACTGGAGTGATTTAAAAAACTGTACAGATTTCCCTGTCCAAACTATGTTATCACTTACTCATTATATTAATTTGACCTTGGTTAAGAGGTCTAGAAAAGCACAAAAAGACTGTACATCTGAAGACAGTATGTGCTGATGGGAGATGAGAGAGGAGGACACATGGAGCAATGGTGCAGAGTATTCACCAAAAGTTGCCTCTCCGTTGCCCCACATTATAGTTTTGTCTAGGTTGGAATCTGTCATTAGACACAACTGAAAAGTGGAGTGGATAGGAGACAAGGGAAATGAGAAATGGAAGTGTTAAAGATATGATGTGTGCTTAAAAGGATGTCATGAAACACCTTCTGAAATTATTTTTACTGAAAAAATTGCCAGGTTTTAAATTACAAATAGAACCCTCAATTATGGGAGAAATCACCACTTGGTGATAGTTCAGGGGGAAAAGATGCCTCAAATATCAGATACTTTCTTTCATAAGGATCAAAAGACTTGAAATAAAATTTTTCTCCTAAATACAGTAGTTTTAATTATTTGGATAATCACTTCCATTCTCAATGTCAATTAGAAGTCACCGTACATATTCATACCTGATTTGGAGATCAAACTAAATCTATCGGTGCTGTCCCTTGCTAACAATTTAATACAATTAAATTGTATTTAACCCCCAAATACAATTGAGATATTTAGTTTTGGTACACAGCACATATTTGATGTTTCATCACAACAAAAAATGAATCAGGATTTTATCCTATGAAACTGCGGGACAACTCTCAAATATCAATTTTGTAGATGAAATTTTATTTGAGAATTTTGGATATGTTCATAGCCCCATTTGAAATTGGTGGTTTATCATTACTGAAGCTTTTCTGTGATTATAAAACAAATAAATATGCTAATAAAACAAACAAAAATTAAATACATAGAAATTATAATATGATTGGAATAACTTTTGTTCTGTTTAATATTTTAATCTGATATCATCCTGGATTGTGTTCCCTGAAACCAGACAATTGGTCTGTTGTAGGGCAAGTTGCATTCAGAAGTTTTATTGGGGAGTTCTCTCAGGAGACACACTTGTAAAGAGTGGAAGCAGTAGTGGAAAGAGGGAGAAACTGATCTGTACTGTAGTAAGGAACTGAGCCTTCAGCCAGTCCTAGCATCTGGGGAATCCTATTGCCCGCAGCTGGTATCCACTCTGAAGAACGGCAAGGAGGGATATGTTTGGTAGTATGGAAAATCATCAGGGTGTCTCTTGGGGCTTCAGGTTTAAATAATAAATAGAGATATGCAGCATCTATGATCTGAGAAGGACATGGTAACCAATGGCTCCTTGGTCTTGGTCATTCCCATCAGTTGCTAGACAAGCATGAAGGGATTCTGGAATTGATGGTGGAGAATGGGGATGAAAAGCATCTGTTTTAGCATTAAGTTCAACTGCAGAACAGCAGACTTTGTTTAACCTTTTACTTTTGTGTTTCCCCAAGAAACAAACACAGTTAAGATTTTAGAGAAGCTATAATTCTGTTATAACAAGCAGGTGGATCTGGGCAGTGCAGAGAGGAGACCGGAAGACTTTAGGGGATTTTCTCCCCCTCCATTAACACCCAAACGCATATGCCTATCTCCAATTCATAGACACCTCTCAGCTCTTCTTGCATGAAATCCACTGGTTGGACTCAAAAACAGGGAAGAGTTTGCTGCAGCGATAGAAAAATCATGTTAGTCTATTGACAATGTACCCAGAATCTTGTCATCACTTGCTTTGGCTTGTAAAGTTCCAGTTCTCTCTCTTTTTTTTATTAAATAAATAATGAATTTCTTTTCATTGATGTGATAAGAGATTGAGGTTGTTTCTTTTCCTTTTCACAACCGATAAAAATGAAACGTTACCATGCATGTTCTGCAAGGAGGCAAATATGCCAAACACAAAAACGGTAATCAAATGTCTTACAGATATACAAAGATCATCAGATGAGACTAGATTTGAATTTCCTCCCTCCAGGTATTTTGAATAGATGCAAGGTCTCATTGACTACTTGTTCTATGGCAAGTTCTGTACCGGCACTGTAAACATGTTAGATTACGTCTCACAGCACGCTGATGAAGAAGGTATGGAAATCTGTGTCTTTGTAAAATTCTGAATAGATAGGAAATATTAGAAGTCACTCAGATAATTGTTGCAGAGACAATTTTAGAATTAGTCTCCCTGAGACCAATCCCCTCTCCTTTCTATTATGCTTCATGGCCTCATCCTTCATTGCACTGAAACATTTAGTATGTTTTCTACCAAAAGAGTTCTGCCTATTACAATTTATTTTATGGGGAAGTAAAAATGAATACTTTCAATTAAAGAAATGAACCAGTTTAAACATAAGAGAATTATGATATCAAACATTTTGGTAAATAGAGGAGCTAGAACGGATTTGTGTGTTTATTTGATTCAACTCTCTCCTTTAAGAAGTAAGGAAACTAGACCCAGAAAAGCTATCTGACAAGGACATCCTTTATAATAATTGCAGAACTTAGACAAGAATCCAGGTTCTTTGACTCTTAATCTAGGGTTCTTATCTCCAAATTTCCCCAAGGAGGAGATTGTTTCAAAATGACGGAAACTACTGTAGTAGTAACATTTTAAAAGGCACAAAATCAAGTTAAAAATGCATTTAATTGTATCATTTTCCTATCTATACTTTTCTTGTGTATATTACAACTTCAATGATCAAATTATTTTTTATCCCCTTGTTTATTTTCTTTTGAGTATATTTATGATAGCAACTGATGTGCTTTTATAATAGGAAAATAGTATGTAAACTCATTCTTTTTATATTACGTTTGACTGCTTTATGTTGGACTGTTTTAGGAATAATAATTTTAATTTCTTAAAAATCACTATCAACCTTTATAGTTACAGGGATAGAATGGCTGTGGCCCTTATTCAGAATTTAATATTTAGTGACTGTTCTTGTAGAAATCGTAACTGGTTAAATCAACATCAAAATGCAAAGATGCATTTTGGAAAGATGCAAAAATGCATCCTAAGAGAGCATCCTTTGGTCTCTTAGGAGCATTTTTTATGGTTTCTGACAATTTGCTATGATTCCTAAAAACTGAGTTGCTGCAAGCAATAGAGGACACATTCATTCTTCTTTTCTCTCTGCATCCAAACTTTCTGTATAGCAGGCTGCCTTGAAACTTACAAGGTTCACCAAGTCACCCCCTTTGCCTTATTTCTGTGTTGTGCTTTGCTTCCTGGGTTTTAATAACAGGAAGCTGGCTAGTGATTTGTCAAGTTATGGATCAGTGCCCAAAATTTAGAATTCAAGACTAAAATATCTTTTGTTTTTACTTCTTATTACCAAACACTCATTACAAAAGTGTGACTTGGTTGATTCTTTGCTCAGCTAGTTAAGAAACTCCTAGGTAGTTGAATTGTCCAAGAAGAGAGTTCTCCTTACTCAGGACTCCAGAATCCTAAATCACTGACTTCTCTGTTGCTTAAGAGACTAAAAAGGTGAAAATAGTGATTCAGTTCCTGACTGTTTATCAACTAGCAAGGGTGTCCTTATATGTCGTCAAGAGTAGGAAAGAGAGAAAAAAAGAGAATTTGAAAGAGAGAAATATTTATGCCACTTTATAATCAAAGTAAGGAGAGTTTCAGATTTCCCCAAGTAATATCTGAATTGTATTACTTTTGAGGAATGCTGTTTAAAGCAATAATACAATGTGTGGATACTCCAAAGGTAACCGCTCTGCCTACGCCAGTGCAGGAAGAGTATTTTTCTCCTGAGGTTTTGCAAATAAAAATTTTCTCTTTGCCAGCAAAGTAACAGCTTCAATCAATTTCTCTTTTAGCTTATGTAAGAGATACTGATTAAAATAAGGATGATTCACAGATGGAACATGAAGCACACTGTTCCCCCTGGATATTAAAGGACAAACAAACAACATCTCTTCAGACTTCAATTTTCTGTCAGAATGATCAGAGAACGGTAACTGAATGACATCCATTAGGGAGAATTCAAGGCCAACAACGGCAATAGGTTTTGGTAACTGCTTGAGAGGATCTCATGGGAACTATAAGACTCTGACAAAACAGGACTCTCTTCCTGTCATGTCAGGAATCGGAATGATGGCCTTTATTTAAGACTGACATTTGGGTAATTAACTATATTTTGAACTTTCGTACTTGTTCTTTTCTGTCATGTTCTCATTCTTAGTCACAGAGAAGTAACACCTTTCTCCTTTGATGTGGTGTGCAGCATTTTAACATCTGTTCCAAACTTTCTCCTTGACTGCACCTAACTCTAGGTGGTCCAACATACTAAACATTTTATCCAAATTCTGACTTTGAGTGCTGATCAATTGCCAAGGCTTAATCACCACTCCTTTTTAAAACTTCTCAAGTCTCTCTCTTCTTCTCCTTCCTCTTCTCTCTCTCTGTCTCATTTCCATGGAAATATTTCAGTCCATAATCATATGTGATGTATATGTGAATTATGCCAAGAGCCTCCTATCTGGTCTTTTTCTCAGGCTGCCTCCCTGTCAAGATGTTTCCATACTATAATCGTGGAGGTCACTCAAAATTTTAGCTTTGGTTGTGTGACTCCAGTACCTGAAAGATTTCAATGACTGCGTTATTTTTAGTTTTAGAGTTGACTCATTAAAACGCTGCCAATATTCTTCATTATTTGACCCAGGCTTGCATCTCCAGCTTTATCTCTCATTAATCTCTCTGCTCTACCTCCTGTCCTACCTAAAGACTTGCTATTCCACAAACACAATATAGATTCTCTCACCATCCCTTATTTACATATGACAGTCCCTCTGTTTTAAAGTCCTTTCTGCTTGGGTAACTCTTATCTACTTCAGATTTATTTTTACATATTATTTCTGTAAGGATATTTTTCCTTACTTCTCCAAGACTAGATGGGGTGACTCTCCTACGGCTACCCAAGGCTGTGGTCTGTGTTTACCCCATAGTAGCATTTATCAAGTTATACCATAATTATTTGCTTTCTTGCTGTCTCATCTACTATCCAACAAATTCTTTCAAAGCAGGAGCCTAGTGTTGTTGGCAGTTGCATACCTAACTTCTTGAACAGTTAGTCGATGCATAATAAATACTTATCGTATAAGTAGATGAATAAAACTAAAATCATTTTATTTATATATGTGTTGAGATTATACTTTCTAAAAAATGCTTACTTTTCTTCCAGTATTTGAGACTTTTGAGCCTACATAAACTTAGACGTAACCTTGAGAAGATGGGCAGGGGAGGGAGAGAGACTTGAAATTAACTGGAATGCTCGGAAAAAGTTTTTGCAATCCCAAAAATAAGCCCTGCAATATAGAAACTATACAAAACTATAGAGAAAATTTAAGTTTCTTGCACACAAATGGGGAAAGCAAAAATAAGTGATAGTAAATGGTCTACTTCATCTACTTGGTTTATTTCTGACAGAATTCAGAAATGAGTATTGACAGGACCTTGGATCATTTCATGATGCACCTTTCCATGAAGGTATGAACCAATTCACAGAAGATTTGTGTGGGACATGTTAACAGTCAAGTGTTTGAATAACATAGGAAGGTTTTCTTATCTCCATCCCTAGATGCTGAGAATCATCATAAACTATGAATTTGGCGGATAATGGGGAACAGTGCATATGTTTTTAGAGCTTCTTTAGTCAGGCAGTTATGGAATTCTTTTGTAAAGTATATACGTGAAATCAACTAGGTCACTCATTTAGGAGAAATTACAGTTGCTACTCCTGGAATCTACACTTTTACACTTAAATCAACTTTCCTATGACTAGCGGGTTTCCATTTGAGGGAAAAGGATATGTGACAAGAAAAGGAAGTTATTCCTATGATTTATTTATTCTAGTAAATATAAAAAACCTTCCAGAATATTGAAAGAAAACTGAGCTTGGGTTGGAAAGGCTTGATTTCTATCACAAGATTTGCCATTTAGCTGTTACTGTTTAACTAAAGTTAAGTCACAGAAAAGAATTACCTAAAGATTGTGGAAATTAACATTTTGATCATTGAATTTTTTTTAAAAAGAGTAATTTTGCAGAATGAGCAGCAGAATAGAAAAGGCATAAGGGCACCTTAATAGTAAGCTAAATCAGGTCCAAAAGCTATCTCTCTATTAGAAATTCTAGCAGAGAACTGAGATCACGTGGGGTAGGGAATTACTCCAAAATAATAGAGAAAACTTTCTCCAATCTAAATTAGACATGATTGTTGAACTAAAAGTCAGGGTATATATATTGAATTTCTACTCTTTGCAGGTACTGAGGCCTGTGATATAGTCGTGTATTTAAACAACAAAACAGAACAAACAAAAATCTTGCTGCTCTTATGGAATTTACAACATAGTGGAGGAGGAGAATAAAAATAAAAATTAATAAACATGTAATAAGTTAGGTAATGATAAGACTATGAAGAAAATATGGCACAGAAATGAGAATGATGAAAATGGGAATCAAGAAATTGACTGTCAAAAGGGAAGGGTTGCAGATAGCCTAAAATGTGCAGTGCCCTCCGATGAAGACTAACAAGGAGGTTATATACTGGAGTTGAGTGATCCAAGTGAGCATGATGGGAAATGGGGTCTGGGTGGCCCCACTCCAAAACTGGATTAACTTAATCCAAGTTGACGGCACAATCCAAATTCATGGACGCCACAGCCCATTCAAACCGTTACTAAAATAAGAAAGGTAAAATGCACAGATGTCTGCTAAACCAAACCAGATCAATTGGCAAATTTATCAATTTTGTCAGTACAGTGCACAGTTCACTATGTAAAAGGGAAAATATATAAACATGTCATTTGATTGAAGTGCAAAAACATTTCATGGCAGAGTTTTAAGTGTATTTCCCAGAGTTCTTTGTATTTGGATGTTCCGTTGTTAGCAGTTCAAGATAATATTTCTTTAATGCTTTAAAATTTTCAACTCACTTTTACTTACAATATCCCATTGTGATTTTACAATTTCGTTAGATGGATTAGACAGATTATCATCCTAGTTCTATAGCAAAGGAAACGTTCAATCAGATAGTTAAAGGACTTTATCAAAGATTTCTAACTCCAGATATTAATTGCATTAGACTGCCTCTTTAATAAGTTAATCAGGTGGTATCAAACTGAATTTACATATATATATGAGTGCTTCATGGAAAAATATGCCTGATAGATTGAATAGATACTTTCTAATGGCTTTTCAAATGCATCGTATGATTTCTAGCAAAGTATTTAAATTTTCAAATATTTTATTGGATTTTACAAAACTGAAATAAATCTATTTGAAAATTAATTTGAAACTGGTTTTCTAAACACTCTTCGTTTCTGCAGTTCCCACGAGGAAGTTTTCTTAGTTCACATAGCTATCTTTGGCATTATATCCAGAAGGGTTTGATCAGAAATCCCAGCTTCATAGCAGGCCGACATGAGGCATTCCTCTTCATCAGAGATCCTTGCAGCAGCTATTCAGCAGACAGCTCAGGTATAAGGAGATGGAATCCAAAATCTTCCCTGGCTTAAAATGACCAGGCTTCTCAGGAGTTAGTATGCCTAACAACTTTACACATATGAAGGATCCCTGCAATGGTCATGTCAGTTACAAGAATCACTGCTCTTAGGGAAGCCCAAAGTTCCGATTCCCTTTCAAAGCCCAGAAGCAATTCATAAATCAGGGAACATTTTTCACATAAATACTCTTGCTTGCTACTCTAACTGGCATTTTTCATTTCTCATGTGTCCCAGGGAACAATGCAAGAGAGTTAACTAAATGTTAACTACTCTTGCAGCAGAAGCAAGGGTTTGTTAAACCTCATTGACTCATGGCGAACTGTGCTCGTGTTGGACTAGCTCACGTAGAACTACTGGTTCATGTTGTTTAGGTCCCAAAGGCCCACAAGTATAGAAGAAGAACATCTTATCCAGAGATTTGGGAATTCCATTCACCCATTCATTCAAAAATTAGCAATACTGAGCATTTGCTATTTTCTAAAATCTTTTCTAGCTAAGGAGATAGGGAACAAAATGTCACATTCTTGTAGGAACACAAAATAAGAAGAGTGTTGAGAGAAAAATGAGGGGTTTCTGGAATAGATTATTTATACCTGCTGATTAAACATAGAGATGAGTTTTATGTAGATTCTTACAGACAGGGATGTAAAACCATGAGTTCACAGAAATTGAAAGGTAAAAGGTTAATAGCAGATCCTGTGAACGAGTGGGAGAACGGTCTGGCTGAATAGGAGGTGCTGGCAGGGGCTTTCTTATATTCTCGCGCCTACTGTGAGAATTATGGCAGATCAGTTCTGACTGAAGAGCCACAAACAGGATGACAGACATGCAAACACCACTCACAGAAGCCTAGATGCAAGCACGCTTCCTCAGCTACCCACATACAATGTATGTGGGCTGAAATAGTAAAATTGTCACATCCCAAGTAAAAAAGTATTTTTCACCCTCAAAAAAAATCTTTAATTCTGGCTTCTAAAGATCCAAAGTGTTTGATTAAGGAAAATAAATAAATATATATGGTTTTTCTGAGACAGGTTCTGAGCAACGGCGAAATCTTTCATAGAAAATTAAGGTTGATTATTATATCATTTTCCTATAAAAGTCACTGTCATTAAGTATATAGAAAGATTCCATAGGTATCTTAATTCTTTCTAAAGCAGTCATAAGATTCTGCAAAAGAATGTTTACATATCATTAAATTTGTTGAATTTTCACAGATTTCTATAAAAGGAACAGATAATACTAAATTATTAGAATGTCAAGGATGTCTGTAAAATTGAGACAGAAAGTCCTTATATTCTGAAGATTCAGTGTTAATCAATTTTATACACAGAGACTGAATTCTGCTGTAGTCACAACATGAGTGACAGAGTTTAGAACACGAACTGAGTACTAAAAGACTTGACCTTCATTCTATAGGCTGGAGACAGCCACAGAATGTTATAGGCAGGTGGACAACATGATCAGATTTGCATTTTTGAAAGATCATTCTGTCAGCAGTGTGAAATAAGAATAGGAGGTGACAAGACTACAGACTAGGACGCAATTTAGTATATGGAACAATCCACTGAGAGATATCGAATGAGGTCTTGAGCTAAGATGCAAATTATCAGCATAGAATGGCTTGAGAGGTAAAAAGAAAATACCAAAAAGATAAAATCAATGAGAAGTTCAAGTGCAAGATACAGTCATCGTATGGATATGGGAGGAGAATGTGCTTGGCACTCAGCAGTGAAGGAAAAAATGCTATTTTGGATTGCCTCAGTTTGGGAGTGTAGGAGCAGAAAAAGTACAATAGGCTAGAATGATGAAGCAACCGAAATGAAGTAGTTGAAGTGTATACCATTAGGGCTAAAAAACAGTAAAAAAAAAAAAAAAAAAAAAACCCAAAAGTAGCAAAGGATTTTTACTGAAGGAAAAGTCTTATAACTGAAGGTATCTAAGATGTTGAAGAAAAAGATGTTAGCAAAGTAAGAGAATGGAATATTTGGAAAGATGAAAGTAAGGATTACAAACTCCAGTATTAACAGTGGCCATTCTAACAATAGAAAACAGGCTTATACTTATTGTAGTAATAATAATGTCCTTTACATCCACAGGGATATATATAAAGTAGGAATGCAAGCATACTTTTTTTGAGCCCAGTGAGAGGATGACAATGAGGAGTAGTGGGGACTGTGGTGAGACACACAGGGTATGACATAGCTAAAGGAATCAAGAAGTACTTAAATCCAGCCTGTTGTTGTCATAGAAAAGTCATCTAGTGCAGGGACTGAGAATATGAACTCTGAATCCAGATGACCTGTCTGGATGCCTATTCTATCTCTGTAACCTCTGGCAAATCACTGACCCCTCTGTCTCAGTTTCTTAGTAAAATGGAGATTATAATAATATTTCCTACTTCACAGTCATTTTATTACTATTAAATTTCTTAATTCATTGTAAGTACTCAGAAATGAACCAGACGTTAAGTGGGCACTCAAAGGAGCACCATTTTTTTTTCTTTTTTTTTTTTTGGTAAGTGAGTTTCTTCTTGTGAGCCAGCACTGAAGCTCTGGCAATGGTTGCTTGGATCACTGTATTTGAAAGGATTAGATACTAACTCAGAAGACCCAAGAGGATATTTGAAGACCACCATATAAAATGTCAGAAGTTGAAATTTTATGGGTATAATATTTTGCATAGTATGGCCGTTGGAATCATTTGTTGAAGTTAATTATGGGTAAAATTTCAAGGGATTTTGGGACTAAATTTTATTTGCCTTCTATGTGGAAGTAGAAGTTACTCATGATAATGGGTTATCTTTTTCTATCATCATGTTTGCATGTTGTGTGTGTGTGTGTGCATGCATGCCTGTGTGTGTAGTCCTTTATATTGCAGGGTAAATAGAAAAAGTCTATCAAACAGAAAATAAATAGATCTAATTTCCAGGATGATGCAAATTAAAATTTTTAAAAAATATATTGAGTAAGTTATTAGATTGTTTTCAAAGGAGATTTATAACGTCATTTTTTCAGATAGTGAACTTAAACTCTTGGGAGAAAAGGAGCATAAACACTACAACTGCAATTCGGCTTAGAATTTCACATATACCATAGAAACAATGACTCCTTGGTGTCAAACTGGTTGAGATTCATGTTGAAATTGAGAAGGAAGAAAGCCTTAGTTTGTTTTTCACCGTACTGAAGTATGCATTGGTCAACGACGATGACTAACAATTATCATATTGCCAACGATTATTCAGAAAGATTCATCCCATCAGGCAGTAAATTATTTTACAATCATATCACAGAAACGCTGGAACAAACAAATTATGTAATTCAGGGGGAGATTAGCTAAGACTCAGCATATAGGCTGGGTTGAAGGAGACTCATAATGATTTGTGTTTATTTGAAATAGTTTTCATTTTCCCCGGGTATTAATCTCATTTTTTAATGAATTCTAGTAGCTACCAAGTATAATGCTTTAATATTGCAATACCAACTTTCCAGAATCAAAAGTAATGTACGAAATGATTTTAATCTACTCAAATAGATATGTTTTCTTTTTAATTGAATATTTTAGTTTGTTGAGCTAATAGGTACTTTAAAGTATGTGTTTTTCTAACATATTCTTGCAAAATGATTGAAGCATTATAGGGATTTTGAAACTTAGTGTTCTCTGTACCATTAACTGGACATGTTTAGTGAAGTGTCGAGTAATGAAACTCTTTTTTTTAAGTTAAATATGCAATTACTATCGGAGACTAGCTATTTTCAAAGCAATAATATAATCACTGCTATTTTGGTTTGATTTTCCTGTACTTTAAATTTTAATACAGAAAATAAGAAATCTTGTTAGCTTATGCTTGGAAAAATTATTTTGTGACTTTTATTTCTTTTGCGCTAAATTAAATACAAGAATGAACCTTCAGAAATTCTTTTTTTGTAGAAAAAACTCATTATTTTAACTCAGTTTCCCAACAAAACTAGTCTCTTTAGTTTGTGATTTTTTTAAAATTTTAATTTGAATCAGCAATCTGTACAATTAAATAATACCTAGAAAGCAACATGAATATATCAGAAAAATCTAAGTGTAAAAATAATATTTCTATCATAAGAACCTCTGATATATGCTGAAAAAATATATGTTTTAATTAGTTGCGTAGTGTGAAATTGTCCAGCACCCTTTCTCTATGTGTTTCAAAATGCTAGAGTGAAAACTTCATTTCTCTTGTGGAGGAATTTACTGAGATATCAAGAAAGTGCATATTTATGGTAAATGTAAAGTTTTCCACAAAACAAATATGTTTTTCATGCAGCTAGGCATCAGGTGGGAACTTCAACAACAAGCATGAGCTACTTGGCTGCCCGGTGATGATTTACGGACAATGATCTTGCCAAGCTCTGACTGTCACTTTGAGAAAGTCATTACAAAGAGCTGGCATTGGTTTTGTCTAAAGGAGCACTGGCAGAGTAGACAACATTGCCATCTGAAAGACTTTTGTTCATAAGTACCAATTTTCATAAGACTTGTTCATGAGACAGTCCCACAGGTAAGAGAAATATTGAGAATTACTTTGTTAAGGACTGAAGGGTCAATAGGTATATATATATGTATATATATATATATATGTTTATGTATATTTAATATTAGAATATATGTATGTTTGAATATTACATTAATATGACCTCATTTGAGCCTGGAGATATCAGTTATGGTGTAATTTTTTTTCAGTCAACATCTTATTTCAGATAATGTTTTCGAATTTAGAAGGCATGTTGAGCATTTTGTTAATTGTTCTTCTAAGGCATTATTTTGAAGACTATATTACATTCCACTGAATATCTAAAATAAATCCATTTAAGTAATATTTTATTGTTAGAATTTAGATTGTTCTGCTTTCTTACAACCATACATTATACATCATGAAACAATATTATGGAAAATTTCTTCAGAATATATTTCTGGAAGTGTAATTACTGACCATAAGGTAAGTATATATCTAATGCTTTTCATACATGTTGCCCTGTTACTTGCTGTAAATATCAGGTCAATTTATCCTCTCACACATAGCATATCAGAGTGACACTGTCACCATTCCCCCACTGATATCGGAGTATTTTGTATATGTGTGTATGTGTGTATTATCGGTGTATGAGATGAAAAAATTTATCTCATTGTTTTTCATTTGGGACTCAAATTGATATGACCATTATTAATATTATTGGTCTTTGGAATTTCCTTTTGCATAGTTCTAGTTATGCCTTTTGTTTATTTTTCAATTAGGTTATAGAAACTATTTACTAAAGGTATTAATAATTTGCATGATGTGTTTTATGTTTATTTTTCTGTTTGCTTTTTATTTGAAATTTGTATCGAACTTTGTTGTTGTTGTTGTTAGGTTGTCCAGTCGATTCTACCTCCTAGTGACCCTGTGTACAGAAAGGGGAACCCTGCCCAGTCTTTTTGCACCATCTTCTCCCTTTCTGGGATGTATCAGACAATGTTCTGCTGCTATTCACAGGGTTTCCATGGCCAGTTTTTTTGGAAGTGGATAGCCAGGTCCTTCTTCTTAGTCTGTCTTAGTCTAGAAGCTCCGCTGAAACCTGTCCACCGTAGGTGATCCTGCCGGTATTTGAAATACCGGTGGCATGGCTTTTAGCATCATGGCAACACACAGCCGCCACAGTATGACAATCAACAGACAAACAGGTGGTGTGATTCCCTTTCTGGGAAATGGACTTGAGCTGTGGTGGTGAGTGTCAAATCTTAACCATTAGACCACCAGGGCTGGCTATAGAACCTCACTGTTTTATATAATCAAATATGTACATATTTTCTTTTATCGTTCTATATTTTTTAAAATATACCTAAATTATAATTTAAAGTATTTTATACTTCATTTTAATCTTTAATTTAGTGGAAATTTAATTATATGTGTGGTTTGAAATACGCATTAATTTTAATTATATTTTTCCCAAAGAGTAAACATTTTCTTGGAGCTATCTTAACTTCATTGATTTGAAGTGCTTTGTTTGTTATTCATCATATTCTAAATATATATGAGTGTCCATTGCTTTAGAGCCTTTTACCCTATTAGCCATCATTTCCTTCCAGAATTAATGTTACTAGATGTGGATTAGTATTCTAATATTTTTTTTGGTACACTGATCTTCCATCACTTTGAGTCATGCGGCTGGGTGTACTGGATTCCCCACTCATATTCTAGGGGTTAACAGGGGACCCAGGCCTGGAGAATCAGCACATCAAATCTCTTTCACACTGACTAGATTAAGGATGACCACATGAACAATGCTTCACTTATTATGACATTTTCTCTATGTCATCTTGTCTGCTTTGGTTTTTGACTCAGAATTTAGCATTGAACAAATAGATCTGAAAAAATGCACTTATGAGACATTTATCTAAAGTGTTGCAAAGAAAGAACCTTTTCTCCACCGTAATTCAACGTGGGAATAGGTAAACTGGAAGCTACTAGGTAAATTTAGGTAAAGAAAGGCTTGCATGAGTCAAACCAACACCAAAAAGTAGAAGATCCAAAGTGTACAGAATGATTTTCTTGAATCACAACTTCTTACAGGGAAATTTCTAAAACGGATGAGTTTTCCTTACATATCTCTGGAATGATTACATGATAGCATGCGGTAGAACTGTGAGTAGGTGCAGGATATAGATAGACATTTGAGTTATATATGTCAGAATATGCTGGGATTTGCAGACGTAAAGATTTATTTTTATAACCCCCAAGGATCTCTCTTCTATGCAATAACACAGATCCAGGCCAATTCCATCTACCTCTTTGTAACCTCAGCCCATTTTCTGTATTTTCTCCTCAGTGGCTCAGAATTCTCAACTTGAAGTATCATGGATCATTTCTGTTTATATTTAATTGGCTGAAACTGGTAACGTGGTTCATCTGGCTTTGAGGAGGCTGAGAAGTCTGCATTTCCTATATGGGTGGAAAATGGGAGAGAACAGGGTAAGAGTAAACGGTAATGGTAAAGGGTAAGTGGTAAACCATAAATAGTAATTAATGAACGGTTCATGTGTTTACTTACTGTGAGAGAGAAAAGAATGATTCCAAATTTTGCTCTGTGTTACAGCAAATTCAGTTCTCTTGTTATTCTGAAATAGGAGCCTCCCACAGATGAGGTCAAGGCTAAAATTCTGCAAGTTGATTATAAATACGTAAAAAAGAGAAAATGTATGGGAATAAGAAACAGAAACATGCCTGTTTTTGAATTTATTGTATGAAAAAAGACATTTCATATCAATAGAAAAGAGGCCCATTTAATATTTCTGAAATGCCTTTAGTATTACAGAAATATATGAATTTTAGATGAATTGCGTTACTCTTTATTCAGAAAAATAATAACAATTACTGAAAAATATAACTAACGTGGACTAATGATAGCATTTCAGAAGAATTTCCCATCTAAAATTTTGCCTCGTGTTTTTCACTCTTATATTGATGAATTTACTTATAAAAGAAAGCACATTTTTTGAAGTACTAATAATTGTATGCTTTGATGGAAAATATTATTTTATTATTTTAACATGTTTTATACTGCCTGTAATCTATAATTGGGCTGATGATTTCCTGGAGAAAATTGGGCCACTAGAATTATTATGTTTGTTTTAAAATGTATCTAAAACAGATTGCAAAGCAAATGTATACATATTTGTATAAAAACAAATGTGCACAAGTGCATGCACACATGCAAACACAAATATTTCAATAACTCAGACTGTGCACCATTTTCCTGTACTAGACAATGTGTTTATATTGACTGTAGATAAATATACATACATACACAGTATACATATAGTTTACATATTACTTTATATTGCATATATATGTTAATCATGACTGTAGATAAATTTTGGAACTAGTGGACTTTAACCATTCATTATTTAGAATATCATGAAGTGAAGTAAGATTAAACAAATATTTTTCCATTACCAAAAATTTATAATATTCAAACTTGTTCAAATAAGTTAAAATATTGATAGAAAGAGGAGGGAGATGGGGCAAAGTGGATACTCAAAAACAGATTGTACAAAATGAAGAAGACTAATATAAGTATTTTCATAGAATATTAAGATGTGATATTTATATTTATGAAAAATTAATTAGATTTTATCTTAGCTTCTGTTACTTAATAATAATTCACATTCATTAACTTTTGTGTATGCAGGATGCCAACATGTCTGATTTTAGAAAGCTGATTACTTCTAAGTATTTCTCAAAATGCCCAGATATAAAATAACTTTTGCATAAATGTTATAGTTCATTACAGATTACACATCACAAGATTTAATACTAAGTCAAAATACATTTAAAATAGTAAGGATTACAGAAAAGAAATACTGAAATTATGGTATGGAGATAAAGGAAGCCCTTCTTAGAACACTTAAGGCAATAAGTCGTATAGGAAGAATACATACATAAATCCTGGCCACAAATTTCCTGGAATTAGAAAATGGAAATAAATGAATATCAATAATATCATTTAATATTTTAATTAAACTTATTTACAGAAAGAAATTAGCACAACGCTATGATGTATTACTAATTACATAGAATATATAAATATTAGATTAAAATGATTTAAAACACCAGCCTCTTGTGGCACACTCTTATATGTAGTAGTACACGATTTTAAAAAATATATTGTATATACATCATTTGCCCACTGCTAAATTATATTCTGGTATTTTACCTAAATCACCGCAATAAAATGTATTCATGATGTAGTATAATAGTATTGGAGATGCAGAAAACTACACGAATTAGCATTATTGTGTTGTCTCTATTCATCACCAATTTAGTCTTTTATAAGCTGAAGAAAAATAGGGAAAATGGGGAGAAAGCTCTTAGGCCTGTCAGGATTAATTGCACTGCCAGTGTTGTTAATCTCTCCCCATTCAAAACAGTACTAAAAGAAAGCCCCTAAAACAAAATTAGTTGAAAATGTAGTCAAGACTCCCAAAAGTACTGATAGAGTTGTTGATAAAGCCCTAATATCCACTCTTCAGGGACAATTTTTTAACATTTAAACTTCAGAGTATCCTGGAAAGAGGCTTTTTTGGAAGCAAGCTGTGGACATCTGGAGTTAGTGTTTTGCATTAACAGTGTTAGGTGAAGTGTGGGTGGATGTTAGCATCTCTTTTCTTTAGAAACGTTTTGGAACGCTACAGTACAATACCCTGCAGAACAGGCAGATTCCTGTAATTATGCCACACAAACCCTCCCAGTGCAGGCAAAGGAGATTTTACACACAGAGCAAGTGAAAGGCTGTATTTTCAGGGACCGTTTCTTTAGTGAGTAACAAGAGTGGTGAAATAATAGGGTCTTTTATTTATAGAGTTCCTCAGTTCAAAGAGCTCAAAGGAAGCAGTAGTCATGATCTCATTAATGAGCAAAGCAGCTCTGTGAGAAAACATAGAACCAATAACCATATTCTGCATACAGGGAAACTTGGGCTTAGAAAGTTGTGTGCAAGACCCAATTATCTTTACCTCTGTGTGTGATGGGAATAGTAATGGGACTACAACACTGCGAGACCTCCACTGCACAAAGCAATACACTCAATTGCCTCCCAAGCAGCCTCCTGCAGGTTGCTTCATTACACAAGGTGATTGTAGTTTGCCTTAGTTTCCATACTAGCCCACTTCCTAATCCTCCAAGAAACCCATGGAAGTTCCTTTATGTCAGACACAATCATTGCCATAATAATTTGCGAAAGGTGGCTTCCATATGATTTTTCCATCAGGATGATGTTTTAGTTTTATATGTGTTGCCTCAGATGAATTGATGCAAGATTTTGATTGGGTCAACAAAATGGTGGTAGTATTTTGCAATGGTTATAAATAAATCTCAGGTTAGGATAAAATCAAATCTCAGAGAAAGATTATAGAAGCATTTAGAAAAGACTGCAGCATGTGCTTTATTGAGAAAGTCCAGGTTCATTCAATTTCTGTGTATTGAGACAATACTTGTGAAATTCCAAGTTAGTGGTACCCTTGAAGTCCTAAAGATAAAGATCAAGGATGTAGCGTATTGATAGGCAGTGACATTCCATTGGTCTTAGAAGAGAATTGAAAACTGCCTTCAAAGTAGATTAGGCTGTGCTAAAATTTATTTTTTAATGTACATTCTCCTGAACCAATTTTCACAAGGTAACAATGATTGGGTACAGTTTTTTCAATGTGCATTGTTGTGCTGCCTGGAGAATCCTGAAATCCATAACATTTAAGCATTCCAAGTGGCTAATTCTTATATCTAAAAGAGAATTTTATAGAATTGAAGATACATCTCTACTTTAATAGTGATTATTTTTCATTACTTGGAGAACTTGAGAATAATTTACGTATTCATGATTCAATAGTCAGCATTCAAAATTTGTGATTCAAAATGTTTGCTAAGATAAGAGCACTTGAACTTACAGTAAATACTTACATGTCGTCAGCTGTGATACTCTGATGCTCTAGTTGAGTTTGAATATTAATTTTGGGATTCTTTGTCCCTGGAAAATTTCCCCAGCTTTCCTAATTTATAAATGAAAATATTTAATAAGATTGCTTCATCAACGAGCCAAAATTGTTAAAAACAGTGGTTATTAAATATTAGCATTCTATGCTTCAATAATTTCCAGTTTTCATGGAGAAAGCAAAGTAATGATTGGTTGACAAAAAAGTGAGAAGGAAAATATTCAAGTAACTTTCCTCAGTGATGTGAATAAAATTCAGTTCATCAATTAAAAACTCTTCAGCTAAAAGTGGCCTAAATGATGAACTTGTCTAACCCATTTTTCTTCTACTTGAAGCCACTAAACAGACACCAAAGCACCACAGCACAGAGGTTAAAAGATTGTTCATGGTCACGTGCTACTGTATATCAGAATGAGGGATCAGCTTCCAACCTCTGCACTATCGACCCAGAACCTGATACTTAACGTTCCTTCACAGGCTCGGAAAATTATCTAAATCTTATTGCAAATAGAATTTCAAGCAACGTAGAAGCTCTAAAATTACTTTCTGGAATTCCCTTTCTTCTTTTTGGAAGGTGTCAGAATTGTCCTTTCCTTTGTTTTTCACATAAAAGTGAAATAAAGTCGTTACTACGCCATACAATCTGTTTACAGATTACTATCTGTGGTTACTGTCCATAGTTACTTTTTTTTTCTTGATGTGAAAATCTTATTGAAATTCCTATTCAGAAGCTCCATGAGAGTTAGACCAGTATGTATGAATTCCCTGATTCTCTTCTCATTCTGTTAAGCCAAAGAATGCAGATTTGAGGGGAAAAAAAAACTGGATGATACAATGTATCCTTTAAATTCAAGCTTACTTTTTCTCAAAGGGTGTTGTTAATGTTAAATAAAATGAAATATAAAAGTGTCTAACACACAGCAGATGTCAATAAATGGTAAGTTTTCTTCTCTCTTATTTTTAGGAAAACCTGGCACAGCAAATAACAGCCTGATAGGTTCATCTTGGAAACAAAAGCAAATAGACTATTGTAGTGTATTAAAAGTGCCAATCCTCATAAAATGTTTTAATACGAAAATTTATTTGTATACATGACTTTAACTCAAATCCAAGTTAATTGTGCATATTTTAAAAATAAGAATGAAAGTATGACCTATGATTTCACCTAAAATTAAACTGATATTTATGCCATCTGATTTCAAGTGAAATGTACTTTAAAAGCTGGATTTAAAAAAGGATTTTTCCCAATGCTAAAAGACATATTTAACCACTGAGAATTGAACTTGCGGCTCTAGTTAGCCTGACCTCTGTATATCTCAAGTAAAAGTTTTAGCTAAAATAAAAGGTCAGTTTACTGGGCTGGATATAGGAAATGATTGATATTGGATACTCTCAACCTTCTGCAATTTTTGAATATATGTTCAGTTAATATCCAGTCTATGGAAAAATGAAGAGTGATAAACGTAAGGAAGAGAAGTTCCATATTTTAAAATTATTTTTAAGTATTAAGTAGCTTTATTAACAACCTAAAGTAATAAATGAATGAAAGAAAATATGAACTCTAGCCTTAGCAGTGAATGATAAACAAATACAAATTGAAAAAACAAAGAATTCTAGTTTACAGTTAAGTAAGAAATATGAAACACATGTCAACATATGAAAATTATCACTTTTGTGATAAAAGGTGAGATAAAACCTTCATAACAAGTATAATCTCTACATGATATGGAGGTATGTGGGAGTTCAGGGAATTAAGAGCTCAAATTAGTAAATTTTATGGTATGTACATTATACCTCATTAAATGTCTTTAATAATATGTTAAAAATAAATAAAACTTGTGCACACCAGTCTTCCCTCCACCCTCAAAAATGAGTAAAAATAAATATTTTTATAAGGAAGCTGGAAAATTTTTTTAAAAGGGGTGGGGGAGGTTTTCCTTTTAAACAATCCAGATTATGGAAACTCTGGATCTTGGAAAACCAGAGAGAAGGAGAGAGGGAGAGAATTTAGAATGCCTCATTTACCTTTTTCTCATATCAATTTTAATTCAGAAATGTGTACACCCTTCTTTTCATCTCTATTTTTTAACTACCTGTTCTTCCTACTTTTTTGCCTCAATTCTTCTGGCATGCTACGCTTCCAATGTTTTCTGCAAGGGAACTAAAGATCTGTTAGGTAATAATTCTACCTAAAATATGCGTATTTTAAGCAAATTTTGTTTTAATTAACAGAGAATATGTATACATAGGACGTGATGTGTAACTGGGAATCTAGAAGATATAATATTGTTGCAAACCCCTTAAATTAAACTCATGGTGAAATTGCTTTCTATTATGTTGCAGACACCTCGTCAGAAAAGATTTATTCAGTACTAAAGCAATTAAGTTATATAAAAATTTGAAACACTCTCTCCTCCCTCTGGAATTAATGTCTTGAAGTACGAACTAAACAAAGATGGCTTAAGAAATGCTAGGGCATTTCATATTACGATAAACACATATTTACCCAAAGATAAACTAAAATGAGTAGATTCCTATTCTGAGAAGCTATTGGATAATAAAATGAAATTTAAAAATATGGTAAATGTCCAGTTAATGTTGAGAATCCATTGTCAAACTTTTATATATATAACCGATATTTTAAAACTATTCATTAAACACATAGTTAGTGATTCATCATTTCCACAGAGGACTGTAGATGTTTGGCTACCAGCAATACTGAAGTAATCACTAACGGTGGACAGTGGCGCTAAGACAATTAATGAAAGCGATTGGTTGTCTTCACAAAATCTAAAACTTCTCAGATGATTTCAAAGAATTTCTGAAGGGAGTAAGAAAAAAGATAAAATTCAAATGTGAGAAATTGACATTAATCTTCATGTTCCCTGAGGTGCATGCTTACACAAAAGGTGAGGGAACAGACTAGAAGGAAGACTCTGGTTTGTATGCTATACATCCTCTTTCTAGATCTATTGCTTGTGTGCCTCATGCGTATGACAAAAGACAAGGTTTTGTGCAACATGAATTCCTCAACCAAAAAATCAGGATAATGTTCCTATTACTCAACCTCAGCAGATTAACAGTAGAAACACAGAATAAAAGTGATTATGCAGCAAATGCAAATGTTCTTGTAAAATATTAACCTAAATTTTGGTGTATCTCATAAGAAAAATCCATTTCAAAGGGAAATTTAGCTTACATTCAACTTCCCTGAAGCTATAATGAGCTTTGAATTCAATGTTGGCTTCTAATTTTCTTAAGTAGAAAAAGTTCTATGTAAAATCAATGTAAGCTTTACAATAGAATGCTTTTATTATGTACTCCTAGGCCAACCAGGACATGGGGGCTAATTTCCTGGTACATGTTATTGAATGCACTAAGAATAATAAATGCCCACCATGAGATTTAAAAATCCACTTAGAGTCTCTTCATCAAAGGCCAGAGGAGTAGAAATCAAGTATTCCCAGACATAACCACCCCCTCAACAAGCCTTGCAGTAATTAGGAACCCATGATGAGAACATTTTATTGGTCAATAGGAGGAGCAGAAGCAGGAAGTGCTTATAAACTTGTCCTGAATTTTAACCAACACTTTTGGCAAAATGAATTTAATGATCATTAGAATGTGTTTTCCCATTTACGTTAAATCCTTCAATTCACACATTTAGAATGTAACATTTATAATACATTTATATACTACCATCTAACAAAAATAATTTAATATATTTTATGATATGGCCAATAAAAGGTTTGTGCTAAATAAATACATTTCGCTAAAAGAAATGCTGTATTCTTTGCTACTAATTTTAGCAAAAGAAATACAACATTTAAAAAAATGTTTTGCAAACCTCTTTTTGTTGTTTAATCTTTTCATTTCCCCACTCATACTATGATGATCTCATTGATGATATATATGTCTTTGCCTTTTGTTCAAATTAAGTTTTAAAGAAGATATTTAAAAAATAAATTGACTTAGAGAGCATCGTGAATACCTACGCAGCAGACACTTATTTGAGCCTCCCAAGGGCCCCTTCCAGAAAGCAGTCAGTGCTCAGCTGCAGGTGAGTGGTTAGCTGACCAACTCCAACAGTCTACATCCTCCGGATCTGCTTCAGTTTCCTAGCAGAGGTGCTTCTCTTCTGGGGGGCCTGCCAGTCAATGACAGAGGGAGTGGTGGTATAAGAGCCTAGCCATTTTCAGCCAAAATGGCATTCTTCTATGAGCAGTCTTTGCTTCAGTGCTCCTCTTTGGGCTGGCATGTCTACATTGACTCCCTAGAGGTGGATAAAAAAATCTGAGGGTAATTAACAGGCAAATGAAACTAAATGTGAGAGTCAAAGAGTCTTTTTAGTAACTTACAAGAAGCACTCATCTTATACATTGGATAAGGAGAAAATACTGAACATTAATTTGAAGATTTAGTAGTCAGAGTGCTAAACTTAAAAGATGATTGAATTCTCAGCCTAAGCAAGTCACTTATATCAAAATCAGCTAGCTCTCTTACTCAGAAAACTTGAGCTGCTGACATGTAGGACAGGGAAAGATAATAAAGAAGCTTTTCCCCAACAAGAGGTGCCCCTTTCATGAGTTACTTCCACCTCCTCTTGTGGACATTGAGCTTATAAACAGAGTTAATTCACATTCCAAAGGAATCTGGATGATCCAGACATCACATGAAACATTACATTGATCCACTATGTTGATGGCGTCTTGTTGATTTTATAGAAAGAGCAGGAGGTAGCTTCAATACTGGAAGACTTGAGACTCATCTGATTCAAATGGTGGGATTAAGCCCTACAAAGATTCAGGGACTTGCCATTTCAATAAAATATTTGGAGAGCTATTGGTCAGAGGGAGGCCAAATATTCCTTCCAAATTAAAAGACAAATTGCACCATCTTGTACTATGTACTATAAAGAAGTAGGCACGATGCCTGATAGACCCCTATACGTTATAAAAGTAGCATTTCACACATGGGAATGCTGCTCTGACTCATATACTGGGTAATGGGGAAGGCTCTGTGGTTTGTTGAGGTTGTGATGCAAGCAGTGTTGCCCCATGAGCCATATGCTCCAGCAGAATGGAGTATTGTGCCGCAGGGGTCATTATTGGGAAAACATGCCATGTGGTGTTCATGGCAAGCCCTAGAAGAAGACTGAACACACAGGCCTCTAGAACAAGGCTATGCAATTTGTAGCAGAGAATTATATGTCTATTGAAAACCGCTACTGACATGCAACTGAGCACTGGTAGAGATGGAATACTTGACTATGGGACAGCAAGTGACCATGGATCTGGAACTGACCACAGTAAGCTCAGTCCTTTTGAACCCATCAAGCCATCAATCTGGGCTGGCCCTGCAGCAATACTTTGTAAGATGCAGATGGAATGTTCAAGACTGAGCACAAGAAGGAACAGGGAGTATAAGTAAGCTACATGAGCAAGTGGTACTCTATGTCACATGTGCTCCATGTGACCTCCATGTCACATAACAAGGTTGCATAAGTGCCCCTTCCTCAGCTTACACCTAGGGTATGGTTCCATAAGATCTGATGCATAAGAGAAAAAAAAAATCCCTGTGAACTTTGTTTATAGATGGTTTCCTCAGTAGATGGATATAAGGCAAAAATGGAGAATGACTACATTATAGCATTGCACATAAGTGGCATTGAAAGACAGTAGTGAAGTAAAAGTTTTTTCCAGTGAAGTGAGCTTTGGAAGGTGTGTCTCCTCTTCCACATTGTATAGTAGGCAAAGTAATCTGAGAAGAAAATATGTGTAGTCAATGGGCAGTGGTGAGTAGCCTGGCCATATAAAAGCCTGAAAGAGACAATACTAAAAGAACAGGGGAAAGAAGACCCACGTCAGATGCATGTCAATGAACATATAGAAGTAGGCACAAAGTGTGGAGATCTTTGAATCATATGTTAACACCCATCAGAAACTATCTACCACACGCAAGTAGACAAAATGACTTAGCCAGTTGATATTAACCAGCATTTTTCAGTGATTACTCCACTGCTGACCAATGGGCACACAAACAAAATGGCCATGGTGATAGTGATAAAGGCTACCCATGAGCCCTACAGCATGGACTTCCACATAGCAAGGCTGATATAGCAACTGCTGCCACGATTGTCCAAAAGCAGGTTATTGATTGCCCAGTATGTCAGTATTCCTTGTGAAGATTAGCCACTTGGTGACAATATGAGTTCATTGGAATTCTTCCAACATCAAGGGTCACTGAATTGTTCTTACAGAAATGAATACATGTTCTTCATATGGGTTTGACTTTATGGCCATCAAGGTCTCAGCCAGCATTACTCTCTTGGGATGTTCAGAATGCCTGATCCACATGCAACATAGCATCTGATGTGAGAACCACTTTACAGAGAAGGAGGTGTGGCAGTAGATCCATTTCTGGGGGATCTTCTGGTCCTATCACATACCACACTACCCGCTAGCTGTTAATCCAATGTAGCACTGAGATGACCCAATGAAGGTACAGCTGAAGCACCAGTTTGGAGGCAATACCCTTAGAAGCTGGGATGCCATCCTTCAGGGCATGTGCATACATTGAATCAGACACCTGTGTATGGTGTCATGTCCCAAAGAGGATAGATATATGAGTCCAGGAACCAAGGGGTGGAAACAGTAGTAAGCACATGTACCATTTCTCCTAATGATTCACTTAGAGTCTTGTGCCTCCCATCTCTGCAACTCTGGGCTCTGCGTGGTTAGAACTCCTGTTTCTCAAAAGATGCACACTCTAATGGGGGTCATTGAACTACTAGCAATAACCATCATCTGGTCAGTTTGAGCTCCTTATTTCCAGTCAGCAGCAGACAAGAGGAGTCACTAACTTGGGAGGAATAGTTGGTCTTAATTAACAGGAAGACGTAGAGCTTCTTTTTTCACAGAGGACATACAGAGGATTATGTGCATCATTCAGTTGTTGCATTTGGGTTCCTACTGGTGCTCCTTGACCAAATGTGAATGAAGGCAGCAACTCTATCTGAGAAGTTGGGGGATATTAGGAGCCCAGATCTCTCATGAATGAAGGTGTATTTTACATCAACAGACAAGCCAATAGAGATAGCAGCTGAGGGTGAGCAAAATTTGGAATGATTAAATAGAGCAGATAGATGCTGAGTAGTAGTTAAGACCTTGAGACCAGCTACAGTGATGAGCACTGAAGTTTGTCCTATTAACATCCCTGTTCTAAATCTTCCCTCAGGAAAAATAACCCACTCTTGAGGGGCTGCTTTTTAAATCTGCATAGGAAAGTGGATCTGTGTTGTGTAATTAAGGACTTACTGCTCAGCTGAAAAGAAAATGCTTAGCTGACAGTCTCTAGCTCTTAGTTCCATCAGGGTCTGCTTCAGTACTCAAGATGAGGCCATGCTCTTCCAGGAGCAACCTCTGGCCAATGACTGATCAAGTCAGTGACCCCCAAAGCCAAGCTCGTCTTAGGGTGGCACCATCCAATGGCTAAGCAAGGAGGTGGTGCAGTGGCATAGTCGTTTTACCCAACACAGAACTCCTCTAACAGGCCCTTTTCTTTAGAGCTCACAGTTGGCTTGGTAGAGACTCTGTCAGGTCTATATCTTGGTATGATAGCCCCTCTGTTTGATCATGCTGCCTCCCTTTCTCCTTTCACAAGTTTACTCCTGAATAAATCTTTCGCCCTACTAACTTAGTCTCAACGTTGGCTTCTCAAAACCCTAACCTCAGTGGCCTACTATAATCAATTGAAATCCATTTTCATATTTCCTGCAGAGAGTTTTTAATGGTATTTTCACTCATTTATCAATTCATTCATTTTTTTCCTATAAACATCTAAAATTTTTTTCAGAATCCAAAGCATGGAGCTAGACTCTGTTCAAGGCAGTATGTTGGATACATTGGTTATTCCCACAAGAACCATGCCCTTAAGAAATTAACAGAATAATACGAGTAATAAGACAGTTTCAAAAATAAAAATATGATGGTTATTGCCATTAAACATTTAAGAAAAATTACTGTAAGCGTTGAGATGGGGAACTGGGGAATAAGAGTAGGCATCATAAAGGACATGGCACCTGCTCTGGGCCAGAAGGAAGGAAAGAGATTTGGTCTGCAGAGTTAGGACAGAATCAGTGTGGGCAGAAGACACAAGTGTGGCTTCTATCTTTTCATATATCTTGACACGTAAAACCATAGGTAATTGGTCTGTAGTTTTAGTAACTTAAAAATGAAGCATTAAATTCCGTCTTTTAGTATGCCCAAAGTAATAATTTATCGTTCAAAATAAAACTAATAATTGAAGATGTAGAGGAGAGAATGAAAACCTAACGTGAATCAGACATAGTTGGGTTTGAAACTTGACTTCCCCACTCATGTTGTACAGTATTCTCCCATCTGGTCTCCTTGACTCCAGTCGCCTTCCTCCAATTGTTCTGCTATAAGGCTGCCAGACCTCCTTCATTTAACTTTTGAACACTTCCACACGTCACAGGAGCCCCACTCTCCACCATGTGCAAGCATTTAACTTTCTTGATGTAATTATGTTGCCATTATTCAGTCATATCATGCTCTTTCAAATGGTAACTTTTTACCAACCACTCGTTATAGTGTTAATTTCTTAAGATTAGATTCATTTTGGGCAAACTATTACCCTTATCCCCTTCTTCACTTGGTTAACTCCACTTATCTTTCCAGATTCACTTTAGTATCATCTTCCCTGAATGATTTAACTTCTCTGAAGATGGGCTAAAAGTCCCTTCTCTGCATTTCCATAGTCCTTGTTGAACACTTAACAATTACCATTACTCCTTCTGATAATTGTATTGTTGGTTTTTTGTCTTCCCAGCATTCTGAATGGCAGAGACTACTTGCCCTCTACTTCTATGTCTATCTAAAGTCTTATAGACTGACACCTTTTAGGTATTCAGAAGAAGTTGTTTGAATAAGAGCTGTGGAGTTTTCAGTCCGTAGACATTAGAAATCATCAATATGTATAAGAAAACAAGATGAAAAAGAAGAGAGACACAATCTAAAAGTGATTTCTTGACAAACAACACTATTTAAATAGAAAGTAAAGAGGAGGATTCTTGCAAATATGTTTCAGCTTTTGACTGTGGAGCATCTTAAACCCTTCCTATCACTGGGGAGTTTTTCGACATGTGAGACCTGCAAGGAGGCAAAGCCCATATCTCACTGTAGAAGTCAAAAAGGCCAGATACAGATATTTTCTAGCCTTCCTTAAAGCAAGGAGACTGGTACATGACCTGGATTCAACTGGTCAGATCCCTGTATCCTACTTTCAAACTCTGAGTCAGGAGCTAGTTTCAAAAGAAACAGAACAGGAGAGAAAACATCCGGTAGTGATGGCAGCAGGAGTGGGATCGTCCAGGTTCCAGGCTCCGCAGTAGCAGCAGCCACAGCAGTAGAAGCCACAGCAGTAGAAGCCACAGCAGTAGAAGCACCATTCTTCTCTAGCGACAGCTAAAGCAGTACCAGCAGCAGCAGGACAGCTCTGTCCTCACGGGCCTAGTTCTGGAATCTGGTTTCTATTGGTCTAGCTGCTGCCTTGTATCTCTTGTTTGTGACAATTCCCAAATTTGCTTCATCACCTTCCCCACGACACTGTTAGCCACCAAACACTCACGCAACAAATTTGTGTTCTGTGTAAATGGGGCAGACTTATTTCTGTTGCTTGCTTCAAAGATCACTGACTAATACGGAGAGATGATGCGGGAACAGACCCAGATGAAGGAGGAAATATAGAATGGATGGCTTTAGAAAAGTCAAAAACTGAGGTGCAACCCTGTCATCCTCTCTTGCTTTCAACCTCCACCTCCAAATTTCTAGCTAGACAGGCTGTCTTATCCTCTAAAACATCTCCTCCAAATATACTTTGTTTATTTTCTGTCTCTGTTACTATGACCTTAGTCCAAGCCACATCTCTTGCTTATTTTAAGCAAATGTTTGTGTAAATGTCTTCTCTAGATGCCAAATTAATGAAAAACTTTTCACAAGTCAGTGGCTGAAATGTTTGGAAATGCGAGAGAGATATCAAGTAGAAAGCTTTATTTTCTACTTAAGATAGTATTACATTGCAATGGATTTTCAGTCCTCTTTCTTTTTTTCAGGTCTTGAAGTTGTAGGAGAATTGCAAAAGTCTCCCCATCCCCACTCTCTTCCATCTACAGAAAGCAGAGATAAATAAGTTCATGTCATCAAGTTCTCTGGAAAGAATCGATTACTGTATTTTCCTCTATTTGAACCAGCCTCCTTCAGTTGAATGATAGACAGAGATATCACATTACTATTCTTCTTTTTCATTCTTGCAGGTAAAGACTTGTTTTTCCTGCCTAGCGTCCCTGTGTACAGTACAGGAAAGCAGAGAACCCTGCACAATCTTTTCGGGCCATCCTCTCATTTTCCCAACAACCGACAGAGAGGTGGTGTGGTTCCCTGACTGGGAATGTAACTGCAGCTTCCTGGTGGTGAGAACATCGAATCTTAACTGCTAGACTTCCAGGGCAGGCTATGTGAAGACCGACTTCCTATATTTCTTAGGGAAGAGACTGCAATGTAGCAAGCCTGGAAAATTCTCATAACAGTTGAATATGTCAAGATTACAGAACACTTCCTCTCCTGGTTATTACTTACATGACTGGTTTACAAGCACATAAAGTAACTTAAACTCTTCTCCCATTGTGCTGAAAAAACTTGGACAGTTCACTCGTTTGAAAGAAGCTATTATTGAATCTATCTGTGTCTGTGGATTTCAATTTCTTTCTGTTTTCTTTCTTTTCTCTTTTACTTTTTTGTGGAAGGTTTTTAATAGTAGATTTTATTCCTTTAATAGATACCAGACTATTCTAACTTTCCATTTCTTCTGCTATCATCTTTATTAAGTTGTATTTATCCAGGGATTTGTCCATTTTATCCACATTGCTGAATTTTTGCCATACAATTATTCATAATGTCCTCTTTAAATATATTTTTGATGTCTGAAGATTTTTAGTGGTATCATAGTAACATCACCCCTAATGTTAAGTAATTTATCTTTCTTCTTTTATTGTATCTATCTTGGTAGGCATTTATCAATTTTAATATATTATTTCAAACAGTCAAATTTTGGCTTCTTTCCTTTGATTTGTGTCTATTTTTATTTTATTAATCTGTGCTTTTACATTTATTTATTTAGATTTTCCACTCTTGTAAAAAGTAAAGACAAATTTTTTTAGCATAATGATTATGCTAATGTCCAAGCATTAATTTTGAATTCAATTCTACAAGAAAATAGAAGGGACAGAGATGAATGTGTCTCTTCTAGTTAAGAACACTTCTCTGAATTTTCACATAAATTTCTGCTTATATCTCAGGGGCCAGATCTTAATTAAATGACCTCTCCTATGCAAGGCAAATTATAAAATGTGGTCTTTAATCTTTCGTCAATAGGTCCAACTAAAGATAAGCCAAAAGACAGTGAGAAAAAATATTGGGGTAAGCAGCAAGTAATCTCCTCCTGACATCAAAAGAACAATAAGGAGAAATAGTTAAAAAGGATTACCTCTGGGTTAGAGGGTGTGTGGGTTGGAGGTAGTAGAAAATATTTACTTTTAATTACAACTTACAGAAAGTAGTATAAGAAGACATTCAATAGCTGTTAAAATTATGTAGGATAAGGATATATAATAACATAGAACAGCATTGATAATACATAGATTAGTAGAATAAAAGCTATATAAAACAAAATAATCAGCATGGCACATTTTTAAAAATTACATATATGTGTAGATATATATTTATGCATGCATATAAACAAACAACCATACATATAACACTTTTAGAAGGAAATAAATATCTCCTTAGTTTATTTGGGATTTTTTGCTCATTTGTCCTAAAATTTGCACTGTTTATATATGAATTAAAAATTGTGTGTGTGTGCATAATACAGAATCTTATATAATCTAAACCAATCATTTGAAAACCAAATGTTAATCTGCATGATTCAAATTCAGATGAAAGGATTTTAGGCTGCTATCGTTGGAGGAATCCTCTTCTGCATAAAAGACTACATATTACATTTTTTTTGAAGACTATTGCATTCATGAATAAAAAGGATATTGCAACTTCATGAAATATTTTTGAAGCACAATGGTAGTGAGTGACTTATTGTTCAAAATATTTTACAAATAAAAATACATTTAATACCTTTTTGTTATTAGTGCATCATTAACTCCACCATATCCAAATGGTAATAAATTCAAATATAAGAAAAATGATTAATTACCTGTGTTAGCTCTATATGAGACATTGGTTGACTAGATAGACTAGTGAGGAATACAAAATGACCTGGTGAGAAGCCATCTGTATTTCTGTTTAACTTTTTAAAAGCATTTCTCCTGCTGTCATTATCACAGTGTTCAATAACAATGTAACAGAAGCTTTACCACCAGGATATCATGGGTGCATTCCATGCCCTCTTGACATGCTTCTATTGCCTCTTAAAACATTTCAGGGTTAATTGTCTTCATTAGGCATATATCCATATCTGCTTGGAATCCACAACGTGGATTTTACGAATCTCTGAACATCAACATATCAGTCTAATACCAACTCATATATGCCAAGAAGCAAGAAATGGAAAATAATAAAATCAATTTTGCTCTCAATATCAAATCAACGATTCACCTGATTGTGTTTATATAGTTTATTATTTGACTGGTAGAAGCTTTATATGAAATTATTGAATCATTTTGCTATGTATGGCCAATCTCTATTTCAAAAGATTATGTATTAAAAGTTCAATACAATGGACCCTGCAGGTAGCTATCTCCAGCTTTAATAATAATTAACGTTTTGACGCTTTTGTCTCCTCTATCTAATTAATTGTGGAGTTTAAAGTCATTATATACTCATTTTTTGATGTTATTCATTACTAGGAAATGTGTCTTAAAATATCTCATGAAACTATAGAGATCTAATTCTGCCAAATTTAGCTTTACATGTTGTGGGCTACTGTATGAAAGGCAGACAAGTGTAGAATTACTTAATCTCCCTTGTGAAATGTTTTCTTTTGTTATGTGTAGAGACCATTTTTTAAAATCACAAATAATGCAAATATGTTGTGGATGTATAGACAGATACATAGATAGGTGGTGATAGTAATATTGCTATAAATCAGCAATCCAGCATTCTCCTGGTAGACTTTTGCTATTACTGGAATAAATTTTCCCTTCTTGTACTTTAAAAGTTTCTGAGAACTTATATTCTAATTGTGTCATTTTAAATAGTTTGTATTTATTATTTCTAATTTATCTCGTCTGCAAATTGATGTCTTTAAATTAGTGAACTTAGTTCACATCATTATTATGCTGTCAAATACTCTACCTCTGATTCACGTTGTTATTATGATTGCCAGTGTATTAAGATTTATTTTTAACACATTTTTGTACTGCCCCTTTATTCAATTCAATATGTTTTTTTAATTTAATTTAATTTTTTCTTTCCTATCTTTTTTGGGGGAAGGAGGCAGGAATAATCAAAGGTTTTGATTTTTATTCTTTCCTTTCTACTGGGTGTTTAGTTATACATTTATATTTTTAAATGATATGCATGTTCAACAAATTTTCAAGATAAAGCAGACGTAGCCAAACACTTTAAAGTAAGATGAAATTAAGTGAATGAATGAATGAACAAATGAATGAAATAAAGGATATGAAACAGAATCAGCTCAGGGATGCTCTGTTTAGAAATGCTGCTTTTTGGGAGCAGATGAATATGAAATCTTATGTTCTCTTTAATCTATTTAGTATTTGAAATTCTTTTTTCATCTATTGGGTGTTGATTTCTCAGGAAATTAGAAGAACAAGAAATGAAATCTGTATTAGCTTCATTAGTAAGCATGCCATTTAATTGGCCTATAACATTTGGGGGAAAAAAAACAAAACAAGATCTTTTTCACTGTACTGGTGCCAAGTCAGATCTTTTCCTTTGTGATAAGAATAGGTAGTTACATAAAAAAGTAAGAGAAGAGGACCCCACATAAACCTAAGTTCGGGTGAGTTTCAACTTTTAGGACATAATATCAAGCTATTTTAAGTATACTATTATAAACAATGGCCCTCTTGACCTGTTTATAACTTGCTTTCCTATATTATATTTGGCACACATTATAAAGCTTAAAAGGAAAAGGTGGATTCTTTATAAAAAAAAATTCCCTTAAGAATGGTGTTGTTTTGAATTAAACCACAGAGGTCTTGTATGTGGCAGTCACTACAGCTGGATTTCATAAGGTCCAACAGGATAGTCCTTTTGTCAGGTTCACACAAATTTATGACTTTGGGGGATCCATCATTTCACAGAGGAATGAAGGAACATGTCTTCCATAATGCAATGAAGTTTTCCTGATTAGCTGAAGGATGACCTTATTATATCATTATTTATCCCAAGTAGGAACAATATTGCAGATAACTTTACTTTCAGGCAAATAATATAATTTAAAGATTTTGACATATAAATAATTTTATGACTACTTCTGTGGGGGCAAAAGTGATGCATCCAAAAACCCAAAGTGTACTTAAAGATTGAAAAGCTTCCCGTTAAGCCATGTAAGAGAAAATAATATTTACAACTCCTACTTATTAATTATTTAATTCGTCCTCAGTCCTGTGTTAAGCACTTTACATGCAGAACACAAAGCTGCTATAAATAGGAGGTAGAAGAAACTGAATTCCAAACCAAAGTTCTCTTGATGCCAAAGGCAGCACACCACCACAATGTAAATCAGTAGTATAGGCAAGCTTAAATGACATTCCCTCTCGCCTAAATATTCTTTTTCTGACCATTTGTAAGTTTGCATTACTGGTTTTATTTGCCTTTCCATTTTTTTTTTAACTCGTTGATTAACCAGTCCTAATTCTCAGGCAGGCTTCCATGTCTATATCGATCCATACTAACTCTACTCACTCCTGCTCTGTTATCTTAACCACACCCTCTCATGTTCTTGTTCCATGCTACCTTTACTTCTCTTCGGCTACTTGACTAAAACTTTAGATTCATTTTTACATGTGTTGCTCAAGCCTAGTCTACCACAACTGAAATTTCCAGCTATTGGTCAAGGTCGTAACCCTTTGGAGGCTAGGTTTCTCTTTCTCTGACTACTTTGATGTCCGAATTCTTGGCATGAAATATAGTATAAATGAATTTTGCAGTTACGTTCAAGATCCTATATAAATTGTTCCTAATTTATATTTTCAGATCTGGCGGTTTCCTATAAGCAAAGGTAGAATTTCATGTGTGCAGAAGACAAAGTTTATTCCTAAGACAATGGAATCACAACTGAGGCTTTTTAATTAAGGAAAGTAATGCAAAATCATTTTATGAAAATTATTCTGAAAAATTGCCTGCACAATGGGTTGATTAAGAAGAAAGAACAGGACAGAGGGAGAAAACTGGGATCTAATTCAACAAACTAAATATATAAAGTGGCAGTCTTGAGCTAAATTTATAGCACTAAGAATTAAAAGGCAGAAATAATTGTTGCTGATAATTGCTGGTTTATAATATCTTGTTTGCTATGGGAAATAAAGAAGAGGTAATGATTAAGGGCTATTCAAAGTTTTCTTGTCTGAGTGACTGATTCAAGTGCGTTGCATTTGGAATATCAGAAGGATAGGCATGAGTTGGGAAATGGATGATGAGTTCCATTTTAGATATGTTGCACCTGAAGGTACTAGAAAAATGTTCACATGGAAATAAATGCCTGTAGCCTGTTGAAAGTGAAGTGAAAGTTTAGGAGAGAAGTCAAGTTTAAAGATATAAGTTTTGAAACTCATCCATGTTGAAATAATAGTAAATATTGTAAGATTGGTTGGAACTCTTGGAGAGAAAAGAGTTTGCCGGCAACGTAAACCTGGGAAATGCTCCCATCCAGAGAGTAGAAGGCAAGAAAGGACAGAGCAAAGGAACGCCCACCACAAAGAGCTATTTTTGGCTGTCTCTTCCTTCCACATAGAGACTTAGGGCACATTAGTTAGAATCTTAAGTGATATATATGGACATGGCTGGCACATTGTCATAGGTGCTTAAGATAGTTTAGTTGAAATAAAATGAAGGTCCCAAAAGAGAGTTAGAAAGAGAAACAGGACAATGTGAATCCAGGGGAAGAGAATTTCCGTGAGTGGAAGCCTACACTGCGCATTCTGGCATGGAGGATGCTAAGAAAATTAACAGAGAGAATATTGAGTATGGCAATTAGTGACCTTTGAGACCAGAACGTAAACATATCAAATGCAGCAAAGTATTAAGAAAATAGTATTTCTAGAATTTACATCTGTAGCTCCAAAAAGTTATCTTCTCTGTCTATGGTCACTTTTAATATTTTGATATGACATGTAAATTGTTATTAATCTTTTATTCTCATTTGTATAATAGAGAAACTGAGGCAGAGAATCAGGGTACATGTTTTACAAATGTTGGATTAAAGGACAGAATTTTAAATTTGGTGTACTGTTACTTGGATATCAAACTAAATGCTCTTTAATTGCCTCTGTGGCAAGCACTTTTTCTTTATGATGTGATCAGCTCATGCATGTATTTAAATGGTATATAAACAACAATCAGTTCAAATTAAACCATTCCATTTTTAGATGTAAAACCTACCAAGGCATCTCATATCTCATAATTGTGTAATTCACTATAATTACATAATGCTCATATGGTGTTATAAAAATTGATAGGTTGACATTAAAGCAAAGTGACTTAAACCTTTCTTAATTTGAAATGCAACAATCACATTACTAATAATAAGATTAATGCTAAATTTTGGAATTGTATCCCCTAGGAAATTTATGAGTTTTCCCTTAAACAACTTTAACAACATTCAGAGGAAACCCCAGGAGAAAATATATTAACAAAATGTCTGTTTGTCACATATTTTTAGTATTTCCTGATTAAAATTTATTTCCAGTCTGTTGAGTTTATAAATATATTTGGCCATAAATAGCAGCAATCTCTTTTATAATTAGCCTCATCTTTAGTGATTTATTCAGTAATAAAATAAGCCAGATTCTGGAACTTTGATCACTTCTTAGGGAGTGAAATCTGACATTACCAAAGGCTTAAGAAAAAATGAAAAAAGACAAAATTTCTACTAACCTGATGCAGTATATATTACAGCTAGAGTCAGAGGAGACTTTCTAATTTAGTTGTAACCCCAAGACTTCAAGGCAACAGTTATGAAAATTTTTCCTGGCCCACGACATATTTAAAGCAGGCTTTTAATGAAAAGGATCTGAAACTATTGCTTTTCAATACTGAATGTAAGGGATTTATTCAGATAAATTTGCCTACAGCACACATGTCTGGAAACAACAAGGCACCCAACTTCTTTGATAAAAAGCTGTGCCAAGGCAAGTTTGTTCACTGAGTAAAGTACGTGTGGCGACGTCATACAGAGTGCAGCCTTCAAACCTATTGTAGGGCAATGTGCCACCGGGGAGTGAAACAAGCAGAAAGGCAAGATTATCATCTAAGGAACCTTCCAGAAGCTTCCCACCACCCTTGACTGCTACTTCCAACAAAACATTTTCATTATGTTTTTGTCAGAGAATGCAAAAAAATATTTTATTTTAAGATTAAGTGTAAATACAAACTGAAAAAGTGTGATCTTGCTTGATTTTCTTTATAGTACGCCTCAAAAATGACATCTGGACTCTCTATATTTTTATCACCAATAAATTTATCTGTGACCCTTAAAAATTCGGGTCACAAATTTTTGCAAATTTCCTGCAAATTGTCTGAGTTCAGTCTATGACTCCAAATCTTTCTTCCCTTATCTTTTCCTAAATTTCATTACAGAAAATTTCACGTACATAACAGAGATACTAGTATACTGAATCCCAGTTAATCCATTTTAATTTTGTATAGTCTAACATCAAGGCCCCCTATGTCTCCAGCATCCCTAGATTTTTTCTAAGTAAATTTAAGATAGCACAGTATTTCATCTGTAAATATTTAAGTATCATCTCTAAACATGACTACTTTAAAAACCTAACCACAACATTAATAAAAACATTTTTAATTAATAAAATGCCCAGTTGGTTTCTATATTATCGAGATTGTTTTGTTATTTAACCATTAGTTTGTACAAATCAGGGACAAATTAAGGCCTATGCGTTATAATTGGTTCATATTTTTAAAAATTATCTAATTACTTTTTAATCTGTAGTTTCTTTTTCCAGTTCCCCCCACCCCACAGAAATTATTTTCATCTAACTAGCTGTTTGTCCTGTGAGATTTACTCAAAACTAGATTTACCGATTTCACCTGATTGATTTCATTATTTGATATTTTCCTTGGTCTTGATCTTCTCTATTTTCTATAAATTGGTAGTTAGATCTAGAACCTCAATCAGAAATGACTTCAATTTTGTGGAAAGAGAATTTTATGAGTTATTGTGTATTTCCATCAGTATTTGCATTGGGTCTAGTTTTATTTTATTTGTATATGCATTCATTTATTTAGTTATGAGATGAATTTAAGATATATGAACTCGATTCTTCTTCACCATAGTGGTAAAATATGTACCATAAACTCTCAAACAGTTTTGTCAGGAAATTTACCCATGTTTTTGCCTTATAATGCCCAAATTAAAAAACTGACTTCCAAATACATGGCAAAAAAAAGTAATTTCAAACTGGCTTTCTTCCAAGAACTACTACTATGTTTTTAAAATGTTTTTCCTTTTCCATTCCAAAAATCCTTTCTGAAAACCTGCAAACTGTAATAAATCTAAGAGCTATGGAAGAAAATCAGAGTGAGTTGAAAGCATGAGGAGGCATGGGTAAACTTAGTTTCTAAGAATATATCTAAATAAACTATTTTAACTTTTCTTCACAATATTTTATAAAATCTCACTAACCAGTCAGTATACAGAGCAATTCTTTTTTCCTATGAAAAGTCATGAGTTAAAAATTTTTGAGGAACATGGCTTTGTAAACTTCAGTTGAACTTCATTTCATACTGAATTCCAAGACAAACATACTAAATTCAATGAGAACATTTTTTTTTTTTTTGTCTATTGGAGCCTCCCTATGTATATCATGACAAATATATTTCTTATTCTCAACATAATTCACTCACTAATTAAGAGGCAGGTCAATAAGTAGTTAATAGCTCCCACTGACTCACCAGCAATACTGGAGTTTTGTTTAGAACAATTTATGAGACTGCTGGCACTCCTCCTAATATAGCTCAGTGACTACACATACCAAAACGGACTTCTGTTTTTGTTGCAAATTATTGACCAAAACATATTTTTGGAAACTGCCATTCTATTTCATGTGCACATATTTTCCTCTTACAAATCTTGCATTATTGTCATTCATAATTGCTAAGGTGTTTATAATTCCTAAATATTTGTCAATGTGTAGCATTGACCACTCCACCATGGGAAATCTTCGTACTTTACAAAATAGAGAACATTCAATATAATCTCAAGTTGTGATTCTTAAACTGGGGAATTCAATGATTTGTCAGCAAGTGTCCAAAGCCAAGGGATAAAAATAATGCATCTTCCTGGAGCACTGATTTTGCCCTGAGATTCAGTTACAATATTTGAGCTTTTATCCTCTTAAAAATCATCACAAAAATGGACAAGTGAAATACCATATTGTATGTCAAGCAATCTTATGTTTCATGTGTACATAAAATAATTTTTTAAAAAATTTACATGACTCAAGTGATTGAAAATCTATATATGTATGTGTGTGTGGTATTGTTATTTCAAAATTCAAAATCTAGTAATCTTAGTACAGAAACATATTTGAAGTGAGGAGTAAACTGACAAATCTCGAGAAAAAGTTATTCTATTGTCACCAGTGTCCTTAACTGCTCCTTCTTTGTAAAAGCAATCATAGCATCAAACTGTGCACTTTGATATGTCAAATACCAGGTTTAAACAACCGATTGAGTAAACTATGTTTAAACTGTCTTCGTACCATATAGTTGAATGAGAGTAAGTAACATAGCTATTCTGTTGATCTTGGTCATATTTAGAATAATAATATCTGTGAAGACAAGTAAATAGCACAATATTTAACGTTAAACTAACCAATGAGAATACTTTCAACCAGGTGTTGCAATTTTGTTTGTTTGTTTGAATGCAAACTATTTTGTGGGTAATATGTCTTCTATAACTAGATTACAAAAATGGAAGGAAGATTGCAGCATCTTTGAGATGAAAAAATGATAAAATCTGTAGTTGAATTCATTCTATTAGTGGTTAACTTTTTTTTTGAAAACGTTTTTTAGGAATTATTTCCTTGAGAGACCAAGCTGCGAATGAGAGACCCTTTGATCTCATGGCAAGAAAATACACTTTTTGAGGTTTCCATCAGTTGTATCATGAAAGTGTGCCCCATGCTAACTCTTTGGCATCATTCTTTGCATCTCTTCTTAGAAATTTCCTGATACTGATCAAAAAGTAGTGAGAAAACTATTTGTCATTTGTGTCTACTTACTCGGAGAGTCTGTAATATTTCTAAAATATTATGATACCAATATTATGAAATTTTCCAATTGTTGAAACTGACAGAGTATTAATTTTTTAATTGAAGCAAACATCTAAAATTTGTAAACATGACAGAAGCATTTTATCTAAATCTAAAAGACAGAAAGGGAATTATTTTTCAATGAGTCTGAGTGATCTGAAATATGTTCAGTAAGGTTATGTTATGTTTTATGTTTATGTATTATATTATATTACCAGAGTTAATAGAATGAAAAATTTGAGTTATTTTTAAGAGAAAAAGGAGAGCCTTTTAGGCTACTTCTTCAGAGTCCTAAAGGATGTGGCTCTATCTGCTCTCCCTTTAGTGGTAATCTCATGGAAAAGTCTCTAACGCCATCTCTACCATGGTCCATATTTTTATTTAGGAAGGAATTTTTCCTCTGGGGAAAACACAGTTCTCTGACATTACATAGTACCTCTGAGATAACGTGTCAACCTGACTGGGCTCAGGGATGCCCAGATAGCTGGTAAAACATTTTTTCTGGGTGTGTCTGTGAGAGTGTTTCTGAAAGAGATTAACATTTGAATTGGTAGACTAAGTAAAAAAAATCTGCCCTCGCCTGTGTGAACTGGCATCGTCCAATCCATTGAGTCCAAATGGAACAAAAAGGCAAAGAAATGGCAAATTGCCCTTGACAGCATACCTTTTCTAGACTAGATAGCATATTAGCTAATCATAGGGGATATAAATACAACTAAGAAGTAATGCTCATGCCACCAGTGATCAGAATTGAAAAAATAACCAGGTGTCATCAAAATGTCATCTCACAGGAACCATTGCCACATTTTGCATAATTTAAAGTTCTCTCTCTTTCTCTCTCTCCCTCTCTCAGTCTCTCTCTCCCTCAGCAGAAGCAACCCAGGTATAGGGATCTAAAACTATTTTATTATCTGGATGATTTTGAAGTTTTGTCATAAGGATTTGATAGATACTGTGGTAAAATTATTACGCTTTACTCTGCGGTAATGAGAGTTTAGAATACAAATATTATTTAATTTTTTGCCATTGATTGCAAACTTGAATCATAATATTTGATGTTACTAGTGAAAAACTATTTGAAATTGTGTTTCTTGCTTCTGTTAAACATTAGTTTGTGGAAAAAGCTGAAAATATTGTTTAAAAGACTGACCAAATAAATTGACAAAGTTTATCAATAAGTTGATAAAATTTATAATTGAATCTAAATAATTAAAATTTGGTTTAATAGTCAACAATTTATTTTTGAGTAATAATGAAAAGAAGAAATAAAACTTTGATTTTATTATACATTTTTTTAAAAGTTTATAATCAGGGTAGTTTAGAATGGCATAATTTTTTGATGTCCAAAGACACTTATCTAAACAAATATTGAAAGTAAAATATAAATATAAAAGAAAACTGAAGACATACAAGAAAATTGCATTTTGTTTTTTCTTAGATCCATTGTTGGTGAAAATATAACTGGACTTTGTTTTGAGAACTAGGCAAAGGAGTTACAAGAGGAATCAAAGAAAATTGGCCCACCTTCCAAATGTAGCTACTAGCCAAGAAATACAGATAGCTTCTCTCCTTGTTTCATGTGATGTCAGAATGTTGCAAAAAGTCCCGTTCTTAGATATAGCTTTAAGTCAAGACCATTTCACTAGAAACTGCATTTTAGATAAATGGATTTCCCATTGTTCTTCTGAAATTTGGAAGATCACAAAACAATAGTCACTTTTGGAAAAAGGTATTTTTATCTCACTTTATAGACTTTTCCTGATTGTTTTTGTTTTACAGTAATGGAGCCCTGCACATAAGAAGATTTATAGAGTCTAAAGATAGTGGGTGTAGTGTCAAATTAATCTGTATGATTTATTGCAAATCTGAGGATGACCCCGACCATGCAGGTCTGAGAGCATGGCTATAATGGTTTATGTGCCACTATTTGACTCACTGGCCTTTCACCCGTGGGGTTTTAAAATCATTTTGTGGAACTCTTGAGGACACCATTAACCCCAACCATCACTGCGTTCTTTGCCTTTGGCCTTCATCTTCAGCTGCCTTTTTTCAAAATATCTACACAAATAACGATGTCTAGTGAAAACAGCTGATGGATAAATAGATTATCTGGGCTTTAGTCAGAGAAAATATTTCATAAACAATATATTAGATTTTAATTGTTTTTCAATGCATACAAAGTTACAATTATACAAGCTGAGTAAATTCCAGAGATCTGCTGTACAACATAGCTCCTGTAATTGACATTATGGTATTTTATACTTAAAAATTTGTGAAGAAGTCAGATCTCATGTTTTGTTCTTACCGTAAAAAGAACCAGCCCACCTCCCAAAAAAGCCCAAAGGGAACTTTGGAGATGATGGATTTGTTTATTATGTGGATTGTGGTGCTGATATTATAGGTGTATACATATGTTCAAACTCACCAAATTGTATATATTAATTATGTGCAGTTTTTGCTATGCCAATTATACCTCATTGAAGCTGGGGGAAAAAAGAAACAATACTTATAGTTAACATGTAAACTTCATTGCCTCTTTCAGAAAAAAAAAGAAGTGGAGAAGGAGGAAGAGGAGGAGGAAATATTTACTATTTAGGCTCATTATAACAAAGAAACTGAATATTCATAGGACCAAAACAAATTACTATGAGCCAAAACCCAACCAACTGGAACTGTCAAACCAGTTATTTAGCATCAGGTTCATAAAAAAAGATGTACTTCACTCAATCTTTACATGTGTCAATGTCCAAAGACCACCAAGAACATACCTGTAGTTGAATAAGTTGTGGTTATTACTCATTGTAGTGAGAAAGAAGGCACGCCATGGGAAATTGTGAGGCATTTCAGTAGGAGGGCATTCAAAATAACTTGTCATGGGATTGGGGCTTGTGTTACCAAGATTTTGGGGAGGATTTAAGAAAGCAGGGCTTTGCTTTATATTGGATGTTGCCAGGAAGTAGGCACAATTCTATGGCTGAGTATCTTAATAAATCATATCTAGAAGGAGGGAAAACTAAACTCAAGCTAAAATATTTGAGGATTCAATGAGACAATGGATGCAAAGGGATTAATCCTTGCATGATATAATTTGCTTATGTTAATGGTTATTACAATTGTTTGCTTCATTTATCATTCTTAGAATGTTGAAGAATACTGGATCATTAAGTATGTCTCTACAACCTGTATTTTTTAATCTTCTTACAACCTGTCAGTAAATGAACACAATTTAGTAAACTTTAATGATTTTATATCTCAAACTTGATTCTCCTCATAGATGGCGTTTCAAGGTTTCATAGGAATGGCAGTATATGAACTGATAAAAATAATTTAAATTGTCTCTGTATTTGCTCCATAAGATATTTTATACGGTGTGTAATATAACAAAACATCTATGTCATTCTAGACATGAAATACAAACTTAGACCTTAAAGTGTATCTCAGGGGAAGTTTGTGAAAATTAAACGAATTGTTCTTCAGTGATGAAAGGATGACTTTCAAGTTAACCAATCCTGAAATTTTAGCTCTGCCATTTACCAAGGTTGAGATCTAAAAGGAATTATTTTACTCACTAAGTTTCATTGCCTGGCCTATAAAATGACATCTGTAACATTTATCTCTTTGATATTTTTTAAGGAATATATGAAATAATGTATATGCCACAGCTGACACACGACATTTTTTTATGATAGCTATTATTTTATTAATAAGTACTATAAAATCAGCTATTTCATGAGGGTAGAGTGATGTAGGAAAAGGGTGGAGGATAAGGTTGTGTTTTCTGTTCCTTGGCGGGCACAGATTACTGTTTAGCATGCACAGTGACCCCATCTTGATTGAAAAGAGGAATATGTTCTCACCATTTCACTCAAAGCCAGATTAAATAAATGATTTAAGTATTTAAGACTCAAGTTGTTTTGTGTTTCAACAGAACTAGTAATAGAATCACAAAAGACTAACCTGATAGATCTCATGGTGACTTTTTAGCTAAGCAGATCATATACACATCACAACCTGGAAGAGGTAATTCTGTGATATAGCTTTAAGTGTAATATTAATGACAAGTTTTCCACTCTAATAGTAGAGTGGGGGAAGAATAAATAACAGAAATATTTAAAAAGTTATTTGTTTTTTGGCTTTAAATTAAAATCTGGGATAAACAATTGGAAACACACGTATAAACCAAGCAATTCTCCCTTCCTCTAGTCTTTACTTTACTATTCATTCATTTATTCCTGTATGCATTTTACAAATATATTTGAATACATATTATGTAAAAGAATCTATTCTAACAGTTCTATTTGAACAAAACAGATGAAACACTCATGGAGCTCACTCATACTTAGTAGCCTCAAACCTTATTTGGCAACATCGAAGAAATCGTTTTATGCCACAGTGGCTGACCTAATCACAAAGAGGAAAAGAATGGAATATAAAGAAAAAAAACTGTAAAGAGTTAATCTCCATTTTATTATGTCCTTTTTTAAACAAAAGTATTTTAAAAGCAATATATATTTTAAATCACCAGCCTAATCCCTTTGGGCTTTTCCTTTCTTTGTGGTCATGGATATATATTGTACAGAGCTGTAGATATAGACCAGCAACATCAGTTGCATCTATTTAAACTTATCATCAAAGGTTAACATCATTTTAAACACTTACAAGGAGTGCATGTATTTGAAAATTCTTTAAGGGAATACAATTTCACAGACTACTGTCTCAGATAAGGCCTTCATTTATTATTATCTGTACTACTACAACAATCTACTCAATCGGTGGTCTCCCTGACACTAACTAGGTTTATCCCTTTCCAATCAATTATTTAGTGAAAAGAAATATGCAATATCACTGAAGCATGTAAGATCATGTCAACTCTTACGTAAAATCCTACAGCAGCTTCCTTGAATCTTTTGAATAAAGCAAACATTCCTACCCTTTTGCTTATGCCTTGTCATCTTGCTTTCTCACTCCCTATGTTCCAACCAGACTCAACTACTTGGGAGATACCAGATCAAACTTTGCTGGATTATCCTTATCTGATTCTCCATAATCAATACTTGGTCTCGCTAAGTCCAATTAGTGCATCAGACCCAATATGAATTTCCACTCTCCCAAGATGTTTTTCCTACTTGGAAGGGACCTCCTTGTCATCGCCTGTCTCACAGCTTAGGTTAAGGGCTTCCCAACCCTCCCGTGTTTCCCTCTATCTAGTACTTGCCATAGTTAAATGCATTTCTGTTCACGTACATTTTCATTTAGCCTGTAAGCTATTTGGGGGCTGTTTGTTTTTCCAGTGCCTAGATCATTCCTTGGGATGCAATTAATGTAAAATAATTATTTGCTGAATAGATGATTGAATGATTGAAAAAACAAAAACACCACCATTGTATAATGCCACTAACACTGTCCAGGTCCACAATCCTTCATCTGAAACCTGTAGAACCAGAAGTGTTTCAGAATTGAGAACTGTTTACACAGGCAATATGTCTTGAAAGGTAATATGGTTCAAATACATACTCCAGATTGTATAACACCCCAGTGGATTAGGAGACAACAGTGAATAATAAAAAAGGTTAATATTTTTGTAGAAAAATGTGAATATTTCTAAGTAAAGGTAAACAAATACTAGTAAATAGGCTCATAGCAAATGGGGATAAATGAATACCAGTAAATAACCACTTCAGTTGAAGTCAGATTTTACTGCCAAAAGAGTTTAGGTTAGGTCAATTTGTCTGTCAAATGAGTTACCAAATTTAAAAATACAAACAAATAGAAAGAAAAAATGTTTTTGTTTTCTAGACCTTTCTGGATTTCAGATTTTCAGACTAGAAATTGTAAGTCCTTGTGAGTGTATGAATTTTGCTACAACCTAGTAATTACTACCTTTTATATGCTTTACATGTGATCATTTTCTAGGTATAAAAATGTATCTCAAAAGTTCAGATTCTGTATATTTTGCTCACTAACTGATACATTTTCCTCATGAATTACAGGACTATCTGAATTTATTCTTTTCCTAGTTTCCAAAAGTGATTTTATATTTTCCTTCAAAATTAAAATGAGCTTTCTCTATATGGTAGAAGTATTAACCGCCTCGCATATTAGACAAAAAATACTTTAAAATATATTTCTCCTTTCATTTGTTTTTATTTTATTGTATATACATTCAATAATTATTGTATCTCAAAAATATTCTATAAAATTATATATCTGTGTGCTATATATATATGGGTGTGTGTGTGTGTAGATTATCTTCCCTTTTATTCTGATGCCAATATTTCAAAACCAGACTCTGAATTTCTTTTGGAATAGATCCCAATTTTCTCTGAGGTTTGTTACTCGTTAATTCTTCCTCTCATTCATTTATTCACTCATTGTATGAAATGAGAGGTAATTTGTCAGACACATCAATGCTCCTGACACAGGCTGCTCACTTGAAGCGGTTCCTCTTATCTAGTACAGTCACAGTTCAACTCTTAACTAGTTTTCCATCTCCCAACTTAATAAAGTTGAATTCAGTCACTAGAACCCTTATATATAACTTATAGAAAAGACAAATTTTGTGTGTTTATAATTGTTGCAGGTTACTTCACTGCTACTGTGACAGTTTCTAAAACTTTTTACTGTAGTGAATATATGAACATTTTAATTAAAACGAAACAGATTACAATTAAAATCCGTGTTAAACCCCCTCAACAACAGACTGAAGGAAAGGAATTAAGTTGATTCTGCTCTCCTTCAGTACGTGGTTGCAGACCACCAGTGGTAGCTCGGCTTTGTACATATTGCAATTTGATATAGTAGTTGAAAAGCAGCCAGCTAACAGGGAATTGCAGTAATCAAGTTGTTGGGGGGGGGGGAAATCAATGTACTGAACAGACTTTCAATCTTACTATAAGACCAACACGACTAAAGACAGGCAATCATCCTCCTCTGCCAGCAGCGATGTGGAGAGGGAGGAGGGAGAAAAAAAGAAAAATGACTTCATAGCTCAAAAGGAAAAGATATAATTCAAAAGGCCACTAAGTGTCTAAATAAATCCTAAAATCATGAAATTGAAATTTGATTAAAAACCATTTCTGTCAAATGTAAAATGAAATGGCTTAATTAGAAAGTCACTTAAATGAGTTAATAGAAATTTTTTTTATTATCTGTGTGAGTTGAGTAATAAGAGATTTGATTGTAACTGGTGTTACAAAGCTATACAATACTCAAGAAAAATACCATCGTGTACTAATGTTTAAATATAGGCACATGCTAGTGAGTTACTATAAATGGCTAAGTTACATAAACCTTTTCAAATAGGAATCTCCAGAGTAGCTTGGATATTGCAAATTAAACCAAACCAGATTTGGAATCTTTCCTTCATTCACTGGCATACTTTGTTTCTCAGAGGAAAAAAAAAGGAGGAGGAATTAGGTGAGGGAAGATCAGAAGAGAGAGAAAAAGGAGGGAGAAAAGGAAAGAAGAATTATACACAAAATGGTGTTGACCACTCTCTCAGGGGCAGCTAAGACCTAAATCAATCTGAGACTGCTCTCGAAATGCAGGCATACGTTTCCAAGCATTATATTAAAATTTCATGATCAATAACGCTGAAATCTGCAGAACATACAGGCAAAATGAGTGCTGACAATTCACCAGCATATGAATTTAATAAAATGTCATCCTCCAGCCCAGCAGTAGTGCCAGGACGAGATGGCCGTCCTGATTAGAATCTGTCAAATGAATCTCCATTTGTCAGGTAATAATAAACTCAGGATAGTACCTTTTGTTCCAGGTTGCGTCTACTCTCCAAAATACAGCAGTCAATTCATATTCTAATATAATTCCACTGTTTTCAACACTGAGTCAACAAATCAAACAAAGACCTCTTTTTTCCTCCTGGAGGAAATAATCCAATATTATTATGTACTTTGATTCTATATGTAGATAACATCTAGACTTTAGGATTAGTCCTCTCTCAGTTAAGCAGGACTGGTTCCAGGGGATCTGCGTATGTATTCATACACCACTTATCCAGTTTTCAACGTCGTTTCATCATCTTTGGGGTCTTACTTGTTACTTGTTAAGGACGTGGAAAATGTTGTCTTCTCTACCTACTGACAAAGTCAATACCATTTTGCATAAGATGTTCTGCATGGATCCAGGCACTAAGAGGTAGACACAGAATAATCACCAGTTTTGTCTTAAAGGAAACTCCCATCCATTTGAAGCATGATTCATAACACCAGGTTAAACCTAAGAAAAGCGCGGTGATCTAGGAGATAGCACATATGAGTGATTGGCCAGAAATATGATTTCTACTGTCCTTTTTGTTATTGGATAAGTGGCTTGAGAAAGACTGAAAAAGAACTGGGTGGGTTTTTAAAAAAATTTTTTTTCACAAAAATGCCATATTGCTGTATGTTTTTTAATCTATTGTTAAATATTTCTATAATCTTATACTTACTGTTAACACAGAATACTAGAAGAGTCCTGAGAGGTATCCTTAAGTGTTGAGAGTTGCCCTTAAGTTGGTAAACCTACCAACTTACTATCCTGTCCATGATTATCTTTCCATTCAAAGTGTTTATTCGGGGATGGATTCAGCTATTCATTCATTTATTTCATTCAATTAATCTATATTCATTGATAATCTATGTATCAGACTCTATGCTCTGAAGGGTCTCTATGACCTGAAGGGTCCCTTGCATTGACTGCTGCTGAAAGTTCTCTGACATTTGCCCTACCATTTGACCTCTATTCTGAACACTCTCATTCTTGTCTTATCTGTTTCATTATGGTTAGAGCTCTGTCTAGGAAGTAAATTTGTAAATTTGTGAGGGTGTATAACTGAGATTATCTAGAATAGATTCAAACAGGTGGTTGAAGATTACAGAGAAAGCTTTCAACTCTGAAAGCTGTGACTTTATGAAAAGAAAGCTTTAAATAATGTGATTTTTTTTCTTACTTAAAATATGGTGTTGGCTTTGCATAGGTGAAGCATTGGAGTATGTTGCATAGAAAATTTACTAAGAAACAAAAGATGAAAGGAGATACGTGTGCCACAACCAATGAGGAGAAGGAAAACAGAAAACTACAAGTCACTTAAACTCAAGTTGCAATCTATTTCTTGTTTTTCTTCTTTACCAAAATATGCTCTATTACATTCAAGAGGGTTTCAGACATGACGTTTTGACTTTTCCCCTCTGGAGCATAAGTAAGTTGTAATTAATTAAGCATGACATATTAGAAAATGAACCACACTTTTACTTTACAGAGAGATGCCTGATCTTATGCTGATTTGAGGAAATCTTAATGTAGATATAAGTCAGCTAATTCATATTTTGCTATGTCTTTCAGCACATTGAAACTTTTTGGTTGGTTGTTTTTGCAACACATGCAGTATGTAATAAACCTGTTATCTACATTTCCCTGCAATTTTTCTTGTACTACAAATAGTAAGCAACAGGGTGAAGGATTGAAATACTAACTATAAAAGTTCTTCTTGCTATTTATTACTTATTGCAGGTGAAAGAAAAACCAAGTCAATAACTATAAATTCATCATTTATCATCCCCTTCTCTTTACAAATGCTTATATTTACTTTCTCTTTCAGCAGAGGTGGGTGCCATTACCGACTAACAGAAGAGAATAATAATAAAATTCTTCCCCAACACCTATTATAAATGACTCTCTGAAAGTTTGCTGGTCACAGAGATAAGAAGCTTGCTCTTTGAATGTAAATTTTACTGCTTCTTTATTTCAAAGAATTTACCAGGAATTTGAGTATTAGGCTAAGAAGAGTGTTTAATATTCTGAAATTTATAAACATTAAGATTTAGGCAAAAAGCATATTTAAATAAAGAAAAGTTTGCTTATATATTTAAATTATAGTTATATATTTTAAAAATATAATAAAATATATTTAAATGGAAAATAATTTTCATGGTTGGAAAAAAAGGAAAAAAAAACACAGCATGGTCTCATCATTTCTGTTCCTAAAACGTTTCTTTTTCTGTTTCTCTTCTTCCTTTTCTTTCTAATCTCAGTGTATTTGTGTAGATTTAGTTATTCTACATAATCTCTTTGTATTTCTATCCAGGAGAATGTTTGTACATTTCCCAGCCATCTTTAGCTTTTATAGTGAGAGTAGGAGAGTTATATTAACAGTGGAATCTGCAAACACAGGTCATGAAATTTATACAGTTTTGTTAAATTCAGAGTAACTTTTCAGTTATAATGACTGTGTACCCAGATGTCTGTAACTTAACCTTCTGGAATTATATGGAAGTATACTTCCCTGCTTGCCACGTGTGCCATTTAATTAACAACCCTCCCACATCATATGACTTAATCTAGGTGAAAATTTGTTCCTTGTTACTGGAAGCCTTAATGTTAAAGTTAATTTTTTATTTAACTCTCTATTAATAACATACAAGTTAGGTTTAGGCAGAAGTGTGTATTTCTTTTATAAAACACATGAGCATATTTTCATGTTGCCAAGTCAAATCAACAGGTCCCGAAAGAGATACAGATTACTCCACAAATGACAAAGCAACATTTTGATTTCATGAGAAAATAGTCAGGTGTGTGTGATATTCCTATGGAAACTGCATCTCAATTTTGTGGGATTTTTTTCTGAATCCATGCTGAGTCATTAAGCCCTAGCTCCTGACAGAGGAAGGGTAGTGGTACTAATGAAACTAATGGGGTATAATCACTTAGAGCAATATCTATTTTCTATAGGGGAATCAGAACTTAATATTCAGCCTTCTGTCTTTTGTCCATCATCACCTTGGATATACTTTTTTTTTCTTCATCTTCTGGGATACTTATAAATAGTATTGTACCATTCAACTTTTGTGCCCTCTCTTACCTTCCTTTCAGCCGTGGACAATTTATTGTATGGGCCACTCAATTCCTTTGAGTGTCTCTGGTACATTTTTGCTTTTCATGATTATTTTTTTCAGTTTTAAGGTAACTAGACTCTATGTCCTTGTTTCTAATCTTCCATCTTTCCCTCATATAAATAGTTTCAAAGCACGTGGCCAATCAGTGTTTTACCTGGCAGCCTGAAGAAACTGGTAACAATAGGTAGTGAGTTAGACAAGAATCAGTGATCATGAAAGGACAATTGAAGTTATATGGTAAGAATTCAGCATTTTTATTTCAGCGTCTGCATGTTCGCTGCTGTGTCATAATGATTATTATAAGTTTGTCTGTTCAGTCACTATTTTATGTGACTGAATTCCAGGTACTGTCTCAAGGAAGCTGACAAAGATATTATTCTGTTTCTAACTGACTATTGACTGCTTAAAAGTGTAAGCTAGAACTTCTGGTTTCCAGCATATAAGGAGGTTGGAAATTGTCACTATCCTAATAACATGCAAAAAATCGAACAAATTGAAAATCAACTTTTTCAAGATCCATCAGAGAAGTGAGGTCACAAGGAAAATTGCTCTTTCTAATACTAGAGAGATGGGCAGATGGATAAGAGAATCAAAAGTCGCAGGGGTAGAAATTCAGGAGCAAAACTCTCTGCAGGAACCAGTGCCAGAGTAGGAGAACCTAAAATGCAATTGATGAATTGCTGGAGACTCAGCACAGACAAGTATAAGTGTTAAAACCTCCAGGAGGCCTCAGAGATAGAGAGGTCTACTGCACTTTTATGAATTTTACCTCCAGGAGTCCCAGCATGTTCCCACGGTGAAGAGCAGAGAGAAATCCACTAGTGTTTCTGCAGGGAGAGGGGAAAAGTAGCTATCTGAAATATGACCCGAACTTTCTGTTCTTCTCAATGAGGCCTGCCCTCAGGAGAAACTATTTACCAGAGTCTAACTAATAGGAATGGAAATACTCGACTCCAGCCTTCTCTAGCCTTTTATTCCACCTAAGGGGAGGAAAAAAACCTCAGAAGCACTTGAGAAGGTCACATTGTAGGGACATAGGCTCTCTCTGAAAGACTGAGGCCTAATCATAGTACTATAGAATAGTCCCTGTCCCTCACACCTTACCACAATATCACTAAAGGCCTATCTACCACACTTCCTTTTACCCTACATATCATGGCTAGCTTTTACCAAAAAATTACAAGGTGTAGTAAAAGGCATAAAATACAGTTTGAAGAGACAGATCAAGCGACAGAGCCAGATTCAGGTATGATAGAGATGCTGGAATTATCAGTCCAAGAATTAAAATAGCTATGATTAATATGCAAAGGGCTCTAACAGAAAAAATAGACAACATCCAGAATAGATGGGCAATGTAAGCAGAGAAGTGGCAATTTTAAGCATCTAAAAGAGATGCTAGAAATCAAAAACACTGTAACAGAAATGAAGTAGATGGGCTCATTAGTAGATTGGCCACAGCTGAGGAAAGAATCTTTGAGCTTGAGAGTACGTCAATAGAAACTTCCAAAACTGAAAAGCAAAAAGAGAACATATTGGAGAAAAAAAAATTAAACAAAATACACAAGAACTGTGGGACAACTACAAAAGGTATAGCACAGGTGGAAGGGGAATACCAGAAGGAAAAGAAAGAGGAAAGAATACAAGAAATATTTGAAATGATAATGACTGAGAATTCCCCAAAAGTAACGTAAGACACAAAATCACAGATCCAGGAAGCTCAGATAATACAAAACAGGATAAATGCCAAAAAATCTACCTCTAGGAATATCAAATTCAAATTGCAGAAAATCAAAGATAAAGAAAAATGTTCAACAAAACCAGCAGAAAATATACCTTAGCTATAGAGGAACAAGGACAAGAATTCAATCAGACTTCTTTTTAGAAACCATGCAAGAAACAAGAGAGTAGAGTGAAATATTTAAAATGTTGAGAGAAAAAACCCACCAACCTAGAATTTTGTATCCAGTACATTTTCCTTCAAAAGTGAAGAAGAAATACTTTCTCAGAGGAACAAAACTTGAAGGATTCATTTCTAATAGACCTGTCTTTCAAGAAATGTTAAAAAAAAGTTCTTCAGAGATAAGGAAAATGATTTAAGTCAGAAACTCAGATGCATAGAAAGAAAGGAAGAGCAGTAGAGTGGAATAAGTTGAAGCTATAATAAAAGTATGACCTACATGGCTATCAGTTTTATTTTATTAACCACCCATATTGAGGGAGATTCTTTTTTGTGTATCTTTTTTTCTTTTTAATTTATCTTTATTGAGGTTAACACTGGTTTATAACAGTCTTCAAATTTCAGATGTACATTATTATATTTTGACTTATGCATAGACTACGTCATGTTGACCACCAAAAGTCTGATTGCCAACTGTCACCATACAAATGTGCCCTTTTACTCCTTCCACCCTCTCCCTACCCTCCTTCCCCTCTGTTAACCACAATTTATTCTCTGTATATATGTGTTTGTTTGTTGTTGTTGTTTTTTCATCTCTACATATCAGTGAACTCATACGGTGTTTGATTTTCTCTGTCTGAGTTATTTCACTTAGCATAATACCCTCAAGTTCCATCCATGTTGTCACAAATGGTAAGATTTCATCATTTTCTGTAGTATTCCATTGTATATATACACCACAACTTCTTTATCCATTCATTCTTTGATGGGTGCTTAGGTTGTTTCTAAGTCTTGGCTATTGTGAATAATGCTGCAATGAACATAGGGGTGAATATAACTTTTTAAATGAGTGTTTTCATGCCCTTTGGATAAATACCCAGAAGTGGAATAGCTGGATCATATGGTAGTCTATTTTTAATTTTTTGAGAACTCTCCATACTGTTTTCTATAGTGGCTGCACCAGTTTACATTCCTAGTAGCAGTGTATGAGGGGTCCCTTTTACCCACATCCTCTCCAACATTTATTTCTGGTCTTTTTAGTAATAGCCATTCTGATGGGCATGAAGTGATATCTCGTTGTGGTTTTGATTTGCATTTCCCTAATAAACAGTGATGTTGTACATCTTTTTATGTGCCTGTTGGCCATCTGTATATCTTCTTTGGAAAAATGTCTGTTCATATCCTCTGCCCATTGTTTAATCAAGTTGTCTTTTTATTGTTGAGTTACATGAAGTCTTTATATATTTTGGATATTAACTCCTTATCAAACATATGATTTGCAAATATCTTCTCCTAATTGGTAGGTTGTCTTTTCATTTTGTTGATGGTTGCTTTTGCCATGCAGAACATTTTTAGTGTGATGTAGGCCCATTTATTTATTTTTTCTATTGTTTCCCTTGCCTGAGGAGATACAGTCAAAAAGATACTCCTAAGACCAATGTCAAATTGCATACTGCCTATGTTTTCTCCTAGAATTTTTATGATTTCAGGTCTTACATTCAAGTGTTTAGTCCGCTTTGAGTTAATTTTTTGTGAATGGTGTAAGATAGTGGTCTACTTTCATTTTTTGCATGTGGCTGTCCAGTTTTCCCAGTGCCATTTATTGAAGAGACTTTTCTTTCTCCATCATATATTCTTGGATCCTTTGTCAAAACTTAGCTATCCAGGAACGTGTGGGTTTATTTCTGAGCTCTCACTTCTGTTCCATTGATCTGTGTATCTAGTTTTCTACCAGTATCATACTATTTTGATTACTACAGCTTTGAAGCATATTTTTAAATCAGGGAGTGTGATGTCTCCAGACTTGCTCTTCTTTCTCGGGAATGCTTTGGCTATTTGGGGTCTTTTGTCATTTCATATAAATTTTAGGATTCTTTGTTCTATTTCTGTGAAAAATGTCATTGGGACTTTGATAGGGATTGCATTAAATCTGTAGATAGCTTTATGTAGTATGGACATCTTAATTATGTTAATTTTTCCAGTTCATGAGCATGGGATATGTTTCCATTTCTTTGTGTCTTCTTAGATTTATTTCAACAATGTTTCATAGTTTTCAATGTGCTGGTCTTTCACCTTCTTGGTTAAATGTATTCCTAGGTATTTTATTCTTTTTGTTGTGATTGTAAATGGGATTGCATTATTGATTTCTCCTTCTGCTATTTCGTTGTTAGTGTATAGAAACACAACTGATTTTTATATGTCGATTTTGTACTCTGCACCTTTACTGTATTTATTATTTCTAATAGTTTTTTTGGTGGATTCTTTAGGATTTTCTATATATAAAATCATGTCATCTGCAAATAGTACAGTTTTACTTCTTCCTTTCCAATTTGGATACCTTTTATTTCTTTTTCTTGCCTAATTGCTCTGGCTAGAACTTCCAGGACTATGTTGAATCAAAGTGGCAAGAGAGGGTATCCTTGCCTTGTTCCTGTTCTTAGAGTGATGGCTTTCATTTTTTTTTCCCATTGTCAGCTGTGAGTTTGTCTTATATGGCCTTTATTAAGTTTAGGTACTTTCCTTCTATATCCATTTATTGAGAGTTTTTATCATAAATTGATGCTGAATCTTGTTGAATGCATTATCTGCATCTATTGAGATGATCATGTGATTTTTATTCTTTATTTTGTTAATGTGGTGTATCATATTGATTGATTTGCAGATATTGACCCATCCTTGTGTCCCTGGAATAACTCCCACTTGATCATGCTATATAATCCTTTTAATGTATTGTTGTATTAGAGTTGCTAACATATTGTTGACGATTTTTGCATTCACATTTATCAGAGATATTGTTTTGTAATTTTCTTTTTGTGTCCTTGTCTGGTTTTGGTATCAGGATAATGTTGGCCTTGTAAAATGAGTTAGGAAGCATCCCCTCCTTTTCAATTTTTTGAAAGAGTTTGAGAAGGATAGGTATTAAATCTTTCAATGTTTGGTAGAATTCACTGGGGAAGCCATCTGGTCCTGGACTTTTTTTGAGGAGGAGGTTTTTGTTACTGTTTTGATTTTCTTAGTAGTTATCAGTCTATTCAGATTCTCTATTTCTTCTTGATTCACTTTTGGAAGATTGTATAATTTTAAGAATTGATCCATTTCTTCTAGATTATGCAATTTTTTAGCATATAGCTTTTCATAGTATTCTTTTATAAGCCTTCTGTGGTATTTGTTGTAATTTGTCCCCTTTTGTTTCTCATTTTATTTGAGCCTTCTCTCTTTTTTCTTTAGTGAGTCTAGCTAAAGGTTTTTCAATTTTGTTGATCTTTTCAAAGAACCAGCTCTTAGTTTCATTGATCCTTTCTATTGTCTTTTTAGTCTCTATTTTAGTTATTTCCACTCTGATTTTTATTATTTTCTTCCTTTTCTGACTTTGGTCTTTGTTTGTTCTTTTTCTAGTTCTTTTAGGTGTGATGTTAGATTGTTTATTTGAGATTTTTCTTGTTTTCTGAGGTAGGCCTGTATTACTATAAGCTTCCCTCTTAGTACCATCTTTACTGTATCTCATAGGTTTTGGTATGTTGTATTTTCATTTTTAATTGTCTCCAGGTATTTTTTGATTTCTTCCTTGATTTCTTCATTGACCCAGTGGTTGTTCAGTCAGGAGCATTTTGTCTAATCTTCACATATTTGTGAATTTTTCAGTTTTCTACTTGTAGTTGATTTCTAATTTAATACAGATGTGGTTGAGAAAGATGCTTGATATTATTTCAATCTTCTTAAATGTATTGAGACTTGTTTTGTGTCCTCATATGTGATTTATCCGGAGAATGTTCCATATGAATTCAAAAAGATTGTGTATTCTGTTTTGGTATGGAATGTTCTGTATATATCTATGAAGTCCGTCTGGTCTAAGGTGTCATTTAAGTCCTATGTTTCCCTGTTGATCTTCTGTCTGTATGGTCTATCCATTGACATAAGTGTGGTGTTAAAGTCCCCTACTATTATTGTGTTACTGTCAATTTCTCCTTTATGCCTGTTAATATTTGATTTATGTAATAGGTGCTCTTATGTCGGGTGCATAGATATTTACAAGTGTTATATCCACTTTTTGGATTGTTCCCTTTATCATACATAATGCCCTCTTTTGTCTCTTGTTACAGTTTTTGTTTTAAAGTCTATTTGTTCTGATATAAGTATTGTTACCCCAGCTTTCTTATCCTTTCCATTTGTATGGAATATCTTTCTCTATCCCTTCACTTTCTGTTTGGGAATGTCTTTGGGTCTAAAGTATGTCTTTTGTATGCAGCATATATAGGGGTCTTGTTTTTTTATTCATTCAGCCACCCTGTATCTTTTGATTGGAGCATTTAATCCATTTGCATTTAAAGTAACTACTGATAAGTATGTATTTATTGCTATTTTGTTACTTTTTTTCTGGATGTTTTTGTTGTTCTTCTCTCTCCCTTTCTTCTTCTCTTCTTCTCTTCCCTTATGATTTGATGACTTCCCATAGTGTTATGTTTGGGTTCCTTTCTCTTTATTTTTTGCATATTTATTATAGGTTTTTGGTTTGTGGTTACCATGAAGTTCATATACAATAACCTATGTAAATAGCAATCTAAAGTTGATGGTCTCAAGTTCAACCTCATACTAAAAGCCCCACATTTTTATTCTCCCTCCATGTTTTATGTTTTTGACATCATATTTTAACTGCTTTAATTTTGAGTATTTCTTAACCTCTTATCATAGAGATAATTTTAATATATTTGTATTTTGACCTTCATACTAATTTTATAGATGATTGATCCACTACCTTTACTATGTATTTGCCTTTAGAACTGATATTTTTTCCTTGACAATTTTCTTATTTTTTTTTTTGTGGCCTTTTCTTTTCTACTTAAAGAATTCCCTATAACATTTTTGTAAGGGTGGTTTAGTGGTGATGAACTCCTTTAGTTTTTCTTCATCTAGAAAAATCTTTCTCTCTCCTTCCATTCTGAATGATAACATTGTTGGGTAGAGTGTTCTGGTTGTAGGTTTTTTTTCCTTTCAGCACTTTGACTATATCATGCCACTCCTTCTACCCTGTAAGGTTTCTGCTGAGAAGTCAGCTGATAGCCTTACAGGATTTCCTTTGCATGTAACTTGTTGCTTTTCTCTTATACCTTTTAGGATTATCTCTTTATGCTTAATTCTTGACATGTTAATTATAATATGTCTTGGTATAGGACTCTTTGGGTTCATCTTGTTTGATACTCTGTGCTTCCTGTACCTAGACGTCTGTTTCCTTCCCCAGGTTAGGAAAGTTTTCAGCTATTATTTCTTCAAATAATTTCTCTGCCCCTTTGTCTCTCTCTTCTCCTTCTGGGACACCTATAATGCAGATATTAGTATCCTTGATGTTATCCCAGAGGTCCTTTAGATAGTCTTAATTCTTTTTCCTTTTTTCTTTTCAACTTGACTGATTTCCTCAACTCTGTTGTTGAGATCACTGGTCTATTCTTCTGTGTCATCTACTTTGATATTGACTCCCTCTAGTGAATTTTTTTATTTCCATTATTTTATTCTTCTTTTTATTTTTCTATCTTTGACTAATTCTATGAATTAGGTAGATCAGGTATATCTCCAAATCTTGGAAATGTGGCCTTATGTAGGGGATACCTCATGGGGTCCAGCAGCAGGATCCCCTCTCATCACCCTGCCAAATGCTCCATGGATGTCCCATATGTGGTCTGCATGTGCCCTTCTGTTGAGGCAGTGCTGCTATTGCTGTGGGCATGTGGCTAGCCTGGGTTGCACCTCAGGCCACTTGTGGCTGCTACAGGCACATTATTGGGTGGAGCAAGCCCCCTATTTCCTGGCTATGATGTCTGGTAGCATACAACTACTGTAGGTTTCCTGGTGGGTGAGTCAGGCCCCCAGTGTGGCTGGTTGCTAGGCCTGGGGGTGCACAACTGCTGCAAGTTCCCTGCTGGCTGTGGGGCCAGGCAGCACTCAGTGGCCTCAGGTACACTGGTAGGTGGGGTAGGCTTCTGGTGATGCTGGCTACCTGGCCTAGATGCATGCAACTGCCTCAGGAGCTCTATGGGGAAGGGAAGGCCCTTGTGCTAACAGGCTAGAGGAAGGATTCTGATGGCACTTGCCAGCATTTGTGTCAGTATAGCTGAACTAGCTTACAGTAATGGCTGCCACCAGTGTCTCAGTCTCTGGGGAGTAGGCCCAGCCACCTCCTGCCTCTCTGGTATGTGCTTCAAGCCAAGTAAATATGTCTCTTTTACCAATGGACTATGCTCTTTTCTATCTAGCATTTTTGTGCTGTTTTATGTGTTGAATGAGTCTGTGTGTAGGCCATTTAAAAACAAGTTTTCATTTTCCTGAAGTCCTATAGTTTTCCAAGGCATATTTCCCATTGGTTCTCAAAGCTGGGTGTTTTGGGATCTTGTCTTTTTTGTCCTGGATTCAAGGGCTGGGGTGCCTAATGTGGAGCTCGAATCCCCTGCTCCTCCAGGAAAAGCTCCATACCTTTGAGATCTCTCCTGACTGTGAAACATCACAACTAGGGTGTACTTTTGTTCCTCAACTGGATTATATTTCTCCCTCTTCCATCCCTCTCTGTGTTGTCCCTTGTTGCAGAGTTCTCTTCATCTAGTTTCCAGATCTCTCTCAGAGGAAATTGTTCCATAGGTAGTTGTAGGTTTGTCGTGTCCGTGGGAGGAGGTGAGCTCAGGATCTGCCTAAGCTGCCATCTTCCAAACTCTCCCCCAAGGGAGGTTCTGAGGCCAGAAATAGACCTCCAGAGTGAAGGAGGATCTTGCTCCAATTTGTAAAAGGCGAAAATACAAATGAAGACTTAAGAAAATCATATGGCTCATTTTATTTGCCAACATGGCTAGGCTGTCGTACCTTTTGTTGTAACATTATTCTAGATGTTTCTATGAAGGAATTTTTTTTAAGTGAGATTGACATCTAAATCAGTAGACTTTGAATAAAGCCAACTACCCTTCATAATGTGCGTAGATCGCATCCAAACAGTTGAAGATCTTGATAGAAAAGGATGACCTCTCCTTAAGAAGAAGGAATTCTGCTGGTAGACCATATTCAGACTAGAACTGCAACTGTTCCTTGTGTCTTCAGCCTGCCAGCCTGCCCTGCAGACTTTGGACTTGCTACCAATTGCATCTTTAAATTAAACCTCTCTCTATGTATACACAGAGAGGACCAAACAACCATGTAATACACTGGTTGTTTCTGTTTTTCTGGAGAATTCTGACTAATACACTAAAAGAACTCCTTTGGAACAATTTGCTATTATTACTGATAACTCTCCTCTAAATGCAAGTATCTTTAGGCTAAGAAAAACAATTAAGACAAAAATCCCATAATTTGCCTATAAACACAAAACATCATTAAAAAAAGAGAGTGAATGGAAAGGAAGATATGTTCATTTTTTAGCATCTCTAAAGGTTATCTTATAAATATATCTTTCCCTCTTATTTTAAAGCCTTTTACATATCCTTTTCCTGTTTGCTTTCTAGATATACACATTCAAGATTTCTCAATTAATAGGGTGTAATAAAAAGATTCACGGAAATTTTTTTCAAGACAAAAAAAAAATACAAGTGCTCAAATTCCTTAGCCTAACAATTAGCATTTCTAAAAATGCTTACTATGAAATTCTTTAGAAATACTGACAGATATTCCAGATTTATTCAAAGTAGATAACTACCTAAAGTTCTCAAGGTGAATTTAAATTCCAATGTCTGGAATCTTAAGTAAAAATATGATGGTCTCAAATGTTTCCATTAATTGATGAATATACATTGGTGCCTATGTCTAGTCAGAGGTTCCTGGATTTTATGAGGCAATACAAGCATTAATACATTAATTTAAATATCTTGTTATTTTATTTCTTTATTAAAGTGTTCATTCATTTAATATTTATTGAGATATAGTGATAAGCACAAGAAATTCAATAGAAATTATCTGTTTTTACTTAGCTTATAACGTAAGAGAAAATATAGACAAGAAAGCAATTACAGAATAGATGATCAGTAATATGAGAGGTAAGTGCAGGGTTCCATTGGAAACAATGAGAATAACCCATCACAATCTTGGACAGAAGTCAGTAACTATTCACATGTAAAAATATGACTCAGATATGTTACAGATGAGAAATAGGAGATGCAGAAGAAGGAGACAGAACAGAAGTACTGTATTAAGTTAAGAAATTAGATATTTAAATATTCAAAGATAAGAAAAATCATAGCATGTTCAGGTTTCCAAATAGTTCAGTAAAGCTGGATAATATAGAGAAGGAAGTTGTAAAGGATGGAGTCTCTAGAGATGAGTTTGGAGATATCATCAACCCCAAATCATGAGAAATGGAATGATTGAGTGGAATTTATGACAAAATGTGTTGAACACTTTATACAAGCTAAATGTTGTTACAAGTTTATGTATTTAAGACGAATAAACTGAGACTTAGACAACATAGTAGACAATGGGAAGGGTCAGGATTTTCATTGAGGACTATATGATTCCAAACTTATTATGGACTACCTGCAAATGAAGTATATCAAATTCAAAGATACTTGGATGTGCATATATTGGAAATGTTTCAAAGAAATTGCCACAAACTATTAATATTTCATAATAATAGGGCACAATAGATTACAATATCTTTATTATAATCTTGTGGTTAAGAGGATAGGGGTTTAGCATAATAATTATGCACATAGAGTCTAGGACCTGATTGGGTTACCACTGGCCAGCTGTGTGACTTTGGCAATTTTCATAAATGTGCTGGACCTCAATATCTGTTCAGTAAATAACAGTGGTAGTAATACTTCCCATCTTGTGAAATTGTTGTGAGGATAAAAGTGTTATTGAGACATGAGATCGATTGCTGACACATATTAAGCTTGCTAAAACCTCAATAAGTGTAAGTTATTTTTCATTTGTGTAAGTACATATGACCATTTACCTGTGATCTTTTTTAATGGAGATTTTTATTTTGTGTCTCAATTCCCCTTGTTTAATAAAGGATTTATTTTATATGTATGCATACTAACCCACTAGAAAACACCAAGAATCTTTTTCTCAAAATAACAAGTGTTAATATAATGCAATAATTTAAGACATATATATGAGATTTTCATATAAGATATTTTATGTGTATTTATCTATAAGGCATACTTATATATGACATTTATATGCATATATAAAACAGAACAATGGTCCCTCAAAGACATCCACATTCTAAACTGGAACTTATGAATATGTCACCTTACCTGGCAAAAGTGACTTTGCAGTTGTTACTGAATTAATGATTTTGAGATGGGAAGATAATACTGGATTTTCTGGGTGGGCCCAATGTTGTCACAAGAGTATATACAAATAAATAAGGAGGGAAAAGAGGAGATCAGGGGGAGGCAATGAAAGAAGGGCTCGAGCCACCATTGCTGGCCTTGAAGGTGGAGGAAAGGGGCCACACACCAAAGAATGCTGACCTCCTCTAGAAGCCGGAAAAACCAAGGAGATGGATTCTTCCCTAGAGCCTCCAAAAGGAAATACAATCCTGTGGACACCTTGATTTTAGACCATGAGACCCTTGTTGGAATTTGATTTCCAGAACTTGAAGATAATAAACTCGTGTTGTTTAAGCTGCTAAAGTTGTGATGATTTGTTATAGCAGCCATAGAATACTAATACTATATATATCAGGGCTAATGCCAGTCACTCTTTCATTGTTACATAGCTAGAGAATAGTGGAATTAATTATTATATTGCACTTTATATCTTTTTTGCTGACAGTCTAACAAAGAAATGAATCACAGCTGAATCTGATTAATTCATCTCAATCTCTTTGGTATGTTAATACTATACAAATAATTCAAAAATATGTATTTGAGGGAACATATTTAGGACTACTCTTGGGCGTAGCAAGATAGACCATCATTTTAATTCAAGTTGAGAAGAAAACATTATACATGTGAATTCATGAATATCTTAACTGTGAATACAGCTAGGTAAATGGAAATAGAGTATCATCATTTGAAAATCACCAAAAGGCTTTTAATGATCAAATGTGCCTGGATGACTATATTCTATCTAATAATATCATTTTCCAAATGAACATATAGTATCTTTTAAAAACTACAGACCTTTTAAGTACTTTGAAAAAGATACAGTTGGTTCCTTGGAAATGTGTGAAATCTGAGAAACACTCCTTTTCTGCCTCTCTCTCATTTGTTGTCTCTTCTCACTTCTGTACTCACTGGAACCCCAGAGAGGAGGTATGTCCACTGTGACAACCCATCTAGTCAGTGTATTAATCTGGACTTCTCTATCTGCCCCCCTTGTTAAAACTGCTTTCTTCCTTTTCTTTAGAAAATTGTTCTTTTTCAGGCCTTCAAATTGTAAAGGATTAAATAAATTCCTTGTCAAAAAGTGGTTAAACACTGTTAGAAAATATGTTACCAAATTTCAAAGATTGAAAATTTCAATAATATATACACTTACAATACTATAAATAAATGTATTTTTTTCTTCTTTTTTTTGGTGAGGAATATTGTCTCTGAACTAACATCTGTGACAATCATCCTCTATTTTGTATGTGGGATGCTGCCTCAGCATGGCTTGATGAGAGGTGTGTAGGGCCACACCCAGGATCAGAACCCACAAACCCCAAGCCACCAAAGCTGATTATGCAAACTTAACCACTATACCACTGGGCCAGCCCCAAGAAATGTATTTTTAGTGGTGAAAATGTAAAAGCGTCCTCCTTCCTCTTGGAGTTTATATTACAGACATTTTCAAATCACATCATGGAAACAAATATTCTTTTCTTTTTGTGAAGAAGATTAGCCCTGAGCTAACATCCGCTGCCAATCCTCCTCTTTTTGCTGAGGAAGACTGGCCCTGGGCTAACATCTGTGCCCATCTTCCTCTACTTTATATGTGAGCCTCCTGCCACAGCATGGCTTGATAAGTCGTGCATAGGTCCGTACCTCGGATCCGAACCTGCGAAACCTGGGCCTCCACAGTGGGGTGTGCAAACTTAACCACTACACCGCCGGGTCGGCCCCCACATATTCTTTTCTTAATCCAGGTATGCAATTTGTTTCTTATTTAGTGAAATAACTGTTTCCATTGCAAAAAATAAGTTATAGCTTTTGTTTTCATATTAAGTAACTGAAGAAAAAGAATGAAAGTTTCAAAGGCTAGGGAAAAAGCAGAACCCTCTTCTTAGCACAACTCTGCTATTGTAATATGCATGGTCCTGAGGGATGGATCTTAATGGAAGTCAAATAGGAAAATCCTGTTCCATGCTTCCCCAGCTTCAATTGCAGCTAAGGTTTAACATATGATGCAGGTCAGGCTAGTGTGACTAAACAGAAGCCCACTCTGGGGTGCTTTGGGAAACTGGAAAAACATCTGGCTTCTGGGAAAACATTTACTTTCTCGAAAAAAAAAAAAACGTAGATGCCCGTGGGTCCTACTATCCTTCTTCCTACTTGAAGACAGAATAATAGCTGGATATGCAGCAGCCATATTATGACCATACGGGAAAGGCTAGAGAATCAGATGATGTTGGATGTGATATTAATTCTTTGCAGCCAAACATATTCTTAAGCAGTACAAAGGGATACTGGAAACTTGATTCTACTTCTCAAAAAGATTAATGAATGATAAAAGAGCATCATCTTGAATCTATAATATGAGTCAAACAAAGAACAGAATTTGTTTTGAATATTTGGAAAGTAAAAATAGGTTATGATAAACTTAACCAAGTTGTTACAGCTCCTGTAATTGGAAGAAGAAAGTAAGTGTTGCCCATTGTTCTAACCCTTGTAATTTTGTATTTTTAAATAATTTTGACATTTTTTTCCCAATGTAAAATCATGGTAAACTCTGGTTGCTCATGCAAAGGAAAGCCTGAAGCAAAAGAATAGAAAAAACTGAGGACAATTATCGACCATCCATAGTTTGTGTGCATTAGCAGCTGCACATATATTTACCAACTTATTAATACGTATTTGTTGCATGTCAAACTTGTGCCAGATACTATGCAGCGTATCTGGCATAGAACATAGATAAGGCATTAGTATATGCCTTCAAGAGACATCGTGTGGAAAGAGAGGAGATTATTCAATGCAAAGGCAACAAAGAAACCAAACAAATACTGTAGAACACCATGGGCTAGATGAAATATGGGAAGGTACTACAATCACTTAAGTGTGTCTAGTGAGAGATGTGTGAAGCCAAAAACAAACAGGTGTGTTTAAAATGGATTCTGTTTTTTAAACAGACAAACAAACAACATAGCACTCTGGAGAGCTAAGAAGAGACCAAATCCTTGTGAGTTCACTATGCCATGTTGCCAAAATTTCTCATTGAGTATACTTCATTATACTAGTTTGCCATGATGCTAGGTGAAAGTGTACCATGGTCAATTATGTTAGGGAAATACTGCACATTATATAATTCTTTTGGAGATTAACAATGTACACTAGAAAATTAAAAATTCTAAATCTCACCAGTTGTATTTATTTAATCAATATTTTTCAAATGTTGTGAATCATGGACCAGTTTATTTTCTAATAATATCTATTTATATTATATTACAAAGGATGGTTGTATTTTATAAACACATTTTGACATCAGTTTGAAGGAAAGATTAAAGAGAAGACCAGGACCAAAAATTTCATTGGTGAATGATGCTCTAGCCAAAATGAGGACTGATGAAGTTAGGACATGTCTGAGAAGACCATAAATTTGGGGCATACTTAGTGCTTTATAATATAAACCATCCATACTTTTTCACTCTTGTTTCTCTGAAGCTAAGAGAATAAGTTTAGTGAGTGGAAGAACTAAACTCAGACACCAGTTTTCCTCTCTGTCTTCTATATCACAAACGAAGTTGAGGTAAAAACTAATTTGAAAAGGTGGAAATATGGATACAAGGCCAGAATATATTAAATTATTGAAATAGAAAACTAGTTTTTATTTTCCTTCTGCCTGTTTTGTTTCAGACAATGATCACATAGACTGATTTTCAAGTAAGGAAAAGCAATTCAATATATTTGTGGAAAAAAAGAGATTGATTTGGACTAACAACTTGTGACTTAAATAAGGAAGTAAAATTTTTACTAAAAACATAGGTAACAAATATTACAGGTCAATCTTGTTTTATAAATAGAAGGTCAAATATACCAAAATTGAGTGCCAGAGAATAAACTTCTTACTAATATTTTGATAAATAAAAAAACTAATGCCCCAAAACAAAATAAATAAGGAAATATGTTCCCACATAACTCTGTGTGGTGTCTGGAGTGGTAGAAGGAGAGATATCTGAGAAAAGAGAGGAAATACAGGACTAGTAGAATGGATGGCATTATCTAGATGTCTCCCCCAAAGATCTTTCTGAGGATTATATTAAAGTAGGGTAGAGATGCACTTCCACTAGTTACGTTTATTTGAAATAGATGTTGAGATAAATGAGCATGGATACCACTTCTTGGCTGTAATGGAACAAAAGAGTATAATTTGCCAACACAGATAACAAGAATGAGGTCTACCTATTTAACGTTCAATATTTTAATACAGTTCAAAGTCAATTTAATTAAAAATCTAAAAGAGATGGTTTATAGATGATACTTTCTTCATATCATACAAAAAAATGATTGTATCATTTATCCAATCACTAATAGCGTCCTAGAAAAATTGATACAATGATTGAAGGAAAATATCATAGGAATAAGACTTTGAATTTCAGGGAAAAGTAATATGAGAAAATTAAATTAATACTAAGGCTGAATAAATATCAATAGTGTATGAATTAAGTGGAGGTAAATTGATCTTTCCAGAGAAATAGCTTGACAGAAATCTGACTGAAGAAAAATAAATCTTTTATGATTATGTCATCACGGTCTACTATAGAACATTCGAAACCACTCCCAATATGGTTGATAATTTCACACTATAGTTAGCAGATCGCAGTTGGTTCTGGGACAGTTCTTTACTTTCAAGCTAAGATATTTCAAATGTTGACTACAAAATGAGTTAGTGGAGCCTCCCTGTTATCTGACTAATGAGACTATTTCTCTGGGACCCTTGGTGAGCTCAGTCTCCGCTATATTTACTCAGGCCTAATATCTTTTTTTTCTCTCTCCAGTAGCTATGGCAGTAATCAGTACTGCAGCACTTGAATTGTTTTTGCTCTCTCTTGTAATTGAAAGCTCAGTTGGAGTGCAAGGAAATATCATAGCCTTCAGTGGGCGGTAGGAGTTGTATTTCTCACTGGTGACTTTAGCTGGGTTAAAGGAATAATACAGCTCAAAAAGCAACTCAAAAACAATTATTCTGTTTTTCACTTGTAATTCATAAATGCCGTATAAATTTGTTATTATCCTACTTCTAGCGATTCATTTTCAAAGTTGAACCATAAGAAGATAAACCTTAACACTTCAATACACTTTTACATAGTGATTACCATTATTATTATTAAATATCATTTATTGTGCCTCCATTTTGTTTCTGATCTTATGCAATATGACTTACCTAAAAAGTTTATTTAATCCCTCCAATAACTCTATGAGGTAAACAATATTACTATTACCATTTGGAATTACAAGGTATTATTACCGAGTGAAAAGCCAAGAGTTTTCATAACATGATATGTGTTGAAAGCATTAAGTGGTAGAACAAGCAATGAACCTACATCTAACTAATATGTCAAAATAAAAACAAAAACAATCTGTACTCTTAAATAAAAGGGCAGGAGTAGGAAAATGAGAAAAAAAGAATCAGAACCAAGACTGCTTTTACACTGATTTGTGAAAAATAGCCTAGCCAATTTTTTAAGGCAAATATCCTAGAACTTTCATAGCTTCCATTACTTATATTTGATTTTAAGCAGAAGTTTAAGATGAAAGAACAATATTCTTAAGCTGCTTCAGATAAAATTCATCATCTATAAACTCCTCTAAACATTTTCTATTAAAATATTTGTGCAGTAAAATAAAGCTGGTTTAATACTTTTACTTTGACCCTAAAATATATAAACCTTAAAATATATCTCAAGGCTTAGAAATATGGGCAATATGTATACTGGATTCTGGAGCCGGACCAACTAGACTCAAATCACATTTCCGTTGCTTCTAGTTGTGTGACCTTAGGCAAGATATTTGACCTCTCTAAGAGCCAGTTTTCCCACTTGTAAAATGGGTAGACTCTTGTAGAGTCACTGAGAGTATTACGTGTGTTAACACATATATTACACGTAGAACAGTACATGACATATAGTAAGCCCTTAAGTGAACACTGTTATTATTATCATCTATGCCACAAAAAGCAAGGCACTATCTAGAAATATTAAAATGTAATGCACTCAAACAGTTTATTCATTCACAAATTGACATTTTATCCATGATTACAGTGTAAAAAAATTATTGAGGAGAAATGTTCTACAGGAGTGATAAATGAAGTGTCCAAAGCCACTTGAAAACCTAAGGGCAATATTTAGCAGTTTTTTTGTGTAATTAAAGGAAATTATTCAATCTAAAACTTTCTATCTTACACATACACACACATATACATAGAGATATATGACAGGATCAACACAAAACTTCAAGAAGCAGATGTCCATCATTTCTGATCTGAATGTTTATAGACCACTAAAAGAAACTATTAGCCCTTTCAGAAGCATATCTAGATCCACTATCACTCAACAGGTCCTTAACTCCAATTTACTCACTTTCTATGAACAGTTCATGAAAAAGTGTCTTTACAATACGTTATTTCCTTTATATTGATTATTTGATAAATGAAAATTGAATACTAATAATAAATTATTAACTTCTAGGCAATAAAATATCTCAAATGCTGTTGAATACTTACAAGCAGTGCTAAGGTCTATATGATTGCTTAGTCATATCTCGGGGGATCACTGGGAACTCCAATGAAATGGAAATTAACCAAGTTTTATATCTTAACATATAGTGGTTTCTCCTTAGTGCAACCATTTCAGGCAGAGGTGATTTGTGACCATTAATTAGATAATTGAATACAAATTAGGCCTTTTTCCCCCCAAGGGAAAGGCTTAATTTCCGGATATTCAATATCTGTTGGCCATTTATTGTATTCGTGGTTTGAATTGAACTTCCCACCAATTAGCGGTGTTATTCTGTGGTAAAACAATCACTCAGTCAGGAGAAAGAAATCAACTAATCACTGTCCCTCACGAAATCACAAAACCTTGAAGACTGAAGAGGTAAAGAAAAGTAAATAGTTAAGATTTATAAATCAGCAATTTTCCAAGAATCTCACACACGCTGCATTAGTTTGTGTAATCTAGGCTGTGGTAACAAATAGACACCAAAATGTCAGTGGCTTATAATAGAGCATCTATGCAGGTGTGCAGGTCTCTGGGGGCTGTTCTACTTACAAAATCTTTCAGGCACTCAATTTGCCAGACATTTTGCTATCTTCAACATTCGTTTCCAATGTCGGCCTGTTCTTATCTGCATAGTCAAGCCCAAGTTTCCACCTTCAGTTTCCAGCTGGAGGAAGAGGAAAGAGGAAGAGGGAGACTGCATGGGAGATTTTTATGTTCCACTGTGGAAGTAGCATTTATCATTTCTTCTCACATACACTGGCCTGGATTCAACCACAAGGTTACACCTGCAAGGGAGCCTGAAAAATAGTAAGGTTATGTACCCTGGAAGAAAAAGGCATGAATTTCAACGAAGTACTAGAATTCATTGCTGGAGAATGTACAGTGGGTGGGCTCTTTGTATCTGTGAGTTTCATATCCAAGAATTCAACCAACTGTGGTTGGAAAGAACTACAATCGTGATGGTTGCATTTGTACTGAATACGTGCACTTTTTTTTCTTGTCATTATTCACTAAACACTACGATATAATAACTATTTACATAGCATTTACATTGTATTAGGTATTATATAAGTGATCTAGAGATGATTTAAAGTATACAAGAGGACATGCATAGGTTCTATGCAAACAGAATACCATTTTATATAGGGGACTTGAACATCTGAGAATTTTAGAGTCTGCGGGAGTCCTGGAACCAATCTCCCGCCCATACCAAGGGAGGACTCTGTTTGTCTGAATATGCCCATTAAAGGAAGGGATGTAAATAGCATATTGATGAAAAGGATAAAATAAATTCAAGGAAAAGATTGGCCAGAACTAAACATAATTAGAGGAAGCTGCTCTCACTGCCATCACCTGGATGTGCTTCAGTCTGCAAGAGTGCATGTTTATAGTGTTTCCATATGTCTTAACCTCTACTGTTTTTCTTCTATCACCGAGCTTTATTAGAGAGTGAAAGGGATAGGGAGAATAGATACTGAACTTACCATAGACGCTACCGTTTTCACTTTGAAATTCTCCATATGCCATAAACTTAGCTTAGAAACTCACCTTTATTCTCTGATAAGTATTCCCTAGAATAGAAAATAATAAATAGTTAATAAACATACCATGAATATTACTGAATAACAGAGGTTTTGAGGAAATGTACTGACATTAAACTCTCATGTAAAGATGAAACTAGACCACACATCTATGGAAGGGGTCAAGAGACCCCTGAAGGGAAAAATACTTTTATTATCAACTGTCTTGGGAAGACTTTGATACAGGACTAGGGGATGAAGATTTGGATGTTTTCCATAGACAAATCTGAAGTTAATAGTTAACTGATGCTTGGGAGAGCGATGCTCCACTCCTTAAAGTCACAGGGTAGTAGTAATGCCAGTCTGAGGCAGAGGAGCAGCAAGTGGCAAGTGGTATTGTCAGCAGAGAGAGAAATGAGAGTGGAAGAAGTGAGGGATGTGATTCTGAGTGTTTATGGGGGAATCGCTCAGGAATATAAGGGGTACATTTAGGGAAAAGCAAATTTCTAGCAATAAATTTGAGAGGACTCATGCCATGGAATTTTGTGTCTAGGAAAAATTTTTCAACTATTATAACACATAACCTAAGGAAATTTGATCACTAATTATGGCCTCTTAATTTCCAAAGCATTCTTTCAAATAAGAAAATATAACACCTTAGTATATATTTTTAAAGTTGCAATTTAAAAAGTGATTTTTGTTTAATATTTTGAGGTTCTTTTAATCTATTGTAAATTAATTGACCATTTGATTAACCTTTACCAGAGTTTTTTTTTTTTTTTTTCAGAAGTGGATATATTTAGCTCATAAAGAAAAATTTTAAAAAGCCAAAAACAAAACCAAACAGGATATCCAGATTTTAAGGCGCAAAGGGGCTCTCAAAAGTTAAATGAAAGTCTATATTAAAAATAAAATAATCTTGGCAATGTTACACAATACTGTAGAACACTTGTAATACACAAGAAGAGTTAACACTATTCTTTAGCTTTACTTTTAAATGACACTGCTGATTATGCTAGTTATGAACATCTAGTAATAGTGGAAAATATCAGCTAGGTCTGGTCTCATTAATTGTGGGACTAAATCACCTAATAATAATAATTTCTTTGTTTTGTATAGGACTCTGCCATTTAATTTTGCACAGGGTTCCACAAATTCTTTGATAAGTATAACCTGTTGATTTTTACAATAAGCTGGTGTAATTACCAAGCTGGTATTACTACAAAAAACAGCTTCTACCTATAAAGAAAACAGAGCCTATGTGATAAATAACCTGCTTAATGTTAAAAACAAACAAATACAGACAGAGAGACACACATACACATAAAAAAATAAAACAAATATAAGTGGAGAACAAAGGATAAGAACAACAAATAAGCAAGCTTTCTGATATACAGTTCAGCACTCTTTTCTTTAGGCACTCTTGAAGACACATTATCTGATGTATCTAAGTTAGACCCAGAGTTACTGGATACTCTACAGGATCCCAAAACTTGATAGTTCAAAACTGAACTCTTTATCCAAACTCTAACTTCCTCCTCTTTTTGTATTTCTACATTAACGCTGGTCCTGTTCATTTACCTATCCAAAATACACATTTTGGCCTGGCCTTCTACATCTCTCTACCAGCCTTAAAGCTATATCATTTCTACCTCTGAAGGGCTGCTCAAGGGGAAATTATTGCAATATTGTGACAATAGGTGAAACATAATGAATTAAAGCAATGAGAACAGTGAGGAAGTGATGGATCCATTGGATGCCTTCACCCGCTGCATCTATGCAGTAGGCAAATGGGGAAAAAAAAATAGAGGGAGAGAGGGAAAGAAAGAAAAAGAGGGAAAAATGCTCAAAGTGCCAAAAAAATATATAATGCCCAAAATAACTTGTAGTTATCTGAGCCAAGCTTCTGTATGAAATTAGAGGCTTGTACAGAGGCTCTCTATCTACAAAAAGAGGCTGCAACTGACCTATGCCTGGGGCTATTGGAGGGAGAACTTGTAAGCAGAACTTGAGCTACGTTCCCTAGTTCCCTAATGATAAGATGACTGGGTCTGCAGTATTGATATGTTCCATATCACCAGGGAATGGAAGTAACAAGCCTTCAACAAAAACACCAAAATGAAAACTTATTCTGCACAAGCACAAAGTGGTAATAGATGGGACTGAGCAGGAAAAAGAAGTTAAAAGATACACTAAATGATCTTGCAAACCAAAATTCTAATATTTGTGAGAAAAGATAATCAACAAAACCAATAAGCATTCTTAGATAAAAAGAAAATGAGAATGATCTGAAAATGAGTAAAAAACAAGAATCAACATACAATTAGTTTCTAGTAGCTGTATCTCTTATTATTCCTGTATTCTATAATCACACTTCTGTGGACTACATGAATTTTGAAAACTCTTTTGGGGGTTGGTATATGTTCATCTGGGGGCATTATTTGCTCTTGTTACATTGAGTATTTTCTTCATTATACTGTAGAACGAGGCTTAGTTTTTTTCTCCGTCAAAACTGATAACTTTCCTGGATGTCAACTAAAGGATTAAGGATCATAACCAATGTCAGGAAATTTACTACTAAATCTGCAATTCATCTTATTTGGATAGATTATCATAGTTGCTGCTGAATATACTCAGTGAAAATTACTTTTTAATGGCGTTAAATGAAAATTGCAATCAGAGAAACAAACACGTTGAATGCCAATTTCTGCCTGAATTTGCAGTGTTACTCTACATGTTACCTACATACTGAATAGTGGAAAATAGGTGTGTTTCGGTATTCAACAAAACTGATGTCAAATCTTACTTTTTTCACTTAATCATGTGACTTTGAATATATTGTTAAAGCTTCCTGCATGTCACTTGGAAATGAATTTCCTTATCTGTAAAGTGGTTGTGGGGATTGCATGAGATAATGTGTGTAAGTTACTTTTGACATTGCCTGAAACTTCCTGGTTTCTTGATAAATAGTATTTATTGTGGATATTTTATTATCTTTGTGGTTATTATCTTATTATCACCTGCTGATATATGTATATAATTTCATCCTTAGTTTGTCTTCAATATCAAATGAAAAATTTTACCTTTGAAAAAATGTGTTTAGTGGCCTGTATTCTTCCGAGCATTGACACGATGTTAAGAGATACTCTAGGTAAAGAGGTAGAGTTCCCTGCAACTCAGTCTAGCACTGTTGTTTGAGAAAGAAGTAGTGTGTGTGTGTGGGTTGATTTTCTACATAATATCAGGAACTGGCCTTAAACGGCAGGGCTTACGATGTTCTATCCACACTGTAGTTTTGGAAATGTTAGATTTCTTATAACAAACCAGTCTGATATAATATACATACTTTAGATCCATTAAACTTATGAATCCATATCCATAAGGAGGATATGGATCCATAATACACCTAATACTTGCTTATTATTAAGAAATTTATTCATTATTAAGAAACACGTATAAAATTTGCAACCACTTCTAAAAAGTGGTTATCTTTGAAATTCATATACCTATTGGTACCTTCACATCACTCCAGAAATTTGTTCCCCAATTAGTCAAATTTTAGGGAAAGTTAGTATTTACTCAAAAACATTTCCAGGGCCTATTCTGTGTAGTAGAGACTGTACTTGGTAGCAAAATATAGTGGTGACAGCAGAGACATAGTCCTTGCCCTCATGAAACTTAACAGTCCAAAAGAAAGAGACGTGAATATGAGGGCAATGAGGGAAAAATTCAGTGTGATATGGGACTAGAGCAGGAGAATCTAAATTGTATTATGCAACTCTTTATATTTTAAAATAGTACTGTTATTTTCGCATTGTATTATTCTTCTATTACATTTCAATGCAATATATATTTAATTTCTTTTATTCTCAAAACATTGCTATGTTGTGGTAGCAAACGAGAAGAAACTTAACTCCCTAGAAGTTGATACTGGTGAAAATTATTGAATAATTTTAGGGTACTTTAATGGAGAATACACCATTAGTAGGTCTGGACAGTTTGTTTGGTGCGTATCCCTTATTGTTTCAAGTTGGCACAATGGAGCCATTAGACATGCCTCTGGCAAAACTCTGTATATAGTAATTTCACAGACAAGTACATAGCTTGCATGAACATGGTGTCTCAACTATTACTGTTTTACTTAAGCTGTTGGTGATGAGCCATGACTTTGTTTTCCATGTTAGAATACTGAAAGACAGATATTTAATTTTTGGCTAAAATCACTGACTTAAAGATGGAAGTCTAGTTGATTCCATGTCTTGGAAGCTAGGTCAGTTGGCTCATCCTGAAATTCCAAGAGACTTTTCTGGGTTGGTATGGAGTTAGGAAAACCTAGTGAGAATATATAATAGTTAAAGGAGATGACTATATATCAGAGAACTTTTATAAGAAAAGCTTATTCTAGAGCTGCTTCTAAAACACAGGTTTCCTTGAATGGATCTTATGAGTTATCTAGACAAATCAAGCCAAAGCTTTGGGTGATTGCTAAAGAGTATCTGAAATGCTGCTTTCACTTAGTATTCAGTTTGGCACCTTTTTCATAGCTTAGTCATTATAATGCAACCTTTTCTATTTATTCCTGTCTATTAAAAAAAAAACAGGAATTATTTGCTTAGTAGATTTTATGTCTTTGTTCTCTTAAACTTGCCTCTTATAATTTACTGAAAGCTAACACTGAAAAGAGTGTTCATGGTATGTATGTAAAATTGATTGTTTTAAATTACATTTGAGCTGAACTGGGAAGTTTAAAAAGGTGGTGATTGGAAATGTGAGTCTAAAATTAATGTGTGCGCATTTCTTTGAACTTCAAATCTTAACTATTTCTTCTGTGTTATGTGCAAAAGCTAAAAACAACAACAAAACAAAAGAAAAATATTTTATTTATGGTAGGAGGTGTGCAGCAGGCACCACTTTTTAGAATAATATAGTATAGAAAATTGCTCAAAGTTCTTTTTATTTAATGTATATGCCTTTATTCCATATCTATTTATTTATGTGATAAATCAAATTAAGTACACATTAAACGACTAAAGATTTATGAGTTTTCTGTGTTATAAATGTGAGAAAGACATGTGAAAATATATTTTAATAGGGACAAAATAAAGTTTACTTTTTTTCCTAGTTCTCAGTGAAAAAAGCCTTGAACTACCACTTGGATAGATTTCTGAAACAGTGTTGTCATTCTTAACATGCTCCGTTCCTATCACAATAAATTCATTCTTGGTTGACTCTTCATTCTTTTAGTGATTAACACAATTTATCAGGTCATGAATATGCAATAAAAATAACCCTTGACAGATTTTTCTCCATCCTGGTTATGAAACCAGGCTTCGTTTTTCCATATGGCATTCCAATTGCTGGCACAATTGTTTTATTTCACTTGGCATTGACTGCCCTATTACTGTCTTCCATTGCCTTTTCTTATCAGTGTGTGTCCAAATTAACCATTTCTGCCACTTAAAGCAGAATTATTCAATCATTACATTTTAAAAATGACAGGAACTTTTGAGCAATTGGGTGAGTTTTAAGCAAAGAGCTGAAATTAGATGTAGGCTGCATGACAATCCAATTACATAAACACAGTGTGAAAGTATCATTCTACATTTAATGCCTAATATATAAATCTTTTTTATTGCTACAGCTTCTATCTTGCTTTGTTAACATGCATGGTAAAGTTGAGTGTAAAGAACAGGAGAATTGCAAAGGGAGGTATAAATTTGTTCTTACTGCTGTTGAAAGCCAGCTCTCAAACCGTTGGTAAACCACAGAGCACTTCTGTGTGTCAGATTACTTAGTGTACGATGAGTATGTCGTTTCTGCTCTTTGTGTACTTACAACAGAGGATGAGAAGGAACTGAGGGAAACGGGTGAAATGTTCCCACTTCTTAGACATTTGGAACAGCAAAAGCCAGACATGCTGTAATTATTAATTTGGTAGTTTTTGAAAAATTAACAGAACTCCTTGGTGCTATTTCTCTTCATTTAGTCTACAATTTGAATTGAAAAATTAGTACAACTTTAGGAAAAATATAACTTTTAGTAAAATTTTAATCTAATTAGAAGCTCAGCTGTTTTAATTCTCTCTTCAAGTGTTTTAAAGTCAATGAGTTTTTAGGGAACATCTGCTATCCGGAGGTCACAGACTTTTAACAATTTTATTTTATTAATTTGGACGAATGGTCTTAGTAACAACTGACAAAAGAATATGATATGAACAATATTTGTAAAAATTAGAGCAAAAATTAATGGTTGTCTAAAAGCTCCACATCCGTGACATAAATATTGGCATAAAAGAAAAGCAAAGATAGATTTAAGAGAGACTATTATAAAAGAAGACAGTGTAAACTTGAAACTGCACATCCCTAGTAAAATCACTTTTATAACACCCCCTTTAAATGACTGTTAAAGATACCCACACTTGTGCATAAAAGGCTTAGTATATGTAAATGCAATCTGCTCACTAAGCGCTGCAGACAGTGAAGACGTTCAAGTATTATGCAAGAAGCTGTGTATATCAGCAACAGAACTTAACTAATATTAAATCCTAATGCTAAATCACCCCTACAGACACCGTCCCTTCTGCAGCATTGCATTCCATAGTTACTTGGTATCTGACTTGCAAGTTGCTAGGCATCCACGTTATCACAGCATGCTAAGAAACATGCAATATTCAACACTTGGCATCTGATGGTTTCAGGGGACTTACAGTCTTCCTAAGTGCTTTCAAATGCCAGATTTTGTTTATACTTAATGTGGGTTTTTATTTTATTCTTGATGCCACACCAGTGTGTGCCCTTCTGAGTAAAGATTGAATTTGAAAGAGAGAATAGAAGGCTTATACTTGAAATGGAAACTTGACAACTTTGTCTCCCTAAGAAAATGTGGCCATCGTGAATGTTCTTTCTTCCCTTTTTTTATTGTCTCCTTCTCTGCTTGGGTAGAAAGTGCCTGAGAAGCAGTTAAGAATGTGAGATCCACAGTAAGTGCTTCTTCTCTGGTTACACTTATTGGATGGTCTGTGGTTTCTTAGAATCCAAACGGAAAACAGCATATCTCCATCTAATTTAAATATTTCCTCCATGTTCTCAAACGTAAAATTTCCACTAGCAGATTTCGAAACTCTTTTTTCCTACCATGGCTTAGACTGCCAATCATGCTATAAAAAATAAGAGAAAAAGGGAAATAAGAAGAATATATTAACCAGTTAATCAATTGATTTAAGACATATTGCTTAAACAAATTCACAGGATCTTCATATCCTAATCTGAAATTTTGAATATGTTTGTCTTTCCCAGGTTTAAGAATGAGAGTCTCCTTTTATTTATTTTTTAAAGGTAACTATCTTCTTAGGACTCATAGCTATCAAATATTCAAATTAAATTCAGTAAAAAAAAAAAAAAAGCAGGGCCGCCCGGTGGCGCAGCGGTTTAGTCCGCGCTTGGCAGCCCGGGGTTCGCCGGTTCGGATCCCCCGCCGACGCACTGCTTGTTAGCCATGCCGTGGCGGAGTCCCATATAAAGTGGAGGAAGATGGGCACGGATGTTAGCCCAGGGCCAGTCTTCCTCAGCAAAAAGTGGAGGATTGGAACAGATGTTAGCTCAGGGCTGGTCTTCCCCACACACACACACAAAAAAAGCAAAAAACAAACCGTGCAATGATGTAATAAATCATAAACACACAATTCCAAGGTAATTATAACTTTAGTGCAATATATTGGACATTGAACCACGTGTCTGGTTGAAGACTGTGAGAATGAGGTCTCCTGATATATATATCTCAGGATATATATACGACAGAAGATGAGGTGAGAGCTCATTGGAGCAAACTTCATCTTAATTCATGAATCCAATTTGAAGCTTCGGCATAGTTCCAATAAAGAGAGAAAAGACCGTATTATCCCATGAAAACATGGATTACATTACAACACGTTTCCTACCAAAGGGGAAATTTTTTCATTACTTAACACTAAAGTGCTGAAACCATTAGTATACCCTTTTAGACTTAAAATAAACGTGTGTATTATGTGCCTGTGTCTCCCAGTGGAGATCACAAGTGGTGTCACATTGCACTGTGGATCCATTAGTAACATAATGGCATCTAACCACAGGTCTTGCTAATGGTTTAAACTGGAAAGCAGATTTTTTTTCTTAAATTCAAAAAAGGAAAAGAAAGAGAAGGAAGGAAGGAAGACAGGAAGGAAGGAAAAGTTCTCTTTCTTGCTCTTTTTGAGTACACAGTCAGTTTAAAATGATGTTTCTGCTGAGTAATCCAGTCTGTGACACTTCAAGAAAAAAAAGGAATGAATCAGAATGTCTAGTACCTTGAAAAAGTTGTCTAGCGTGCAAGAATTAATAAAGGGCATAGCCCATGTAAACTCATTCAACAAGATGTTTTTCTCAGGAGACAAAAGAGAACTGTAACATTTTAATGTTGGGAAATATGACCTAATTTGGGATAGATGTCTTAGGACATGCTGAAGTTTGCATAAATCATGTACAAAAAAAGCTAATTGGCTCCTCAGTGTTACTTACAACAGCATCCTTATAGCAATATTGCTTTAATTACTAGAAAGAAAAAGAAGAGTGGAAAATTTATAGTCATGAAAGATATGAATACCTTTATTACTGGAAAAATAGAAAAAAAATCATTCTACAGCAAAATTTCAAGTATTGAAATAACTTGTATTATGAATTCTCTTTTTTCTTACTTTGCTTTGGGAGGATATGAAAAATAAGAAACAAAGACACTTGATTAAATTGTTTCACACTGTAACTAAAGCATGGCTCTCCTCTGACTGCTAATTTGGCAGACAGGATACTTAAAAGGGAATTTGTTGGGGAGATATCTGGCTCACAGGTATTATTTTTTAATGTAGAAGCCAGAGTTTTTCCAAGAAACCTAGCTGCATTCTTGGTTACTGAATAGTGTCCTAAGGCCACCAAGCTCCATTAAGTCTCTCTCTTTTTTTAAAGAGCCCTGCTGAGAATAGTGATTCTGATCATTATTTTCTTAGGAAAATATAGGCATATGTTCACTCATGCTGCCATGTTGCACTTAAGTGATTAAAAATTCATGTTCCAAGTAAGAAGCTGTTAAGTAGCTAATTATTTATTCTGTTTACAAGATATGCCCCAACTGGTTAGGGAAAATGGATGCTGGGGACTGAAGAAAGCATTAAATATATTTCGGGTGAGAAGGCCAACCTGCCTCCTGGTGGGTATATTATCAAGTGGTACAAATTGAAAGAGTGCCTTAAGCAAACAAACCACCCATTAAATAAAGGGAGTATTTATTTTAGGAAGATGTGGAATATCCTTTACCTTTGAATAATGCCACGCCCAAAAGCTATCTGAAATTCATTGTCAGAGAAACTCAATTCACTATATACTCCAAACTAGCTTGTGGAATGAAAGAACATTTTAAGATTGAATACATATCATAGGAATGAGTTTTTCAACAAAAAGGTAAACATAAAATAGGATAGATATTATATTTAAAGAATTTCTAAACCTAAAATATACACACTGAACTGTTAAAGAATGCATCTAGAATGAAATTGCAAATGGTCACTAAAAACTACTAATAAAAGACATTTGTATAAAGCCTTCAAAATTACTAAGATGCCTGTAAATACTGAACACAAGCAATATGAAGAGACATATTTATATTCTGTAAAATTAATTCAGTAACACTGTCAATTGTCATATTATTCTTATAATTTGCATAAAGGATATACAAGCTGTGGAAATAATGATAATAAAGTAGGACACATGAATATGTTGTGTAAAGTCTGTCACTGGGTTTGCAGAAAGTCTGTTGTGAGGAGAAAAGTGCCTGAATGGAAATATCAGCTAAAAGGTTGACCACAGATTCTGGAAACACCTAAATGAGCATTTTATGAGCTTTCAATCTTTCTTGAAACTTTTGCTTGGAATGTTGAATGTTGAAATAAATATACGATTAAATGTTTATTGAGAATGTTTAGGGAATAGGTCATTCTCATCAATTAAATAAACCTAGTTAATAAACATAACATAATTAACAATTTTCATAGAGTTTTGCATAATAAAATATATTTACATAAACGGTTATAATAAAATGTAATCTACTATATTTTTGATAATTTGAGACATCTTTTCGGATCATAATTATAGATACTTATTAGTGTTACAACTGCATTATTTTTTCCAGTCAAAGGAATAATACAGAATAGATTCTGTATTATCATCACATCTGGATTTCTTCTGGATCCTACAATTTAAGGCTTTTGTCTTTTGTTATTTATGACTATATAACAGATGATATAATGAACCGTAGATAAAGTCATGGCTAAAAAAAGGCGATCCAGGTCTTGTGACAATGATCTCAATATTCTGGTCATTGTGCCATTTATAGGTTGTTTATGACTTTTATTTCCCAACAATGATAGGCTAATACAACATAAAATGCAAATGTGCTAGTTAACATCATAATTATAAATGTTCTGGGCATAATTTGTTTTTTGCCTCTTGTTTAGCATTTCTCCATTCAGTTTTTAGCCTTTCAGCTCCACAGGAATAATCTTTTTGTCCTTTGTCCTTACATGTTTAGAACTTGCAAAGCATTTATTATAACACTGAATGGTTATCTTCCATTAGTGCACTTTTTATCCTGCCATTTTTAAGTTCAACCTGCCCATAAAACTAATGCCATTGTTTAAGTAATTAGATAAGATGTATAACAAATAAAAACATCAAAGTAATAGTTCCATTTTTATGAAGACTCATGCTCTACTGATTTCACTCTTAATCACCAAGAACAGTAGTTGGCAAATCATAGCCTCAGGTCAAATTTACTCCACTGCATGTTTTTGTAAATAAAGTTTTATTGAAACATTGCTATACATGGGCCTCAAGCAACATTTAGTGAAAAAGAACTTCTGGGCATAAAGACTGAGAATACATAGCAGTCTACTCAGGGGGATTTCACCCATGCCAAGTCTGGCAACCACTGATGTAACTTGATTTTTTGGCTATAGTTGTTGTGCTTTTTCTTAGTGGTTGCTGTAGACATTAGAACATACATCATAATCTACATTAGGTTTATACTACTTTGATTCCAGTGAGACATAAAAAAATCCACACTTTGTGTTATTATTCATATATACATAAATATATACATTTACATATAAACATGTACATACACGTATACATGTGTATTCACACATATACATATGTATATGTATATATATGCTATATATGCTTTGGGACATGCATATAAAGTATATACACATACATATATACATAACATAATTATGTGTACATATGTATAATACATAATTTTTATATTCATAATTTCCATATGAATATCTTCTCACATCAGTCCAGTGCCAGATGCCTTGGGGCATACTCATATAAAAATTATATATATATCATACACACATGCAGGTATATATATATATATATATATATATATATATACACACACACACACAAAGTATGTATACACATTGTATACTTCCTGTATATATTAAACATATGGAGATAAAATATATAAACAGAAAAAATATATAATATATAAAATATATAGTATAAAATTATATGTGTATATATACACATATATACACGTGTATATATGTATATATACATATATGTATACTTCCTATATAAGTATGTCCCAAAGCATCTGGCATGGGAATATGTGACTAGTAGAGAAGAAATAGAGTTTGAAATTTACAGAGACTAAAAATAGTCTATGAAAACTTCTCCAATATTAAGATATTCAAAATTATAAGAATTTAGTTTTCATAATAGCCTCGTCAAAATGGAAGTTCTTTTTTGTCAGAAATATACTTGATTACGCAGATTACACAATTATAAATGTTTGATACACCATTTTATCAATAGTATAATGCATTTAATCAATAGTGATTAATGCTAGGGGAAGATTGATTTACCTTTCCTTTCTTACTTTAAAAAATTTTCAATTTAAATTTAAGTCGTACAATGTACAATTAGCATTTACAATGACAAAATTATTGTCAAATGAAGCAAAGAACATAAATTCAAGAGGAAAGGTGTTATACGAATATGTCAGGAAGTTAATACAAGTACTATGTCATTTTTCTGGATTTTGAGTTGTTGATTGCATAGTGAGATTTTTGAAAGAAGGAGAAGCCACCTCTGTAAGGTTGGCAGAATAGAGAAATACCGGAATGATGAGAACAGTTATCATTCTGTGCATCAAGCAAAATAGTATTTCTCTTACTCGGGTACTCCTCTTACCAAAATCGAGCAATTACACATTCACTCTTTTGGGTGACTCCTTTTCCTGTAGTTTTCTTTACATAGCAAATTTCCCTGAAATAAATGAAAAATTATCTACAACTTGGTGTGAATTATTTTATCAGCTCATTTGTTTTATTTATTGTTTATTTGGATTTGTTCTTTAGGGCAGAATAAAGAATAGGCGACATGAGATGATGGGGAAGGAAGAAATTGTTAGGAAATAGCAAAGAAAGAACAGGTAGAGTGAAAGTATCAGCACGGACAAACTTTGCCTGCCATATCGTGCCAAAATTCATCCTTCAGCTTGAGATTGCTGAAATCTCTTGACAATACTTAAAATCTGTAGCCTGGTGAATGGAAAATGTTTGCTTACTCTATGCAAAATAATAATAGGCCTTAAGTATTCTTATCATTGCTAGGGAAGTCAAATAAATTAGCGTTAGTAAAAATCACTTCTTCTCACTTTTACAAATAAAGAATTTAAGGCAAATTAAATATTTTACTCAGGTTCTTATAGGAAGCTGGGGGCAGAGCAAGGATAAGAACTGAAATCTTTCAGTTCTGGTGGCTGAGCTCCAACAATTGGGCCTGGAACAGGGGTCCTTGAATATTCATTTTCGTTGAGTTAACCTCAGTTATACCATCCTTTCCCATTTTTCTTCCTTTTACTAAACTGGCACAAATCTTCCTCTAAAACTTTCTTACACCCATTATTCCTTACTTAATAATAGTACCAAAAGCCTTAGATTACTTGCTTTAGACTTATTTTTAACTTTACAAATGTAGAAACAGCAGTGTAGACGACAAGTTGATGAAGGTTATTACTTTGGACATAGACATTTTTAGGGTGAAAACTGCAGAGTATCTAAGCTCTCTGGAGACATAATAAAAATAGACTAAATTATACTTTAGTATTTTTCCAGACCCTCCAAGTCTCCTTGGGAGAACACTTTGTCCTTTTTTAAAAACTCATATTTTCATTTCACAGGCTCCAATTATTAAAGGAGGATTTTTGCTTATTAGGTGAAACCATAACATGGAAAATATTAAAGCAAAAACTGCAATTTTGGTTGAAGAATAATTGAATACACACACACATTTATATGTTTCTCTATAGCATATTATCAGGATGTCAAATACATCAATGTAATATAAAAACAGAATACTAATCAAGTTATTTTAAGAAGTTGAATAAGGGTATAAGATAGAAAAAAGTAACCCATGAAACTCATTATTTGACATACATTCCGAAGTAAAACTACAGAAAATATTCTAATTTTTCAAAATATTCTGCATGGGAATATTATATATACTTATCCCGAACAATCTTGTCCCACTCAAAAAGTGTTTAAATTTCCTATGATCCATTTTTTCTTTAATTTCAGAAATCAGGACACATTCTTTTGACCATTCTTAGTGATGAAAACTCTACATTTATTGATAATGAATTAGCTTTGGAAGCCATTACAAGTTACGTAGAGTCAAGTCTAATGAATTTAGGCATATTGAGCAGCCTAATATCATTGGATATCCACGTGAAGGACACAGGATATCCACGTGAAGGACACAGGATATCCACGTGAAGGACACAGGATATCCACGTGAAGGACACAGGATATCCATGTGAAGGACACAGGATATCCACGTGAAGGACACAGGATATCCACGTGAAGGACACAGGATATCCACGTGAAGGACACAGGATATCCACGTGAAGGACACAGGATATCCACGTGAAGGACACAGGATATCCACGTGAAGGACACAGGATATCCACGTGAAGGACACAGGATATTCCTTTGAAGGACTCTGAAAGGAATTTATTAACCCACACTCAATACCAAACTATAATGCACTAAGCAAGAATATTATTATTAAAATGGGTCTATAAGTTAGAAAAGGTGCTACATTGAAGCAAGATTCTATAGTCAGTTTGGCTGAGAAACAGATCAAAAACTGCTTACATTACAGGCAGATTCATATAATAATGTCCATGACTCTATCATGGGTCTTACTGTACCAGGAGATTTTGTTCAGACTATTCGTGCTATGTGGATTGTTCTTCCTACACTCCTAACTGAAAACGGAAACGTGTTTACTTTTCATTTCAGTATTTATTAGTGTAAAATAGAAACAAAAATTCTCATATATCCTCCACACCTTTATAGTATACCCACTATATTTTAGATGCCTCAAAAGAGAGGAAAAATCTAAGCAACAAGAACAAAAAGAAAGAAATTAATCAGAACTACTACAAATACTGTTTTTCAAGTGGTTTCTTGTCTATGTTAGTATTAATCAGCCAAAATTGAAAAAAATATATAATTGTATATATAAAATATTATATATGCATGTATAAAATTATATACATATAAATTAAGTAGTTAATTCCTTTAATGAGAGAAATTAACTGAAAGCTTATCCATAGCAATAAGTCAGTGATATATGTGCACCAAGAATTTAGGTTATTTCCATCTGATGGATCAAACGCTTTCTTGCAGTCTCTTCTCTTGTTTCCTCACACGTGAATTCATTTGCAGGACTCTCTGAGTGTCTGCAATGACTTTTGACTATAGATGTCTGCCATCTCTGAAAAAATTGTGATCTCTCTCCAACTCGAGGATTTTCTTCATTGCAGTGGTCAGTTAAAAGTTTTAAGCGAAGAGAAATAATTCCCATCTTTAAGAGTATGTGAAAAAGAATGGTGGTGATGCCAAGTTATGCATATTTCAAATAACTGTGAAAATTCCAAGAAGCTAATAATGGGGCTGAGGTTGCTCAATTTTCTCTTCTCTAGGAAGACTCACTGGTACTGTGACATGAGAATCCACGTGCATGCACGCATATATGTGTGTGTGCATTTCGGTTTCTCTTAAAAAAAAGACTTAACTTAAGCACTAGTTTATTTGTCCTTGACACTCATGCTCCATAAATGTCATTGCAAATGAGAGGTGCGTGACTTTAATATTCCAGTTAAATCTCATAGGGCATAATACAGCCAAGAAACTTTGCAGTTAAAAGTAGATACTCCCCTAGCTTGAATGTAGAAAGGAAACATGCTTTATTGCAAAGGGAGGATTGGGAGATGGAGTAATGAATCCTTTTCAGAAAGATGTATTGTTTAAGTGTCTTTCTAGCAGCTTAGAACATTATTGCACGTGCTAGACACATAATAATGGTTATTCAACATGCCTAGATTTAAACATGCAAAAAACCTGTTTAGGTTTCCCTTAATTCTCCATAAGCCACATGACTACACAGCATTGAAAAAAAGTGAGAAAACAATAACTGAACATTGTGAACCTCACTAAAAAAATGAATAATAAGTTTTCAAAGAGATTTTCTTGGGCTGCTAATGCATAGTGGTTTCATTAATTTATCTTTGCCTAGTTGCTCCCCTCTTAAATAGGATTATAACAGTAGATGAAGAATGAATGCAGTGGAATAGTCAGGAAAAAGAAGTGCCAACTACATGTGCTTTTTGATTTTGTTTGTTTGCTTTTTAAAATAGCTAACATTTCCAGGATTGCAACCACACATTGAGATATATTACAGGTTCTCTGTTGCTGAGAAATATCACCTCAACAACAATCCAACTGTGCTTTCTTACCATTTGCTCCTATTTGCTTCTTTCTTTCTTTGTTTTGCGTTATTGTTTTAAATATTGCAGAGAGAGAGAGACCATGTTGTTTTTTACCTTTTTTTCTTAATTAAGCATCCATCCTAATGGTGCGACTTCAAGATGATGTATAGCATTTTCTCTCTAGCAACCTGCTTACTACTTCTAGTCTTCCATCATTTTCTTGAACAGCCCTAACACTCTCACAGGCAAACTCGTAGGGAGAGGCCATCTCCAGATGAAACCTTCTTTTCAAAATTTAAATGATAAATTAAACTCTTTAACACAGCTTGATTGCCAGTAGGGGTTAACCAATTTCAGCTGAATTAATTAACTAATTCATTTTAGAATAGAAAGACAGTTATAATCTATGCAATTTCCTTTCATTTCCTGGATATTATCCACCTGTTTTTACACAGGAGAAAGTAGAAGGAAGAGCGAGGTAAACAAAAAAACTTTAAAGCAAAATTACTGTCTTGAATTGCTACTAAGAAAATAATATTTCACATGTTTTATGCTGCAAAATTAGAATTCAGAAGTATGGAATTGAGCATTTTGAACTACTATACTGCTTGGTTACTTTTGGTGAAAATATTTATTCCATCTCAAATAATATATTGTACGACTTTTCTGAGCAATGCACTATTACTATTAATGTGTTACACAAGCAGAAATAATTAAGTACATAATTTCTGCTTTCAAGGGTTTCACAGTTTTGCTAAGAAACTTGTCCAGCCAAAAAATGGTTAAAGAAAAATATTTATAAGGACTTTATAACCTGTGGCAAACTACATTATTTAGAATGAGGGACAATACATATAGGAGAACGAGATGATTACAGAGGACATGCAGTTCAGTGAACGATGAGTAATCTCTGTGAGACCACCAACTATGTCTATCTCATGCTCTATGGCATTTTCTCAGTGCCTTTCACATAATAGATGATAAATAAATTTGAAAAAATTGGATTGATAAATCCAATGATCAGAAGCTAAATTACGTAATTATTAATTGATTGCAGAGTTAAAATTGGACACATTTTCTATTTCAACAGAGGCAAATAAATCATCAATATCAAATTACAAAATGAGTTGTGAACAGATAAGTTTGGAGGACTTGCAAAGTAGTATTTACCCAAAACTTGTCTACATACTTCATGAAGTTTATCAATTAAATTGAGACTATAACAGACTAGTGATGGTTTATTTTATGTGACAACTTGACTGGACCAAAGGATGCCCAGATAGCTGGTTAAACATTTTTTTGGAGTGTATCTATGAGGGTGTTTCAGGAAGAGATCAACATTTGAACTGATGAACTGAGTAAAGCACATACTCCTCCCCAGTGTGGATGGGCATCATCCAATCCATTTAGGGCATGGATAGAGCATAAAGGCCAAAAAATGCTGATTTACTCTCTGACTGACTGACTGAACTGAAAATGTATCTTCTCCTGTCCTCAGCGATCCAGGTTCTCAGGCCTTCAGACCCCAACTGGAATCTATACACTGGCTCTCTGGCTCTCAGGCCTTCAAATTACATTAAACCCCTGGCTTTCGTGGGTCCCCAGCTTGCAGATGGCAGATGATGGGACTTCTTAGTTTCCATAATTGGGCAAGCCAATACCTTATAATAAATTTAATCACACACACACACATATCATTTGTTTGTTTGTTTTGTTTTTGGATAGAACACTGTTTTATTATCTGTTTGGGGTAGTTTCTATTGATGAACCTAAGTTTGGAGGAACATGTTATTTATCCCTCCTTCACCCCAAGCTTAAAATGTGGAACTGAAAATCGAACTACTTGTAGAACTTAATATGAGGTATTTGCAATCGGAGGGGAATGGGGAGGGAAATTGAATGAACTTGTGTCTGGAAAACCCACAGAGTAAAAGAGAGATGGATCTGTTGAATAGCTGGATTTCTTCAAGTTTCTTAAGCCAAAAGGATATGTGAGATTTTCCCAAGATGTAAGCACGAACTAATGGGGCTGGAGGGGTGATGGAACTGAAAGAGAGTCTGTGTGGAAGGTACTACCTGAAAACCAGGTGAATGAAAATGGCAGACAATATTTTTACCATCTAGTGGAGAGCAGATTTTTTTGTCAAGAAAACAGCAAGTGAGAGAATTCTAAAGGTTGAAATGCTCTAGGAAATGCACACACAACAGCTCATGAGAGAAAATCAGTTGTAAATATATAAATGGACAATACTGTGTAAGGACATTTCATGACAATACCAGCAAGTATAACTTTCCTGATTCTTGAAGACAAGTTAGAGGAGAAGTGGAGATATAAGTCTGGAAAAGAAAAATATAGAAAGTCACTTCAACTAGTTATAGATTTCTTGTCTACTGCAAGCTCCAGGTGGAGCAGAAAGGAGAAATATGAATAATAACAGAAGCTGTGACTATGTTGCGGAAAGACTGGATATTCGAAGTACAGTATTGAGTCTTTTTTTGCTGCATAAATCAATGATAGAAATTGTGTTACATACAAATGAAGAGAAAAGTCATGGGTTTATCTGTGTTTGTAATCCATGGGCAGTGGAAAAACTACCTCCACTGAGTAAAGAATAAAGGGACAATAAAAGTGAAAAATAAAGATAGATTTGTCAGTGGCAAGAACCCAGTATTCTATAATTACATTACTACTACTTTACAGACCTTATTATTTCATCCTTACTTAGCAAAGGCTGTGGAAGAATTTAGTATCCCATGTGTACCTGCATGCTTTACCTATTAGATTCATAAAGGCAGTGTCTTTAATGCTGTATTTTCAGGTAGAAATTGAATTTTAACATAAATCTAAAGTGATACTAAATAAATATGTGTGCATGTATGTGTTTATGGGTGTTAATCAGGTTATAGTTTCTGTTAGAGTTTATTAAATATAGCAGACTTGTTAGATTAGTACTTGAATTCTAATGCTTACAAAAAATATAAATCTAATAAATGACAATACTCCTATATTATTGTTTTAGTCTTCTATTGTGGTGAAACAAATTGCTACAACTTAGCAATCTAGGAAGCATACAGTTATTGTGTCACAGTTTCTGTGGGTCTGGAGTCCAGATACAGTGTAGCTGTGTCCTCTGCTCTGTCACATGGCTGCAATCAAGGGGTTAGCTAGGCTGCAGTCTCATCTGGAGTTTGACTGGGGAAGAATCACTTCCAAGCTCATTAGAGTTGTTGGCAGAATTAATTTCCTTGCAGAGTAGGACTGAGGGCCCCAGCTTTTGCTGGCTGTGGGCGGAGGACTCCCTCAGCTCCTACAGGACACCTGCACCACACCTTCCCCACAGCTCCTAGAGGCTGTCTGCTGCTCCTTGCAGGCTTCCCCAACATGATGACTTACTTCACGTGGCCAATAAGGAGAGTGACTAAAGAAAGTGGGCTAGCTATACAGTCCCTAACATAATCAGAGGAGTAGTATCTTACCTTTGCCATATTCTATTGGTTAGACACAAGCCACAGGTCCCAATTACACTCAAGAGGAGAGGCTCATACAAGGATGTAAAGAACAGGAAACAGAATCATGGGTAGCCACTTTAGACTCTCCCTGGTACAATTACGATTCATCACTAGAGACTACAAATGTTGTAAGCACAAAGAATTTCTTTATGTTCACAATAAATGGCACATGAATATAAATCATAATATTAATGATAGGGAATAGTACAGACACTTCTGCTTATTTAACCTCAGAACTGCATTTTACTCCAATGTTCTAAACTTCTCACCAAAATTTATGCCAATGAGTCATCAGATTCACCTTTTTTACATTGTGGTGAATTATATATATAACCTAAAATTTGCCACTTTAACCATCTTTGAGTGTACAATTCAGTGACACTAATTACATTCAAAATTCTGTGGAGCCATCACCACTACCTATTTCCAAAATGTTTTTATCACTCCAGACCAAAACTATATAACCAACAGGCAATAATTGCTCATTCCTTCCTCCCCCTTAGTAACTTCTAATTTACTATCTGAATCTATGAATGTGCCTGTTTTATATATTTTGTATAAGTGGAGCCATACAATATCCATCTTTTTGTTTCTGGCTTATTTCACTTAGCATAATGTTTTCAAGGTTCAGCCATGTATCAGAAATTCATTTCTTTTTATGGCTGAATAATATTAACTTTATTTATTCATTCATCTGTTGATAGATACTTGTTTTGTTTTTACCTTTTATATCATATTATATGTAATATCTATAATAAATTTAGTGTATACAATATATATGTATATAACATGTTTATATTATATTTATATTATAAATAATGCTACAACAAACATTGTGTCAAGGTATCTGTTTGAGTCCTTGTTTTAGAGTCTTTTGTGTTATACCTTAGCATGGGATTGCTGGATAGTATATTAACTCTATGTTTGATATGTTGAGTAACCACCAAACTTTTCCACAGTGGTTGCACCATTTTATGGTCCCACTGGCCATGTGCACAGATTTTAATTCCTCCACATCCTTGACAATGCTTGTTATCTTTTATTTTTTCTTTTGTTTTTTTCACATTAACTAGTCATCCTGGTTGGCGTGAAGTAGTATGTCATTGTGGTTTTACTTGCTTTTCCCTAATGACTAGTGAATTTTCATATGCTTATTGATAATTTATGTATCTTCTTTGAGAAATGTCTATTCAAGTCATTTGGTCATTTTTTAAAAATTGAGTTGTTTATCTTTTTGTTGTTAAAATGTAGGTATCCTTTATATATTCTGGATATAAAAGCTTTATCAAATATATGATTTATAAATAGTTCTCCCATTCTGTAGGTTCTCTTTTCATTATATTGATAATGCCCTTTGATGCACATTTTCATTTTGAAGTATTCCAATTTCTCTAATTTTTCTTTTGTTACTCATGCTTTTGGTATTATATCTCAGAATCGACAAATACAAGTTCATGAAGATTTACACCTATGTTTTTTTTCTGAGCACTTTATGGTTTTAGCTATTATGTTTATGTTGTTGATCCATTTTGGGGTAATTTTTGTATATGGTGTGAGATAAAGTTCCAACTTTATTTTTTTGTCTGTGGAAATTTAGTTAGCCCAGCCATTTGTTGAAAAGACTATTCTTTCCTCCACCAAATGGACTTGACATCCTTGTCAAAATTAATTGGCCAGAGATATATGAGTTTATTTCTGGATTCTCAATTCCATTCCCTTGGTTTATATGTCTATCCTTATGCCAGTGTGACACTGTTTTCATTACTGTAGCTTTATAGTTAAGTTTTGAAATATGGAAGTGTAAGTCCTCCAAATTTGTTCTTTTTCAAGATTGTTTTGCTATCCTGGTGTAACTGACATGGCTAGAACTTCCAGCAAGATGTTGAATAGCAGTGGAGAAAGTGGGCATTCTTGTCTTATTCCTTAATTATTTAAGTTTTAATTCCAGTTTCTTTACTCTATCTAAGGAATTGCTCTCCACCTTCATACGAAACCCCTGTTCTTGAGGTTACAGATCTCTAGCAGATGCATTTTTCAATCATGTCATTTATTGAAGACTTTGGCATTTGACTTTCAGTCTTTCTTTTATCTCAATATCAGACATCACAGGTAATATCATGGGTGGTCCAACCATTAGTACATAGAAGCTTGGCAAGTAGTGAGTCCTCAGATATTTGCTAAATGAATATAAAATTGCCTTAATGGTATGTGACATTCTCAATTCTAGTCAACTTTGCTACATTTCTGCCAATTTATCACGATGCCCTTCATGTCTTTCTTATTACCTTGAATGATTCCATGTTGAAATCTTTAACTCCAGTATAACAATCTCTCACCACAACCTCCCAGTCTTGCAGCTGTCTCAACTGTTGACACATATTATACCTGTATATCTACTTATTTGAGACTTTAAGTCTAGGAGCTCACCCTTAAAAGTCAACTCTATGTTGTAGTAATTTAACCTCTATCTTTCTAAAACACCCAATAATGATTACACCATTTTCTCTGTTCCTAAAATATGTTAATTAGCTTAATTTTAGTTTAATCCAGTTACTCACCTTTTCTTATCTTAAACTTTTTTTTTTAACATAGTAGGAGTAAGTTACATAATCATGCTCAGCGTTGACACAGGTTTTCCTGGGCTACTTGTTAATCTTTCCACATCAACTTTTCTTCCCGATTTTTCCATTGTTTTCTGCTTTCATCTATATTTCCTTTTTTCCACTTATATTGAATTTGTGTTTTACTAGCTGCTTAAGGTGTTGTGTAGGTCACTGATTTTTGACCTTTATTATATTTTATTATGTAAGCATTTAAAACTATACATTTCTATCTAAGATTTGCATATAATGCATTCAACAAATTTTGATATATTGTTTTCATTATCAATAAATTAAAATTAGAAAATACTGTGTTTGTGATATCATCCTTGATGCATGCCTTGTTTCTAAATATGTTGCTTAATTTCCAAATATTTGGCATTTTTCTAGATATCTCATTAGTATTGATTTTTAATTTAATGTCTTTTTGTTGTCAGAGAATATACTGAATATTTTTTATATTAATGATTAATAATACACTTATTTTATGGTAGATTAAGTCTAATTCTTTCACCTGTGATTTTACTTAAAAATCCTTCTCTTCTGGGAAAATGATCTATTATTTATTCCATCTCTCTTCTGTATGTTCAAATTAATGATTTCTATGCCTTCTACTGGTTCTTTCCCCACAGGTGAGACACATGCTATTATCTCTACCATTTTAGAAAAATAATAGCAGTCTTTAACTACTGCCTCACTGTTCCCTTTCATTTTTATGACTGGTTCCAAAGAAAAATCTACAATCACCCTTCTATTCCCATACAAACTGCTGTGTTCCAGTCACTAAAACTGCTTTGGCAAAGATCATCCAGGTCTTTCTAATTTATCTACTCAGAGGACTTCTTTGGATCTTTGTCTTACTTTGACCTCTCTGAAGCTTTTAGAATATTCTCTTAACCTGTTTATCTTCAGGGCATTCTGCTTTTTTTTCTTTTTTTCCTTAGAAAACAATTTTATAGAGATAAAAAGAGACTGATATAGAAAGAAAAGGTGTAAGTAAAGATAGCATTGTGGAGGAAAGAAAAACACCAATATAATAGCTTGAGGGAATTCTGGATTAAAAATACTCAGTTTTCCAGACGTCTGTGGATACCGGTACCATTGCTGAATTGATAGATGGCTGTTGGTGGAGATTAGTTACCCAAAACTGTCCAGCATATATATTATATAGAGAGCAATTATATGTATATTTCAGTACACACACAGAAACATATATTTTCACCAAGGTGTTCTGCACTGGGGTGAGAATGTACTGCTGTTTTGAATGTAAGAGTTAGTTTCCTTTAACTTAAGAATATTAACACAGCCTTGGAGCCTTAAGGTCTGCTTTTTAGTCTTTATAATAATTAAATCATACAGTTCCTATTTTTAACTTATTCAGGATTTTGTTGTATTCTTGTAAATTACCGATTCATGTTTCTGAACTTCTCATCCGTGCTCTTAGCACTCGAACAAAACTGCGAAGTTACTGATAAAGGTATTTGTAGCATACCAAATGTGGACTCTGAGATGCACGCTTTTCCAGTTAAAATAAAAATAAATATAAGAAAATACAATTTTCATTGGACTTTTTATATAAAGAACTCAATTTCTTCTGGGAAAATATTGAAGTTCTCAGCAAGTATTCTAATGCTCAGTTTTAAGTAACAAATGTAGAAAGCAGTAAAGAATATTGTTATCTTCTCTTAAGTCCTTCTAAGAATGGCCACAGTGTTTGCCTCTGTTCAGGTAGACTAGGGTACTAGAGGTTGCTTGTCTTCTTAGAGTTTAAAAAAATTTTTAACCGTATGTAAAATTTTTCTAAATATTCAGCTAATTAAATAGAACAAAAAATTATGTTAGAATGACATTTTATTTTAGAGCACATCACTTAAATGGCAATTAAAATTTTTTTAGGTTACTGTGACAATAAATGGCATTTTTCAAATATTTTCCAATAAATAGGATCACCAAAGTCTCATACAGAACAATTGATAGTCAGCAATAAAATCAAAGTTTTATTATTTCTCTTGTGACTTCCCAGGTGGTGGCAACTTATAAATTTCAATCAGTTGTTAGGATAGGAAGGATCACAAGCTTCATTTGAACTCCAAAATTCCATTATTCCATTTGATAAAAGCATACACTGGCTCCTGCTCAGTGACATTAATCACTGTTTCACTTTTCTTCTGACTTCTCTACTGACCACAGGTGTCACAGACTCACATACACCCACAACTGCTGATGGATCTTACATTTCTGCCCATTTTGCCAGCAGAGGCACTTAATGGCTTTGTTCCAGACTATCTTTTCAAGAACATTTATGTAGCAAACATCCTTGGAAGATTGTGATGATAACATCTCCTTTCAGTTCACAGGACGGGTTTTCTTTAAGCTCAGTATAATAAAGATAAAATCTCCATCAGGGCAAAGGTCAGGCAGAATTACTGAACATTATAAAAGTTTGGATTCCCTAAACTCAGGGTTCCTCTCCTGTCATAAAACCCACTGCTTGTGCGGGTTTTTTTAGAAAAATGAAGAGATGGTCTCTCTTACTTACAACCCAAGTACTTCTGAGTAAGAACATTGGTTTATCTTCATAAGAGCTATGAAATTACCAAAATTATTTTATCTATTTTACTGCTATGGAAAGAGCCTCAGAAAGATTAAATGTTTTTCTAATTATAACATAAATGATGTAGGTCTTAAACACAGATATTTCACCTTCAAAAACCAGTACTTAAAATAAATATTGAATTTCATTGCGATAAGTAGCACATACATGAACCAGACAATTCAAAAGTACAAAAATTAAAATCCTTTTCTTTCCTGTTACACAGCCACTTAATTCTTAACCTCCAAGCCAGCAGTTCTGTCAGTTCTTTTTCTTTCATTCAAGAGATAATTTAGATTCGTAGTTAGATATAATTTAAATTCTTTTTATAATAATATTAGCATTTAATATACTCAGTTCTTCACCTATCTTCCTTTCACTTAATTATATATATATTCATATTTGAGAAAGGGTTCATTCAGAAAGCACTCTGGGTTTTCTGAACAAAAAGGGGTTTAATAAAGAGAAGGTTTTGTTTCCAAATATGTAATTGCTGCATGTCTTTCTTTTACCTTCTAATGGTGCCACTTATTAGAAAAATTAGGCTCTAGACAAACATATAACAAAAAACATTTTACTTACTTTTCAGATGAGTATGATTGGATGAAAATGAACACCCTGGAAAAAAAGAAAAAAAATATGCACATGAGTTTAATGAGTACACAGCTCCCAACATTGCATGAGAGTATCAGCTCTTTTTTTAACATCACTGAGGGATCACCTTCTTGAGAAGACTAAATATGAATCTTGTGCTGTTGCTGTTATAGGCATAGACTGATTCTTTATTTTAGAAAAGGTATCCAGAAACTTCATATGATTAGCATGAAGACATTGTGATAAATGACAACCACGTTACTAGGTCACTCAAGCCATCTGTTTGTATCTATTCAGGAAAATGAAGTTTCCAATAGGTTAGAATTATAATCCACTAGTTATGAAAACAAATTTCACATGCATATTAATTCATTCACTTTTATTCTTAGATATTGCTAGTAAAGTAATAATATTATACTTTTGGTTTTTACTTTGGCTGGATTTCCACAAGCGTTCAAGTATCCTAAAGATTTCCATGTTGTCAAAAAAAGAGAGAGAGAGAGAATTAAATGAATAATTATTGGATATGTTTCTTCTATCCCAGATCTTTCTAGTAAAACCTGGGATTGGGTCACAGGGTTTAGGTTTAAACCTCCCTTCCTCCTGTGTGATTTGATCTTTTACCAACTTCTGCCCAGCAGCATGGAGAAAATAGAAGAGAGAGAGAAATTCTGAACCTCAAGAGAAGTATTGACACTAATTACCCATGAGTTTTTGGAAGAGAATGAGAAGAGAAACAGAAAAATGATGTGAATTTAGGTTTTTGCCTTTTATGGCATGGTGACGTGATCCCTTGTGTCTCTGGGCAAATCAACATTTGAGATTCTAAGAAAGCAGGTTGGTATGTTTGTGAGAACAAGAGGAGAAACATAATTTTCCTACAATAGTCAAATGGCAAATAAACGCAACTAATTTATGATTCATCCACGACACAAATTTATTGCCATTGGACTCTAAAGAAGTGTGCTTTTTATAATTCCACGGTGATGACTAACCCTGGAAAATTCTATGACACTAATCTGATATTGTTTGAGGAGTGTAGTGAACTGTATAAGGATTCTTATGGGTCAACAGTCTTCCGAGAAAGAATACTTGGTCTAGTAACGATGCTCCTTCTTGCCTGCAGCTTGGCCTTGGGAGCATCAGGATTTATGTAAAATTCTTGTATGTCATCATAACTCTCTTCATTGCTTACACAACAAAAAAAAAAAATTGTATTTTTTCTTACCACAATAAGAATGAGGTCTTTGCCTTACTCTTCTTCCTAAGACAAAAATTGCATTGTAGTAGATACTCTTCCTAAATATGGCATATTTTTTTTCTTTCAATTATGGAGAGATTGCTATAAAAGGAAAATATGAAATGCTCAGCCAAAAACCATATGTTTAGGCCAAGATAAACTTTGCGACTCTACAAAATTTTAATTACTAAAAAAACGAATGGTCTTTCTCATTGCCTATTGACACAAAGATGTTCATCAGAGTATTTTTTTAGATTAGTCAAACAAAGTAGAAAAACAAAATGGAAGCTTATGGTAAAGCACAGCAATAGAAAAGTGATGAAATACAGTAATCTCCCCACCCCCATCTACTGGGAATACGTTCCAAAACCCAATGGTTGCCTGAGCCCGTGCCTGGTAGCACGGAGCCCTGCACAGGTATACCTTGGAGATATCCTGCATTCTGTTCCAGATAAATATAATAAAGTGAATATTGCAATAAAGGCAGTCACACGAATTTTTTGGTTTCCTAGTCCATATAAAAGTAATGTTTACACTATACTGAAGTCTATTAACTGTGCAATAGCATTATGTCTACAAAAACAATATAACACCTGTAATTAAAAAATATTTTATTGCTAACAATGCCAACCATCATCTGAGCCTTCAGCGCGTCTTAATCTTTTTGCTGGTGGAGGGCCTTGTGAAAATTCAATATCTGTGAAGTGCATAAAGCAAAGCACAATAAAAGGAGGTGTACCTGTATATACTGTATTTTCCTATACATATAAACCTATGATAAAGTTTAATTTATAAATTAGGCACGGTCAGAGGCTATCCGAATTGCCAGCATCACTGCTTTTGCTCTTAGGGGGCCATTATTAACTAAAATAAGGGTTACTTGAACACAAGCTCTGCAATACGGATACCCCAACAGTGGATCTAATAACAGGCAGGTAGCATACAGAGCATAGATACATTGGACAAAGGGATGATTCACATCCCAGGTGGGACAGAGCAGGACAGCATAAGATTTCAGCACACTCTCAGGTCAGTGAGCAATTTAAAACGTATAAATTGTTTATTTCTGGAATTTTCCACTTTATATTTTCCGATTATGGTTGACTGCCGGTAACAGAAATGCAAAAAGTGAAAACAAGAATAAGGAGGGACTATTGTAATGTAATTTGTGACTTATTCATAAATAGAACCATAGAGCCATTTAAAATGTGTACAAAAATGTTAATGATACTGGAAATGTTTACACGGTAAGTGAAAGTTAGAATATCAAATGATGTATGCAAAATACTCTCGGTCATGTAAAATATTGCACAAAGAAAGAGAGAAGTTTGCCAAAAGTCAGTTAACTAGGGTGACTGAGTATGGTTCTTTGGATGGATTTAATTTCTTTTATATATTTTTCTGCATTTTATAATGTGCATATTTTATTTATATAATCAACTCTTTCAAAACTACTTATTTTAAGCATACTTTTATAGCAATTTAACAGTGGATTTTCATAAAAATTTATAAGTTAAATGATTAAGCACTTATCATTTAAAGAGGTTATACTACGTAACATTCTGATAATTTTATCAAATTAAGCTCCCTAATAGCAGAAAAGGGTGAAAGTGTGAAAACTTTTGAAAGGACATATGAAGTTTCTACAAAATTTTGTTCTCACGTTTCTTCCGGTCTTCCATTTTGATTCAGCACCCCGTTTTTCTCAGCTTTTCAGTTAATCTAGCAAGAACTGGTGGAAAACAGTATAGCCTTTCTTTTAAAATCACAATTGATGTATAGATTTGTCAGATGTAGAATTGTATGCACTTTAACTCTCTCTTATTAACCATTCTAAAATCCACTGCATCTAGGCATTAGGTACAGTTAATAAGTTAACTGATGTCTAAGGAAAAATTCACAGTCATTGTACATGCATGTCAAAATCTAGTAAACCGGTGAACAAAGAGTTTACCCTATAAAGCTTGATTACCCAAGTAGATTTTCATATAGCTTATTTCAGAAGCATGACTGCATCTAAATGATGATAAAAATGTTTCCATTAAAAAAACTGACATACAAGTTATCCCCAGTGTATGTTGTATTGGTGTATTTTCCTGTGCTCTGCAGTTAAACCATCAAATCTACACTTATGAAAGAATTCTATATTTATCTACTATATTCCACATATATTTGAGCCTAAATTCATAGTAAATTGAAACCCACAAATAACAATAAATGACTATTTCTTACCAGGTACTCAACAAAATATATATGAAGTCAAACATGAGCTTTGATACTGATTGAATTCAACTTGGAAAGGTAGTTAAGGCAAATTAATTCATTGGTGTCTCATGACAACTATTGTGAGTATTTGGCATAATTAAGCTCCTGTTGCTTAGAGTAATTATAAAACAGCCAATGGAGAAATGAGGTTAAACAAATCTTTTGGCCAACACTTACTTTCATGCGCTAATCTGTTATTCAGTATTTATTTAATTGTGTGCACACTATATACCATGCTAGGAGCTGGAGAAGCAATATGAAGTATACAACAGTCCCGCCCTCTCAGTGCTTACAATTGACTGGCAGATACAGATAAGTAAAGTAATTCTCAAACAATGAACTAAAGTTAATGACAAAGGAACTATAGGCTTCTCTGTTAGCACCTAAGAGGAGATCTTTGCATAGACGTTGAAGATGGAAAGGCACCCTTAAGAAAGTGATGTCTACTTTGAATCATAGAGAATATGTAGAATTGACTAATAGTCAGGAGTGAGACAGTTAAGCAATTGCCAAAATATTCCTGTCAGAGCAAAAGGCATATATCAAGATAGAGATAAGTGTTTCATGGAAATCAAAATAGATAGAAATGGCTAAAATGTAAGATGAAAGAGCAAAAGTAGAATTGAATCATCAGTTTTTAATATCTACTACATTGTATAAAGTTAAAATTGTATGATATTTAATAATTTAATGTTTTAGCATATGCAAAGTTACTTCCCAAAATACATCATTTGATATTTATTTTGTATTTGTATTAAATACTAGGCAGGATGCAGTATCACTTCATTTGCTTACAAAGTAATTGAAGTGCAGGGAATGTACCCTCCCACCCCTAGCCCCTCATGCTCCCATAGATAATTAAGCCTAATAGGTATCAAAAGCAGAATTCGAAACCAGATCATCTGACTAAACTTAGTATTGTTTCATTAAAATACCCTCTTCTGTTTCAAAAACAAAACAAAAGATTTAAAACACACACACAGATAAAGAACTATTTATATATTCAGCCTGAATTGGAAACTCAATGTCTTTGCATTAGGTTTAAATTACACGTAGTCATAACACTAGAATCTGCAAAGATATAACCTTATTTCTATAATTGAACCCAGCTTGACTTTTAAGCTTTCAATTCCTTGTAGAGTTATAAAACTTATTCTTGCCAATTCAAAGTTCTTAGTCACTTCTAGTTTAAGTCACAGTGTCCCTTGGTTAATACTGAAGTCCAAATTTCACAAACTTATCTTATACCTTCCCTTCTTCCAAGGTGGACACCTAAACCTACAAAGAGCTTCCTTATAAACCTGACATCTGGGGAAATGTTTCTAGAATATTTAGCACTACACTGGCCTGGTGGCCTGCACTGTGGAGTGGAGTCCCTCTTATTTGGTATTCGTCAGACTCTGACTCTGCTTGTATCCGTAGTTGATGACCAAGTTTCCACTATGACCTCTGGTACGCCTTATCAGGGCTGTAATTTTTCTTTCAGTATATTAAAAGACCAACTGAAGTATATTACAATTTTTAAGATTTTGAGTAAAAATCGATTATATTTGGGCAGTGCCAAACTGGAAATTGTTTATGAGAGCTTTCCGCACAGAAGCCAGAAGAAAGACTTATGTAAAAGTATTTAATGCCATGGCATTAAAGCTACCTAAGTGTAATGGCCTCTTTAATTAATTAACTTAACAGGTATGTGGCATCCTAGCTACCCTTGCTAAAACCCAAAATTTCCTCCACATTTCTCAGATTATGAGCTTTTGTAAAACTGCCCACAATCCTATATGTGCAGTCATCTCAGTCAGCCTCTATCCCTGTGGTACCATAAAGGGCATGAAATTCCACCAAATGATTTGTTGTCTCCCTCTTCTACAACCCAGGAAATGAGTTAAATTTTCCATGTACTTTTGCATTGCCTCAAATTACCTGTGGCTCCTGCTGTGTCAGATTCACTTTGGGGATAATGGTCAGTCAAGGACTAATAGGGACTTTCCGTCCCTGTATATAAATAAATTTTCTTTTTTCCTCTTCCTTTGTTTAAATCCTACCCAAATTCAGAAATAGTTCACATTTCCTCTCTGTGTGGAAGTTAAAAAAAACAAGCTCTTATGCGATCATGAACACATCCTCTGTCTGTGTATTAACTGTGCTCTAAATTTCTTAGAATATGTGCTCTTGCTATTTCAAACCAAGATTTTTAGATTTTAAAACACCATTTTTCTTTTCTCAAGCACCTAACTCTTCAAATTAAAATGCTGGCCTTCGCAGAGTATGTCTCTGCAAGGCATTTAAAAAGTATATTTGTATATTCAAATGACTTTTTTTCTGGGTTGTATCTGACAAGCTTTACAAAGCAATGAACATCATTGAATTATTAAGTATAAAGGTGAAGGCAACAGAAAAACATTCAGAAATGAAAAAAAATACTGATTATTAGCTGAAAAAACTGCCTTTGCTCACATGCTTCATCAATATTCTTATAATAAATTTGCAATGATTATATCATTATAGTGTATAGGCTATATTGTAATACTTTCGAAAGTTTAAGTAATCAATTAACTATTGTAATGACTAGTCAAAGACATATGGCCAAAATATAAAGACACACACCCCTATGTATATGTATATAAATAAGGCATTTTGTATAGCAATAGTACCATACAGTTTAACAACCTGGCTTTATCCATACGCTAATGACTGGTCTAAGTTACATCAGGCAATTCACAACTTTTAAAAATTTTGCATAACAAAAATAACTCAAATGAAGAGAAAATTAGGCCTACATATGACCTAGAGAAAAATTGGTGCTAAATATGGATAAGCAATTTAGGTTAGAGTGAATATATAATGAAATCTAAATTAATTGCCAAAAGAACTGGAAGAAGAAATTGGCTCTGGTTCATTTGCTGACAAATTTCTTACTTTTTTAAAATCCTTACATCAATTAAAGACTACTAGGAATTCTAGGAAGAGATGTGATTTTCAAGTAATAGGCTTGCATTTAAACATTCTTTAATTAATTTGATTTAAAGAATAAATTAATTTAATAAGTCCATTTATTCTTTGCTTTTTAATTTTCAAGCTCTTTTCAGATACAGTGTTGTATGAGCTAGTACTGTATTGGGGTACAGCTAACAGAAGCCCAGGGCGTCTGAAGCAGACCATTACTAGCGTGGATTTACAAGTCGACTGACGTCAGAGTCAGTATCTTTGCAATTCTCTTAGCCTGTCTGTATAAGCTGTAACTTCATGGTGACAGGATATACAGTGCTTTTCTATAAGTCACGTTTATATTCAAGGCAGGACAAAGCAGAGAGATATCATGTTCTAGGTACAGCTTCCCTATAATCAGTAGAGCAAAAGCTTTCAGAGAACCCTTTTTTCCAGTAGATTTCTGCTTAAATCTAACAAACTTTAGTCCAGAACTAGGTCATATGACCACTTCTAGTTTCAAAAGTTGTGGGAAAAATAGAAAAAGGGTTGTCATGATTGACTTAATTTAACTATAATCTACTGTTTGGCGCTAGAAATTTTAATCAGGGTTTTGGAAGGGAGAATGGATATCAAGCCAAAAACAGATTCAACCACAAAATTATCATCAGATTCTTACTATAAATTAGAACAAAAGTCCTCTCCTGATTATCTAAATTGATATGCTGTATCCTATTTCATGAGTGAAGGATACGACATAAGGTCATATAATTTCTTTGAAATATTAAATTCGATGCCTTAGTGTCAGTGACTCAATCCAAAGGGTCACTCTTTCTTACCTTTATATGAAAACCCAGAAACTTGAAAGTCTGCTACGTCAGACAATGGGCCACATTTGCCACCAAAAGTTCCATTGGCACTGGCAAATGATATCAGCATCTAAAACATGCTTTCTGATAATCTAAAGACAGTACTTAATGATGACGGGAAGCATTCATAGTTTCACAGACTGCATAGTAATAACTGCAGTCTTTATGTGCATTGTGGTACGGGAATATGAAATAGTCTCTAAATATTATCACCAACTACTGGCATACCAAGACAAAAACTATCTGAGTTCCCAGAGCTAAAGCTCTAGTCATTAGCCTTTTTATTTCTTAAACGTATATCCGTTTTCTTAATGCTACTAAATGCCTGGGGTAGGTGACTTCCATACACAAGCTATGTTCAAAACAAAGCCTTGCCTAAATTCTGGTACAATTTATCCACCTGAACTTCTCTATCTCTTTTGGGACATTTCTTTTCAGTGAAGTCCTCCACTTGTCATCAGTCAGAGACACTTCAGTTTATTAAACATAATTTCAAGTCTCAAAAGTCAGGGGTTGGTCTCTTGGTCACTTTCTTTTAAAGAGATGTCTATGTTTCTTACGTACATTGACTTACATTCACCCCAACACGTTATCTGTCATTAATACAAACTGATGAGAGGTGATGTGTAGGTGGGAGTGAATTGATCCTTCATATCTACAGAGACAAGAGTTAGGCTAGAGTTCATATTCAGCCAGAAAGAAATGGTGTATCCATACTGGTTGTTAAAGTATTTCTTCAATTCTCAGTGCTCTCACTGTTGCACCCTTGATCTCCTGGACACTTCTGTACCTTGCCACTGTCAAGCACATAATATATTATCTCTTGACACAGTACTTGTTCTCTAAGCCCTAACTCCACTGCTGTGACTGATATCAGCTCTGATTGGTCCAAGGACCAATTCAAACATTCTGAATGTTACACCTGGGGCCATCCCAATCCCGAAACTGTAAAGGCATGCCATTATCTCAGAATAATGGGGATGAACTAGTTTTACATCTGTGTAACTAAAAGATGTGGTTTTTCTCCAGTAAAAAAAAAAAGACAGTCTATTTCTAGTTTTCCTCCCAGGTACATAAATACTACCAGAAATTTCAGAGTAAATACTACTACTCTGTAGACTTCCTAACAGGCACCATGTTACATAGTTACATAACCCATTGCTGAGATTATATTTAATTATTTCCCCAAATACAACATTATCTATTTATCTAATCCAAGGGCCAGGCATGGCATAGTAATACGCTATTAAATGGCATCCTACTAATAGGAAATGTTTATATATAGGAAAATATGACTAAGTAAATGCAAACAATAAATAAAACTAATATTTCAAAACTTTAAAAGGTAAAAGTCAACATTTATTTTCTTCACACAGGCTAACTGGATTACAAACTCGGTGTTCTAATCTTATGAATTCTCTAAAACAAAATCTTCAAATCCATCTAGCATTTATTGAATTTTATCCTACTACTCAATTTATTATGTTATTTTAGCTTCTATATTAATCCCTGAGTACTGAATTTAGCATACTTATTTTTGCTTCAATCTTTAAAAGACATTTAAAAATTAGTTCTCAAGTTCTCCCATTCTTTATTTCCTTCCTGGTGACCCGTAACCTGTTTTACTCCATTGGTGAAGTTAAAATTATACTAGATACCCTCTCTAAACCACTGAATACTGTTTGGCATCAGCCATCACAATTCTTACCCAAACCCTAACCTATGTTAGAAGATCTTTCTAAGGCAGAACCTCTATTTTGCTAATATTTATTCAGTGCAATGACTAGTTCCAAGGTTCGTGTTTGTAGGGTTTTTTTTAATACAATTGTTAATAAATCATATAGTTTTAATGCTTTCATTGTTATTTTCACCATATACTTAGCAAAATAAGCAGTAAATTATAATTGTCTTAATATAGTTACTTTCAAATTATAGAAATTCTATGAATTGCTGCCTACATTTCATTATATTCCAACAGGAACCAGACTATGAATTTATTTGAAGACTGTGATATAACATTAGTGAGTATATGTAAATTTGGCATTGGCTCTTATTTCTGACTTCATTGAAAGAAGTGTCAAATGAGTTGATTTACAATTTTTTTAAATTCACATATTAATTTTCCACACTGGAGCCGATGTGAGATTCTTCTTTTCATGTTCAATTAAAATTGGATTGAACCTATTAAACGTGGCAGCTTTTATGATCAATATAAAACATCTAATTTATGGATGCTCAAACCTTTAAACAGACAGGCAGGTAGTATAAACTGAATACATTCTTTTTCCTTAAGGATGAAGAAGTACTATTGGACGCAAGCCAAGGAATACCTCTCGGGCTACAATAGGACCAGGAAGCAAAATTATTAAATCCATATTGGGGTAAACTAGACCCAAGAAGAGAAAAATCCAAAATTAATCTCTGTTGGCAAGGAATTTGTTACGGCAGACCTAGAAAACGAATAGATATGGTAATATATGCTATCTTGTGACCAGTGACTTTCCAGAACAGTAGAATAGTCTGCATATAATAACTAGTTAATGCCTAAATTAGGGACATCCCCAAAGGGCCCCTCGTGGGATTGTGTGAGGCCTCTGTTACAACTTCATCACAATTCAAATTCTTGCTCTTCCCAATCCTGCTACACTACTATCTTACTGGTGTTATTAATGAGAACATTACAAAATATGCCTTGTGCGTCCAAATTTTATAGTCTGTTTGCCAGGGAACCTAGCCTTTGGGGGTTGGTAGAAGTCTTTTTTTCTAAGAAGCAGAATCTAAAATGAAATTGTAGGTTGAATTACCTGAAGACGATCTAGAAATAAGGACCCTATCACTGGCAGAAGCTAGGGTATCATAGCTATTGACATGCTGTTGGACCACAATTGCTACAATGTTCAACCGTGATGACCTAGGATGAGATTACTGTGGAAGGGACTACACCGCAGAGTGTATTATCTCAGGCTTTGAGAGATGGGGGACATAATAATTATAAGCCTTTTTCATCAGAATAGTGAATGGTTTTGCTAGTTGTTCAGGACTTGGGAGAAGAAAGATGAAAAATCTGGGATATAGACATCCGATAAAGAGGCAAGCAGATGGAGTTTTGGGAGAGGTGTGACCTTTACGTGGTGCTTTGTCTACAGTAGGTAGGATACATACGTTCAAAACCAAGTGATGGCAATTGCTCTTATTAGCCTCACTCGTAGTGACTCATCTGGATTATTTGTGCTTCCTGACCCTGAATCTCTAATCCCTGCAGTGGATAGATGTTGTGGTTTCCAGAGGTGGCATGCTTGTAAGAGTCTGACTAAACTTAATCTAGTGCTGCCTCATGGTCACTTTGGAATTCTTGTGTCAAAAGCCTTGCAGTCGATAAAAAGAGGTGCTATGCTGACAAGGATAATTGACCTTGACCATCATGAGTAGACAAGGTTGCTCTAATACAATGAGGGGTTGGGAAGATAGTGTTTACCATCACATTAATCCCCTGGGGCGCCTAGTTGACTCATCTAATTTTGATGGTAAGTGAGCAAGTGCAATATCAATGAGCTAAGAAGGACACAGAGATCAAAAGGCTCAAACCTCTCAGGTATGCAAATCTGGGTCACCTCAATAAGTAAGCCACCTAGACTAGCAGAGATTTTAGCCAAGAGTGAAGGAAATCTAAAATTTGTAGTACGGGAAGCAAATAATGAATAAACAGTTGCAGCTATGAGATCAGCTTTGGTGATGGGGACATTTTTGTTTCACTATCCTTCCTCTTATAAATTGTCCAGGAAAGAAACCAGCCAGAATCTCGGAGAATATATTCCCGGGTGGGGTGAAGTTATTACACAAAGCAAATAGATCCTAACTATTCAAGAGGTGGGCTGTATTGGATATTGCAGATTTGTCCCAGATCCATCTTCGGTACCCTATCTGCCAGGACTGATGGTTGCAGACAACTCACAGTTGAGATTCAAGGAATTTTCCTTGGTCAAAGGTAACAGCTTCCCCACAGTTACAATGCCTCCCAGGGGCAGCTGTCTTCCAAAAATTGGTCCTTGCAGAGTTACAAAGGCCCAACTTTCCTGTCTTCATTCAGGATATCTCTGAAGTGTCATCAGCTAAGGCCTATGTTGTCATTGCATTACAGTTCAAATTCCCCCTCTTCCTAATCGGGATTCCTTCACTCATAAATGGGATGGATAAATGGCAGAATGGCAATTATGAAAGTGTACCTTTTATCACAGCTAGTCTTCATTGAAGATCTGCATATTCTTTAAATCTATCCTTTTCTGAATATCCCTTAAAAAATCTTTATATACTCCAAGGTGTACATGTGTTCAGTTTGAAGAGACTGATATCTTTCACCCACTATTAAATGCTCTTTACATTTGTAATCTGCATTATAACTCATTTTGTGAAAAATAAATTAAAACACCAAGTAGAATTAGTCCTGGAACTAGTACTTTGTTTATATTTCTTTTAAATATTTTATCAGATATGACAATTTATTTACTTGTCTATATCTTTCATTAAATGTCAGATATCTGAATTTTGTTCAAAGTTTACATCAAACTATCACAACACTTGCCTTCTAATCATCAGTCAATAAGCATTTTAAAATGAATATATGAAGAATGTTTTATAGAAGATATGCATACTATTGAACTAGATGTCATTTGAAATAAAATTATCAGTGAAAGAATAAAAAGGTGATATGATTCAATATAAGTCTTTTTATAAACCAAATCTTTTGTTCCTGCTTCAAAGGAAAGAGTAAGGTTGTTTCCAACTCAAGCAACAGGGTGATATTAGGTATGACTGGAATCTCACTAGGCAGATGTGCAGTCACTGTAAATGCTGATAATGTTCTTGTTTAGTACAGAATGTTTATAATTTCTCATGTAATCAATGACAGCCTGTGACAGATTTCTTCCAAATAAAGGTCAAATTTTATACTAGGCTGTCATAATTGATCTTTGCACAAAAATAGAAACAGGAAAGTCCCAAGAATTTCTGTAAAAATATCTTTCAAGACTCCCTTTCTTTTCTGCACAATATTTTCTACATGTAGGTTAAGAATTCGATGTTCTCTTATTTTTCCTACATTATAACAACACATTTCAAAACAAGTAATATTTGTAAGTAAATTTTGCAGGGATACTTTATAACTTATGCATTATTTTAATGAACATGTCTAATATTTCCAGAGAATTAGCACACAATGAACGGTCAGTCAGTCCTAGAAATAAAAGTCATAGTTATCCTCAGAATTGTAATAACTGGTTATAAATCACTTGGTGCAGTTCTCAGCTGGGGGCAATCCCTGGTAGAGACGAGGGATCCTGCTAAAAGAGTTGCTGTGCACAGGAGAGGCCCCGTCCATAGAGAATTATTCAGCCCAAAACATCAGTAGTGTCCTGGCTGAGAAGCGCTAATCTAGTGTAATCTCAGTAGTTTAGATAACATTCCGATATATTTCAGGAGGATCATTTTAATTTTCAGATTCAGAGTCGAGGTTCTACAGAAACGTTAGAAGACAGAGTTTCATTGTATTACTGTCTTAATGATAAAGAACTTGGGTAATATATAAATTTTCCGCAATTGTTTTAGAACGGAATTCAAATTGGGGTAAATTTATGATTTCAGAGTTATTTAACTATGTTATTTAATCGGGAAAGAAATAAATACAAATAACACAAATACATATATAAATGTTCTAGCTAGTAATTTAGGAGACTATTTTTGTTTGTAAACCCCTCATAAATTATGCAGACTTACAAAAGGTCTTCTGCCCACATCTCTTCAATCTGTAAAAAGAGAAATGTAGGATTTTTGTGACTTGCTTGATTAATATTACCAATTCTTTTTTTTTTTTTGGTGAGGAAGACCAGCCCTGAGCTAACATCCGTTGCCAATCCTCCTCTTTTTGCTGAGGAAGACTGGCCCTGGGCTAACATCCGTGCCCATCTTCCTCTACTTTACATGGGACGCCACCACGGCATGGCTGACAGGCAGTGCGTCCGCGGGCAACCGGGATCCGAACCAGCGAACCCTGGGCTGCCAAGTGCGGACTAAACCGCTGAGCCACCGGGTCGGCCCCTATTACCAATTCTTTTTCTTTAAAAAATGTAACTAGACTCTACCGTTCCTAATTTTTTTTTACATCTATTATTTTTCTCTTCATGTTTTTAGTGTTTACTTCTTTTTATGAAAGACATACATGGATGTGGTTTATTTCACATCTCTCATATTGTTATTTGTTTTCTGTTGGACATTTCTACTTATTTCATGTTCTTCTCTTGTCTTGTTTACTTTCAGATTTTTAAATAATTTATAATGTTATTTTCCACTCTATAACTTGCTGTGCATGTATTATTTTTCTATTATTCTAAAGATTAAAACATTTAACTTTTACCTGTTGCAGTTTAACACAAATTGTTACTTTTACTAATACTGCTATATACTTAGAACACTTAACTCCATTTTTTCTCATATTTTGAGTTATTTTTCTAAAAAGTTTTAAAGCCACAAAAATATTACTGTTGTTTTGTACCTTTATTTACTTTATCACTATTCACTTATATTTACTCTTTTCTTTCTTTTTTTTTCCTTTCTGCCCTTCCTGTAACTCATATGGCATTGTTTTTCTTCAGTCTTAAATTATTTTCAAATTCTCTTATCCCAGGTTGCCTTGTAACAAACGTTATCAGATTTATGTCTGAACCATCATTTTACCTTCATTTTGAAGAATATTTCCTTGGGTATAGAATTCTATATAGGTAGTTATTTCTTTTAGCACTTCTTAGAGAATCCATTCCATTGTATTCAGGTTTCCATAATTTCTGTTGAGAAATTTTTGCTGTCTTATTATTACTCCTTTGAAGATAATGTACATTTTCCTCTGGCTGCTTTTAAGATATTCAATTTTTCTTTTGTTTTTAGAAATCTCACTGTTGTGTGTCTCTAGGTGTAGTTTTCTTAGGATTCATTTTGGTTGGAGTTTGCAGAGATTCTCGATTACGTGACTTGAGGCCTTTAATCAGTTTTTGAAACTTTTCAGTTATTTTTTCATTCCATATTATTTCTGTCCCTATTTTGCCCGCCTGGCACCCCAATTGCAATTATGTTAGACTTTTTTATGGTATCCCACCCATATTCAACATTGTTTTATATAGTTTCCATTTTTTCCCTTGTGTTTCAGTATGGATATATTCTATGAATACATTCTAGTGGTCTATCTTCCAGGTTACCAATCTTGAATTCAATTGTGGTTAATGTCTTATTAAAGTCATTTAATAATTATTAATATCAAATATTTATTTTAAAATTTTAGAATGTCATTTTTATAGATCTTAGCAATCTGATGAATTTTTCCATCTTTCATTTTATTTTTCCATCTTATTCTCTACTCATTTATAAAAATGTGCCATATTCTTGTATAAACAATATGTGCCATATTCTTGTCTGTTTGTATTGCACATTTTCAAACCTTGTTTTTCAGTTATATGACTCATGTCTAATAATTGTTCTTTTGAGTGCCAGAGATATTGTACATTAAAAAATATAGATAATTGTTGTATAGTTTTTGACTTTTGGAAGCATGTTAACATTCTATATACTCTAAAAATATAGATGAAATCAACCATGATGGAGGAGGAAAATAAAAGTGAAAACAGATATGTAGTGTAAGTCCTGACAATTGGGTTTTCTCTTTATTGTAATACAAGAGCCTGACTTAAGCTTTGATTGTCCAGGCATCCATTGTAAAGATGGCTATCTTCAATAAACACATTGTCAACCACAGGATTAAACAAAGACCCAGGCCACCCATGCCCACCCCTGCTTAGCCTCCTTTATTTCAGAGATCTTGGTTGGTTTTGATAATTGACCATTTGAGCCTCTTGTTTTTTCTCTTCCCGCACCTTAAATTCTTGCCTTTATATTTTAAATTCACCAATAAAGAGTGAGCCCACAAAACCTAAGGTCCCCACCCTTGATTCCAATAAAAGCAGGATCTAGGCCTGTGCTCTCTCTCTCTCTCTCCTGTGAACTTGCTGTGTGGCCCCAGGTGTGCCTTGTAATTTCTAAACCTGTCAGTAACAAACCTTTTTCTTTTATTTTTCAAAATTTCCTGATGGTTATTGCTGAGAAGCCTTGAAATCATACTAAGAAGCACAAGGGTTTGTCCAGCTATAACATTGGTTATCAATTGACTGAGACCAGCACGTGAAACAATATGAAACCGAAAAAAATAAACCAAAATGAATTCCAAACGAAGAACATAAGAACACTGAGAGAAAAGAAAAAAAACACATCAAGGAACACAGAATTTGACTACATGTCCCCAGTCCTGGGTGGGATGGATCAGAGGGAGAAAATGGCAAACAGATCTTGAACTCTTTTTAGTGGGTTTATATTTGGTACTGATATGGTTGAAGCAATCTGAAACAAATTTACTTGTATTTTAGAATAGGAAAATGAGTAAATGGGGTGATATTTTTGGGAGCCATAGCTCTCACTGTGAAATATGTGATATACAAATATAGAATGGAATATGTGATATATAGAATGGGAAACATACACATATAGAATGGGAAAGACAAGAAAAAAATCACAGAGGACGTGTGTTGAAATTGAAAGCATCAGTTTGATCTCATTATTTCTAAAATATGTACATGTATATAATGTACATGTATGTGTGTGCATTTATACATGTATATGTATAAGCACATACATTTCCTTGTTCTGTCTACCAAATGGACCCAGGAACAAAGACACCTCAATACCAATGAGCACAACTAGTGTTCAGATCCTAGTTTTTAAAGATACAATTTGTCATTCTCCTCTAAAAGGAACCAGAGCTCTTTCTTGAAATCGCTGATTCTAAGGCCTGAGGCAGTGTAGATGCAAAATGATCCTGGAATATCTTGGTATTACAGAAAGTGAGAAGTGCTCTAAAGGATGATGGGAATAGTCACAAGGTCCTAGCCCAAAAGACTCTGAAAAGTCAAAACTAGGGCAATTTGAATATCAAAATAATGAAAGACGGTAATGGAGTAAGGCCAATGTAAAAGTGGAAACCTATGAGTCCATACAGATATTAAATGAAAAAAGAAAAAATGAGAGAAGGGGGAACTCTTGCTTACAGTAGAATTTCACACACTGATTGGTAGAGGGAGTTCTGAAGATGGAAAATCATTCACCACCACGGTAAAAATTGGCTCAGGGAAGAATCAATGGCCTATAAATACAAATATGTGATGAGAAGCAAGATATCTTCATGGCTCAAAAATGTATCCCTGTATATTACTTATTTGCCAGAGAAAAACACAGCAACTCTACAGACAACACCTTGACAGGGTGATTAAAATTAACATCATCAATAAGGGGCAGACTGCTATTGAGGTCTCCAGATGTGATGCCCTGAGAAGGATGTGACACCACGAATGTAATATCTCTGCCAGGAGTCCATAACCTGAATCTAATCATGAAGAAACATCAGACAAAGGCAAAGTGAAGAACGTTCTATGACAAAAAAGTGACATGGAACGATAGGCTTAAAAAAGTCAATAAAACTTTTTTCTTCAAAAAAGAAACAAAAGACAATGTAAAACTGTAGAACTGATCCAAATCAAAGATTAAAGAGACAGGACAATTAAATGTAATACTTAAATTTAGATTGAATCAAGTATAATGGTGTGAAAAAATATGCTATATGCAATATATTGTGTCAACTGGAATATGTATGATATATTACATAAAAATATTATATTAATATTAAAATTACTGAAGTTGATAAGTATATGTGGTTATGCTAGAGACTATTTTTTTTTTTTTTAGTTAATAGTAGGGTCATTTTTCTATTAAGACATAGTTGACAAATAACATTATATAAGCTTAAGGTGTACAATGTGTTGATTTGATATATATAAATATTGAAATGTGATTATCACTGTAGCATTAGCTAATACCTCCATCATGCCACATAATTATCATTTCTTTCTTTGTAGTGAGGAGATTTAATATCTAGTCTCTCAGCAACTTTGAAGTATATACCACTGTATTAATAACCATAACCACAATGCTGTACATTAGATCTCCAGAACTTATTAATCTTCTAACTGTAAGTTTGCACCCTGTGACCAACATTTCCCCAATTCCTCTATCTCCCTAGTCCCTGGTACCACCATTCTACTCTCTGTAGAGTTTGGCTTTTTCAGATTCTACATATAAATGATATCATACAGTATTTGTCTTTCTCTGTCTGACTTACCTCACTTAGCATAATGCCCTCAAGGTCCATCCGTGTTGTTCTCATGGCTGAATAATATTCCTTTGTGTGGGTGTATCCATATATACACACATACATCGCATCCCCTTTATCCACGCTTACATTGACAGACACTTACATTGTTTCCATATCTTGGCTATTGTGAATAATACTGCAATAAACATGAGAGTGCAGATATCTTTTACATATCTTGTTTTCATTTCCTTTGTATATATACCCAAGTGGAATTGCTGGATCATGTGGTATTTCTATGTTTAATTTTTTGAGGAATCTCCATCCTGTTTTCCATAGTGGCTGCACCAATTTATATTCTCACCAACAATGTACAAAGGATCTCTTTTCTCCACATCCTTGTCAACACTTGTTATGTCTTGTCTTTTTGATGATAGCCATTTCAACAGATGTGGGTTGATAACTCAGGATTTTGATTTGCATTGCCCTTATGATTAGTGATGTTGAATATCTTTTCATGTACCTCTTGGCCTTATTCTTAGTAAATACACTTTGAAATATTCAGGAGCAAAGGGATATGATACATGTAATTAACCTCAAATGGTTCAGAAAAATATTACAGATAGATATTAAACAGATAGATATTACTTTAAGTAAAGGTCACTCTTCATAATGTGGGCAGGACTCATCCAATCATTTGAAGACCTTTGGAGCAAAGACCGCAGTTTCCAGAAGATTAAGAAATTCTGCCTCAAGACTGCAACATAGAACCCTGTCCAAGTTCCCAGCCTGCTGGACTGACCTGCCGATTTTGGCCCCGAAGACTGAAACATCAACTGTTAACATGAATTTCCAACCTGCTGGTCTGTCCCATGGATTTTGAACTTGCCCGGTTCTACAATTACGTGAACCAATTCTTTAAAATAAGAGCCTCTCTCTCCATCTCTTTCTGTTTATATACACGTATACAGTGGTTCTCTTTCTCTGGAGAACTCTGACTAATACAAAAGTGTACATATGTATTATATACTATTATTTTTCTTGATAACTTTTCTGTATGTTTGAAATTGTTTCCATATAAGTAGTTTTAGAAAATGATTGTAACATATTTATTACATTTGAAGAGTCGAATTAAAATAGTAACTTGTTCTAACCTATGGGTATGCATATATATGCATATATATTTGTGTATGTATGCATGTATATATACACATTATATATGTAAAAATTTAATTTATATATTTTTATATTTCACATTATATTTATAGATTTTTATATTACATATTATTTTGTATTATATTTATATATTTTTATATGTTTATAAATTTAAATTTATATATACAAACTATACATGTACATATGTATATATATATATTTCACACCGAAATGAATACTTTCTTAGCACTTGGAATATTTTCTTAGCATTTGATAGGAGTATGGAAGAAGATGTGAATGTGGATGAGTCCTGGAATTCAAAGGCCAAACTCCATCAAGAACATGATCAAATAGAACATTTCCGTAAATATTTAAATTTCAGAAATAAATTTAAAATTATTGCAAGTCTGTCTTATATCATTAACTAATTCCTATAGTACATCAGTGAGGAATAAATTTTCAGTAGGCTAATTTTCCATCATCTGTCTATCTATATGTATTTATCTATCTATCTATGAATATCTCTCAGTCTATCTTTATCAGTTTACTTATATCTAGTGAAGGGTACTCTATAAACAAATAACCAGGCTGAAGTATAACATAGAAATTCAGACTTCTGAGGCAAAAAAGTTTGCCATTTGAAATTTAGAGATAAATTGCATAGTTTAAAAATTATATATCTGTAGCCTATTTGAACACTCTCGGACTCCTACACATTATAATTTATAATATTGCCTTCTTAGGGTTATGGGTTTTTTTTCCCTCTAGGAATCCAGTTGGTCCCACACTTGCCATATCCCAGAAGCACTTATTGATGCCCAGTTCTCTTGAAAATAAAAATGTAAGTATTTATAGCTCTCTACAATTTTTCTGCCAGTAAATACTCATATCTTCTTTTCAGCTGATTGTTTTTTCAAACACACACTTAGCAGACTTGAGCAATTTATCCACTATCAGCTCACATAAACCATTCCTTTATATAGATTCGTATTCCCTTATTTTCCACTCAATTGGAAAAAAACCTTAGTCTTCATAAATCTGGCAAAACATCATAGTACTGCAGAGATGATGAAAAATTACAACCTGTGTTCAAGTAATGGTAAAGCTGTACCCACAAACAACAATAATAGAAGACTGAATAATACAAATGCCATAATTGATGTCCAAGGGAAGCAGGGATACAAAGAAGGGAAACAATTTCCATCTGGGTGACCAGGAAGGCTAAATGGATAGGTTGGTTAAACATGGGAATAAAATGAATTTATCTTGATATAAAGGCAAATTCCCTAGTTCATGTAGTTCCTCTAATGGCTTAACTTCGGCCATCTCCTAACTTAACTCATGGTAATTTCCAACTTTTGAGCAACCTTTGTACAATTAGTGAACTATTTTACGGATTAACAGTTTTAATATGGCCTTGTGAAATATATATATATATTTGATATTATATATATATACACTTTTACTACAAAAACAAAGACATAATAGTTTTGCTGTGGTACTGGATTGCTTTGTTTTTTCACACAATATTCAGCAGCATCTAATTGCATTGTTCAATAAATGATAGTATTATGATCAACATGATGCAACTAACTAGACTAGCAAAGTATGGAATTCAGTTCATAAGTATGTATTAATAATTGACACACAATATTTTCTTATGAAAAAGTTTTCTAGGAAAGAAGTGTAACAGCATTCTCAAAATTGAAAGGAATATCATGCACTGTAAAGATAAAGAAAAAGAGACAACATAAATATATCCAGCATGAGTTGAGCCAGATCCTTGGTAAAGCACTTGCTGTGCACCATCTCATTTCTGCCTCAGAGAAAACAGATCCACATGCTCATTAATTCCTACTTCTATTCAATATTCAGTTTATGAAATAGCAGCAGTTTAATTTAATATGTAGATTACTTTAGATAATCTTGTTCAAATGTTTCTATAGATTGGCAAACCAAAAACCTGACAAGTAAAGGCATATGAAGAAGGAAGCTTAGTGGTAGAGTGAATTCCTGGGTCCCATGACTCCTGGTTGGTATGCCTTTTTTAAATTGTATTCTTAGAAAGACCTTTGTGTCAAGAATAATTTAATAACAAGAAGATTCTCTCATATCAGTAATTAAACAAAAGTTTTCTGGGATAGACTCTTCCTTGGTGTTTTCATTTATACAAGTGGGCATGCTTGTTTTCTGATTACTCCCAGGATCTCAATGCCTTATCCATTCCTGGGGACAAATCAAAGAAGAAAAATGGAAGGTCATCTTTGGGTCACTGCTATTCAGTTTGCTGTGCCAAGCTGAAAACCCAGGCCATTAAATATGAAAATCCACTCATTGTCTCAGGCCTGATTGTATCCTGTCTTTCAGATCAGACTCATCATAGTCATAGCAACCCTAATGGGCGGATGTGCATTGGACCACATCATTTGCAGGGTGTCTTTAACTGAGAAAAGTTTTGTTGAAAATATGTGTGATTAATGTCTTCAACTATTATCTCTAATTGAACAGACATGAAAGGGGGTCACTTTGTCGGCCCAGATAAGCCTATTGCACGGTTATTAAAGGCATATTCAGCCCTTGCTGAATTAATCTATTATTGCTTCTTGTCTTTGGTAACCATAACATGTTGTTGGAAGGCTGTGCAAAATTTGAGTGACTGTTTGAAACACAGCTCCAGTAATCCTCTAGACATGGGTGTAAGAGAAGAGGGAAAAGCTGTTTAGTACATAATTGAATGTGCTATGCTATTTGCATTAGTATTACGCAGTGGGATTTTATTTTAATGTGTCTATATCTGAGTGATGCATCACCTTAACATCATCAGCCACTCAGCAAGATTCACAGAGTTCCTCTCTCCATGATATAACTAAAAGAGAGGATCAATAGAGAGACACAAACTCTGTATTGGAGTGTGTGTGTGGGAGAGAGAGAAAGAGAGAAAGCATTCAAACTGTAAACAATCAAGCAGTTTTTCAGAGATATGCAGCTGACATTAAGTCAGCATCTATGTCCTTCTTGCAGAATATAACTTATGGGAAGTACAGATTTTGAGAAATAAATCCCTGTCTACTGACCTGTATTAATTCTGGGAGAATAGTCTGTCTGGCAAAACTGAATCCTGGAGGAACTTTGGATGATCAAATGGGTAAAGAATGATTTGTAGGTAGACTTAAAGGTTGCTGTGACTAAAGCACATATAAATAAAAATAGTATTGAACATATTCTGTTATTTTGAATAGAAAGGGCAAATCCTTCTTTTCTGGTCAATGAGTTACTCAAAGAATGTATTAAGTGAACAATGGCATTTGTGATAATTCAACTTGTGTTGAGAAATAGAAAGTCCAGAGAAATTAAATATAGAAAGTTAAAATTGCAGAACTTAGCTAATTTTAAAAATAAATTCTAATGCATTTTTTTCATGTCAAATGTGGTCTTTTATAATTTGTTAAGCTCTAATTGGCTATTCATTTATAATTGAATAGAATTAAATTTGCACATAACACATTAACACGTATGTGAAAATACATTCCAGAATGACCAAAGGACCAAGCATAAAAAGCCAAAGTACAAAGAAATGAGAATAAATAAAGGAGAGTTTAAAAATCATCTTGGAGGGCAGGGTGTCCAACATAAGTTTCAATTCCTGAAATAAAATATTGCTAGATTTACTACTTAAAATTTAAAATTTCTTTATAGAAAAAAATGTTACATAAACAAAATTAATAAAAAAATGAAAGCCTGCATGAAATCCTTGTAATATAGAACAAAGATTTTTTGGTCACAATATGTGAAATATTTGAACATTAAAAAAAAGAGGCCACTCAATTTAAAAGAGTAAAAAATTGTGAATAGTTATTCTTAAGAAAATTCAAGTTTCTCATCTAACAAGCAGAAAAATAAGTCAATGACATATTTTGCCCTAACAAAGTGCCAACATTTTTAAAATTTATTATATCCATTATCAGCTAGGGTATGCAGATAAGAACATTTTTTATATATTTCTAATGCCAAATAAATTGACCAACTCATTGACCGGGGGCATTTCAGCATTCTATGTCAAATTTAAAATAAATATTTTCACTGATACATAAATTCAACATAAGAAACTGGTTCCATAGAAATATAACTCTGTGTATTTCTTTTTAAACATCTCATACAGGTACATTCACAGCACTAGTACTTGTAATTATGACCAGCTGCAAACAATCTAAAGCTCCACCAGTAAAAGAAAAGTTAAAACACACTCCCAAAAGACATATCCTTTGGAAAACTACACAGCCATTTAAAAGAAGATATATTGAAATGAAAGATTTCTGACACACTGAAAAGGGGAAAAAAAAGAGTTGACAGAAATTTATGTAAAGGCAATCAGAAAGATAGAACATCTTTGTCAATGGGCATACATATCCATATAAAGGAATCTGAAACATTCTAAAACAAATTGCAAATAGCTGTATATACATGTCATTTTTTTTTAACTCACTATTCCCTATACCTCAGTTACCTTCAGATCTGGCTTCATACCATCTTTTCTCTGTAAACTTGAGAAAATTTCTTGACTTCCCTGTGCCTCAGTTACCTCCTCCTTCACTGCTGATATATTTTATATATAATGTTGATCTTGTGTGCTGCAAATTTGCCAAATTCATTCATTACTTCTACAATCGTTTTGTAGATTTCTTAGTATCTCTATGTACACAGTTGTGTCTTCAGGGAACAAAGAACTCTTTACTGTATCCTTTCCAAACTGTGTAAATTTTATTTATTTTCTCCCTGATTCAACTGACAAGACCTCCAGTAGAATATTGAATAGAAGAGGTAAGAGTGGACATCATGTCTTGTTCTTTACTATCAGTAGAGAGCATTCAGGTTTTACTATTAAGATATTAGCTGTAGATTTTTCATACATACCTATTATGAGATTAAGGTTGTTGTTTTTGCTTTCTAGTTTGCTAAAAATTTTAATCACGAATGACTGTTGATTTTTCCCAGATATTTTTCTGCATTTATTGAGAAGATCATATATCTTTATTTTATTAATATAGGATATAGCATTAATTGATATTTAGATGTTAAATCACTCTTAAATTCTTGTGATTTAACCCCACTTAGTCAAAGGTATATTATGATTTTTATGTGCTACACTATTTGATTTGCTGTTTTTTGTTTTTTGTGGTTTTTTTTGGTGAGGAAGACCAGCCCTGAGCTAACATCTGTTGCCAATCCTCCTCCTTTTGCTGAGGAAGATTGGCCCTGGGCTAACGTCCATGCCCATCTTCCTCTACTTTATATGTGGGACACCTACCACAGCATGGCTTGATAAGTGGTGCATAGGTCCATTCTCAGAATCCAAACCCGCGAACCCCAGACTGCCAAAGCTGGAGTGCCCAAACTTAACCGCTATGTCACCCGGCCAGCCCCTGATTTGCTAATATTTTGTTAGGGCTTTTGTGGCCATGTTCATAAGTGGTGAGTTTTCAGTTTTTTTCCTAATATCCTTTCTCTGGGTTTGATGTAAGGTAACACTAGACTCATAAAATGAGTGAGAAAGTGTTCTTTTCTTTTCTATTTTCAGAAAGTTTTCATCTGTTTTATAATATTCCCTTATTATTCTTTGAATGTGCTTATCACCTCTTGTGATATCCCCTTTTATTTCTGATATTGGTTATTTTTGCCTTCTCTTTTTTCCTCTTGATAGCTTTAGCCTCACACACACCCCCCCCCCCATTTTATTGGTCTTTTCAAATCCTCAGTCTTTGGTTTTACTAATTATCTTTATTGTTTACCTGTTTCCAGTTTTATTGATTTCTACTCATCTTTCTTGTTTCCTTTTTCCCACTTATCTTGGGTTTAATTTGATCTTTTTCTAGTTTCTTAAGGTGGAAGCTTAGGTATTTGATTCTTTTTAACATTTACATTCAAAAATATATATTTCTCTCCAAATATGTCTTTAGCTTCATTTCACAAATTTTAATTTGTGTTTTAGTATCATTCTGTTCATATATTTTCTAATTTTCCAAGTTATTTTTTGTTTAACCCATGGATAATTCAGAAGCATATGATTTAATATTCATGTTATTCCCTTCATTTCTTTCTGATTTTTGTATCTAATTTAATTCTGGTGTGGTTAGAAAATGAGTACTCTATTATTCAATCCTTTTAAATATTTGATAATTGTTTTATTGTCCAGCATATGATCTGTTCTAGTAAATTTTCCATGTGCCCTCTCAAAGAATGTGTATAGGTATAGTGTCTATAGTTGTTGATAGTATTTTTCAAGTCTTTTATACCCGTACTGATATTCTGTCTGGTTGCTCTGTCAGTTGGTAAGAGAAGAGCATTAATATATCCACTTATAATTGTGTTTTTATCTATTTTCCCTTTCACTTTTGTCTGTTTTTGTGTCATGTATTGTGGAACTTACTTTTTAAGTTCATCTAGACTTACATTTTATACGTCTTCTTGCTCTCCTAACCCTTTCATCATAACAAAATATCCCCCTTTGTCTGCAGTAATATTTCTTAATGTCATTGTCTGACATTAGTACAGCCACTTCACCTCTTTTATGTTTACTTTTTGCATGGTATATCTTTTTTCTTTTGTTTTACTTTCAATCTATAGCATATATTAATTTAATGTATTTCTCTTGTGGATCGCTTATTGCTTTATATTCAGTCAGACTAATTCTGGTTTTTGATCACAATATTCAGTCTGTTCACATTTAAAATAATTATGCATATGTTTGGACTTAGATCTACCATTCAACTATTTTCTATTTGTCTCATTTCTTTTGTTCTCTTGATCCTACTTTCCTGAAATCTGTTTTGAAAAATATTTTGCTATGCTATTTTAATACTATTGCATTTTAGTTATGTTTTTGTGCTTTTTCTAGTTGCTCTAAGAATTTTAATACACATATTTTACTTACCATAATTTACTTTGTTAATATGTACTTTATTCAAGTCACTTTCCACCTGCACAACTCCACTACCCCTCCTTTGTACCATTGCTGTCGTGCGTGTTACATCTACGTATGTTGTAAATGCAACAGTACAGTTATATGTGTTCCTTGGCAGCCATATGTCTTCTACAGAAATTAAAGAAAAATATACAACATATATAACATACACATTTAGTTAAACATTTTATATTTATAATCTTTTATATTTATCTACATGTTTACCATTTATGTTGCTTTCTTTTGCTCCCTATGGATCTGAAGTACTATCTGGTGTCATTTTCCTTCAGCCTAAAGGACCTCCTTTTTGCATTTCTTAGAACACAGGTCTGTTAGCAATAGATTCTTTCAGTTTTTGTTTATGTAAACATGTCTTTATTCTGCCTTTAATTTGAGGGATAATTTGCTTAATATGGCATTCTGGCTGATTTTTATTGTCAGCATCTTCAACATATCATTTCATGTCTTTTGACATCAATATTTTTGATAAGAAGATAACTATCGATGATATCATTGCATCCCTGTGATGTGTCATTTTCTTCTTGCTGCTTTCAAGATTTTCTCTTTACATCGGCTTTCAGCAGTCTGGTGTAATTTGAGTTTCTTTGTACTAATCCTACTTGGGTTCCTGGCTCCCTGAGTTGTATTTTTTTTAGCACTGAGACAATACTAAATTTAGGTAAAGATTATGCTTGGAGACCTAAAGGCAGTAAGATGTTCACCTTCTGTTGTTTGAGATGTATTCAGGGACACAGCAAAGTTGCAGCTTTTTTCTGGCTTTACATTTTAACTGGACTCCCTAGGTTCTCCTATGTGCATGTGTTTCTTAGCAGTAACCCAGGGTTTTGTGGCACATTAATATCACAGTACTTCTATGGCTCTCTCACTTCCAAAATCTTTGCATTAAATTTCTAGGTACTCTGTCACCTGCCCTGAACAAAGTTTATCACTTCTGGCAGACAAAGTTGTGTGTTTGAGCATCCTTGGTGGGGGAATGACAGCTCCATCAGGTAAGAAGGCCGCAAACTATGGATCTTACACAATATAGTAGCAGTTTTTTATAAGGAGATACAGTCAACCCTCATTATTCACTGATTCCATATTTGCAAATCTGCCCACTCACTAAAGTTTATTTGTAATCCCCGAATCAGTACTCGTGGGCTTTGGCACTCGTTCACGGACACGTGCAGAGTGGTGGAAACTTGGGGTGCACACATTCCCAGCTGAGTTAGAACAACCTATTGCTCTGCCTTCTTGTTCACCTCCATACTATAAACTGTACTTTCCACAGTGTGTTTAGTGTCACATTTGTCACATTTTGGTACTTTTTTGGGAGATTTTACTGTTCAAAATGTCCCCAAGCAGTAGCAGAAGTGCTGTCTAGTTTTTCTAAGCTCAACAAGACTGTGATGTACCTTACTGAGAAAATATATGTTAAGTTAGACAAGCTTCATTTGGGCATGAGTTATAGTGCTGTTGGCCATGAGTTCAGTGCTAATGAATCAATAATATATATTAAATAAGGTATCTTTAAACAGAAACACACATAAAATAAGGTTATGTATTAATCAGTTGATGAAAGTTCTGACCAGAGGCTCGCACAAACCTAACCCTGTCTTTCCCCTAAGGGCAATGATTCAATATTCACTAATTCAGTGTTGACAACAACTTTGTAGAACATAACTATCACAAGTAACCAAAATCAACTGTACTTCTCAAGCTGTTGTCCGCCTTCGATCAGATTCCAATGTCCTGAATCGTTGTTTATGATAATTTGGTCCAGTCATATACTTCTTTTCTGCTGAGCAGATTTCCTCAAACTTACCTTTTCATGTTGCCATTTTTGGAAGTAGAGTCTGATACTTTTTTTTAATATTAACATACTAAATTTTATATGGTTTATAATTTAATTCCTATGTGCTTTATTTTATTATATTATTAATTATGAAAAATTGTATTGAAAAGAATGATTTCTGAAAGACTGTATTCTCAGTAATGTGGTATTTCTACACAGTTTTGGGGTTTTTGTTGCTACTTGAAAAAAATAGCCTAAAACATTTGGAAGGGTTTCATACCAAAATATTAACATTTTATATAATTTTTTATTTAAAATATAATATATTCATAACATAAAAGTTAATAGAACATATATTTAGAGTGTAAATAAAATTAAGAAGGTGAATAATCTTATTACAGTTATGGAAAAATAATAGAACATTATCAGTACTTCAGAAGCAACTCAGATTCCCTTCCTCTATGATGAACTTGATCCTTCCCCCAGAGTTAACAACTATCCTAAGTTCTATGATACTCATTAATCATTATTTTCATTTCCTTAGTTTGGATTTATGTATGAATTCTGAAACAATATTTTTTAGTTTTACTTATTTTTGAAATTTATAAGAATAGACTCATACAGTATTTACTTCTACTGTATCTGGTTTCTTTTGTTCAAAATTATGTTTGTAAAATTCTTCCAAATTATATGTAGGTTTAGCTTACTCATTTTTATTGTCATGTGAGATTCCATTATATGAATACATATATTGTATATTTATTTAATCCATTCTACTGTAGGTGACCATTTGAATTGTTTTCATGTTTTGTCTGTCCCAAACTATGCTGCTATGGATGTCCTATGCATGTTTTTTGTTGCACTTGACAGTTTCCCTAGAATCTATACATAGTGGTAGAATTGTTGGGTCAGAGGGTATGCAAATCTTATAATTTAATAGACAATGCCAAAAATGGTCTAAAGAATATGGTAGTTTGTGATGATCTACATCCTTGTTACAAATTGATATTTTTAATAGTGGTATTGCCTTGAGGTTTTAATTTGCTTTTCTCTGATTGCAGATTTGCTTATATATAATCTCTAATATTCCCTACTTCAGTCTCCTTTTAGAAAAGTCCCTTTACAAGTCTTTGGAATTTTTTTTTTTTCATTTGGTTTGATATCTTTTTCTTACTAGTTCGAAAATGTTCTTTCCATATTTTGGACACTAGTTCTTTGTTAGCTTTTTTATTTTCAGTACTGTCTCCAATGTTTCAACTGGTATTTGTATTCTCTTTATGGTGTCTTTTGATGAATAAAATTCTTAATTTTAATGTAATTTAAATTCTTAGTCTTTTACTCTATGGTCAATGCCTTATGTTTCTTTTTTTAATAACTCTTTCCTTGCAGCAGTTTCTTGAAAATATTCCACTGTATTATGTCCTAAATCTTTATAATTTTAGCTTTTTTTTTTGCTTGGAATTGATTTTTTTAATATAAGAGCTGTGATTTCATTCTATTTCATATAGATACCCCATTACCTTATTATCATTTATTTATAAGGCTGTTCTTTACTTACTGATCGTTCATGTCATGCCATCTAGGTTATACATTAGTCCATACGTCTATCAATCTTTTTTTCTAATTCTTTTTTCCATTTACATGGGTAATTTTTTCTACATTTGAACCAAAACAACATTATCTTTTAAATTAATTAATTAATTATTATTGAGGTCACATTGGTTTATAATATTATATAAATTTCAGGTGTACATCACTATATTTTGATTTATGTGTACTTGTATCATGTTCACCACCAAGTTTACTTGCCATCTGTCACCAGACACATGTGCCCGTTTCTCCCTTTTGCCCTCCTCCCACCCCCTTCTCTTGTAACCACCAATATGGTCTCTGTGTCTATGTGTTTCTTTGTTTATCTTGCACATAAGAGTGAAGTCATATGGTAATTGTCTTTCTCTGTCTGACTTATTTTGCTTAGCATAATACCCTCAAGGTCCTTCCATGTTGTTGCAAATGGCAAGATTTCTTCTTTTTTATGGCTGAGTAGTATTCTGTCATGTATATATATGTATCTATATGTGTATCTATATGTGCCTATATATGAGTGTGTATCTATATATATATGTGTATCTATATGTGCCTATATATATATATATACACCACATTTTCTTTAGCCATTCATCTGTTGACGGGCACTTGGATTGCTTCCACATCTTGGCTATTGTGAATAATGCTGCAATCAACATAGGAGTGCATATATCTTTTTGAATTAGTGTTTTCGTGTTCTTTGGATAAATACCCAGAAGTGAAATAGTTGGATCATATGGTAGTTCTTATTTTTTGGAGGAATCTCCACATTGTTTTCCATAGTGGCTGCACTAATTTACGTTCCCACCAGCAAGACCTGAAACTGTAAAACGCCTAGAAGAAAACAGGTGGTACACTTATTGACATCAGTCTTAGCAGTATCTTTTTGGATATCGTGTCTCCTCATTCAAGGGAAACAAATAAACAAACGGGACTACATCAAACTAAAAAGCTTCTGCATGGGGAAGGAAACCATCAATAAAATGAAAAGACAACCTAAAACTTGGGAGAAAATATTTACAAATAATATATTCAATAAGGGGTTAATATCCAAAATATGTAAAGAACTCATACAACTCAACAACAAAGAAACAAACAATCTGATCAACAAATGAGCAGAGGATATGAACAGACATTTTTCCAGAGAAGATATACAGATGGCCACCCCAGCACATGAAAGGATGTTTGACATCACTAATTATTAGGGAAATGCCAATGCAACATTATTTTAATTATTATAAGTTTAATATTGTCTTGCTATTTTCAGAGTAAATTCTTCCATCTTGTCCTTTTATTAATGAGTGTCTTGATTATTATTTCCCTTTTAGAATCATCTCTTAATCATATATTAAAAATGATAATCCTGTGGATATTTTAAGTAGAATTGTGTTTAATCCATCATGAATATTATGAAAACCGTCCTTTTTACAATATTGAGTTTTCCAGTCTATTAACATGATATATCTCCCCATACAGTTCTTTCTTTTTTGTCTGTAAATTTATAATTTTATCCCAGAAATCATTGCCCAACTTTGAAACTTACCCCTATGCCCTCCATGTGTTCAGGACAGATCAGTGCACTTTATTTTTGTTTACCTGTCAAGTTTGTGTCTGTATCTTATCACTTCTTACACTAAATTGAAAGGATTTTTTTGTCTCTCATACTAGATTTGTAGTCTACTTAAGGACAGGGAACATGTCTCATTCATTTTTGACTAACATTCATTTTGACATAACTAACAGTTTCTTACACTGGATGCTTAGTAAACATATGTTTATTAAAATGTGACAAATTTCCAGCCATATGGGAATGGTTATGGTAATTACGATAAAGTCATTCAATATAGTGTAATATAAGAAATAATTATACAGATGGTCACATCATGGGAAAATATCCGTGTCATTTGAAATAAAACATTTGGAGTCATCCTCATCTTCCCTTACTCTCACATCCTTCATCCATTATAAGTGGATTATGTTGGTTCAGTTCTTAAATTACACATAGAAAGTTACCCTTTACCTCTACCCTCCACACTATCAGCATAGTCCAAGTTTCCATCATTGCAACAACCTCTTTTCACTTACCCAATTTACTTTATAGAGTTATCAAAGTAACCTTTTAGAAATGCAAATCAATTCAAATGAATACTTTGTTCAAAAATGCTCTAGGGGCCGGCCCCATGGAGTTGGGTTAAGCACGCTCTGCTTCAGTGGCCCAGATTGGCAGGTTCAGATCCTGGGTGCAGACCTACACCACTTGCCAGCCATGCTGTGGCAGCAACCCACCAACAAAATAGAGGAAGACTGGCACAGATGTTAGCTCAGGGTGACTCTTCCTCAGGGGGAAAAAAGAAATGCTCTAACTCATTTCTCATCCCACTTTGAGGAGTAAAAACCAAAGTCTGTACAACAGTCTACAAGGCAACAGATGGTCTGGCCTTGCCTTCTCTCCAAATGCTTCTACTACTTTTGGCATCACTCAATATTTTATATCTATGCTGACCTCCCAGATGTTCCTTGAACACGCTTCTGTTTCAAATCTTTGTGTTTACACATCCTTCCAACTTGAAACTTTCCCAGATATTCAAATAGATTGATTCCTTGCTTCCATTAAGTTTTTGCTTAAATATCATATTTTCAGTGAGGCTTTCCGTGACAAGCCTATGCAAAATGGCACTGCTCCTTCTCTCTCCACATTAACTTTCATCTTTATGCCCATTTCCTGTTCTACTTTTCTTCATAACCCTTATTACCATCAAACATCTAATATCTAACATGTTTTACCATCCAACATGTAAAAGATTATATAAATACTTTTCATATAATGTATTTATTTATATTATTTATTGTCTGTCTTCCACCACTCTAGAATGTAGGCTCCAAGAGTAGAAAGGTTTATCCTCCTCTTTTCACTTCTGTGTCCCTTGTCCTGAGAATAGTTATCTGGCACATGGCAGGAATTCAAAAATTATGCTGGATAATTTAAACAAAATTATGTAAATGAAAAATGTTTGAAAATTATTTTTAAATGGTTAAATATAAAATTATAGAGAAGATGTTTCTTTGTGTTCCTAAATAATAAACTCGAGATATGATAGTTTTTAGCTTCATACTTATTATCTGAGCATGCAACTATTAAGTATCTTACAAAATTTGGATTACAAGTAAAATATTAGAAATTATATGAATAATATAACTTCTCTATTTACATTTTAACAGAATCATCAAACCATACTCTTGAGAAAAAAAATGAGCACTTAGTATATCCCAGACGTAAGTGTTATATGTCAGTTTGTTATTTTGAAGTCATTTTTATAATGCTATGTATGCTTGAAGAGGGATTTCTATTTAATTGTTATCATATTTCAGATACACAGTGAGAAGCCCATTAACTATGACGTTGTCAGAGAGGAAAACAGGATGGGAATAGTAGTTAGAATGATAGAATCTTTTCTTGGAAACACACAGTTGGCAGTGTACCAGATTTTCCTGGATCATTAATAACAAATTTCCCAGTGTTTGCCCTTTAATTATTTTAAAATAAGTTCTAATGGAAGCAAATTCAAAAAGTTCCCTTTAAAACGTCTGATCAGTCATTACAGGCATATAAAACAAAAATAAATTATAGAAAATTATGAAAAATAATCCAGAATATTGATTCACATTTTTAAATTTTTGTTAGAATACTATTGATGCATCACCAACTCTCCCAAACATTTTGGATTAAACCTTATCATATTTCTCTTGATTCTGTTTAGCCAGTTTTTGCTTCCGTTGGTTGCACCTGGGCTCACTCATGTGACTGTCTTCAGCTGGAGGAGCAGATGACCCAGGGGGTTAAAGATGGCTTCACTCACACGTCTGGGAGCTGCTGGCTGGATGTCAGCTTAGGCGCCTTGGTTTTTCTTACAGGACCTCTCAACTGTTACTGGAGGTCAGAATGGACTTCTTTATGTGATGGTCAGAACTGTTCCAAGAGGGTGAAGGTAGAAGCTGCAAAACCTCATGAGGCCTGGGCTGCAGAACCCACACAAGGTCAATTCCACTACCATTTTTTGTTCAAAGCAGGTTATAAGGGCTGCCAAGATTCAAAGACTGGGGAAACAGGCTCCACTTTTAATGAGAGGAGCTGCGTACAACAGCTCTGTGACCATATTTCATATACCAAAGCACCATAAGATTATTTCAGAGAATTTTGCAATAAGCTCTGAGTCACAGATGTGACATTTAAGAGTTTATAACAGCAAGCAGATTTATAGATAGAGGGTTACTGATTTAATGAAAGATCGAAAAATAGTTAATATAACAACCCAATGTGATGTCCAATTACATAGTTCGTTCTCCAAAGCCACTTGGTTTTGTGATTTATTTTTACCAGAAAATAAAGTAAAATATAAACAAAACAGTTTGTCAAATCGAAGTGGAGGTAAAACTAAAGTTATCTCCACTGTGAGTATATTATAGTTATGACTGAGCTTCACAGTACAGGTTAACGAGCAGAATACAAGTGTATACACCCTAATCACTGCCACATAGATTTTCTAATCCCTAAGGAAGAAAATATACGAATCTACAGCTCAAACTTCCTTTTTAGATGCATAGTGCCTGGGCATGCTACTAATAGTGTAACAACCAGGGATTAGTTACTAGGATCAGCACCCTTGTCAGATCAGAGACAAGATACAAAGTGTAATGGGAAATCACCAGGTTTGAGCAGGATTAGATAAGAAGGAGCTGAAGTTTAAGGAGAGTGGAGTGAGAACACAGGAAAGACGATTTGTAGGCTTATCACATACAGCTGGAAAGCAAACTAAATAAAGGATTTGGGGGTGAAGTTTGGGTGCTTTTGATGGTTTGTTACTGCAATGTCTGTGGCTACAAGTTTAACAATGCCAAGATCAGTTAAGTTGCTGACATTATGCAAAGACATTGAAACCAACACACACACACACAAAATTTCATGTAAGGGCTAAACTGAGTGTTAAAGACAGCCTTAAATGTTAGTGTCCTAAATCAATGATCCTCAAACTTGAGTGTCTGTTGGAATCACCAGGAGAGCTTGCTGAACCACAGACTGCTGGGTCCCACTGCCAGAGTTCCTTCTTAGTAGGCCTGGGGTGGTGCCTGTGAATTTGTATCTTTCAAGTCCCAGGGACTCTGTTGCCGCTGGTGCAGGAGACACGCTACCCTAAAGCAAACACGAGCACCACATCAGCCTTCAAATATGACACTCTAACATCTAGATTCCCCTTAACCAGGATACCAGAAGCTGTTGTCAGCTCTGACATCACTGCTGCTCCTAGAAAATCAACTGTTTTTTCAACTACCATAAAGGTCTCCTCTATACCAATATCCTATGATTCAGTGCATAGGTTTCTGCATTAGTTTGGCAAAGCCTAGCTCACCTGCTAATGTAGCTGCAAGACAACTTGGGAAGGGAGCTTAACTCATATGTTCAGGGATTTTCTGAACACAGAAGTGGTTCAGATTCTGAATAGCCAATAAGAGTGACAAATACGTGTGCCAGGAAATGAGATCTCAGTTATCAAGAAGCAAGTCTAATTCTAGATCTTGATCTCTCAGGCCTCAATTTGTAGGAGTCCAGATATACTCGAGTTACTCTTATATTGTGTAGATGAAAGGAGGGCTTCGAAAAAGAGAGGCAGACTGAAACCTAAGAAAAGAATTATAAACTTAGTGTACTCCAATTTAAAGACAAGTATTCTAAATATTTAAGAGTCAAAAGACTGAATTTCATTCTTTTCTTGGTATTTATTTCCATTTCACTATCAACACATCACTAGAAGGTTTTTGTTTAAGTGTTCCAACCTGCTCTCAGTTATGCTACTTTGAAGGCACTGATTCTTATTACAAAATAGGGAGAGAATGTCTCTCTAAGAACTGATGATCATGATAAGCAAGACAGATATCAGGAGGAAATAATACTCAGATCATAAAATTCAGGGCTGTAAGATCCAGTTACCATTTTCAAATCTGTAAGATTGGGGATTTATCTTACAGGGTGAAGGACAACGTCAAAAGTGGAATGTTACATAGAAGACTATTTTAATAATGTAATGTGAGTGTTAAGGGTAGGAGTTAGGATGAGGACATGAGGAATGGACAGAAATTTGGAAAAGGAATATCATACCATGTGATTGAAAATGTTGGATCTCTGTGACTAAATAATTATAAGCAGTGAAATATTTGCTTCAAGGGTAATTGGAAGCATGGAGGTTCATTTTAAAAGACAAATTAATAGATCCTGTTTGAGGGAAAGATAGAAAAAAATTGGACATACTGTATTTGTGGTGATAGGAAAAAATTTAGTGCTCATCTTGAGATATAATACATATGGAGACAGGAGAGTTTTAGAGTCACAATGTCATTCTCCAAAGAGAGCAGTTTTCAAAGTGCTTGATGACAATGTGATGAAGGGTAACAGCCAGGATTTTTTTATAAAAAAATTCATAAGTGATGTTAGCATCTTTAAGAAAAGCATATTTCTTCTTGCTAATTTCTAAGTACTAAATTTTGGGCATAGTGGATAGTCAAAAACATAGTCTTACTGACTAGCTGATCTCTTAGCTAAAGCTTATTTAGTTGGAAGAAATTAATAAATACCATTGGAGTGGTCTATAGTTTGTTCCACATGACTTAGAAACCTCTACCTTATTGGGAGTGGGACGATTAATATGTAGATTTCCTGCCCTCTGAATCTTTACCACATTGTGTGTTGCTATATAAACGGCACCTACAACAGTGCTCAGTGCATAGTCAACTCTTAACAAATAATTGTTTAAATAATATATGTATAGTCTTTGAAGTATGAAGCAGTTGGTGGTGTTGCAATACCAAATAGAGATCAAAGGCAAACACAGATTTAACATTTTATATGTTGTTGAAATGAAATGCTCACTAATCTTCAGATGATCCCAATCTCAGTGCAGAGGAACTCTAGACTGTTCATTAAAAATGTTTGGTCAGAATTCAGAATGAGCTTGAATTGGTCTTTGATTTTAAAAAACCCTCTCTTACTCAACACACCTGTGTACTTGCAGACAGAACGACCAACAGAATGTGTCTTCACATTCTCATTCCCGTGACTCTACCTTCACTCAGCCATCTACACTTAGGATGATTTCCCAGACCTGGAAGTCTCTTGGAATTATTCCTCCTCTGAGTCTTTAAATTTGAACATCTTACTTGTCACAACTTCATATCATCCCAGATCCCTAATTCCCTCATCTTCATCCTTCTTTACTTTGAACTTATCTAGATTGGCAAGCTTCTTTTTATCTCAAAATATCGATCTCCTATTTGTTTCACTGTTTTTCTTATACAACTTAGGCCCTAAGAAAAGTCCCTTCAATCAATTGCTAATCAAATCTCATAATTCACTTTCCCTTTTGTCCTTCATGTTATACTTTCAGAAACATTCGTATAGCACTCATATCTTTGCATAATTATTGATTTATGTTTGTCACCTCTAATATACTATGAGATCATTAGGGACAGGGAGACTTTTACTACTATTTGTCTAAATCCTCACATTTCAATATTTTTGAAGGAATAAATTTGGAAAACTATAATACAGTAAAAAATAAAGTGTCCATGATAATTTATTGTAAAAAAGGAAAAGCAATATATGCTTATCTAGAGGGAAGGAACTTCAGACAGAGAGAAACTTAATAAATTTATATAAACTGGGATAAGATAGCCCATTTTAGTTAGCTTAAAATAACCTTGCCAATAATATCAGAATTCATAAATTTATATATAAAATGATTAAGAGAGGATTTCAGACATTGAAATACTGGATAGAGGATCATCGTGAATATCTGTTCTATTATCTGGCCAGTTTTCAGCCAATTCCTTTGATAATTCTGAGCATGTCCTTATGTGTTAATGCAATGGACAGCATCATCTATTGTTACTTGTGCCTTTCCTTGAAGTGAATAAAAAGCAAAATAAAAGTACATCAATATTAAGTTCAAAAGTTTTCAGAATTAATAACAGTTTAGAGACTATAACATAAGGTAATGATCAGTATTAATTTATGTGTTCAGAGTTCAAAAGTATTTAGAATTCATAATAGAAGATAAAATCAGTAAAACTATTTAATATATTTTAAATATGCAGTTATGTAAATAATATATAATGTAGGCCAAAATTAATAGTCTAATAGTTGTTTATAAATATATTACTAAAAATAAAATATTCAAAATAAAAAATAAAATAAATTTATTAATTTTATATAAACATATTAAATGTGACATTTATCTATAGCAATTTAATTTTGTTTAACAATTTAATCTTTAGAAACAAAGAACATCTATGCTTTTGTCATTAGCTTGTGAGAATTTGTGCTTGCTCACATGTGCACACATATTTCCATCTGTTGGAGAAATTACTTCTGACTCTAGTATAGTTGGGGGAGTGTAGAGGTAGTAGATATTCACGAGCTAATTTCAAGTCTTTTCCTCAAACTCTTTCATCTTCAAATAATCCCATGTTTTTCTGGCTAATTTGAAAAAAATTTCCCTTCTAATGCAGGAATATAAAATTTTTATTGATAAATACCTAAAACTATTGTTTCCATTTTTTCCAGTCAACTTTATTTTGTTTAGATTATCAATTTCATTAACATCTTCATATTCTATTTGTCCAGAAAATCTTATATTAGAGATAAGTTTATTCTTACTTGATAGTTTCCTTCCTTGTCTTTTTATTTTATTCTTCTATTTTTCTTTCCTTCCCTCCTCCTCCCTTTTCCTTCTTTTGGCAATTACCAAAAGAGTACAGAAAAATCTACACAAGTCTACAGAAAGAATACACTTCCTCTTGCAATAGTGTAAAATAGTACATTAGAATATATATAAGGCCATGCAATTATTATAAGATAGAATTTAACATATTGATCCCACTTAAACATGTTTTGTCATTAATATGCCAGGTATTCAAGGATATATCTATAAAGAGAAGACAATTCACTGGGAAAGGACTTTATTTGCTTTTGTTATAATATAGTAAATAGAGTTTTAGTAGTATTTGAATATATAATCCTATGCATTTGTATTTTTAAGAAACATAATATTTATCTACTTATCTTTCGCTCTTCAGTCACTTTTAGGTTATGGTTTACCTTGGAGTAATTACTTTGGTTTCTCTTTTTGAATCCTTAATTAAAGCTCCCATAATGGACAGGAATTCATTATGAATTTCTTATTTAGTTCATTCTTTTGGCTTCTTCATTCATGTAAAATAGGTAACTTTTTGGAAAATGTTTCATTTTACATGGTCATTATTTTAGAGATAGTATTTGACGTGGCTGTTAGTTCTTTTTTTATATACATAATTTGGCGAGCTTTTTCAACATTTGGAAAATTTATAACTCAATGTCGAAATTAGGAAATGGACTTTTTAACATATAATTAATTTATAAGCTTTCAAATACTTGGGAGAATGTTTAGTGGAAGGAATTGTCTTGCTCAGTACAATAATTCAGGAGTTTGAAAAGAATTGGAAAACAGGGGTGCAATGCATACAAGGTCAATGGAATTGGCTGGCTGATATTAAGTTGGATTGACATCCTACAGTGAATGAAAAGAAGAACTGTTAATAAATAATTGAAAACTAAGTGTGAAGGTCAAGGGCCTTTTGGTAGCTTACAAAAAGGCCCTTGTCTGCTGCTGTGGGAGTGGAAGAAAATATGAAGACTAAACTCAGGATTTAACATTTAGTGTCTCTGAGCTTCAATGACCCATTGAATGTACAGCTGATGAAGTTCCATTATACTGAAGTTAGGGTCCTGGTTCAAAAAATCAGGTACTCTAGCATTTGGAATGGGGGCTTCTGGGATGAATAACACCCAAGATTTTGTCTCCTTGGCCTTTTAAACTCTAAGTTTACAGAGGTGGTCCACTTTTCCCTAGTAATAACTATCACTTCCCTCAAGTAGAAAGCCACTGAAGAGGACTTTCTCCCACAACATAACAGGATCCATCTCCTTAGGAACTTTTTCCAACTCGTTGGCTACTGCCAATTGTAGCATAATCTAGCCAGGCATATGCTAGGCCTGATGAGGAAAGAGTCAATGCCCCAGAGGAGCTGCGAAAGTTTGCCAGCATATTTCATCAGGGGCTAGGAAAGTGCCAGTGACTGGATTAAGAGGATGCTTGATAATCAAGGAGACTGAAACAAGTCTGCATAAGAGAGAATTTATTGATTTGGAGGTATTGTTGAGATCTAGTATATAATACCTTGGTAAGGAACCCAGGAGAAAATGCTAACTGTTTGTATGACTTCTAGACACATGGAGAAAATGTAGGCTGTGTTGAATGACGTGAAAATATTTGAATTCCTATGGCAGGTGGTAGTGGAAAAAATTTAAAAGCCCAGTAAACTGGACATAGTGAAGTGGATATATTACTTTAAGGCAGAGGAACCACCACACCATTCATCAACATCATCAAAAATGAGCTGGTGAGAGGAGCATCCATTTCACTAAGAATAACAATGGTGGGCGGCTCTTCCCTATAGCCAGGGTTAATGGCAGGAGAGTCTGTCACACAGTTTGGTTTGTTTGCATATGATGGGCCTCAAAGAAATAGACATCAAATGATCATGCTAACATGCCAGACTCCACGTGGGCACAATTATCATAATATCAGCAAGATCAGATTTGCAGCTAAGGGAGCTGGACCCACATAGAACTATGTAAATGAATACTAGAATGGGGCATCCCTAAGGGCAAAATAAATGAGCAGCCAATGAGGGCACTGCATAATATAAATAATTGAAAGAAAAGAAAATGGATGAGTAGGAGTCCAAGGGGGTTACCTCCATAAAAGTTCAAGTCCCACCCAATTCGTGGGAATGAGACAGTTTTCAGATCTTAAGCTGTTAAATGAAACGGTGACTGGTTCCCAGCAGGAAGGACTCTGCAACCACAGAGCAAGTAAATGTGTAATGATTCCCCAGTCATTCCTCAATGGACCATAATGCCATTTGCTCATGTGTGCTGCATGCTGAGGAAAGGGGAAGAGCAGACATTTTAATAACTATTCGAAACAGAGTCTGAGATGATATTAGTACCCAGAGGCTCAAAACATCATCATTGTCCTGTTAGAATGGTGGCATATAGGAGTCATGTAAAACATGAAGGTTTGGCTACAGTCCAGCCTACAGTGGGTCTACAGGATTCACAGACTCACTTGTTAGTTAGTACCCAAGACTCCGAATATATAATTAAGACTGACATACTTAGCAATTGGAGGTGCTTGACCTGTGGGGTAAGAGCTATTATAGTGGGGAAGGTCAAAAGGGAGTTTCTGAAACCACAACCTCCAAGATAGTAAATCAAAAATAACATAACATCTTTGTTGCGGGGGTGGGGGGAGGAGTGATGAAGTTTAGTGCCACCCTTAAGTATCTCAAGAATGCAGATAATCCTTTATATACCTTCATTTGATTTACCAGTCTGATCACTGTAGCAACCAAATGGATTCTGGAGAATTCCTGTGGACTACTGCAAGCTCAACCAAGTGGTAGCCCCAATTTCAACTGCTATGCTAGATTTAGCATCTATATTAGAGCAGGTCAATACAGTCTGAGTGCATGGTATGTGGCCTTTGATTTGGCACGCGTGTGTGTGTTTAATTTCAGTGAAGAAAGAAGGATAGAAACACTTATTTGCAAAGCATAACAGGACCACAAATTGAGTGTCCGTGATGGCAGAGATACTGTTCACGGTCCCAACAACATGAATTCCTACTTACCGAGGCTTATCTAGTTATTGCTCCCTCTGAATGCCCAACATGCCAGCAACAGAAACAAATGATGAGCACTTGATAAGGCATCATTCCTCCAAAGAACCAACCAGTTACTTGGTTGTAAGTTTACATTTTAGAAGGGCCTGCAATTTGTTCTCAAAACAATAGGCACCTATTCTGGGTGTGGATTTGTAGTTTCTGCTCAGACAGCCTCAGCTGACACCACTATCTGAAGGCTTATAAAGTGCCTACTTAGGCATGGAATTTTACAAGAGGAAATCTCATTCCTTCAGGAATAAAAATGCCTCCCTCCACAAGGTAAGCAGAATAGTAGCTGAGGGGGAAGGAATATTGCAGCAAAAAGATGACTTGTAGTAATTACGGCCTCCTACCTTTTAAGTCTACCCTTAGATAATGAGGCCCACTAGAAACCCATAGGAGTTTCTCTCTAAATATATGGAGAAGTGGGTCTCTGCGTCACAAATGTTTACCTGTGGCAGCCCTTGGAAGTGCACCACTTAATTTTCCCTTCCAAAAAGAACTGACTCCAACTGCAGCAACTTGAGAATATGCTGTAGCTTTCTGTCAAGGCCATGCCCTTCACAGGGAAGCCCAGACTCTGGTCACAGCAGGATTACTGAGGCTTGGTCATTTCTTTGCAGGACACAGCTCCTATAACAGACAATTTTTGTTTTATAGCTCCGCATTTTGGAGCAGAAAACTTATTAGATCTGCATCACAGTCTGAGGCTCTCTCTGCCCATGTTTCCTTCCTAACCTCTTTCCTTTCACAGGTGCCGGATCAGATTTGCTATCCGAAGTCTTTTGCTGAGAAGCTCTGCTTCCTCCGCCTTAATTATTCACAGATGTCACTCCAAGGAAACCTCTTGCACTCCTAACTCCATCTCAGCATATACTATCTAAACACTTTGAATCAATACAGTTATATGCACCTAATGTCTTTGTTTTCATTCAGTCTTTTATAAATTCATTTCAGAAATATTCCAATAGTGTCAATTTGTTTACCATAAGTGTCATTTCTTAAATGGCAAATCCAATCATATGACTTTTTTCTTAGACAATATCCTTCCAATATCTTCTCAGATTTTATGTGCTTCTCAGTGCAGGGTAAAATTAAGAGATAGTGTGTGTGCATATTTAAAGCCACAAGGTCATCATGACACATCTTTTGTATATTTTACTTATTTTGAAGAAATTAATATTAAAGTTACTATGTATTAAGGAATAAGTGGCAAAATATGCAAAAATTCTGAAGATAAAACACTAGTCTCAATAGAAATGCTATTTTTGCACCAAAATGTTCTGAACTTTAGGCAATATCCCCAGAGCCAATGTGGTTCTTATGATCTTAGCTCGGTCTTAAGGGGTATTTTAGTGGAAATGTTTGAAAATATGCACCCAAGAGGTAAAATTCAAATACTTTGGCTGGCTACACAAAAACCCCAGGCTCACTCTTGAAGGTGCTCACTTCCTACCACATGTTGTAATAACCCAAATCCCATCAAATGTTTTCTCACGTGTCTGTGATTTTGTAATTTTTATTCTGCTTAGAACGTTATTCCATACTGGGTTTTGGTGGAAAAGTGCTTTTCATCCCTGTGACTTGATGCTCTATGACTTACACAAGTTCAAAGAATCAATTATTAGTAGAAAATCTGCATGAGTTAATTAGTCTGAGGCTAGTCAGGATCTCTAAGGACCATCAATGTCTTTGAAACCTATATGACCTGCAGGCCCCAGGCTGATCCCTAAAGTTTAAAGGAGCCACTAAAGCAACAACAAGGGATGATGGTCAGTTTATGAGTCAGCTTCCATCTAGTTACCAGATATACTGAACAATAGGTCCTTCTTCCCCCAAAAGTTCATGTTTTCCTCCTTCATCTGTCTTCGTGGTCTCTGCCTCCCTCTCTGTCTCTCTTTGTAACACTATCTAGTCTATTTTAATGTAAACTCATTGTGCCAATATGTACTGCTTTGTTACCACGGTTGGTAACTCATTTTTATTTATGTGGGCTGTGGGGAGGAAGAAGGGAGAAACCCCAAGAACTATGACTGAAATAATTCAGTGAATACAGAGGAGGAGGTGAGGAAAGAAATTCTCAGATGAATGCTTAGACATATTATCATTTGTTCTTTTCTATCCCTAGAATGTTCTCTCTTCCTTCATCCTATCATTACTTCCTCCAGTAAAACATCCTGACTCCCTGTTAATTAGCCTTCAGTCTTGTTCATTGTCCATCATATTTTCTGGTAGTATTTGTAGCATGCTATCTTCAAAACAATTATTACACTACATTGAAATTTTAGTTGTTCATCTTCACAGTAAGGCTCTGGGGAGCTTTTATGGAGGGCAGAGGCTTGCCTCCTTATCCTCAGTGCTTACATAGTGCTTGTGATTTAGTAGACATGCGGCAAATGTGTAATTAAATAAGAGAATATATTGTTACTGTTTCAAAAAAATACTAAACTGTTGCTACTATTTAAGAACAGGAAAAATTATATTAATCTTAAAAAATTAACTGAAGACAAACCAGACAATAAAGTTTGATACTGATACCTGTCTGAGAAAACAGTTAGCCTATATTGAGTAAAGTGTTATATACTTTACAGTTACTTTCACCTTAAGATTAATGAAACACTTAAAATAGAGAACTAAAAGGCATGTCTCAAGTGTTTTAGTGTGTGTTTAAATATGAGATTTATTCAAAGGGAATACAAGAGAAAGAGAAGTTACTGTTGAATAACAGAGACATAAATCTTAACCATAAAACAAAGAGACTAATTTAATTGTGGGAAAACTTCTTCTGAGTTATTGCTTCGGATAGCAAACTTGGATACATCTAAATGCTAAGTTTTATGTCAAAATCCATTACATTATGTTTGGCTTTCTTTTTCATAGGGTAATCAAATTTTCTGTCACTGATGAAAGGATGTTGGGAAGAGCCTGGAATGTGTCCACGGTATACATGATTTTCAGAGCTAGGGTTGGCTTCTAGGTTGTTCTGTTTTCTAGGATGAAAGAAAAACTGAAAAATACATATGAAAATTAATACAAAAGAGAATGAAAGAGAGGAAGAGTACTATTAGCAAGTTGATTTTTAATAAATAACTTCAATGCATTCTGGAAAAGTTTTCTGCTTCATTATTGTCCAACTTCGTATTTCTGGTCATCCTACTTCCCAAACGTATGTAAGGTTGAGAGATTAAAGGGGACATAATAATGACATTTTACTGTGGCCTAGAGAGGTGTATTGACTTTCAAATATGTATTTGAACTCTCTCTCTGGTAGAAACTTGAGAAAGAGAGTCCTGGAATTTAAGCAAATAGGCAGACTTGCAATGCAATAGCATAAATGAAATTTGAGGTTATAAATCATAGTTTTGAATCGAATATCCTAGAATAATTGGGTACCAATGAGGAATTCAAATTTCTAGTACATTTTTCTTCTAAACATTCAGTGTGGTAATTGATTGATTTCTGGCTCTTATTTAAAACCCACTTATCCACACAGAAGATATAAGAAGAGTTTCAACAGAATAGCATCTATGAAAGGTTAAGTTTCTTGTTGAAACTTTTAAGGAATGTCAAGTGAAAATCTCAGTAATTGACTTTATACATGCAGAAAATCTAGAGGTCTGAAAAGAAAACACTAAGTGAAAATTACAACTGTCAGAAATTGACATTTTTATTGGATGTTTCAGTATTTTTTTCCTCTTATGTGAGGCTTCAACAATCTCGTAGCTATAGACCTTAAATTGCTTAGGTCTAATATTTTAGATATTAAACAAGTTTGGGGGGGTCTATATGTATCATCACAAATACAAGTGTGTTTATCCATAATTAAATGGATTTTTTGTATTCTAGGATGTTTATTAAAAGGCTTTTATCCAATAAACTATTTTATATTATAGAATATATTTTGTTTCTGAAATTTGTCATCTTGATTTGAAAAGAAAGGAATGGTATTCAGGATTCAAAACAGGAGATTTATTTTATCTTCACAATGTTTTTCTCACTGTTCCCTTCACCTCAACTCTCCTCACTGTCACCTTATACTCCCACCATAGATGAACTATTGCAATACTCTAGTGTCTATTCTCCTTACTCCAGTTTATTAGAAGCAACTCAGTGACTTTAAATACTTTACTGTGAGGTAGGAAACACCATGCATGAAAAGAAAGTTGAAACAATAAAATCAATAACAGAATGCATTTGGATATAATGTCTATCCTTTCAAAAGCTACTTAATCCACATCCCATTTTTTTCTTTTTTTGTGAGGAAGACTAGCCATGAGCTAACATCTGTTGCCAATCCTCCCCTTTTTTTTTTTTTTTTTTTTGCTGAGGAAGACTGGCCCTGGGTTAACATCCGTGCCTGTCTTCCTCTACTTTATATGGGACGCCACCACAGCATGGCTTGATAAGCTGTGCGTCTGTCCACACCAGGGATCCGAAACTGTAAACCCTGGGCCGCCGAAGTGGAGCATGTGAACCCAACTGCTACGCCACTGGGCCAGCCCCCATATCCCATTTTTTACTCTACAAATCTCCTTTTCATTCAGTTTTGTGAACTTCTGTGCTCAACTTTATTATGATATATCCTGTCATGTTCTCATTTATTTGATTTATTTTTTAAAAAACAGTCCAATGTTCATTATTTTTTAAACATTACAGAATATAGGGCCAGCCCAGTGGCATAGTGGTTAAGTTCATGTGCTCCGCTTCAGTAGCCTGAGATTTGCAGGTTCGGATCCCGGGCATGGACCTACTTACCACTTATCAAGCCATTGCTGTGGTGGCGTCCCACATATAAAGTAGAGGAAAATGGGTACAGATGTTAGCCCAGGGCCAATCTTCCTCAGTAAAATGAGGATTAGCAACAGATTTTAGCTCAGGGCTAATCTTCCTCGCAAAAACAAACAAAAAATGCAGAATATATAAGACAATGAAGAACAAATAAACAATAATTTATGATAACAATATGCAGATCACTCTTGATTTGTAGCCTGGTTTCATTTCCTCTCAGACGTTGGATCTGCTCTTATCTACTAAACCCAACATTGACTCGACCCCAGTTTAGCAACTATCCTTAGTCCTTTGACTCAAGCCATTCAGAGTGCCTTCGGACTTGTAAGCATTCTCTTCTTCCATTTTAGCCTGTACCCTGCTTATTTTGTTTTTCTAAACACAGTAGTGATTATGTCACTCTCGGTCACTCGATAATATCAACAGCAACCAAAACATTAAAAAAAAAAAAAACAGACTTTTAATCAATTTCTATGTCTACAGAAGAAAATGTACTAGACTATTAACTGGCAGGACAGATTTGGAATCTTGGCGTTAGAGGAGGCAATCCAAGTGTCCTCCCAATATAAGACCACTTTACTGTGAGGATCAGATTTACACACTGAATCAACTTCCTTTTCTTAATGTGAGAGGAATCAGAATGATACGAGTCTAGGAATATTAACACAATACTATCAACTGTGTTTCTCAGGATAAATTGCCCAGGGGTCTAAATAGAGTGACTTTAAAACCCATATTTCAGTGGTTCATGTGACAACCTGCTATTGTATGTCATTGGTTCATTGATACAGTTTTCACATTTTTTTTCCAGCGATCCCTTGAGTAAAATGTTTTTATTGTGTGCTCATGAATTACGCTTTCTTTGTGTCTGCAATTCTTCCTCCCTTTCTCTGTCTGTTCCCAATGAAAATCCCTGCTCCCATCTCTGGTCCAAGGCTTCCAACTTCTGCTAAAATGTATAAAGGTGCCTTGATGGATGTCTTTAGTGCCCCTGAAAAGTCACTTTCATTAGGCACTACTCCCCTTGGCTCTGCTGCCACGTATTCTGAGTATAGGTATTTTCCCCAGGCATCACTGTCACTTCTGTCCATTGGACCACCTTCACTGAGCAGTCCACACTCGGTCAAGCATTACTGCTCCCTCCATTGGTTTTACCGCTTGCTTCTGTTTGATCCAGCTTGATCTCCAAGCTATGTCCATCAGGTGAACTCAACCTATGTGGCTAATATGCAGGGTAGAGCGTCAAGGAGTTTATTTCCACAAGGTGTTTTAGGGTATCCCCTCCTTTTATACAATACCATGTGCCTTCCAAAGTACACTACTTCTTACATCTGGTGCAGCCATTTCTTATTGCTAGCACTAGTTCTGCTTTTGATTACTGTGTCAATTTTGGTTCTCTCAAATCAGACACCTATATACGATTAGATATGCACAAGTTTTATTGGGGGCAAATGCTGTAAATGATAAAGTAGGAGGGTGTGGAGTAGGCAGTGAGAGCCTTCAACCACAAGGCATGCCAACTCCTGAGAAAGGAGAGAGGGAAAGAAAGATTAGGGAAGAGTCTCCGGCTGTAGCACAGTTCTGAGAAAGCTCTGGCCAGGCCAATGTGGAGCCCATGAGCAAAGGTTGCTCTTTGTAGACGTCTTGAGTCTGGGCTGAGTGAGCCAGGTATAATAATACCACTCCACCCCACCATGGTCAGTCTTTGGTTGAAAGCAGCCTAAGAGGAAGTGTGGCCTCACTGTGACCACCCTAGTAGATCCAAAGGGATAGTAGGTGGTGGATATAAATGAGCTATTCTCCTGGCAGTAGGTTGTCTTAAAGGAGATTTGATCAGGGCTCCTTCATGGCCAGCTATTACTAATCTCAGGGGCCATACCTCTATAAGATGCTAAGGCAAAGTAGGGGAAAATGTACCTAAAAAGTAAATGATAATTTATCTCCTGATCCCATACTGAAGTGTTAGTCAAATCAAAGTTTTCTATTTCCACATACTATCCTATCTCTCCTGTCTGCAAAACCAAGTTATAAATCTATGGGACCTAAGCTGAGCACAAATCTGAGTCTCAGACAACATGGAATACTTACAATTTCTCTCTCCTTCTGATACCTGAATCTGTTTGGGGGCTAATATTGTCTGGCCTATTCTGTTTCACTAGGGATTAATGCCTTCCTAGGCTGTTCTTCAAGACCTCATGGAAATAAACTCCTTGATTCTTTACCCTGCACATTAGCCATAGAGGTTTGGATACACCTGATGGAACTAGTTTGGGGATCAAGCTGGGTCCCCCACTATACCATCATAAAATAATATAGGATAATATAAGATATAAATAAAAGAAAAGAAGCCACTGTATCCATGGATATTAAAGACCACCAAGCCCTTACATTAAATTATTAGTTTTGTCTCAATATAGGGGATTTGTAAAGCAACTCATTGGGATGATTTGGTCTCTGTTCTAATGAATGGCATAATAAATTAACTTATTGTTCAGCATATATTCACCCTGCTCCCCGCTCAGTTCTACCTTCATGCTTCATTGATGTTGGCCTTGACTATGTGGCTGTCTTGTCCAAAACCAGGGATGAAAGTGACAGAGTGCCATTTCCCAGCATACATCTTATTGGTAATTTGTGCTTTTACTACTCTTCCTGAGATTTTTAACCTTTACCATGAGAAAAGCAAGTCCTGGTAGATGCTATTCCTCTAGCCTTGCCCTGAATGAGATCTGTGTATCCAACCCAATCTCAACAAAAAGCCGGAAGCAGAGCCACACAAAATAACACACAGATGTAAGATCGAGAAATAACTGCCTACTCCTGCATGCTACTGCAGTTTTATTATGCAGGAAAAGCTACTCAAGTAAGTATACTATTATCCCCAGTGTCGTGGATAAAGAAGTCAAGTTTTTTTGTGACTTTCTCCTTTTGGCCCTGAGATCCAATACCTGAGCCTCTTTCATGAAGAATAGCCATCCAGATTTCCAGTTATAGCCTTTCTCATTTGAGCTGTTTATCTCCCAGGCTCATTTTGTTTGTGATTAGAATGGGTCATGGGAAATACACACATTAAATAAATTGAAAAAAGATAAAATCAATAAGGCAAGCAGTATTCATTTTCAATTTCCAGTAATGAGATTTGGTGTGAAAGAGTGAACCTTTATCATATAAATACGTGCCATCAAGGTAGAAAGATTTCTTAAAGCATGCATAGGGACGTGAAAGCTAACACATGGCAAATAGCAAAAGTCTACTTCTGAATGCAACGTCACTCTCATTTATAGATGTCCATCGAACTTTTTGTAGGGAATCCACAGAAACAAGGCAAATTGTTAACTTAAAGAATTGACCCAAGAGGATTAGAGGAGCATATGTACATGAATAAAAATGGATACTAAACAACTGAACATATTTTTAAGCTTATATTGGGAAAATTACACAAGCTTTAGCAAATATTTTCTGCTGATGCTACCAAGCAAAATGCAAATTGTAGCAAGCTACAGTGATTTTTGAAGGTTGCTGAAATCAATACCAGAGAGAGGTTAGGAGCCTTAGACTGAATTCAATATGTTGCTGAACAAAAGCTTTGTAGCTTAGATATGAAAATTTTTGAGGGCAATTTCAGAGCACCAACTTGTTGTGATCCCAAGGTCACGTACAAATGTATATATGTGTGTAGGTATTTTGATTCAGGTGGCAACATGGATCCAACTTAAGCATGTAGTAATGATATTCTAGATTTTTTTTTTTTTTCTGCACATCTCATGCTTGCTAATTTTCAATTTCATTGGATCAGTAAACGGTTAAATCATACTTTTTCAGGTGAGGTACATGCTTAGATTCTATGTTTGTGTCTTCCTACCCTTCATTCTTCTTTTTCTCCAATATCTCCCAGGCCCACATCCTCCCTGACTATCACAATTCTTTTGTTGTGTGGGTAACACGGCAACCAAGCTCACAAAAGCAGCAGACATTTTAGTTGTCTCTTTGACTTGAATTCTAAGTAAATGTCAGAACAGATACAAAAAGAAGGAATTATTATGCAAAACACCAAAAGTAAGTAAATTCTTTGAATACATGCAAATATTTTATTACCCAGATGGGTAGAATGAACATAAATATATATTTGTAAAGAAAAATATCTATTGCTGATTATGTGTTCTGTTTTTCTTTATTAAAAATGTCAAAGCATAATATCATTTTAAAGCTCTACAGATAGACGTGATCTTTTGTTGAATTATCTCAAGCCTCCAATATTGGAATTCTTAAGAAGTGCATAGATATTTGCTTGCAATCCTTATGAAGGAGAAGTTTTAGTTCAGGATTTTAATTTCAAACAGTGGCAGTAGAAGGTACTTTAAAACATCTAGTTTCTCTCTTTTTAAAAACACTTGAAAACAAAACAAGACAGACAATGCACACTTTTTAAGATATATAATGTTCAATATTCTGAATTCAAATTACAGTTGTTGAAGATCACATTAGATGTGAAAAGCACAGTCGTTCTATCTTGGGAACCAAAAATATTACTTACGCAAAAAAATGTATGTTTCATTTATTATTAATAAATAATTTGATCATTTTTTAAGAAGATTATTTTTTTTTCCCTCTGAGGAAGATTCATCCTGAGCTAATATCTGTGCCAACCTGTATTTTGTATGTAGGTCGCCACCACAGCTTGGCTGACGAGTGGTGTAGGTTCTCACCTGGGATCTGAGCCTGTGAACCTTGGGTGGCGGCCCGCAGGACTTAACCACTATGCTGTGGGGCTGGCCCAGGATTACTTTAAAGATAATATCTTTCCAAATCAAGGAATGTGCAATGTTTATACTGGAAAAGTATAAAGGCGCCACTTTTCTGCTATTATTTATGTAAAAATACAATCTTATGGATGGAAACTTACTTTTTAACTTTGAGTTAATTCCTTCTTGTGTCATTTTTAAGCAAATGTTAAAATTGGCTTAAAAGATATTGATTGACATGACTATTAAATACATGTTACAATTTAGATTATTTTCCAAAATTAATCATTTGCACTGTGTGCATAGATTTAAATAAAATACTGCACAATGTGTTGTGACAAATGGAGTTATAACTCTCACTTTTTAGAAATTCAGTTGAGTTGTTATGAATGCTATCATCAGTGGCAGTAATAGGAGTGGCCTCATTCCAGATGGGTATACTGCACCGCCACCTGGTCAACGGTAAGGATTTTTAAGGTGAAAAATCAAAGTCAGGAGTATAGGTTTTTTCTTTCGCTCTCCCCCCCTCCCCTTTCTCCACTCTCCTTTCACTTCTTTCCTGCTTCTCGCTGCCCTCCCATTCTTGTTTCCCTTTCTTTCTTTCCTTCATCCATTCTTTATTCTTTCCCTTTGAAAACTTGTTATTTTATGGAAATTAAATAATGTATGTTTCCATTGCAGCAATCACAAAAAGTCAAATCCACATTAAATCTTGTCGCTTCACTCTTTATTTTAAAATTTATTTTAAAGCCATGTGATGAATGTACATGATAAAGAAAACATAAAATACACATAATAATACAAACATTAATGACCTCTCCAACTACCTCCATCTGCACTAGTGATACGTATTACCAGTTTTGTATACGTCTTTCCCCTACTATTTGTATGTATATATCAGCATATAAACATATTTAATTTATATTTGTTTTCATACTCTTTAGCACCTTTCTTTTATCATTTTATAGTTTATCTTTGACTTCTTTACAAATCAACATATACAGAATGCCTTTGTTTTCCAAGTAATAGATTGACTTTATGAATATGTCAATTATTAAAATAATTCCACTATTGATGAACATTTGGACTGTTTTTGTTCTGTTTTCTAAGGACACATTTTTTTTGGATGTTCTGATTACTAAAATATTTCCAGAGTGTTGGAAATGCTGTTTGCCTCCATTTTTCTCTAACTACAAATAATTGAAATGAATGCGTTCACATATGTAGTCTGCCAGTTTTGTGCATATATGTGTAGACAAATTCTTACACTGGAATTGCTTTGACAAGGGTCATGTGTATTTGTAAATTTGATAGATATTACCATATAGCCCTCCATATTTTTGCATGAAAGTTTTCATCTCCCCATTCTATTAAAAGTATTATTAAAATTTCAAATCTTAAAATAATTGTGCAGTTCTCACAAACAAAAAAATACTTTATTGTGTTTTGATTTGTATTTCTTCTACTATGAGTAGAAATGAAGATCACTAGCCATTTTAAATTATTTTTCTGTGAAATATCACTCAGCATTTTTGGATTTTTTTCCTAATAAAAAAATATACATTCTGATAAAACAAATGTAGCAGTGGAAGAGGCAGTCAAATTGAGGGAAAAACATGTTTGGATTAATGTTGGATTTTAGATGCCTGACAAGACAATGCTTTTGAAACCTAAATCATCACGATTTCTAACGAAAGTCTCACTTCCCCACAGCCTAAGAAAGATCTAAACAATAATCAACAGCTTTTATTCCAACAGACATAGTTATAAAAAAATCCTTTAATACTCTAATATGCATACATTTTCCCTTAAAAGGGAGCATATCAGAATTATATAATTACTACTTTTCTTTAAATTTATAGTTGAATGCAATTTTTTCCCATTTCTAATAGTACAGTCTATTCAAGGAATACCAGATCTCAACTAAATGAATTCATTTCAGGGACTTTAAAATGTTCATATATTAAAGTTGATTCCATTTAATATCACCACATATTCAAATTTAGATTAAATGCATCTAGTGTAACACACACAATGGAGGATTGGCTTCCTGAAACTTCCTTTCAACAGCATGGAAGTTATTTCCCTGAGAAAACAATAGCAACAACCACAAGAGCAACACAAATCAGCCATTATTTCCTCTGTTTAATCATTTTGAAGATTTTGTGAATTTTAGGAATTAAAATATTATAAAATTAAATCCTGTACCTCTACATTGCTCTTGTGCCTGATTTATACAAATAGAGACACATTTCATAAAGAACTTTGGGAAAAATATTAGAGAGGATTCTGAGATGTTGGACAGGAATGAGCTCCATTGCCCAGGCAAAGGATTATCCTCAGTGCTAACAATGAAAGGTAGAAAAGAAGGACAGATCCTAAAGGAAGAGGAAAGAGATTTTGTTCAACAGTTTCCATTTTCTCTCTGAGACAAGTGTCTACTGATGGCCATACTTGTTTTATAAAAATACATTTAGAAGTTTTCCTTTATTATATATTCTTTGAAACAATTTATCATTAAGACTATCTGGTTTTAAAAGTTTAGTTCAATTCTCTTGTGAAAGTAACTGGAGCTGGTGGTTTTGGGGGCAATTCTGTGATAGCCTCTCTGTTTCATTCTAATGAAATTCATGTATTTTGGTTTTTTCTTTCTATTGTGGTCAATTTGGAAAATTGCATTTTTCAAGTAAATTTTTCTTTTTACCTAAGTTTTCATATGTGTTCACATAGAATTCTATAAAATAGACACTACTGGAATTTTCGTTTGTTTCTTCTCATAGTTATTTCCTCCTTGTAATTTTTTATTTTGTATATCTGTGATTTCTACCTCACTAAATGGAATAAGTTGGCTATTGGTTGGTTATGTTATTTTTTTCCCAAGAACAAGGACAATGGTTTATTATTAGATCTACTCTATTCTTACCCTGTGTCATTAATTTATTCTTAATTATTTAAGTTCTTCTGGTTCTCAGATCAGAACCACCAAGGACAATATCCATAATAATTATCTATGTGGTGAAGTCATAATATAAGCTGACCTCATTTTTTGACGTCTTTTTGGCCAAGATTATGGTCCTTATTAGCCTACATTTTGGACCCTCGAATTTGGAAATGCCACAAATTAAAAGCAATCAGGAAAAACTATATTATTGGTTTCACTTTGTAAAAAATTTTCCTGCCGTGAATATATTCGTTGCCTCCATTATTTGGATTATTCCCAAATAGGATCTAAAATATCATCAGACATAAAGAAACTCTGATCTAGCAAATACTGAGAAATTTCAGGGGAAAATGTGTATAAATTTGGAGTCAGCATGATCAAGAATAACAAATTATGAAATATCAAATACATGTCAATCAATTAGCTATCTTTGAGGAACTATATCTACCACAAAAATGAGATATACACTTAATGATTTGCTCTAAAGTGTTAATGAAGTATCTTGAATTTTGTTTCTTTTCATTGCAAGTTTTGAAATGAAGACTACTGTTGCAATAATTTACCCCACTTTCAAAAATAGTTATACATTCCCACTTCATTAGAGACTTTAATTTGAATTTAACATCTTTTGTCTTGCCTCATCCAAACCTGCATCCTTAAAGTACTGACGAGAAAGAACATGAAAGCAATGCTTTGAGAATATTACTTATAGCTTTCCTTTTTTTTTTTAATTTAAAATTCCATCACATTGTATTGTTCTCCTTGCAGGAAGATTCTAAAGGAGAATAAAAAAAAAAAAACTAGGCTGGACACCCACTCCATAATCAAATCCACAGGGATCTTTACATGGCCTATGTAGACCAGGCTCATTGTAATCGATGTTAATCTTTCTTAACTGAACAAAAATCAGGTAAAATATATTCAAAGAAAACAACATGCAAGCTTATTTTTTTTGTAGCATTAGGCTTTTTTTTTTTTTTCCTGCAAAGTTAGACTCTCTGATTCACTTAATCTTTCTCTTTCAGCAGAATGATATGGATGAAAAAGAAACTCATTCTAGTAAAATAACAACTTTAGGTGCATTTACTGTGATCCAATACCAAAAAAAAATTGTGTCTTTCCTCATCAAATTTTACTTTCTAAGAGATGGGAATTTCAATGTTTTTTTCAGTAATGTTTCTACATTAAAACATTCTCTGTCATAGCATTGATAACTACACAAGCACAAACTATAATCATTATTTGATTTAATATTTGTGATTATTATCTGCAACACAGATCATAATTTCTAACAGACTCACCTTACATAATACTGATCCTCAATTATAAATCAAATGTTTTTTCTTAAACTGGAAGTAGGTTTTGATTCATAGAGGAGTTAATTAGCCTGTCTTAAATAGGATTTCTAAAAGATTGATATGTGGGACATTTATTTATATTTGCCAAACATTTTTTGAGGAGCTAATATGCATTGCATTAAGAGTTTTGCCAAAGTTGGAGACATGAGATTAATAAAATGGCTTATAATACACCATAGTTTGCTTTGGTAACACAAAAAGCATAACTCTTTCTGGAGTTGGAAAAGATTTCACGAGATGGTTTTAACTTGATTCTGAAGGAAGAGTAGAGGATTACCAATGAATTAAAAGGGATAAAGGCAGAGTCACTAGGCAGAAGAAACAAAATATAAAGAGAATAAGTTATAGGAAAATATGTAAATAAATAAATAAACTAGAAACTGTGGTTAAGAAGAAAACCTCCACTATTTAAAGAGTTGCTCTCCAAAGGATTTAGCTCTTCCTTCGGATTTTACTGGTGATCATTCATCAAGGACCTCTCCTTCCAGAGGCCCTTCATAGGCATGCTCTGAGGAGGAGTACAGATTAGGATTCCTTCAAAGCATAAGCCAGAATGGCTCTCTTTCTCAGGGACCTGCATGGGGCGCCAACTTGTTGAGTGGAGTGCTTGAGTAAAATCTCCCACTTCGTGCCTCGCGGTGAGGGGTTCCCTCCAGCCCAACTTTTCTGTGCTCTTGGCATTTTACTCTTTGGTGTGCACCTCAGAGAAGCTGAACTGTAATTACAAATACTTCTAATGTGTGGAAGGAAAAAAGACTGCTTTGTGTCTACTACCAAAAAAACCTCCCATATATTTGAAAATTGCTGAGAGAGTAGATCTTAAAAGTTCTCATCACAAGAAAAAAATTGTAACTATGTATGGTGATGGATGTTAACTAGACTTATTGTGGTGATCATTTCACAATATATATAAATATCAAATTATTTTTGTCATATGCCTAAAAGTAATATAATAAGTCAATTATATCTTAACTTTAAAAATTTTGAAAAAGAGCCAGTAGAAAATTTTAATCATAGAATTGATATCAACTTTCTTTTTGTTATATAAGAAGATACTCATTTAACCAATTTACTAGAAAAGAGAAAAACCTAGTCTCAGGGAAAACTGCTGGGAATCCTTTGCAACAATCTAAAGAGACATGATGAGGTCCTGAACTGAGACAATGTCACTGGAGGTAGAGGAGAGAGTCAGTAACAGAGACATATTTCAGAGGTAGGATCAGCATGTTTTGTTGATTTACTGAAAATAGAATTTTAGAGAAAAGAACCTAAGGTTGACATCAAGATTTTTTGTCTTCACACCGAGTGCTTGGTGATGTCACCATCCAAGGCTTAAAAGAATATGGCAGAAAACACGATGGGAGGAAAATATTTGTGTACATTAGATTTAAAATACCTGCAGAAAATTTAAAAGGATGTATTGCAGAATTAAATACATGGTTTGGCTTGGGAAGATGGGCAAATTTAGTGATACATAGTGCAGAGCAGTAGTTGAATTTATGTGAGAGGGAAACAACAAAAAAGATTGAAACCTGCTTGTGCTAGGATAAGAGATATTCAGAGCAGGGATTGTTATTCTTAGACATAAGGAAACATCCATCAGTTACAGTGAGGGATATTATATAATTTCATAGAATTCCATATCTACCCGGAAGCATCTTTATTGTGTATTTATTCATCAGCTAGCATAAAAAATTAGGCCCATCAAAAGTGTTTCCTATATATGTATTTGAATGAGTTCATAATCTGCCTGTATAAATATAGTTTGAATCAAATTAAATTGGCAGTATCTAAATGGTTTTGACCTAGAAAAAATGGTAATTTTACATTTGATCTAATAACCTTAAAGTATAAGACCCTAGTTTAATTTATTACTCTTAAATGGGGATTACATATGATTAGGTCAATGTTGGTACGTGGCTTAATCTAAAAAATCCTTGATTCAAAAAAAAGTTAAAATTTCTGAAAGTCTTAAATACGAAACAACAGATTATTCAAATATGTTTACAGACCAACTGAACATTTTATTAGTTCACAAGTTGAACAATTTATTAGTTCTAGATGGTAAATTTAGCTGTTTTGTGCTAAGCGATTTGGAGCAGAACTATGGTTTATGTGGATATGTGTTTGATCTGTTATTTCCAGGAGTGTTAAAAAATAATATGCTGGAGAACATGCAAATAAAATAATGCCTTCATAGACATTTATTTCTCAGTTAGAAAAAAAAGAATTGGACAGAATGCCACTGAATGACTCATCTGAGCAAAACCACTACAGATAAATCTCCCAGATCTCACTTCATTTTCTATCGGCTGCTGCTCTCAGGGGGATTAACTGCTCTCAGAGTGGTTAACTCTAGTATAAAATAAGGATTAAATACAAATTTAGACTGAGTAGTGTGACTCCAACGTCTGATTTTTCTTTGGAAAAAACTTGAGAACCTCCTTTAAACTGAAGTTCTTGTCTTCGGGGAAAGATTCAGTTTGCATAACTCTTTACAATTTCTAAGAGATGCTGAGGAAATTGTTGCAAATATAAGTACTCCATTGAGCTCTAACCTGGATAAACCTGTGAAAAAATACCTGAAACTTTAGAGTATCAACAGTGAAACAATGGGAAGGTAGAGAAGAGTGAGTTTAATACCCACTTATGGTGGTTTCTCTTATCAAAAAAGAATAAAAAATGATCTATTTGTAAGACATTTAACTATTTAAAACTAAGGAAACATAAGGCAGACTGGCAAAAGAATAGCACCTTAGTTCTAGCCACGATCTTGGCTATGTTGGACTTCTCTGCATTAGCATGCTAGCTTATCTCTGCTTCCATTCTTACCCTCTATGCACTATAGACGACTCTTCACACACTTTAAGCCAAAGCTTGATATTTTAAAATATAAATAAAATTGTGAATTTTTTCGGCTCAAAATCCTATAGAGACTTTTTGTCACAGTCAGGATAAAATTTTAACTCTGAACCACAGTTTAAAAGGCCTTTTGTGATCTAAAACTAACTAATGATTATTGAGTGGCTAAATCATTCCGCATTCCCAATACCTTTCTTCTCTGTTCTTTCTGAGCTAGCAAGGCTAGAAAAGATAATTCCTCACTTTAAAGAAAGGAATTCTAAAAAACAATTTTAATGTCTATATATAATATGAACAAAGACTTCAAGTGGTTGGAGGAGAGAGATGGAGTGAGAAACAGAGGCAGACATAAAGAAGAAGCAGAGAGAAAGAGAGACAGGGGGGTGGGGAAGGGAGACACACAGAAAGAGACTTGAATGAGGACACATAGAAGAGCAGAGGAAGCTTTCTCCCATCTGCTCAAAAGTTTGTGCCTGCCAGAACCATTTAAGAGAGCTGCTAAACAGCTTTGTTAAGGTGTTTATCCCCTAGACAGTTCTGAGCTGTGGGCATTCAGTGGTACAGAAACAAATTCAGAGTATGCCAAGCACACAAGACAAGATTTCCTAGGCAGACACAGTGTTGTGACTCATCTGCATAATCCCCTCACCCTGCTAAGGAGGAAGAAAGGAAGAAACCATGAATCCTGGGGACATCAGCCCTGACAGCTTTATTACAAAGAAGGAGCCACTCAACTACTAGACATTCTGGCATAGCTACTTCCAGGCATGCTAGATCTACCCCAATTAAGAGGATATTCAGGTTTATTGCTAATTTATTTTTCTCTAAGGCACCAAGGGGAGAAAGATGAAGATGATGAAACAGATCTGACTATACTAAATCATAGGCTCAATTTCATTCTTTTCTTTTGGCTACCCAGGACTATGGGAGTTGAGAAGAATGGATTTTCTTTTGCCCCTCCATAACCATCACTGCTACTTGTCAATACACACATTGTTACTATCAGTGCTATAGTCCTCCTTTCTCTTCCCTTCTCTTCCTTTCTCTCCTCCTCCTCTCCTCTTCTCTTGACCCCGCTTCCTCCCCCCACCTCTTCTGTCTCTCCCTTTCTCTCTTCATTCCTGTTAATGGGGGAAACGTTAGACCATTGCCACTTTATAACAAAAAATACTTTAAGTTGTTGTAATACTTTCAGTGCACTCTCTCTCTCGTTCCCATATTAAGAAATAGGTATGTTGGTGCTTTGATTAAAAAAATTGTTTAAGCACTTGTTTTTTTCTGAGCCAGAAGTAGTACTAGGGAAAAGTAAAATGAGGACATTAAAGAAAACTGCAATTATTTATTATGAATTTTTTAAAAACTCTGAAAATAATGTACCTAAAAACTAGTGGAAAGATTTATCTATTTCCAGATATGTTTCACGGATTTTATTCCCAGATGAAATCACTCTCCTCAGTGTTAGAACTAGATTAGGCCTAGTTAGGTCTAGATTCTCTTAATCGAAAAGACGAATGTGGTAAGAAAGGTGGGCAACTGTCAAAATTAAAATTTTGTTGAAAATAGGATGGAAAAATATTGTAGAATATTAATAGAGTAATGACATATTTAAAAAATATATATTTCTTCTGGCTCTGTTATGGGAACAATAGTAGAACCAGGGGAGTAAATAAAGTGATTATTGCAGTAATTCAGTTAAATGATGGTGGTGGCTTAGACAAGAATACCACAATGGAGCCCTCTAAAGTGGCCATATTCTGGATATAGTTTGGGATAGAATGTTCAAGACTTTCTGATAAATTGATTTGGGACTGTAGTAAAAGTAGAAAAAGGAATATTAGCATTAAATTTCAGTGGTAATATAAACGGTGTTGCTATTTACTGAGACAAAAAAAAAAAAAACTGGCCGGAAAGTAGATTATGGAGTACTAGATATCTGGAGGTCTTTTATGGATTTGTTAAGGTTAGATACATAGTAGACATTTTGTCCTCCACAAAATTGGACAACTCCAGGAGTAATAATTTACGTGGTCTTCAATGAAGACATACTGGAGACAATCAAAAGGATATGTTAAGCTGGTAAACAAGTGTGAAGTTCAAAATTGGAGAGAGTTCTAAAAATCTGCTTAATGTATGTAAGTAAAGTCATGTAACTGTATGATATCAACAGTCAGAAGGAGTAATAAGAAAAGGGAAGGAGGCTCAGGAGTAATTACTGTAGCACTTCAATATTTACTGGATGAGCCATGGATGGGAGTTAGCAAAAAGACTAAGACAGAGAAGTCATTCAGAAAGGAGGAAATCGGGAAAGCAAAAGAAGAAAGTATTTCCAAAAAGTGGTTGTGGTAACAGTCACTAATGTGACTGGAGAGGTCGAATAAGATGAGGATTTGACAGCAAGGAAGCCAAAGGAAAGTTTGATGAGAAAAATGGGCTCTAGCAAAAGGGAAAGAAAGCCAGCTGTAGGGGTTGTGGAGAGAATGGGAAGCAAGCAAGAGAGGGGCAGCCAACTAAAGAAAACTGTTTTAAGAGTTTTGCTGTGAAGGGAAGGTAAAGATTCAGTTTATGTTGGAGATAGCCATGGGGCCCAGAGATTTTTGGGGTTGAGTTTGTTGCTTTTGTTTCTTTTTTAATTGTTATTTTAAATACAGGACCTACTAAGATGTTTATATATTCTTGAGCATGATGCAGGAGGGAGATGGAAACGGATAAGAAGGAGATAATGAAAAAAATAGAGAAGAACATGTCTTCATAAAGCTTGAGGGGTAGGGTCCATGGCACAGATGGAGGGTTTGGGCTTTGATGGATACATAAATGAGCCACTCACTATACCAAGAGGAAAGGATATAAATGACAGATTAGTTGATATAAATGTGGGAATATTAAATGGTTCCTGAATGATTGCTTATAATTTCTCAATTAACTCATCAGAGTTAGGTAAGAGAGTCTGGGTTTTGAAGAGTGACAAGACTGTGTGAAATATTTACTTTGTAGAATGGGGAATTATACATTTTAGGAAAGTACAGCAGGACTATTGGGCAATGTTAAGTGCCCATTTGTTATTTGTTGACATAAATGTTAGGTGAGAACAGTAAGCTTTTGGAATTTTTCTTTTTCTTTTTGTTTCTTTGGAAATTTTCAGCTCTTGTAGTAAAGATAAAGAATAAGCAACTTGCTGGGTTTAAGCAGGGCTAGATTTTATTGGGCATGATTGCCATTAGGCTATTAGTAATTATGTGATCTGTGTTTTTCCAGATAGGTAAGCAAATTTGACATCTATTGTTTCTGGATGAAGCTTTAAGAGCCGTAGTATGATTTCTCATTTTCTCTGCTTTGGCTACTGGAGATGCTATAGGTGAGGAGATTTTGCCAATTTGAGTTCTAGAGTAAAGAGATATGAATGAGAACCCCAAAGGACGGTGATAGAAATATAATAATTGCAAGGAATAAACATTTCTTTATTTGATTTATTTATTATTATTTGAGCCAACGCAAGAACTAACGGAGAGACTGTTACTATACATGTCTTAAACTTTGTTGGCTACTACAATAAGCTAATACAAAGAAAAGAGAAGAAATCAAGGGAACTAGGGCTATTTACTGGGGCATGAATAAAATACTGCACAAATGATCTAAGGTGCGTAAGAAGAAAGGTAAATTAATAGAGAAAAAATGGCAGGGTCAATGGGTTGGATGTCTGAATAAAGTTGAAAAGTGTTTTTTTAATTGTGAGTAATAGTGTAAATGACCTAAAAAGTGGGTAATTGTTAGAGAGCACAAATCTTGACATTGGATCTCAGAGACAATTCAGTTGGGTATGACGTGGTCTAGGTTATTATGCTGGGAATATGAAGATGAAAAGATGATTAAAAGTGAGGCGGTACAAGATCTGAGAAGGCAAGATACAGCTGGACGTCTCATTAGGCATTGAGAATTTTAACAAATTGTGTTTAACATAAAAGTATAAATTACTTGCCAAGACATACAAGATAATTTACAACCTTTATGGCCTGATTTCCTGCTAAGGCCCACCAAGTAGGAGGAGGCCTACTCCTCCAGGTTCTACATTCTAGTCACAGACATTCCCCTTTTCCTAAATACACTGTTTTTTTCCTTGAATCTAGGCCTTTGTAAATGCTATACCAGAAACTCTCTTTCCTCCCCAGACTCACTCCACTTCCACACACTTTTGCCTCTGTAAATACTTCATCCCTTTCTTTAAAATTTAAGACTCAATGTGAACAAAATTTCCAATGGAAACCTTTCTCATTGTCAAACGTACCCACTCCCACCTCCAAAACTATGAGGATCGTTTTATTGACTTTCATAGTACTGTGTTGTTTTCTCCTGTCACATTATTTTAAGTACATGTACATTTCTGTCTATCTTGCTAAACTGAGATCTCTTTGATGTTTAGGAATGTGCATTTGCTTGATGTATCCCAGTTCGCAATGAAGTTAAACAAGTCAATTGAACAAGTTGGTTGCTCAAACACTATGGTTTTAAAGGAATAAATTTATGAAAAACTTAAAATTCTTGGACACAATGATGAGATTCCCTGTATTTTTGTTTAAATAAAAAAACACTCTTCTCTTTAAAGACTCTAATCTTGGAAACTAGAGGCTAGATTACAAAAAAAGCGATAGCTAGTTTTTTGATAGTTTTCTTCAGGAAATGACTAATCCAAGACTTACATCCCTAGGCTAACTCTCATGACCTTGGCTTTCCTGTATCAATTTAAAATCATTAATTTGCTTTTTGTTCCTCTTTTCACAAAAGCACATTTTTCTGTGTATTTAGAAAGGTGATTAATAAGTACCTATAGCTTTGATAAATTTTGCAAAGAATATTAGGTGCCCTAGAGCAAATGCACCATTTGATTACAAATGGTAATACTTTGAGGTATGGATGTTGCATTTTCGTTCTCTTTGAGCTTCTTCTAAGGAAAAGAGGATCAGAATTGAGATTGCAATGAAATGAGAACGTTGGTCAAAAATGAGAGTTAAGTGAAAAAGAATAATCAGAACATCCATCTCTAAGAAACATAATTTAATTTTGTAGAAACAAAACAAAATAGATTGGTGAAATAATCATCCTGGGTTGTGTTCCCAGTTTTCTCAGGTCTTAATGTTCACAGTTCGGTTTGTTTTGCCTATGCTTTAGCCAAACCATATGAAAAAATAGGTTAAAACTGTTCTGAGGATATATTAGAAACACCCTAATTAACTTTTGAGTTTTGCCAAAGTATTTTGAAATACATATGATTTTTTTTAAATTAACATTAAGGGAAGAAGGGAATTTTGAAATGTGCTCTACCTATGTAAACATTAAGCTGTTTTATATTTATAACAAATTTAGAAGCACAGAAAGTAGAACTTTTTTATATAGTAAAATTTTTGTTAAAGAGATAGAAAAATTTTGCTGAACAATAGAAGGAATCCTATTCTATAGTGTTCCATTTCAAGCCATTTTAGGAAAATATCATACAGACACATTCTATTGTGTTAACCCAGAGGTTAAAGGTCATGATGAAACTAGAATATTCAACTCATTTTTTTTTTCTGAGTCATCTTTAAAGATCCTGTAGCGGTTATAATCCCTACTGTGACAGTGATTTTACTTGTCAATTTGGGTAGGCTACAATTCTAGTTATCCAATCAAACAGTAATCTAGGTGTTGCTGTGAATGTATTTTGCAGATGTGATGAAAGTCCATAATCAGTTGACTTTAAGTAAGGAATCTTATCCTACGTAATCTGGTTGGCCCTGTTCGATAGGTTGAAAGGCCTTAAATACAGATGTAAGGCTTCCCTGAATAAGAAATTATGCCCGTGAATAGCAGCTTCATTTTATGCCCAAGAGTTCTAGTCTGCTCTTCCTGCTGTCCTGTCCTGTGGATTCCAGACTTGGCTGGCCATTACCCGTAGTCATGTAAGCCAATTCCTTTCCATAAATCCCTTATGGATATCTCCTCCTGCTTTTGTTTCTCTGGTTACACTTACCTAGAAGTGTCAAGGTGATTCTTATTTCCTCCCATACTTTATTTCCTCTCTGAGTGTCTTGGGACTTTTAAAGCTGCCGTGAATATTCCTGTCCAAGATTTTGCTTCTGACTTGGAGTATTAATAAGCAAATAGTGAGTTTATATTATATAAGAAACCAACAGTAACTGAAGATGAGTTGTCTTTTTTTTTTTTTTGAACTTTCACCACCCTTGTGAATTCTTTTTTTTTTTTTTTTTGCTGGGGGAAGATTTGCCCTGAGCTAACATCTGTTTTCAATCTTCCTCATTGATTTTTTTTCCCCTCCCCGAAACCCCGGTACATAGCAGTATGTGCTAGTTGTGGGTCCTTCTAGTTCTTCTATGTGAGCTGCCACCATAGCATGGCTGCTGACAGATGAGAGATGTGCTTCCACACCTGGGAACTGAACCCAGGCTGCCAAAGCAGAATGCACCGAACTATAAAAACTAGGCCATCAGGGCTGGCTCGAAGATGAGTTTTTAAATAAAAAAATATAGCTTTCTTGTGGAAGTTATAATGTCCATGTTCCAATGAAGTGGGATGGCTAGAGAAGACTAGATAAGATAAGATCTTTTATTGATAATGCAAAAAGTAAATATAAATTGTGTCTGTAGGCAAGCACAATTGTCAAATAAAGAATAGTCAATGCATATAACTTAAATACCTCCTTTGTAATGGATTATTTTATACAATAGATTTTTTTAAACTTTACTATTTCACAAATTTCAGATTGACAGCAAAGTTGAGGAGAATATACAGAGATTTCCCATATCCCTTCTGTCCTCACATATGCATAGCCTCCCCCATTATCAACATCCACTATCAGAGTGCTGCATTTGCTACAATTTGATGAACCTACATTGAAACATCATAATCACCCAAAGTCCATAGTTTACATTACAGTTCACTCTTGGTATCATAATTTCTATGGGTTTGGACAAATGTATAATGACATGTATCCATCATTATGGTATCATACAGAATATGTGAACTGCCCTAAAAATCCTCTGTGACCCATTTGTGATCCCTGTCCTAAAGATCCTCTTTATTGTTTCCATAGTTTTGCCTTTTACAGAGGATTGTGTAGTTGGAATAATACAATGTGTGGCCTTTTCAGACTGGTTTTTTCCACTTAGTCATATGGATTTAAGTTTCTTCCATGTCTTTTCGTGGTTTGATAAGTCATTTCTTTTGGGGGTGTGCCACAGTTTATCTGTTCAGGACATCTTGATTGCTTCCAAGTTTTGACAGTTATGAATAAACCATTTGCAGGTTTTGTGTAGACATAAGTTTTCAATTCCTTTGGATAAATACCAAAGAGCATGATTGCCAGATCATATGGTAAGAGTATGTTTAGTTTTGTAAGAAACTGCCAAACTGTCTTCCATAGTGGCTGTACCACATTGCATTTCCACCAGCAATGGATGAGAATTCCTGTTGCTCCATGCACTCATCAGGATTAAGTGTTGTCACTGTTCTGGGTTTCAGTCATTCTAATAGATGTGTAGTGGTATTGCATTGGTGTTTTAACTTGCACTTTCCTGATAACGTATGATGTGGAGCATCTTTTCATATGCTTTTTTGCCATCTGTATGTGTTTTTTGGTGAGTTGCCTGTTAATGTCTTTGGCCCATTTTTTAAATCAGAACATTTGTTCTTTTATTATTGAATTTTAAGAGATTTTTGTATATTTTGGATAACAGTCCTTTATTAGATGTGTCTTTTGCAAGTATTTACTCCCAGTCTGTGACTTGCCTTCTCATTCTCTTGACATTGCTTTTCACAGCACAAAAGTTTTTTATTTTAATGAAGTCCAACCTATCAATTATTTCTTTTATGGATTGTGCCTTTTGTATTGTGTTTAATAAGTCATTGCCATACCCAAGGTCATCTAGACTTTCTCCTATGTTATTTTGTAGGTGTTTTACAGTTTTGCATTTTACATTTACGTCTCATCCATGTAGAGTTATTTTTTATTAAGGATATAAGGTCTGTGTCTAGATTCATTTTTTTCACATGTGGATGTCCAGTTGTTCCACAATTATTGGTTGAAAAGACGATGTTTGCTGTGTTGTATTGTCTTTGCTCCTTCGTCAAAGATCAGTTGACTATATTTATGTGGGTCTATTTCTGTGCTCTTTATTCTGTTGGATTGATCTATTTGTTCTTTAACTATTAACATACTGTCTTGATTGCTATAACTTTATAGTAAGTTTTAAAGTCAGGTAGTGTCAGTCTTCCAACCTTGTTTTTCTTATTCAAATTGTGTTGGCTCTTCTTGACATTTTGCCTCTCCATACAAAGTTTAGAATCAGTTTGTTGTATCCACAAAATAAATTGCTGCAATTTTGATTGAGGTTGCATTGAATCTATAGATCAAGTTGTACAAAAGATGTTTTCCCTCAAATGTTTATATATACAGCTTTTAAAATGTGAGTCATACTTGAAAAGTTCTAGATTTGGACTTTCTAATAGAGGTTTCTGTGATGGTGAAAATGCCCTACATCTGCATACTAGAACTGTGCTATCTACCTGCCACATGTGTCTACTGAGCACTAGAAATGTGTTTAGTAGGACTCAGGAACTGAATTTTTAATTTAATTTTAATTAAGTGAAATTTAAATGTCAGCTATAGCTAGGTCTACTGTATGAATAGCATAGATCTAGAGCACAAATTCTTAAAGAGTAAATCCCTTGTGGGGCTGGCCTGGTGGCACAGTGGTTAAGTTTGTGCTTTGGATCCCGGGTGTGGGCTGATGCACTGCTTGTCAGCTATGCTGTGGTGGCGTCCCATATAAAGTGGAGGAAGATGGGCATGGATGTTAGCCCAGGGCCAGTCTTCCTCAGCAAAAAAGAGGAGGATTGGTAATGGATATTAGCTCAGGACTAGTCCTCCTCACACACACACACAAAAGTAAATCCTTTGTAAATTAAAGACTAAATTCAGAAAAATGATTAACTCCTGACCTTATACCTATACTAATCCAAAATTTTTTAATTAGTCCTTTAAATGGTGTATGAGCATGTGTGTGTAGCATTTATCAAACGATGCATTTGGTATTTGCATTTTATCAAATTAAAATAGTATGAAGTCACAATTCATAATAATTTTGGTAAAATATATTCCCTTAAAAATTAAAATGTGAAGACTTTATTCATATTTTGATAAACATTAAAGGTCTTTCCCTAACACTTATATTTTTCTCTATATTCTCTTCTTACCTTTCTAAATTTTTACCACTATAATCTCTTACTATAAATATTGTCCTCAATTCTCTGGGTAAACTGAGAGATGTCCCCATGAATTAAGGAATTAAAAACAATATATTAGTTTTCAATTTAAAATTTTCTCATCAACATTTAAACAGTTACTTTTCAGATATCCACATTAATCTAAAAGATATTGCCAATATTGGTGCACACTGTCATGGATTCTGTTACTCTTAGGCATAATGGAGAAGTTGACATTATTGTGTCTGTATCCAAATAGTTTCACAGGTGAATATAAATCTTTCTTTCTAGTGAATATAAATCCCTACTTTCAATAAATATATTTTTATGATAAAGTGAAATTAATGTTTTATACATACCAATTCAGTAGATACAAAAATTCACATTTATTTGACTTGAGAATCCAGTAAAAAATGCAAATATAATTTTCTGGCTATACTTTTTCTGGGCTAACATTAATTTTGGTTTGCTCACCTGGACTGAAGATCAATGGGTAAAAAAATAACAGCCAGGTGAGAAATACAGTGACTAATTCACATGCTGAAAACTGAAAGATGATAATTGATGTTGTATGAATATAATATGTTTAGGCTTTCTTTGGTCATGATAAACGTTGTGTTCAAAATTTCAAGGAATAAATTTCTACATTATTTGAAAGTTGAGTAAATAACGATTCAATTATTCTGGATTGCCAAACAACACTAGATGGAATATATTTCCAACAACGAAATGATGTTGTTCTTCATTTTATTTTAATTTATATTCTGTATGTTCCTATATCTTAGGACTTAAGGTACAATAAAGTATTCTTGATAAATTCTTTATTGCTTTTATCATTATGAATCAGCATTTTAGCTATCACGAAGAAATTTGTAAATAGTATTCCTTTGTGTGTGGCTGTATTCATTTCACAAATGAGAAACTTCAGTTAGAGATTTAGTTTAAATTTGTGTAACAAAGAAAATACAAGATAAAATTTAAGCAGTAAGTTTTGGGTTTGAACTACCTTGTAGCAGTGCATTAGAGACTCTCCAAATATTAAAGCTGTGGAGCTGATTTAACGCTGTCCTCAGACTGACTCATTCACCTCAACAGCATCTGTTACACAAATATTTCTTTCCCAAAAACTTATTATGGCAGATAGTAGGATAAAGACAAATGCTGTAATGGGGAATTTATGAGTCTAATCAATTATGAATTATCAATTTACCCACGCTATGCTAAAGCTTTGTGGAGTATACATCAGAAAATAAGATGCCCTCAGAGTCTAAAATCATACAGGGCTCATTTGTCAAATGTCTCTTGAATTCTGACAAGCACTATTCAAGCAGTGGTTGAGTGTCTGAGGATAAACCACACTGAGCTCGTTTATATGTTTCTTTTATTTGCACAAGCACCTTTTGAGCAAAGGCTGTGTCAGAAATTATTAAAAATTAAAGAAAGCCTTTCATTTCTAGAAAATAAGACTTAGTTGGAAAGAACTCTAATTATCTGTAGTTCTCATGTGAATGGCCACTTGACTGGAGAAAAACCAAAATTAATCAAGGAAATATGTTATTAAAATGGCTCATTAAAAATGTTGCCATAATGACCTATCATTCAACAACTTCTTCCTTACTGAATGTCTATTATAAGTACACAATTTATGAATAAAAATGGAAGCTATTCTTATATCCTTACTGTATATATGTTAAACTGGTTTAACTACTCATTTATATCATTCCTTTGACATTTGTTGATTAAGCATTCACTATATTTAATTATTTTCTGATAATAGAAACAAGAACATCAAATTGTTTATACTGTTTATAAAACTGTGAGATCATATTACCTAACTTGATACTTTTAATAACATTTTGAATTAAGTAGGTAAAATTACTACTCTTATTTGCTACAATTGTGGTTCAGATTGGTTAACTGATTTTTCCAATATCACAGAGCTAGTGGTTGATAGCTTTAGACTTTCCACTAGTGCTCGGAATAAAGATAGAAAAGAACCAGAAAGTAGAAGCGAGGAGTGGGAGTATAAGTAATTTTATGTCAGGGAGCTTGTACTCTTTAAAAGGAGATAAACCATGTGTATACATAATGAAAACAGAAAACATAATGTGATAAGTGGAAGATGGAAGATTTTATATGCTGGGCTGAAGTTATGTGACATTAGCGTTTATAGCAGCAATTTTATTTTTATTTTGTATTTAATAAACATTTTATTTTGAGATGATTGAAGATTCACATGCCATTGTGCAACATACAGAGAGATCCTATGTGCTGGTTACCCAAAAGCTCCCAATCTTGCAGAACTATCGTGCAATATCTAAATTAAGATATTGACATTTATGCAAAGATGCAGAACATTTCCATCACCACAAGGATACCTCATGATGTCCTTTAATAGCCAAACCCACTTCCCTCCTGCTATCTCCTATCCTTAAACCATGGCAATCACTAATCTGTTCTCTATTTCTATAATTTTGTCCTTTCAAGAATGTTATATAAATGGAAGCATAAAGGGGATTGGCTTTTTCCATTCAGCATAATTCTCTGAAGATTCATTCAGGTCATCGCATGCATAAAAAGATGTCTTTTTTTTTTAATTGCTGAGTAGTATTCCATGGTCTGGGTGTACAAAAGTTTGCTTAAACATTCATTTGTTGAAGAACATCTGGGTTGTTTCCAGTTTTTTCATTATTACGAACAAATCTCTAGTCATCCAGGTCTGAGGTTTTATGTGAATATAGTCTATTTCTCTAGGACAAATGCCCAGAAGAGCACTTCTTTGTTCATATCATAGATGTTTATTTTGTTTTTAAAGGAATTTGCGAAATTGTTTTCCACAGAGGCTGTCTCATTTTACACATCGATCAGAAATGTATGAGTGATCCGGCTTCTCTGCTTTCTCACTAGTATTTGATACTGTCACAATATTTTATTTTAGCAATTCTGATAGATGTGTAGAGATATTTTGTTCTGGTTTTAATTTACATTTCTCCAGTGGCTAATGTTGAACATCTTTTCAGGTGCTTAATTCCTCTCTGTATATCCTCATCAGTGAAATGTCTGTTTATGCCTTTGTCCATTTTCAAATTGGATGTTTTTTCATTGTTGAGTCTTGAGAATTCATTGTAGATTTTAGATATTCGTCTTTTGTTAGATATGTGGTTTGCAAATATTTTCTCCCAGACTATAGTTTGCACTTTGTCTTTTCATCTTCTTAACAGGGTCTTTTGCACAGCAAAATGAATTTTGATGAAGTCCAATTTATCAAGTTCTTTGCCATCGAAGAATAGTTCACCTGACCTAGATCTCAAATTCTTTTTTCTAAAAGTTTTACACTTTTACTGTTTAAATTTAAGTGAGTGACCCATATTGAGTGTGCTCCACATAAAGTGTGAGGTTTAGGCCGAGGTTTGTTGTTTTTTCTTTGGCTGTCCAATTGTTTCCACACCATGTGTGGTAGGCTATACATTCTGTGTTGAATTGCTTTTGCACATTTTAATATATCATTTGGCAGGGCATCCTGGAGGTATAGTGGTTAGGTTCACATGCTCCACTATGGTGGCCAGGGGTTCATGGGCTCGGATCCTGGGTGCAGACCTACACACCACTCATCAAGCCATGCTGTGGTGGTGCCCCACATAAAAAGTAGAGGCAGATTGGCACAGATGTTAGCTCAGCAACAATCTTCCTCAAGCAAGAGGAGGAAAATTGGCAACAGGTGTAAGCTCAGGGCCAATCTTCCTCACCAAAAAAAAAGAAAATCACCTGGGAATATTCTATTTCTAAATTGTCTATTTTAATCCATTGATTTATGTGTCTAGCCCTTTGCCAATACCACAGAGGCAAACTATAGAGTAAGTCTTGAAATTGTATAAATTGATTTCTCCTACTTCAGCTGTTCTAGTTCATTTTCCTTTCCTTATAAGTTTTAGAATAATCTTATTTTGTCTACAAAAAAATATTACTAGGGTTATTTTTAGGGATTGTGCTAAATAAACTGACATAATTTGATGAATAAGTGACATGTTCAGTCTTCTAGAACATGAATACAATGTGTCTCTCTATTTAGATATTATTTGATTTCTTTCATCACTGTTTTCTAATTTTTAGCACACAAGTTCTGAATATGTTTTGTTAGATTTGCACCAAAGTATTTTATTTTTGAATGGTTTTATTATTTTATTTTTGTTTTTTAGGATATAAGGATAATTCTGAAATTTTATTTTAAAAATTATTATTGTAATTTTTGTTTTTAAAATGTTAGTAGTCACATTTTTTAAAGTGTTATAGTATAGTGTTGGAAAAATAATTCTCAGATTAGTGAGCTTCTAGAATACACCTGAGGTCACTCTGCCACACATTTGACAAGATATTCCCTTAAAACCAGCATCCCTGAAAGAGAAAGCTTTTTAGGTCTCTTTCTTTGTTTTTCCCCCTCATATTTCCTTCTTTTTTCTATGTCTTTTGATTCCTTATTATGCCTGATTTTTTTTTTTTTTGGTCACATATGAATTTCCAATTATCCCAACACCATTTGTTGAATAGTAATTTCTGTTCTCACTGGTATATGGTAAAATCTCTGTCATATATCAACTGATCTATATATGACCTATTTCTTAGGACTACATATCTACATAATATTAAACTGTAGTAATTATTATAGCTCTCAAGTAAGTCTTGGTTTAAGGTAAACTAAACACTCCAACTTTTTTTCTTGCTGACATTTTCCATTTATTTTTTTCTACTTTATTAGGGTAAAATTGAAAAATAGCCTTGTATTAACTTAAAGTATACAATGTGATGATTTTATATACATATACATCGTGAAATAATTACCACAATAAAGTTAATTAACACATTTATCATCTCACATATATACTTTACTTTTGGTGAGAACGCTTAAGATCTCTCTTAGCAAACTGCAAGTGTACAAAACAGTACTATTAACTAGTCACATGCTATACATTAGATTCTCAAAACTTACTCATCTCATAACTGAAAGTTTGTACCCTTTGACCAACATCTCATTTCTCTCACCGCTGGCAGCCACCATTCTACTCTGTGTTTCTATGGATTCAACTTTTTTTTTTTTTTTTTAGATTCCCCATGTAAGTGAGACCATACAATATTTATCTTTGTCTGGCTTATTTCACTTAACATAATGCCCCTCAGGTTTATCCATGTTGTCACAAATAGAAAGAATTCCCTCTTTTTTATGGCTGAATAATATTCCATTGTATATATACAGCACATTTTCTTTATCCATTCACCCATAGACAGACACAGGTTGTTTCCACATCTTGGTTATTATGAATGATGCTGCAATGAACATGGGAGTGCAGATATCTCTTCAAGATACTGATATCTTTTCCCTTGGATATATACTAGAAGTGGAATTGCTAGATCATATGATAGTTCTATTTTTAATTTTTTTGAGGAACTTCAATCTGTTTTCAATAATGGCTCTCTACATTCCCACCAACATTGTATAAGAGTTCCATTTTCTCCACATCATTACTGACGTTGGTTATCTTTGTCTTTTTGATAATAGACATTCTAACAGAGGTGGGATATCTCATTGTGGATTTGATTTGCATTTCCCTGATGATTAGTGATGCTGACCACCATTCCATGTACCTATTGGACGTTCATATGTCTTCCTTGGAAAAAATATCTATTCAGGTCTTTGCCCATTATTTAATCGGGTTATTTGTGTTTTGCTATTAAGTTGAAACATTTCCTAATATATTTTGGATGTTAACTCCTTATCAAATATATGGTTTGCAAAAATTTTCTCAAATTGTTGCCTTTTGTTTTATTGATTTTATCTTTTGCTGTGCAGAAATTCTTAGTTCAGTATAGTTCCACTTGTTTATTTTTGCTTCTGTTGTCTTTGCTTTTGGTGTTAGATCCAAAATCATTGGCAAGACCAATGTCAGGGAGATTTCCCTTATGTTTTCTTATAGGAGTTTTATGGTTTCAGATCCTACATTCAAGTCTTTAATTTTGAGTTGATTTTTGTGTAGGGTGTATGATAAGAATTCAATTTCATTCTTTTGCATGTGGCTATTTAATTTTCTCTGCACCATTTATTGAAAATACTATCCTTTCTCCATTGTATATTTTTTGCTCCTTTGCCATAAATTAATTGATCATTTATGCACAGGTTTATTTGGGGGCTCTTCAGTCTATTCCATTGATCTTTCGGTCTGTTTTTATGCCAATACCATATTATTTTGATTACTATAGCTTTGTAATGTAGTTTGAAATCAGGAAGTGTGATGCTTCCATCTTTGTTCTTCTTTCTCAAGATTGCTTTGGCTATTTGTGGTCTTTTGTGGTTCCATGAAAATTTTAGGGTTTTTTTTTTTTTTCTTATTTCTGTGGCAAATGCCATTGGAATTTTGATAGGGAATGCAATGAATTTGTCAATTACTTTGGGTAGTATGGATATTGAACAATATTAATTCTTCTAATCTATAAGCATAAAATATCTTTCCATTTGTGTCTTCTTCAATTTCTTTCATCAGTGTTTTATACTTTTCAGCATATGGATATTTTACCTCCTTGGTTAAATTTATCTGTAAGTGTCTTATTTATTTTGAGCTGCTATAAATGGCTTTGTTTCTTAATTTCTTTTTAGGTTAGTTCACTGCTAGGGTATAGAAATGCAACTGGTTCTTGTATATTGATTTTGTATCCTGCAACTTTACTCAATTCATTTTTATTTCTAACAGTTATTTGGTGGAGCCTTTAGGGTTTTCTATCAATAAGACCATATCATCTGCAATCAGACACAATTCTACTTTTTTCATTCTGATTTGGATGCCTTTTATTTCCATTTTTTTCCCCTAATTGCTGTGCCTAAGACTTCCAGTACTATATTTAATAGAAGTGATAAGAACAGTCGCTGCTGTCTTGTTCACGATCTTAGAGCATTCACCATTGAGTATGATGTTAGCTGAGGCCTTGCCATATATGGCCTTTAAGACATTGAGGTACATTCCTTCCAAATGCCTAATTTGAGGATTTTTATCATGAAAGTATATTGACATTTGTCAAATGCTTTTTCTGCATCTATTGAGCTCATCATATGATTTTTATCCTTTATTTTGTTAATGTGCAATATCACATTTATTGATTTACATATGTCGAACCATCCTTTCATCCCAGTGATAAATTCCACTTAATCATGGTGCATTATCATTTTATTATACTGTCGAATTAGGTTTCCTAATATTTTGTGAGGACTTTTGCATCTACGTTCATCAGGCATATTGGCCTGTAATTTAATTTTCTTGTAGTGTACTTTCTGGCTTTGGTATCAAGGTAATCCTGGCCTCATAAAATGTGTTAGAAGTGTACCCTCCTCTTCTATTTTTGTGAAGAGTTTGAGGGGATAGGTATTGATTATTCTTTCAATCTTTGGTACAATTCACCAGTGATGCCATCTGGTCCTGGTCTTTTCTTTCTTGAGATAGTTTTGGTTACTGATTCAACCTCTGTGTTTGCTATTAGTCTGTTCAGATTTTCTATTTCTTCGTGATTCAATCTTGGTAGGTTGTATGTTTCTAGGAACTTACCATTTCTTCTCTTTTGTCCAATTTGTTGGCATATAATTGTTCTTAGTCTCTTATGATCCTTTGTATTTATGTGGTATCAACTGTAATGTCTCCTCTTTCATTTATTTTATTTGAGTGTTCTCCTTTTTTTCCTAGTTACTTTAGATCTTTTCTATTATCTTTCTAGTCTCTATTTCATTTATTTACGCCCTAATCTTTGTTATTTCCTTTCTTCTGCTAACTTTGGACTTTTTAAAATTTTCTTCTGTATTTTCTTAGTCTTTTTCTAATTCCTTGATGTGTACAGTTTGATTGTTTGAGATCTTTCTTTTCTCTTAATGTAGGCATTTATTCCTATAAACTGCCCTCTTAGAACTGCTTCTACAGCATCCCTTAAGTTTTGATTTATGTTTCCATTTATGTTTGTCTCAGATATTTTTAAAATTTTCCTTAGACCCATTGGTTGTTCAGGAGTGTCTTGATTAAATTAGTATATTTGAATTTTGTGGGTTTCTTCCTGTTAAAAGTTTCTAGTTATATATCATTGTGGTCAGAAAAAGGGCTTGGTGTGATTTCTGTCTTCTTAAAATTGTTAATACTTGTTTGTGGCCTAACATATAATATATCTTGGAGAATGTTCCATGTGCACTAAAGAAGAATGTGTATTCTGCTGCTATTGGATGCAATGTTCTGTATATATCTCTTAGGTCCATTTGGTCTCAAGCAGTGTTGAAGTCAGAAGTTTCCTTATTGATTTTTCTCTCTGGATGATCTATCTATTGTTGAAAGTGGGCTATTGAAATCCCCTACACTATTATTGGGTTGTTGTCTATTTCTCCCTTCAAACCTGTTAGTATTTGTTTAATAAATTTAGGTGCTCTGATGGTATATACATTTATATTTATGATTATTATATCTTCTTGATGAATTGGTCTTTTTATCATTATAGAATGACTTTCTTTGTCTCTTGTTACAATTTTTAGCTTAAAGTCTATTTTTCTGATATAAATATACCTATTCCTGATCTCTTTTGGTTCCACTTGTATGGAATATCTTTTTCTATCCCTTCACTTTGAGCCTAGGGATATCCTTGAAGCTGAAGTGAGTCTCTTGTGGGCAGCATATTATAGGGCCTTGCTTTTTTTATTCATCCAGTCACCATAAACATTTTGATTGAAGAATTTAATCCATTTCCATTTACAGTAATTATTGATAGGTAAGTACTTACTAGTGCCGTCTTATTAATCGTTTCCTGGATGCTTTGCAGTTCCTTTCTTCCTCTCTTGCTGTGTTCCTTTGTGAACTCGTGATTTTTTGCAGTGGTATGCTTTGATTCCCTTCTCTTTATCTTTTGTGAATCTACTGTAGATTTTTGCTTTGTGGTTACCATGAGGCTTATATCAAACATAGATATAACAGTCTATTTTATGCTAATAACAACTTAACTTCAATCACATGCAAAAATTCTACCCTGTTACTCCCCTCCATTATAATTTTGATGTTACAATTTACCTCTTTTTATATTGTATCTTCATTAACAAATTATTGTAGCTATAATTATTTTAATACCATGCTATACATGCTTTATTTTTAATATTCATGTCTTTTAACCATTACTGATTGGTGACCTTTAATTTCAGCTTGAAGAAGACCTCTCAGCATTTCTTGTAGGGCTGGTCCAGTGGTGATGAAGTCCATCAGCTTTTGTTTGGCTGGGAATATTTCTATCTCTCCTTCATTTCTAAAGGACAGCATTTCTTGATAATGTATACTTGGTTGACAGGTGGTTTTTTTTCCTTCAGCACTTTAAATATATTATCCTACTCATTTCTTCCTGCAAGATTTCTGCTGAAAAGTCCACTGATAGTCTTATGGGGATTCCCTTGTACATAACAAGCTACCTTTCTCTTGCTGCTTTCAAGATTCTCTCTTTGTCCTTAGCTTTTGACAATTTGATTATAATGTGTCTCAATGCGGATCTCTTTGGAATCATCTTATTTGCTACGTTTTGGGCTTCAAGGATCTAGATATCTATTTTCCCCCCAGATTTGAGAAGTTTTCAGCTGTTACTTCTTTGAATAAGCTCTCTATCTCTTTCTTTCTTCCTTTACTTTCTGAGTCTCCCATAATATGTATATTGATCAGCTTAATTGATCATTTGTATAACGATCAGCTACTAATGGTAGCCCATAAGTCCCTTAAGCCATCTTCAGTCTTTTTTCCTTTTTTCTTTTTTCTCTTCTGATTGGATGATTTCCACTGACCTGTCTTCGAGTTCACTGTCCTTTTCTCCACTTCCTCTGGTCTGCTCTATTGAATTTTTCAGTTCAGTTATATTTTTTTGTTCTATGATTTCTGTTTGGTACTTTTTAATATTTTCTATCTGCTTGTTGAAATTCTCACTTTGTTCATGCATTGCTCTGCTGACTTTAGGGAACATCTTTGTGACCATTATATTGAACTTTTGGGGAGGTAAATCGCTTATCTCTATTACATTAGAATCAGTTTTTGGAGATTTATCTTGTTCTTTTGTTTGGAACACATTCCCTTCTTTCTTCGTTTTTTCTTGACTCTCTTTGTTGGTTTTCTGTGCATTAGATAAAACAGCCACCTCTCCCAGTCTTGACAGACTGGCCTCAGGTAGGAGATGAAACTTCCCAGTCAGCTTAGTCCATGATTCTGGGAGCTTCTCAAACTTTTGTTCTTGTCCAACTGCCATCTTTGTTCTTAGTGGCTCCCAGGAGTTTAGGGTGTGCCAAGTCCTGTCAATGTCCCAAAGGTAGAGGAAATGCCTACACACTCATTCAATCTCCTGGTGGACTAATTATTTTCTGCCCTTTCAGCTCCCAGAGGCAGGCTAATTGGAAGCCTGACTTTTTTGCAGCTGCTGAGAAAGTTGGGACATTAGATATGGAGTCTAGTCCCTGTCAGAGAGAAATTGCGGGCTAGGTGTTTTTTCTTACTCACTTTGTGCTAAGCCGGGGATAATAGTGGCTGGTGGTACTTGTGCACCAATATAGAACCACCTCTTTGTTCTCTGTGGTCCTGGGGGAGTCGTGAATGCTGAGCTTGATGAGCTCCCTGAGCTAAGTGATTTAGGAGCCAGTCTCTTGGGTGGGAGCTGTATAAGTTGGCGTACTAAATATGTGGACAAACTCCTTTCAGAGGGAGGCTGAAGGTTTAATTTTATTGTTGGGGTGAGCTGGGGAATGAAGGCACAGGAACTCCCCACATGCCCAGTAAGCTCCCAGAGGACTACTAGTTATGTCACCCAAGAGCTCCCACATGTAGGCAATCTCTTTCCAGGGAGAAACTGGGAGGCTTGCATTTTTGCCTGCTCTCTCTCCCCTGAGCTTGGGGGTATAGCTGCAGGAAGTGATTCCACCTCCGTTTAAAAACTGCCTCTGTTTAATTTGGTCTTGGGGGACTAGCAACTGCTGAGCCACATTGGCTCTCCAAGCTAAGTGTATTAGGAGTCAATGCCAAGGGTGAAATCATAAAAGTTGGGGAGCTAGATGTGTGGTACAAAGTTGACATGCTGAGTGCAAAATTGGGAGTTTGGAGTTCCTGTGCCAGGTGTGGGCTTATTGCATGAATGTGTCTCAGCTTTTCATACCCATTTCAATGTGGATGTTTTCTCGGTCATCCAATGCTAAGGAATCACTCAATTAGTTTCTGCATTTTACTGGGTTCCCACAGAGGAAATTTCTCCGTGTTTAACTATATGTTCAGAGTGTCCAATGGGAAGAGAGAGGCCTCCTATCTACCATGTTGCTGATGTCCCTCTTTGAATGATTTAAAATCATTATTGGATTTTTAATTTGGGTGTCTATACGTTAATTAGTGAATATAGAAACACAATTTATTTATGTATGTTCATCTCGTATCCTGCAATCTTGCTGAACTCACTTACTAGTTCTAGGGTTTTGTTTTGTTTTGGGGCAGGTTGGTAGATTACTTGGGATTTTACATATAAACTAGAATATCAGGTCATTTGCAAAGTAGTAACAGTTTTATTTCTTCCTTTATGATCTGTATGCCATTTGTATCTTTTTCTTGCCTTATTATGATGGATAGAACTGCCTTTTAATGGTGGATTACACTGATTAAAGTTTTTGCATCCCTGGAATAAAGCTCACTTCATCCATGTGTATAATTCTTTTTATTTATTGCTAAATTCTATTTTCTAATATTTTGCTTAGAATTTTTAAATTTAAATTCATAATACATATTGACCTGTAGTTTTCTTTTGTTGTACTTTGTCAACTTTTTGTATCACGGTAGTACTAGCTTCATAAAACAAATTGGGAAATGCACGCTCCTCTTTTATTTTCTCGAAGATGTATAAAATTAGTGCTAATACTACTTTTTGGCATAATTGTCCAGTGAAACTAACTGTACCTAGAGATTTCTTTTTCCTTTTTTTTTGAGTTTTAAAATTACATATTTAATATTCTTAATAGTTCTGAGGCTATTTAAGTAATCTTTCATATTGGATGTGTTGTGGTATTGGTGCTTGTTTTGAGGAATCGTTTCATTTCATCTCAGTTGTCAAATTTATGGTAGTGAATGTTCATTGTATTCCCTTACTATATTTTTGATGTCTGCAGGGTCTATAGTGAAATCAGTTGTTGCATTCATGATAGTAGTAATTCATGTCTTCTTCCTTTTTCACTTTGCCAATCTTACAAGTGGTTTCTCAATTTTATTTATTTTTTCAAAGAAATAGGTTTTGTTGTATTGTTTTTATGATTACGATTTCATTGATTTCTGCTCTATCTTTTTCCTTCCTTGTGAATATCTTTGGTTATTTTGTGTTTTTTTTCTAGGTTCTTGAGGTGGGGGCTTAGATTATTAATTTGAAACATACGTTTATCCTAAGGATTTTTCTTCTTTAACCTGTTAATATGGTGAATTACATTGATTTTTGAATATTGAACTTGCTTTACTCCTCTGAAATAATAGTGAAATTTAGTGCATAAATTTCACTCTCAGCATTGCTTTAGCTATTTCACACAAATTTTAATATGTTGTATTTTTATTTTCAATTCAGGAAAGTGGATTATTTCTCCTGAGATTTCTTCTTTGTCCCTTGGATTATTTAGAAGTTTCCATATATTTGAAAAATTTCCTGTTATCTTTCTGTTATTGATTTCCAGTTTGACTCCATTGTTGTTTCAGAACACACTCTGTACGGATTTTATTATTTTAAAATTGCTGAGATTTGTTTTACAGCCCAGGATCTGGTCTGTCTTAGTATATGTCCTGACATCACTTGAAGAGAATGTGCGTTCTGCTGTTGTTGAGTGGAGTGTTCTATAAATGTTGATTAGATCTTGTCGGTTGATGGTGTTTCGTTTTTCTATATCCTTGCTGTTTTCCTCTCTAGTTGTCTGATCAGTCACTGAGAGAGTGGTATTGAAGTCAACAACTATAACTGTGGGTTAGTCTGTTTCTCCTTTTAATTCTATTAGTAGTTGCTTCTTATCTTTCTCAGCTCTGTTTTTCTGGTGCATACACACTTAGGATTGTTATGTCTTCTGGGTAGATTGGCCCTTTCATTATTATGCAGTTTCCTTCTCTTTTCTGGTTTTCCATGATCCAAAGTAGATTTTATCTGATAGTAGTGTAGCCACACTTGTTTTTCTTTGATTAACCTTTGCGTGATATGTTTTTCCATCCCTTTAATTCCAATTTACCTATATCTTAATATTTGAAGTCAATTTCTAGTAGACAGCATATATTGGTTTATGGTTTTTAATCCACTCAGTCAATCTGTGTCTTTTAATTTATATACTTAAACCTTTTACATTAAAAGTATTTATTGATATATTAGGGCTTAATTCTTCCATTTCGTTTTTTGTATTCTGTGCATTCTCTCTCTTCTATATTGTTGTTTTTCTTTTTTCCCATCCATTTATGAGTTACTTGGCCATTTTTGTAATTCCTTTTTGATTTATTTAGTGTTTCTGAGCGTGTCTCTTTCTATAGAATTTTTACTGGTTGCTCTAGGTATTACAATAAACATACATGAATTATTCCATTCTACTGGTATCACTAGTCTACCATTTGAATTAAGTTTGGAAACCTTATCTACTTTTACCTTTGTTGCTCTCCCTATTTATAATATACTTGTCTTAAATATTATTTCTGCATACATTTAGAACTGTATGAGATGGTGTTAGAATTTTTTTCAACATCAAACATAATCCAAAAAACTGAAGAAGAGAAGGAAAATTAATTTACCCATATTTTTAATCTTTCCATTTTTGTTCTTTCCTTCTTGATATTCCAAAATTCCTACTTTTATTTTCTTTCTATTTAGAAAAATTTCTTTATCCATTCTTTGAGGCCATGTCTATTGCTGATATATTCTCATAGTTTTCCTTCATCTAAGAATGTCTTGATTTCCCTTCCATTCCTAAGCATATTTTTGCTGTATAGAAAACTTTGTATTGACAGTCCTTTTTTTCCAGCACTTGAAATACATTGTGCTCTTTCTCTTTGGCCTCCATGGTTTCTGATGAGAAATCTCGTCAATTGAATTGTTTTTTCGTTATAGGTAAAGTGTGTGTTTCTCTTTTGCTGCTTTCAAGATATTCTTTTAGTTTTCAGAAGTTCTACTGTGATTTGTCTTGATGTGAATGACTTTGGGTTTATCAAATTTCCTGTTCTTTCAGCTTCTTAAATCTATAGGTTTTTGCCTATTACCCAATATGTCAAGTTTTTGGACATAATTTATCGGAGTACTTTTCCAACCTTTTCTCCTTTCCTTATGAAACTCAAATGACACAAGTGTTAGAACTAACAGGTCCCTGAGGCTCTGTTTATTATTTTTTCGGTCTAAGTTTTCTCTATTTAGACTGAGTGTTTCTATCATTCTATCTTCAAGTTCACTAATTCTTGAAGTTCAGTGGATGACATTATCTCATTGGGGAGGGGTGCCTTGGTACATACAAGTGTCCATTGAAGTCCAGGCTCCCTGTGTGGTTTTCAATGACATCACAAGCAGGGGAATAAGGTTTGTTACCGCCATGATTGGATGAAAATCGTGGCTCCTTACTCAGTCTTCTCTGACATCAACCTGGTTGAAGGGTTGTAGTGCCTTATTAAAGCCTGGAAAGAGTTCACATTCAAACTCCACACTTGGTCTTTGCTGACCTGGGTGAGGTATTACCACAGTTTCTTTGGTGATGTTTGGATGGAATAGAGTAATTATGTAAATTTTTTTTTTTTTTTTTTTTTTTTTTTGCTAGGCTGCCCCTTTTCTGGTCCTTTAGTGCGAGAAAGTAGCCTTTTGTTGGGGCCTTTTCTGACTGTGCCCATTGACATTTCCAAGCTTTGGGCTTTTTCACCTATAAGTCTGGCATATGAGGCAAAAAGAAAACCCAAGGAACTCAGTACCCTGTTGTCCCTGGGTCTTGAGGTTCCTAACTGGTCTTCCTTCTTTCCAACCTTCAGAGGCTTCTTATATTTGTTTTGTATATAATGTCCCTGGTATTCCATTGTACTTAGTGGGAGGAATAGTCAAAAGTATATCTACTCCTCCCATAAGCAGAAGTTGAGACGATATCAGCTTTTTTAAAGTTTGGATTTTGATATGTATTGGAAAGCTTATCTTGAGAAGAGGTACATATATATGAAAAAGGTTAATTATAATCAAGGAAAAGAGAGTAGTTCAATTTGAATGAATGTAAGAAAAATGAACGGCACTAACTATACAATAAAAAAAGTTTCTAAGAATTTTTTTGTACTTTTCCTGGGATGTAAAAGAATGAGATGAAGAAAGGCATTGAAATAGGGAAAGAAATATACTGTGATCTTTAACTGTAACATAGTGGAGTTAGATCTATTTTAAAAAAGTGGAAAAATGTTAAATAATTGGGCTATAACTTTCAAATTTCTCAACCTATCCAAAAGTTATTGTAACCTCAATACAATAGCTATAACTGCAATCTTGAATGAATTCTTTAATCTCTCAAAATTTCACTTTCTCACACAATGTTTTTAAGGATTATTGGAGATAATGTGCCCTGCTGAATGTAGGTCTGAACATGGCAAATAGTGAGAATTTAAATAGAGATTCTAGGGAGAATAGACAGGGACCACATCATTTCTGCAGAGTTCAGTAGGTCTTGAAGAAGGCTGTAGCTGAACTGGAGGTATAAGAAGGGTAGAAATTCAGGGAGACAGATTTTATGTGGAACCAAACAAGAGAAAGAACCATGTTGGAGTGACTAAGCTTAGGATAATGAAGGGAAGATATCTGATGGGGGGAAAAATCCTTAAGAAAACATAGGTTAATGCATTGCCCAAACTGAATATAACTCCAAGCCTAGAATATTTAATAATTCTAATTGAAAGATCCTTTCTCTTTTAGACAAAAAAAAAAAAAAAATGTCTTTTCTGACTCACATATCTCTAACTTTATAAACCTAATCAAGAGCTGAAGATGGGAAATGGATACATTGTTTGATGTAGGATCTATCATTTCTGTATTCTCAACAATTATTTAAAATTCTCAATTTGGTGTGGTCATCAAAAAAAAGTTTAAATATGCATAGTTGAGTGTCTAATCCTCTGTTCTCTGATAATAGAAACTTATTTTGCATTCTCTACTCACTGCATTCTTAAAACAGAATCAGGAATGTCTTTACTTCAACTCAATAAATTTTCTTGGGCTAAACTATTTTTCAGAAGTTATAAGAAGCTGAATCTGTACCCTAAATTAAAACATACTTTCTTTTCAGGGAGAACAGTAGCCTATTAATGTATAACTTTGAGTGAGTTGGAGTTACACTAACTTGGAGAGATTAGTAAATTTGAAAGTTATAGCCCAAACTAGGAGACTCAAGATTTTAAGGAAAATAACTGTCTGCGTCAAGTTTAAAATAAAGGCATCAGGATAAGAGCCTGGGCTATAACTTTATTTGTATGATATTGGGCAAATTCTCAACTATCTGTACCTAAATTTCTTTAGTTCTACCTAGAGTTTCTTTGAGTATTGTGGAGTTTTTTTCTTAAAAAGTGCATAGCATAGTACCTGGCACACTTTAGGTACCTACTGATTGTTATCACAATTCTCATATTTTCATTGTGTTGACAAAAAATAAAGTCACAAGAAAAGAGCTGGAACAGGAAGTATGTGAATGGCTGACAGGGACAGAGAAGTCTCATTTGCTTGGTTGTGGCAGTTGTGGGGATTTTATAGACTGATTGGAAACGTGGTGCTTAGATTTTGTTTAACAAGGTACATCCATTTTTTTTTTCTGTCTAATGCACTGTCTTCTTTTCACTAACCTTCAGTCAGCATATAGTGCCTCCCCATTTCCCATCCTGAAGAGATTTCTTTCCATGCTTCCCCTTCCCTCATTCCCTAGGAGTCTGAGGACAGCATCAGTCAGGATTAAGCCACATTATGTCCTTGATGCACTGTTTAAATGCATCCAGTTGAACTACCAGAAAGTGTAAGATTATGATAGTCACTCATCTTAGCAGCTCACAAGTTGTATCTTGGAACTTTCGATAGCTTTGTATTAAAATTCTGAAAAGCACATTCTTTTGAATTTTCGTCAGATAAGGATCAAAAGAAAAGAACTTATGTGTGGTAACTAGAGTTTTCCCCTAGACATTAAATCTTCTTTGGGGAAACACCTTTTCCTGAGGTAAACAACTACAATGGCTTTGGGTATATTCCCTCATTCCTTGTGCACGCATGCGGAATAGTCTGATCTGCACAAGTAGTTTGTTTTCTATTTTGCCTTAGCTGGTGATAATGTATATAAACAAATATTTCAAAATTAAATTATATATATATGTATACATATGTGTGTATATACATACAGATATATAATTATTGCCATATTGTTTATATGTATACGTTTGTCATTATTAACACATTCTTTGAATAAGCATTTTTTGGGAGCTTAGCGAGTGCCAGCATGGCTACAATATAGTTGTTAGGAATATAGAGCTAAAACAGAGTTTCTGCTCTCAGATTCAGAGGCAAGTGGGTGAGTGTAAGCATTTTGAAAAAATCCAAATGTGACTGTATACAAAAACATAAAGAGCATATGTCAAAAACTTGTTTAAATTACTCAAGAGGCAACCAGCACAATGGCAAAGCTGTTTTAAAAGACTAGGAACGAACAAAGTATACATAGTCAATAGAGAAAATAATGTTAAAATTAGATTGGAGAATTGTAAAATAATTACAGTGTAATTCTAAAATTTTATTTGGGGTTATCTTTTCTACCAAATAGAAATTATTGGCATTTCTACTACACAAAAGTTATTCGCTGATTATCAGGATTCTTCAAGGTAGCATCTAACATCACACACACTGGGCTGCAATACATAACAAAGAAAAAAATCAAATAATGGAGAAACCCCTTTGGCTCCAAATGACTGTTGGCAGGATTTGTGGACAATGCTCTAGAACAACTTTGCAAAGACACACAATGATCCTTTGCCATATTTCTAACTTTGGATAATTTTTATGAACATTTGTATGAGGAAGACAGGTAATGAGAGATTTCACACAGTGTCGAGGGATTTGAGATTTAGGAAATACTTATCTGAGATTTCCTTTACAAATGTTTCAAGTAAAAGGAGGAACTGAATAAAATAATTTCCAAACATTCACTTTCATCATGGAACCAATTGCCTAAAATTGACATATTTGATGCTCTAAAGTCTGTTCTTTTGACCTAATCTATTGTGGTGATTGCTTGGGATAACTTTCTTTACTTCCCTGGTGACCCTCAGTAATTAACTTTTATTTTATTCATAGTCATCATTTTAATCTTCCTAATTGCTATTTCGTAGGTTCCAGATACAGTTGCTGTCTTCCAGTGTCTTCAAATCTTGATGTAGCTATACAGCCCTGATCTAATCCACGTGAATAAGGAGATTTGCAGCTTCCATGGTTATTATCTCTGCCCACCCTGCACAACCTAGAGTCAGGCAGGAATCACTGAAGTAAAATCCTCTGCTCGGCCATCTGTTAATATAGGACAGTTTAACATGTTATTTGCATTTACTATATCCCACAGGAAACCACAGTAGAATTCCCTCTTGGGAAAATCTGTGAAATAGATACTAGCAATGGATTTTTAAAGCCAATTTTTTTTTTTTTGATGGGAGATAATATAACACTCGTTAACTCAATTGGGAATATGCTTGAACCCCATATTCTCACACCTGCACGTCATTGCCACAAACAGATGTTAATACAAAAATAAAAATCACAATATGAAAATTACAAATCAACAATTGAATTAGTGGATAAAATATTCAAAATGCTTAAACTTTGAAAACAGAAAACTTATACTAGTATTCAGAGTGTTTAATTAAAGATTTCCACATTCTTGTTACATGATCCATACACAAATCATGCTCTTTTATTCTTTGTAAGGTACCTCTAATTCTACATAAAGTCGTGTACACTAAACCTCCTATAAAGAATATTTAATCATAGCTTAACTACATTTGAGGGGAAAACACATCTAATATCTGGCGGTCCTTTAAAAAAAGTGCAAGGAATCAGATATGGGACCTTGTTGAAATTGTTTTTTTCTTGCTGTCGTCCTGATTATTTTATGATCCAAATGTATATTTACATTCAGGACATTTTTTTTTATTATTTTTTTTATTTTTTATTTTTTTTGTGGGGAAGACCAGCCCTGAGCTAACATCTGTTGCCAATCTTCCCCTTTTTGCTGAGGAAGACTGGCCCTGGGCTAACATCCGTGCCCATCTTCCTCCACTTTATATGGGACGCCGCCACAGCGTGGCTGACAAGCAGTGCATCAGCGGGCACCCGGGATCCGAACCTGCGAACTCCGGGCTACCAAGTGCGGACTAAACCGCTGCGCCACCAGGCGGTCCCCAGGACATTTTTTAAACATAATGAAATACTTGCTTTCTTTAATTTTCTCTTACAAGAAAGTCAAAAGTTTCTGGTTTTTCTCTATCTTCCAATCCTTAAAGTAAGTCTCTGGCTGCAAATAATAATTATTATTATTGTCATAAAAAAATCAAATTATTATTTCTGTAAAAATTATAAATGTTTATTTTAACAAATTGAATATACGAAAAACAAAGGAAAAAAAAGTTAACCACTCCACTTCCACTACCAGGAAATAGGCATCATTATTAAAATTAGGTTAGTATCTTCCCAGACGCCTTTATTTGCTTATAGAAAAATTAGAGTCAGATAGATTAAAATACTTCTATGAAAATTTAACCATATTACATATGGTAATTTGAAGATGTATTTTTAAATTAGTACAAGAAAATAAGTCACATTGAAAGTGAAGGAATGGCTAAAATTCATTTAGTATTTGCAAGGCAAGGAATACTACTTTTTAAAAGATTTCCTTAACTATTAATAAAAAGGATAATGACAAAAATTAATGTGATTGGAATCACTGTATTTCTCTCAGATACTTGTCTTCATTGTCGCCAGATTTGCCTCTCTTCTGTGATAAAGTCCTTATCACATTTCCTCTCACTCCTCAGCTCTGATTTTTCATTAGTTCCAGTATCATTTTTTTCACTCTCACCATTTAAAATATTAATTTTCTTAACAATAATTTGAACTATTATCTAGAAATTGTTCCACATTTAAATAGAATAATTACTTACAGTGGTCTTTTATCTATGGCTTCTTCCTTTTTAAGTTCTTTATTTTGATACATGTGTTAAATGGCTAGATTCCTTCGTCAAATTTTTACCTTCCTTCCATCCTTCCTGTCACTTTTTAATGTTTATATCAATGAGCAGTTTTCTTTCCTTACTAGGTTGTTCATAAAAGTTCTTCCTTCCTTTTCTACTTTTTTCTTTCCTTCCTTTTCTTTCTTTTTTTTTGTGAGGAAGACCAGCCCTTAGCTAACATCCATCGCCAATCCTCCCCTTTTTGCTGAGGAACACTGGCCCTGGGCTAACATCTGTGCCCATCTTCCTCCACTTCATATGGGACGCCACCACGGCGTGGCTGACAAGCAGTGCGTCGGCGGGCGCCCGGGATCCGAGCTCGCGAACCCCGGGCTGCCAAGCGCGGACTAAACGGCTGTGCCACTGGGCCGGCCCCCCTTCGTTTTCTTTATTCAATTCATTCTTGTCTATTTTTGTAAGATATTGACAGAGCTTCCATTGACCTTTTTCCCTAACACATTTTGAAGATTTATATATCTGCATTTGCTCTGTCTGCTTATTTTTAAATGAATGGTATATAGTATAAAATAGGGTTACTGCTTAAACCTATTAACCTTTTATTTGGACTCCATAAGAAGGATCAGTTTTTCAAATAGATGTTTAACTGTGAGTTCACAGTACAGAAGGAACTTCAGTTAATTTCATATATGCTTCTGAAGAACAACAAATTCATATTAGCATATATTATCCCTGTGTAGAGTTTACAAATAAAATACAGGCCCATAGTTAAATATCAATATCAGACAAAAAAATGAATATTTTCTTTTCACTCGAAATATGTCCAGTGGAACATATACAGAAGTTTTCTTTCCTTTTTTTATCTGACTTTCAGATTTGATTGGGGACCTGTATTTTTATTGGCTCAATTGGGTAACTCTATCCTTGAGAAGGCAAGTAAAATATGAAATGGAATAAGGTGACAAAATATGATGAAATCCAAAACAATTGAAACTGATAGTTTATCCTAAACAGTTATGAACTAAATATTCATATTCCCCTAGAAGTCATATATTGAAATCTTAACCCCCATATCATAGAATATGATGGTATTAGGAGGTGGGGTCTTTGGGAAGTAATTAGGGATTAGTGTCCATATAAAAAGAGTCTTCCCCCTCCCCTCTCCCCCGCTCCCCCTCTCCCCCTCTCCCCTTCTCCATCCACCTCCCCCTCTCCCTCTGTCCTTTTCCTCTCTCCCTCCCCTTGCTACATGTGGAAACAAGGAAGAGAGCTCTCAACAGAACAGCACCATGCTGGCACCCTTATCTTGGACTTTGAGCCTCCAAACTAGAAGAAATAAATTTCTGTTGTTTAAGCCACTCAGTATGATATCTTGTTATAACCATCCAAACTAAGACAGAATCAGATTTTCTTGAAAATATTGTTTTCTTTCTTCTTCGTACCCTCTCATCATTGCCAGTTCCTCACTCACCTACTTTGCTGTGAAATGAGAGTAAATTTTCCAGTACTGTATTCACCTTTATATTAACTGAATTCTTTGAAAAATGACTGAGGATATCCATACCATAGAATATTAGACAAAAATGGCAAAGAACAGACTAGCTTCCAGAGTAACATGAATGAATGTCACAAACCAAAATTTGGGGGAAAAAATGTAGTCAGATACAAAAGAATATTGTATAATTTCAGATAAGTGTTCAAAAGTACTCAAAAAATTAGTATTAGATATCAAGATAGTTGTTTTGGGGAGAAGATATGGGGAGGTAGTGTTTGGGAAGGGCATGAAGAGAGTTTATGGAGTACTGGAAATATTCTGTATTTAGAACTGCATTGTAGCATAAAAATTCATCTTGTGACAGTTTATTAAGCAGCATGTATGTATACTTTTCTCAATGAGCATTATATTGCAAAATTTTTAAGTCAAAAACAGAAATTGTGAGTTCTTTCCAATGTGCACAACATTGTTTAAGCACTTAATACCATTTAAGAGACAATGCAAGTAAACTGGATGATCAGAAATTATAATTGCTATCTTTATTTTTGAATTCTTTTATGCTGAGATAGTGAAAATTTAGACTTCAGTATATATTAATTTTAAAGAAACAATTTATTCAATTTCATCTTAATCGTCAAATTTTGTCCACCTAATAACTTTATCACTAATATTTTATAAATGTGAATTTCAAAGTAAAGAATAGAAAGTCATTTTAAATATGAGATTGTTTTGACTTGCGCTCGTCCTCCCATATTACAAATATCTGAATCATACGTTAAAAGTTTTATGATGTCATATAACGTATGTTTGATGGATAATTGTCTAATTGAATTTATTGGTATTAACTTGCCCAACCACTTCTGATGATTACCCAAATCTGTTAAACATAAAACATATATTCCTGTACCCAACGGGATAGGTGATGTGTAACATGGCCTGACTCACCTTAGCAGGTCATCTCCTACTACTCAGATCCTCCTCTTGAGTAATCTGTCTCATCAGTAACTATAAACATGTCTTGCTTTAGCTTCATCACCACCATCATCGCTCTTCTAAGAGTTTACCATATAAGTTATTCAATCCTACTAACAACTCTGTAAGAAATTTACTATTACTGTTCTTATTTTACAGTTGAGAAAATTAAGGCACAGAGCTTAAACAATTTGCTCAAGGTCATGTAGCTAGTAAGTAGCTGTTTTATAATGAGAAGCCATAGGCAATAAGCTATTCACAAAAATACTAGGCTTAAATCTTTGAGAGAAAAGCAAAAAGTAAAAGAAAACATTTTCCAGTATGAAATATTATCCATCTTGTTTATAGTAAGATTTAAATGTATTTTGTTGTATGTTATGTTCCTTTTAGTAGAGATATGCAACAATTTTAGCAGTATAACAATATATTGACAAAGGATCGTAAAGTTACCACTACATCTTATGATAATATACTGCTATATTGTGATCTCAATAAAGACAAATGCAGGCTTAAATCACAAATGTAATTATATGTGGTTCATTTCATTTTCAAAGGTCATTGAAATATTGTGATAAATAATGTGGTTTTATCTATTTGGATCTCAACATTTATTTTGATAGGTTTCAAAATCATGTATATCATATATGCACCAGAGGCTTGCTGTGTAATGGATATGTCTATTTGTTCATGTCTAGATAAACAATTAAAACCACATTTCCAAACTCTTATTAACAGCAACAACGAAAATAATTCCTTCAGGCCATAGAGATAAAATACAAACATGTAGCTTGCTCAGTGTATCATAATTTTGTCTCGCAGAATTATTGAACCTTAGTTTTATTTAGAAAAGTATGGAAACCACATAATGCAAATTCTAAATCAGTGAATGACCTCCACCCTGAAGATTTCCTCAAGATAATAAGAAAGCAGGCCCTGCAACACATATGTGCTTAGTCTTGAGCTGGTTTCCTTCCAGAAATTCCATTTAGAGAGACTTTAGATTTGTGAGAACTGAAAGCTAGCATTAAGTCCACTGAGGTTGGTTGAGGAAGACTCTGTGAGAAAAAACGTAGAGTGGGAATTTATTAGTTTCCTCTTGAAGGACCTCTTTCTCTCTCTCCTCTCTCTCTCCCATCCTACTCTCTTAGGTGAGGACCAGATAGTTTTTGTGTGACAGACTTTTGAAAGATGGGTGTCCTGTATCTGCAAGTTAACATTTTGCATACACTGTTTGGCCATAGCAATAGCAGCTGCAATCCTGGATGTGTTTGGGAACAGTCCTCAGGCACAGTGAGAATTCCAGTTCCAACTTCCACAGATACGCAAAACAAAGTGATCAGGTAGGAGGATAAATCATATATTCTTGGTTAACGTCATCCTATAGGGTCTATGTCAGGGCTAGACCCAACTCTGAAAAGGAAAGTGCCTATTTCTCATCCTCTTTTCATTGTCTTTCAGGTCATATACCTGAGTGGAATGGCAAGAAAAGCAGGGGAGAGAGAAATTTTTCTCTCCCTTAGGCCCCAGCATAAAAATCATGAGATATTTGTAAAAAATGTTGAGATGAGAAATGTAGCCTGGCATGAGAAAGTCCTGGAGAAAATATTAAAAAGGAACAACATCATAGCCATTATATGTGAAACCCAGAAAACATCAATGACATTGATAAAGGTAAGTAAGGTAGGATACATTTTCAACAGAACTAAAGTTAGTTTGTTTGAGAATTGAACCAGTAAGTCATAGCCTAAGCTGGGGAATATTTCAAGCTTGAAACCAAATTAATTGGACCCGAGTCTCATGTGAACATCTTCCAATTCTTTTGGAATATCAGAGACAAAAGCAGAGAGATCATTACTGTCCCAAGAAGGCTAACAAGAAAAACCTAAAGAACATCCCAAAAGAATAGGCTTTATATAAGGCTATATGTATTAAGCAGGTCCAGAAGTAATTTTGTTGGTTTGAAGGCAGAAAATTCCAAAATCACAGATATCTGGAGCATGGTCTAGAGGAGAAGGTGCAAGCTTCAGATCAATATGTCCACTTAATGCCTGTGGATGCCTTGCCCCTGGCAATATTGACAAAATGAGTCATTGCAAGTGTTCTAGAGCCCAGGGCCCAGATCAGGATGTTACCTGGTCTATAAGTGATATTGAAAAGATTCTGAGAAATATTGTTAAATACATGTTAATGTATAAAATTGGATGAAGTCATATCAGAATGTTTCCATTTTACCATTTTTTCTTGTTTAATCTGTGACACTTTCTAGGCAATGATCAAAATAGCAAGGTATAACAAAACTTATTTACTCCTGATATAAGTAGGTAATTTCTCAAAGAGAGTTATATGAATCTCTATATTAAGGTAGTCATTTATTTTTTAACAGTTACTCTGCCTCAAACATTACACTAGGTACTAGACTACAGAAATATGCCATAATAATTTCCCTCAAGGAACTTTCAGTCTTGTGGGAGAGACAGAAGAGAAAACCAATGATGAGTGCACTGAAAAGGTTCCCTTTAAAGACTAATCAGCATAAAGGACACCCTTCCCAATTTAAGAGCAGAGTGAGGAAAGATTTCCCTTGAGGACTTCTATTTTAGCTCAAAATAGACATTGACCAAGTGGACTTGGGAAGAAGAAAAGAGGAAAGAAGACTATTTTTAGCACAATGACCAGCATATGGAGATAGAAAACATAGAATTGCTAAATCTAAAGTTAATATGTTTCATATGGAAGATCCCTTTTTTATATGAAATAAATGGTTGTCTTCTATGCTCAGCCTTAATTATTTGATATGTGTCATCACCTGTCTGAAAGCTTTGAGTTTCTCAGAGAAGCCTAGTTACCACCATGTCCTGTGTGTGAGTGTTAGAATGTTTAGTTTATTAGAGTTCTACGGAAACCATTTCACAACGGATGGGAAAAGCGAGGCGTAACACTGAAGGGTGACTATGATGAATCTTTCAAATGGAAACAGGAGTAAATAATTTTGATTATGTTTGCCTGGGTTGGCGTGGACCCAAAGGGTAACAATAGACAGATTCACTACTCCATTCCACTATATGCTCTGGAATGTCTTCACTTCCAATAGCATTTCACCTCTTATGGACAGAATTCCAGAAATGGAATCTGAAAGGAAATAAAAGGCCATTGAAAGTAAATATTTCTTGTAGTTTGTCTTTTCTGACAGTTAAATACTCATTATGGATACATTAAGCAAAGAGCAAGGCTTATTTTGGAATCCATATAATTCCCAGTAATATTAGAAGAATAAATATTGAATAAAAATTTAGTGTGTGACAGAAGATTTTTTTGTGTATATTACACAATTTTGAAATTGTACTACCAAGGGTCAATATTTTATAGTTAAATTTTGGTAGTGTATTTTATAAATGTACTCCAAATAAAATATGCCTGGTAAATTTTTATTTTTTATTTTTTAATTGAGATATAATTCACATATAACATTAGTTTCAGATGTACAACATAATTATTTGATATTTGCATGTATTGCAAATGATCACCACAATAATTCTAATTAACATCTGTCACCATACATAGTTACAAAATTTTGTTTCCTTTGATGAGAACTTCTGAGATGCACTCTTAGCAACTTTCAGATATGAAATACAATATTATTAATTATAGTCACCATGCTGTACATTGAATTCCCATGACTGACTGACTTATTTTATAACTGGGAGTTTGTATCTTTTGAGCCCCTTTACCCATTTAGCCCACCACCCACAATCCACCTCTGGCAACCACCAATCTGTTCTTTGTATCTATGATCTCCTTTTTGTTTGTTTTTAGATTCCGTACATAAGTCAGATCATATGGTATTTGTCTTTCTCTGTCTGACTTATTTCACTTAGCTCAATGCCCTCAAGGTCCATCCATGTTGTCACAAATGGCAAGATTTCCTTTTTTTATGACTAATATTCCATATTATATATGTGTATATACATACATATATATCACATTTTCTTTATCATTTATCCATCAATAGATACATAGGATGTTTCTATGTCTTGGCTATGTAAATAACGCTGTAATGAACATGGGGGTGCATATATCTTTTCGAGTTAGTGTTTTTGTTTTCTTTGGATGGATTATTCAGAACTGGAATTGATGGATACGTGGTATTTCTATTTTTAATTTTTTGAGGAGACTTCATACCATTTTCCATAGTGGCTGTGCCAATTTACATTCCAACCAACAGTGCACAAGGATTCCCTTTTCCACATTCTCCCTGCTTATTTCTTGTCTTTTTGATAACAGCCCATTCAAACAGGTGTGAGGTGATACGTCATTGTGGTTTTGATATGCATTTCCCTGATGATTAATTGTGTTGAGCACCTTTTCACATACCTGTTGGCCATCTGTTGATCTTCTTTGAAAAAATGTCTATCCAGATCCTCTGCCCATTTTTAATTGGATTGTTTGATTTTTTGCTATTGAGTTGTACGAGTTCTTTATATATTTTAGATATTAACTCCTCATCCAATATATGATTTGCAAATATTTTCTCCCATTTGATAGGTTGCCTTTTCATTTTGTTGCTGGTTTCCTTCACTGTTTTTAGCTTTTGAGTTTGATGCAGGCTCACTTGTTTATTTTTACTTTTGTTACCTTTGCTTTTGGTGTCAAACCCAAAAAATTATCACCAACATCAATGTTAGGAAGTTTACCACCTGTGTTTTTTTCTAGGAGTTTTATGATTTCACGTCTTATGTTCAAGTCTTTAATTCATTTTGAGTTAGTTTTTGTGTATAGTGTAAGACAGTGGTCCAGTTTCATTCTTTTGAATGTGACTGTCCAGTTTTCCCAGCATCATTTATTGAAGAGATTGTTATTTCCTCATTGTATATTCTTGGCTCCTTTGTCATAAATCAATTGGCCATATATATGTGGATTTATTTCTGGGCTCTCTATTCTGTTCCATTTATCTATGTTTCTATTTTTATGCCAATACCAAACTATTTCATTACTATAGCTTTGTAATATAGTTTGAAATCAGAGAACATGATACCTCCAGCTTTGTTCTTCTTTCCCAAGATTGCTTTTACTATTCAGGGTCTTTTTTGATTTCATACAAATTTTAGGATTGATTGTTTTATTTCTTTGAAAAATGCCGTTGGCATTTTGATAGGGATTGCTTTGAATCTATAGATTGCTTTGGGTAGTATGGACATTTTAATAATAATTTTTCCGACTCATGAGCATGGAATATCTTTCCATTTATTTGTGTCTTCTTCAATTTCTTTTATCAATGTCTTATAGTTTTCAAAGTATAGGTCTTTCACCTCCTTGGTTAAATTTATCTATAGGTATTCTATTCTTTTTGATGCTATTGTAAATGTGATTGTTTTTAAATTTCTCCTTCTGATGTTTTTATTACTATATAGAAATGCAACAGATTTTTGTATATTGATTTTCATATCCTGTCATTCTACTGAAGTTGTTAGAATTTTTTGGTGGAGTCTTTAGTGTTTTCTCTATATAATATCATGCCATCTGCAAATAGGAACAGTTTTACTTCTTCCTTTCCAATTTGGATAACTTTTTTTTTTTCTTGCCTAATTTCTCTGGCTAGGACTTCCAAAACTATGTTGAATAAAAGTGGTGAGGATAGGTATCCTTGTCTTGTTCCTGAACTTAGAGGAAAAGCTTTCAATATTTCACCATTGAGTATGATGTTAGCTGTGGGCTTGTCATTATGGCTTTTATTACATTGAGGTGTATTCCCTCTATACCCACCTAGTTGAAAGATTTTTCACTATAAATGAATGTTGAATTTTGTCAATGCTATTTCTGCATTTGTTGGGATGATCATATGAGTTTTATCCTTCATTTTGTTAATGTGGTATCTCACATTGATTGATTTGTGGATATTGAATCATCCTTGCATCCCTGGAATTCTACTTGACCATGGTGTATGATAATTTAATGTATTCTTGAATTCAATTTCCTAATACGTACTGGGGATTTTTGCATCTATGTTCATCAGGCATATTGGCCTGTAATTTTTTTCCTGTGTCATCTTTGTCTGATTTTGGTATCATGTTAATGTTGGACCTGGAAAGTCTTTAAATAATCAAATTTATGTAAATTCCATAAAAGAAGGCAAGAAGGAGGCGTTGTTTCCAGAAAATGAGAGATCATAAAGCTTTCCCAGAAATTATAGGTAAAGTTAATTAGCCTAACATTTTCTGTTACTAATTAATTTAGCATTAATTTAGAATTTGCAAACTGGCATACACTCTTCTAAGTGTTTATATGTATTAATGTATTTGAAACTCATACCAGTGCTCTTATTAGCTGAATTTACAGATGAGAGTATTGTGGCACAGGTAGACTGTGTTATAAAAACTTGTTTAAAGTTATACAACTAATGATTGAAGGAACCAGCATTCTAACATAAACTAGAATCCAGTTACCATTGTTGTCATCGTTTTGAAGCATAAACCACAGTTAAAGATAAACAGTTTAAATCCATAGCTTCTGAGCTCAACCACAACGCTTTATATCACCTCATTAAATGATCTAAACACCTTCTTGAGATTTATTCAAAATACATTTATAAAGTAATGGAGCTGACCGCAATCACTGTAAATAATTAATAATTTATTTTTTGAGATATAACTGAACAGAGTGAAATAGTTTCTTTCAGAGTGAAACGTGTCTTTGCATCTGCTTAGGTGATCTACTCCTGTAGCATTGTGCTCTTTATGTGCTCCTTATGATACATGTCAACATTTTATTCATTATAACAGGGCTTTAATGTTATAATTTGTGTCTTGAAAGAGTCAAAGTCTCTTCCACATTTTGTATCTCTTAAATGATAGTAAATCTTTACAAATCATTATTTGTTGAGTCCCTGCTAAGTCATGGACACTAAGGGATACCGAAAAATGTAATGCATTTCTACCTACAGGGACTTTTACACCAACTGGAAAGTAGCCATATGCTCCTGGAAGAATTAAAAGAATTATCTTGGGATTCCAACTATTGGTCTCCTCCCTCTCCTTTCCCAGTTTTGTGGCTTGTGGATGTTCTTTATTGCTTAAGAGCTTTAGTATATAAATTTCTACTCTCACTTATTACATTCTTCAGTCCTGTCATTAAGTCAAACCTTCAAGGAGATGAAAAGATGATCCATCTCCCAAAATGAATGGGGTCCATTCATTTTAGTATATATCACCGGACACTGATAGGACAAATGACAATGTGTTAAACTCAAACATCTCTATCTGTATCTATACCTTTATAGGTATCCGTATCTATATCTATATCTACACACCTATATCTACATGTATATCTATATCCATATTATTCTTATGATATAGACTGAGTGAAAGTGGGTAGTGAGAGGAGACTGATAGGCTTTTATAGAAGAAAGTTATTTATTGATTCTACTTTCATGTATTTTCCAAGACTTATATGAAAAGCATTAAGCTAGATATTGGAAACAATACTGAGATTTATTGTTTATACTAAACCACACCACACCCCCTACAATGTCAATCCCTTCTTCTACATTTTCCTATTTTCGTAGCATGTGATCTTCTAGACATACTATTTATTACTTTATTTTGTCATTTATTATTCTTTCCTTGCGAAAATATAAGCTCCACAAAGCCAGAGATTTTTGCTTTGTTCACTGATATATCCTAAGCATGTAAAAGAATGCCTGGCACATATTGAGCTCTCAATAAATATATGTGGAAATAAATTGGATTTCTGTGATGTGATTCCTTTTCTGAAGGTTTTTGGAAATCCAGGAAAGCATATGAGAGATATTTCAAAGGGGTGAGTCAGAGTTATTTCAAGAAAGAGCGGCCAGTAATGCCATATGTCACGGAGGGATCAAAGAAGATGTGGAGGAAAATCAGTTCTGGTTTGAGGATCTGACCATTTGGACAAGTTAAAAAGAGAGCAGAATCAAGGTTTTGTTTTTGTGTTTGTTTTTTCCATAATAGCAAGTATTATTGTTATAAGTTTGGCAGATTCAGGGTTTTAAAAAGCAGAAGAGAAAAATCCAGTTCCAATAGAGAAAGAATTAGTGTGAGACAGATCATGTGAGAAACAAGATATAACACTTGTTCAACCTAAGTCCTTAAAACAAAAGAGTTATAAAGATAGGGAAAGAGGAGGGAGTGTGGTGACCTAAATGATGTATACTTCTGGGCCACTCTTTTAACTGTTGACAAGACAGCAACATATTCACAAAGGACAAAGGTAAAGATTCATATCCTTCACCTGGGAAAAATAGTATATTTCTACATACGTCTGTTCGTGGGCTGACAATTCAGTGTTCTTCAGGCTATGTATAGCCAAAGAGAAAATTTAATGATAAAAAGAAATAAAAACTAATCAGCAATAATTTTAAAAATAGATAAACTTCTCTGGACTTCAAATTCACTTCCCTCTCCACAAAAGAAATACAATCTACACACTAGTGACTCTGCCAAGGTTTTAACATTCAGTAATATCCCACCAGTGCACACTAAAGAAAATGGAAAGCAAATGCCATTCCAAGATTAGACGTTTGTAGTTCTGTCTCCTTTTCCAACTCTCATCACACTCAGACACCAGGGACTGAAACAACATCATTTTAAACTTAAAAGTAAATTTTGTCATGTGAAAATTGCAGATGAAATAAATCCCAGATAAGCATGCCCTTTTCTCTCAGGAAAAAAAAAAAAAAAGTATACTGGATTATAAGGATCAAATTGCCCCACTGCTTTGAGACATGTTCAAATATTCAGTTATGCACTATGCATTTGCAATTTATGCATTCTTATTACACTCCTGTTTTTGTCATGAACTAATACTAGATAAACAGATTCTCTGCAAAATCAACTCTCCTTAAGAGATGTTAAGGTTAGGACACATGCATGTGAAAGCCAGCAAATGCAAATTAAAGCTGCCTCTTGGTGCTTAGACTGCCCTGCTGGGGCAAGAGAATACATTCTGAAATGCAGCGAAAGGGATCAAAATTAAAAGTTAGCATGCTCAGAAAATTGTCTTTGCAAAAATTAGAATCATTAAGTTCAGTTATTTGAATTTGTTTAGTGAAAAAATGTCTAGTTCTAAAAAGCACAAAAATCAGTAGCAGAGAAATACATGAAAGTATGTATTTTACACGTTCAATTAAAAATATACTCAGCCACTATTTTTCTGCCCTTTGAAAGTGGTTTATGCTCCAAAAAAAAGATGACAATGATGGTAACTGAATTCTATTTTATGTTTATAGTTCCCTAAGAATTATGGAAGTATGACCCATTCCAATTTATTTTGTAGCGGGTTTATTAAGATATAATTTACAGACAGTATAATTTATCCATTTAAAATGTACAATTCAATGTTTTTAATATTAATTTAGTATTTAGTTTAGTATTAGACCATAATATATTCATTGAGTTATGCAGCCATCATCACAACAAATTTTACAATATTTTCGTCACTCCAACACCAAACATTATACCCTTTAACTATCACCCACTTCAGCCCTAGGTAACCACTAATCTGCTTTCTGTCTTTATAGATTTCCCTTTTCTGGACATTTTATATAAATGAAATCATATAATATGTGGTCTTTCCTGACTGCCTTCTTTCTCTTGGCATTTTTACAAGGTTCATTTGCATTGTAGCATGTATCAATACTTCGTTTTTTACAGCTGAATAATATTCTAGTGTAAGGTAAACCACATTTTATTTATCCATTCATCAGTTGATGGGATTTGGGGTTGTTTCCACCTTTTGTATATCGTGAATAATGTTGCTATGAACATTAGTGTACAAATTTTTGTGTGGGACGTATGTTTTCATTTCTCTTGTATATATACCTAGGAATTGCTGGGCCAAATGACTGCTCTATATTCAATATTTTGAGGAACTGCAAAACAGTTTTACAAAGTGGCTGCACCATTTTACACTCCTTCCAGCAGTGTCTGAGAGTTCCAGTCTCTCCACATGCTCACCAATACTTCTCACTCTCTGTGTAAATGAAGGGTTTTCATCAGATTTCAGGAGTATTCAGCCATTATGTCCTTGAATACTTGTTCTTCTCCTTTCTCTCTCTCTTCCCTTTCTGGCACTCCCATTAAGTATATGTTGGTGCACTTAATGATGTCCCACATTTCTCTGAGACTCTGTTTATTTTTCTTTATTCCTTTTTCTGTTCCTCAGATTGCATAATCTCTATCAATCTGTCTACAAATTCACTAATTCTCCTGCCAATTCAAATCTACTATCAAGCCCCTATAGTGATTTTTGTTTTTTCTTTTTACTTATGTACCTTTGAACTGCAGTATTTCCATTTAGTTCTCTTTTTTTTTCAGTAATTTCTCTCTTTATTGATATTCTCTATTTTATGAGATGTTTTTCATCATATCTTCCTTTACTTCTTTAAACACAGTTTCCCATACAGGCATACCTCATTTTATTGCAGCTTGCTTTATTTTGCTTCGAAGATACTGTGTTTTTTACAAGACCTTCCACCAGCAAAATGATTACGATTCACTGAAGCCTGAGAGGATGATTAGCATTTTTTAGCAATAAAGTATTTTTTAACTAATATATGTACATTGTTTTTTTAGGCCTAATGCTATTTCGCACTTAGTAGACTACAGTATAGTGTAAACATACATGTTGTATGCACTGGGAAACCAAAAACAAATTGTGTGACTCACTTTATTGTGATATTTGCTTTATTACAGTGGTCTGGAACTGAATCTGCACTATCTCTGAAGTGTGCCTGTAGTTCTTTGATAATATTTATAATGGTTTCTTTGAAGTCTTGTTAAATCTGACTTCTGAGTGCTCTCACAGGCAGTTTCTTTTGCTTGATTTTTTCCCAAGTCAGAATTTCCTGTTTTTTTGCATGCCTCATAAATATTTGCTGTTAGTAAGTAGATATAGTAGAAAATATATTGTAGCAAATCTAAGTACTAGTTACCTTCCACTCAGGCCTTGTTATTGTTTGCTTGTTTGTTTACTGATATACTGACTATAGTACTGATCATAGAGATATACTATATACTGACTAGAAATAGTGACTATATAGTTTAGTTGTTTGTTTGTTTAGTGACTGGCTGGACTATTACATTGCATTCTATTTCCCCAGCAGTGTGGAGCCTCTGATGCTCCTCAGTTGTGCAGCCTTGAACATGCACAGTCACTCTGGGATAATGATTTTAGCAGGGCTCTCTTTGACTGTCTTCTTTCTTGACCCCACATAGAAGATAAGCACCACTATTTGCCAGTTGATGATTGTTCTGTCTTCAACAGTGTTCTTGGGCATAAATTGTTCCACAGACTGATCCAATTTAAATCTGGCTCATTTACACGAATAGTTTTTGAGGTCAGTGTTTGAGATTTGTTTGACCGCCAGAACAAATCTACTTAGCTGTCTCCTTTTCTGGTTCTCTTATGAACTAGCTGACACTTAGTTTTGTTTGTATCTCCAATAAAACTACCTGTCTCTTCTTAATTGCTTTTCCCCACACCCTCCATTGTTTTTGAGAGCATCCTTAGGCTTAACTTCCTCACACTTTGTTTCCAATAAAGTTATTTCTTTGAGGAAGAGCTTCATGCTGTCTGTTACAGCCTGCCTCTCTGCCTGGTCAATATCGCTGAGCCATGGCACTGGAACTGCGGGCAGAGACAGTGGTACACTTTTCTCTGAGGGCCACCTCTGCTTTAGGAGCTGGTTGGTCAATTGAGGGGGTGGGTAGCCTCATTCTCTGGTCTTCTCAGCTTTCTTGTCCTGACTTAGAACCTCCACTTAATGAATAAGACAGTAAGAGTGAATAGGGCTCCTTTACTCTCAGTACTCTGAGCCCAAGTTAGAGCCTCAATCCCACAAATGGGAGCTGGGCAGAAGAAGGGAGCCCCCACCTCTTGGCTGCACCCATTAGGAATTTAGCCTCTAACAGGTATCTGGGAGACAGAATGTGAAATGCTGATGCCCCACTCCTGACTGGGAGGTAGGGATAGAGGAAGCTCTGTCTTCCTTGTTTCTCCTGCCTGGGGTGGAGTTTTCAGCACACTGGGCTGGGAGAGGAGAGGGAGGGAGAAGACTGTCATTCAAATGCTGTAGACTTTCACTGTTCTTGGGGAGTTTTAGTAGAGTTTATTGAATAAATATTTTTTGTGTGTGTGTGAGGAAGATTGACCCTGAGCTAACATCTGTGCCCATCATCCTCTATTTTTTATGTAGGATACTGCCACGGCATGACTTGATGAGCGGTGTGTAGGTCCACACCCGGGATCTGAACCTGTGAACCTCGGGACAAAGTAGAGTGTGCGACCTTAACCACTATGCCACCGGGTTGGCCCCAAATAAATATTTCTTCATTTGCTGTATACAGTGGGGACCATTTCCAGACACTAACTTGTTTTAAATAATTTCCCCAGTTTTCCTGGGGAGTGGATCCACAGATATCCTCATGTTGCCATTCTAAAAACGGAAACCACAACCTTTCTTTTTAGGTATGCAAATGATTCCAAACTTCAGTGTTTCAAATTATTAGAAATTTCCAATGACCTTTCGAAAGCCCAAAAAAGCCAACCCCCAATTTGGAGTCTTATTGATCGTCACAGTTGGGTAGCATATTCAAAGTTATAAAGTAATCAAAAGGAAGAACCCTTATCTCTGAAATTGCTGGATTCCTTTTAGTGATAATAGTAAAAACTTCACCACCATGATACTTTTCAAGGTCAAGCACATTGTTTTAAATTAATCCTGACAGTATACTTTTGAAATGGTTATTATAATCCTTGTTTTACATATGGGGAAACATTGGAGATACTGACTATGCTTCTCCCTCAGAGCCCTCCTTTGCCCTTCCCATTCTCTCCTGCATTGCAGTGGCTGAGCTGCAGGCTGCATTTCCTACACTCCACTGACAGCTGGGTTCTAGATGGGATCAGGCAATAGGGCAATACTGGGAACTGAGAGGATAGAGGAAAGAGAGAAGCCAGGTTATTTCTCCCCATCCTTCTCTGCCTCTCCTTTCTCTACTTCCATTTCCACCACCTGCTACATCTCTTGTATAGTTCCAACTGCCACTGAATAGGACCATTCTATTGCTATATTTTCTGAGTGATCTGGACCCTACACCCAAGTAGCACTGCTCCCTCCCTCTGACCTTCTGGTCTTGGGTTTCTAGTAACTTTCTGCTGGGTTTCACCTGTAGGTTACCTTAACTCTCCCCTTTTTGGCCTCACATCTCCCTCATTATCCATGTAGCCAAGTACTCAAATTAAAAACATCTTTGTTTTGGGGGCCAGCCTGGTGGCATAGTGGTAAAGCTTGCACACTCCGCCTAGGTGGCCTGGGATTCGCAGGTTTGGATCCTGGGCTCAGAGCTGCACGCCGTTTATCAAGCCATGCTGTGACAGGTGTCCCACATAAAAAGTAGAGGAAGCTGGGCACGGATGTTAGCCCAAGGCCAATCTTCCTCAGCAAAAAAAGAAGAGGATTGGCAACAGATGTTAGCTCAGGGCTAATCTTCCTCATCAAAAAAACTTTGTTTTAAATATTCACATGGTTTCTGTTGTGGGTTAGGTTTTCATTGAAACAGTTACTTAGATGTTAAATAGGAAAAATAAAACTTGAACACAGAATATCTGAATCTAATCCCAAGATTGTTTTCACTTCTATACCAGAGTTGCTTTCTAGACTCAGTCCAATGTTGATCATGATTGGGAAGGGGATATTTTGTTTAATGTAAAAAATAGAACACTGCAGAATGACAATTCTTAGAATTCTGTATACTATAAATATAATGAATGTTACTTATTCTGTGATTATTCTGTGTATATTACTAAATACTCTCATATGTTTTCTTTATTGTTATCTACTATAAATAGTAAAAGAGATCATATATTATCTGATAAAATATGACATGTTCGATAGAATATTACTTAATAAAATGTCAAATCAAGTATTTAGCCATGTTTGTCCCCATGTAACCTCTGATTTGTTTCAAATAGGTTAGCAAATAACTATGTTTTCAAAATTCTTAATCACAGTTTATACGTAGGGCATAGAACATAGCTTATGAGAAAAACTATTTAAATCACTAAAAGTCAATGTTCTCTTTTCATCATAAATATATATATATATATATATCTTTTGGTGAGAAAGATTAGCCCTGAACTAACATCTGTGCCCATCTTCCTCTATTTTGTATGTGGGATACTGCCACAGCGTTGCTTGATGAGCGGTACATAGGTCCCATCTGGGATCAGAACCCACCTACCCTTGGTCACCGAAGTGGAGTGCACAAACTTAACCACAATGCCACCTGGCCGGCCCCAAAATATGTTTTCATATGTATTTATATACAAGTCTATATACAAGTTTAAAGTATCTATCAGGCTGTATTTACTCACTTAAGAATGTATATTTTGGGGCCAGCCTGGTGGCAAAGTGGTTAACCCCACTTTGGCAGCCTGGGGTTCACAGGTTTGGATCCTAGGCCCGGACCTACACACTTCTCATCAAGCCATGCTGCAGTGGCATCCCATATACAAAGTAGAGAAAGATAGGCTCAGATATTAGCTCAAGGCTAATCTTCCTCACCAAAAGAAAAGTATATTTTACTTATTTTTCTGCCATATTAACTTTGAAAGAATCAATTACTGAAATTATATTTGGTAATACATTTTTTTTCTGTTTGTCTTTTCTGATTAATAAATATTTGATAGAGGACTCTCAAGAAACAATGGAAAGGCTGGAGATATATACATATCTCTAGAAAGGCTGGATGTATATGTATATATCTTCAGCCTTTCTACTCTTTATACACACACACACACACACACACACACACACACACACGTTTCCATCTAATTCCTGAATACTATGTCATTAAGAAAAAAGATTACAATGCAGATGATTATATTAAGCTAATTTACCTTTAAGCTAAATATACCTTTTTCTTAAATGGGGTATTAGTTTGGTTCTAATAGCATAATCACAATGGAAACCAATACTACATTTTTGCTTGTAATTTGTCTCTTTCTTTGCTTTATCAAGGAGCAAATAATTTATGGCATTTAAAGCTTCTTCTTTTCATTATTATTATCATACCATCTACAAACATATATCAAGTGCCTACACACGCACAAGCTCTAGTTACCAGAAATGTATTTAATTTAAAAAGGCGATTAATGTCCTTTCTCAGCTAACAAATTAAAATTAAAATCTTTACTGACAAAGAGACCAAATTGGGAGATAGCTGATATAATACATATCCGCACAAACACACAAGCACACATACCCACTCAGCCACATTAGATACAAGCATACATGATGACAAAATCCTAGAATTTTAAACCAAATTTGTATGCTAAATATCCTGGAAAAGGAGGTTAAACAAGCAGTGACTTCTTATTATAGATTCCCCAATTTAAATAGCTACAATAAAGCCATCTGGGCATATCCACAGATGCACAGCTTGGCAGCAAGCACAGCAGTTTACAGAATGTCATATGCTAAGTTTGGACATCCCAGCATTCCCTTTGCACTAAATTTTCAAAGCCAGATTATGAAGAAAAGAGTTGTGAATTTAATGCACATGTATAGTTAGCAATATTTTTTCATCTGACATATTTGAAATCGATTGCAGTTTAAGGATGCAGTTATGTGCTTTCTAATCCCGTACGGAACAGAACATGGAAAGTCATTTCAGAGTAATTACCTCATAAGACATAGTTCTGTAAGTCAAGTGAGTTCCTTAAATGTGTAATTCAAACTTCTACCTTGACTAATTTTGTGATTCAGTCCATAATTAGATTTAATTTCTCTTATTTTTGAAAATCTAATATTTCATCAATGAATATATAGTTATGAATAGAAATAATTTAAGAAAAAATATTTTATTATGTAGTGCTCAACCAAGAATGGTTTTCTCCCCAGGGGACATTTGACAATGTCTGGATACATTTTTGACTGTCACAACAGAACGAAGGGTAGGTACATCTAGCAGATAGAGGTCAAGTGGACTGCTAAACTTTCTACAATACACAGAACAGTCCTTTTGTTATCCAGCCAAAAATGTCAATAATTCTGAGGTTAAAAATCCTGTTACAGTGTAACATTTGATAATGACATTTTATTGTCATGTCACTATTTCATGAATACATGCATGGTCAATTTGGTGTGTTATGTGTAGAACAAGGAAGACTTTACTGGGTAGACTTAAAAGCAGTTTGGACATGGTAGAGTAAAGAGTAAATCTGGAGTCTGATTGCTAGTAATTATTCAATCTGAAGAAGTGAGACAAAAAGAGATGTATTAATAATAATAAACAGCACCTCAGTGGCATGTACGACAATATAAGGAGATCTCACAAATATGTAACTGGAGTCCCAAAGGTAGAGAATGGGTCAGAAAAAATAATTTAAGGACCATAATGGTCAAAGATTTTCAAAATTTGGTGATAAACATCAACCTAAAAATCTAAGAATTTCAGTGACTCTCAAGAAGGTTAAACACAAAGGAAAAGACATCTAAGAACAGCATAGTCAAAACTTTAAAAGTAAAAGATAGACAGAAAAATCTTGAAGACAGGAAAAAAATGAATCATATAGAGGAAAGAAACTATAGAGGCCAAAAGAAAAAGGGAAATGACATATTTAAATAGAAGAAAAAATTTTTTCCATTTGCCCAAAATTCTATGTTCAGCAAAAATATCTTTCAAATATATAGGTGAGATTAAGATATTTTCAGATACACGAAAGCTGAGAGAATTTGTTGCTAGCAAACTGCTCTACCAGAGATAAATAAGGAACTTAATCAGGTTGAAGGTAAATTATGCTAAAATACCTGGAGAAAAACTAGATCTAAAAGAAGGAATTAAGAGCATGAAAAATGGAAAATAAGCGGTAAATGTAAAGGATTACCATTTTCTGTTAGGTAATATAAAAACAAATTACTTTTTAAAATAGAAAATAATGCCGTTGTTATTGGAGTGTATATTGTTTGTAGAACTAAAATACATGACAATAATAGCAATGCATGGACAATGATGTATGTAATTATACTGTTGTAAGATTCATATATTTTAAAACTGAATATGAAGTGATATGATAATTTTAAAAACACTGAGATAAAGATGCATTTCATAATTCCTAGAGCAGCCACTAAAATATAATAAAAATACATTTGGCTAAAAATCCAACATAGAGTATAAAATCCATCTAAAAATATTAGAATAATCCAAAAGAAAGAAAGAAAAAAGAAATTGAGGAACAAAAAAGAGATGGGGAAAAAACACTCAAACAGCAAGTATTTAGATTTAAATACAAGATATGGATGGCAATGCTAAATGTAATGAATTGAACATTTCAATTAAAAGGCATAGATTGTTATAGATAATTAAAAAAATAAAACCCAACCATAGGTTGTCTGAAAGAGATGAACTTTAAATACAAAGACACACATAAGTTGAAGGTAAAAGTGAGGGAAAAGATATAACATGCCAATAATAACCATAAAATAGCTAGTGTGGTAATATTAATATCAGAGAAATTAGACTTCACAATAAAGGAGTATTATCAGATATAGAAGGAGCATTTTATATTTATTAGGAGTTTGATTCAACAGAAAGACATAAAATCCCAAATGCATCTGCACCTTCTAAGAGAACTTCAAAGTATATAAAGAAAAATTGAAAGTGCTAAAGGGAGAAATAGACACAAAGAATTTTCAGAAGTTTTTGTTTATTTTGTCTATAGTTATCAACATATTGCACCAACCAACAGGCAGAAATGGTATAGGCTCAGTGACTATACTTCACTTTTATTATTGTACTAATGTAAGCAGAGAAACAGATAATCAAGAGATGATAATCTCAAAAGTGACAATGTCAACATACAATTTTAATTCAGTGAATGCATGTGTTTTCATCAGGAAATTAATCCAACTCATATTATTAAGATCATGTTAAGGATATAAACAACAGCAAATGGATTGGCATTCTCTGAGCACACAATGAATGACAGAGGGTAAGAAAAATTTGTCTTGTAAAGTGATAATCAGAAGCCAGCTTCTAATTAACCAATTTGCTATGGTTAAATAAAAATCTTTATGGTATACACAGAGATCATAGTTAACTGAATTAAAATGGTCACAAAAACTTAAAGCAGAACAATCTGTGACTTGCTAAGTTTTCAATCTCAATAACAGCTGTTTGTTTTCAACAACACTAGTTGATATAACACAAAAATATTGTGTTCCTTATGTATTATTTTTGTAAGGCTAGCAACAATATATATTTCAGTGTCTTCCAAAAGTTTTTGAACCTTGCGCCATAGTAAGTAATATATTTCACATTGATGCCCAAAACACACACACATACTCTCACACACTCACATACTCATGCTCACTCATACAGAAATCTGGAATTAAAAAAATGTGCCATAAAGGGATACACCCCCTTACAATGCATAAGAAGTCTGCTCTATTGTGTTTTATTCAATTCTATTCTATTCTACTCAATTCAATTCTATTTATTAATGCTGGACATAACCCATTAAATTGATTTCATGATCCACAAATGAGTCATAGCCACAATTTAAAAATCAACATTTAGACTCTAATGACCATATTTGGTTAGATTAAGCCACCGAAATGTAATATAAAATAAAAAGTGGTCGTATTATTGTGTTACATTAAACTATTTAGATACTCATATTATGAATAGAAGTATTTAATTCAATTCTATCTGATGAGAAAAAATTAATAACCTGATTCTTAATACTGTTCATCTGTGAGGTAGGCATGACTTGCAGTGTGATACTCAGTGTCTGAGACCCTTTTTCCTCTTCAGTTATATGGGTTGTATGGATAAAGAGGGTTTCTTCAATGAGTCTTGAGAAGTCAATATGTAATGAGATGTGTAAAAAGAAGGAGAATTAGAAATATTGATGAAAAGAATTGGAGTAGAATAAGATCAAGAGAAGAAAATCATACAGAAGAATACAAGGCACAAAAGAGAAAATAAGATAAACATATGCAAAATATTGGATAAATCAATAAAGAAAAAAAGATAAGAAACATGATGCTACCACTGTGAAATGAGAAAAAAGTCAATATCAAGAGCCTTTCAAGAGCAGAATTTACTTATAACGATAGCATAACTGTACTGAGCACTTCTTACTTGTCGGGTGCTTTTCTAAATGCTGAACATGTGCTAACTCATTTAGAGTCTCAAAATAACCCTAGAATGCAGTTCTTTTCCCCACTTCATAGGAGCAAACCAAGGTTAGGCTTTCAAAATCACACAGCTTGTAAGTGTTTGAGCCATAATAGGGACATACATTGTCCAGCCCCAAAGCCCACACACTTTTTTTTTTTTTTTTTGCTGAGGAAGATTTGCCCTGAGCTAACATCTGTTGCCAATCTTCCTCTTTTTTCACTTGAGGAAGATTAGCCCTGAGCTATCATCTGTGCCAATCTTCCTCTATATCATGTATGTGTCACCGCCACAGCATGGCTGATGAGTGGAGTAGGTCTGTGCCTGGGATCCAAAGCGGAGAACGCAGAACTTTAACCACTATGCCACAGGGCCGGGCCCCCACACTCTTAAATACTACCTCAGTTACAAGTACTCGGGAATTGCAGTACTACAGTTACTACATTTTGAGCTAGACAAAATTGTATTCATGCTGTGAATATGGAGCTTTTTTATAGTCATACAAGCCAGTAAATGACAGGCATGCTTCAACCCACATGACTAAGTTTAAAGCTTCTCCTCTTAAGAACTATGCTCTTCAGAAACTTAATTGTGAACATTTACTATGCTCCGCATGCTCTACTGCATGCTTTATCCACTTTGCAAGATACCCTTTGGTATAGTGACCTCACAAAGACCTTATGGAAAGCTACTATTATCATCTCTGTGTTGTGTATGTATGAAGACATTGAGATACAGATGGTTTAATGGCTTATATAAGATCACACAGGTAGTAAATTGGAAAGCCTGGATTCAAACCCAGGCCATCTGACTCTAGTGCATTTCATCTTAACCAATACGGTATAAAGCTCATCAACAGGGATGTTCCACGGGATATCATTTTTGCAGTACAGTATTTAAAATCATAGGAATTACATATTTTATGGAAACATTTTCAAATGGAGAGAATTAAGGATCATGGTAGATGAAAAAGGGGCTGTGCTTGCTGGAGGACCATTGTAGCTATTACATTTAACAGTGAAATAAAGAACCATGGGATATTATTAGTTCCAGTAAGAGTCATACACAGGTCTGCCATTCTGAAGTGACTATAAGTATGATGAAAAACTGTGGGCATAGTTTGTGGAAGCAGGTCTTTACACGTATGAAAAAGAAGAGTCATGACTGGTTATTGGAGACAGTGAAAACCATCTAAGTTTCTCACTTCATACCAAAGATCAAGATAAATTCCTAACATATTGAATAGTTAATAAAGAAAATAAATAAAACCAAAACTAATAAAATGGGGGTAAATTTACATTATGTCTAAGGTATTTTGGAAGCTTGGAAGATAGTAAAAAAAAAAAAATCAATAAAAAAATGTAAGTGCAAAAAGAACATCTTAATATAATCAAATGCAACCAAGCAGAAAACCTGGAAAAACTAAAGTATTTGCAAATATACGATCAAGCAAGTATTGCTAAGCTTAATCAACAAAATGCTCATAAAAATCAATATGAAATACACTAAAATGCCATTAGAAAAATGGACTCCAAAAGGAAAAGGAGAGAAGGTGGACTTTGTGAGCAGACACAATGACCTTTAATTATGCACGGACATAGGTCATAAAAGAATAGGGTTCTTTATGTGGCTTCAAAGTGATTAACAGTTTGAGCTTTGAAATCTGACAGACCTGGGTTTGAATTCGGGTTCACTCAACCTCCTAGAAGCTATGTGGCCCTGGTCTAGTTAGCTTCAAAATTTCCTCCAGAAATGTGACTTTTCAACAATGAGCCCACTTGTGTAATTGTATATTATTTCTATCTTTTAGGAAAATTTTCATTTCCTGCATGGTTTTTTCACATTACTTCTTATCCTTGTGGACTTGCTTCATATGTATTTCTTCATATGCATTCCCTCCTATCTTCCTTCTGTTCTTTTGTTCAGCTCTTCCTCTTTTATTGGCCTATCCCGTATCTTGAAGATTATTTAATGGAGGAAACATAGAAAATTTATATTATTAATACATGTGAAAGACAATATAAAGCATGAGGGAGGAGTCAAATTTGGAAGTTTTCAGAGATAGTTCTGAGGAAGATAGGATTTCCATATATAAAACACTCAGTTAAATTTGAATTTCGAATAAAGACTGAATATTTGGGACATACAGATACTAAAAAAATGTTTTGGTAAATGTAACAATCATAATGAAAGGGCATGTACCAAATAAAACAATCCTAACATTGGAAAATTCAATTTAATGCTGACCCATTTTTGAAGTTGACTAAAATGATAACCGAAGCACTTAGGGAAAAATGTTAAAATAAATCAGGCTACCCAAGAAAAGAATTAGTATAAAGGATGGAACTGGATTTAGAACTCTTCTTTGGTCAGAAACTATGAAAGAGTCATACAAGGCAGGCAATTTTGTTTAGTACAAATAAAATGGCTAAACTTAAGATATATCAGATATGACTTGGAAGATTTATTGCATGGATGAGTCACCAAGGGAAAGAAAAGATTAATGATTATGTATAATCCAAAGAGATAGAAGTCTAAAAAAATATTTATTTGTGAATGGAAGCAGAGGGTGATGCAGTATGTCAAGGCAAAAGTATGACAAATAGATTAGTTGAAATGGATGTAAGTATTCCAAAATTCTGTTAGAAGGACCATGTCAACCACGTAGAAGAGTGGTTTTATCCACTTTTATTAAAGCCAATGATTGTATCAAGCTTTTTTTTATAGACATAAGAATATTTTTTCTTAGGAGATTTTATGTACAAGATAAATATATAAAATACACAATAATGAAACTACAGTGGTAGAAGCAGATGAGGGGCTGAAATTCCCAATAAAGACCAGATTAGACATTTAGCAGCCTTAAACACTGAAGTAATGATAGCTTTCCTCACTGTATAATAAACTCACATAAGCACATGCACACACTCAAAACTGTAAAACAATTCAAAGTCTCAAACTGTCAGTTCCTAATTGATTCTTATTTTCAAATATAATTAAGAAATTTTTTTCCACCTTTTGGAGTCCTTGCTTTACTGATAGTTTATACAAAGGCATAGTATACATCCTGGATAACTCAACAATGGAAAGGCTCTGGTGTCTCTCCTACTTCCTGAAATGGGGCTTCCAAAAGCAAGGAGAGGTTTGATCAAGAATATATATGAGGCAAAAGCATGTAAGTTCAGTAAAAATGACAGGAACTGTGAGCGAGAAAGAATGCAAGTTGTGAAGCGTGGAGTCAAATTGTTGTGATGGCAGAACTAAAAATTTATTTTGCAAAATCTAGAAATGTTACATCTAGAAATCTAATTCTCATGATAAGAGTTATTACAGGGGAGATAAAAGAATAAGGAAAGGAACAGAAGCCTCATTTTTATTTCAAAGTGGCAGAGTACAGGTATAATTTTAAATAGAATATAGACACATCTTATATAAAAGAAGTATAAAGCTCTGGGATTCAAAGAACATAAGTAAGTATTTCCAATTGCAAAATCATTTAATGGAGTTCAAAGGCAGAGATTAGAAATTGAAGGAAGGGAAGACAATAGAAATACTTCATCTTCACCGTAGAGTTGTGGAAATATATGTCTACACTGTGTAAGCCTTTCTATATATTCTGGTCACAGGCTTTTATTTATTACACTCCCTTCCTGGGCATTCCCACCTGCTCCCAGGACTTCAGATATCACCTCTATTTTGTTAGTGTCTGCAAGTAAAACAGATATTTCAACATTTCACAGAGGTTGTACAGAGTGGAGTTGGTAGTTGTTAGATAGATAGACAGACAGACAGACAGACGGACAGACATAGATGGTAGGAGACCAAAAGCAATATAGATTGCATTTGCATTGTAACTCAGAGCCAGCCACCTTATTCTGAAACATCTAAATATTACAATCCTCACATCTGGCGCTTACTTTTGGGGTAGGTATGCTGTAAAACGGAACCCCATTGCAATTTATGTCTTGGAAACCTAGACCCTTGATGGGACTGGACCATCCTCTTATGGGGCGAGCAACCTCAGCAGAGGGAAGTTTAGAGGTTTATCTCTTATTCAAGGCACTTACTTTTCATGTAGCAGTTGTCATGACTCAATGCTGAGTTGAGAGGCAGCAAATTTATGGTGAAGTCTACAGTGGCAGGGCAAGAAAGCCACTATTCTCTCTCCAGCTAGTAAATACCGAGGTGGACTGCTCCATGGTTTTTCCTTGTTGGAGGACGTAACAGAAACCTGTGGTCCGACAGCTGCCTAGAGTTAAAAGGCATTTGGATCAGCTTGAGAGTGCTAATAGGTTCTGTCCAATCCAGGAGAGAGATTCACTAGCTATACCAAGCTTAGATTCCAGCACTAAAGATGAGCTAAGAGCCAGTGATCAGAGGATGCTGAAGACAGTGCATGAACCCAAGGATGACATCTCACCAACGCTGCTCTTTGTCCTGGCTTTGCCCACCCCCACCCCAACCCCCCGCCACCTATTGCGGTAGGATTGAAAAGCCATACACCTTATCCAAGAAACACATGCTGAAAATCTGATTTTGTTTTTTATTAAAATGAGATTGAACATCGCTTAAGTAGACTATTTACATTATTAAACAGGATTACATTTACTGTTTATAACTAAATAAAGTTAATGTTTTTCACATTAAACCATAAGTGAATTCTCATGAGGAAGTAATAAACAAAATAAAATAAATAAGATTAAAATGGAATGCTTTCTCAGCACATAAGAGTTATGATATAGGTGAATTTTGCCAGCTCACTACTTACAATTCTATTCATTTTGCTGTATTTACTAATAATACCCAATGACAATTTAAGTATCTCATACACATTCCTTTCCAAATATGCCTCCAGAATTTTGGTAATGGAGGAAATTGAAAGAGGCAGTTTGTTGAAAGGAGAGCTGAGGTCCTATCCTGAAAATCTCTTTGCTCTGAAAATATTCTTTTCACTTAGAGGGAATGCTTATTTAGTGTGGCTTTGATGAAATTGAATAAAACTTAGTGCTTTTCCCAGTGTCTTAAGGAGTGCCTATCTGAAACTGATTATTATGCTTTTAGAGCAGATAAATGCAGAAATTATGACTGGCAGTTATATGTGAAATTTTATTTATCTAGGCGATATGCAAGTTTAGTCTCTAAGTTTAAACATGTGGGTGTGCATTGCCAACTCTTCAGATTCAGATTCAAATAATAGTTACTGATTGCCACTTACAGATCAGAGCTAGTGCTGAGCTCTTTACAAACATTTTATCATTGGAATCTCCTGAAAAATCTCTGAGGTAAATATTATTATACCCAGTTTATAGATGAGAAAACTGATATTGCAACCACTTAATTAACTTCCTAACTACAAACAGCTATAAACATGGTAGATCCAAGATTTGAATTTTGTTGGTCTTGTGATTTACATTCTAATGCTTTTGTTGATGCTGCTGATTTTTTCTTCTTGTTGTTTGTTAGTTTTTATTCTGCTTTTCTTTGGTCCCAGTAGAAAATTAACCTATGTTCCTGGGCTTCTCATATTCAACCATCTTTCCCTGCTCCCAAACTCTGTTCAAATTAAACAGATTGGGGCTTTTAAAATAATGTTTCAAAATTAAATCCAAAACAAACCCAGTTTAGCTTCACGGCAGATGTTCTAGTTCTAGGCTGAATTAGTCATCAAATCTGCCTCTCTTTTGTATGTTTTTATTGTTGTTGATTTTGGAGAACAACGCCAAATTAATGAATTGCTTTTCAAATCCCCCTTAAAAATGTGCTTATAGCCATGGACAGTAGGCCCAGGTGTGGTAGCATAGTTAATTAGAATGTGCACATTAGACACATCTCAGAAGGCTGCATATCCAATGCAAATTTTCGGGTGCTTAATGTTCATTCAGATGTGTGTAGTGATTGCCGCATTACAGAGGACAAAGCGAGAATGCTGTGAGTTTATGAGCTTGGACAGAGCTTTCTTGTGAACTCAGGAGAAAACTGAATGAGGCGAGGTGGTAAAATCTTTTACTGATTCCTTTGGAACTGATTCTTATTGCATTAGCCAGTAGGATGCACATCTTGCATGATAATAATTACATCGCTATAACAGGACATTCATTTTGGCCTGATTCAGTGCACAGCACTAACATATCGGCCCCTTTTAAAGAACCCACTGTCAAATGAAATGCTCGTGTCACATGACGAGCTTGTCTAATATTCTTGTTTACCATCTAGTGATTATATCTTATCTTTAAAAATTTCTATAATTTCTGTTGGGATTTTATGAGTTGTTAGTAAATTACACCTTTTTTTTTGCACAAATTTGTAGCAAATTGAGAGACAGACACAAGTCTCTGTTAGACAGATGGAAATCAAAATAGCATTATTCTTCCTAAGGAAGCCAGTTGGAAAATGGCGCTTTAGATTTATGACAAAAAGGACTCATTGAGGCCAGAATTAGGTTAGAATTAGGTAGTCACAAGCAGCACTGGACAACCTCCTCTGTCAGGAGGAGCCTCAAAGTGTTGTAGAGAAAGTGCACAATGAATGCATTTTACAGATAAGAGTTTCCAGAAAGAGAATCAAAGCAGAGCTTAGTCACACTTATTCAGTTCTTTTCCTAAACTCACCAATCAAATTGGTTACAATTGGGAGAGGTCAAATGCTCTATCTCATAATAGAATATCTTGCTTTATTAAAACAAAGACAAGAACCAAAACGAACTACCAAAATTTTTAAAGTACCACTAATTTGAAAATTGGGCAGTTATAAAAAAATAAGTTAGACAAGATATAGAACCCCTCTGAGAGTCTCTCTTTCTATTTCTTTGCTTCTCCTTCTCTGTCTCTGCCTCTATTTAAGGAATGCATGTAAAACTGTCTATCTATGCAGGTCACACAGCACACTGAAGTATTGTAATCATTTAATGTCAGCTGTAAGAAACCATCACAGTTTTCACCAGAGAAGGCCCAAGAAATTTACAAATTGTGACAAAAAATATGTATTCATAGGCTTGCACATTTAAGCTGAGGTGACCCAAACTATGTCTTAAGTATATCATGTTGATATTATATCCTAATGTATTAGTTTCCTATGGCTCCTGTAAGGAATTACCCCCCACTTAGGGGCTTAAAACGACACGTAAGAATTTCTGATAAGGACTCTGTGATTACTTTGGGCTCACTCTAATAATCTAGGATAATCTCTCTATCTTAAGGTCCTTAATGTGATCATATCTGCAAATTCTCTTTTGCCATGATTAAGGTAACACATTTACAGGTGCCAGTGATTGGGACACAGATGCTTTTGGGGGCTATTTTTCTGCCTACCTCACCTAAGCATGTCATGTAGCCTGATGGGTGTGACTTTTGCTCATGTTAGTACCCACAATCCTTGTCTATAAAACATCAGAAGTAAAAGCAACCCTATAGAGTTATAAATTATTAATGCGATATTTAGCTGAGAGTAAAAGGCAAAAACCACATGATCATCTCAAAAGACACAGAAAAAAGCCAATACCCATCCATGATAAAGCAATAACAAATTAAGAATAGAATTGACAGTCCATAGATAAACCCTTACATTTATATTCAATTGATTTTTGACAAAAGTGCCAAGAAAATTCAATAGGGAAAACCAGACATTATAACAAATAGCATTTGAACAGTTGAATATCCACATGCAAAATATGAAGTAGGATCCCTACCACACACCATGCACAGAAATTAATGCAAAATGCATCATGGACCTAAATGTAAGAGCTAAAACTATTAAACTCTTAGAAGAAAACAAATGAGTAAATCTTTATGTCCTTGGGTTGGGTGATGATTTCTTATAAATGACACCAAAAGCACAAGCTATAAAAGAAAAATATGATAAATTAGACTTGATCAAATTACAATCTGTTCCTCCAATGACAGCTGTAAAGAAAGTGAAAAGAAAACCTACAGATGGGAAGAAAACATTTTACTTTTTTAAAATTAATTTTTATTGAGGTAACATTGGTTTATAACATTATATAAATTTCAGGTTACATCATTATATTTCAATTTCTGTGTAGACATCATCGTGTTCACTACACAAAGTCTAATTGCCATCTGTTGCAGTATGCACGTTCCCTTTTACCCCTGTCATTCTCCCTCTTCCTCCCTTCCCCTCTGGTAACCACCAACCTATTCTCTGTGTCGATGTGTTTGTTGTTTATCTTCCACATATGAGTGAAATTATATGTATTTGGCTTTCTCCATCTGTCTTATTTTGCTTAGCACAATGCCCTCCAGATCCATCTGTGTTGTTGCAAATGGCAAGATTTCATCTTTTTATGGCTAAGTAGTATTCTGTTATGTATATATACCACATCTTCTTTATCCATTCTTCCACTGATAAGCACCTAAGTTGTTTCCAAGTCTTGGCTATTGTGAATAATGCTGTAATGCTGCATTATTGTGAATAGTGTGCAACATAAGGGTGCACATATCTTTTCAAATTAGTGTTTTCATGTACTTTGGGTAAACACACAGAAGTGAAATAGCTGGATCATGTGTTAGTTCTAGTCTTAATTTTTTGATGAATCTTCATATTGTTTTCCATAGTGGCTGCACCAGTTTACATTTCTACCAGCAGTGTACAAGGGTTCCCGTTTCTCCACATTGTCTCCAACATTTGTTATTTGGTGTCTTTTTAATAATAGCCATTCTGATGAGCAGGAGATGATATCTCATTGTAGTTTTGATTTACATTTCCCTAATAATTAGTGACGTTGAATATATTTTTCGTGTGCCTGTTGCCCATCTATATATCTTTGGAAAAATGTCTGTTCAGATCCTCTTCCCATTTTTTAATTGGGTTGTTTGCATTTTGTTGTTGAGTTTTATGAGCTCTTTATATATTTTGGATATTAACCCCTTATCAGACATATGATTTGCAAATACCCTCTCCCAATTGTTAGGTTGTATTTTCATTTGGTTGATGGTTTTCTTTGCTGGGTAGAAGATTTTAGTTTGATGTAGTCCCATTTGTTTATTTTTTTCTTTTGTTTCCCTTGTCTGAGGAGACATAATATTCAAAAAAGATACTGCTAAGACCAGTGTCGAAGAGCATACTGCCTATGTTTTCTTCTAGGAGTCTTAGGGCTTCAGGTTTTATATTCAAGTCTTTAATCCATTTTTAGTTAATTTTTGTGTAGGACATAAGATAATGGTCCACTTTCTCTTTTTTTTTTTGCCATGTCTCTGTCCAGTTTTACTAACACCATTTACCGAAGAGATTGTCCTTTCTCCATTGTATGTTCTTGGCTCCTTTGTTGAAAATTAGCCATCCATATTTATATGGGTTTATTTCTGGGCTCTTGATTCTGTTCCATTGATCTATGGGTCTGTTTTTTTACCAGTACCATGCTGTTTTGATTACTATAGGTTTGTAGTATATTTTGAAATCAGGGAGCGTGATACCTCCAGCTTTGTTCTTTTTTCTCAGGATTGCTTTGGCTTGAAATTTTTATAAAAAGAACCATATAATATGTATTTTTTTTGTCTGACTTCTTTCACAGAATATTTGGAAGATAAATCCATGTTTTCGGCTTTATCAATCATTTGTTAATTTCATTGCTGTACAGTATTTCACTGTATGTATATACAATGAACTATATCGACTCTACGGTGGATGGACATTTCTGCTGTTTGTTGTTGGGGTCCATTAAAAATACTGCTTCCATGAACATTCTGATACATGTCACTAAAATAAAATGAAGATCTAAGTTGAAGAACTTACAGAACTGGATATTAAGAATTACTGTACGGGGCCGCCCGGTGGCGCAGCGGTTTAGTCTGCGCTTGGCAGCCCGGGGTTCGTGAGTTTGGATCCCGAGCGCCCGCCGACGCACTGCCTGTCAGCCATGCCGTGGCGGCGTCCCATATAAAGTGGAGGAAGATGGGCACAATGTTAGCCCAGGGCCAGTCTTCCTCAGCAAAAAGGGGAAGATTGGCAACAGATGTTAGCTCAGGGCTGGTCTTCCCCACAAAAAAAAAAAAAAAAACAAGAATTACTGTAATGCTATAGTAGCTAAGGAAAGATGGAACTGGCCTAACGTTAGACAAATAGATCAATGAGAAATAATAGAGAGACCAGAAACAAACACATATATACATGCTCACTTGATTTATGATCTAGGCACCAGTGTAATTCAATGAATATAGGATGATCTTCAATGAATGGTACAGGAGTAATTCAATATACTTAAAAAAAAAACCCACAAAATTTATGTTCACCAAATAATATGACTGATAAAGTATTAAAAAAAATAGTTGGAGAAGATATTCACATTATGTATATGTAGAAAAGACTCATATACTGTGTGTGTGTGTGCGCGCATGTATTCCCATACAGACATACACATATATTATATATATGGATATATAATACGAATATGTGAATGAATATATACAGTAAATGTAAACAAGTAACAAAAATCCAATTTTTTTAATTAGGGAAAAACTAGAACAGATTCTTCACAAAGAGGATATTGAAATGGCTGATGACATTTAAAAAAATTGCTGGACATCATTAATCATCTGAGAAACACAAATTAAGACCATGGAGAAATATTGCTGCACATGGTTTAGAATGACAAAAATTAAAAACATGACAAATCCCAAGTATTGACGAGGATGAGGAGCACTGGAACTCATATATTGCTCATGGGAAGGTAAAATGGTACAAACATTTTGGAAAGCTAGTTGTTTTTATGTTGAACATGTGATCAGCAATTCCACTCCAAATTATGGACCCAAGAGAAATAAGGGCATAAGTCCACACGAATACATGCACAGGGTGCTCACAGGAGGTCTATTTATAATAGCTAAAAACTGGAAACAATCCAAGTACACATAAAGGAGAATGGATAAATAATGGTATACTTAAAAATAATAGAATAATTCTGCACAGCAACATGAAGGAATAAACAAATGTTGCATGTGACAAGATGGATTAATGTCACAAACATAGCAATGGACGATAGAAGCCAGACACAAAAACATACAGTTTCATGGTTAAGTTCAAGTAGGGTTAGCAAATTATGTGAAGTTCAAGTATAGTTTGAAATCAGAATAGAGTTACCTCTGGGGAGTGCTATTGACTGGGAATGCATATGAGGAAAACATAAAGGGTGCCGAAAACATTCTAAATTCTGATCTAAGTGGCAATTATGTAGATGTCACATGTATACAATATTTAAACTATATATGTGACATTAGTGCACTTCACAGCTTTTATGATCATGATTTATCCAATTTAAAATAAATAATCAGCTTATCTATGTACAAAAAAGGAAAAAAGATTTCATATTTCACTGGGATTATGTTTTCCAATCCAGGTACACAGCCTATACATTCATTTGTTTAGGTGCTCTTTACTTTCTCTCAATATTTCTTTATCCTTTTCTTAATAAAAGTATTGCACAATTAATTAGATTTTCCCATGATATATTTTGGTTTGTTTTGCTACTATAAATGGTATTTGTTTAATTTCTGAAACTAATGATGGTTTTAAATTTTTCTTTTCAAGTTTGCATGATTTTTATTTATTTTTTCTGCCTATTTACATGAGCTAGTAACTTCAAGATACACTGAAGAGAAGTGATGATATTGGGTATTCTCTTCTGATTCCCAATCTCTGGGGAAAAGCTTTCAGCACTTGACCATTAATTACGATTACTGAAGCTTTTTGTAATTTTTTTTTTTTTTTTACATTTTAGGGGTGTTATCTTCTAATTTTAATTTGCTGAGATTCATATTTTTATCATAAATGTGTGTTAAATTTTATCAAATATTTACTGTTAGGAGAATATGATTGTTATAGCTTATTTTAATACAGTGACTTATCAGTTTTAATACGTAGGCTTATCTGTGGTTTTCTTTGTATTAATCTTGCCTGACATTTTTAGGGCTTCTTGATCTATCTTAATGTATACTTACAAATAGATTTGGAAATTCTTGTATATTATCCATTACAAGATTGTTTCTTCCCCATTTTCACTCTCTGCCCCCTATGTAAATCTAATCACATGTATGTTACTAATTTAACTCTGTCATATATTTCTCTTCTCTACTTGTCCAAATTTAGTATACTTTTTGCTCTCCATCTTTTGGTTCACTCATTCTTTCTTGTGATGTGACCAAACTTCTGTTAAATTCTTCTGAGTTTTGAATTTATAATATTGGATTTTAAGATACACATGATAATTCCCCAGAGTGGGTCATCTGTGTGTCTGTTAATGTTATCATTTTTTCTCTTAGTTATTTTTCCTCACATGCTTAGTTATTTTTTTTTGGTTTTTTTTGTTTTGTTTTTTTTGTTTTTGTGGGGAAGACCAGCCCTGAGCTAACATCTGTTGCCAATCCTCCCCTTTTTGCTGAGGAAGACTGGCCCTGAGCTAACATCGTGCCCATCTTCCTCCACTTTATATGGGACGCCGCCACAGCGTGGCTGACAGGCAGTGCGTCGGCGGGCGCCCGGGATCCGAACTCGCGAACCCTGGGCTGCCAAACGCGGACTAAACCGCTGCGCCACCGGGCGGCCCCATGCTTAGTTATTTTTAATAGAATGCTAGACATTTTAAATTGTAAAGGCTCCGGATGATTTTTCCTTCCTCTGGAGAAGTTTCTATTTATCCTTTGACAGACAGGAAGAATGAAGACAGGAGTGACTGCATTCACTAGAAGCTGGGTTGCAGCTTTGTGGAAAGTGTGTACACTTGAAGTTTTGTAGGAAGTGTTTACACTCCTAATGGTACAGCCCCCATCTACTTCCAACTGATATCTGGAATATTTTCTTGGCCCTTTTCTTTTTGGGAATTCTTTTGGTAATTTCTGGCAACAATTTTTTTCACTTTAGTGCTATAAGACCATGGAAAACTCAGCTCCACTGATCAGCAGCTCTTGGCCTGAGTTCTTATCCTACTGCCCTGTGGATCTCAAGAATTTGGCACACTTCAAGTGGAAAACTGACAGAGTATCAGTATCACTTTGCTGGGCTTCGCTTCTTAAAAGGTGAATGTCTATCCCCCAATTCCCTGGCTACTTTGACAGCTCAAACTCAAATTTTTGTCTCTCCATTCTTGAAAAATTGCCAAAATTCTGCTTTTTAGCAAAAAGCCCTCTGCCTGAACTCACTCTAGACTCTTGGCGTTTGCATGCACCAATAATAGCAGCGGTACTGAGGTGGAAAGTGACTTAGAATATTGCATCATCCCTCTGCAGAGTCCTTCTATCTGATTCTTGCCCCTCAAGTCTTGTTTGACTCTGGAGTTCTCTAGTTCCACCTAACAGATGTTTTGAAAAAAATGGTATCTGGCTTTCCTAGTTGTTGGTGGCAATATTGCTATTCTATTGCAAAGTACTCCATCATTGGCAGAAGTCATCTTACGTGATTTATTTAAATGTTAAATTATGCAATGACTATTGTTAGGCTAAATGTCAGACCCATAGTTGTATGTATGACTCAGAAAATCTTTATGAACAAATTGAAATTCTTTACCATTCTTCATGTTACTGAGTGATAAGTATTTAAGGGAATGTGTTAACATGGTAACCTCTTTATCAATAACATGCTGGAAATAATCAATCTGATTCGGGTCTGACAGTACTACTCCACCTTCTTCTCCACATTTCTATAGAAAAAGTCTACATAAGAGTTCTCTGTGCAAAACACAGCAGTATTGGCCCAAAGGTCATAGCAGAGAAGAATATAGACTGGACTTTTTGTTGGTAATTACACAGTCCTAAGATTAGTATTGTATATTCTAGTTTTTAAAGTCAAATAAAAATTTGAAATGACAGATAACTTGTACTATTTTTTTGTGTAGTCTAACTGCATTTTATTTTTTTATGTAGAACAGTGTTTTCACATGAATTATAGTGTTATCAAAGTCTTACTAGGATCAAGATATAATTTGGAAAATGTGCTGTCTTTTTTGTTCTCAGGGATAGCTGTGCAACAATGGTGATATTTCTTTTTTGTTTGGAAGAATTCAACAGTGACTCTAACTTGTCCTCTGGGAAGATGGTTAATTTAGATTCAGTTGATTCAATAGACATAAGACTATTCAGATGCACTATGTCTTCTTGTTATGGTTTTAGTAATTTTCGTATTTAAAAGATTTGTGCATTACATCTTTTTGTTTGGTTTCTGCCAGTTCTTTCTATATTATATTCTTTGACATCCTAATAAGAAAGTGCTATATTTTAATTTTCATTATTATATTGCCCTCTAAATCAAGAAATTGAGTAAATTCTAGTCTTCTTGAGATATTGTAAATATGGGAAGGCTCACTTGTTATACTAGGAGGAAAAAAGGAAAGCAGTAAGCCTTTCTAACAAATTTCCTAATGATTAGCCCCAGAACCCTTAAAACTACTCAATCACCATCACATAATCAGAACAGCATAAAACTCTCTTACATTTTTCTCTGAAAAATCAAATGTAAATGAGCAAGTTCTAGTATAAGAGATACAAACAGAATTGTGAGAACAGAGAAATAAATGCCCCAATTAATATAGGAAACATTTACATCACTGTTCTGTGTATTCAGAAGAACAATTCTGTTTCCTAAAACAGAACTACAAACACTTATAGTCTTAATATCAGGCTATAGCATTTCTTCAGCCAAGGAGGTTTTCCCAGGTATTTATAAGATAAGAGTCAGTGTTGTTAAAGCAGTATATAAAAAAAGTGTTATAGTAAGCATAAAAAGTAAAATATTGCTCGGTCATTGACTGTGGAAGAAATGGCTCTTAGAAACAGCTTGGATGATGTCAGCAAAAACAGAAGTAAAGAAGAAACAAGATGCATTGGTACAGGAGAGTTCCAAGCCTAAGGAAAAGCTAAGGGAAAATTTAGATGAAATTACAATTAGTAGAAATAGAGGAATTTGAATATATTTCCTGAGAGGAATGGAAAGAGCATACAGAGAAGTACAGGTGAAATGGAAAGCAAGAAATTGTGTTCAAAAGTGGAGGAAATATAATAGATTGTATGGCAATGCCAGACAGCTCCTCATAATCAATCCCATAATTGCATTCATTCTAATTTGGAGTTTATCAACTTGGTCTAAAGTTTGGCTCTTTTCAAAACATTTTCTTTGTGTGTGGAATTTAATGTAATTATCAAGTCAGGAGAAATAGAATTGGAAATATTACAAAGGAGTAGCACGTCTCTAGGAAAAGTAAAACTTTTCAATTTTTTATAGTGTTAAGTCATTTCACTTCCAACGTGTTCTTACCTGCTTCATGACTTATTGATGAAGAATTGGGAAAAATGAAGAGTAAGAAAGAGTAGAATTCTTTAGTGACGTTGGCCCCTGTTTCTGTCTTGGCCTCTAACTTTAACCAGGGCAATGGGTAACAGAGCTTATGCAAGGAAAAGAGGCTCATGAATCCTCAAGCACATGTAATATCTTCCCTGCATACTGCCACTGATTTATTGACTTCCAGATAAAACGTTGTTTTACTTGCAAGACTTGCTAGGGAGAAAAAGACATGGTTCTAGGAATCTCATAAGAAAGCATGTACCCAGGAAATTTTCAGCTCAGTTTTGTAGCTGTAGTGTATCACGTCTATAAGATTGAAGAGTTTATCTGAAATGAGCTTCTGAACCTTTCAAGGTTTCTAACATAGTTTTGGTACAAAACACATTTTCCTTTGTCACAATCTGGAATGTGGAAATACCCTCTCAGTGAACCAATATCAAATGTGACAGTCAGTCTGGTATTAGCAAAATATTTATTTAATTTTTTTTCTAAAAATCTGTCAATCAAAGAGATGAAACTTAGGGGATTTGATGAACTGTACTTATGCTATGTACAGTGTGCTAATGGATTTTCTCAATAAGGAACACTCACGGTCATGAGTCACTGTATGGCATATATACGTGTTCTCTCTGTAAAGCAAAATTATTTAAATCTTTGATAAAGACGCTCCATATTTTTTTATGATTCCATGTTTTCCCCCTATCAATTTAGAATGCTGCTGCCCTTATACTGAAAACAAGGGTGTTAATTTATTGTAAAGTCAATCTCATGTTCAAATTATATGTTCTATTGAATTTGTGGGTGGATATATCAAATTATGAAAATAAACCAAAAATGGTGATTGGAAAAATAGTCCTTATATGTTAATTTATTCTAAACTGATGAATAAGCATTTTGTTTTGAAATAATTTTCAATTTACAGCAGAATGACAAAGATAATATATGCAATTCCTGTATGCTCTCCATTCACTTCTTCTAATGTTAACATCTTGCATAATCACAGGGCATTTATAAAAACTAAGAAATTTTGTTACAATGCTAAGCTACAAATTTTATTTGAATTCCAGCAGTTTTCCCAATGATGTTTTTTTCTGTTACTAGATCCAATCCAGGATAGCACATTGCAATTTGTCATTGTGTCTCATTGGACTCTGTAATCTGGGTTTCTTAAAATTTTCTTGTTTTTTATGATCCTGACACTTTTGAAGAGTACTGGCCAGGTATTCTATGGAAAATCCTAAAATAGAGTCTGTCTGATGTTTTCTCATATTAGACTGGGGTGATGGGTTTGGGAATGAAGACCAAAGACCATGGAGGTGACGTACCATTCTCATCACATCATATCAGGGAGCACATGATATCAAAATGACATGACTGGTGACATTAAACTTGATTACATGCTTAAGGTAGTGTTTGGCGGTACTCTCCACTGTAAAGAAGTTACTATGTTTTTTCCACACTCTATTCTTTGGATGTGAGTCACTAAGTCTATCTATCCCATACTGGGGTGGGTGTGTATTAAGTAAATGCCACCTCCTGGAGGAGAGAGTATCAGAATATATTATTTTAAATTCTTCTGTAAAGATGAGTTGTCCTTTCTCCCTATTTGTTTTTTATTCAGGATTTTTATATCAGTATGGAATCATATCTATTTATTCTGTTCTTTGAGTTATTATACAATACTATTGCTATTTATTTTGCTCAAATGTTTCTGGGCTTGACCAGCAAGTGGTCTTTCATGTTGGCTCCTATGTCTGTCTGACTTACCCTTATACCATTTACTTTTTTGTTTGTTTATTTTATTTTATTGAAACATACTTGACATGTATCATTGTGTGTGTTTAAGATGTAAAACATGTTGATTTTATCCATTTATGTATTGCAGTATGCTTGCCATTGTAGTGTCAGCTAACACCTCTGTCATATATAATTATCATTTCTTTTTTATGGTGGCAATAACTAAAATATAGTCTCTTAGTAAGTTTGATGTTTATAATACAATATTGTTATTTATAATCACTATACTGTGCATTAGCTCCAGGAGTTATTTATCTACTAGTTGCAAGTTTGTATCCTTAACCAACATCTCTCCTGTTCCCCCACCCTGGTAATCACCATTTTGCTCTCTGTTGTTGTGAGTTTGGCTTTTTTATATTCCACATATAAGTAATGTCAAACAATATTTGTCTTTGTCTGACTTAACTCTTAGCATAAGGTCCTTAAGGCCCAACAGTGTTGATGCAAAGGGCAGGATTATCATCTTTCTCATGGCTGAATCATATTTCTGTGTGTGTGTGTGTGTATATAATCTCACATCTTTTTTATTTATTCATCTGTTGACAGGCACTTACGTTGTTTCTATATCATGACTATTGTGAACAGCGCTGCAATAAACATGAAAGTGCATACAGGCGTACCCTGGAGACATTTTGGGTTCAGTTCCAGACCACCGCAATAAAGCTAATATTGCAATAAAGCAAGTCACACACTTCTTTTGACTTCCCAGTGCTTATAAAAGTTATGTTACCTATAATGTAGTCTACTAAGTGTACAATAGCAGTAAGTCTAAAAACACAATGTATATACTTTAATTAAAAAATACTTTATTGCTAAAAAAATTGCTAACCCTCATCTGAGCCTTCAGCCAGTCCTAATCTTTTTGCTGGTAGAGGATTTTGCCTCAGTGTTGATGGCTGCTGACTGATCAGGGTGGTGGTTGCTGCAGGTTGGGGTGGCTATGGTAATTTCTTAAATTAAGCCAAAAATGAAGTTTGCCACATCCATTGACTCTTCCTTTCACAAATGATTTCTCTGTAGCATGCAATTCTGTTTGATGATATTTTACCCACCATAGACTTCTTTTAAAATTTTAGTCAATGCTCTCAAATCCTGCTACTGCTTTATCAACTAAGTTTATGTATTATTCTAAGTCCTTTGTTGTCATTTCAACAGTCTCCACGGCGTCTTCACCAGGAGTAGATTTCATCTCAAGAAACCACTTTCTTTGCTCACCCATAAGACATAACTCCTCATCTGTTAAAGTTTGATCATGAGATTGCAGCAATTCAGTCACATCTTCACACTCCACTTCTAATTCTAGTTCTCTTGCTACTTCCACCACATCTGTAGTTACTTCCTCCACTGAAGTTCCTCAAAGTCATCCATAAAGGTTAGAATCAACCTCTTCCAAACTCCTGCTAATGTTGGTATTTTGACCTCTTCCCATGAATCACGAATGTTCTTAATGGCATCTTGAGTGGTCAATCCTTTCTGGAAGATTTTCAGTTTACTTTACTCAGATCCATCAGAGGAACCACTATCTATTGCAGCCGAAGTCTTACAAAATATATTTCTTAAATAATGACCTTGAAAGTCAAAATTTCTCCTTGATCTATGATCTGTAGATTGGATGTTGTGTTAGCAGGTAGGAAAACAAAGTTAATCTCCTTGTACATCTTCGTCAGAACTCTTAGGTGACCAGGTGCATTGTCAATGAGCAGTAAGATTTTGAAAGAAATCTTTTTTTCTCAGCAGTAGGCCTCAACAGTGGGCTTAAAATATTCAGTAAACTGTGTGGTAAACAAATGTGCTGTCATCCAGGCTTTGTTGTTCCATTTATAGAGCACAGGCACAGTAGATGTAGCATGATTCTTATGGGCCCTAGGATTTTCAGAATGGCAAATGAGAACTGGCTTCAACTAAAGTCACCAGCTGCATTAGCCTCTAACAAGAGAGTCAGCCTGTCTTTTGAAGCTTTGAAGTCAGGCATTGACTTCTCTCTAGCTATGAAAGTCCTAGATGGCATCTTCTTCTGATGAAAGGCTATTTCATCAACAGTGAAAATCTGCTGTTTAGTGTACCCACCTTCATTAATGATCTTAGCTAGATCTGGATAACGTGCTGCAGCTTCTACATCAGCACTTGCTGCTTCACCTTGCCCTCTTATGTTATGGAGATGGTTTCTTTTCTTAAACTTTATGAACAAACCTCTGCTGACTTCAAACTTTTCCTCTGCAGTTTCCTCACCTCTCTCAGTCTTCATAGGATTGAAGAGAGTTAGGGCCTTTCACTGGATTAGGTTTTGGCTTAAGGGAATGTTATGGCTGGTTTGATCTTCTGTCTAGACCCCTAAAGCTTTCTCCACATGTGCAATAAGGCTGTTTCACTTTCTTATTATTGGTGTGTTCCCTGGAGTAGCACTTTTAACTTTCTTCAAGAACTTTTCCTTTGCATTCACAACTTGGCTAACTGTTTGGTACAAGAGGCCTAGCTTTCAGCCTATCTTGGCTTTTGACATGCTTTCCTCACTAAGCTTAATCATTTCTAGCTTTTGATTTAAAGTAAGAGACGTGCAACTCTTCCTTTTTCACTTGAACACCTTGAGGCCATTGTAGGGTTACTAATTGGCCTAATTTCAATATTGTTGTGTCTCAGGGACTAGGGAGGCCCAAGGAGAGGGACAGAGATAAGGGAATGGCTGGTTGGTGGGGCAGTCAGAACACACACAACATTTATCACTTAACTATTCTGTCTTATACAGGAACAATCTGTGGCCCCCCAGAAGAAGTAAAATATAACATCAAAAATCAGTGATCACAGATCACCATAACAAATATAATAATAATTTAAAATTTTGAAATATTGTGAGACTTACTAAAATGTGATACACAGACATGAAGTGAGCAAATGCTATTGGAAAGATAACACCAGTAGACTTGTTTGATTCAGGGTGCCACAAATCTTCAATTTGTAAAATGTGCCATATGTTAAGTGCAACAAAGTGAAACATAATAAAATGAGGTATGCCTGTATATCTCTTCAATTTCCTGTTTTCATTTCCTTTGGATATATACCCAGAAGTGGAATTGCTGGATCATATGATAGGTCTATTTTTAAGTGTTTTAGGAACTGCCATACTGTTCTCCATAGTGGCTGAACCAATTTACATTCCCACCAACAGTGTGCAAGTGTTCCTTTTTTCTATATCCTTGCCAGTACTTATCTCTTGTCTTCTTGATGATAGCCATTCTAATAGGTGATGTGCATTTCCCTGATGATTAGTGATATTGAGCATCTTCTCATGTACCTGTTGGCCATTTGGATTTCTTCTTTGGGAAATATCTCTTTAGTTCCCCTGCCCATTTTTAAATAGGGTTGTTTTTTTCTTTTGTTATTGAGCTGTATATGTTCTTTATTTATTATGGATATTAACCCCTTAGCCAATATGTGATTTGCAAATATTTTCTCCCATTCCTTAGGTTGCCTTCTCTTTTTATTGATTGTTTCTTTTCCTGTGCCAAAGCTTTTCATTTTTATATACTCATATGTGTTGATTTTTGCGTTGGCTGTTTGTGCTTTTGGTGTCATATCCAAAAAAATCATTGCCAAGACCAATGTCAGAGAGCTTATTCTTACATTATGTTTCAGGTTCATCTTGTATTTTGCTTGCTGTCATTTTAATGGAGAATGATATTTGGAAATCAATATCTGGGGATGGGTGTATTAATTGTTGCTGGAGTGTCACTGCTTCTAGGTCCTCTCAGCTGTCAGAGCAAACAAATAAAAGTATGTATGCTAACGAGCATACACATACATCTATATCTGCTTGTATCTATCTGTCTGTATCTACCTTTCTCCATCTATCTATCATCTGTCACTCTATCAATCTATCATGATCTATCATGTACTATATATCATGTACTATAATAAATATGAGTTCATATAGATGCTCTACTCTAATCCAACACCTGGGGTTCATTCTAGCCCCACTTCCATCCCTTATTTATGACTTTCTTCTCTGGCAGTGAAAAATCTGGCTCCCATTATCTATAATTTATATACTTATCTGTTCAAATTTAGATATAGATAAAGTAATTTCAGAATTGGTACTCCATACCCCTATGTGGAAAACATTATAAGCTAGGGTAGGGGTTGGTGAACTTTTTCTGGAAAGAGCTAGACTTACATTTTACACCATAAAATGTAAATCATTCTTAGCTTGCTGGCTGTATAAAACTGTGGTGGCCAGATTTTGCTCGTAAATTGGTTTGCTAACCCCTGAAATAAAGTTACAGTATTTACATATAATTCTTTTTGATCCACTAAAAAAATACTATTTTCCATAGATAGTTAGGCCAGTTTTTTATCCCACCCTTTCAAAGAGATTATATCACACATTTCTGTTAATTTATTTTTAAGACTCAATTAGATTCTGTTAAGTGTACTTCAAGCATAATCAACATCATACAATTGATCTTTTTATGTTTCATATTACTTCATAAGTCCTTTAACTATGTAAGATGTGTAATTCAATAAATCATAAAACAAGATTAAAAAATAGCGTTTTTTCGGTACGATGGAGGATGAAGTGACAATTAGATAAGTGGAAATGGTTATCTCAATCAGAGATTTACTGAAGGAATTGGTAAGAAAGACTGGTAGCCACTGTATTCTTAAATAAGCTGTTTTCCTTCATACAAAACCCCAAGGGAAACTAGATTAAGAGCTGTGATTTGAAGAGCTCTGAAGTGTGGAATCTTCACCCTAAATCTTAACTCTAATGTTAACTCTAGAGGTATTGCTCAGATAAGAAACTATTTGCAGAGTTACAGTGAAGTAAACATTTAAGAGAAACTTTTGCTAATATATCTGTTTCTCACTGCTAAGGTGGCGATAAAAAGATTGCCTCTCAGTAGGAATGCCATTACAGTGGTGTAAATGATGATTTCAGGAAAAAGAATTTCATGCCTTATTGATCTTCATGTCTGGATCAGGAAAAGCAGCAGGAGTTATTCTGAGATTTAGAAATTGTCATTTTTTTTGTTTCTTTTTTCATTGAGATATAATTGACATATAACTTTGTATAAGTTTAAGGTGTACAGTGTGTTGTTTACCAGGCACTGGGGGTTGGGGGAATTTGGAAGATGTTTAGGGATACAAACTTATAACTAATAGAGAAAATGTCATTTTACATAGCAGTAGGGAACATTCTAAGATTTCCTTGAAGATTTTCCACCCTTAGTGTATACTCCACATATAATCTTCAGGAAAGTGAATATAGTAGATTTTACTACCAAGATTAAGTTATGTTATATGGCATAGTTGGCCGTTAGATAGAAAGATTATATGAAGAGGCCTGACCTAATCTCGGGAGTCCTTTAAAAGCAGAGAGTTTTCTTTAGCTAGCTGCAGAAGTCAGAGATTTGAAGTACAAAAAGGATCTGATGCACCATTGGTATTTTGATGAGGAGGTGGCCATGTAGCAAGGAAATGGGGATCTCAGTTCTATGACCACAAGGAACTGAATTCTGCCAACAACAAAAATGAGCTTGAAAGTGATTTTCCCCCAGAGCCTCCACACAAGAATATAGCCCAGCTGACACATTAATTTCAGCCTTGTGATGCTCAGAGCAGAGCATCCTGGTATACTATGCTGTAATTCTGACCTACAGACCTCTGAGCTAATAAAGGGGTGTTATTTTTCATCTCTATGTTTGTATAATTTGTTATGCAGAAATATAAAACTGATACATACATGGTATAAAAATAGATACCCAAGGTAACTTTAATGCCTAATATTCTAACTATGCTGGAAATTTTTAAATACTATACAAATTAGAAATCCATTGTTTTCTCTTTTGGAAAATTGATAAACCTCAAAATCTAAATGTGGATTGATTTACCCAATAATGTATAATTAATCATATTAGGTCAGAAAAGATAATGTGATTGGACTACTCTTAAAGTGCTCCCTAAATAAAGTCACATATCACTTTGTTACATATCACGCTGTAACAAATCACATTGATGGGGTATATTTGCCATTAAATATTCTTTCTTCCCCACTTTTTATAATGTAATCACATTGCTAAAATTTGGAGAACATGATTTAAAGTAATTTATAATCTCTCCAAAATTGGTTTTAGAACTAAGATATTGACAGTTTTCATTGAAGTTCTTTTTCTGTAAAGTCACTGACTTTCAATAATTAAAATCATTTATGCTGTAGCCGGAAGCCAATGCACTGTAAAGTGCTTTGAAATAAAAATAAATATTTGAGTACCCACTTTACAATGAAAATAATCTGGAATGATTGTTCTTTGTCACACATTAAATTTGGAGTCATAAGAAGTAACACCTTAAACTCATTTTTAAAATTTTACCTTTTATGTCAAAATTCAGTTCTCTGTTTCTCTTTAGAAGTAACTGCAACCAGAAAAGGGGGGAATTTTAGGAATGAGTATAATGATGAGATAAATGTTATGCCATAAAATAGTAACTTGATAATCCATTCTTATTTTGTTGTGTATTTATCTAGTTACCAAGTACTTTCATGTTATTTTATTTAAATAATTTTGAATGCTCACTACAACCTATTGTGGTATCATGGTGGTTCATGTTTCCAAAGATAGCCACAACAATATTTCCTATTCCACGTGTTCTGTTACAATATGATTTTGCTATTCCTCCATCCAGAGGCATGGCCTCTTTTCCCTTCCCTTGAATCTGGGCTGGCCCTGTGACAGCTTTGACCAGTAGAATGTGGCAGAAGTGATGTTCTAGGTGCCTAGCAGCTTCTGCTTCTGTGCTTTGGCTGAATTCAGCCACTATATCACAGTTCCACCTATCCTTAAGACCACCATGCTTAAAGGAAGGACAACTAGCCATGCAAAGAGACTGTGTAGAAAGAAGAGAGATGCATGACTAGTCTCCAGTTATATTAGCCATTTCATCAGAGACATTGAACAAGAGTGAAAAAGCCATTTTGGACAGTCCAGCACTCACAGAAGCCATGTGCAGCAGCCATTCTCATGAAAATGAGCCATTTTCTCCAATCCCTGCTCTAGTTGCAGAATTGTGAGCAAATAACTTATCGTTGTGGTTTTGAGCCACTAAATTTTATCACATAGGAGCATCAGTGGCTATAAACTGTGCCTTTCTCCTTCATTCTCTGGATGAACTCCCTATGCTCTTATTTCAGCAAACTTTCTACTTGTGACAATGAGCCATCTCCACTTACCAAATAAAGGATAGGTCTCCATTTTTTTCTCCTTTTCTCCACCATCATCAATTTTTTTTTCTTCTCTACTAGATAAGTCTTATTAGCATATAAATATACTTCTATTTCTCCCATTATCTTAAAAAAATTGTTTTAAATTCTCTTGACTCTATATTTCCCTCCAACTTCTCCTTTTTTCTAGTCCCTTTTACAGAGGAACAGTTTAAAAGAGTTATCTGTACATGAGATACTATTCATATCCTACCACTCTCTTGAATCCAAGCCAGTCAGGCTTTCATTTCTGTTTGCCTCTAAAAATGCTCTTGAAAAGATCATCAATGATTTTCAGCTTGTTAAATCCAACAATCCTCATCTTACTTGACTTTTTATCGTTAGTGCAGTCCAGTCAATTTCAACTCCTAGTGACCCTCTGTACAGCAGAATAGAACCCTGCCCGGTCTTTTTGCTCCATCCTCTTACCTTCTGGCACTGTATTGGACAATGCTCCACTGCTGTTCATAGGGTTTTCATGGCCAATTTTTTTGGAAGTTGGTGGCCAGTTCCTTCTACCTAGTCTATCTTAGTCTGGAAGCTCCACTGAAAACTGTCCACCATGTGTGACCTGCTAGTATTTGAAATACCAGTAGCATAGCTTTCAACATCACCGCAATACACAGACATCACAGTATGACAACGAACAGATGGGTGGTGTGGTTCCCTGACCAGGAAACAAACCTGGGCTGTGTTGGTGAGAGAACCAAATCTTAACCACTAGACCACCAGGGCTGGCTCATACTTGACTTACCAACAGTATTTATGCACTTGATTATTCCTTCTTTCTTAGTTTTCAGGATACTACGTCCTTCTGGTTTTCCTTTTCTTAACATCCTTATCTTTTTCCTTCTTCCATCCCTAACTTTTAAAGTTGACTTCCTCGGGGATGTGGCTTTGGACTTACTATTTTATATCTATACCTATTTCCTTGGAGATATTAAGACTCACTAGACCAGACCTCTTCTTGAATCCTAAACTTGATTATCTATCTTCCTACTTGCTGTGATCTTCAATATTCAGTAGGCATCTAAAACTTAACATGTCCAAACACAAAAACCTTTCTCTTCAAACCTGCTGTTCTCACAATTTTTCTAGTCTCGGTTAATGACAATTCCATTTTTCTCTTTTTGGCAAAACGTTTTTATTATCATTTACATCCTTCTCTCTTTTCTTTTACCCTCAGTCCATCAGAAAAGCATATTAGCTCTATCTCTCATCACCTTCATACTGGTCCAAGCCACTCTTCTCTAGGCTGAATTATTTCATTTTTCTCCTAGCTAGTCTCCCTGTTTCTCTACACAGATCCTTAATGTCTTCTCTATTCACAGGACTCAGAATGAACCTTAAGAAAATGTCACTTCATATTCCTTTCTGTTCAAAACTTTCCAACATTTCCCCGTTTTCATTCAGAAATAAAACCAATAAAGAGCTCAGAATGGCTTCCAAGGCCCTACAGGTTCTGTCCCCACGTGACTTCTCTGACAAATCCTACAACTTTCTCACTGGCTTACTCTGCTCTAGCCATACTGGCTTAATGATGGTCCTCAATAAACCAAATACTCATCTTCGAACACTTGAACTAATTGTTTCTTTGGTCTAGAATGATTTTCCTCTTGTTTTCCATCGGGAAAAATGTAAGGGCAAACTTACATTTTTCAGGTTTTGTTCAAATGTCATCTCAGTGAGTCCATTATTGATCTCCCTATTTAAAATTGACTCACCCTTACCCTATCATTCCCTATTCCCTTTCTACCTCATTTATTTTTCTACACAACACACATCATCATCTAAATATATAGGCATATGTGTGTGCATGTATGTGTATGTATATATATTTTGAGACAACAAATATATATATATATTTTTGTATATATTTTGAGACATATTTATATATATTTGTTGTATATTAATGTGTGTATATATTAGAAATGTAAATAAATTGTAAATATAATGTAAATATATTGTATATAATGTAAATGTATATATACACACATTAATAGACAATATGAAATCATTATTGATTTCAACCATTGACATGCTGAATGATTTTTAGAACATATCGTCAACAATTATCACTACTCTCCACATATTAAATATGTGTTGTAAGATGTTATATTATAGACTAGTGTCTAAATTATAAACAATAACAATAGCAATAATATCATTACCATTATTAGACTGTTTTTGAAGAATTGCTATTCATCGGTGATTTACAGCTATAGGTACTTGGTATTATACACATATTTTCTCTAACATCTTCATCAATCTTCTTGATATGAATTTCCATTTCCATTTTATAGATTAGAAACGGGGATACCAGATTTTAAGTAACTTGTCCAATATCACAACTTCTAGTTAGTTACATAGTTAGGTCTGGTTCTACATCCATTGTTTTGGGTACATCTTTACCAAAATTTGATCATATTTTGCAAATTTCTAATAATTCCTACTCTTTCTCCCTATCATTCTATCTTGCATTAATGCTGCATTGCATTAATATCTACAAGCCTCTTGACCCTCCTTTTTGAGCAAGATGCAAAATAAACAAATGGATAAAATAAGTAGCAAAAAAATGCGTTAGTGAATTAATGCCAGTATGAAATAGCCATTAACAGATAAAGAAGCAAACATAAGAGTGAAGTCTTTTGAACTGACTCAGTGATTATAAAATTTTATAAGCTAGACTTTTAAAGATATAATTTCAAATTCAGTTCTCTTTCTGCTTGTTCGTGTTTTTACAGTCTTTACTCCCTTATTCCACTGTATGATCAGGTAGGTTTTTTTTTTTTTAATTTTAGAAATTGTGTTTCTCATTTCTTGAATTTTTATATGTACTTTTTTGCTATCTCTATTCTCTCTGTTAAGATTCTCATCTATTTATTTACTGTGACCATATTTTATTTTACTTAATTTAAGCTACTTGTCACTGCTACTTAAAAATCTTTTCTTGCTAGTAATCATATCTGTCCAATTTTTCTTCTTCTTGACAGTATCTAAAATCCATTATGTATTGTTTGGATTACTATAATAGCCTCCTCATTATTCTTCCTGATTTCATTTCACTCATGCACAATTCATTCTCGACAAAACAGTCAAGGTAATCTTTTAAAAATGAACAATACCACTTACTCTCTTACTTAAAACCCTTCCATGGCATTCCATTGCATTTGACACAATTAAAACACATTATTTGGTCTACAAGGCCCTACTTGTTCTATCACAAGTCTACCTCTTTGTCCACATCTCCTACACTTCTGTTCTTTTATTTAGAGTGGCAAATTTGGCAGCCTCCTCAACTCTGGCTTTCTTTCTATTCCTAGAAAACAGAAGGCACATTCTAGGTTGAGTGTTATTACACTAGCTGAAACCTGCCAGAAACCCTCTTTGACCATTATCATTCTATGATTCATTCCTTCTTGACCTTGAGTTATTAATGTCAATGTCATGTTCTCTAAAGGACTTGCCTAATATTTCCTCACTTATCTGTCTATTTTTTTATGGCTTTCACCACTAGAACACAAACTTCAAGAGACCAGTGGAGTTTCTCTTGTTCACGCTGTTGTATCTGCAAAGGATACAATGCGTTAAGAGTACTTTACACATTGTAGAAACTCGGTAAATAATTCCTGAATAAGGCAATGAATAAGGGAGTGCCCCAATTATTATATAAAACCCTGGATACCTTTTTAAAGGAAGAGAAGCTTCTAGAATTTCAAATTTAAAAATTTGCCCACATGTCCTTGTGGATACCTTATGAGCTGAAAAAAAAGTTCCCCTGGCAATATGTATATAACACAGTATGTGGGATGTCACATTGCATGGGGAACAAAGAGGTTGGCTTGGTGACCCCAGGAGCCACACAAGAACCTAAATGTTCTTATGAGGTAATGTTGTTTCTTAGTAAAGCCTGTCTTTAAGACTGGGAGCATCTCTCTAGTTAGTGTTCTAGTAATCTTCCTTTGAAAAAAATTTCTGAGTATGAGATTAGAAAGCAAAAATAGATGTAATCCTTAGGCTAAAGCGTGGAGTAATCTGTTGTCTAACTGGGGATCTCAACCAGTCAGGGAATATTTGCTCCACTGGACAAACATCTTCTGCACTATAGGCGATCAATGACCATTAGCAACTCCTTGTGACAGTGACCAAACAATGCTGAGACTGACTTTGTAGTTATCACTCTGCCTGGTATTGGAAAACATCACTGAATATTTTGGATTAAATAAACCATGCTTGGGGTTCTTAAATGATTGCTGCCATTAGTAGTCTTAAGAGAAAAATAATGGATTCCCTGCTAATAAGATCAGAAGGAGGTCAATGTGATTAAGTGGAATAAGGCTTTATTTGTATTTTAAACTACTAATTTAGGTTTTCCCAGTTACATATAAGATGGAATAATATGCAGCTATTACAAAGTTTATAAAAGTAATTAATAAAATTGGAAAATATTCAAATATAATGCAAAGCAAAAAAAAAATCAGGTTTCAAAGTCGTAAAAACACTCTGATCACAAAACATACACACACACACACACACAGAAATATGCACATATGCTGTCCCAAATCATTACAATTGTATCTCTTTGGTTGATGGTATGAGATTGAAATGTCTTTTTAATATTTTCCTACATTTTCCCAACGCGTGCATTCTCATAATCAGAATAGTTTCAAAATAAAAAATGTACATATTTTGTGAAACTCTAACATTTTTATATTTTATATCAGTCTAACCTTCCAACTATACACATTTAGTTTTCCTGAGAATTCAAAGAGATAAACATGTCACATTTTAAAAAATACTTGTTTTTAGTGATTTCTCAAATTTTACTTGCGTGGTAATAATTTTTAGTTAAATTCATCTGAGTACTTCAATCCTTTGAAATTTATCTAGTGATATATTTTTATGTCATTTCATAATCACAGGAAATTTGGAGAAAAAACATTCTTCAAGTGTGTTTTCATGTTTTTGCTATCCAAACAATCAGTCTCATGTGGACACAGCCTTCCATAGGCCAGGAAGCATAATATGCCAGCAGCCTTCTGAATTATTGACATGACATATACATGCAGAGTAGCTTATACAGTGTTTTCTTTTTTTTCTAACACTGATTTATCAGATTCTTTTTTAATACACTCATAATTTGGAGAGTGTTTTACAACTTAACTAATATTTATTTTCACCCAACTTTTCTCAATGCTATCATCCCATGTTTTTGAAATTAAAAAGAATTTTATTTATTCTTGTCCCTGTTTAAACCCATTTAGTTTTGATTTAAACCCATGACTAAATCTTGGTTTAAGATTCATTGAATCATTACCTATAAAGCTTTAATATTATAACATTTACCATTATAGGCATTAATAACGATCAATAAACATGTTTTACTTATGTGTTCTCATACTTGATTGTAAACACAACAATTAACAATCATTTTCTTCTCAGAACAATAAAAGTTACAGTTGTAGTTATGAGAGAGCAAAACATAGTGTTTAGCTAATATCTCAGAAGTTTCTTTGTGAGCCAGCCTTGATGGCCTAGCAGTTAAAGTTCTGCACACTCTGCTCCCACGGCCCAGGTTTACATCCCAGGCTCAGAACCACACCTCTTATCAGTAGCCATGCTGTGGAAGCAGCTCACAAGAAGAACCAGAAGAACGTACAACTATACACAACTATGTATTGGGGCTTTAGGGGGTAAAAAAGGAAGAAAAAGAAAGATTGGAAACAGATGTTAGCTTAGGGCAAATCTTCCCCTGCAAAAAGAAGAAAAAGAACGTTAAAAAAAATGTATTTGCTTAGATGTTTATAGTGATGGGGAACAAGTATTAAAAGGCAATTTTTTTCTTTTGAATGTAGAAAGCACATAATATTGATCAAATGAAATAGTATGTATGATATGAAGATACACAATGTAAGTTTGCAGCAATAACAGTTATAATATTATGGTCTTATAAACAGTTTATATACAGAAACAAACAATTATTAACTCGGCTTTAACTATGAGATGGCACCAGTGGTTTGTTCAGTATAAAATACCGTCTCAAAACCTAGTGACCTAAAACAACAATCATCTATTATTATCCTCTTGCCTTCAGGTAAATCATGGTACATCTAATCCAGATTTGGCTCAGTTGACTTTGATTTATCTAGTCTATGCATCTGAGGGTCAGGTGAAGTCTCACTTCTTGGCTGGGGTTTTGCAGAAAAGCTTAGTTTGGGCAGCTCTATTTGATGTGTCTCTTATATTCCTCCTGAGACTGGTGGACCTTCACTTGCCCAATTTTGCAAGCACTTCTTAGGACAGTTTATGTTACATACACTAACATCCCATTGACCAAAACAAGCCACGTGGTGCTGCCAAAAGGCAAAGAATTATTCCCTACCTCCATAGGAAGGTTCTCCAAAATTACATGACAAAGAGGATGGATATATAGGCTCGGAGAAAAATTTGGACCATTAATACAATCTACCAAAGAGGGAAAAAAGTAATAATGCACGTTGTACAGTGTGAGAGGAAGAGAAAAATACCAATTAAAGTATTTTATAATTTAAAAAGAAATTATGATCTATAACTATACATACAGTTCAAAGAAAAATATTAAAGTGACATACAAAAAAAAACACACATTGTGCTCTAGCTGGACACAGATAAATGTTATCTAGCTTGAAAAACAGATAAATGTTGCAAGAAAGAGGAAAGCACATAGTGAATGGAAAGCAGCACTTCTTGGTGAAAAAGATGTGTCTTAGAGTTGGGGAATAAGAGTGAGTAAGGTTAAAGATTTTACATATACTAAATTATAGAAAGTAGGCAAAGAATTTAAAACTATAGTTGGTTGGCTCCTTATAGCTTTATTTAGCAAGATCAAAGAAACATGAGTTGGAAGACTACCTGGAAATTGTTGCAGTGAAATCAGATATTAGGTTGCATTGAAGATAGGAGGAAAAGTCAAATAAGAAGTTAAAAATAAAAAAATTCAACAGGATTTAGGCTGTCAAAATATAGAAATTCATTCCAAGAGAACTTAAATACCACAAAAGTGCAAAATGCTACTTATAAAATTTTAATAATTTATAGTCTCTGGCCTTGGGGGATGGGGGGGTTCGTACTAGACTTGGAACAAAAGACATAAAAATAAGTTATCCTGTCCCTGTTAAAGGTGATATTTGCTAGAATAATATCTTATATTCCTGGAGATTGTTAGAGCCTCTGAAAAAATCAGTTTTAAAAAATTTGTTCCTTATGACAATATTATGGGGTGATGAAATTTATTTCCATATTATAAATTTTAAAAATCTATTTGGGTCAAGTCAATGAGTGTGTTAGTCAACATTCAGCAAATATTTATTGAGTACCTATTGAGGCACTATGCTAAATTAATTCACAGATTGTTGAAGACTATCATCTAACAGAGAAGAGTAGCATTAACCAGATACTATCAGGTAAATAATTAATACTCAGCAGTTTGAGTACTGTGAAATGAATTCTGGGATGTTACTATGAGTACCAGGAATAGAATCTGATTTTTTCTGTCTTGTGTCCAGTGCAACTTACAGATAGAGCACTGCAGAATGTCTCAAGCTTTTTTTAAACAAAAATATTCCAAAATGGTAGAGCAATAGGAAATAGTACGATAAGAGCTTCTTGAAAATGTAGATTCCAGTGTTGTTTGAAACGTTTATTCGAATTCTTGGTGTGCTGCAATGTTCTTAAAAATATAAACATTTTAATTACAATTTATAAAAGGAGGAAATTTTTAATATTGTCTAGTTGGTTGGTGAGCATGATACTATTGCATTGTGTTTATCATTTTAAGGGAAAAAATGGAAAAGTTGAAGAGAACTAACTCAATATTGGTTTTACCTGTTCATAAATTTGTTTTCTGACTTGGTGAAATAATAATTCAGAATGACAAACATAAATACATGGAAATACCAATCAGAACAGGTTTTTAAAAATGCATGAACTTTGAAAGGCAAATAATTGTGTTATCTAAAATGACAGTAAAAAATAAAGGTGGATTCAACATTTTAAAATAAGTAGTGATGAACATTTTGATAAGAATATTTTCTGGTGAGAGTTTGCCAATCATATATTGCTCATCTGAATCATTTGTGAGTCAATAAACCATCTTAAGAACCAAGCAAAACACATTTTCCAAGAAAAGTTATTGCTAAATATACCATAAACATTATGAAATTCAAACATCATCATGGTAAATTTTATACAACTATTATATTTCTATTGCAGCAAAAATGTTAAGAAAAAATAGAACAAAACTGACCAAACAAAAGCCTAAATCTTTAACTTGTCTTTCCTTTTCATGAAAAAATATTAGTTAATTTATATAATCAGTAAATGCCCGAGTATGCTTTGGGCATTTTGCTAAGCACTGGGAGCTTACCAGGAACAAAATAGATACTTCTGCTGCTGTCCTGAAGCTACAATACAATAGAGGAGCCGGATATTAAATAAATACTCATACAAATAATGGATAATTAAAACTCCTCTAATAGGAGCCATGATCCTGAATGGAGCAAGAAAATTTTCCTGGGAAAGTGATGTTTTGCTGAGGATGAAAGAACAAGTAGGATTAACTCAGGTGAGTGATTTTTGAAGGAAGAGGAGGGGGCAGGTAGGTAGCATAAGGATAGCATTTAAAGGCATGATGCCTTGTTCTAAAGAAGTATACTTTCTGAGCTACTGTTCAATATTAAGATTAGGAGTAAATCAATTTGTCTTATGGAAGTGTTCTACCATTGATTGTAATGTGTGTGTTACCTCTGTGAAGACAAGTCACAAGTGAATACTGTTATGGAAAAATGTCTAGCAGCATTTCCAGTTAAATCAGTATTTGTGAAGTAGAGCAAACTTTCAAGGTCACTTTACCTTCATTACAAATTTCTGTCAAATGAAAAGTACTTCATTCTGTCTTGGTGCAAGATTTACAATCTTTCTATTCACTACACCAAGAAAATAAGGGGGCAAATCATTTGATGTAAGGTGTTCTTGATGTACAAGCCAATGGTTGCTGAAGCATTTAGGGTTTACAGTGACCCTAATGTGACATGATATTATGCCACTGAATTATTTAAAATCCCTCAGAGGCAGTGAATTTTACCTTGGATAATGACCAAAGTTTTTTAATATAGTCTATAAGGCTCATTTCAATCTGATAATACCTTTCCAAGTCCCTCTCATTCCACGCTACATCTTACTAACTTTAAACCATATTTATCTTTTCAGTCTCTGACATGTGTCATGCTTTCTTTATTTGCACCACTATGTCCACAGCGCCTAGAAAATAATCTGGCACACAGCAGACATCAATAAGTTCTTATTAAATGAGGGGAGGAGTAAATGATTGGGTGTATATTTTTGTTAACACTCCAGTAGGTTTATTAGGCTCACTTTCATGACACCTCAGATTCTTTCCATGTATCTCTATCTCCTACTTCAATAGTGTTGGAGACTCTTTGTTGTGTCAGTTCATCTATTCGTACAAGGTCACACATCATAGTTCTATGTATTGCTTTTCTTTGAAGCAGTTATCCAATGCCGGTCCCTTAGCTGTGGCCCTGGTAAAAGAATCAAATAATTAAAATTACTAATCTTCTTTTTAGAAAGCTCTGAGTAGAGAGAGAACCTAAATGACCCACCTAGTTTTTCTTCTGCTTTTTTTGACTCCTCCTATTCAGTTCTTTTGTTGGTTCCTGCTCATCTCCCTGATCTCTAATCTTGGGCTCAGTCCTGGATGTCTTCTCACTTATATCTGCATTCAGTTCCTTAGTGTTCTCATCAAATCTCAAGATTTAAAAAAACACCTATCTACTGACAAGCCAATGTTTATTGTCAGTTTTTTCTTCCCCTAAATTCCGGAGGGATGTATCCAACTGTTTTCTCTCTCTGCCTAGTAGCCCCTCATGTGTAGTGGACATCTCAAACATATAGTGCTCAAGGCTCAGCTCTAAATATGCTCTTCCTGCTGTTCTCCCATGTCAGCAAATGGCAATTCTATCGTTCCTGTTACTTAGGTCAAAAATCTTGGAACCATGCTTCGCTTCTTTGTTTTTCTCACACCCAATATCCAACACTAGCAAACTTTGTTAACTGTACCTTCAGAATATATTTGCAATTATCACCACCATCTAGCATTCTTATGCAAGCCACCATAATTGTTCACCTAACTGGTCCAATTTTTGCCCTTGTATTTTTTGGTTTACCCTAAACATAGCAACTAGAGAGACTTTTTTTTACAATTGAGATGTAATTGACATGTAACATTATGTTAGTTTCAGGTATATAAAATAATTAATTGAAATTTTTATATATTGAGAAATGATCACCTCCATTTGGTAATGGTAACATCCATTACCAAACATAGTTACAATTTTTTTTCTTGTGATGAGAACTTTTAAGATCTACTCTCTTAGCAACTTTCAAGTACACAATATGGTATTATTAACTATAGCCATCATGCTGTACATTACATTCCCAGGACTTATTTGTTCTATAATTGGAAGCTTGCACTTTTTGACCACCTTCACCCATTTTGTCCAACCCTCACCACCTGCCTCTGGCAAACACCAGTCTGTTCTCTGTATCTGAGTTTGGTTTCTTTAGTTTGTTTTTCCGTTTTTTTTGTGTGTTTTGGATTCCACATATAAGTGAGTATTTGTCTTAGTTTATCTGACTTCTTTCACTTAGCATAATGCCCTCAAGGACCATCCATAGTGTTACAAATGACAAGATTTCCTTCTTTTTCTGGCTGAATAATATTCCATTGCATATATACACCACATTTTATGTATCCATTCATCCAACAATGGACACTTAGGTTGTTTATATCTTGGCTATTGTAAATAATGCTGCAATGAATATTGGGGTGCATATAGCTTTTTGAATTAGCATTTTTGTTTTCTTCAGATAAATACCCAGAATCCTGGATCATGTGGTAGTTCTATTTTTAATTTTTTGAAAAACCTCCATACTGTTTTCCATAGTGGCTGCACTAATTTACATTCCCACAAACAGTGCACCAGGATTCCCTTTTCTCCAAACCCTCACCAATGCTTGCTATTTCTTGTCTTTTTGATAATAGCCATTCTAACAGGTTTGAGGTGATATCTCATTGTCATTTTGATTTGCATTTCCCTAATGATTAGTGATGCTGAGCACCTTTTCATGTACCTGTTGGCCATCTCTATGTCTTCTTTGGAAAAATGTCTATTCAGATCTTCTGCCCACTTTTTAGTAGGATTTTTTGGGGGGTTTTGGCTATTGAGTTGTATGAGTTCTTTATATGCTTTGGAGATTAACTCCTTATTAGAGATATGATTTGCAAACATTTTCTCCCATTCAGTAAGTTGCCTTCTCCCTTTGTTGATGGTTTCCTTTGCTGTGCAGAAGCTCTTTAGTCTGATGTAGTCCCACTTGTCTATTTTTGTGTTTGTTGCCTTTGCTTTTGGAGCCAGATCAAAAGATTCATTGCTGAGACCAATGTCAAAGAGCTTACCACCTTGTTTTCTTCTGGGAGTTTTATGGTTTCAGATCTTATATTCAAATCTTTAATCCATTTTGAGTTAATTTTTGTGTCAGGTGTAAGATGGTGGTCCAGTTTCATTCTCTTGCATATAGCTGTCCAGTTTTCCCAACATTTACTGAAGAGACTGTCCTTTCCCCATTGTATATTCTTGGCCCCTTTGTCATAAATTAATTGACCATATATGCATGAGTTATTTCTAGACTCTAACCTGTTTCATAGATCTATGTGTCTGTTTTTATGCTAATACTATACTATTTTGATTACTATACCTTTGTAGTATAGTTTAAAATCAGGAAGTGTGATGCCTCCAGCTTTGCTCTTCTCTCTCAAGATTGTTTTGGCTATTCAAAGTCTTTTGTGGTTCCATACATGTTTCAGAGTTGTTCATTTTATTTCTGTGAAAAATCCGTTTGTAATTTGGATAAGAGATTGAGTTGAATCTGTAGATTGTTTTGGGTAGTATGAACTACAGTTAATAATGCTAATTCTTCCAGTCCATGAGCATGGAATATTTTTCCATTTATTTCTGTCTTCAATTTCTTTCATCAATGTCTTATATTTTTCACTATATGGGTCTTTTGTCTCCTTGGTTGAAATTATTCCTAGGTATTTTATTCTTTTTGATGCAATTGTAAATGGGATTGTTTCCTTAATTTCTCTTTCTCATAGTTTGCTATTAGTGTATAGAAATGCAACAGATTTTTGTATATGGATTTTTATACTGCAACTTTAGTGAATTTGTTTATTCTAACAGTTTTTTGGTGGAGTCTTTAGGGTTTTCTATATATATTGTGTCACCTATAAATAGTGACAGTTTTACTTCTCTTCCCAATTTGGATGCCTTTTATTTCTTTTCCTTGCCTAATTGGTCTGGCTGAGACTGCCAATACTCTGAGGAATAAAAGTGATGAGAGGGAGCATGCTTGTCTTGTTCCTGATCTTAGAAGAAAAGCATTCAGCTTTTCACCATTAAGTATGATGTTAGCTGTTGGCTTGCCATATGTGGATGTTGAATTTTGTCAGATTCTTTTTCTGCATCCATTGAGGTGATCTTATGATTTTTATCTTTCATTTTGTTAATGTGGTGTTTTTGATTATTGATTTAATATCCTTACTAATAATCAGTCTGTTCAGATTTTCTATGTCTTCATGATTCAGTCTTGGAAAATTGTACATTTTTAGGAATTTATCCATTCCCTCTAGGTTGTCCAATTTGTTGGTGTACGATTATTCATAGTAGTCTCTTATGATCATTTCTATTTCTGTGGTATCAGTTGTAACATTTCCTTTTTCATTTCTGATTTTATTAATTTGTGTCCTCTCTCTCTTTTTCTTGGTGAGTATAAGGTTTGCTTGTTTTATTTATCTTTTCAAAAAAACAGCTCTTAGTTTCATTGATCTTTACTATTGTCTTTTTAGTCTCTATATTATTTATTTCCACTGCAGTCTTTGTTATTGACATCCTTCTACCAACTTTGGGCTTAGTTTGTGCTTCTTTTTCTAGTTCTTTGAAGGGTAAAGTTAGGTTCTTTATTTGAGATCCTCTTGTTTCTTGAAGTAGTCACTTATCTCTATAAACTTCCCTCTAAGAATTGCTTTTGATGCACCTTGTAAATTTTGATATATTGTAATTGCATTTTAATATTTCCCAAGGTATTTTTTTTTAATTTCTATTTTAGTTTCTTCTTTGACTCATTGGTTGTTCAGTAGCATGTTATTTAATCTCCACTTATTTTTGAATTTTCCAGTTTTCTTCTTATAATTGATTTCAAGCTTTTTACCACTGTGGTCAGAAAAGATGCTTGATATGATTTCAGACTCTTTAAATTTATTAAGACTTGTTTTGTGGCCTAACGTATGATCTACCTGCAGAATATTCCTGTGTGCTTGAGAAGAATGTGTATTTTCCTTTTTTGTATGGAATGTTCTATGTATGTCTGAGTTCATCAGGTCTAATATGTCATTTAAGGTCAATGTTTCCGTATTGATTTTTTGTCTGGGTGATCTATCCATTAATGAAAGTGAGGCATTAATATTCTCTATTGTTATTGTATTGCTGTCTATTTCACCCTTTAGACCTATTAATATTTTTTTATATTTTTAAGTGCTCCTATGTTGGATGTATTTACAATGTTATACCTTCTTGTTGGATTGACCCCTTTATCATTATATAATGGTATTCTTTGTCTCTTATTGCAGTCTTTGTCTTAAAGTCTATTTTTTTAATATAAGTGTAGCTACCCCAGCTTTCTTTTGGTTTTCATTTGCATGGAATACCTTTCTTCATCCCTTCACTTGCAGTCTCTCTGTGTCATTAAATCTGACGTGAGTCTTCTGTAGACAACATATAGATAAGTCTTGTGGTTTTTTTCCCCATTCAGCCACTATATATCTTCTGATTGCAGAATTAGTCCATTTACATTTAAAGTAATTGTTGACAGTTATATATGTATTATCATCATCTTAATTGTTTTCTGACTGTTTTGTAATTCCTTTCTTTCTTTCTTCTTCTCTTGCTCCCTTTCTTTCTGATTTGATGATTTTCATTAGTGGTATGCTTAGATTTTGTTCTCTTGATCTTTTGTGTATCAACTATAGGTTTTGGCTTTACCATGAGGCTTACATAAAAAAACTTACATTAAAAAAACCTTATATTTCTAACAGTCTATTTTAAGTTGATAATTTAAGTTTAATGCCTTCTAAATCTAATGCATTCTAAAGCTCTACATTTTTTTCTCTTCCTCTCTACATTTTTTTTGATATCACAATTTACATTCTTTAATCTTGTGCATCTGACTACAACTTAATTGTAGTTATAGTTATTCATACAATTTTTGTCTTTTAACCTTCATACTAGATTTATAAGTGATTAATCCACCACCTCAAAATTAGATTATTTAGAATTTTGCTATATATTTACCTTTACCAGTGAGATTTATACTTTCATATGTTTTCCTGTCACTAATTAGTACAGTTTCTGCTCAGCTTGAAGAATTCCCTTTAACATTATTCGTAAGGCTGGTCTAGGGGTAATGAACTCTTTTAGTTTTTGCTTGTCAGGAAAACTTTTTATCTCTCCTTCAGTTCTGAATGACAACTTTCCAGGTAGAATATTTTGCATTGGCAGATTTTTTCTCTCTGTACTATGAACATATTTTGCCACTCACTTCTCATTTTCAAAGTTTCTGCTAAAAAATCTGCTGATAGTCTTTGGGGGTTCTCTTGTACATAGCAAGTTGTTTTTAAGAGTCTCTCCTTGTCTTTAAATTTTGACACTGCGATTGTAATGTGTCTGGGTGTGGGTCTCTTTGAGCTTGTCTTATATGGAATTTTTTGGGCTTCCTGGATCTGGATGTCTGTTTCTTCCCCAGGTTGGGGAAATTTTCAGCCATTATTTCTTCAAATAAGTTTTCTGCCCCTTTCTTTCTTCTCCTCTGGGACACCTATAATGTGAATATAGATCCACTTGATGTTGTCCCATAAGTCCCTTAAGCTATCTTCACTTTTTTTTTCTTTTGCTGCTCTGATTAGGTGAGTTCCAATGCCCTGTGTTCAAGTTCACTGATATTTTCTTCTGCTTCATCTAGTCTGCTATTGAACTGCTGTAGTGTATTTTCAAGTTCAGTTATTGTACTCTTCAGCTCTGTGACTTCTGTTTGGTACTTTCTTATATTTTCTTTCTTTTTGTTGAAGTTTTCACTGTGTTCATCCATTCTTCTCCTGAGTTTGGTGGTGGCTACTAAAGGTTTAGGGGGTTGTGGAAATTTCTTAAAATCAGACAGCAATGAAGTTTGCCACATCCATTGACTCTTCCTATCAAAAATGTTTTCTCTGTAGCATGTGATGCTGTTTGATAGCCTTTTACCCACAGTAGAACTTCTTTCAAAATTGGAGGTATTCTTCTCAAACCATGCTGCTGCTTTATCAACTAAATTTATGTAATATTGTGAATCCTTTATTGTCATTTCAACAATCTTCACAACATCTTCACCAGGAGTAGGTTTCATTTCAAAAACCACTTTCTTTGTTCATCCATAAGAATCAATTCTTCATCTGTTAAAGTTTGATCATGAGATTGCAGCAATTCAGTCACATATTCAGGATCAACTTCTAATTCTAGTTCTCTTGCTCTTTCTACCACATCTGCAGTTACTTCCTCCACTAAAGTCTTAAACCCCTCCAAGTCATCCATGAGGGTTGGAATAAACTTTTTCCTGAAACCTTTTCTTTTTTTTTACATTTTTTAAAAGAAGTTCTGCAGGTGTTGTATTCTCTCAGGTTTTGTTTTTCTGAGAAAATTTTTATTTATCCTTCACTTTTGAAGGACAATTTCACTGGATACAGATTCTAGGTTGGTAGGTGTTTTGTTTTTTGTTTTTTGTTTTCTTTTTTCTTTCAACTTCACTCAATTCCCTTCTTGGATGCATTGTTTTTGACAAGAACTCTGCTATAATTCTTATTCGTGTTCTTCTGTTGGTAAGATAACCCCTCCACTAGCTTCCTTCAGGATTTTCACTTTGTCTTTGGTTTACTGTAGTTTGTATATGATTTGCCTTTGTGTCTATGTTTATTTTTTATTTTTCCTAAATGTATTTGATCTTTTCTGAGCTTCCTGGATCTTTAGTTTTGTGTCATTAATTTTAGACAGAATATAGTTGGCCCAAGCCTTTTTTTAAACGCAATCTGACAATCTCTGTGTTTTAAATGGTTTGTTTAGACTTCATATTTGATGTGATTGTATCGATATATTTAGATTAAATTTTACCATCTTTGTAACTATTTCTTATATTTGGGGTTTTTTTTAATAACTTTTTTCCTTCTTTTCTGCCATTATTGCTTTTTAAATTTTTTTCTCTTTGAGTTTCATTTTTGGAAATTTTATTAACCATTCTTCAAGCTCACTAATTCTTTCTTTAGCTGTGTTGAGCCTACCGAGCCTGTCAAATACTCTCTTGATTTCTATTACTATGATTTTTCATTTCTAACTTTTCCTGTTGATTCTTTCTTATAGTTTTCACCTCTTTGCTAACATCATCCATTTGATATTGCATATATTCTATTTTTTTTCCGAGCCTTAACATATTACACAGAATTACTTTAAATTCCTTGTCTGATAATTCCAACATTTGTGTCATATCTGAATCTAGTTCTGATGCTTGCTTTACCTCTTTGGATTCTGTTTTTTCTTGGCTTTTTGTAAGTCCTGCAATGTTTTCTTGAAAGTCTTAAAGGGTGTATTGATATAGGCACTGAGGTAAATAGGCCTCCAATGATTTGATTTATGTTAATCTGGATGGGTTGGACTGTGTTTAATGTTTTTTGTAGTTATGGGTACAAGAGGCTTCAAATTCCTCTAGTACATTTGTTTTTGTCTCTTCTCTTGGCTTTCTTGCTTCCCTTTGTACTGCTGCTCAGAGAAATTCTTTGTCTTGCAGCTCCTTTAGCTGTAATCCACTATCATAGTACTAGAGGCTTGTTGATGTGGTGGGTAGGGTAAGGGTGACAGAGAACTTTCTACAATCTTCTGATTAAGTCTTTATCTTTAGTGGTCTGTGACTTGGAGGTGTTGTCTTTACAAGTTTTTCCTCTCCCTCTTGCAGAATAGGTTTTTCTCCCCTGCCAGCCACTAATCCTTTTCCTGGCTGCAATATGCTCAATCTATTATTTCTGTGAATCATTGTCCCCTGTTGACTATTTATTTTCCTTAGATGATAAAACAAAGCTAGAGTAGCCTGAAGTAGGGCAGAATTCCTTTCTCCAGGAAAAAATGTTCATAATTGTCCTCTGGCAAATCCCTTGCCTCTGGAGATTAAGTCTTTGTCAGAGAGAAGAGTCTGGGAGGGTTTCACTATGGTAGGTCCAGGACCAAGAAGGGATCTTTCTCAGATCCTCACCAGGAGAACCGAGCAGTGTTCTTGAAGGGAGAGTGTCAACGCCCCCGACCCCATGACTGTAGCCTCTCTAGGAATATCTCACTTTCATACTGTTCTGCAGTCAGCTTCCAGTAATTCAACATTACAATTTAAGCGTTCCTACCAGTATATGGCTGCCATTGTCTTCTGGCTCTCGTAAGCAATTCTTGGGAACTGTGCATCTCTAGATACCCTAGTCTCTTCAGAGAGGTAGTTTGCCCTGCTGCCTCAGTTCTCTGAGGGGTCCAGAAAGAGTTGTTAATTTTCAATTCATATAGCATTTACTCGATATTGGATAAGACTGAATAGTTCTATGCTTTCTATATGTTGGAGCTAAAACTGAAATTCCTCATGCATATTTTTGGGGAAAATATGCATGTGGATATGAGCTAACAAGACCTGTGTCACTAAAAAATTGTAACCCATCATTACTCTGGCCTTTATGAATCATTTCAGGAAGGTACTACAACAGGAAACCAATGAATAGAACAGTGGCAGCCTCACGGGTGGCCAGGATCCAGGCACTGAGCCTAGTTAGCAGGATATAGCAATGCCATGGGAGACTTCAAAATCTGAAGGCAGAGATGTCTGGGCTCAGCAACCCAGAAGGTAGTATTGAGAATCTCAATAAGTGGAAGTAGAGTGTAGAAGCCAAAAATTCAGGTTAATACTCAATAATTTTTAAAGAGTTAAAAAATATGCAGGTTTAGGTTTTTCCATCTCTGAAATTTTTCCTTTAAATAGATATAGGCCACAAAAATATACCATTTAAGACAGGTCAGTATGGACAGTGATCTCATTTTATAGCATAACACATAATGCTAAAGTTAAATGTTTTATTTGTTTATGTAAATATTAACTTTATGGTATACATTTTAGAGACAAACTTCTAGAAGTTTCTAAGTTTCTCTATTTATAGAAGATACTAATTGTTAAATTTCAAAATGAGTTAATTCAGGAATGTTGATTCTCACATACTTAAAAACCTCACATATTAACATCTTTAGATCTTCAAATTTGCATGTATGGGAGACTCCTCATTGTTCCATAAATTGCCCAATTAACTTTATTTAAAATACAAGAGATTTGGGACTGTAGTTCACTTATTTCTACTTATCTAATTCTTTCCCCAGATTTCTTCTGGCTTACATTGCTCCAAGCTAAGTAGTCACTAATATTGAACTGAGAGCAGTATTATTGAAGCAAGCTATTTTTATTGAATGTTCCAGAAGAATGTGCTTTGACAATCCTTTTGAAAATTGACTTGTTTTATTTTCAAACAAAGGGAACAATTTTTAAGGACTAGGAAATAACAAAAATTTGGCCAAAATTAGTATGAAGAGCAATATAAGTAGATATGTTTCACAGTTCAATAGAACATAAAAGAGCAAAAATGCCTAATCAAGATTAACCTGACATGAAGAATATCAGATTTTAAAAGTATTTTAGAACTTTCTTCTGAATGCCATTTCTACCAGATAAAGTAATTTCATAGAATTACAGAAAATTTTGCAGAGAAAATGGAGTTGGATAGTGGCATATGTTTTATATCTGTCCTCCACCAATCTTTTGTTATAGGCAAATTTGTTTTGCATAATTCACCAATCAATATCTATCATAGCAGTCTTAATTGAAATACCTCATACATTCTGTTAATCAGGTCTAAATCTCACCATTCCTTTGAGACCAAAGTAATTGCACCTTTTCTGTAAAGATTCTCTAATGCTCTTACACAACTTGTAGCTATTGCTTACTCCTGTCAACTATATAACCCTCAGAAAATGAAACATTTTAATGATATTTTCTTATTTGCATGCTCATTCTATGCCCCTCAAACAGGAATTCTTCAAAAATTAAAATTTACTCTATTTCTAGGGCTGCTACATACCCCTCTGTATATACTCAATAAAGACTTGTTACTACTGGCAATTCAATTGTCATCAAAGAATGGGAAACTTTTTTGTTTTGTTTTATTTTTATTGAATTGTCTCCCTTTGGACTGTGGCAGTCATAATTTCAGAACTCATTTTTTTATAGAGAGATAAAAGAAATGAGTTCCACCATGGAATTTCTAATATGGAAGAAATAGGAACTTCTAGATGGGAGAAACCACCACAAGAAACAAAACAATTTATCTATGCAAACAAACTGTAGTTGGCACTTCTTCTTTGATTTCCACACTCCATTCCACTCCCAATTTTGTTGCACATTAGCATTATTGTGATGTTTTTACTTACTCTTTCTACTGCACATATCCAGAAATAAAGTCTTAGGAACTGCTATATCAGTTAAGAGTTAACATAATAATCTGATAAAAATAACAAAATAAATGAATGTTCTTCCATTTCTGTTTTGTTTTGTTTTGAATCAAGTCCTAGTTTCATTCTTCTTTGTCTTCCATCAGGATGTATATCATCCTCTTTTACTAGTTGTTACCATTTCAGAAATCAGGAAAATATTTTCAAATCAATCAAAGAAAATTTTGAAGAGAAAATTTTTCTCAGAATTTTGTATAGGTTTTTGAATCAATGCGTATATATCATTTCTTTATCCAGGGAGAAAAACTTTATAGCAATGAGATCATTCCGTTATTCTCACCCTAAGTTTTTAGAATAAACATGAACGGTCTGAATTTATGAAAGAATATTTTATTCATGAAACTCAAAAACTCTAATTCTATAGGTAAGGTGGAAAGTAAGCTGAATAAACAGAGAAAGCTGAACTCTCACCCAGCCTGTGCAGTCTACAGTTTTAAACACAGCCTTTAGTTATGAGCCTCGTTCACATAGTAGAATGTGTTTTCATTGGACATGGATTACTATTATTGTGGGCCTAGTTTGGATCAAATCTCACTTCCTACAACCCATTTCCTATCAGAGCTAATGGGTTTGCAGCTCATTTATAATGATCATATTGGCAGGGATTTAGCTGATGTTTTCAAATACTCAATAGGAGAGGTTTTTCCACTCTCTTGAGTACCTGTCAGCTGCAGGTAAAGAATGTTACAGCTGGATGAGAGAGCTAATTAGAGCCAATTATAGCCTGAATGACCAGTAGTGGCATTAAAATGTCTGGCAGAATCTACCTTGTCCTTGCAACACAGAGGTTTTGAATCTCTACAAATACCTATCTTGGAACATTAAACATTTTATAGAATTGCAGGTAATAAGCACTTAAATTTAATAATCAAAAGAAGCATTGCCAAATGAATCCTGAAAGTAGGACTTCACTAGACGTGATTTTACACTGACTGCCAAAGGCATCTCAAAATTAATAGTAAATTTCAGATGCTTAATGAGAAGCATCAAGGTTCTACAATCAATTTGGACTTAATAAATCTGGTGACCTGAATTGAATTCAACATATACACTCATATTTTCTCATATAAGACACATTGGCTCAGCATTTTGGGGGAACTATTTGCAGACTATCTTCATTTTGTTTTTATTTTATTTTATTCACTTTGTCCAATGGAAGACGCACATCATTTAGTGAGTGGGATTGTTTTTGTCCAACATCTCCACTCCTGTCTACTCTATTCATAAGGATACAAGACCTCATCTAGCCCTTGCAAAGTAGAGAAGAGTTTGTATCGGCAAAAACAGAGGGGTAGAATCGTTGTATCTTTGCTATCCTCTTATAGCTTTTGCTTGACAAACAAAATTGTATGATAGAGGAATAGGGAGTAGCAGAATACTTAGCATTAAATGTTATATTGAAGTTGGAAGAGACATTAAAGACACATACATTGTTTTCAAAATGCAATTGTGACAAATTATAAATTTTATCTAATCTACCTCTCCAACATCTATTTATCTATCAATGGTCTATCTGTTTATCTGTCTGTCTATCTATCCATCTATTTATCTATCTGTCATGAGTATAGCTATTTATCTCAGAAACTATAGTACCATGTTCTAAAATATCCAGATGTTCCTAAAAATATTTGTAGGTAAATAGAATGAGTAATTTTTTGAAATATTTTTAAAAGGGCTAAGGATTGAAAATATCATAACTGAGAAATATATAAAAACATTTCATTCATATGCTTCATGCTTGAAAAGTAAATGTTAGATGTAGGAAATTATATGAGAAGTTTCTACTGCTTAATCAGTTTTTAATTTAAAACACAAAGCCTACATTTATAATAATTGTGTGTATTTATTACACACATTTTCTGAAATTCAAAGCTACAGTATGTAGCCATAATTTATAAGGGGTAATCAATAATTTCTGATAGGTTGAACACAACAAAATCAATTAGCATCTATCTAAAAAAAATTGTTTTTCTGGTATACATTTCTAAACAGCTTTAAAAACTACATGATGAAAATGCACTTCATAGAATTGTTTGTCCTTACTCAAATTCAATTCCAGTTATGACCCTGAGAGATGATTAGTAAATTTGACTTTTTAATTAGCATTTTGCATAATTCATTGAAATTATAATGCACTCATGCATTTGATTGTCAAGGTGCAGATGTGCTAATATGAAGCTATAATTTTCTCATCCAAATAACTCTTTTAGTAAAATCTCTAATTTCTTACAATTCTATTGTTAGAACCTATTATTGTTCATTTTAAAAAATGAGTTCAGGAGTGGATTTTGAAGTCAGCTTGTATTGTTATAGTCGGTTGTTTAGGATAGCAGGAATCAAAGGAAACTAACTATTTAAAAGGTCGTTTATTCTATTTTAGTGAAAACTACTTGATCACAGTTGAAGTAACTTTTAAATGTAAAAGGTGGCTTTCTATTTCAAATCACTTCTAAATTATAGCCAAAGAGAGCCAAATAGAAATTATCAAAAAATAAAGGGAATGTTGTTTTTTGTTTTGTTGCACAAGAGTTGCATGGATAATCACAGTGTTCACCACAACTCGTTCATGTGACATTAGTACTAAACCAAAAATAGGGGGATATATTTGATATTTGGTTTTGAGATAAGCCTTGATACTTGAAAAAATATGAAAAATAATCTAATATCTCTGTTAAACAGCTTTTCAAACTTTTCCCAAAAATATATCTGTGTCTGTTCAAGTTAGTATTTGTTTCTATATAAATGGCAACTCCCATCAACTGGGCAACTCAGCTTCAACACTGAAGAGAATGAGGAAAAAAGGGAGTAAAGTGTGCAATATGGTTGCTCAAAGGAATTGACAGGGTGTACCATGTTTTTATTTAAAAACTCATTATGACTTTGTTTTCCTTTCTGTACACCAGAGGAACTATTAGAATGAAATAAATATTTCTGAATGAGGTGAGAGAATTTGCAAGCTAGGATTCTCGCCATTGATCCTATTTACCAGTGAGGTAAACTGCCGGGAATCCAGCACCACACATGTGGATAGCTGCTACCTACTTTGCCAACATAGATTTTTGTGCTGTGGTGCTGAGAACATTGGCTAGTGAAACCGCTATTATTGCAAACATGTGTGGCAATGAGATTTCTAGAAAATGGTGTGGTGGAATGAATATTACTCTTTGGGGCAAATGCTTCCTTAGGACATAATATAAAAAGCACTTCCTACATTTCCAAACTCTGCTGTACAGAATTCTTATTACATGGATGGCAGTATGAAAAGACCTCTGTGTTGCTCCTGGCACAGTCTACATGGGTCCCTAGTAGACAATCCCTCACAGCAATTTTATAGCATCTGACTGTAGGTGCCCATAAAACAAAGTGAAGCACTGCATTTGTGCAGTGCTGATGAGCTGACATTGGCTCACGTTGAGTTCCACAGCTGTACTTCTAGGTAGCGTTAAACGCTGCCTTATGATTCTTTCATGCTAAGATATTTTTTGCCCTGTGGTTACAAATGGTCATACAAAAAATTAAAATAAGTGGATTTGATAATATGCAAATTAACTTGAAGTTTATGAGGATAAGTGTTCTAAAGGTCTCAGAAATTGCCAAATGTTTGGAAATCATATTAGAAATGATAATGTGGAATTTTATTTGCAGAGGCAAGAATGGTGACTTCTAAATATGAAAGCAGTTGATAAAAAAGTACGTTCCACTAAGGCCTTAAGCGTAAACTTACAATCCTAAATTGAATGTTGATGATCTTTCTAATTGAATTCTTTATGTTCTTCAGGCACATATTGCTTTTATCTTCATTCGATGGTTTTTATTTTTAATAACATTATGAAAGTCATGAACACTTACCAAAATTTCAAATGCTGAAGATCTGGGAATTCCAAACATATTTAAAGGAAGACTTTCTGCGTACTATTCAAGTGACAACATAAAACCAACCATTTATAAAGCCATTTAGAAATGAGGCCCAACTTTATGGCACGTCATAGTAATCCTTTCCTAATACTAAAGCTCCCAGAAAGCTTTCAGTTAGGAAGGAGGCAATTTGATTTTAAAGGCAAACTGGTTAAGAAGAAACAGTAAGGAGAAAGTAAATATACTCGTGGCTTATTGTGGCGTTGTGTGTAAATCATATTTTTAGACATTTCCTTGTTTGGTAATATTGTCCATGTTCCTCAACTTTACTATTAACCTGAAGTGTTTGAATCATTTTGGTTGCTTCACTGTGATGTTTCTAAGAAAATTCAACTGCTTTACAGATAAAACTTCACTAATCTACACACAGCTATCAGAGGAAGGCATATGTATGCATTAGATTCCTCCATGGGTGTATGCTAAGCCTGGGACACGAAGTGAATTACGTAGCAGCATCTCAACTGCAATGTTTTTGCGAGGTTGCGCAGAGTAAAGTGGTATTCAGATCGACTGTTGAGCATCATACCTGAGTTATGACAATAATTGTGTCAGTCCTGTTCTTAAATTTGGCTTCAGATTTGTTTAATAAGATGACACAATAGCCTAATGTTATTTACTTTTACACTTTGTTTTTGTTTTAGCCATATCACATTGAAAGAGACCAATTTTTAGATCAATTTTTAGCAATATAAAATAAAATATGAGGAGGGACAAAAATTCACAGAAAAAAAGATGCAAAATCTTTTATAGAAAGGAATACTTATTTCATAGAAAGAACAATACCCAGGAGTCAATGAAACACCTCAGAGGGGAAAGTATTTATGGAGTTATTCATGAATAGTTAGAACCTCAGAGGTCTCTGTAGCATTGCTTACTAAACCAGGTAACAGATGAGGTTAACAGGTATTCTGTTAATCAGCAGCAGCATTACCATCATCATCAGTTATAGAAATTTTCCTTTTCATTTTTCTATTTGAAAAAACCTGATGTAGACATCTCTGCCAGAAAATCAGATATTGGGGTAAGATACAGCATACGAAATACATATTTAATTAAAAAAATAAAATAAACTTGGGGGCTGTCCTCGTGGCATGGTGGTTAAGTTTGGCACACTCTGCTTTGGTGGCCTGGGTTCGTGGGTTCAGACCCTGGGAGCAGACCTACTCCACTCATCAGCTATGCTGTGGTGGCATCCCACATACAAAATAGAGGAAGATTGGCACAGATGTTAGCTCAGGGTGAATCTTCCTCAACAACAAAAAATAAATAAAATAAAATTTGAAGACAGAATTAGTAAATTGAAACATAGATTAGAAAAAAATTCAGAAAAACAGAAATGAAGATGGAAAAGTTGAAAAAAGTTAAGAAAAATAGACAACAGAATGATAATATAGTATGTATCTAATTCAAGTCTCAAAAGGCAAGAAAAAGATGTAGTAGAGTCAATTTTTCAAGAAAAAAGGACTGATAATTTTCTAGAAATGTTGAAATATATGAATTGATAGTTATAGGAAGTATGTTATATACTAAGCATTATAAAGCAAAATGATGATAACAAAAGAAATCTGGATGTAAAATCATGAAATTACCAGGACATAAAGCCATTTTCAACAAATTTCAAAAAAATTGATATCATAGAAATCATATTATCCAACCACAGTGAAATGTATTTTGTTTCCTATGCTGTTTTGAAAAATATATATTGAATTGCTTTACCCTACAATACATTTAATGTTTAAAAGATAAATATTAAACTATATATTTTTTCTAATAAACATATTTAGTTTTTTGGACCACTGCCTTAGAATACTTATTGCACAACTATCTATTTCAATAACTTTGTTTATCATTTTGTTATGCATTTTCAAACACAAGAACAATATTACTTTATATTCAACATTTAATCAAATTTATTGACATAATGTATCAATTCCTGCACTTAGTTGTTCTATTCTACACTTTCCATCATAGTTCACTTTTTTTCTTGTTGTAATAAATTCTTTAGTAGTTATTGAGGGTGGTATACTGTACACTCAAAGTTATTGCACACATGAAAACATCTTTCTTGTATGCTCAACTATAAGTGAAAACATGGCTAGATATTAAATTGTAGGTTGAGTCATTTGTTTAATATTTTGATGGTAACACATTTTGATCCCCATCTGCTATTTTTGTTGATCAAGACTCAGTAACTGTTCACTTCTAAAACTTGTTTTATCCTCTGGTAATTTTAAGATTATTTATCTTTGATATTTTTGAAGTTTCACTGACATGTATATATATGGATTTATTTTTATTTAACTTACACCATACTTGAAGAGTACATTGTATCTGCGTCTCCCCTCTTTTTCCTTATTTTAAAAATTTCTCAGTAATGATCTCTGTAAATATAGACTCACAGTAGTTCCTTCTGTTCTCTCCATTAGGAACCGCTGTTATATTATTATTGGAAATTCTCAATTTACTCTTAATGTCTCAAATGTTGCTTCCTGTTTTTACCTCATTGTCTTTTTTCTGTTCTCATCCAGCTATGGTCCTTTTTCTAACTTCCGGTTCAGTGTTCTCTCTTTTTTTTTCCTGTTTATCTCATTTTTATTTGTGTATTTATTTTCAAAATTTATAGAGTTCAATTTTATAGACTATTTAGTTTCATTTTTGATTGTTTTTGTTTCATAGCATCATATTCTTTTTAAGGATAGTTATGTTTTATTTATCTATGTGATAAAATACCAAACATTTTTAATACAATATATCTTATTTTAAAATTTTTGTCAAATAGAATATTAAGTGATTTCCGTATGAGTACATTTATGTACTGATTATAGATTATGTTGATTTTTTGACAGTTTTCTTCATATGTTTTTGAATGGTTACAGGCTTAGATTTGCTAATATTTTTGTGTGTTTTCTCTCTCACTCTTTTCCTCTCTCATTTACAACTTCTGTGTTAACCTGTCACTATCTATTTACTTTGTGATTGCCTACATCCATACCCAAGGCTCACATTTTATTATGTGTGTTTAACTGTATATTATACAGCAGATCATAGTTAGCGGGTGGGTGATTTAAGTATGTTTTTGATAGTAAAGCTACACTCTTGCCTTTCGTGTATATTACCATTCATTTCAAATTGTGCCCATCTGATGGGTTAAAAGAACTCGTTGTTTTGTCTGACTCCTAGTGAGATCAAGCAATTTTGCATGCATTTATTATCCAATTAACTCACTCCTATGTTGATTGCATGTTAAGCTAGTTTGTCTCAGTCACTCCTCTGAATTTTTACCTTAAGCAACAGTTACCACTGCCACTTTTACCCTAAGCAACCACATATTTTAGGCTAGTCATCACCATATTGCTGCCTAAGATTCCAACCTCCAAGGTCAACTAATGCTGAAGAAATTCCATGTTTTGAAATGAAGCATAATGCATGGAAATAAACACGATCAAATGTTAAAACACCATGGGGGTCAGCTTGGTGGCGCAGCAGTTTAGTTCGCGCTTTGGCAGCCCCGGGGTTCGCAGGTTTGGATCCCGGGTGCCGGCCGATGCACTTGCTAGTCAGCCATCCCGTGGCGGCGTCCCGTATAGAGGAAGATGGGCACGGATGTTAGCCCAGGGCCCGTTTTCCTCAGCAAAAAGAGGAGGATTGGCAATGGATGTTAGCTCAGGGCTGGTTTTCCTCAAAAAAAAAAAAAAAAAACTGTTAAAACACTATGAACGTCTACAGTAATTAAACAGTGTGGTACTGGTACAAAATTAGTCAGAAAGATAAAAGGAAGGTAATAAAACATCCAGAAGTATCTCCATACACACAATCACATACACATACAAACATACTCAAACACTCATGCATGCACTCACACACATAGACATATGATAAAAGAGAATTGCAAATTAGTGGGGAAGAAAGAATATTTCAGTAAATTAAAATTAAAAATTAAATTAGGGCCTCTAAATTCTACCTGCACCTAACAAATATATTCTACTTGTAATTTAAAAGTTCCATATAAAAATGATGCAATAAATAATGTTTGTAAATACATATAAACTTAGAGTGAGGAAGTCTTTTTCAGTAAAACCTAAAGGCAAAAACCATAATGAAGGGTATTTAAAGATTGAAATAAATAAAACTGAAATATCATTGATCATCAAAATGCACTCGTTTCTATTTAATATGGCACCTGGGTAATAGGTTCTTAGGCACTTCCAATTTTATGGAAAAAATAATCATGAATTTTTAAAAAATGACAAATTATACATCAGAAAATTTAATAGTTTTAATCTAGAAAATCCCAGAATAATCAGCTGAAAATACTCTTAGAAATGGTAATATTCTACATGAAGCCCGTCAGACACAAAATATGTAAACAATAGATTTCATGTATATATTATAATTAGCATTACTTTAAAAATGACAAAATTAGTAGATAATTTATGATTTACAGAAATATAGATGTTTGTATAAAATGTCTAAATAAATGTGAGCAGCTTTCATGTCTTTATTACTAAAACTATTAAATGTCATGTTGCTGAAACTATATAACTTTGTTGTTGTTACATGCCATCAAGTCAGCTCTGACTCCTGGTGGGCGACCCTGTGAATGAGTGACGTCCCCAATGTCCTGTCCTCAGCAGCCCTACTCAGCTCCTGTAGACTCTTGCCTATGGCTTCCTTTATGGAGTCAATCCACCTCATATTTGGTCTTCCTCTTTTCCTGCCGCCGTCTACTTTTCCCAGCATTGTTGTCTCTTCCAGAGAATCCTGCCTTCTCATGATATGCCCAAAGCAGGACAGCCTCAGCTTTATCATTTTTGCCTCCAGTGACAGTTCAGGCTTAATTTGCTCCAGGACCCACTTGTTCATCTTTCTGGCAGTCCAGGGTGTCCATAGAGCTCTCCTCCAACACCGTAATTCAAATGAATCAATTTTTTTCCTGTCAGCCTTCTTAGCTGTCCAACTTTTGCACCCACATGTAGTAATTGGGAATACGAGGGTGTGAGTAATCTTGTCCTTAGTTGTTCACGACACTTCCTTACACTTGATCTTTCCTGACTCTTTCATTGCTACCGTTCCAAGTCTCAGTCGTCTCTTGATTTCTTGGCTGCAGTCTCCATTTAAATTAATGACTAAACCAAGGTAAACAAAATCTTTAACAATTTCAATATTTTCATTGTCTATGTTAAAGTTGTGTAGTTCTTCTGTAGTTGTAATTTTTGTCTTCTTGATGTTCAAATGCAGTCCTGCTTTGGCATTTTCTTCTTTCACTTTTCTCAGAAGTCATTTCAGGTCATTGATGCTTTCTACCAGTAAGATGGCATCATCTGCATATCTTAGATCGTTGCTATTGCTTCCACCAATTTTCACTCCTCCCTCATCTGAGTGTAGCCCAGTTATTCTTAAGATATGTTCTACAAACAGATTAAACAGGGAGATAAAATGCACCTATGTCTGACACCTTTGCCTATGGGAAACCATTCTGTCCTAACAGTGGCTTCTTTTCCACAATACAGGTTACGCATCAGGACAATCAAGTGCTGAGGCACGCCCATTTCTTTCAGAGCAGCCCATAGCTTTCTATGATCCACGCAGTCAAAGGCTTTACTGTAGTCTATAAAACACAGATTAACCTTCTTCTGAAATTCTTTGGAGCACTCCAGTAGCCAACAAATAATTGCAATTAGATATTGTGTGCCTCTCCCTTTTTGAAATCTGGCTTGGACATCGGGCATTTCTTGCTCCAATTATGGAAAACGCCTTTGTTGCAGCATCTTAAGCGTCACTTGACTTGCATGGGGAATTAGAGCAATGGTCCTATAGTTACTGTAATCATTGGCATCTCCTTCCTTGAAGATTGGGCTATATATTGAAGGTTTCCAGTCTATAGGTCTTTGTTTTGTTTTCCATATTTGTTGACATATTCTTGTTAGGCTTTTGACAGATTCAGTCTCTGGGGCTTGAAATAATTCTATCTATATGCCATCTAGCCTTGGTGATTTATTTCTTCCCATTACTTTCAGGACAGCTTTGACTTCACTTTCTAAAATTACAGGTTCTTCCTCATAGGAAACTTCTTCAAAGGCATCTGTCATTCTTTCATCTCTTCCGTATAGATCTTCAGTGTACTGTTTACACCTTCCCTTTACTTTTTCCTGGTAAGATAGTGTGCTTCTCTCCTAGTCATTAAGCATTCATCATCTAGGTTTAAATTCCCTTTGGTTTCTTGAGTCTTCTAGAATAGAACTCTTGTTCTTCCTTTTTTTTTGTTCTCTTCTCTTTGCGTTGGCCATTATGGTAATTCTCTTTATCTCCATGTGATAGTTGCTGAAAAACTGCATCCAGAATTCTAACCCTACGTTTGTCACCTTTTACTTTTGCTTCTTGCCTGCCCTTAACAATTTTTAGTGTTTCTTCTGTTATCTATCTTGATTTTTCTTTTTACTTCAGGCAATGTCTTTTTGTATTTTCCTTACTAATATTTCTGAATTACATAAAAGAAGTCTTGAATAAATGAAGTAATTTTGTGTCGCCTACAAAAATTATAAAATTAAAAATAAATCAATTCTCCAAAAATTACTGTATTCATTTAATGTAATTGTCTTCAAAATGTTTTGTTGTTGTTAAACAGACAAGAAAAAATAACTCTGAAGTTTATTTGAAAGTATATAAACATGAGTAGCTATGACAAATTTCTTACAAAGATACTTCTATCATTGAATATTTATGTGTTAGTTAAGCAGACAGCTAAGTATGACACAAATAGCACAAACCATAAAAGAGAGCAATTATAGATGTGACTGTGCAAATAATAAAAACTTCTGTATGTAAAAATTACCGTGAACAAAATAAAATTGGTTTTCCACAACAAGATGAGAATTCAATAGAACTGTTATGCTATTTTTATATTCCACATTAGCAAAACTGGTGTGAGGTAAAATGTAATGTTCACTCTGTTATGAGGAAATGGCCATTTTTATGCATTGCTAGCCATAGGCAAATTAGTATCAGCTGTTGTAGTATTTGCTATTAATGATAGGGTTACCTAACAATTCCACTTTTAGAAATTTATCCTTAAAAGAAATGAAAAGAATAGGGATACAGGCAAAAGTTTGACTGAGATAATTTTCACGCTACTGTAATCGTTTTAATCGTTTTAAAAAATGATTCACCAGGGTTTGTTGCTCCTTTAGATATGACACTTGGATCCACGAGTCTATTCCTCAGAGTTTGGCAAATAGAATATGGCATTCTCTTTTAGGACTATTCCATAATTTTATCAACAATAATTATTGTGTAGAGAGTTTTTCACAATATTTTGCTTAGTGATAACATCAACTTTCATGATACTTTATGAATAGTATGATCCCATTTTTGGTTTTGGAAATAATATTTTAAAACAGGAAATAAAAGGATATGCTGCAAAATGTTTCAAAGCAATTATCTTTGGAGAAGAAATTATAAGCATTTTTGTTTATTTGTTTAATAAATTTTTATTTGAAGTATAAAGTTCTAATTGGAAAATACATAAATTATAAGAATATATTTAGATAAGTTTTTGCAGTGGGTGACCTCTTTCAAAACCAGTAAACAAGATCAAGAAACATAACATTACTAACATCCCAGAAGCCACAGTTGTGTCTTTTAGTTACTATTCAATGCAAAGGAGCACTCACAATCCTGACTTCTAGTACCAGAAATGAGTGTTGTGTATTTTTGATCTTTTACGAATATAAAAAGCAAGCATGTATTTTCTTGCTCTTTTCAATATTATATTTTGATATTCATATATGTTGTGGATTTATTCATGGTCCATTCATTCTCATTGCTCCATAATGATCAGTGCACAATATACTGCAAAATTTCATCCATTCTACAATTAATTAACATTAGGGATGAATTTCTTTGAAGGCTATTATGAATGGCACTGCAGTGAAGTATCTTGTCAATGAGCTTTCTCAAATATATACATATATATTATATATTTCTGTATATGTGTATGCATATATACAATTCTTTCTTTCCATTCATATATGTATATATATTTATGCAATTCTCGGAGTAAAACTTCCAGGACAAAAGTATGTATGTATTCAGCTTTATTGAACAAAACCAAATCATTTTTCATTGTGATTCTAATACTTGTATCAATTTTCACTTTCACCAGCAGAGTGTGAGCACTCTGCTTGTTCCATATGCTCACCAACACTCAGTATTGTCTTTTTATTTCAGTCACTCTAGTGAGTGTCTTTTATGTTTTTGTTTTTTAACATTCATGTGGTTTTAATTTACATTTTGTTTATGTTAAACAAATGTTACATAACTTGTGTAAGTTTATTGGCCATTCAGAGTATTCTCTTCTGTTAGGTGTCTATCTTGCCGAGTTTTTACTGGTTTTCTGAATTTCTTACTGATTTGTAGAAACCACTTGTGTAGTATGTAGTTGAGTCTTTTGTTTAATGCATTACAAATATCCACTCCTGTTGTGAGGCATGCATTTTTTACTCTTTCCATAGAAATATTTTTATAATCAGACATTGACGTCTACGTGACAACCTTTTCTTTTTATTAATGCTTTTGGTGTCCTATTTATAAAATCCATGTTTCCCAATGTCATTAAATTATATATTTTTTATTAAAGCTCAACTTAGATTTGCAATCCATGTGGAGTTCATTTTTGTGAATAGTGTGAGGTAACAGGTCCATATTCATTATTATATTTTTATACACATATACAATTAACCCTAAAGTATTTATTAAGTAGCTCACCCTGTCTCCACTGCACTGTGTTATCTCCAAGGTCATAAATCAATTGTTTATATAAAAATGTTTGTTTTTTCTGGATTCATTATTGTGGTCCTCTGTTCTATTTGGCTATTGTAAAACAAAAAATAATACTTTAGAGTTATAGTAGATCTTGTCTTTCAAATTTATAAGACCTCAGCATATTCCTTATTCAAGATTGCCTTGATATTTGTTTCCACATAAATTTAAAAATGAGATTGTCAATTTCCACACTCAAAAACATCTTGTTGGGAGTTGATTGAATAGCATTGGATAAAATTTTCTTATTTAATAATATCAATACTTCTAATCCATCATTATAATGTTCTGTAATTTTTAAGTTTTCTTTAATTTCTTTCCATAATATTTTATCATTTCCTGTGTAGGTTTCTTGTACACATTATGTTAAATTTATTTCAAGGCATTAGTTTTTTTTTACATAGACTTTACTTTATAGAGTAGTTTTAGGTTCACAGCAAAAGTGAGTGGAAAGTACAGAGAGTGTATGTGTGTATTTATACATATATATCTCACATGCACAATGTCCCCCATTATTCACATCCCTCACCAGAGTGGTACATTTATTAAAATTTTTGAACCTACATAGACACATTATCACCCAAAGTCCATAGAATCAGAGTTCACTCTGAGTGTTGTGCATTCTTTTTGCTTTGACAAATGTGTAATGTCACGTATCCACCATTATAGGATCATACAGACTGATTTCACTGCCCCCCAAATCCTCTGTGCTCTGCCTATTCACTATGCCCTTCCCCCCAATCCCTGGAAAACTGATCTTTTTACTGTCTCCTTAGTTTTGCCTTTCCCAGAATGTCATATATGTTGACCTTAAAAAACAAAACAGCCCGTTATTTTACCAGCAAAATGAGTTTATTCAGGAATAGCAGAAAAAATGCTATTTGGGACATGTAAACTGTGATGAACCATAGGTAAGTCTGGAGAACAGAGGAAAGGGGCTAACTTTTATAGAGTAAAGAAGAAAACTGGGAAGAGCTGTCTCAAAGAAAAGCCTTTTGGAGGAAAGTGAAAGTTCAGGATGGTGATGGCTTTTCACTGGCTGAGAGTTGGTAGTCTTTCATTGGCTGGGCCATTGCTGGGCCAGGAGAAATTCTTCATTCCTCCTGATAGGGGATACATATAGGGAATGTGAAGTACACTGTTTCCTATTGGGGTCTGCAAAGTACAGTGGGTGGTAGTGTGTGAGATCTCCCCTTTCAGCATTTCCCGATTACATTTTAAATAAGGTTTACTTTACTTGTTTTCATATTTTCCCCTTTGGGTCAAGATCTTTCCTTAAAAGTATCACTGATCAAGGGTCAGGTTTCTTGTTTTTAGTGTTTTTATCCGTCAGTATCGGGAAGGACCTTTCCCGGCTGTCATGGACCACTTCAGAGGGAAAGCCTACAGATTAGAAACCATTGAGACCACATTTGAGTAACAAAAAAGGGTAAGAGGGAGAACTCTTAGGCATTTCCCATCTGAAGTCTAAATCTTATCAAGGTTTTAAGTATTGGAGATCATCTTGAAGTACTGAGCCAGCATCACTCTATTAGGCATGTAATTTCCACAAAGGTTTGACAGGCAACAGGCATAAAGCTTAAAAATGATTATACAGAATAAGATGAGGAGAAGATGTCCTGCAAGGAACCATCCCAGCCTAAAGGTGTCTTTTCTAAAAGCCATGCAAAGAGGAGTTAGCCCATTTGTGTTTTCCTTGGGTGCAGAGGAACAGATTGTATTTAAATAAGGACAAGAACATGGGGGATCAAAGGTCTTAAGATTGGCAAAGGTGAAGGTGTTTAATTGAACTCATATGGTTATGGTTGGACAAAGGTTGAAACAAGGGAATACCTAGCCATAACAGTTTAACCCAATAGGTAACACCCATAGGCTTGCAGGTAGAATTGACAGTGGCATTTGAGATCAAAGAGTATTTGGTTACAGCTAAGACCAAGGGATCTCTGACGTTGTAAATAGATTGGAGTTTCTGGTGACAGATCTAACAGTCAGAAAAGTTTTCCCCTTTTGCAATAAATTGGACCAAGAGAAAGAGAGACAATACAAGGTAAGAAGCAGCAGTGAGAAAAAGATATACACGCCTTGGGAAAGCTGTCTCCTTCAGCTGTCATCTGCTTCAATTCCCGGAAATCTTTTTTTCAGGTCATCAGTTGTGTGCAGGTCCAGTCATGGTTTGGTGCTTTCTTTAGATGTCACACATGGATCCAAGAGTCTCTTCCTTGGAGTTTGGCAGCACAAGATTTGGTTAACAGTACCTGATAGAGGCCTTTCAACAGGGTTGAAAAGAGTTTTTCTGAACATGTCTTTTCCAAGAGATGAAATCTCTGGGATGCAAGATATGACATTTAAGGTCTTTGTCTCCCAGAAGCACGCTGCATAAAGATTGTTCCACTAAAGCATGGTTAGTCTCAACAGAAGCAATTCGGCCTTTGCAATATTGAAGTATATCCCCTTTTACTAGCTGTCAATCAAAAGAAGCAGGAGCCAATTGCGTTGAGCATTCTGTGATACGCTCAAAGGGTGAGAGTTTATGGATTCCAAAAGGGGTAGACCTGAGATTTAGAAGGACTAATGGCAGTGCTTTTGGCTAGGATATTTGAAGGGTCTCAACAAATTTTACCAATGAATTTTAATGATGCTGCTAATATGTTTGACTGACCCTGAAGATTGAGGGTGGTAAGTTCAGTGAAAGTGTTGTAAAACTGGCCAAACTGCACAGATCTCTCAGTGAAGTTGACCAGTGAAGTGAGTTCCCCAGTCACTATGAAGTTTGAGGGGGGTTCCTCGGGTAGGGATGATCTTTACTAATAGCATTCTAGCCACAGAAGTATTGCTAGTGTGTCTACAAGTGAAGGCTTCAGTCCAGTGAGAAGAAATACAACCATTGCCAAGACATATTTATATCTATGTGACGGGGGAAGCTGAATCCATTTGCCAAAACTTGAATGGTCCATTGGTCAATGTAAAGTGTCCAGGAGCAGTGTGGACAAGTTTTCCTGAATTGTAGTTCAGGAAGATGGAGCAAGCAAAGTAGGCATTATTTGCAGCCTTGTTAATATTTCCCCACCAGTATTGGTTCATAAAAGTTATCATTTTATCAGTAGACCAATGATTCGGTGCATGTAGAGTAGTCAGTAGTGAGAATTTTAGAGTCTCTGGCAGGGCTGGATTATTATTTTGCCCCAGCCAGAATTATTTTTATTGAACCAACAGTTATTAGATTTCCATTTTTTTTTTCTTTTTCTGGAGCTGATTGTTGAGCATCTCTAGCCAATTTTTTTTCTAGATTATCGTTTTGTTGGACATCACTTTGGACAATAACAGAAGTTTGTTGGTTCCTTTCAGAGCAGCATTCTTTGCAGAAATATCAGCAAGGTGGTTTTCCTTCAGCCTCCAGGGAATCAAGTTTGGAATGCCCAGGGGCCTTGATAATGGTCAAAGTGGCTAGCAAGTGTATGGCACCTAATAATTCCTGGACATAAGGCCCATTTTTAATTTGGTCCCACTGGAAGTGAAGAAGCCTCACTGTTTCCACAGCATTCCAAAGTCATGAGCTACTCCAAAGGCATACCTGCTGTCAGTATAGATATTTGATACATGCAGTTTTGCCCTTGGCTAAAATGGAGGCCTGAGCAAGAGCTTATAATTCAGCCTATTGTGCTGAGGTATCTGAGGTAAAGGTGCTGTCTCAATGACTTCAAAAGGAGTTGCAATAGCACACCCAGCATAATATTAACTGTTTTCACCTTTTACATAAGAACCATTGGTAAACCATGAAAAATCAGCATTGTCCAAAGGATTGTCCTGTAAGTCATCTGTCAGAGTCAGTCATGAGGAGTATTGTCTTTAGAGGAGGGAAGAAGGGTGGCAGGGTTAAGATTATTATGGCAAGAAAGAGTTATATGAGGAGTGGTTAACAAGAGGATTTCATAGGAGGTGAGATGACTGGCTAAAAGGTGTTGAGTGTGATGAGAATTCAGGAGAGCTTCTACTACATGAGGTACAAAGATGGTTAGAGTTGATTCCATGACTATCTCTTTGATGGCGTTGACTAAAAGGCCGGCAAAAATGGCTCTGAGGCAAGGGGGGGTATCCTCGTGCCACAGGGTCTAGTTGTTGGCTATAATACCATATGGGTCGATGATGGTCCTTATGTTTTGGGGTGAGTACCCCAAAGGCGTTTCCTTCCTTTTCAAATATAAAAGGGGGGGAGGCATTGAAAATTGGGATGTGCAAGGGCAAGGGAATTTATCAACCTTTCTTTTAGGGCTTTTAAGGCTAAGTCATCCTGATCTTCTCAACTAATAGGGTCAGATTTGTTGTTTTTTGGTAAGACATATAGGGGTTGGATCATAAGAGAGAAGTATGGAATCCAATTTCAACAGTAGATAGCTAGTCTGAAAAAATCTCATAATTGGCACTTAGTTTGGGTTTGGGGAAGTTCCAGATGCCATGAAGCATATTTGGATTCAAATGTAGCCTTTGTTCTGAGATTAGGTGCCTCAAATATCAAACCTGAGTTTGGGCAAACTGCAGTTTTTCCTTGGAGACTTGTGTCCCTTTAGGGCTAAAAGTTTTAACAAGTGGATGCTATCTTGCTGTGGAGGGGTCTGAGAAGGGGAGAAGAGAAGCAAGTCATCTACATATTGTAATAAAGTAGAGCCTTCAGGTAACTTTATATTACCTAAATCTACTTTTAAGGTTTGGGAGAAGTAGGAAGGACTTTTGGTAAAACTCTGGGGCATTACTGTCCAGGTGTATTATTTTCCTTCTCAAGAAAAGGCAAAGAGATGTTGCTGGGTCTTATCCACAGGGATGCTAAAGAAGGCACTAGATAAGTCAATCACAGTGAAAAAATTCTTTTCAGTGGGGATGGAGGCTAATAAAGTATGGGGATTTGGAATAACAGGGTGATGAGGGCTAACAACATTGTTTATGGCTCAGAGATCCTGGACAAATATCTATCCATGGCCATTGGTTTCCTCACAGGCAAAATAGGAGTATTGCAGGGACTAGTGCAGGAAATGATGAGGCCCTGTGTCTTACACTCTTCTATAAGGTGTTTGATACTTTGAAAAGCCTCTTTATAGGGTATAGATTAATTCTGGGAAGAGGTTTTGAGGGATCTATTTGCATCTTTTTTTTTTTTTTAAGATTGGCCCTGCACTAACATCTGTTGCCAATCTTCATCTTTTTCTTTTTTTTTTTCCTCCCCAAAGCCCCAGTACATAGTTGTGTGTCATAGTTGTAGAGTTGTAGCTCTTCTATGTGGGACACTGCCTTGGAATGGCATGATGATGCATGAGTACATCTGTACCCAGGATCCAAACCAGTGAACCCCAGGCCACCAAAGTGGAAAGCATAAACTTAACTTCTATGCCACCAGGCTAGCCTGTGGACCAATAAATGAATAGGAGTAGAGGAAGTAAGAAGAAAAGGCTGAATATATCTTAGAGGGCCTAAACAAAAGGGAGTAGATTTAGAGATAGGAACCTATTGAGGTTTCTTAGAGACTTCCACTATTTGAACCGTTTTGGTACTCTGAGGCAGGGGCCACTGAGTAACAGTGGGCTTGAGCCCTGAGAGTGTAACTCCAGTGTCAATAAGGACAGAAAGAGATTTGCTCCCAACCTGGGGAGTTGTTTCTACAAGCTGGTTAAGGAGAAGGATTGGGAAAAGCCCCTGTAGTTCCTTAGAGTCCTGTAATGGGGAGTTAGGAAGGCTTTGGGAAGGCTGGGTAGAAGGATGAAGGTGCCTGGAGCCTTAAGTTTGTAATAATCTTTCTTCCAATGTCTTGGTTTTTGCAATAATACCAGAGACCAGAAGGTATTTGGCTTTGCTTAGGGACCTCCATTTGTTGGACTTGAAAACTAAGTTTTTAGTGTTCTTCCTTTTAGTTGAATCCTCTAGGATGTGGGCAAGCTGATTTGCTAAATTAAATCTGGAGTTGACAGAGTTTCCCATTCCATCCTTGTCCTTTTAACAAGAAGGTAAAGATCTTGGTTCAGCCCATTAATAAATATATAGTTGAAGGCTACACAGGTGGATTCAACATCCCTAGGAAGGCCAGAATTTTCCTTATAAATAATTTGGAATCAATTGTAATAATAGTACACAAGGTCATTGGGTTTCTCAGTATAAGCCTGATCTTACTCCAATCAACAGGTTTTGGGAAAACCCTGGGGACTGCCAGGTGAATGCCAAGCCTGATCATATAACAAGGCAGACAGCTGGTCTCTCATATGCAGTTCTAGAGACTTTTCAGGATCATCCCAATTAGCTGTTTTCATTCAGTGTTGGGCTTGGAATAAATCTGAGAAATCTGCTTGCTAAATCTGGATGACTATAATAAATTCATTTTCAAATCTATGAGAATCTTCAGTAACTCCAGGAAAATCTTTGACTATAGTGTATAGTTTGGCCTTAGACCAGAAAACATAGGAAATTAGGGGCTTAGCCTTAGAATTCTCAGAAGAGCCAATTTTAAAGGAGCAGATTCTAATGGGTTCAGAAGTGGAGGCAGCAGGGAGAGATTTGGAGAAAAAGGGAAGTTCAATGAAAGAATTAGAATGAGGATGCAGAGGGTATAAAGGAATTGGGGATGGAGACAAAGAGGATGGGGAAGGGACGAAAGAGTCCTCAGAAGTTTTTTTGTCTTTTTTCAATTGTTTGTTTGCCTTGGTTAATTTAGAAATGGTATTTTGTAAAGAGGTGATTTTAGAGTTCCGAATACACTTGGAAGCCTCAAGCTACCAGCTGAAATAGGTATCCCAGTTTGTTTTATTTTAGAGCCACAGTCTTCTAATTTGGTTCTTAAAAAAAAATCAAGTTTGGGGAGATTGAAAGTTTCTCCTAATGACCACTGGAGTTCTAAATTATTTTGGATTAAGTTGGTCCAATTAGTTACAAATGCACATCAGAGGGGAACCATAGTGTTTAAACATAAAACGGGCCAGGATCCCCAACCCTTATGAGAGAATTTAGCATATCCCATTACTCAGAACCAAAGGTTCAGAAAACAGGAGAGTACTCACCAGAAAGGGCAATGTCTTCATTAAAAAAAAAAAAGATCCTGAATAAAGTTATAGAGCTCAACCAAAAGGAGGGATATTAGATTTGAGAGGAGACTTACCAAACCAAAAAGAAAAAGCTGACTCATAGAAGCAGAATGCACAAGGGGCTCACATGGTTCTGGGGGTTGTTAGATACTCAGGGGTATCTAATGTCTTATTTTCTTTGGATCCCACTTCTGGCACCACACAATGTTGACTTTAAAAAACAAAAGAGCAGAGACAGTGTCGAGATGGCCGTGCAGGCAGACTCTGAACTCACCTCCCCCCATGGACAGAACAAATTTACAACTACTCTTGGAACCCCTGAGAGAGAACTGAAAACTGGATAGAAAGAAACCCTGCAGCAAGGGACAGTGCTGACTGAGGTGGAAGAGGCAGAAATTCCTTTCTGGAGAGAAAAAAAAGCCACCTTCACAAGCTGTGGCACTTCACAGCCAGCTGGGAGCAATCCTAAGGTATGCAGCCTTACCTGGAGGAGTGAGGGATCTGAGCAGGGGAGTGCTATTGCTATGAGCAGCTTTTGGACTCAGCACAACCAAGGAAAGTGTCATAATATCTGGCTTTGCTGGCTACTAACAGCAACAGGGAACACCTCCAGAAAAGCTATTAGACATAAGGAAAATAAAGCCTGCTCTTAAAGGCCCATGCACAAATTCATCGATTTCAGAAAGCAACCTGAAATCACTGGAATGGAAGGTCCACAATTCTTTGGTGAAGAGACTCACCTGATGGCTCTGGGTGCATCTTGGTGAGAGGAGAGACCTCTCCAGGGACTGAGACATCAATGGCAGCCACTATTGTGACCTAGTACAGGCATGCTGACATAGCCACTTGTGGATGCCATTGGAGCTCTTCCCCTGAACTGTTAGCCCAGGGTCTGCTCCACCCACCAGAGCACCAATTTAATCCAACTCAGCCAGAGCAGGCAGCCTGCCCTAGGGACTAGCCCCACAACCCAACAGCAAGCTCTAGGGCAACTTCTGGGCCCACATAAGTGGGGTGCCTGAATCCTCTACAGTGGGGTGAGTGGATTTGCCTCTGTGGGACAGGGCATGTGTGAGGAGCAGGTGGGGTGTGTGGGGCATTGGTGGAGTGTGTGGAGCCTCTGCAGTGGGGTGACTGGGTCTGCTTCAGTGGGTCAGAGTGTGTGCTTGGGGCAGGACTATGTTGATGGTGTGTGTGGCCCTGTGTAAGGTGGGGCTTGTCAGCTGCAAGACTTGTGCTGCCCAAACAGCCACCTAGGGGATTGGCCCCACCTTCCAAAGCCTGAAATAACTGAGTTCTCCCATGCCTGGGGCCAGCCCCACTTAGCTGAAATCCTGACAGTGCTGACAACAGCCTTGTAGGCTGGAAGGCTACAGCAATTGTAAGCCCCTGAGTCTAACAACCAGCCCTGCTGGGTGCCTACTCACTTAAGCACAGAGAAAGAGGCAAAATGATGAAACAAAGGAATATGTTCTAAGTAAGGGAACAGGACACACCTCAGAAAAAGAATTAAATGAAACAGAAATAAACAATCTACCTCACAAAGAGTTCAAACAAAAAGTCATAAGGATGCTCATTGATCTTGGGAGAAGAATGGATGAACTCAGTGAAAACTTCAACAAAGGATTAGAAAATATAAAAAAGAACTAATCAGAAATGGAGAATATAATACTGGAAATGAAAAATTCACTAGAGGGACTCAATAGCAGAGTAGATGATACAGAAGAATGGATCAGCAGAATGGAAGAAAGACTAGAGGAAATCATCCAAGCTGAACAGATAAAAGAAAAAAGAATGAGGACAGTCTAAGGGACCCCTGGGACAACATCAAGTTCACTAACATTAATATTATAGGTGTCCCAGAAGGAGAGGAGAAACAAAGGAGTAGAGAATCTATTTGAAGAAATAATAGCTGAAAAATCTCCTAACCTAAGGAAGGAAACAGACATCCAGGTACAGGAAGCACAGAGAGCACCAAAAAGATAAACCCAAAGAGGCCCACACCAAGACACATTATAATTAAAATGTCAAGAATTAAAGAGAGAATCCCAAAAGCTGCAAGAGAAAGGCAACAAGTTACATACAAAGGAAACCCCATAAGGCAATATGCTGACTTATTAGCAGAAACCTTACAGGCTAGAAGGGAGTGGCATGATGTATTTAAAGTGCTGAAAGAAAAGAACCTACAGCAAAGAATACTCTACCTGGCAAGGTTATCATTCAGAATGGAAGGAGAGAGAAAGAGTTTCCCAAACAAGCAAAAACTACAGGAGTTTATCACCAAGAAGCCAGTCTTAGAAGAAATGCTAAAGGGAATTACTTAAGTGGGAAAGAGAAGACCACAAATAGGACTAAGAAAATTATCAAAAACAAAAAAACAATAAAATCACTGCTAAAGGCAAAAATACAGTAAATGTAGCAGACCAACCACCTATGAAGATAATGCAAAGGTCAAAAGACAAAAGTAGTAAAATTATCTATTTCCGTGATAAGGTAATGGATACACACACAAATGAGAGATTAGATATGATATTAAAAACATAAAATGTGGGAGGAGGGGAGTAAAAAAGTACAGCTTTTAGCAGGAGGTTAAACTAAAGAGACTATCAACTTAATATACATTGCTATATAGGCATGTTATTATATATGAACCTCATGGTAATCACAGGCCAGAAACCTATAATAAGCACACAAGAAATCAAAAGAGAGGAACCCAAACATAATACTAAAGAAAGCCATCAAACCACAAGGTAAGAGAACAAAAGAAGAAAGGAACAGAGAAGAACTACTAAAACACCCAGTTAAAAAGTAACAAAATGGCAATAAGAACATATTTATCAATAGCTACTTCAAATGTCAATGCACTAAATGCTCCAATCAAAAGGCACAGAGTGGCTGATTGGATAAAGGAACAAGACCCATATATATGCTGCATACACTTTAGACCTAAAGGCACTCACGAACTGGGCTGGCCTGCTGGCTTAGCAGTTAAGTTCATGAACTCTGCTTCTTGCAGCCCAGGGTTTGCAGGTTTGGATCCTAGGCATGGTCTGATGCACTGCTTGTCAAGCCATGCTGGGGTGGCATCCCATATAAAATAGAGGAAGATGGACACAGATGTTAGCCCAGGGCCAATCTTCCTCAGCAAAAAGAAGAGGATTGGCAATGGTTGTTAGCTCAGGGCTAATCTTCCTCACATACACACACAAAAAAGACCTTCACAAACTGAAAGTGAAGAGATGGAAAAAGATACTCCATGCAAATGGCACTGAAAAGAAAGCTGGGTTAGCAATACTTATATCAGATAAAATTAACTTTAGAACAAAAACTAACGAGACAAAGAAGGCACTACATAATGATGAAGGGAACAATCCAACAGGAGGATATAACACTTGTACATATGTCTGCACCCAACATAGGAACATTTAAATATAATAAGCAATTATTAACAGACATAAAAGGAGAAATAAACAGTAACACAATAATAGTAGGGGAGTTGAATACTCCAATCACACCAATGGATAGACCATCCAAACAGAAACTCTATAAAGAATCATTAGCTTTAAATGACACATTAGACCAGATGGACTTAGTAGATATTTACAGAACATTCCATCCAAAAACTGCAGAATAAACATTCTTTTCAAACGCACATGAAACATTCTCCAGGATAGATCGCATATCAGGCCACAAAATAAGTCTCAATAAATTGATGAAGATTGAAGTCATACCAAGAATCTTTTCTGATGACAATGATATGAAACTAGAAATCAAGTACAGGAAGAAAACCAGAAAAGCCACAAATATGTGGAGATTAAATAAAATGCTACTAACAACGATTGGGTCCATGAAGAAATCAAAGGAGAAATAAAAAATACCTGGTCACAAATGAAAATGAAAATCCGACATGCCAAAATTTATGGGGATACAGCAAAAGCAGTTCTAAGAGGGAAGTCTATAGCAATACAGGCCTACCTCAACAAACAAGAAAAATCTCAAATAAACAATATAACAGTGCAGCTAAAGGAACTCAAAAAAATAAATAAATAAACAAAGCCAAAAATCAGTAGAAGAAAATAATAAAAATCAGAGCAGAAATAAATGAAATAGAGAATTAAAAAAAAAAAACATAGAGAAAATCAATAAAACTAAGAGCTGGTTCTTTGAAAAGATAAACAAAATTGACAAACTTTTGTCTGGAATCACCAAGAAAAAAAGAGTGGGCTCAAATAGAATCAGAAATGAAAGGAGAAATTTCAGTGGACACCTCAGAAATGCAAAAGATTATAAGAGAATACTACAAAAAGCTATAAGCCAACCAAATGGATAATATAGAAGGAATGGATAAATTCTTAGAATTGTACAACCTCCCAAAACTGAATCAAAAAGAAATAGAGAATTTGAGTAGACCAATCACCAGTAAGGAGATTGAAACAGTAATCAAAAATTGCCCCCAAAATAAAAGTCCAAACCAGAAGGCTTCCCTGGTGAATTCTACCAAACATTCAAAGAGGACTTAGTACTTATCCTTCTCAAACTCTTCCAAAAAATTGAACAGGAGGGGAAGCTCCTGAACTCATTCTACAAAGCCAACATTACCCTGATACCAAAACCAGACAAGGACAACACAAAAAAAGAAAATGACAGGCCAGTATCACTGATGAACATCAATACAAAAATCCTCAACAAAATACTAGCAAGTCGAATACAACAATACATCAAGAAGATCATACACCATGATCAAGTGGGATTTATTCTAGGGATGCAGGGATTGCTCAACATCCACAAATCAACATTATCCACCACCTCTTCATTAACAAAATGAAGAATAAAAGTCACATGATATCTTAATAGATGCAGAGAACAATTGACAAGACACAGCATCCATTTATGATAAAAACCCTGAATAAAATGGGTATAGAAGGAAAGTACCTCAACATAATAAAGGCTGTATATGACAAATATCATTCTCAATGCAGAAAAACTGAAAGCTATCCCTCTAAGAACAGGAAGCAGACAAAGATGCCCACTGTCACCACTCTTATTTAACATAGTATCGGAAGTCCTAGCCAGAGGAATCAGGCAAGAAAAAGAAATAAAAGGAATCCAAATTGGAAAGGAAGAAGTAAAACTGTCACTATTTGCAGATGACATGATTTCATATATGTGTAACCCTAAAGAATCCACCAAAAAACTTTTGTAAATAATAAATGAATATGGTAAAGTTGTAGTGTACAAAAGCAACATACAAAAATCTGTGGCATTTCTATACACTAACAACAAAGTAGCAGAAAGAGAAATTAAGAGTACAATCCCATTTACAAGTGCAACAAGAAGAATGAAATACCTAGGAATAAACTTAACTAAAGAGGTCAAAGATCTGAACACTGAAAACTATAAAACATTGTTGAAAGAAATTGAAGAAGACACAAAGAAATAGATATTCCATGCACTTGGATTGGAAGAATTAACATAGTTAAAACGTCCATACTTCCTAAAGCAATCTACAGATTCAATGCAATCCCTATCAAAGTTCCAACAACAATTTTCACAGAAATAGAACAAAGAATCCTAAAATTTGTATGGAACAACAAAAGACCCCGAATAGCCAAAGGAAGCCTGAGAAAAAAGAACAAAGCTGGAGGTATCACACTCCCTGATTTCAAAAATATACTACAAAGCTATAGTAGCCAAACAGTATGGTATTGGCACAAAAACAGACACATATCAGTGGAACAGAACCAAAAGCCCAGAAATAAACCCACACATCTCTGTGAAGCTAGTTTTTGACAAGGGATCCAAGAACATACAAAGAAAAGAAAGTCTCTTCAATATATGGTGTTGGGAAAACTGGACAGCCACATGCAAAAGAATGAAAGTAGACCATTATCTTACACCAAACCCAAAAACTAACTCAGTGGATTAAAGACTTGAATGTAAGACCAGAAACCATGAAACTTGTAGAAGAAAACATAGGCAGTACACTCATTGACATTGGTCTTAATGGCATATTTTGAAGTGCCATGTCTGACGAGGCAAGGGAAAAAATAGAAAAAATAAATGTGATTTCATCAAACTAAAAAGCTTCTTTACAGTAAAGGAAGCCACCAACAAAATGAAAAGACAACCTTAACAATTGGGAGAAGATATTTGCAAACCATTTATCTGATAAGGGGTTAATATCCAAAGTATATAAAGAACTCATACATCCCAACAAAAAAACTAACAACCCAATTGAAAAATGGGCAAAAGACTTGGACAGACATTTCTCTGAAGAAGATATACAGGTGGCTAACAGGCATGTGAAAAGATGTTCAACATTGTTAACTATCAGGGAAATGCAAATCAAAACTACAATGAGATATCACCTCTCACCCGTCAGAATGACTATAATTAACAAGACAGGAAACAAGTGTTGGAGAGAAGGAAAGAAGTGTTGGTGGGAGTGCAAACTGGTGCAGCCATTATGGAAAACAATATGGAGATTCCTCAAAAAATAAAGAATAGAACTACCATATGATCCAGCTATTCCACTGATGGGTAATTATCCAAAGAACATGAAAACAGGAATGTGTAAAGATATATGCACTCCTATGTTCATTGAAGCATTATTCACAATGGCCAAGACTTGGAAGCAACCTAGGTGCCCATCAAGGGACGAATGGATAAAGAAGATGTGGTATATATACACAATAGAATACTACTCAGCCATAAGAAAATGTTGACATCTGGCAATTTGTGACAACATGGATGGACCTTGAGGGTATTATACTAAGTGAAATAAGTCTGAGGGAGAAAGTCAAGTACTATATGATCTCACTGACAAGTAGAAGGTTAAAAACAACAAACAAACAAGCACATACAGAAAGAGATTGGATTGGTGGTTACCAGAGGGGAAGGGAGGAGGGAGGAGGGAAAAAGGGGTAATTGGGCACATGTGTATGGTGATGGAATGTAATTAGTCTTTGGGTGGTGAACATGATGTAATCTACACAGAAATTGAAAAATGATGTACATCTGGAATTTATATACTGTTATAAACCAATGTTACTACAATAAAAAGAAAGATGTTTATATTCCTTAAGAAAAAAGAGCCAGGAATTTTACCAGCAAAACAATTTTATTTTGGAATAGCAAATTGATTGCTATACAGAACATGCAAACTATGGTGAACCATAGGCAAGTCTGCAGAACAGAGGAGACGGGCTTGCTTTTATAGAGGAAAGGAGAAAACTGGGAGGTGCTGTTTCAAACAAAAGTGCGTTGGAGGAGAGGGAGAGTTCAGTGTGGTGATGGCTTCCCATTGGTTCAGTGTGGCAGTTTCTTATTGGCTGGGCTGTTGCTAGGCAAGGAGAAATTCTTCATTCTTGCTGCTGGGGTATTTAAAGTAAGCTTCTTCTTGTTGGGGAATGTAAGGTATGCTTCTTTATGTTTGGGATTTGCAAGGTATGGTGATTGTATTGTGCGAGAGATCCCCCTTCAGGGCTTCTTGTCTCCATTTTAAATGATGCTCTTTTATTTATTTTCACATATAGTTGAAATCATATGATATGTAGACTTTTTATATTGGCTTCTTTCATGCAGTTAATATGTATTTAAGGTTCCTTCATGTATTTTCATGGCTTGATAGTTCACTTATTTTTAGCACTAATAGTCTATTGTCTGGAGGTACCACAGTTCATTTATCCACTCACCTTCTGAAGGACATCTTGGCTGCCTTTGAGTTTTGACAATTATAAATAGAAAGCTGCTATAAGCATGCATGTAGGTTTTTGTGTGGACATAAGTTTTCAACTCCTCTGGGTAAATACCGAGGAACACATTGCTGCATTCTATGGTAAGAGTATATTTAGTTTCATAAAAAACTGCCAAACTGTCTTCCAAAGTGTCTGTACCACTTCGCATTCTCACTAGCTGTGAATGAGAGTTCCTATGACTCCATATTGTTACCAGCATTTGGCATGGTCAGGGTTTTGGATTTTGGTCATTCTAATAGGTGGGTAGTGATGTTATTTTAATTTGCAATTCCCTAATGACATGATGAGCATCTCTTTGTATGCTTATTTGCCATCTGTATATCTTCTTGGAAAGGTTTCTGTTCAGGTCTTGGCTCATGTTTTATTTGGGTTGTTCCTTTTTGTAGACTTTTAAGAGCCCTTTGTATATTTTGCATAACAGTCTTCATCAGTATGTCTTTTGAAGCAGAGCAGAAGTTTTAATTTTAATGAAATCCAACTTATCAATTATTTCTTTCATGGATGATTCCTTTGATGTTGTATCTAAAAAGTCATTGCCATATCAAAGGTCATTTAGATTTACTCCTAAATTTTCTCTCATAGAAGCTTTATAGTTTTGCATTTTACATTTAGTTCTATCAGCCTTTTTGAGTTAATTTTTGTGAAAACTGTAAGGTCTGAGTCTAGATTTTTTTTTTTTTTTGCATGTGGATGTAGTTTTCCAGCACCATTTGTTGAAAGACTGTTTTCTCTATTATATTGCCTTTGCTCCTTTATTGAAGACCACTTGACTGTATTTATGTGGGTCTATTGCATTTGATATTTTACATTCCTAGGATATAATAAAGAATATCTTATTCAAAACACTATATTTTGGTTACTCATATATAAATACAATTTATTTTTTTTACATTTTAGCCATTGACTTGTTAAACTCATTTCTTAATTTTAATAATTTTGCATGATTCTTGGATATTTTATACAATCATGTCATGTATGAATAGTGTCATTAGTTTCTTTCTTTTTAAAACTATTCTGTTGATATCTTTTCCTTACTGTGTTGCTCTAAGACTCCCCTTACACTCTTGAATAGAAGTGATAGTAGAGATACTTTTTATTCCAGATAAGAGAGATATCATTATAATTTAAGTATGACACTTATTGTATGTTAGTATTATTATACTAAGGAAGATAATAATGGTGATGATGATGATGATTATAAGGTAGTTTCTTTATAGTCCCAGATTGCTAAGTATTTCTATCATGAATAGGTATTTCATAAAATACTTTGTTTGAATCTCTCAAATTGAGATCCTTTTTTCTTTTGTCTTTAAATGTAATGAATTATATTGATTAATTTCTAAATATTTAACTACATTTGCAATTATAAAATAAACCTAATTGGTTATGATATATCAGTTTTATATATTCCTGGATAATAGATAATTTCAAAAAGATTTTTTGCACTATGCCTATGTGAGTGATTATCCTGTAATACTCTTTTCTTTTGACATCTTTGACAGATTTTGGTGTCCAATTTATCCTTGCTTGATATAAAAAACTACTAAGGTTTCCCTCATTTTCTATTTGCTGAAAGAGTTTGTGCAAGGTTGTACTTATCTTTTTAATAAATACTTAGGAAAATTTAATGGCAAGGCCATGTGGTCCTGGAGATTTCTTTGAAAGGAAAATATTTAATAATGTATTTATTTTCTTTAATATAAATCATATTACTGATATTTTGCACTTGTACTGTAAGCTGTATTAAAGTTTTTTCCCAAAGTATTTGCGCACTTTAGCTAAACTCTCAGTTTCATTGGCAGAAATCTCTACTACAATTAATATCTATTATTTTCTTATCTGAAATATCTACACTGATATTCCAATTTTACAACTGGTATTGATAATGTTTTCTCATATTTTTTCTTGATCTGCCTAGCTATTAATTTATGAATTTTACTACTTTCTCCTAAGAACGAACTTTTGATGTTATTTTCTCTGTTATAAATTTGTTTTCCATTTCATTGACCTTTGCTCTTTATTATTTTCTTTTGATTTCTTTCTTTAGATAGGATGTGATTTTCCTTTTTCCATTTTCTAGTTTCTGTTGAAGGAATTTTGATCACTTCTGTGAAAAACCAAAGTGAATTTTTCTTTGTTTCTGGGCTATTCATAGACATCTTGTTTGATTTTTTGTTGTCTTTTTGTTATTATTTCCTAGCTTAATTCCACTGTGTCAGAAACATACTTTGTATGATTGTTCTCATACAACAAATTTTGGAAATATTCTATGTTCATCTGAAAAATGTATATTCTCTCATACACATTTATAAAGGGTACAGTATTCTATATACATCAATTACATCAAGTTCTCCAATCATGTATTTAAATTCTCTATCATTACTGACTTTTGAAAATTAAAAATTGGAGAAGGTTTGTTCAAGTCCCACATAACAAATAGGGACCTTTCAGATCTACATTTAGTCAATTTTGGCTCTACATATTGCAAAGTTAGATTATTTGACAAGTAGATATTTAAGATTCATATCTTCCTGTTGGGTTAACACTTTAATCATGATAATATATTTATCTTCATCTCTAATGATTATAGACTTATAGTGTCTCATTTAGTATAGCTTTCTTTTGTTTATTGTTTGTCTGGTATAAATTTTCTTTCCTTACATGCTTGATTCGGGGTTCATCATTTTTACTTCCTATTAAAATTTTACCATATATTAGCTTATTATTTATCCATTTAACTTTTTAAGGTTGTTCCCTTAGAAATTGAAACTACTATTCCTGATTTATTACAGTTCTATAAAAATAATTACTTTTACCACTTCCTTAATAGTGCCAGAATGGTTCATTTTTCTCCTTGCGTAGTAATGGTAGGACCTAAGAATCCTTTATCGTTACGCATTTCTTTCACCTTTACCTATTATTATCATATTTCTTCATTATACACATATTTCAAATCCCAAAAATATTTTGATTGACTGTATATTCTCAATTTACCTATCTTAAAGATGCATATTCTTCTGTCTGCTCAAATCTGCTGTTAATACACTTTAAAGAATCTTTCATTTTAGTTATTGTACTTTTAACCTACAGAATTTCTATTTTAAAAATAATATCTATCTCATTAGTGATAATCTTTGTTGGGTGAGAAAACATTCCTATACTTTTTCCTATAGTTCTTTAAGTTTCCTATAGTTCTTTATATTTCAAATAGCTGATGCAAAATATTTTTCAAAGAAGAACAACATCTAGGCTTTCTCAGGGACATTTCCTATTGACTGCTTCATTTTTTCCTGTGTATGGATCATACTTTCTAGTTTCTTTACATGTCTTGTAATGTTTTTGTTGGTAACTGTATGTTTTAAATAATTTAATGTAGCAACTCTATAAATCAGAATTTTCCCTTTCCAAGCATTTGTTATTTTTTCTCTTTGTTGTTGTTTGTTGTTTAGTGATTTGCTGAACTAACTCTGCAAAGTCTGTAGTTTTTGACAAGAAGTCTCTTCTTGGTTATCTGGGTGTTCAGCTGATGATTGGATGGAGATTTACTTGGAGAACTGAAAACACAAGTCTACTGGTCTTTGCCAAGGAGTTTACTGTGTGTTTTGGAGTATACCATCAACAGTCAGCCAGGCCCTTTACAACTCTGCCTTAGCCTTCACTTCCTGCTTGTGCAGAGATTTAAAGGCACAAGTTTAGTGTCTTCTAAGGTCTTTCATGAGCACTTAGCCCTTTCATAAACACGGCCCTATTCTTATGTATGGACTTTCAGATTCCCAGGAATATGTTAGAGCTTTTTATTCCCCAGCTTCTTTTGTAGCTTTTTGGTTAACCTATTATTTGCCCCAATTGTTACTTACTGCCTCAGGCAGTTGCAATGTTAAACAATTGATTTACATTGTTTATAACAAATGTCCCTGTGGACAATGCTGTTCACTCCAGGAGAGCCTGAATGAGGTCCAGTAAGGACAGCCTTCCCGGTGGGGTTTTTCAGGGAAAAATTACACAGATGAATGATGAGAAATCCCTAGGAACATGGCTTGGAAGCATCTCCAATCCTGTTTTGCCTCCACCAGCAACTAGCAGGATTCTAGTGTTCACCATGATTGTGGGATGTTGTTTTTTAAAGCTACGATGGAGCTGGGGGAAGAAGATGGAAAAGGTCAAGTTAAAATACCACAAAATGTGTTGTACTTACCAAGATTAAGATATTTTTCTTGAAAAAAGATTTCCATTGCTGCAAGCCTTTGGTTAATTTCAGAGTTCTGAAAAAGCGTTTTCTATTTTTGCCAGTGTTCTCATTGCTTTTACGGAGGAGATTATTTTTTTGAGGTGCTTACTCTACCTTTTTCACTGACAATACTGCATAGATTTATTTATTTATTTTTTTAAGTTAAACATGATTTATTCAAGGTCAAATCTCAAGTCAGTGGAAAGCCATTAATATAGCCTTTCCTCTGCTAAGTGTTCTGGATGCTGGGCCATACTGTGTGGTAAAGTTTTGACTTCTGATTATTGTTTTCAAATTCCCCTTGGGTGTTTAAATGTAGTTCATGTTGAAAAGATAGGAAAAAGAAGCTTTTAACAAATTTCATTAACATTACCCAACTCCACATTTTTTACTCTATCACATATGCCAACTAGTTTTTTTTTTTAATTGTAGTAAGAACATTCAACATGATATCTACTCTTTTAACAATTTTTAAAGTATGCAATATGGTATTTTTAACTGTAGGTGCAATGTTGTGCAGCAGATCTTTAGAACTTATTTGTCTTGCATAACTGAAACTTTATACCTATTGAACAGCAACTTGCCATTTTTTCCACTTCCCAGCCCCTGGCAACCACCATTCTGCTCTTTGCTTCTAAGAATTTGGCTATGTGAGTAACCTCATATAAGCGGATTCATACAGATAGATTTTTTAATGTTAAAGTAATTTTGTGTTTCTGGGACAAATCTCACTTTGTCATGATATACTATGATAATTTTATATTGCTGGATTTGATATGGTAAAATTTTCTTAAGGATTTTTACAACTGTTTTCATAAAGGATATTTGTCTAAACTTTGTCATCCTACTAATTTCTTTGTTTGGTTTTGGTGTTGGTGTTATGCTGGTTTCATTGAATGATCTGGGAAGTGGTCCTTTATCTTTAATATTCAAACAGAGGTTTTTGTAGAATTGATGCTATGTGTTCCTTAAATTCTTGGTTGAATTCACCTATGAAACCATCATAACTGAGTTTTCTTTCTGGAAAAGTTTTAAGCTACCATTGCATTTTTTAAATAGAAGAGAGCTATTCAAGTTCCTGTTTTTTATAACAATTTATATATAATATAAAACCACTACACTAATATAATTCTACATCTTCCCTCCCAGATTTTATCCTAGTATTATCATATATTTTATTTGTACATATATTATAAACCACATACTACATTGTTATTCATTTTGTTAAATGCTTAATTGTCTTTTTAATGGATTTATATAATAGGAAATATATTTTATGTACTTATACATGCAGTTAGCATTTTTGGTACTATGCATTATTTTTTGTTGATTCATATTCCCATCTGATATAATTTTCCTTCTGCCTGAAGAAATTTCTATAACATTTCTTGTAATATGGGTCTGTAGGTTGTGAATTATTTCAGCTTTTATATGTCTGAAAACTCTTTCTTTCACCTTTGGTATTGAAAAATATTTTCACTGGGATAGAATTCTAGGTAGTTAAATTATTCTTTCAATACTTGAGAAATGTTGCTCCACTCTCTTCTCACTTACATGGTTTCTGGCAAAAAAAAAAAAAAAATCTGCTAACATCCTTATTTTTGTTTCTTTTTATGTAAAATGTGTTTTTACTGTAGTTGCCTGTAAGATATTCTCATTATTACTGATTTTGAGCAGTTTGATTATGGTGTACCTTGGCATAGTTTTCTTTAGGTTTCTTGTAACTGAGATTTATATTTCTTGTGCTTGGGTTATTGGATCTGTAGGTTTATCATTTTTATCAAATTTTGAAATCATTTAACCTATTTCCTTCAAATATTTTTCTGCCCCTCTGTTCTTTCAGAAACTCCAATTATATATATATTAGATAGCTTGAAGTTGTACCATAGCTTATTAATGCTCTTTTTACTTTTAAAATTCCTTTATCTTAATTTTTTTCCTCAATGTTAATACAAATGTTCTATTTGTATTAATTAAAGTTCACTAATGTTTTCTTCTGCAGTGTTTAATTTTCTGTTCATCCAGTATATCATGTTGAATTTTGAAATACACACTTTAAAAAATAGAAATAAATAGAAGTATATTCAAGGGAGGTCAAACAGCCTAATGAAAGATTACCAAGTCATATCTTATTAAGGGAAGTTGAAGGAAATGGAGATGTTTGTCTTAAAAATGGTTATTAACTGGAAGAGAATTTACACTATTTTGTATATTTTTATATATTAGAATAAAATCTATGGAACAATGCTGCATAAAGGAAACTTTTGACTCAGAAAAAAATGCAATATTGAATGAAGTACTTAATAAGGTAATATTTCCCATCACTGGAAGTTTTCAAGTGTAGTCTGCAGATGTGTATAGGGTAGAAATTTGTATTATATTTACTTTATTTTTATAGTCTATATTTCAAATTCCTACTTATATTCCTTATTCAAGAATGTCAAAACCACTTTTTAACTTTTTACTTTGAGATCATCATAGATTCACATGAAATTTTAATAAATAATAAAGATACCATGTAAACTTTACCCAGCTTTCTTCAAAGGCGTCATCTTGCAAAACTCTAGCACAATATCACAATCAAAATGCCTACTTTGAGACAATACACATATCTTATTTAGATTTCTTAGTTTTACTTGTACTCATTTGTTTTTCATGTGTGTATTTACTTTCATACAATTTTATCACGTGCATAGGTGTATTCACCAGCACAGTGAAGATAAAAGAATAGTTCTAACACTACAAGGATCCCTCGTGATGCCCATTTACAACTATAGCCTCCTCCTTCTCAGCTGCTAACATCCCTAACCTTTGACAACCACTAATTTGTTCAATTCCATAATTTTGTCTTTTCAAAATGTTATATAAATGGAATCATGTAGTATGTAACATTTTAGCTGCCTTTTGGTAGTTCCCAGTTAGAGGCTTCTGGAGCTCCCTGTCCACAATATACCCAGGGCACTGACTGCTCTGTCTCCCTCAAGCCCTGAGGCCCCAAGGTCATCCACCTTTTTTCTGTGCTTAGTTGTCATGTTATGTTCTGGATGTTTTAGTTGTAAGAGGGAGGACCTAGAGGGATGGGGCTACTCCGTATTTGCCAGAACCCTATATTCCCTTTTTAGCTTCTAAAAATTATGGAAAGAGATTTAGTGTCACATTCAAGTTATTTAATTTGCTTCCATGAATATCAAATACCAGTTTCCATTATTACAGTACTTCGTAGAGCCTATAACTGTCTTTCAATCATAAATCATAAAATTTGAAAGACATAAAATATTGGTTTTATCTTCTCTCATTCCGTCTTCATATTCTAGGTGGTCATTTTTACATTTCTTTGTTGTTCAGGAAAAACTGCTATGTTTTCATTAAATCAATAACAGATATATTTTATTAATTATATTTCTCTTTATACAGGACTTTACAGTTTACAACATTACTTTTTCAAATATTATAGTAATAAAATAATAGAATTCTAACAGTTTATCATATATACATATACGTGTATATATATATAATTTCTCTCTCTTGAGATTTAATGGTACAGTTTGAATTGTCCTCATACTTGCATTGCCATATAAAGAGACAAAGTCATTTAGTGTTTTATAATTTGGTAGCAGGAAGGAATGGGATATATTTTCCAGAGTTCAAGTGAGGCAACAGTTCAGGATCTGGAGTAAACTATTAGTTGACAAGAATGAGTAATCAGAACATCACAGGGTAGATATTATTCCCAGGAAAATTCCTGGCCCAACTTTGCCTTATCACACATCAAAATTTGAGCAGTTCGGACTCCATCTCTGAGTCCATGTTTAATTGTGTTTGAAATTAGTACTGTGACAGTGAAAGAAAAGTCATGGTGCATGTGTCAGTTGAAATGAAATTAGTCTCTGTGGCTTTTTTTCCTAAATTTTGTTTTTCTATCAAGATTTAGAAAGTCCTCAGGAAAATAGTCAGCACATGGCTTTATCTACAAGTTTCTTTTTCTACAAAAGTCAAAATGACATAGCTAGAATGTGCTAACAAGAACAAGGGAAAGTGTTTCAAATAAAAATAAATGTGTGCATGCCTTGAGAATAGTTAGAACTATTCTATGCTGGGATGGCACTTAGCATTCATACCGCCCTAAACCTTTAAAGACAGACTATGAGAAAGCAATCACAGACAGACTATGAGAAAGCAATCACAGGTTGAATAATATTATTTACTGAAAATCTTGTTATATATAATATAATAAATAATATTGTAATATATAATATTATATATAATATATAGTATATATAATACATATCATCTAATATGTTATATACAATTATATACAATGCATATAATGATATCTATTGCATCTATATAATAACTATAGGTGTATAATATAGATATCTATAATAGATTATATATATATTATATAATATAGTTTAAAGGAAATCTTTGTTTCTTTTGAGTAGTTTTTCTTCTCTTTTCCCATGGAATAGATTATATAAATTTTATTCTATTTAGTCTTTTAGGTTAGCTTCATGCACTTGTCTGTCAAGAAAAAATAAGCAATTTTTCAATATTGTAAATTTTGTAATAGATGGTGAATAAGTTTTATTGAAGATGTAAAACTTTTCTAGCATTAATTTCTTGTTGCATGTTTTATGATAAAACTTAATCATAGGACATATATCATAAAACAAATTAATAAGACTAATAAAAGCCATTGTAGGTCATGTAGTATGCTGCCCAGACTCTGCCACCACCTCCCTTAGGATTGAGGAGCTCATTCTCTCAGTCGCTGGTGTTGTTGGAAGCTGGATATTCTCAGATGAGACCCTCTGGAGGAATTGCCCTTGAATGAAAGGGAGTCATCTCACCCATCTCTCCCTTGCCAAGGATAGTTAACATAAAATGGCTGATTAACTAGGGTATTAAAGCCTGGTCCCCGTGTTTCAATGCAAGCAACTCTGCAAAGCCATCCCAGATCCAGAACTCCCTGTGGGATCTACTGAGAGGATTTTTTTGAGTGCCCAATTTCACAATTTTTATTCACTTCAGATACTGAGCTGATCTTGAGAGCAGAGCAATCCTCAAGAAACTTCTTACAGGTGACTCTCCTTGTCAGTCATTTCTCGGTGTTCTCCAGTGCTTCAAAGAAGGTTGAATCCTAGATCTTTGCAGGTTCATCCAGCAAGGTCAAGGTCCAGACTGGGGGGAAGTAGGATTTTAAAACATGATATGGAAATATCTGGACCAAGGCCTAAAATAATTTTGAATCCCCATATTTCCCTTAACTCTGAGTCTGTAGAAATTGTTCACAGCTCCCTGTTAATGGCTAATGCTTCCCACTTAACTGTAGACATTGCAATGCCTGTGCCTCATAAAACAACACACTTCAACTTTAAAGATCTTCCTCCTTACCCCTCTTGACAACCAGAACAATAACTAAGACTAAATCACAACATATTTGAGCCAGAAATGTTGTGGATCTACTAAAAGAGCTGCAAGACCTGGTCAATATTTACCAGCTAGAATCAGGATAACGTTTATGAAACTTAATCTTGAGGTTCTAGATCCAGGGGACTGAAATATAAGATTGGATTGTTCTAGTTGGGATGCCATTTCATCCATGTGACACTATCAATGAGGAAAAGGGAGAATATATTGACATGAGAACACCTTACTTGTAAGGCATCTGGATGATGGTTCTAGTATGGTTCTTGAAAGCTTGAAGAAAGAGATGGCCCACAATAAATAAGGTATAAATGACAGAGCTACCTTGACAGATGTTGGAAAAAGTGATCAAGACTTAAAGAATTAGAAGTGTTAAAGTAGTTGCATTATCTAATGCTGGAAAACTTGATTAATATAGTCTCCAGGAGGGCTTCTAGAACATTCCACTTGGTAAAGGCATGAGGAATGTCTTGATGAGAGGGGCACCAGCATCTCTAGGAAGCTGAGTGTTAGGCATCCTTAGTAAGCCAGGTCTGGCAGAAGATACGTAGGCTTGCATTTACCATGGCTGATCAAGCTACACTCATGACTGTTAAATTGGGCCCCTCTCTCATGGATGGGGTAACAATTCATCTTAACTGGCATCAATTCATATTCTAAGCATGGCTCTGCATTTCCTGCCCACAGGGCTTCCATCAACATTACTAAGGGCATAGTGTATCTTTGAGCTTACAGAACATTATATCAGACCCATGGTCTCGTTTCATAGGAAAAATAAGTGTGGCATTTGGCAAATGACCGTTGGATCTCCTGGTGTTATTGTGTACTATACTGTACAGAAAACTGCCAGCCTGATAGAATGAGAGAAACAATTTTGAAGATGAGTTGAGGTACTTGCTTGGAGATATTAGCCTACAAGGATGGCATGCTATCCTTAAAGATGTAGTACACACCCCCAGTTAATTACCACTATGTGAATTGGTTCTGGGAACAAAGGTGTGGAAATAGAAATGGCCCCACTTACTTTCACTCTCAATGACTCACTTTGAGAAATTGTGTTTTCTCTGCCTGCTCCTCTGGTGTCCAAAGTGGGAATGTTTTCCTCAGGTCATATAGCAAGAATCCCATTAAATTTCAATTTTACATATTCCTCAGATATCTTGAGCTTATTGTGCTAAGAAACTAGCAGGCAAAGAGAGGGTATCACCATCCTGGCAGAGTAACTGTGACTATCAACTAGAGATAGAGCTGCCTTTATTTTTTTAAATTTATTTTATTATTATTTTTTGGTGAGGAAGATTGGCCCTGAGCTTACATCTGTGCCAGTCTTCCTCTGTTTTATATGTGGGACACCTGCCACAGCATGGCTTGATAAGCTGTGCATTGGTCCACACCTGGTATCTGAACCAGCGAACCCCAGGCTGCTGAAGTGGAGCATGCAAACTTAACCACTACACCACCAGGCTGGCCCCTATTGCTTTTAGACAATAGCACAGGGAAGAATTTGTTTAACACCTAAGTGATCATTTGAGCATCTTTTGGTATTTTCTTCTCAGTTTTGATAGGAAAAGAAAATAATATGGTGACTAAGGGCTCAAACTTCTTAGAAATGAGAATCTGTGTCATCTCAACAGATAAGCCACCCAGACCAGCAGAGGTGCTGGCTGAGGTTGAAAGGAATCTAGAATGAGTAGTAGAGGAAGGAAACAGCATGGATCAGTTCTGGCTCAAGACCAGCTACAGTGGCATAGAGTTCCTTCACAAATCTTTTTATAAGTTCTCCTGATAAGGAGGCCCATCAGAATCTTGGATTATCTCTGCCCAGAATTTATGTTGCAGAGCAGTGTAGGTCCAGTAGTACAGGGTGGATTGGACTGGATCACCCCACAACTTCCACCCACTCCACCCTTGCTTCAGAATTGAAGCACTCATTTCTCTAGCTGCTGGGTGTGTTGGTGGCTGGAGGTTGTTAGTTGAATCCCTCTTTGGGAATTGCTTATGGTTGTAGAAAACTGCCTTACTTGATGTCAAGTCTCATCCCAAGGGACAGCTTATATCCAGTGACTGTTTAATCAGAATATATAAAGACCTGGTCCCTTTGATACAATGTGGAACAATTCCATTGAACCATCCCTCCTCCAGAGTTTCTCAATTGACTGAGACCACCTGTTGTAACTGCATTACAATTCAAATTCTCTCCTTGCCCAATCCTGCTTCATTTACCTGTTGGCCATTTTTGATTGGAAGAGTACCTTTGTATCTCTGTCTTTTTCTGGGAAACTCCACTGTATGCAGTGGACTGAACTGTATTCCCCCAAAAGATATGCTTAAGTCCTAACTTCTGGTAGCTGTGAATATGATGTTATTTGGACATTGTCTTTGCAGATGTAATTAATTAAGGTCATACTGGATTAAGTTAAGCACTAAATCTGATGACTGTGTTATTATAATGAGTGATATTTGGAGACAGAGACACACAAGAAAGAAGACCATGTGACAACAGAGACAGCAATTAGACTGATGCAGCTACAAACCAAGGAATGTCTCAGGCCATCAGAATTTGTAGAGGCAAGGAAATATTCTTCCAAGAACCTTCAGTGGCAGTATGGCCCTGCCAACACCTTGATTCTGGAATTCTGGCCTCTGGGATTTCTGGAGAATAACTTTCTGTTGTGCCAAGCCACCCAGTTTGTGGTGATTTTCTTACTATAGTCTTAGAAAAATAATATACTTCAACAAAAGTCAAAGGCAAAGAATGGGAATAAATCTTACTGGCATTTTGAGAAACAGGTGATGTTAATCAAATAAGGTTCCTGAAGACATTAGTCCTTAAACTCTCAGAAGAGTGAAGGGAGAAATAATGTCAGACTTCAGAGGTTAAGGAAAGTAAATTAGAATGTATAATAAAAAAATGCCGAATAAGAATGATTGTTATCAACAAGTATTTACTTGAAATTAACTATATTGGACACTAAACTAATCTTTAAGGCTTGAAAGAGGGAATTTGAGTATGATGGTTAATTTTATGTGTCAACTTGATGGGCCACAGGATGCCCAGATATCTTGTTAAGAATTATTTCTGGGTGCATCTTTTGGGTGTTTCTGAAAGAGATTAGCATTTGAATTGGAGGACTGAGTAAAGAAGGTGGCTCTCCTCAATGTGGGTGGACATTATGCAATCCTTTGAGAGCCTGAACAGAATAAAAAGGCCAAGGAAAGTTGAATTCACCTCTGCCTGACTGTTTAAGCTGGGATATCAATATTCTTTTGCCCTCAGTGCTCCTGGTTCTCAGACTTTAGACCGGGACTGGAATCGACACCATCAGCTCTCTGACTCTCAGACCTTTGAACTAGGCTTCCTGGGTAACACTGGCATTCCTGGGCCTCCAGCTTGCTTGCAGATGACAGATTGTGGGACTTCTCAGCCTCCATAATTGAGAACCAATACCTTATAATAAATCTTTACATATAATAAAACATTATATATCTCCTATTGGTTCTGTTTCTCTGTAGAACTCTAATACATTGAGATTGGGCATAAGGAAATTCAAAGCAAGGTTAAGACATCCCATATACATTCATCCAACTTTTATCATTAACATTTCATTTAAATGTATGGGGATTCTTCTTTGGACAATGAGTGTATTTAGCTATTGGATGTTCAATGTCCTTATTTAAGAAAAGATCAGATTATTTTCCTTAGTTTCCAAGGTTAATGTTATTCCTTGATCCTAAGACAATTTAGAATAGGGTGTCATGGATAAGAGAGACTGAATTCATAGAAGACTTTTTTTTGGTATGTGTTATGTTTTCATAATGAATAAATTTTTTATTCAATTTATTTAAGCTAAAAAAAAATGTTCACCCATTTCTCCCACTCTCCTACCCCCGACGTCTGATAACCACCAATTTGTTCTCTGGATCTATAAGCTTCATTTTTTTTTTTTTGGATTCCACATATAGGAGAGATCATATGATATTTGTTTTTATCTATCTGACTTTATTTGCTTAGCATAATGCCCTCGAGGTCCATCCATGTTATCGCAAACAGCAGGATTTCATTTTTTATTGCTGAATAATATTCTCTTGTATATATAAACCATATTTTCTTCATCCATTCATCCATCAGTGGGCACCTAGTTTGTATCCATGTCTTGGCTATTGTTAATAATACTACAATGCACGTGGTGGTGTATGTATTTTTTCGAGTTAGTGTTTTCATTTTCTTTGAATAAATCCCCAGAAGTGGAATTGCTGGATCATATGGAAGTCCTATTTTTAATTTTTGGCAGAACCTCCATACTGTTTTTCATAGTAGCTGCACCAATTTACATTCCCACCAACAGTGCACAAGGGTTCCCTTTTCTCTACATCCTCACCAACACTTGTTAATGCTTGTCTTGTTGATAACAGCCATTTTAACAGGCGTGAGGTAATATCTCATTGTGGTTTTGATTTTCATTTCCCTGATAGCTAATGATGTTTAGGATCTTTCCATGTACCTGTTGGCCATGTGTATGTCTTCTTTGGAAAAATGCCTATTCAGACCTTCTGCCCATTTTTTAATTAGATTGCTTTTGCTTTTGAATTGTCCTTTGAATGAGTCCTTTATGCATTGTGGTATTAGCTGCTTATGAGTCATATGATTTTGCAAATATTTTCTCCCATTCAGTAGATTGTCTGTTCATTTTATTGATGGTTTCCTTGCTGTACAGAGGCTTTTAACTTTGACGTAGTCCCATTTGTTTGTGTTTGATGCATTTGCTTTTGGTGTCAGATCCAAAAAATCATCACCAAAACTTATTTCAAGGAGATTACAGCCCATGTTTTCTTCTAGAAGTTTTATGGTTTCAGATCTTACATTCAAGGCTTTAATCCATTTTCAGTTGATTTTTGTGTATGGTATAAAATAGTGGTCCACTTTCATTCTTTTGTATGTGGTTGTTCAGTTTTCCCAACACCATTTATGGAAGAGACAGTCCTTTCCCATTGTTTATCCTTGGCTCCTTTGTTGTAAATTAATTGACCATATACACATGGACTTATTTCTGGGCTCTCTACTCTGTTCCATTGATCTAGAAGTCTGTTTTTATGCCAATACAATAATGTTTTGATTACTATAACTTTGTAGAATAGTTTGAAATCAGGGAGCATGATGCCTCCAGCTTTGCTCTTCTTTCTCAAGAGTGCTTTGGCTATTTGCGGTCTTTTGTGATTCCACGCAAATTTTAGGATTATTTGTGCTATTTATATGAAAAACATCTTTGGAATTTTGATAGGGATTGCACTGAATCTGTAGATTGCTTTCAGTAGTATGGACATTTTAACAATATTAATTCTTCCAATCCATGAACATGGAATATGCATCCATTTATTTGTTTTCTTTAATTTCTTTCATCACTGTCTTGTAGTTTTCAATATACAGTTCTTTCACCTCCTTGGCTAAATTTATTCCCAAGTATTTTATTCATTCTGATACAATTGCAAATGGTGTTGTTTTCTTAATTTCTCTTTCTGATGGTTTATCATTAGTGTACAGAAATGCAACAGATTTTTCTGTATTGATTTTTTATCCTATGAATTTACTAAATTTATTAATTCTGACAGTTTTTTCAGTCTTTAGGGTTTTCTATATATTATATCATGTCATCTGTAAATAGTGACATTTTTCCTACTTCCTTTCAAATTTGGATGGTTTTTGTTTCTTTTTCTTGCTTAATTGTTCTGGGTAGAACTTCCAACAGTATTTTGAATAAAAGTGGTGTGAGTGGGGGTCAGCCTGGTGGCATAGTGGTTAAGTTTGCACACTCCACTTTGGCAGCCCGGGGTTTGCAGGTTCAGATTCCAGGTGCAGACCTACACACCGCTCATCAAGCCATGCTATGGCAGTGTCCCATGTACAAAATAGAAGAATATTGGCACTGATGTTAGCTCAGGGACAGTCTTCCTCAGGAAAAAAGAGAAAAATTGGGAACAGCTGTTAGCTCAGGGCCAATCTTCCTCACCAAAAGAAAAAAGAAAAAAAGTGGTGAGAGTAGGCACCCTTGTCTTGTTCCTGATCCTAGAGGAAAAACTTTCAGCTTTTCACCATTGTATTATGTTAGCTGTGGGCTTGCCATATATGGCTTATATTATGTTGAGGTATGTTCCCCCTATACCCACTTTGTGGAGAGTATTTATCATAAGTGGATGTTGAATTTTGTCAAATGCTTTTTCTACATCTATTGAGATAATCATATGATTTTTATCCTTCTTTGTGTAAATGTTGTGTATCACATTGATTGATTTGCAGGTGTTGAACCATCCTTGCATTCCTGGACTAAATCCCACTTGATCATGGTATATGATCAATTTAATGTATTGTTGAATTCAGTTTGCTGATATTTTGTTAAGTATTTTTGCAACTATGTTCATCAGGGATATCAGCCTGTAATTTTCTTTTGGCATCCTTGTCTGGTTTTTGTGTCAGGGTAATGCTGGTAAAATGAGTTTGGAAGTTCTCCCTCCTCATAGTTTTTGGGAGAGTTTGAGAAGGATTGGTATTGATTCTTTTTTTGAATATTTGATAAAATTCACCAGTGATGCCTTCTGTTCCTGTACTTTTGTTTGTTGGGAGGATTTTGTAAAGAAATTTTAAAGGATGGTAGCTAATCTTCTAAATATAATAATCAACTAGAGATTAACTGATGGTACACTAGGCAGGACTGGAACATAACTGAACCTAACTAATATGAATTTATACTAAGTGTCATGGTTAGAGTCACTTTCTTGCAGTGCCAGGCAATATCAGCAAAGAAGCAAAGGTCTACCTGTTTTATTATTAGTAGTAGTAATTAATAAGGTAGATTGTCAGGGATAGAAAATACTGTAAATGCTAGCAGGAAATTAGTTTACATAGTTTCTCATGGATTTCTTTTTTTTTTTAAACAGATCAGTTCTTTTCTTTATTTTGAGGAAGTTTGGCCCTGCTCTAACATCTGTTGCCAATCTTCCCCTTTTTCTTTTTTCTCCCCAAAGCCCCAGTAGATAGTTGTATGTCATAGCTGTACATCCTTCTAGTTGCTCTATGTGAAATGCTGCCTCAGCATGGCTTGATGAGTGGTGAGTAGGTCCGTGCCCAGGATCCGAACTGGTGAACCCTGGGCTGCCAAAGCAGAATGCATGAACTTAACTGCTATGCCACTGGGCCAGCCCCCTCTCATGGATTTCTAAGTATGAAAAATTAAAGTGAATCCAGATGATGATAAACATGTTGATGGGAGGAACATTGGGTGAGAAGGAACAGAAGTCAATGGACTAGGAGTTTCTGTTAGGAAGAAGGAGGGTAATCAGTAAAAGTCAGAAACAGAGAAAGCTAAAATAAAAATAGGTGGAACACAGTGTGAAAGAATCAATGGAGAGCATTAACATTACTATCAGCATTTTGTGATTAATAGAAGTAATCGGGGAATTGCCTGTGGTAAATTATTAGAATATTTGCAGTGGCAAAAAGTCATGTAGCTTAGGTAAGAATAGATTATAGGTAAATAAATTATAGAAATTTATAGAGGTTAAATCTAATAAGAATATGCATATTAAGATAGGATTAGAAACAGATAAGTTGTTATGAATTATGAGAAAAGGAATAAAAGGTTTATAAACTGAATGAGTAGGGGAGCCATGCCTCTCAATTTTACTGGAAGTCTTGGTATATGCCTCTTTTTTAATAGCATCCTTTTTCCCTCTCAAATTTGTCTTGGTTTAGGTGGTAAATTTTTGGTCATACTACATATGGCTGATATCAACTATAATGATGAAAATTTTAATTAGACAAAAGACAATGATTACCATCATAGAAACATTGAATGTTACTGCTCTTTTATTTTAACTATCTCATTTCATATGCAAAGGAGGACTACACTCTACTTGTTATGGGAAGAACTCAGAGTAAAACCTAGAGTCTCTAAGGCCAGACTAATATCTCTTGCACTATCCTATAATATCTCCTGGTAGAATTAAAAGGTGATTGAATGTTTTGGGTGATCAAATGTGTTATGCCATTTTTGAGAAATGTATAAATTTACCAATCACTGTTTTAAATCATGAATATTTCAGTAATGTCTTAACATCAACTATACACATAAAGTAGGATACTTATAATCAGCAATAAATTCATAAATTAGTCAAATAAAATACTCCCATATTGTTTTGCCCTGGTTATCTCATAGATATAAAAGTTTTATGTCTATAGGGAGGAGCACATTTATAGGTTTGTGGTAAGAAGCCAGATATAAGATGGCAGAGATTCAGAAGTTGTTTAACTTCCATCCTTCACCTGAGGGTACCTGGAGATTTCCTATAATAATCTCACTGTCAGTCTCTTCATGTTTGCCAAACAATGAGTTTCACTCAACCTACAATCTCCTGGGAGGAGAAGTATGCAGGGTTTGACAATGATTAACTATATAGACTCTCTATATGGAGCAATTGGACAGGAGTATGTATGATATATGTTCATGGTCTGTTTAAAAGATGAGTGAATAAACAAATGGATAAGAAATAATGCATGGTTGGGATTGTCTTAAGCAGAAACTACAGAGGATAAATTGGCATAAGTGAAATCCACTATAGAATGGTTAAAAAAAAGAAGAATGATCAATGGAAAAGACATGTATGTGAATGTGCACACTTTCTACTATCAATCCTCTATGGGAAATATGAAATGATTTGATAATTGTAAAAGATGTCTGGAGATTATTATTTCCTTTCCTTCATTAGCCAACAATAGATTTTTTTTTCTCCATGGATTTTATAAGAGAAAAAAGCACATTACAGGGTATACACACATACACATATATATTTTATATATGTTGATATATTTATGTATAACATATATTAATTTCATATATACATATATTTTATATACTATACATTTATTCATTTAAATTGCTCTTAGTGTATACTGATGAACAAATACAGTTTAATAAAAAATGTAAGTAAGATAATTTATTGGAAAACACTGTGAAAAAACATTTTAAAATTATCATTAAAAGTATATTTTTTAATATGCATATAGCCTATAGAATGACTCTTAGATGTTTTTTTAAGCATGTGGAAAGCTAAAAGGAAAGTGAAGTTATTTGAACAATATTAACTTGGAGATGCTAAAAGGTAGATAGGTAATTAGGTAAATAGACATGTTTAGGCATATTTATAAAGAAACATTTTTAAAGGGAGAACAGGAAAACAGGGCTGAGTAAATATTATTTCAGAGAACTCACAGTTATTTTCCTAACGTTTGTCTTCTTTTCCTCTGGTGTTCGGGACCCCATATAGACCACAAGTGGATGTGGTGAGTCTTTCTTGGCAAAAGAAGAGCAAATCAGAATGTAAATTTTCCAGAAATTCTCTAAGGGAACAAGTTGGGTTTCTTTTGCATGCATATGAAATTACCTCCTAAAGAGTAAAAGAGAACAGAAAGAAGAAGGACACGATCTTGCATGTAATATTTGCTAAAATCTCATTACATAGGCTTTGAGTTTTCAGTTTTCCCAGAAGAAGCTATTATTCATTTCAAGTTCAAATGTATTGGTCAAAATTATAAGATTTTTCTGACACTTTTTATTAAAAATCCAAGTATGCTAACTGTCATAACCAGACAATGCAGCATCTTAAAGACTGTATATTCCTGGGATTTCAAATACCCTTAAAATTATACATACTGATCACTTTCTTGGATTTCACCTATTTTAACATCACTATAAGGAAGAGGGGCTTTATTCCTGTTTCATAAATTTTATACAACCATGTAGTATTGTGACATCAATTTCCTTTGACATATGTTTTTAAAAATGTTTTTTAATTTGTCAAATACCTAGAGTGGGTAGGTTCTTGACTAGCCCAAGTCTTGTTCCTACGGTACAAATAACTGACATTATATTCAGTCGCATTGTATGTGAATTCATTTTGTTCACTTTTCTGAAGTCTGATTTAGCACACTATGATGATCAAATGTTGTTTATAGGAACATGTGAGGAAAGACTGTTTAGAGAGAATCTAGGAATAAAGTTATTTAGAAGTACAATTTTCATAATTTGTCAATAATAAATCTGTAGATCCTAAATAATATTGGCTCTTAATGGACCACTGAAATGAAAGGAAACATTTGGAGGGAATTAGTTTGGAGAGGTTGAGTCCTCAAATTTTAATTGAATGTAAATGGTGCATTCAGTATGCAAATCACCATCATCTGAACAATCTTGAAAAAGATAAACAGAAGAGTTCAGGAAATAGCATATTGAAAAGCTGTGTATAGCCTAGTTATGTCAGTAAACCAGTATTATGTGTGTGTTAGCAGACCACCTTAGTGAATGAGATGTATTATAATCAGGATGTTTATCATACATAATTACTGAACAGGAGCTGTATTATATGTCACTGACAAGCGTAGATCAGTAGTTCTAGATTTATGTCCTTTCAGGTTCCTAAGCAGAGATTGTTATGTATAAACCAGCAGAAGCAGATGGACTGCTCTCCAGAGTACAGTAGAACAATGTAGGATTTTACAGGGGAGAAAGTTTCCTGTATCGAAACCACAGAAATATAAGCGGCTAGAGAAACAAATCCCACAACTGACCAGAAAGAACTACTGGTCGTACTTAAAATCTAATCGATATATATTAACTTGACAAGCAGGACTTACGAAAAAGATTGTGACAGAGAGACTGTGTGTGAGAGCGAGAGAGAACAAACTTCTCTTATTTAAAGACTGGCACAAACCTGTTTCTATTTAATAAAAATTGAAAGCAGACTCAAAAGCCACTTTTTAGTAGATATATAACTTTGGACACATTTGTTTACCTCTCTTCCATTTCGTCTTCGAAGAAACGGAGACAATAGCTGCACTGCCTTTAAGGATTAAATGTGATGAATTTTAAATAGTAACCTCTGTGTAATTGTTGGCTGTAGTTATTATCCAGACTTTCCCATAGTCAGTATGGGAGAGGACTACCTAAGGGTGTAGACACCAGAAGGTATGGTTTATTGGAGGCCATCAGAGAAAGGATTATCCACATTTATGGATTTGAAAATCCTTTGATTTTTCATGTGCTCTTTTATTTATTAACTTCAGAAAAGGAAATTTGTAAATATTGAATAATTATTTGTATACTTTGTTAGAGTGAAGAACCCCTGTGTGTCTGTGTGTGTGCATGGACACACATTCATGAATGCTTACATAGAGGGTATTGCTGAAAATTCTTAAAATTTACTGACTTGATCTACAATTTAATTGAAACAAATTATGGATAAATAATGTTCAAAAAAGTTGTGGCAAACCAAGCCATAAGAACAATAAAACTCAAAGTGGGAATTTATTCAGAAAGCAGGTACATGGGTATTGAATCTTGCTTGTGGCATCAACCTGCTAATTCATTATCTACCGGTGGGCATTTGCTGACATGAGTATGTAAGGTAATGAATGCTAGCTATCCTATTGAATGCTTTACCCATCTGAAAATATAGTTATGAAATAATGTGTATATTTTTAGTAAAACTCATCTGTGATAAGTCATGTACTCCTCTCTCTAGTGGATTCACTTTTGTATGATATTCCTTCATTTACACTGTATCATTTCCTTAAACAAAGTTTTGGCTCCCTCCTCTCCAAAATGCAGATAATAATACCCACAATACCATTTTTTCCTATTTTTAGAATTCGAAATGATGTACTTCAAGAAGGTGTCACAGTGTTTAACACTTAGTAGGCACTAAATAAACCCTAGCAATTACTCCTCCTTTGTTTTGTTGCCGCAGATGCTCCTCCTCTTTCACCTTCTTCTCCTTCCCCTCCCTCCTCCAATATTTGTCTTATTGGAGTTCCGGAAGGTGAGAACAATTCCAGAAGTTAAAAAATAACTCCTCCCTCTTCTCTCCTCCCCCTCCTTCTCTTCTGCTTCTACTTCTCCTCCTCCTCCTACTTTTAAGTTTATAGTGCTTAACCGAGTGCAGTCCCAATAGGTGTTCAATAAGGATTTGTTCATTGAATGAATGACTTTATAGTATTTGTGGTATTTGCATTAATTAAATGCCTTATTCAAATATCCTCAAAAGTGATAATGACACCAGTGGCTACGCATGTACCATATTGACACTACACATAAGTTTAAAGTAAAGAGATTTTATATGGTGTCTATGTATTCTTCCTTTTTAGTGGTAAAGATAAGCATCTTCTCTCTCTGGCTAGGTGCTTATCTTATATCCCACACCAGATAACACTTCCAAATATATTAACTGTCATGGTTAAGTCTTTCTTCATGACTCCACCCAGTGATATTAAGATTTTTTGGCCTTTATGATTCCAAATGATAGAATATTAGGCAATAGGATTAATGTTTTGTATGTAATGTTTCTGCCTGGCATTCCATTAAATTACACTTCATAAGTGAGTATTTATTGTACCTGATATTGAGGAAACTCACTCTTCAGTTTAACAGATTTCTATCTGATCATTAATTTCTGCATAATTAAGAGCCAGCTGGTAAAAGCAGAATATTTACATCAAAGTTGGCATGTGTGGTGTGTGTGTACATTGTATGCATGAATACTTCTTTCTTTCCTTCCTTCTTAAAATTTATTTCTTGTATCTTTTGCTATGTACTATTTTAAATATTTGTTTAGTAAAATATAGCAATTTTGCCTTTATGGTTTCAGGGTTACAACATGCTTAGTAAATTTATAGTCATAAACTATTTTTCAATTTTTCTGTATTTTCTTCCAATTGTGTGTAGTTTTTAAAAGTATGTATATTTTAAACCCACCTTAATTTTTATGCATATGGTTCAGCAAACGTTTGTTGTAAAGTCAAGGTCTACACTTATTTTATATAAATGTGTAGCCAATTATCATGCAATCGCTAATTTAATATCATCTTCACCATATGCTACTTTATCGTTTATACATGTTTTTCTATCTAGATCTAACCTGTTCCATTAATGCATTTTTCTATTCTTACACCAAAAGCATACATTTATATACTGTGACTTTACCATGTTATGACATCTAGTAGGCTAGGTTTACTTTCTCTAACTCAAAGTATTTATTTTTAAAATGTTCTTGGATATTCTTGAGCATTTTATTTTATGTATAAAATTTAAAATCTTTTATTTATTTTCTATTGATTTTCTTGACTTCCGGAATTGTTCTCACCTTCTGGAATTCCAATTAGACAAATATTGAATTTTCTGAATCCTCAATTTTATGTAAACTTTTTTTGTATTTTCCTTCCCTTTATAGTTTGTGCTTTATATTTTGGGTTATTTCCTTAATTATATCTTTTATATCATAGAGTCAACCGTCATGTGTGTTTATTTTATAATACTTGATTGATGAAATGTTAGAATTCATATTTTAATTATATAATCTTTCTTATTTCCTGACGTCTCTTATGCATAGTTGCTTTATTTCTCTATTTAAAAAAAAATTCTGAGAATTTCAAAAAGAATGTGGGTTTTTTTAATGGTCTTTTCTGTTTCCTAATTTTGTATGCATTATATTTAGTTATTTTGTTTTTTTTTCTTTCATGCTCTTTGTTTACCATGAATGCCTGCTAATCCTCAATTGGTAATTGATATTTATTAATGGGAAACTTGGGTAATTTTTCAAAAGCAGTTAATAATAATAGCTAATACTTATACTGCTCTCACTACACAGACATTTCACAAATGTAAGCTCATTTAATACTATCAACAACCCTACAAGGTTGGTACCTTATCTTTACCATTTTTTACATTTGGAAAATTATACAGAAAGCTTCAGAATCTGCCCAAGGCCATGTGACTGTTAAGCAGCAGACTGTAGATTTGAAACGATGCACCTAGTTTAAGAAGTGATCTTAATGACTTCATTAATTTCTTCTGTAATTCTTTTTATCTATTTCTTAAGCAGAGAATGCCAACTAGCCAGATGTCCTGTATGATCAGTGGGTAGAAATCAAGACAAGCAGATGGTGATTTCCAACTACACCTTGACTATGGAAAGCTTTAGTCTGGAGGTGAAGTGGTTTTCTCGATTTCTCCACTGGAATTAGTTGGTTTTTAATTTTTTTTTTCTTATGTACAAATTCTTCATATCCAATAAGATGATTTGAATTATTGACTGGCTTCTTTTTCATTGTTGATCTTCATCACCCAATCTCCCTCGGAGAGCTCTCCCTCGGAAAGTGTTACACTTTGCAATTTGGGGGGCTTTACTTTCATGAAGGCAACATTTAAGCACCTGCTCTGAATATTCACAGGGCAAATCTGCCTAGCTATTTCACAAGCAATTCCTTATCTTATTATCATAACAATAAGTCCCAAAGCCCTTTTTTTGGAGAAGGTAATATACTTTATGCCACATGAAAGCTTTTAAAATAAAGTAACACTATTTAACATTATGATATTTCATCTATACCTTCGTCCACTCCATATCTCCTTGTTTTATTACTATTATTATATGTTAAAAGGGTTTGAAATAATATTTGCATACATCAAAATGCACAAAGGTTGCATTTTTTATTTTTTCTACAATCCAGTGATTTTCAGTGTATTCAGAGTTGTGCAACCATTACCAATAATCTGATTTCAGAATATCTTCATACCCCCCAAATACCCATTAATCAGTAGAAGTCACTCCTAATTTTCCCCTCAACTCTCTCTTCCCTAGACCTGGGAAACCACCAATATACTATCTATCTCTATTGTTAAGAAATAAACTGAGGTACATTAAAATTTTCAAGAGTTCATTTGAGCATACATCAACAAGAATTGGGCAGTGCCAAACCGAAAGTTGTTAGGAGCACTCCACTGACAGGAACTAGGAGAGAGGTTTTTATAGAGAAGACGTGGAAGCAAAGCAAGGAGATGATTTTATTGCTATAGTTTAAACAGTTGCTTTATTTGGAAAAGCCAAGTTGGGTTTTTATGATCAGTTGTTCTTAAGTTTCATTTTTTTGATTTGAGTACATTGACTCTGGCATAGGTCACCAAGGCGATTAGAGCTACCCCAGGCAAAAGGCCTCCTTGTTTAATTAATTTAACACTATGGATTTTCCTGTTTTGGACATTTCATGCAAATAGAATCATGAAATTTGTGGTCTTTTGAGACTGACTTTTGCACTTAGCATAATATTTCTGGCTCATCTATGTTGTAGCATGTATCAGTATTTCATTCCTTTTATTGCTGAATAATATTCCATTGCAAAGAAATGTACATTTTATCTATTCATCAGTAAATGGACATTTTTATTGTTACTACTTTTGTCAAGTATGAATTAGTTTTTGTGTACATGTTTCCATTTCTGTTGGGTATATACCTAGGAGACGAATTGCTTGGACATATGATAACGCTATGTTTAACATTTTGACAAACTGTCAAAACTGTTTTCCAAAGTAGCTGCAACATTTTACATTCCCAGCAGTAGTGTATTAAGGGCCCATTTTCTTTACATCCTCACCAACATTTGTCCTTATCTGTCCTTTCGTTACAGCCATCATTGTGGATTTAAAGTGGCATCTCATTAATGTGTTGATTTGCATTTCACTGAATGACTAAGAATGTTATCTTTTCATGTGCCTATTGACCATTTGCATATCTTCTTTAGAAAAATGTTAATTCAAATCCTTTGCCCATTTGAAAAAATGCACTTTTGTCACTTTATTGTTGAATAGTAAGAGTTCTTTATATATTCTGGAGACTAGACCCATATCAGATACGTGATTTGCAAGTATTTTGTTCAGTTGTGTGGGTTGTTTATGTTTATTCACTTTCAGTACAGAAGTCTTTAGTTTTAATGAAATCCAATTAATTTTTCTTTGGTTACTAGTTCTTTTGATGTCTTATCTAATAAATGCTAAATCCAAGGTCACAAAGACTTACCCCTATAATTTCTTCCAAGAGTGTATAGTTTTTGCTCTTACATTTAGATCTGTGGTCATTTTTGAGTTAATTTTTTGTGTGTGTGATATGAAGTAGTGGTCCAACTTAATTATTTTGTGTGTGAATATCCAAGTGTCCCAGCACAATTTATTGAAAAGATTATTTTTTCTCCATTCATTAGTCTTAGCATCTTTGCCAGAATCAATTGACCATATTTATTTATTTCAAGATTTCATTCTAGGATTTATTTCTAAATTCTCAATTTTATTCTATTATCTATTTATCCTTAGGCCAGTACAACATTGTACTGGTTAGTGTAACTTTGTATTAACTTTTGAAAGTGAGACTCATGAGTCCTTCAACTTTTCAATATTGTTTTGGCTATCCTGAGTCTTTAATATTTCCATGAGAATTTTAGGAATAGTTTTTCCAGTTTTGCAGAAGAGCAGGCTGAGATTTTACATTTATTTTCACAAAAATGCATTAAATCTTTAGATCAATTAGGGAAGTATTGCCATCTTAACAATATTAAATCATTCAGTTTATGCACATGGGATGTGTTTCCATTTATTTAGATTTTCTTTAATACCTTTCAACAATGTTTGCAGATTTGTTTACAGGTCTTAACCTTTTTTTGTCAAATTTATTCCCAGTTATTTTATTCTTTTTGATGCTATTGTAAATAGGGTTGTTTTCTTAATTTAATTTTTGAGATGTTCATTGCTAGTATATAGAAATACAATTGAACTTTTTACATTGATCTTGTATACTGCAACCTTGCTGAAATTGTTTATTACTCCTAACAGTTTTATTGTGGATTTCTTCAGATTTTGTGTTCTGTATATACAAGACCATGCCATCTATAAATATAGTTTTACTTATTTCTTTCAAATCTTGATTTTTCTTGCCTAATTGCTCTGGTTAGAACCTCCAGTATAATGTTGAATGGCAGTGGCAAGAGTAGACATCCTTGACATGGTCCTGATGCAGGGAGAAAGCATTCAATCTTTCACCATTTCATGTCTATTATGTTACCTGAGTGTTTTAATTTGATGCATTTTATCAGACTGAGGAAGTTTCCATCTATTCTCAATTTGTTGAGTTTTTTTTAATCACAAAAGGGTGTTGGATTTGTCAAATTTTTTTGTCTATTGAGGTTATCATATAATTTTGTCTTTTATTCTGCTAATATGTCGCATTACATAGATTGACTTTCAAATGTTAAACCAACCTTGCATTCCTGGAGTAAATTCTACTTGCTAATTAAGTATAATCCATTTTTGAATAGCTCTGTATTGGGTTTGCTGGAATTGTGTTGAAGATTTTCGCTTCTATAGTCAAAGGGATATTGATATGTAGTTTTCTTGTGATTTCTTGTCTTGTTTTAGTGTTAGGGTAATGCCATCCTTATAGAATGAGCTGTGAAGTATTCCCTCCTCTTGTAGTTTAAGGGAGAGTGTGTGAGAAATTTGTATTAATTCCTCTTTAAGTGTTTGTTAGAATTCACCACTGAAGCTATCTGGGCTTGGGCTTTTTCTTTGTGAGATCCTTTTTGGTTAGAAATCAAATGCCCTATTATAGGCTATTCAGTTGGTCTATTTCATTTTTAGTTAGTTTTGCTAGTTTGTGTCTTTCTAGGAATTTGTTCATTTCACCTGTTATCTGATTTTTTAGCACACTGATGTTAATAGTATTCCCTTATAATTCTTTTCATCTCTGTAAAGTCATTTTTATGTCTTTTCTTTTATTCTTAATTAGAGTAATTTGAGTTTTCTCTCTTTTTCCCATGATCTATCTAGCTATAGCTTTGTCAATTTTTTAAACTTTTTCTGAAAATCAACTTTTGGTTTTGTTACTTTTCTCCAATGATTTTCTATTCCATATTTCACTTATCTAATCTTTATTATTTCCTTTATTTCTCCTTGTTTTATATTACTTTGATTTTTTTAACTTCTTTCAGTGGAAAGTCAGGTTGCTGATTTGAGATCTATCTTCTTTTTAAATAAGTGTTTATAATTATACATCTCTCTAAGCACTGCTTTAGAAGCATCCCATTAATTTTAGTATGTTGTATTTTGTTTTCAAGTATCTTAATGTATTTTCTAATTTCCTTTTGATTCTTTCCTTGTTCCATTGGTTATCTAGAAATGTGTTGTTTAATTTCCAGATGCTTGTGAGTTTTCCTAATTTCTGTCTGTTATTGATTTCTAATTTGGGTTCCATTTTAATTGTATTATTTCATTCACTTAAATTACACTGAATCTTGTTTTATTGCCTAGCATAAAGTTTATCCTGGAGAATGTTACATGTACACTTGAGAAGAAAATGCATCATGCTGTTGTTCGGAGTCTTATATGTTTGTTTGTTAATTAGGACTAGCTGGTTTATAGTGTTAGTCAAATCTTCTATTTTTTTGTTGGTATTCTGCCTAGTTGTTCTATCCATTTTTAAATGGGATAATAAAATTTCCAGCTAATGTCATGGAATGTTCTGTTTCTCCCTTTTATTCTGTCATAATTTGCCTCATGTATTTAGAGATTATGTTGTTAGGTGCACATATGTGTATAGTAATATTTTTCTGATGGATTATTTTATCATTATAAAATGTCCTTTTGTCTTTAAAATTGCTTTAGTCTTAAAGTCTACTTTTTCTGATATGAATATAGTCACTCCAGCTCTCTTTTGGTTTCTATTGAATGGTTAAATCTTTTTCATTATTTTTCTTTCATTCTGTGTGTGTGTATTTGAATCTAAAATACACATGCTATAGACAGCATATAGTTGGATCATGTTTTGCTTTGTTTTAAAAATCTATGCTGCCAATCATCTCTGACTTTTTATTTGAATATTTATTTACATCTTACATAGTTACTGCTAAGATGGAATTTACATCTGTCATTTTGCTACTTTTTTTGTGTGTTAAAAAGATACTTTCTAGTGTACAATATTAAGTTCTTTTTTCCTTTTATTATGTATTTTGAGTTATTTGCTTAGAGACTGATCTGGGGATTATAATTAGCATCTTATTCTAAAACAATGAAGTTCACATTTATACTTACTTAATTTTAATGGCATACAGAAACCTTGCTTCAGTATAGCTCTATTACCTCCCCCCTCCTTTGTGCTATTATTGTCATAGATTACATCTTCATGGACTATAACCCCAACAAGACGATTTTATAATTTTTGCTTTATGTTGTCATCTTTCAAATCAGATAGGAAAAGAAAAAATTCATAATAAAAACATTTAAAGTGGATAGCTGAGCAAACTTAAATATCAACAACTCTTCTTTAGTCTGTCAGAGCAGAGAGGTCACAAAGATAATTGTTGCCCCCAAAATTGGAGTGACAGATAGTCAGACATAGAGAATTACATTTACTGGAGCAGAAACTCACATGAAGAAACATCCATGGTAGGAAAACCTGAAATGTAATTGATGAATTTCTGGAGGCTCAGTGTAGGCAAATCCGAGTGACAAAAACTCCAGGATGACCCAGTCATAGAGGGGCCTTCACACTTCTGTGAGTTTTACCTCCAGAAGTTCTACCAGATCCTCATAGTGAATACTGAAGAAGAAGAAAAATCCCCTCATGCTTTTGGCACTGGGAGGGGAAAAGTAACCATTCTGAAATATGCCAGAGCATTCTGCTCCTAACAGGGCCTGCCCTCAGAAGAAATTATTTTACCAGAGCCTAACTTGCTGTTGTTATATCACAACCTGACGTACCTGGCAGAAAGGAAATACCCAACTACAGCTCCAGGAATCCTGAACCATCTAAGAGGGGAAAAATGGAGAAGCACTAGTGAAGTTCGCAGGCAGGGGGCACAGGCTCACTGAAAGACTGAGCCCTAATCATAAGCCTGTCAAATGTTTTTCTGTCCCCCACATATTACTACTCTATTACTAAAGGCCTATTTACTGCAGGTCCTTTTACCCAGTACATCATGTTGGCCTTTCAGTGAAAAATTACAAGCCATATTAACAGGAAAAAACATAGATTAAAGAAACTGAACAAGCATCATAACAAGAGTCAGATATGTCAGGATTGTTGCAATTATGACCAGGAACTTTTAAAAACTGTGAATAATATGCTAAGGGCTTTAATGGAAAAAATAGACAACATATATGAAAAGATGGATAATGGAAGCAGAAAGATAGATATTCAAAAAAAGAATCAAAAAGGAATGCTAGAGATAAAAATACTGTAACAGAAATAAAAGTGGTTTGATGGGCTTCTAAGTAGACTGGACATAAGTGAGGAAAAAAAATCTCTGAACTAGAGGATATGACAGTAGAAACTTACAGAAGGTAAAAACAAAGAAAAAAAGACTGAAAAAAAAATCCAGAATATCCAAGGACAGAGGGACAAATACAAAAGATACAATTTATGCATAATGGGAACACCAGAAAGAGAGGAGAAAGGCACAGAAGCAATATTTGAAGCAATAATGACTGAGAGTTTTCCACAAATTAATGCCAGACACCAATCCACAGACCCAGGAAGCTCAGAGAACACCAAGCAGGATAAATGCAAAAAAACTTGGTTCAAGGAATATCATATTTAAATTTCAGAGAATCAAAGATAAAGAAAAAATCATGAAAGAAGCCAAGGGGGAAAACATCTTATCTATAGGGGAGGAAACATAAGAGTTACATCTGACTTCTCCTCAGAAGCCATGCAAGCAAGTAGAGAGTGGAGTAAAATATTTAAAGTGTTGAGAGAACAAAGCCACCAATCTACAATTCTGTACTGTATAAAATTATCTTCAAAAGTGAATGAAAAAGACTTTGTTACACAGATATTGAGGAAATTGGTTGCCAGTAGACATGCCTTACCAGAAATGTTAAAAGAGGTTCATTAGAGGAAGAGAAAATGATATATAGGTCAAAAACTCAAAGAAGGGAAAAGCATCAGGGAAAGAATAAGTGAAGGTAAAATAACTTTTATTCTTCTTAATCTTAATTGATCTAATAGACAACAGTTTGCTCAAAATAATGGCAACAATATATTCAATGTCTGCTTATGTATGTATAATATACACAATAAATATAATGCTTATGTATAGATGCATAAGCATGTAATATATACATGCTTATGTATAAGTAAAATTAATTACAGCAATGACACTAGATTCTTGTAGTACCTATGAAGGGTTATAGTGTCATTTGAAAGTAGACTTGGACTAGCTCTAAGTGTATGTTACAAACTCCAGAGGAACCACTAAAAAAATATAAAAAAGAAGTTAATTGACATACTAAGGAAAGAGACAAAAAGAAATCTTATGAAATGATCAATTCAAACCACAAAAGTGGGGAACACAAAAATAGGGACAAAGAACAAGGTAACAAAAGAAAAACAGTAAAAAATATGGTAGATTATAAATCAAATATATTGGTAATCACTTTAAATGTCAAGGATCTAAATACACCAATTAAAAGACAGAGATTATCAGAATGGATCAAAAATATGACCAACTATATGTTGTCTGCAAGAAACTCACTTTAAATATAAAGACACGTAAAGATTAAACGCAAAAGGATGGAGAAAGATATGCCATGCTAACACTAATCAAGAGAAAGCAGGAGTAGCTATATTAATTTCAGACAGAGAACATGTCAGAGCATGGAAAGTTATCAGAGATAAAGAAGGAAATTACATAACGATAAAGGAGTCAATATTCCAAGAAGACATGGCAATTCTGAATGTGTACATGCCTAATAACAGAGTATCAAAATATGTAAGGCAAAAACTGATAGAACAGCAATCAGAAGTAGATGAACCCACTATTATAGCTGGAGACTTGAATACCCCTTTATCAGAAATAGAAAGTTCCAACAGGGACAAAATCAATAATGACATAGTTGAAATCAACAACACCATTAATCAGCTGAATGTAATTGACATCTATAGACTGCTTCATCTCACATCAGCAGAATTCACATACTTCTCAAGCTCACAAGGAACATTCACTTAAGACAGACAACATTCTGAGCCATAAAACACATCTTAAAAAATTTAAAAGAGTAGGAATTATAAAATGTCTACTCTTAGACCACAATGAAATTACACTAAAAATCAATAACAGAAAGATAGCTGGGGAATCCCAAAATACATGGAGATTAAACAACATACTTCTAAATAAAACATAGGTCAAAGAAGATCTCAAGAGAAATTTCAAAACACTTTGAACTAAATGCAGCTTATCAAAATTTCTGGGATGTGAAGACAGCAGTGCTTAGAAGAGGGGTTTTACAGCATTGAATGCGTATATTAGAAAAGAAGAAAGATCTAAAATCAATCATGTAAGCTTCCATCTTAGGGAACTAGAAAAATATGAGCAAATTAAATCTGAAGCAAGCAGAATAAAAATAATAATAAAAATTAGAGCACAAATCAATAACATTAGAAAACAGGAAATCAATAGAAAAGAGTAATGAAATCAAAACGTGGTTCTTCAAAAAACAATCAACTAAATCCATAAGCCTCTAGCCAGGCACCTAAGAAAAAAATAGAAAAGACAAAATCAATGATATCGAGATGAAAGAGAGGACATCACTACAAATCCCATGAACATTAAAATGAAAATAAAGGGATACTATGATTGACTCTATGCTTACAAATTTGATAACCTAGATGAAATGGACCAATTACCTGAAAGTCATAGGCTGCTGAAACTCACATAAGAAGAAATAGACAATCTGAAAAGGTTTATATCTATTAAAGAAATTGAATCAATAATTAATAACCTTCCAAAACAGAAAGCATCAGGCCCGTACAGGTTCGCTGATGAATTCTAGTAAACATTTAAGGGAGAAATTATACCAATTCTCTACAATCCACTTTCCAGAAGATAGAAACAGAGGCAAGACTTCCTAACCCACTTTATGAGGTCAACATTACCCTATACCAAAACCAGACAAGGACATTACAAGAAAAGAAAACTCCAGATCATACCTCTCATAAACTTAAATATAAACATCCTCAACAAAATATTAGCACGTTGAATCCTACAATATATATTAATAATTATATGGCATAACCAAATGGGATTTATCTCAGATATTCAAGGCTAGTTCAACATTTGAAAATTAACTAATATAATCCATAATATCAGCAGGCTAAAGAAGAAAAATCAGGTGATCATATGAATAGATGCAGAAAAAGTATTTGATAAAATGCAACATCCATTTATGACAAAAACTCTCAGCAAAGTAGGAATAAAGGAAAATTTCATCAACTTGATAACAAACATCTACAATAAACCTACAGCTAACACTATACTTAATGGTGAGAAATTTGAAGCTTTTAAACTAAAATTAGGAACAGGCAAGGATGTCCTTTCTCACCACTGCTTTTCAACATTGTACTGGAAGTCCTAGGTAATGCAATAAGACACAAAAAGGAAATAAAAGGTATACAGATTTGGAAGAGAAATAAAACACTCTTTGTTTGCAAATCATATGGTTGTCTACCCAGAAAATTCAAAATATTAGACAAAAAACTAATAAGTCATTATAGCAAGGTTGCAGGATACAAGGCTAACATAAAAAAGTCATTTGCTTTCCTATATACCAGCAATGAACAAGTGGAATTTGAAATTAAAAACAGAGTACCATTTAAACTAGCACCCCCCAAAATGAAATATTTAGGCATAAAGTCTAACAACATATGTACAACATTACATACTACAAAGCTCTGATGAATAAAATTAAAGAAAAATAAATAAATGGAGAAATAGTCCACATTTATGGAAAGGAAGACAATATTGTCAAGATGTCTTCTCAACTTGATCTATAGATTCAATGCAATCTCAATTGAAATCCCAGAAAGTTATTTGATAGATATCAACAAACTAATTCTAAAGTTTATAAGGAGAGCAAAAACCCAGAATAGGTAACCCAATATTGAAGCAGAACAAAATCACATGATTGATACTACTTAACATCAAGATAATACTACAAGCCTCCAGTCATCAAGACAGTGTGATATTTGTGAAAGAATAGACAAATAGATCAATAGAACAGAAATAGACCCACAAAAATAGTCAACTGATCTTTGACAAAGGAGTAATAGTAATACAATGGAGAAAACATAGTCTTTTCAACAAATGGTGCTACAACAACTGGACATCCACATGTAAAAAAAAAATGAATCTAGGCACAAATCTTATGGCCTTCACAAAAATTAACTCTGAACAGATTAGAGACCTAAACATCAAATTCAAAACTATAAAACTCAGAAGATAACATAGGAGAAAACCTAGATGTCCTTGGGTATGGAGATGACTATTTAGATACAATAGCAAAAGCACAATCCATAAAAAAAAAAATCAATGAGGTGGACTTCATCAAAATTGAAAACTTCTGCTCTACAAAAGACAATATCAAGAGAATGAGAAGATAAGCTACAGACTGGGAGAAAATAGAAGAAACACATCTGATGAAAGAGTGTTATCTAAAGTATACAAAGAATGCTGCACTAATTTACATTCCCACCAACAGTGCACAAGGCTTCCCTTTGCTCCACATTCTTGCCAACAACTGTTATGTCTTGCCTTAATAGCCACTCTAACAGATATGAAGTGATATCTCATTGTGGTTTTGATTTGCATTTCCCTGATGATTAGAGATGGTACGCATCATTTCATGTTCCTGTTGGCCATCTGGATGTCTATTTAGATCCTCTTCCCACTTTTTAATTGAATTGTTTGAGGTTTTTTGCTATTGAGTTGTATGAGTTCTTTACATGTTTTGGGTATGAACTCCTTGTCAGTAATATGATTTGCAATATTTTCTTCCATTCAATAGGCTGCCTTTTCATTTTGTTGATGGTTTCCTTTGCTGTGCTGAAGTTTTTTGTTTTGTTTTTTTGCTGAGGAAGATTGGACTAACATCTGTGCCCACCTTCCTCTACTTTATATGTGGGATGCCTGCCACAGCATGGCTTGATCAGCAGTGCGAAGGTCTGCAGCTGGGATCCAAACCTGCAAACCCTGGGCCCTGAAGCGGAGTGCTTACTTAACCACTACGCCACTAGGCCAGCCCCTGTGCTGAAGTTTTTCAGTTTGATGTAGTCCAACTTGTTTACTTTTGCTTTTGTTGCCTTTGTTTTTGGTGTCAAAGCCAAAAAATCATCACCAAGACCGATGCCAAGGAGGTCACCACCTCTGTTTTCTTCTAGGAGTTTTATAATTCCTAATCTTACATTCAATACTTTAATACATTTTGAGTGAATTTTTTGCATATGGTGTAAGGTAGTGGTCCAGTTTCATTCTTTTGCATGTGGCTGTCCAGTTTTCCCAACACCATTCATTGAAGAGACTATCCTTTCCCCACTGTATATTCTTGGCTCTTTTGTCATAAATTAATTGACCACATTTGCATGGGTTTCTTTCTGGGCTTTCTATTCTGTTCCACTGGTCTATTTTCATGCCAATACCATACTGTATCTGTTTTCATACCAATACCATACTGTTTTGATTACTATCACTTTGTAACATAGGCTGAAATCAGGGAGCATAATGCCTCCATCTTTGTTCTTTCTCAAAATAGCTTGGGCTATTTGGGGTCTTTTGTGGTTCCACACAAAGTTGGAATTACTTTTTCCATTTCTGTGGAAAAATGCTATTGGAATTTTGAGAGGCATTGCGATGAATCTGTAGATTGCTTTGAGCAGTATGGACACTTTAACAATATTAATTCTTTCAATCCATGAGCACAGTTTATTTCCATTTATTTGTGTCATCTTCAATTTCTTTCATCAATGTCTTAGAGTTTTCAGTATACAGGTATTTTACCTCCTTGCTTAAATTTATTCCTAGGAAATGTATTCTTTTTGGTGTAATGGTAAATGAGATTGTTTTCTTAATTTATTTTCCTGATAGTTTGTTTTTAGTGTATAGAAATGCAACAGATTTTTGCATGTTGATTTTGTATCTTATAACTTTATTGAATTCATTTATTAGTTTTAACAGTTTTTTGCTGGAGTTTTTAGATTTTCTATGTATAATATCATGTCACCTGCAAATAGTGACAGTTTTACTTCTTCCTTTCCGATTTGGATGTCTTTTATCTCTTTTTCTTGCCTAATTGCTCTGGCTAGGACTTCCAATACTATGTTGAATAAAAGTAGCAAGGGTGGGTATCCTTGTCTTGTTCCTGAACTTAGAGGAAAAGCTTTCAACTTTTCACTGTTGACTATGACATTAGCCTTGGGCTTGTCATTTACAACCTTTAAAATATTGAGAAACTTTCCCTCTACATCCACTTTGTTGAGAGTTTTTATTATAAATGGAAGTTGAATTTTGGTCAATGCTTTTTCTGCATCTGCTGAGATGATCATATGATTTTTGTCCTTTATTTTCTTAATGGGGTATATCACATTGATTGCATCCTTGGAATAAATTCCACTTGATCATGGTTTATGAATCCTTTAATGTATTGTTGAATTTAGTTTGCTAATATTTTTTTGAGGATTTTTGCATCGGTGTTCATCAAGGATATAGGCTTGTAATTATTTTATCTTCTGGTATCCTTGTCTAGTTTTGGCAGCAGGAGAATGTTGGCCTCATAAAATTAGTTTGGAAGAGTTCTCTCCTATTTTTGGAAGAGTTTGAGAAGGAATTGTATCAATTCTCTTTTGAATGCTTGGTAGAATTCACCAGTGAATCTGTCTGGTCTTGGAGTTTGGTTTCTTAGGAGGTTTTTGGTTACTGAGTCAATTTCTTTACTAGTAATTGGTCTGTTCAGATTTTCTATTTCTTATGATTCAGTCTTGGTATGGTATATGTTTCTAGGAATGTATTCATTTCTTCTAGGTGATCAAAATTTTGGGCAACTCTTTATGATCCTTTGTATCTCTTTTATTTTTGAAGAATAGTTTGTTGGATATAGAATTTTTGTTGACAACTTTTTTCTTGTAGCTCTATGAATAGATCATCATTTCTTTTAGGAATATTCAGTTTCTGATGTCAGTTGTTAATTGTTTTGAGAATCTTTTGTACATGATGGATCATTTTTCTCTAACTGCTATCAAGATTCTCCCTTTGACTTTGGTCTTTGACAATTTGACTATAATGTATCTATGTCTAGATTTCCTTGACTCTAACCTACTTGGATCTTGTTGAGTCCTTGGATATGGATATTGAAGTTTTTCATCAAATTTGGTAAGTTTGGTCTATTAATTCTTCAAATATTCTTTCTTCTTTTCTCTCTCTCCTTTCCTTCTGGAACTCCCAGTATATGTATTTTGTTATGCCTGATGATATCTATGATGGGTTGAAAAATAGGCCTCAAAAGATATCCACGTCAAATCGTCGGAACTGGTAAATGTTACCTTATTTGGAAAAAGGGGGTTTTACAGGTGAAATTAAGTTAAAGTTCTTGAAGATGAAGTCATCCTGGGTTATCTGAGTGAGCCCTAAATCCAGTGACAAGTGTTCCTTGAGAGCTACAGGAGGAAAACAGAAGAGAAGCAGGCAATATGATCACAGGTAGATAAATAAGAGCAATGTAGCCTAAGGAATGCCAACAGACACTAGAAGCTTGGAGAGGCAAACAATGGATTTTCTCTTATACTCCAGAGGGAATGTATCTTTGCCAATACCTTGATTTGGACTTTGGCCTCCAGAAGTGTGGAAGAATAATTTTCTGCCACTTTAAGCCACCAAGTTTGTCATAATTTATTATGACTGCTTAAGGAAACCAATAACCTATCTTATAAACCTCTCGGGCACTGTTCATTTGTCTTCATTCCTGTAGTTTGTACTGGATAATCTCAATTGCCCATCTTCAAGTTAGTTTATTTTTTCTTCTTTTACCTTGAATATGCTGCTGACCCCTCTAATCAGTTTTCTTATTTCAGTATTATACTTTTCAACTCCTGAAAACTTGTTGATTTTTTTTCTCTTTATTGAAATTCTCTGTTTGATGTGTCACTATTGCTATATTTTCCTTTAATTCTTTAGATATGGTTTTCTTTTGTTCTTGGAACATATTTACAAAGCTCATTTAACATCCTATCTAGAGGTTCAACGTGTGGGCCTACTAGATACAGTCTCTATTTAATCCTTTCATTCTTGTGTATGGGCCAAATATTTCTGTTTCTTTCCATGTCTCATAATTTTTGGTTGAATACTGGTCATTTTAAATGATGTAATGTAGCAACTCTGAAAATCAGATTTCCCTCTCCCCAGGAGTTTTTATCTTGTTGAAATTGCTGTTAATTTGCTTAGTGACTCTCCTAGACTAATTCTGTAAGTCTGTTTTCTTTGTCATGGGCTAGCACAGATGTCTATGCTCAGTTAGCTTAGTGGTCAGCCAATAATTACATAGTTTTTCTTAAGTTCTTTGAACCAATAAGACTCCCAGACTTTGCTGGAGGTTTCTGTGTGTGTGTCACGATAATTTGTTACACGGTCTGGCGAGAACTTTACAACTCTGCCTTAGGTTTCACTTTATATTTATGCAGAGCCTCTGGGTCAGTCATAAACCTTTCTCCTTACAACATTTGAGAACTAGCTTTAAGAATATTATAGATGATGCATGACTATTGTTTGCATTGTCTGAGCTATGTGGGTGATTGTTTCTCTTAGATCTTTAGCCCTCTCTTCCATAACCTTCATCTTCTCACTACTACTTGCCTTTCCCTGTTCACCCAAAGATATATCTCTATTTTAATCTCTTGTGTCCGATCAGATCTTTAGAAAATACATATTGTTCTCATGAGTATGCCAAGTACTACAGGGGCCTCAAAAAAAAAGGAGAGAGTTATGTCAGCTTCTGTCCTTAAAAATATAGGAGTGTGGAAGAGGGCCCATTACCAACTACAAAGAAGAAGCTATCAAGTTAAATTTGGCAAGCTTTCCATTTCATTTTTTCCAGTAGAGTTAAGCATGTCTATTTGAATTTTAAGATCCTGCAGAGAACACCTCACAGGTGAACCAAAAAAAGTGCCATTCTGCATTATGGAGAAAGCCCTCACCATCTTTTGGAAACCTTGCTGATGAACCACCAGTAATTATTAATTTAACAGAGCAGAGGAGTCCACATTTACTAAAGCATTATATTCCACTAATTATCCAGTAGCCTGCAGGACTAGCAAAATTAAACCCAAATATCAGATATCCCAAAGAACGCTGAATTAGTTACAGATACTTGTTTACTCACAAATCATAACCATCTCCTCATCTAGAAGAGTTAAGTAATTAAAAGGAGAAAGCATCCTCTAAGCTTCTACAGAAGACCGGGAGCTTAGCCCAGATGTATTTTGAGGATAAGGATGGAGACAGGGCACCTCAGATTGTAAAGGGGCTTCCTGATAGAGGCATGGAATAACATAGCATGCTGGCAAACAAATTTGCTAAACATAACCATTAAGCAATTCAATAAACATTTTCACTTTCTCTCAAACAAATATGACAGTAGAAACTGTGAAATAAATTGACCCCAATGTGCAGTTGAGTGTAAAGCCCTTGGGACAAGTCCAGCCATGTGGGTAGAGACACACGCCTGGCAACAGCTAGCCCAGAATATACTTCTCTAAAAAAGAATTCATTATAAATTAGAAAAGAGAGGAGAAAAAAGAGTTCGAGAAAGAGAAAAGCACGTCTATTATTTTCATATTTAATTTTTTCCACAAGGCTTCATATTTAAAGATTTCCATAAGAAAAACATTTTGAAAATACAGAAGTAATAACAAATGGTACTTTGCGGATCTCTCAGTCTGAAGGCTTCTCTGATTGTAGCCTTTCACAAGATGCTTAACTTGTAAGATAGAGAAGCTTCTTTTGTTGCTTGATACACCGAGAAGTAAGAGAGTAAACAGAATGTTAGCAAAACAATTTTTTTCTTCCTTTCTCCATATATTATCCATTTTTGGACTACTTTATTATTTCTGCAAAAAGATATTATGTATGCCACAAAATTAAAGCTTTGAGAACATTTTTTAGTCTATTTCTAGATTTAAGAAATCTTCACCTCTCATTTACTTGCTCATTTTATGCTCCCTTCTTCCATGAAATTTAAGTTCCATGAGTGCCAAGACCTGTCTGTTTTGTTCACTTTCTATTGCCAGTGTCCAGACCAACACCTGACACAAATATTGAGCTCACTAATTTTTAGTAGGTATGTCGTTATGACTTTACTTACAGGGACATTTTGCAAGTATTGGTGTAGAACCAATAAGCTTCACAGTATTCATACTGGAAAACCAAAGGAAATTCTCTAAGTTTATTATACATTCAAGCTATAATGAAAATATATAAAAATTAAAGAATTTTACTTCAGAGTTTTATCTGGTTGTCAAACACAACTATTTAATTTTTGCATCCTATGTCGTATGTTTTGTCTTTGAGTGATATTATAACTTTTTCTTAATAAAATGGCATGTTATCAAGATGAAGAGGAGATTTAAGTATCAGATATGTGGTTTGATTATATGTGGCTTAACCCTGAGATTTCAAGTTTACTTTGACTTCTTGACAAATAAGAGACTGCCAGAGGAGCTTAGCCAATCAGTAATTGCCTAGAACTAGATACTGTATAATTTATTTTACAAACTGGGACACTTTCAAGAGTGAAATGAGATGCTTCAAATAAATACACCAGGACAGCTGGCATAAATGATACTATCTAGGGGAAACTGGGATTTTATTTCACACTATCTAAAGTGACAGCATTAAGATAGTCAATTGCTGTCATCTCAGAAAGAGCTGAAAAAAATTCGAATGCATCTGAAGATAAATACATTTCACACACACACACACAGAGAAATGCTGAAAAAGCTGAGGATTCCCCAATATCTGGAAGGTCTGAGCAGGACACTGTGCTCTTCAGTAGTTAAAAAATGGGCTAGTCAGAAAGTAGGGAGGAGGGTTACTATCTTACTGATCATTCTACTTTTGGCATTTATTTCATAAAAACCTTCTACTTGTCCAATTTTTGCCAAAGATTTTAGTGTGTGAGTTTTGGGAAAACTAGACATCATCATCACAGAGCCCAGATCACAGAATTCAGAGAGATTTTGAATGGAGTTTTTCATTTGGTAAAACACTGATAACCTAACAAAAAGCTGGAGGGATCAAGACAAAATGCAATCTGATCCAGAATAAACACTAGCAAATGACAGTGATAACTGCCTTGTAAGCTTGTGACCAAGATAGAATTGTACAAATGTTTCGTTTCTTGGTCTGGATTTACTCTTCTAATCCCCAAAGAGTTGATTTAAATTATGCTCACTAAAGTAGCTCTGGTTTGTATCTTTGAAATAATTGTGGTTTGCATCTGACCACTATTTATACATAACATGTTGACTGCAATGCTCCCAAGTCTGACAACTGTTTCTAACACAGAGTTGCAGTCATCTGGCTCACATTCCTATAGTTCTTTTCATGAAATATTCGGGAGTGCTTTCTCAGAATGGAAAGAACAGATAAACTCTCCTTTAAGAGTGATGGGAATCATGTGAATATCTTCAAGGCCAAGATAAGGAATGGGTATTCCTGAGGACTGCGAACTCGGGCTACTTCCTGGGCGTGCTCAATATAAAGTAGAAATTGCCGATGACTCTAATGTGAGTCTGTGAAGACCCTGAGGCTGATAACATGTTCTGGTCGTGTCTTGTTGATGCAACAAGGAGTGCACAGAATAGCTGAAAGATCGATCATAGTGGTTGATTATGTTTGTACGCATGTGCAACTGTTAAGCGAATAAATAGGTCTTCCAAACAGTTAAGTGTTGAAATGCATACAGATGTTTTCATGGATTTTACCATTTTCTTGTGTTTGCTTTTGCTTTATACATCCAGTTTGAGTGCTTATATTCAGTATTTAAAAGAATTTTTATTTTTTTATGTTGCTCTTGATTTGTGAACATGATGTCTATACAAAAACAAAAATTTCGATATTATTTTGGAAAAGTATTGTACCTTAAGAGAAGAATAACGGCAAATAATACTACGAGAAAATATCCAAGATGGTATGTGTGGTAGTTACCGAAATGGGTGATTATGGATCATTTTTCCCCTGCTGCTTGATGCAGTATGTACTATTCAAATGTTATATTAACTTAAATTGCTTACATAAGAAAAATGTAACAGAAAATCCCAAAAAGTTTAGAAAATTAATTTAGCCTAAGATTATTGACTTGGGTATACCTTTTAGGATCTTTGAATGAATTTTCTATTTTTAAATTTCAAAATGAAAAAGCTTATAATTGACTTATTTCATAATAGGTGATGTAAAAATTAACTTGTAATAACAAAATTTAATTTTATAAATGTGTTTTTAAACAATCAATAATTCCCATATTCATATTTGTGATTGTAGTGGGCAGGCAAAATTAAAATAGATATTGTCACTGGAATATATTTTACCTACAAGCAAGTCATATAAAACAACTGTTGGAATCACAAAGGCAAAAACAAAAATAAAGCAAAACAAATTCTCTAAATGAAAATGAGAAAAATATAAGAATAAATCACAGAATGAATCATTCTGTTCTATTTGATATTAATATTGACCTTTTAAAATATAATGATTATAAATTTCAATATGAATAAGTCAGATGATAAATGTGGACTAGCCGAGATTCAAACTGGTGTGTTTCAAATTATGACGACACTACCAGATTTGTTCTCTGTCCACCACAATTACATATATTAGAAATGGGCAATGTATCACTTAATGTGGAGGGAATAATAATGAAGTTCAGTTACAAAACTTCATCAGCTAAAAATACTAATAAACATTTAAGTAGATATTTATATATGTTCAGCTATATCCTACCTTATGAGAATTTATCTTTATATCTACACATCTACATATCAATAAATAGCTATCTATCTTTATTCATCTACCAATACAGCTATTTGAACTTTTTAAAGAATTCAACACAGTCAATTCATTGTCTAATATTTTGATTTATTTTCATATAGGTTCTAGAAGATGTTCCCTCCATTAATTACATGATAGACCCTATGATAGCAGGGATCTAGTCTTTAGTGATTTTTTTGATTGAAGTAAAATTGACATATAATATTATATTAGTTTCAGGTGTACAATGTAATGACTCGATTTTTGTATATATTGAGAAATGATCACTACAATAAATCTAGGTAATATCCATCACCATACATAGTTATAAAATTTTTTTTGACTTGCTATAAGGACTCTTAAGATCTACCCTCTTAGCAATATTCAAATATGCAATACAGTATTATTAACTATAGTCACCATGCTTATTTATTTTATAATGATTTATGACACTTATTTTATAATGCAATTTGTTCCTTTTGATTCCCTTCACCTATCCCTACCCCTTGCCTTTGGCAACCACCAATCTGTTCTATCTATGAGCTTGGTTTTTTTTTTTTGTTAATTCCACATATATGTGCGATCATACAGTACTTATATTTTTCTGTCTGACATTTCACTTAGCATAATGCCTTCAAGGTTCATCTATGTTTTCACCAATGGTAAGATTTGATTCTTTTTTATGACTGAATATTTTTCCATTGTGTATATATGTGCATGTTTGTGTGTGTGTATAGCTGCAACGTACATGGGGGGTGCACATATCTTTTCAAGTTAGAGTTTTTGTTCTTTTCAGATAAATACCCAGAAGCGGAATTGCTGGATTATACGGTAGTTCTAGTTTTAATTTTTGAGGAAACTCCACAGTGGCTGCACCAATTTACATTCCCAGCAACAGTGTAGAAGGGTTTCCTTTTTCTACATCTTTACCAGAATCCATTACCTCCTCTCTTTTTGATAAGTGATAGCTCATTGTGGTTTTGATTTGTATTTCTCTGATGATGAGTAATGTTGAGCACCTTTGCATGTACTTCTTGGCCATTTGAATATCTTCTTTGGAAAAATGTCTATTCAGGTCCTTTGCTCATTTTTAATTTGATCACTTGGTTCTTCGCTATTGAGTTGTATGAGTTCCTCATGTATTTTTGATAATAATGCCTTAGATATATGGATTGCAAATATTTTCTCTGATTTTGTAGGTTGCCTTTTCATTTTGTTCATCATTTCTTTTGCTGTGCAGAAGCTTTTGAGTTTGATGTAGTCCCACTTGCTTATTTTTAATTTTGTTGCTTATGCTTTAGGCATTATCCAAAAGATCATTGCCAAGACCCATGTCAAGAAGATTTTCCCCTGTTTTCTTCTAGGAGTTTTAGAGTTTCAGGTCTTACATTTAAGTCTCTAATCCACTTTGAGTTAAGTTTTGTGAGTAGGGTAAGATGGGGGTCTGGTTTCATTCTTATGCATGTTAACATCCAATTTTCTCAGCACCATTTATTTAAGAGACTGTCTTTTCTCCATTGAGTATTCTTGGCTCTTTGTGAAATATTACTTGACTGTATATACATGGGTTTATTTCGGGACTATTTGTTCCATTGATCTGTGTGTCTGTTTTATGCCAGTACCATACTGTTTTGATTACTATCACTTTGTAATATAGTTTGAAATCAGGGAACATAGTGCTTCCAGGATTGTTCTTTCTCAAGATAGCTTTGGCTATTCAGGGTCTTTTGTGGTTCCCTACAAATTTTATGATTGTTTGTTCTATTTCTGTAAAAAAATGCCATTGGCGGGTTGGCCCCATGGCGTAGCGGTTGAGTTTGGAGCATTCCACTTGGGCAGCCTGGGTTCAGATCCTGGGTGTGGACCTACACCACTTGTGAGCTATGCTGTGGCAGCTACCCACATACAAAATAAAGGAAGACCAGCAGAGATGTAAGCTCAGGCTAATCTTCCTCAGCAAAAAAAAAGCCATTGAAATTTTGATAGTGATTGTATTGAATCTGTAGACTGCTTTGGGTAGTATGGACAAAATTTCAACAATATTCTTCCAACCCACTGGCATGGAATATCTTTCCATTTATTTGTGTATTCTTCAACTTCTTTCATTAATGTCTTATAGTTTTCAGTATATAAATATTCACCTCTTTGGGTAAATTTATTCCTAGGTATTTTATTCTTTTTTTCTTTTTTTGTGAGGAAGATATGCAATTAAAGCACAGACTCTGATACTAGTCTATCTGGGTATAAATCTTTACTTCATCAATTTCTAGCTGGGCATCCGTCACTAAGTTTTAAATACTTGTGTTCTCTTAGGAAAAAATAAGGATAATATATTTCCTCACATGTAAGTTCATGTGAAAATTAAGTTATTTAATATATGTAAGATGCTAAGAACAGTGCCTAGCATGTAGTAGGCACTGTATAATTGTCTGCTGTTCATTTGACTTCTTAGAAACCTATTACCATGGTGAGATTCTGTTAGTTCCTCATATAACAGCACTAAAAAGATTTCCAAAATTATCTAATTTTCACTTTCTACATTAAGTTGGCAAATTGTAATAAAAAGTCTGACCCCATCTTTTATGCCTCACCCCCAATTCTTTCCCTTTGGGCCCCACATCTGGGCAACCTAATAAAAACCGTGAATGCCACCCATTTGATGTCAGTCATTGGGAGATTCAAATCATACAAGTCCCTGGTTGCGTGCTGAAACCCTAACCTTGGCTCTGTGCCCTAAGCACAATAAAAACCCTGAGCCCAGTCTCCTTTTCCCACTTTCTCAAGCCATATTCACACCAGCTTGAGAGGCCTGCCCTCTCCTGAGAAAAGCCCAAGTGTGTGAATAATAAACCTTTTCTTACCTTCTTGCTGTGTATGTCTGTGTGAGGCATCATGAGTCTCAACATGTGGACCAAATTTTGGGAGGGCCTCTATCCTGTCTTTGTAGGTAGCTAAGCTAGGTATGGATAAACTAGGGAATATTATCATTATTCTGTAAAAATTACAGAACGTTCAATGTATACACAGAACGATATATCTCTGCTATAAACAAGAATGTTATCCTTTTTATCAGCAGAGATTTTTCCAGAATTAATTTTTCCTCGTCTTTGGTTCAGACTTCTCTTGGTAGCATTCTCTTTTTAAAAAAAATCTCAACTTCTTGAGAAACATATTCATTTTTATTTTCTTGAATAATTCCTTTACACTTCGTCAAAACTCCTTCTGTTCTCTTGAAATGTAACAGTTTTATGCATCCTTTCAAGAAGGTAGAGATATAATACTCTACAAAGAGTTGAGCATTAAAGGAACATTTATCCTTGCTTTTTATGGCACACTTGCACTATTAAATTTCTATAACAAATCAGAATTTTGAATAACAAATTCTATACTTCTCAATCATGTTCAATTTATGATCTAATTATTTCTGATGAGATAGGTTCCAGTTAGGCTTTCACATATTATCAGCCATGTTTAATACATTTTTCCTCAGCACCTGTTTACATTGTTTTGCACCATTAAATTTCACTTAGCGATTTGATTCTGTCTGACGTGCAATGGATGAGAAAACTGAATGTTTAAGTAATTGCCAATAAGAAAGATGTTAACCTGAATTTGGATGTTGTTTTAGAAGATATGTTTCAGCAGTAGATAAACCTACATAATTATAACAGTCAGAATTTTATATGACAAAATTTTCATTCGTTGTGATTTTCTAGGGAAGAAAGGCAGAACCTGATATTGTAAGTTTCCCCTGAAATTTAGCTCATGACATTTCTAGTGTACTTATATACGTGCATTGAATACTACTTAAACAATCTCTTTTGTACCTTTCCATCAAACTTCGAAGGAACCTGACATGATAATAAAAATGAACAGGAAAACTAAAACCTAGAATATTTATTTTATCTTTAAACCTTAAGATATAAATATAACATGAAATGATCTAATAACTGGTGCAAAGCTGCTTAGATGAAAGTTAGTTTGGGTGGAACAAATTGAAATTGCACGCATACATGGAAAGATGAAGCACTGTCATTCATTCAGTCTAAACATGGCAGATTGAGTATGTATGTTTATGTAGAATATATTAAGATATTTTTTAACATATGAATTATAATAAACCAAAATCCTAGCAACATTAGTCCATGTGTGTTGACACTGGGACTCACATCCAGTGGCCTATTACTTTAAATGGGAAATATTCAAACCACTTATCATTTTTGAGATATGACATTTTTTCTTCAAACTGCTCTGTGAGAGCAAAGACCTCATATGATTTACTCATTGCTGTTTCCATCATTGTATCCATAATAATTTGGGCCTTGGAGAAGAAAATCAAGTAGGTAGAATTGGAAAAAAAGATAATAGGCTAGAGAAATGACCAGACCCTAGCATTAGCCTATAGAATTATGTTAGTATTGTATTTGTCCTTTTTTTGAAAGGTAACAGTACAAAGGAGAAGTAAATGAAAGAAATAAAGAAGGAGTTGGGCAGTTGGGAAAGGCTCAAAGGATCCAGCAAGGACTATGTCAATGTGCTGAGGGTCTGGTGAGATTGGAAGCATTGATTAAAGCAAGAAGATTGGACAACATGATCTCAGAAATGCCAGCATTTTAGCCAGCACTGCAAGAAGAGGTATATCTTAGGCTAGAGATGAGCAAAGTATGACCCACAAGCCAAAAGTGGACCTTTGCTTGTCTTTGAATGGCCTGCAAGTTAGAATGGTTTTCACATTTTTAACTGGTTGAAAAAAAATGAAGAGTACCTCATGACATGACAAAATTATATGTGATTCAAATTTAAGTGACCATAATATTGTACTGAGAAACAGCCATGCTCCTGTGTTTATGTACCATCTATGGCTGTTTTTATGCTCTAAGAGCAGACTTGAGCAGTTGCTACAGAGAATACATGGCCCACAAAGCCTAAAGTGTTTACTCTCTAGATGTTTGCTGACATCTGTCTTAAGCTGATGATGCCAGAGAAGAGTTTTCATGTTTAGTTCTACCAATGAAAGGTGCTAGACTTAGCAAGGTGACTGTTAGCTACTATGTAATCTCTGGCTAGAGAGAGTAGAAAGAAGGCAATTTCAGACATATGATTTTGCTGTTCATAGACATTAAAATTCCATATCATATTTTTTCAAGGAGTTTTTCTCTTGTTAAAAGAGTCCCAAATATGAGAAAAAGGATATCATAACCACTCCATTATGTAAAATCATAGTCATGTAAAGTCATCATTTGGAAAACTAATGTCTTAATAAAAAAGTTATAGGCCATTAAAATATTTTCCTCATCTATTAAGACATGCATTAAAAATAACAGAAATTTCATACATTTGTAGAAGAGTCAAAGAACACATATCTGAGAAACTCTTTACCTTCATGAATGCGACTGATGTAAGAGTGAAGTATCCTTCTCTAAGGTGTATAAGACATCCAGGATATAAAGAATGGTTACCCTTTTGAAGTACTTTAAATCTCATAGAACGATAAAGAAAAAACTTGTAACAGAAGTTCCAGAAAGTTTTTTGTTTAGCAGGCTTCTGTGCTACGCAGTTTAGCTTTGCATGATTTCCCCACAGCCTTTGCAGAAACATTATTAACTTCAGAAAATTGCTTCTCCTCCTGCATGTGGAGAGAAAAAGCAATTTGAAATGTTTATTTTACGTTTGAAGTTTCTATTCATAAAGAAAAGTTGAAAATACTGTTGTTGACTTCAGTTTGTGGCTCAAACCACCAAAAGTGCACATTCATGCAATGCTTTACTACAGTTTGGGTCTGATGATAAAAGTAATCTCACCTTTTCTTCATTCATTAATACAAATTGATGTAAAAGGTGCTTTGCATTTCCACGAAGGGAAAGGAAGCCACTGCCGTTTTCCCCTGGTGGCAGGTGAAATACCTGGTTCCTAGGTGGAGGTCAAGAGAGCTATTTCACCCTAACAGAATTTGTAGAGTTGAGCTCTTGCTCATTCACATTAAATGAACTGAGACCCATTGCTAATTACTAAATCTTACGTACTGATACATAAACAAAGGAATTCTGCAATAAAAAAGTGGATTCACTATCCTGCAAACATCCTTTTACTTGAATGGGTGACTGTATGTGGTAAAATGGCTTGTTAAGTACTTTCATATGGTTTATTGGCCAATCAAGTTACACAAAACTTAGAAAAGCCATTGGCTATTTACACGTTGGTAAACTGCAAACCTAAACACTCTCAATAAGGTAATAAGTGTGCATTTCTACATAAGATTTCTATTGCCTCAGGAACTGTGTTTCCTGTGTAGTGGCTCACACTCCACTGACCTGATTAAACTCCTAATTGTGCTGTATTGAATGTGTCTCTATAATGCTCACATACAAACAGAATCACACCCTTCTATAACTGCAGTTATTAGGATTGGAAAAAAAAACTTGAGAAACTCATTTTTTATATAGAATCCATATTGTGTTTTACTCAACACAGCTGGAAGTGCTTCACTATAAAAACAATGAAAATAAAATTCAACTAAAATATAACCATATATATATATATATAAAGGAAATATACATATATCAAGAATATATATAAGCATATATATGCCAATAAATTAAAGTTTCCTTTTCCTTTGACTGTTAACATACAACCTTCATAAAGTTTGGGTTTTGTCTTATATCTTGTTGAAACTACAGCAATGAGTCAGTGTCTCCTAGTACATAACTATTAACTAAATGAACAATAAATGAATGATTGAATAAAATATATTTTCTATTTCAGTCAGATTTTATTATTTGGTTTTGCTTTGGATTCCTTAGTGTCTTACTTATTTTGTTGGTACCATTCACGTATAATAACAAATGCCAAACATTTGACTGAACTAAATTTAAAAATCCATCTACAATCTCATGTCAAAAATTCTCTGAATAATGTCATCATATTACTAAAACATTGATATTTTTACTTTTATAGTCAATATGTATAGACATTTATTATTGGTTGACCTATTTCTGGAGTATGCAGTGTCAGATTTTGTACAAACACAAAAAAATCACTAAAGACATTAACAAAATGAAGGATAAAAATCATGATCATTTCAGTAGATACAGAATAATCATTTGACAAAATTCAACATCTACTTATGATGAAAACTCTCAACAAAGTGGATATAGAGGGAACATACCTCACCATAATAATGGCCTCAACATAAGCAATTCTAATGCTGAGTATTTATCTGAAGAAAGCGAAAACACTAACTCAAAAGATGTATGCACACCCTTGTTTATCGCAGCATTATTTATAATAGCCAAGACATGAGAACAACTGAAATGCCCATCAATGGATGAATGGATAACAAAAATGTGGTGTGTATATATACACAGTGGAATATTATTCAACAATAAAAAATGAAATCTTGCCATTTGTGACAAGATGGACGGACGTTGAGGGCATTATGCCAAGTGAAATAAGTCAGAGAAAGACAAATACTGTATAACCTCACTTATATGTGGAAACTGATTTTTAAAAAAAGAAAATGAGCTCAGTGTTACAGAGAACAGATGGGTAGTTGACAGAAGTGGGAAGTAGTGGGTGGGTGAGATGGATGAAGGATGTCAAAAGGTACAAATTTCCAGTTATAAAGTAAAGGAGTCATAGGGATGTAATGTACAGCTTGGTGACTGTACTTAATACTACTGTAGAGTATATTTGAATTTTCCTGAGTAGATCTTAAAAGTTCTCATTATAAAAAAAAAAATTGTAACTAAAATATTAGGTCATTTCTACAGTAAATCTGTTGCCTTCATTTGAGAGAAAAAAGAAGTCTCCAAGTTACTGTTGCTCTCAAATATGTAGCCAAAGACTACAAAGTGTAGTTAACTAATAGATTTTGTTTTTACTTGTATCCTCTATTAGTTTCCACATCTGTACTTCTGTCAATAAGTATGAGATTCAGAAAAGGAAGCACTGAAATGTGGATATCACATATTTCTATTGGGTTGAAACATGTCTCAGGGCAGATCTGTGTATAATCTGTGCAAGAAAGTAAAACCTTAAAGAGAAACAGAAACCCACGTGTTTTTAATGCCACAAATCTGATGATAGGTTTTAATAAAGAGAGGCGATTAATATTAGAGTAGGCATAATAAGATGTAAAGGGTTTATGTCTCAAATTACATCAAGTTGATTAATCAAGAAACGTTTATTATATACCTACCATGTGTTGGTTGTTGCACTAGAAAGATAGGTTCAAATGTGAACAAAAGGAAAGGATTCCTGTTCTTAAGGAAATGTCCTGTGAGAAAAAGAGACATTAAAAATAATTACCAATAATTAAGCACTACAAATTATATTTTCTAAAAAAAGGCATACAGTGTACCATGAAAACATATAAAAAGAAGACCTAACCCAGTCTGATGGTCATTGAACAATTTTCTGTAGATGCAACTTTACACCTAAGAAATTATTTAGTTGTAATTAAGTAATTTCCCTAGCTTAACAAAATAAAGATGAATCATAGCTTTTTTATTCAGTAGATCCTATATTTCTACCAGCTCTGGGTGAGACAATAATTTAAGAAATATTTCTTTATTAATATGATTGGTACAAATTTTGGATATTATCAGTTGAAAGCATGCCTGAAGTATCCTTCAAATTGACTCTAATCTGTAAATAAACATTCTCTAAGCAAAGTTATTCATAACATTACAGATTTATGTACCTGTAAACATACATAGCCTGTTTTTGTGTTCTTTGTCTATAAAATCGCCATGAAAAAGTTATAAAACATGCATGCTGAAATATTCATGGTAATTATATAGCATTTTTATGATCTCCCAGTCTGAAAACTGTCCATGGAGAAAAAGTAAAATTTTCTTGGGATATGTTACACTTATTGAATATAAAATGGTTTTTAGCGGGTCCGCCCGGTGGCGTAGCGGTTTTGTCTGCGCTTGGCAGCCCGGGGTTCGCGGGTTCGGATCCCGGGCACCCGCCGGCGCACTGCCTGTCAGCCATGCCGTGGTGGCGTCCCATATAAAGTGGAGGAAGATGGGCACGATGTTAGCCCAGGGCCAGTCTTCCTCAGCAAAAAGAGGAGGATTAGCAACGGATGTTAGCTCAGGGCTGGTCTTCCTCACACAAAAAAAATAATAATAATTAATAAAATAAAATAAAATGGTTTTCAGTGATGGCATTGGACTCCACTTGGAATTTACAAATCACCTGTGTGATTTGTCCACAGATTTGTCCAAATAGTGCGCTAGGCATTCATATGATACCCATTGGTAGGTAGTTTTTAACCAAAGAGGCATTAGCTTATCTTCAGTTTTCTTGCACCAAATATTGTAATTTACGAACTAAAGTATATTAAACTAAATAAGCCTCAGTGACTACCCCAAAAGACTTGAGGCTTAGTGTTCTCTAATCTTTATAGTAAAACCCAATTTCTCTCTCTCTTTTTATTGGAGGGGGGCAGTGAGGAAGATTGTCGCTGAGCTAACATCTGTGCCAATCTTCCTCTTTTGTATATGGGATGCCACCACAGCATGGCTTGATGAGCAACGTGTAGGTCCTCACCTGGGATCTGAACCCGCAAACCCTGGGCCCCTGAAGCAGAGCCCCAACCTTAACCACTACACCACCGGGCCACCCCCATCAATTTCTCCTTTTGATATGGCGGTGAATCATTTGATTTCAGAAGTGCCATTTCCATCATGTTTTATTTCCCTAAGTGCAATTTCTGTATTTTAGTATCTCTAATGGAGTTCATCAGAAGCAATATCTAATCAAATTGCCTGTACATTTTACAACATTTCTTCATTGCTGAGCAATCAATGATTCATCGGCAAATTATAAGAAAACCAAACAGCCTCAGAATTAGGACAAGAACTAATTTTTTATAAGATGAATCTTAAAACTTTCGTAAAATTTTCTTCACATAGTTACCATTTATTAAGTGCCAACTATGCCTTACGTGCTGTATATGGGTATTATCTAATCTCCACAGTAACTCTACAAGGAAGATATCATTGTCCAAATTTAACACATAGAGAGAGTGAAGTTCAGAAATGTTAAGTAACTGGCACAGTTCCACATAGCTGGTAATTGGTACCGTCACCATGTGTGTTTGACTCCATGGCCTGTGTTCGTTCTGTTGCTTCACTATCTCTAAAACTACTTTTCCTGCCTGTTTCAGAGAACAGTCTGTTCGTCTTTAAACAACTATTTTTTTAGAAGCACAGAATATTTCGGAGCAAGTTGTATAACGTGGTTGGAAGTGTTTCCTTGCATCAAAGAAAGACTGGCAAGAAGGTGTATTTTATGAAACAGGCACCATTATTGTATCACTTAGCTCACTGAAGTTGAAAACCTTAAATTATATCATAGTGGCCTGAAAGAGCTAATACAGTTTCAAAATTTCCTACGTGATTTTCATTGAATCATTTATCTATTGCAGAAATGTATTGATGTCCAGATGGGTTTATTGGAACTGCTGGTGACTCTCAGATTTCATCTTTCCAGTCACTACAACTTGCAGATATTTTGCTCCTATTACTTGGAGCCGTGCCAACAATCAGCAGAAACTGAAACAAATGACTATTGATTGACTCAGCTCTCTGAGTATGAAATAGTGATAATTTATTAGAGTTTTAAAATTATCAAATTGAACTTCTACTCTCAACAGTAATTCACTAAATTTTAATCTTCAGATGTTCCTTTTGTGGTGCTCTTCCTCCACTTCAATAAGAAATTGTATTACATTGACAAAAAAAATCTTTCTATTTTGTAAAACTATCCATAAATTTTATTTATAATCCAGTGAGTACCTGCCACTTTCTCTGCTTTCTAGTTTTTTTCTAAATGCTCTTAATGGTTACTTTCATCTCTACAATTTCATATTTCCATAATTGTTCTTTCCTTATAGGAATTTTGATAGAAATGTGTGTACATTTCAGTTTTTTATGAAGTTTTCTTCCAATTGAGTTGCTATGTCACTGAGTATATAATAAATAATAATCTCTCAATTTTAGAAATACTAGGTATGACACAAGGGGATATTCTATTTAGTTCAATAAATACATATTTACTGTCTACTATAAATTAGACATTCTGCTGAGGGGAGACTGTTATAAACAAGTCAGATGAGACCTTTGTCTTCACATGGCTTATATTCTGGTGGAGGGAGACAGAAAAAAAATCAAAATAATAATCCATTACAATGTATGCTACTGAGAAAATAAACAGGGCTCAGAGGGTGAGCACAAAGGGGCAGGGTGTTCTACTGCATTTAAGAGCTAATACCATCCATTGAATGAATCAGATGCTTCTTTGTTAAATGCAGAGAAGACCATACCTTGTTGCCCCATGGAAAATTTTATCTTCAAATTTCTTCAGCTGTTGAATAAAGTTCGTTTTTGTTTTTTTAATTGGCAATTATATCAGAATTTTTTTATGAGTACCAAGCAAAAAATAATGAAACAACTTTGGATTTTTTGTTTCAATATTAGTGTGGCTCACAAGAGTTGAGAGTTCTATTCTTGAATGAATGATTACCTGGATGTCCAGAATACTAAATGCTGTTTTGGGACCTGGTGTTCAGAAATAGTGATTTTTGAATCACTCACTGAAGTTCTCCAGCTTCCTACAAGTCTATCCTTGATAGTTCTAAAAGCTTCAATAGTTTCTTTCCTTTTTTTGTATTTAATAGGAAGAACTGTATAATGGTATTCATTATATTTTAACTGTGAAACATACCAACATCAATGCTAGAAATTGGACTTTAAGAGTTAAAGTTATCTTTAAAAATGCAAAACATCACTTGTAAGGCTTATTACTTGCAAATTGTTTTAACCTTACCTGTCTATTATAAAGTTTGGTTTACCCTGCTTCCTGACTAAGAGTAAGTAGTCCTAGCAAGGCTGGTTCATAAGAAATGTTAAATAGGATTATCATTATTAATAAAATGAGGAAAGTGGTCTGGTTTTGGAGGGGCAGCAACATTTAGAGGGCTTCAATGGATAGACGTTCATTGTGGTTGTTGGTTGTAATACTGTAAGATACAAATACCCTCTGTGAGTCTTCAGTTTTGCCTGTAAGGACCTCTGAATTTTTTTCACTTTCCTTTTACCGACTTGACTAAGTGCCTTGTGCCCATTATTGGATTTTAGCCTGAATCTACCCTTCACCACTCTGCAGAGTTGCTGGGTCTAGAATTCTGAAAACTCTATTTCTTAGACAACTTTGTCAGCTAGTTTACTGTTAATTTCTGGCAGTGGAAGCCAGATAGTGAGACTGGAAGAAGTTAGGTGAGAGGAATAAGTGAGTTTCTCCTGCACTGAGTTTCTAACAGGGTCCCTCATCAAAAGAAAGAAAGCAGCCAACTCCAGCTTCAGTCTCCAGAATTTTTTTGGTTTCTTCCCACCAACCACAAAGAGGACCCTAAGAGGTAACAGTAGCATCTTGGCCTCGACAGTTGGGGTTACAGCTGTGGGCACCCCCTTCTCATAAATTTGAATGTCAAACACATGATATCCCCTCCACAAAGTCCCTCTCCACAGGTCCAAGCACTACAGGATGGATCCTTTAAGCTCCTAGGTTACAGCAAGCCCACTCTTCCCTTTGGTTTCCCCAATCCTGTGGGTGGTAGCCTCTTTCTGCAGTTGTTAATCTCTGGTAACCCCAGCATCCCCTTTATGCTGTTTGGACTTTCCACTACCTACGTAAACAATTTCCTGTATTAAATCAATCATTTTCTTTTTAAAAATACCTAATGTCTATGTTTTCTTCCAATTAAACTTGGATGTACATGTGGCCCTTACATCATATTTTATCTAGCATGGGATCTTTGGTAACATTTACCTGACTCAAGGTGCACTAAAATAAAGTTATGTAATTTTTAACTAGAACTCTTCACTATATATTTAAATTTAAAGAAATATTTAGTTTCTAGTTATATAAGAAAGAGGATACACATGATACCTGAAATGAGGTATATATGGAGGATAGATACGTTTTAAGATCATCTTTTTCCCATTAGAAACAGAAATATGTTATTGGAAATCAGAAAGGGCCCCAGCTCCAACAGAATAATCGTATTCTTATCTGAACTAAACAAACAAATAAGAGCCTGGAGAATGCAAAACTGATCTGATTACTGTCCACTCTTGCTCACATGCTCTGAGGGAGTTATTAATCATCTCGCAGTTATCTAGCTCACTGAGACAATTCCTTCCTAATACACTGGAAGGAGTTTATAGTAGCCCATTGGAAACCATGGAAGCTCACTTAGGCCAAGTGGGACTTTTTTGAAAGATCTACACCTAGATAATTTCTGCTAATATTTCTGAAATCTCTGGATTTAAGAATAAAATGAACATTTTATAAGCTTACAAACAGAACAAAAGTAGATAAGAAGAAAAAAGTCTGACATTTCCTTTCTGTAATATTAACTTCTTAAAGATACATATTCTTGGGTAAAGGACCAAAACCTAAATGTGATAAACCATGTCAATATATGTTTTATGTGTAAAGATGAAAGAAAGACATTTCCCAACTTGAGAAGATGCAGAATGTATGACACCCATACAATATCTCTAAAACAGACTACTTGAGAAACTATTCCAGCCTAACAAAAATTGAGCCTGAATAAAGTTTATCTAGGCAGCCACAAAGACTGGGTTCAGGGCCCAGTCCTGTGGCTGAGTGATTCAAGTTCTGCATGTTCCGCCCCAGTGGCCCAGGTTCATGAGTTCAGATCCCGGGCACAGACCTACTCCACTCATCAGCCATGCTGTGGTGGTGTCCCACATACAAAAAAATTAGAGGAAGATTGGCACAGATGTTAGCTCAGGGCTAATCTTCCTCAAGCAAAGGAAGAGGAGGATTGGCAATGGATGTTAGCTTAGGGGGGAATCTTCCTCAGCACAAAAAGAAGACTGGGTTCAGTCTGAGGATTACTATGATATAAATTTATGTTTGGTAACATGTTGCTTTAACTTTGGTTTACTTCCAAAGTAGCCAATAGTCAGTACAAAGTGTATAACTAGATAAGGATGCAAGTGGGTAAATATAGCTCTTCATCACTTCATTTATTTCTCATTGAGGCACACCTAAGTTCAAGGGTATTTTAGCCACACTGTGGAGGGAAATATCAACCAGGTAGAGGTAAACTATTAAACTGTGTCTTGCTACCTTTTATCATTAGTGTACAAAGACAACGTATATTGACACTAAAGCAGTAAGTCTGCCTTTTGACAGGCCATATCGTACAGGCTCAACATATAGATTTTGGATCTGAATTTTCAGTACTTAGGAAGCTCCCCTTATCTGTGTCTATGTCTCAATATAAACATTTTTAATTTATGCCTTCTTAGGAGCCATGGCCAACATGTGTTTCTAGATACAGAGCTTTAATAATAAATGAGTAACCAATAAAGCCTTTAGAAAGAGGTATGTTGGAGCAAGACAGCACAGATGGTAAAGAAGTATTCCATGCATTCAGCTGAGTTACCTTGGCAATCTACTATACTTCCTTTTTCCTCATTTCCCCATATTTAAAGGAAGGAGTTAATAGTATTTAGTGATAGAGTTATCATGAAGGTTAAATAGGTTACTGTATTGTAAGAAGGCAAGAGTTTAAGCAGTATTCTAAATTATAATAAATATTATAGCTTTTGACAATATTTTTTATACTTCTATAATGTTTGATAATGTGATTTGTAATGTACAATTTAATTCTCAAGGAAATCAAAATAGAAGTGGCACAATATTAACAATAATACCAGAAATAACTTTTAGTATGGTGGCAGAGAAGTTAAAATATGCCAAAGATGTTTTCTTTTTGTATGGGAGTACATATAAGCACATTTATAATTGAATCTTTATTTTTTGATATTGAAATAGAAATGTTCATTACTATAACGACTAGAATAAAAACTAAAAATAATAACGCTTCCAGGTCACTAGCCAAAAAGAAAATGAGAAATATGACATGAATACAAACACATATATTTACCCTATTAAGATGAACAATTCCCTCAAACACATATAAAATATTATCAAAGTTGATTGTATAATTGCCTCCCCCCAAATGCGCACACACACCGTCTTTACTTCTCTAAGTACAAATCTAATTGATTGGGTTCATCTAACACCTATGTGATAAAATTGGATATTAGCAAAAAGAGAAGTTAAACTTAACAGATTCTTCTAAAGAACAAAATAACCTTTAGATCAAGGAAGAAATGGGGGCATAAGTTACTGGTTAGTTACAGACTCATAAAAAAATTCTAAGGAATGCAGTGGAAGCAGTTTTCCGAAAAGCTTCCATAGCCTTAAGTTATACTAAATACAAATAAATTAAATCTGCAACTCAAGAATTTTGAAAAAAAAAAAATAAAGAAAAGAATTAATGATCTTAACAGGAAAAATAACTAGCTTAGAAAAATCCCAGTAGAATTATCAGATATCAAATTTATATATTTTCTTTGAAAATGTAGGAAAAAAACCCCACAGTTCTGTTTTGGCAGATGAAGAATATAAAGAAAAAGGCTACACATATGACATTGCAAATAATAAAGGTAATAAACCACAAATACAAAGAGAATACATCATACAAAGCAGATTATTGTAACTTTGGATAAATGCTTTTGATAATAGTTATAAAATGGCTTTTTTCCACCTTGGAAACAACTGGAAATGACTAAAATTTTCTCGGCAAGAGGTAGGAATACAGACTAATTGCCCTGGAAAAGCTAAAAGCTTTGTCAATGATATCAAAAAAAGACTAGCGCTCTTAGAGATAAATTCTAGCAAAATGTAAGGTGTTTAAGTAACTTATAGGATATAAAAACAGAATGATTCTAAATTCAATTCATGAGGTGAGCATACAATTCACTGGTTAGGCTTAAATAAGGCTTAAGCTACCTTTCAATCAAGAAAATTGACAAATGATCACAACTAAGAGAAAAAAAAACCCAAAAGCCATAGGCCTATATTACAAATAAAAATGGAGAAATCCCCAAAAGATCATTGTTAGTCTAATCAAAGTGATGAAAATAGACCATGGTCAATTAGGTTTCAACCTAGAAAGAGAGGGGTGATTCAACATTAAGAGTTCTTTTACACAGATAAGTCCATTCATGCATTATGCTAAAAAGTATAGACTAGAATGCATTTATCAGTAAATATTAGTAAATACTAGAATGCATTAAACAATGCATAATTGTGTATTATTGTCTTTTCTGCTTTGAAAAAAAGACAAACTTCTTAAATGATGCCTGGAATGGATTAACTATACCAAAATTAAAGATACAATTTTTATACAAACTGCAAATGCCATATTAAACAACTCTACACAATGCTCAGTGAAGTTGAAAACAAAACAAATTTCTCCAACTATTTAAATTCTTTGAAGATTTTATCCAATGCAAGAAAAGGAAAAAATTGAATAGCACTTCTGGAGAAAAATCACATAGACACTTGGGTTACTGCTAGTAAAAAGCACAATATACTCACATCCAGCTTGGTCTTCAATGCATCTTGGAAGTCTTTCCACATGACCCAGTAATCTTTTGTCACATTCTGCTCAGAAGATGCTGCAAATCTTTAGTGTTCTCCTGAACCTCCCTCTCATCACCTTCAAGGATAAACTTTACTACATTCCGTCAGAGAAGAAAATATAATGATGTAGAAACTGCCTCAATTCACTTCCCTTCCACACAATTTACTTTTATCGAAGATCATCCCTTTCATCTTCCCTCCCATCACAGTGGACGAGATCTTATTTTTATATCCAAAGTTAATATGTTTTTAGCGTGGCACTTGGAATAGTTGTTTTAAGGTATAAAAAGCATTGAATATGTTTGTGTACCAGGCAGAGAGACTCTGATTGACAGAACAAGGATGTACAAAGTAGCTGGGGGGGAATGGAATACAGTCAAAAGACTGTTCTCCTATTCAAAGCCTTTCCTAGAAACTACCCAACTAGAGTTCTACACTTTGCTACCGTTCTCCCATAGCACTATGTGCTTATTTTTATCATATATCAGGTTATATTTATATTATGTTTATATTGGTGTTTTACCTTTTTCTTCACTGTTATAATCTCCTTCAAAAGCAATAATGTTAATTCACTTATTTTATTTAATGAACTCACATATTTATTGAACCCTTATCATGTGTCATGCATTCCACTAAAAGGTGGGAGGAAACAAAAGAAATGACCTCTTCATTCAATAGGACAGAGGAGTAGACTGATGTTAGTCAATTGTTTATATGATTAAATGTAAAATTATCAAAGTTTTGGGCAGCGTAAAGGAAATGACCCCAGGTGCATAATGTTTAGAAATTATAATGGGAAAGTCTGATTCAGTGTTGGAAGGCGGGAAATATTTCATTGAAGTGATATTTGAACTGAGATCTTAAGCATGAGTAGGATTTAATTGGACATACGTAATAGGTAATTATAAGAGGTACTCATGCTGACAATCTAGTATTTGTTAAACTTTCCATTGCAATTGGAAAATCACATAGAAGTCTATGGTTCTTTGTTCTTAGTTGCAACACTAAAGATATGATATAAATCATGTCATTTGATGATGCAAAAAACAACTATTAAGTACCTAATTCTTAGTGTATCATATAAATTAATAAATACTGCCTTTTCTATCAAGCACTCATGGGATTCAAATAATCACAAAGAGAATCGCGGCATCATCAACAAACAATTTGATAAACACTAAATGCATGAGTTAAGAAAAATAATATATAATGCATTTTAAAAGAAATATAATTTCTTCAACTAAAACAAAGGGAGCTAAATAAAGCTGAAAAAACAGCCTGCCAATTCTGATGCATACTTGCTTCTTCCTTGTTCATCTCCAAGCTACGAGCAAGGCCCAGGGAGCACCATTCCTCATGCTGACGGCGAGCCCATCTTCTCTCAATTGTCTTCTTGGCTGACACAGTTCCTGGAGTGAGGAGACCAACGTGGCCTGCAGCAGCAGCAGATTTTCTTCCTTGGAATAGAGACTACGTAGAGGAATCAAATTAAATCTCAATCAAAAAAATTTTATCTGTTAAGAATATGTATTTATTTCATTTTGTTAACAACTTAAAGAAAGAACTGCCGGATGTAAGATATTAAGAGAAAGATTGCTGTTTACAATCATACATTAACTTTATGCTTTAACTCAGCATATACTGTTTTATGGTGGGTAATGGGTTATCACAGCAGATCCAATTCAGGTGATATAAAGCCTTTCTATTAATTAGTCATAACAGTAGTCCTGCCTACTTCCCCCCAGCAACAATTATTCAATTGTTCTTCAGAGAGTAGAAGCAAACTCTAATAGGGTGGAAGCCAACATACAGGGAACAAAATCATTCAGACTTTTCTATCCCATTAGGTCCTTAAACCCAGCTGATGGGGTATTTGGCGATTTCCACTTACAATGGCTGATAAAAAAGCAGCTGCACCTCTAATCTTGCTAGCAACAGTATTCTCAGAACATAGTCACAGAAAATGCATCATGTTAACTTCAAATTCATATTTTGTTGGTTAAAATTCATGCCTCTAATCCCCTCACTGGATCACTGCTTTGTTGAAAAGTAGCATCATTTACGATCCTGACAGCAGGGTATTGGAATGCCAGGAACCACAAATGGGTTGTCATCTGACTTCTGCAGTGGTTTAGGAATCCAAAGAACAGTGCAACATATTTTCAACAAGGAAAATTCCCTTAAAAAGATAAAAACAAAAACCAAAAATATAAATGGAATAGCAGTAAAACACGTTTTAAGACCTCTGCTAAATTGCTTTTCATCTATACTTTTGTATTCTTTTCTTTCTACTTTACCCAATAACATTTTAATTGCTTTCTCCCTTTCCATTCCAATAACTGTTTTTGCCAAATCTGTAATCACAATAGCAGCCTTCAAGTAAAAATTTATTATACATTTTTGCGTGAATTTAGTACCTACAAGCTCTTATTACTTAAAAAAAATTTTAAACAAATGGTGATAATCTAAGAAAAATGATGGGAGACTCAGAAATCCAAACCTGCTATATTCTGCAAAGCTATACACAGATAAAGTCAATGTATTAATTCAAAGATTTTTAAAAAGTACAGATGGAAATATGAATTCTAGACCTTATTCCCTACATGCATAAGGATGAGAAAAGGCATTCAACTTTTCTCCCTTTTCTTAACTCTCTTTTGAATCACTCTCCTCTAGTCACACCAGTTAGACAAGGAGAAGGAATAATTAATTGATTGTTCAGTTTCCTGGATGCCGATAAGCACATGTTCCAAAGCAGGTGCCATCATGTGGCCCAGGCAACTCTCATTCTCTATAGACTCCTGTCCCTGCACTCGTTCGGGTTCACTGTGATAAGAGTCAGGATTTGTATTGGTAGAGAGAAATGGGCCACATGCCCCAACCTTCCAGAGTTTCCTACATTGGAGGATTTGGCTTTGCTTCCTTTTGGCCTTATCTTTTAAGTTTATAAATCTGTGGGGAACAGTGGCGGCCATACAGAGCAGGAACCAGGTATGTCCTCTTTGCAAAGAGAAATGTGGAACCCAACTGGTCCTTGGCTATCCATTGAGACATTCATAGTCCTAGTCATCCACTCAGATTGCCACTGGCATGACTTGGCCAAGTCTTCCTTGTCTAGTAGCTCCTAGGTATTTCTTTGCTATACATCAAGAGTTATTTTCATGACATATTGGGGCTTGAGAATCTCCCAGGCTTTCTAAATCTCCATCTGCCTTGAATCACCTGCACAGAATTCATTTTCTGGGACCTTATTATGTGTCCAGGAAGCAATAGGCAGAGCCTCCTTCTCAAATTGGCTTCTGATCTCATATTTTTCTTTCATCCCACAACCTGTTCCTGGACCAGGTGATTATTTGTTAGTCTGGAATAGGATGGTCTGTCATTCCTAAAACACCATTTCTCCCATACATATTGGCTATATCCCAAATTGTCTTTGATTCCCTAAATGCTTAGGTATTTGTAAACCACTTATATGCTTTTTCTGAAGACAATCCCAACAGAAATTGTTATTACTTGAATTAAAGATGGAATGCTATGGAGAGAAAAAGGGGAAGAACCTAGGGAGGGAAAATAGTTGGCGTTTAAAAACAACATGGTGTTTTTCCATGTTCTGTCTATCCATATTTCCACCTATAGTCACACACCCACTGAATGTTGGAAAAAGCTATTAAAGTTGGGAAAGAGGAAGTCAGGATGCTGTCTGCTTATTTTGCAATAACTGAAAATTATTCCTTATTCTCTTCTACTTAAATTTTGTGACATGGCTAACTGTCACTGAACCCAGTATATTATTTCTTTGATATTTGCACCTGATCAACTGTCTGTTAGAGGGGTTTAACCAGGAATCCATGGACTGGAGGCAGGCAATTCATGAATTAGGGTGGGAAAATATTAGCTACATCTATGTTTTCACTAACCTTTAACTGAAAATTAACATTCTCCTGCATTATGAATATAGATAGATCGTTTTAATCCTCGTTGAATACTAATTGTTTAATACTAATCGTTTAATACTAATACTACTATTAGTAGTATTAGTATCTGTGAATTTGTAACCAATATAAATTATAGATATTTTCATGTAATATTGCAGCTAATGTAAAACTTTAACATATATTTGCATATTTATTATGATTATAAAATTTCAGTAGTTATTGAAAGCACTACTAGATTTTGTTATTTAATACATTAATAAATAAGGAGCTATATTACTCTCTCTGTCCCAATTTTGATTTTAAATATTTCAATAACTAAATTTCAGTATAATTAATTTCCTTTATAATTGCATGTATTTTATTGTTGTCATTTAAAAACATTATTTGAAGAAGGGGTACGTAATCTTAACAGATAGCCAAAGGGATACATGGCATACAGACAAAAATTTACAAACCCCGCACTTGACTGTATTTTCTAGTGGAGCCAGACATATTTTGACATCACCCACAACACTAGCAGAGCAGAATTGTGAGGGCTTTTAGTTAGTGACTTGATGCTTTCTGATCCTTGATTTGAAATCTCCTTTTGTGGAAATACAATTAAACAAGAAAAAGAACTAATGCAATGCCTGCTTATAGTTATGTGACCAAAACCAAGAAAGAAATTATGCTTTACTAATAGTTGATGAATGGAGTGACACTGGCGCCTTCACCAGGTCCATACAGCTGACAGTCACTTGTCACCATGTGGAAGGATTCTTATGGGAAGGCTGTGTAATTATAAAGGGTTGGTAATGGTGGACTCGTTATTCTTTCACTAGCAGAACATTACAATGAATTGGAGTTTTTATGCTATAAATTATCCCTAATATAGTTAAATATTTTTTGGAAACTACCTTTAAATAGTAAATTTTACAGTAATTTGTAATGTAATGGGATTGAGTTTAAAGACGAGTCACTCATTTTCCACTTTTCCATTCATTTTTCACATTTTCCAAAGAGATAAGTAAAAGTTTCAAATTTGCTGACCTTTTCTGTAATAAGTCAGTAGTTTGCTACCAAGCAGATATATTCAAAAAGAAAAAAGACACTTAACCTGTCATTTCAACATAAAGGTGACATTTTAATATTAAGGGAGAAAGTAACTGCTGTTCAAAGGAAAGTTTTCCAGTGGAGAGAATAGTTGAAAAAGAGATGCTTGCAAATTTTTCCATCTTTATGTGATTCTGTTGCCAAAAATGATACGTGCCACCTATATCTGACAGTTTCAAAACAAGGAAACAAGATTTAGAAGCTAAAAAGTCTCTAAATGAAAATTTTCAATGGATTTTAACTTCTTTGGTAAAAATATAAAAATGCAACATCTTAGTTTGGAAGAACTGTCTATGATTAGGGAAAATGGAAATTTTCTATCGGTGTTTCAACAAAAATCTGTGTGTAATTGGAAAATGAGATTGAAAAATCATCATAATGATTTAATAAGGTACAGTCAATGGTGCCTTTTTTCCATTTTTTATGTGAAGTTTTATAAGGTATTTTTTTCTTTCTTAACCTATGATTGTCATTAAAAATATTATTCAAAAAATAAACTGAACTTTGCAAAAGATTCCTAAATTGGTAAGCCCAAATTTTCAAAAATTATGAAGTAATCAATCATTTGCTCTCAACAGAAATATTAATATTAATTTTAGTGAAACCAAATGTTTTGTACTATTAATAAAAATATAATTAAATATTTTATATCATGTATATCTCACTTCGTTAACTTTCTGTGTTTAATGTATTTTACAATATATTCTGTTTGGCAGTATATGTATACAATTTGTTGAAGTTAATAAGCATATATTGGGATACAAGATTTAAAATCTTTTCACTAATAGGGCAAATAATCCAAAAATCTGGTGCATCACTGGAATAAATATGTAAGAATTTCCATGAATGAATAATATTGATTTAATCGCTTGTCAACAGATATTTTTAAAAATTCATTTACTGTTATATTGACTGCTTTGCTTTTAATATCCCACGTGGTCATTTGCAAACCATTTCCTCTTGAAGGTCACTTGAAATGGCTTTTACTAGCAAAGCTATTTGTTACATGTTTCAAATATTTCATGAGTTCTTGTAATTATGGTTGTATTTTGCATACTCCATGTTCCATGACAGGGAAGTTCTCTCTTGCATAAGTTCTAAGTAGCTGTTTTAGGTGTACATGAGTTTTTATTAAATTTTATTGCTCTGTCTTATCCTTTCTCCATTATCAATGCCTTAGGTCTGGCTATTCAGATCTCCTGCCCAGATTATTGCAAGAATCTCCTAACCAGTCTCCCTATCCCTTCAAGTCTTTTCAGTGTTGCTCCCAGAATAATGTTTCCAAAACATAACCCCATACTCGAAGCGTTTAAGGGCTTGTCTTTAGCCTCAAAATAAAATCCCAACTCCTGAGCCTTGTAACAAAGTTCCTGCCCAATTGAGCCCTCATCACCTCAGCCTGTTTTAGACCACTTACACCACCAGATGTGTGCCAACTTGTCACCACACTATGGCACATTCAGTTTCCTTTGCTGAAAACCCCGTTTTCTAGACACCTAACACCTTCTTCCTTAATCCTGGCATTTTCTCTTCTCATACATCTGATGTTCATCCTTCTTCTGTTCCATTTCATTTGGTTAAACATCCCTGGTCTGTACTTACATTGCTCCCACCTCAGTGTTTATCATCAATTCATTCATCATATTTTAAAATAAGTTGTATATTGGCAAAAACACCTAGACAAGGTCTTTGACCAGAAATTCTAAAATGTTAAAATTCCCTGAATTTACCCTCAGAAAGGGAATGTTGAAAGTTTCTATGAAATGATCTCAAAGGAATAGTTTTATTTTCACTCTGAATTATATTAGTCATCAAAGGTAGAAGAGAGAAAAAAGGTACCCAAAACAAGGAAAAGGATATACTATACATATTGAGGCTAACTGACAAATGTGCATTTATTTTTACTGTCAAAAGATTTTACCTTTTATTTTTCTAAGATAAAGATAATTGTCTCTTCTGTCTTTACATGAGAATCAAATATTCTTAACTATAAAGAGAAACATTAATCGCACTTATGAATTAAAAAACTACATAAATTAGATAAAATGATTTCAAAGATAAAATTAAAAAATAAAAAGCAGAAAATGTCTTCATTTAAGAAAATAAATTCATAATTTCCAATCAGAGTGATTCAACACATGCAAAATGTTAAGATGTTTTTAAAATATGAGTGTACTGAGAGAACAAGATTAATAAATTCACTCAGATGCTAATTTACAAACAAATTATTTTTAAAATGTATTCTGGTTAAAGCTCTGAGTAAAGCTAGAAGTGTCTTCAAAAGTTATATTTGTATTTGATCCTGCTAAAGTGACTCTACTTCTGGCCAATTTCAACTGCTAAGTATTTATTTTCAGAATTGATTGCAAGTGGAAACACCAAACTATTCTTTCCACAAAGCTTTTCAACAATCATCACATAAAAACTGATTATTCCATAAATTAATATTTCTGACCAATGGTGCTTTACTATGTGTGTGGGTAAATAGCTAGTTTTCTTTACAAAAATTTACTAAAGACTATATTGTTTAATGAAAATTAAGCACTTTTACTGTGTATTTCCAACTTGGCTTTCTGTTCTTGGTTAGAGTGAGGGTCTGTGTATGTATTTTTTGTTTAAAACATTTACTGCCCCTTCCTTTGTCTGATTCTGACTGGCCCCTTTCTACTGGTTCCCTTCATGCACAAGGATTAGTCTTTCTGATCTACCAACATAACGTAGCCAACTTACTTTAGCTAAAGAAATGTGAGTGGAAGTGATGTGTGCTAGTTCCTAGAGAAGCTTTAAAGCCATTGCGTGGTTCTACCGTAGCTCTTTCCCCCCCACAGCATGAGGCCAGCATGTCCCAGACAAGGCCTTCAAGTTCACATTCGTGCTAGAATAAAGATCTGTAGCCACCCTGCAAAGAATAATAGTATGAGAGAAAAATAACCTTTGTTATTGAAGGCTATTGAGATATAGGGGCTGTTTGTTACTGCAACATAACTTTGTAAACACTGACTAATTCAGGAGGAGGCATCGATGTACCCTTATAATAATACCACCTTAATATTGTCTTCTCTTTTGCATATAGTTTTAATCTATATTTCAAGTATGTCATTTCACTAATTTATTTATATATCTGGTTCCCCTTACTTATAAGTTTCTTTCATTAATCTCTGTTTCCCTCATGCCTTGCCTGAATCTGCTTCACAGGAATGTTTAAGAAAAGTGCTTAAGAAAGGATTGTCAAATGAATGAATACTGAGTCAACTACGAAGTCATAGGATGAAAAGGTAAAATATTTGTTAAAGAAATGGAATAAAAGAAAGCATAGTGGAACTTGACAAAGAAAAGGGACAAAGAGATCTCAGATTAACAAGCAAGAAGGCTCGTATTATAAACCCAGGGAGCTATTCCATAGCTCTGAATATCAAGACAAAGATCTTTATCTTTTAAAGCATATTTTATACGTCTACCATCCGTCTCATTAAAGTATTTATAGTATTCCATTTTGAATGATTTCAGCTAGTGATGATTTTCTCATTTTTCATGAAATATTCAATTTGTAGTTCTGTTTATTTCAATTATGTGTTTGCCATCAAAGAAGAGTCATTGCCGTTGGATGCATGGAAGAAGAACATATTAAGACAATATGGTTAGTGAATCAGATATTAAACTGACTACCTTTGCTGAGAAATTAGTAACATAACAGAAAGACGTAGATTCCACCAGAAAATACAATTGTTGTTTATATCATCACTTTTTAAAATTAATTCTGATATCTCATTACACCCAGAGGCACAACAAAATGTTTATTAATTAGATTCAGGGATAAAAATATAACAATATTTTAAGAAGCCCAATCTATTCCACTGACTGCTGTATTTATAGATATATAAGAGAAACTATAATAATATCTTATGTTTTTAATACTTTGTACCAGCTTTGGTACTAAGCACTTAATGAACATCATCTCATCTAATCTTCACAAGAATCATATGAATTAGGTACTCATGTGAAGGAACAGAGGCACAAAGGTTTTATGCAGCATCCCCAAGTTGATGCAGCCAGTAAACGTAGAAGTAGGATTCATTCAAACTCCTAGCTTTGTTTTAAATCATTAAGTCATAGTGCCTCCCTGAGAGTGTATATCTTAATGGCAGTATTTCTATGGAGTTTAACATGTACAACTAGTGTTATGGAGACTGAGGCAGAGATTAGTGGCTGAAAATCCTGCACTGTGGGAATTTAAGGGAAAATATGGAAAAAAGTTGGAAGGAAGGAAGGAAAGAGGGAAGGACGGAGGGAAAGAAAAATGGGAGTGGGAGGGAGAACAGGCTAGTGATCTCTTTAGTTTCACTTCTCTCTCTGAGCTCTAGTTGGTGTCCCACCTCTCTGCTTTCCACTTCTACCGGGTCAGCTCGTGCTCCCCACCATGTTACTACCAAGGCCATCAAGACAGGATTCCCAGAGCAGGACTGAGCCAGCAGAAGCCTAGATCCTCAGGATGGGAGCAAGAAGCATTTCTGGATCTCGAGGCAGAGGCGGAGGCCCTGCAGGGAGCCCGGATCCGATGCTCTGTCATGACAGAGGCAGAGCCTGAAGCTCTGGTTCCAGACCAGGTCCCACTGAGGCCCCAGAGCTCAGGGTTCAAGTGAAAATATTTTGTGGGACAAAAATCTACTTTTTTACTTCACCTTTTGAACATGCGATTTCCTCAGCTTTAAAGAAGATAGTAAGAGTCCAAACTTGCAGGATTGTTACAAAATTTAAATGTTTCTGGTATATTTTAAACTCTCATTAAATGGCCAAATTATATTTGGTCAAATAGTCAAAGGGTCTAGAAGAAATTTGTTTGTTCTACCTAACTGAGCAATAATTTAAAACGTTTCTTTGGGACCAGCCCGGTGGCATAGTGGTTAAGTTTGTGTGCTCCACTTTGGTGGCCCAGGGTTCATGGGTTTGGAACCCAGGTGCAGACCCGCTCACTGCTAATCAAGCCATGCTGTGGCGGCATCCCATACGCGGCATCCCATATAAAGTCGAGGAAGATGGGCACGGACGTTAGCCCAGGGCCAGTCTTCCTCAGCAAAAAGAGGAGGATTGGCAACGGATGTTAGCTCAGGGCTAGTCTTCTATACGCTAGACCCCTTTTTCTGTACTTTAGAAAATACTATTCAAATTACTTCATATGTTCAGAAAAATAGATATTTTGGAACATTCTTCACATTGTTTCTTAAGTTATTTTTAAGAAGAGACACAAAATTTCATATGGATTTAAAGATCAGTATCCAAGACTATTAAAGGTAGATTAAAATGGTTTGCACTTTCTAATGACATACACATGTAAATAGAGAATATTGGTACTGGAATAATAAAGTTATTATTTGCATTTCATTTACTTTAATATTCATTTTAATTTAACTAGTTTATTTTCTTTGAAAGTGACCTATTCAGGGCAAGTGTTAAATGTTTTTCAGCTAGGTCATAATAATTGAAATATATTGGTCAGTTGATAAAAATGTATCAATAAATATAACAAAGATAATATAAGGATATGTCAAAATCATGGAAGGTATTACGTGAATAACTATAACTTAGAAAATACTACCATATGAAATAGGGGAAATGGTTAATATATTTTTTTGATCTACAAAATTCATCTTATCCATCTCTTTTAACACAACTTACCCTGTCCACTCTTTTTAAAACACATTTTATTATTTTCCTTACCCTCTATTCTCAATTTTTATCATAATTCCTCTCATCCCTTCTTCTTCTTTTTCACCAGGGAAACAAACACAAAATAAATATATACCTTTCTGTTCCTGTTTCTTCACAAAGCACTTAAGCTTGAAGAAACCGTTTTAAAATAGAGTGGTGTCTTTATAACAGAGTTATGAATACTCTTTGAAATAGAGTTATGGATTGTTTAATTTTCTCTACTGTTCACAAAGTTGTCTTATATCCTCAAGTAGAAAGTACAGTTTCTGGTAAGTAAAGATTGCATTTCCATAATGCACAGAACACTGGACTAGAGTCTGTGACCTCGAATTTCTAGTCCTGGTTTAGCTATTAACTCATTAAAAGTCAATCACCTACTGCAGTTATCAATTTTCCTTTCTTCAAAATGAGAGAATTGAATTGAGTTGTCACCAATATTCTTCTCAGGTCTCTACTGGAAGATGTGTCTCTAAAATATTGGCATTGCCTGAGTTTATGCAAATTCATTTTACAGGTATAGGCATTTTTAGTTTAGACCTATTTGGTTTTCATCTGCCATCTTTGACCCACACTATTTTTACCAAGAATTAGAAAAAATCATTAATTATCATGATATATCTCTTAAACTTGAGGGTCATATATTAGAATACAAACTTTAATAAGTTTTATGAATTGTCTGGCTTCCTTGCTAAACTGGAAGTACCTTAAGGGCATAATCCTTGACTAATTCATCTTTGTATTTTCATAGCACATAAAACAAACTGTCTTGGATGTTAGGGTCTTGAAAATGTTTATCGAATAAAGAAAACAGAACAAATAATTATTTAGATTTCTAGCCCTGTTCACATTGAAAAGGCCAAATTTTCTGGAATCCCTAATTCAGAAGCATAGTTTGGTTTTATGGTAGATACTAAAACTGAAAAAAATAACTTTATATCATCAACTTTTAGGCTGATATTCATCAGGCAAAGCCAGACTTTACATTTAGAAAAGGAGATAACATAAAAGAATGGAGAGGTGGGAGATGATAAAGTTGACATATATGAGATATCAAACATTTCACTCATCCATAAAAAAAAGAAATATTTAAAAGGTTCAGCTTTGGGGCCAGCCCTGTGGCATAGTGGTTAAGTTCATGCACTCTGCTTTGGGGGCCCCGGGGTTCACAGGTTTGGATCCCAGGCGCTGACCTATGCACTGCTTGTCAACCCATGCTGTGGCAGGCATCCCATATAAAGTAGAGGAAGATGGGCACGGATGTCAGCCCAATCTTCCTCAGCAAAAAGAGGAGGATTGGCAACAGATGTTAGCTCAGGGCTAATCTTCCTCACACACACACAAAAAAAGATTCAGCTTTTTACATTATCTTAGGAGTTTCTCTTTCCTATTTCTATAGCAAGTTATTGTTCATGTAGATGATAATTTCAGGTATCCTTACAAAATCACAGTCTGAGAGTTTTCTAATTTCCAGCCCCCTTTCCCTCCACTGCTTCTGTCTGATTTGAATGTGACTGATGACGTTGGGAGACTTCCTGGCTTCATTGTCTCACGTGGTTTGTATGCATGAAGCGAATGTAATCTCAGATGATCGGACATCTATTACTCCTATGAGGAAATATCTACAACAGGCAATTAATTGTGTTTCAGATCCTCCAGTTAGTCATTTATAGACGATTTAACAGTACAGTTCATGGTCATTCTATTGATCTGTATGTGTGGCTAATTTGTCTTTCCTTCCCTATGACTGAAGATAAGACAGAGCACATTTTTTTCTTTTTATTTTCTTTCAACAAATTATCACGTACAAGATTTGCTTTTTTCTCCCCCTCCTTAAAATGTTATTGGATTTATTTATAAAGCCCATCATTTATATGTATGTGAAGGTCTTGATTCTTGTTATCACACAAAGGCATTTACAAAAATACAGAAGTGTGAAGCTTATTTAATAAATAAGTAAAAGCAAACCCCCGCGCCCTTGAAGTTCTCTCTTTAAATGCTCATAGTTGCCCCTCATAATACAGAGCACAAAGACTTCAAAGAAATGCAGCTGTCTCTTTCTTTTCTTTTTTCCTCAACACATACAAACACATACACAAAGGGACAGCAGAGGCTTAAGACGGTCCAGTGCTGCAGAAGATATTGCCTTTCTAGGATCTATCACAGTCTAAGACTATTTTGTGACCAAGAAAAGTAGGGCCACCAGAACAGGGATAGAGAAGGGGACTCAAACAATTTATCTTCTTTATTTTCAAACATACCCTCTTCAGAAAATGATAGACAGCCTAAGGATGAGGGAGTCATGAGTTTGCACAAATCCCCTTAAGCTTTTTCTTCAATGGTGACAGACAGTATTTGGAAAGAAATAGAGAGGAAAGACCCAGAAAGCAACATGATCTTCACTATTTAGGAATCACAGTTTAAAATTTAACCAGGTTTTGGAAGCATTCTCCAAAATGCATCTTTCTAGTTTTCCTGGGGAATTTTTTTCCCATTTATCATATAATCAATAATCATAATCAATCATATTAAGTTAAAAAAATGAATACTAATTCATACGTAGTCATGCAAAAGCAGAAGAAGGCAAAAAAAATAAGTCACAGCCCACTCCCCAGTTAAATAACTTGAATTTTTGAGTTTCATTTTTTATTCCTCTCTTTTATCTCAAAGTACACCTCTCAGTATTCCAGAAGAACTCCAAGATTTGCATATAAATCTAATTGTGTGCATTCATGCAAAACTTTTCAATTCATGACAAACTATCCACAGATATTAAAATTAATTTGTGAGGGAAGAGCCATTGTGCTCAGAGATAGAAAGTGTCAAGCCTCCTGCTCCTCCGCATTTTACTACCACTTAGCTGTCCACAGCATGGACTTATGAGAGGTACTAAACATTTACCTAAGAAAAGAGCTACATGTCTGAGAAAGGTGTGTATGTGAACTTGGTCTTGTATATATGTGTACTTTCACATACATACTTATTGCTTTCATTATTATTGAAGGGAAAGCTAAGGCTTTATGTATTGAGAGGAGAAAGATCCCAATAAGTCACTTAAACCTTGTCAGAAGTGGAAGTTATTTTTATCACTTACATCATATAGTAATCCATAAAGCTATTTAGCAACAGACTAGATATTTATGTATTTATTCTGTGTAAATCAATTTTCTGGCTAAAAACAAGGACATTCAATTCTCAGATTTTTACAATTAATTTTGTAACTAGGCTGAATTCAGTAGATGCAGTATTTATTTATTCAGTTATGTCTTATCCTAGGTGTAGTACTAACTTTAGTGCTGATGTAAGTCATAGGATTCTCTACGAATTGTGTACCTTAAGGGAGACAGAATGGAATATTGCCAGTAAATACAATGGAACCTTAGTATTTTGACAGTGACTTTTCCATTTCCCATTAGCTATTACTGTGAAATTCCAAGGTTCAGTGTTTGTTTACTTCTTGGAAGTCTATCACACTATTTCCACAGCTGAAATTAGGGGAAAAAAATTTGACAAAAAGTATCTACTGATGCAGATGGAGCAATAATATCAAAATTTTGGAAAGGGGAGTTTTATTATTAAACATGTAGGAGAAAAAATGTCAAGGTCACCAATTCTTATAATTATAGCTTTCTCAAAGCTATTGTTTAGGACCATAACCATTATCACGGGGGAAGGAGAGAGAAGTTTGACTACAATGCTGTCCACAACTTAATAATACAAGTGATATTCTGGATAACACTCTATCTACCGTATTTCCTATCTTGTCAGAGATTTTACAGACTGTGGGCTTATGTCATCTACCATGCCATAGTGGTCATGAAGGATTTTATCCATTGTAATGCAGTTGACATCATGACACGGGGGGAAAAAAGATATGTTTGGCCTAAAAGTTCAAGTGAAAAATTTAAAAACACCAGTTTACTCTGGAGGGAATCCAATTGTTTGAAAACACTTGATCTTCTCCATTCAAATGAGACTATTTAGAATTTAGAAACTATTATTAAGAAAGAGTCATAAATTCTATATCTGCGTATTTCTCTTTCAAAGTGAGTCATCTAGGTAAGTTACCACAAAACTGAGTCTAAAATCATTATCCGTTGCCAAATAAAATTTGGATAATGTTTGAAAAGGCTCCAGAGGAGATGTAACATTTGGTACCTATGTCATGAGAATTGCTTTTCAAACTTGAATAGGACATAGAGGTCTTTATCATTAACAAAAAAGACGTTGAGATATACATAAATAAAGAAAATATAGAAAAAATGAAATTAATGGATGCTTATTATACACACATAGGCAATTAAGCTCACTGTGCTTATTTCAGTCAAACATCGTATTTTCTAGTTGGTAATGACAGAAATGTCAAATCCTCTTAAAACAGTCAGTTGATGGCCTAAAATCAATAGAGTTTGCATATGTCCATTCAAGGACATTTAGTTTTTGAAATTCAGGATGATAGCCACTTCTTAAACGCTACTTGTACAGATAACCTCTCACTGTGACAGTTGCATTACAACTAAATTTTCTGCCCTTGAAGTCAATGAGAGTTCTGTTCCCAGAAATGTGACCACAAATTGACTTACTCTGATACCGTAGATTTTATTATTTAATTATGAGGCCTCTCTCATGGGCATTAGGAGATGACTTGAGAGTTTGTGAATGGGAGAATAATTATTTACTAAGTGAAATACATTGGTTTCAAAAGGCTTGCTTTCCAATGGATAATCTCATGATGAAAGTCATCAAGATACCAGGATAATTTATGTTATCTTTCTGATGTTCTTAATCTGGAGACTAATAAGACAATAAATCGGCAGTTTATAGCATAAAAAGATTTAACCATTAGTCAACCTATTACTTTTAATAGATATGTGTATTACAGAACCAGCCAGGAAGCTTTTTCTCTTCTAAGGAGCAAAAACAAACAAAAAGAAACAAAGCACTTTACATGAAAGGGACTTTGCAATTAGTAACTATTGATTGTTAACATGTTCTTACTGTTTCTGGACATTTTGCCTATTTAGAATGAAAAATAACGGAACATTTCCAGACACAGTTGGCAAATTCATCCAAAAATGCCTCTGCCAGACTCAGTTTTGTTGTTTTTGTTTGTTTAATCTGCTGCCTGATCTGTAAGAGGCATAGGACACAAATTAATTCATTTAGGGACAAATGTGATCCATTATCATCTGTATAAATGGGTGAGTGCTCTTGTGAATTTCTTGGTATGCAAACAATTTAAATGTCAGAGTGATCATCCAAAACAAAGATTACTGAGATCTGACTTGACTTTTTGACACTATTTCCTTATACTGTAATCCAAACATATTTTTTTAAATGCCTATTAAGAGCACCAAACTCAAAGATGCAGAAATCAGCACAGTCACGAGTTTTTCTTACCCCACAATCACCTCACTCAAATAAATCCTGATAAAACAACTCTATTTGTAGAGTGGCTGAGATGATGACTTGTTTGCATTGCTTTATCCATTCTGTACATAGTCACAATGAAAATTTTCTTCATATAACTTCTTAAAGTTCATTAGCTCTCTATAATTTCCCAAGTGGGGCTTTGTCTGTGGGATTAGAATGTCATTACTTCGAGTCACTACTGTGCCAGTAATCTTCAAAACGTAATTCACTTAAATGGGCTCTAATTTCCAAATATATGCTCCTGTCTAGTACAAAACAGGATTATTTTTCAAAATTACCCATTTAACAAGTACTTATTGCCTGAATATTTCAGATTGTATGGAAAAATATTTTCACACAACTTCTGACATATGAAGTACCTAGCTCTGTGGTTGCTCCCATATAACTGTTATTATTATGTTTTCTTTGAAATGTTTGGTCATTTTTCAAATATGCCAAGTTTAATTTCTTTCCTTTTAGGTGTGTTATAATGCAGTTTGATAAATTATACTCAAGTGGTTACTGTAATAATTTTTTCCCTGCATATTTAAAATAAAAAGGTAAAAGAAAATATTTTAATGTTTAATTACTTTACATGTTTAATTACTTACAGCTGAAATTTATTTTATAATTTAGTTCCTATGGCATGTTTGCTTCCTTGCATAAATGGTAAAAGTTTTTTTCTCTCTCTAATATTATATATGTGTAAAATATTATATATTTAACATATTATACATTTAAAAATACGTTTCCTCTAGAAAGTGCAATGTTACTTTTAACATATATATTCTTTTTGTCTAACATACAATTAAAAAAGAAAGCTTCCTGTACACACATGAGCTGCTAATCCGATCTTTGTTGTACCTAAGACTCAAAAAAAGTATCAAAATAAATTTTTCTTTCAAAAGCTCAAGATACATTTTGTCAAATCAAAATTAAAGTCGATGCAAGCAAACTATTGGTGACCATTTTCATTTCACTATCCTTCGTTCTTTATGTATAATCTGCAACCAAATCCTTTTTTTTAGTTCGTTATTTTGATTAAAGGGTTTCCTCTCTCCCATAAGTATTATATAATTGCAAGGCACTTCTCTGTAAATATTTGACTGAAATAGCTCAATTTTCTAGAATATGTTTGAACTCTCCTAGAATAAATAATGGTAATCTCTTTAATGAGTTGGAGATGAACAAAAATTTGCTAGATTTACTAAAGAACAGCATTTAGCTATTATACAAAAATAACTTCTATAAAAATGCATAGAGGGCCGGATTTAAATGAAATAAATAACACTGAAGTCTGTTTGCCATTTTTTTTTTGGTTTGTCTTTCAGTGATTTTTATGTCTACTATTAACCAAGACTGAATAGAATTTTGTTGCAGAATTAGAACTAAGTGAGAAGTAAGATTTATGAAGTGAAAGCAAAGTTAGCATTTAGATGGAGAAAAAGGGGAGCTCTGCTTTGAAAGATAAATATTAATAAAGGTGGTTTACATTCTTGGATGCTTACTTGGTACCTGGAGCTACACTAATTGCTTTATATAAATTAACTCATTCAAACTTCTCATGAAGTACCTTCTAATGAGAAGGTACAATTTTATGTCTATATAATAATTTAGATAACTGATGCCCAAAGAGGTTAACTAAGTTGCTTAAGGTAACAGGTTAGAAGTGGTAGAGCTATGATAGGAATTTAGCCAGTTCTACTTCATTGCCCAAACTCTTACACTGAACCATACTGCCCATGATGAAGAAGTTTGATTCAACTATTTTATGAGATTAGTAAGAATAACCTTTTAAGACAGGAAAGAACTAACTATGGGAAGCCAAATATTTTCTTATATTGTGAAAAGACTGGGGTAAAATGAGAGTAAAAAAAGAAAACTTAAGATGTGGAAAGTATATAGTTTCTGGAACAAGACTGTGGATTGAGTACACATATCTATCTTTCCTCCCTCCCCAATCCCATTTAAAGGTAAACAAATCTGTACTAAATAAAGTAAAACCATAACAAAACCAGGAGTATACTCATCAGGACCTTTGACAACATATGGGAATACAGAGAGCACGTGGAGTACAAGTGACTGATGAAGCAGAGTTGACAAAGATATATGAAAAACAGGTCAAGGCAAGGCTGTAATGAAATTTGGAGTTTTCTACCAGATGGAACTCTGCAGGGATTCCAAACTCAGAGTCACAGTCTACAAAAAGCAAGAGTGAAATATAATGAAATGTTCTAGGTTTTTAATTTAATGATCATCAATGGTTATTCGGTCCTACCCACACTCCTCATACAGAGAACACTTGTCAGTGGAGATATTTATAGTCATACCTAAAATGAGAGTGAATCCATTGAATCCAAAAGGAAATGTATAATCTGCCAATGAGTAACTGAAGCTTGAGTGTCAGGTTGGCACACCAGATTAAAACCCTCCATTTTCTGTCATATATAATAAGTAGTTCCGTTTGTCAACATTTTGACCACTAATTCTAAAATGAAAAGTGTTATTAACATGTTAATATACTTAAAGCTCATAATTAACAAGAAAACACAAATGAAAAGCAAATCCTTATAGTAATCAAACTATTCACAAATATTAATAAAAAGTAGAAAACCAATGGTCAACATATATTTAAGAAAAAATTTGCGCAGGTGGGAAGCATCACATGATAAATAGGCAAATTGCACCAGGGGAAAGAGATAATTCAAGAAACACAAGGGCATTTTAAAATAATCTAACTAGCAACTTTGGAGAGTAAAAGAAAAGTTGCTTCAATAAATCAACTAAGGCTGTCACAAGAAAATTGAATTGCAAAAACTAGAAAGATGTTTTTTAAATTATAAACACATGGAAAATAAAAAATTTAATAGAGGACTTTGAAGATAACAATAGGAAAATTTTTTAAATATTAAGTAAAATGTCAAAATAGGAAACAAAATTTAATAAACATGGAGATTCTATTTTAAAGATACGTTAATAGAAAAAAAAGAGTAGAGTGGGTAGGAAATGAATAAATACATGTTAGAAAAATAGCACTGAGCTGAAGGGCAGGAATATTCAAATCAACAAAGTTCACAGTAACTATTAATTTTTAATTTTCTCTGTTTTTGAAATATTGACCAAATTTATTAATTTTCTATAATAAAAAAAAATCAAAACATTTGTAGAAAGTCTTTCATAAAGGGTGACCAGAAAAAAAACCCAGAACACTTTAAATATCCAGCATTATAACATCCATTGGGTTAGATTTCTCTTTGAACGAAAACGGTACTAAGTAAAATACATTAAATATATGCAAATAAGTGTTAAAGATTGGCTTTATATCTGTGTGGTGTTATTTAATCTTCTTCTACATCATATATTTAGTATATCGAATTTTTCACTCTTTAAACTCAAGATTAAAGTATAATTTTTGGAGAAAATGGTAGGTTCTGGAATTCTTTAAGTTCTTTTTTTTTTATTTTATGTTTCTGAAAAATATTAAAATAATTGACCTAGTCAACAAGGTAGATGGTAGGTATGAAAGGGCAAACGTGGATTCAGGAAGGTTTCCATGTTAAAGAGCAAAAAACTGTCAAGTTTTTGTTCTCAGCGAATGACGCCAACACGTTTATTTCCAACACGCAATATACTCCGTGACCTCCACAAGGTACCATGATTTGTTATAAACGGTCTATGTCCTAGTGATGCTTATTAATGTCATAGGCCTCCTAAGAGCACCGAAGGCATACATTTTAGTATTAATTTATGTTAATTTCACTCATGATAAAACATGATGAGGCAATTTAGCGCACATGGGCTCTATAATAAAATCAAATTGCGAGAAGGGCATCTCTGTACTATCATCACGCTATTACTGATATACATTTTGTCAATCTTATCGCTAGTACTAGGCCTGTGATATTTTTTGTTTCTAAACACAAACTATATACCAAGCGCATTTATAAGTTCAAAAGAGGCACTTTTTATTCAGTAAGAAATATCTTAAAACCACTTGATGTGTTTTACAAATGAGTTCTTGTAGAAAATAAGATTTCATTAGTTAGGAAGAAAAATTGGCAAAATGGCTCTACTCTAATGCCATTTTGGCAATAGCTGTATCAGGAATGCATTATTTGTTTTACAGGAAGTGCTATAAAAATATAGAAGTAAAAGGCATAGTCATTTATTATCTTTCCCTTTAGCAAGGTAGACTAAGTATCTTTCAACATATTTCAATCCTTTGGCATTTTTAGTTAATTTATTTACCTAGCACATTTCAGCTCAAAAGCAACATCTGCTTTCTTTCTTGCTTAGTTATAATGTTGAGAGGTGAAGAACAAAAATTATTATAAAGCTATTTATTTGTATTTTCTGTATAGAATGTGAGGTGTAAAATTTACCTAAAACTTGGATTGTATAGAGAAAATTATAAAAAGTCCAAAAGTGTGTACATACATCAGTGATGCATATATTCATAGAGTAAAGCAACAAGATTATTCAGTAGCCAATCCAAGATCTATTTTCTGCAGTCTTCAGTTGTGTGGATGTAGAAACAAGGGAAAAAAATTGACTTAGCAGGCTGAACTCTGACACTCAGCTATAATAAGAAAATTGAATATATCTAGTTTATGCAAATAAGAGATACTCCTGAAGATGGACATTCATTTATTTATTCAACAAATATGTATAGAATATATGCTCTATGCCGGGCAATAGTTAGGGAAAACAGACAAAAATCTCTACCATGATGAAACTTATCTTCTAATTGAAGGTAACCGATTATACAGTTTATCAGAAGGTGGTCAGTGCTTGAGAAGAAAGGAAAATAGGGAACAAGGGTTGAAGCTAAGATGTGTGAGGAGATGCAATGTTGTGAATGATATCTGAGAAAGACTTAAAAAAGATCTTTTAAAATTCTACAAAAGGAATCTAACATGAATACTCTTATTCGAACTATCTTCACGCTTTCCTTCTTCAGTTCCTTCAGATATTCCCACAAATGTAACTTTCTTGGTAGTCTTTCAGATTCTGTCCTTTTTCCAATCTCTGCTCAAATTTCACCTTCTCCGTGTGGTTTTCCTTAACTCTCCTATTTAAATTATAATTCTCCACTCTTAACTTTAACTCTACCCTCCCCATACCTTGAGTTTATTTTTCTCCATTTCTTCACCATCTGAACAAATATAAATTTTGCGTACCATTTAGTTTATTGTCTGTCTCCCCCAAATAGAATATAAATTCTCTGAAGGCAGGGATTTCTTGTGTTTTGTTTTCACTGCTATAACTCTATCCCTTGAATAGTGTTTAGATTTAATAGGCACTCAAGAAATATTTATTGAATATATATTTAATTAATTAAGCAATTATCTTTGATACATCCATTCCCTTCACTTTCTATATCCGATCAATTATTATATATTTTTTTTCCTCCTAAATATCTCTAATTCACATACATCTCTCCATTTCTACTGGCATTGGGACACCCTCATCTAACTGCTGTATCCCCTACTTTTCTCAGTTTCTACCTTTGTCCTTTAAAATTCATTCTTTTCACTTTAGCTAGAAGAAACATGCTAAAATGAATATCTGATCAATTCATTTCCATTTCAGAAATTCCTCAGTCGAGTCCTGTGGTTCTTAAAATAAAGTCCCAAATCTGTCATAACGTGGTTGTGCCAACATCTCCAGCCTTATGTTTTGCCATTTCCCATTCTTTCCTGATATCAAGGTCATACTGCCCTTTTCCAGTTGATCAAACTCACAATTTTTTTTTTCTCTAGAGTTTTGCACATCACAAGTCCATTCTTAGAATGTATTCTCATGTCCACTCTCCTCTTATCCATTCTTTGCTGGTGGGTCAATTCGTTTTCTCAGGGAAGCCTTTTTTACTTACCCTTAGAACTTTCATTTATAATGCTATACAGATCCCTAAACTTTTCTTTCATAACCCTTACCTCAGTTTGTAAATATATATTTGAGGTATTATTTTATTAATTTGTGTCTCCTCCACTAGGCTGTATACTCTGTGAGAATGGACATTATTTCTGCTATGTTCACCATGGTATCCCTGGAACTTTGCGCATAGTAGATGCTCAAAAATAAAGTCAGAAAAACAACAAAAAAATGGATGAATAAAGGTGAGTTGTCTCAAATTCAGCACAAATACAGTGACCTATAATAAAGAGAAAATGTGACCTGAGAGTGGGAAATTTGAGAAGGAATATTCAATTGAGTCAGTACCTTTTGATGTCAGTTCAGTGTGTTGATTTATAGACTAGCTGAATAATGCGAAAATACCAAGGCCATTTGAAATAAACCAGTAATAAAGTGTATGCAACTCATGTAAGTCTAAACACAAAGAATATATAAATCCAACTGAGGACCTATGTATTTCTGTTCTTTTTCCTTTTTTCATTATGTCTGACATTTTTGAAACTGAGTTTTGTTACAGTTCATTAGCCTATTGCTGCGTGTTAGTATGATGAGATTGCACTGAGATGCATAACACAACATTTTAGCATGAACAATTGAAATTACAAGGTTTTACAGATAGTGTGTTTTGGAGATTGTCTCAGCTTGGCCTGGACGCTGACTTTGTGAGCAGGTAGCTTGTTGTGATGAAGTGAGATGAAATTGGTGCCCAATCATTGGAGAAAGTTTTAATGATGTATGAAATGAAAAATCCCTGCCCACCCAGTGCAAAGAGAATACAAACCTTCCTTTGCAATCACTGCTGTGCTATTTTCTCTAAAGTATCACGCAACTCCAGAGAATAGAAAGTCTGCAGCAGAGCCAAAACTTGCAGTTTATCGGGGAAAGTGAGAAATAAGATTTGTTGGGGGATTTGGGAAAATGAAGAATTATGTAGCCTCCTATTGTAAGCAATATTTTTTTATTATATAAATATGTCTACTTAAACAAACACGCCCCAATGTCCTTAACCCAACCCAACACACCACACGTGGATGCACACGCACATGCGCACACACCATAGAAAACAATCTATCCGGGAAAAATACTTTGAAAACATGTAAGTTAAAACCTCAATTTCATTATATGTTTTAAGCAACTTTTACTCTGTCTCCTTTCTAATGTTCTAGAAGAGACTATGATAAGAAAATTCATTCATTCATTCAGCAATTATTTATTGAAAATTTATTACGTCTCATGCACAGTACTCAGCAATGGGGATACAGAGTGAGCAAAACAAGCATCTCTGCTTTACCAGAATTTACATTCTAATTTGGAGAATAAACAAGGAAAGTATGTAATGTGTTTGCAGTAAGTGTTATGGAGAAGAATAAAGTGGAGAGGGAATCGAAAGAGTAGAGTGAAGGTTTCTATTATAAATGAGTTAGTCAAGGAAAGTCTTACCAAGAAGTCCTTGAAAACAGTCCTGAAGGAAGCAAGCCATTCTATGATTTAGGAAAAGGGCATTTCAAGCACAGGGGAAATCAAGGGAAATAGGGAGGAGAGTGCCTGGAATATTTGAGAAACACCAATAGATCAGTGTGGGTAGGCAAATAGAGTTAGAGAGACATTGGAAAAGGAGGCAGCTCATATAAAGACTTGTAGGCTATTGTAAACTCTTTGCTTTATTTTTTCTGAGTGAAACAGGAAGCCACTGGGGAGCTTAGAGCCAGGGAGTGACATAGTCAGGGATATTTGAAGAGGATCACTTTGGCTGCTTTATGGAAGGATGAAGATCAGTCAGGAATTACTGCATTAATCCATGGGAGATGGAATGATAGCTTGCACTAGGATGATAACAGATGTCGAGAGATTAGAAAACTTAAAATGGGAGACAGAGACAAATAAACCTAAAGCTACTTCAAATGTGTAACATAACCAAACTTAAATAGAAGGAGGAGTAGGAGGAGGAGGGAAAAGGAAGAGGAGAAGGGAAAAAAAGGACTGATCCAGGTAACTTTTAAACATGGGATTTTTATAACATACTCTCAAACTAATAACAAAAAGAACTTAACAATTATGAAACTTTAGTTACTAGGTTTAGCTGCCTATTCTTTTCAATTCTTTTCTTTTCAATCATTTGAATTAGGGATTCTGAGTCCACACTCTGTGCATTCTAGGAATAATGTAATAAGTAAATATATTGAAGATAATATAGTAGGAGTCAGATCTCTCATTTTTAGAGAAGGGTATTACAAATAGAAGGGAAGAGATCCAGAATAAACCTTACGTTATTGGATTGGAATTGGATGTATCAGTATAAACTCAAAAAGATATAAAAATACATACACATAAACGTACATACACACCACACACATATCTCATAGTTTTTTTTTTCTGCCTCTGAGAGGACATAGACACAATGACACCTCACTAGCAATGAGCACCCCTTGTGCCTAGATGTCAGCATTTAAATGTCACTCTCCCCTAAAAACAACCAGGGCTCTGTGGAGAAATGATCTCAGGCCTGGGCAATAAAAAGAAGTGTTGAAGGACTGATGGGAACATGTCAAAGGGGCTCCTACTGACCAAACTGATTTGAACATCAGAATAAATGATTGTGATGCATTACATCCCATAGAATAAAATATGATTTTATTAGTGCATAATAATATAAATATAAAGTATATTAATTCATTAATTTGTTAATGGAGGGAAAGGAAAAGAAGCATTTCTTTACGGTAGACTTCCAACACATAAAAACAGGATGCAATTAATCAATCACCATTTGGCTATCATCAGTTATAATTAATTCAATCAGGAATCATCAATGGAAGCTAAAAATAGTAAGTAAAAGCTTGATAAGGAACAGGGTATTTACATAGTCTCAAAATATTTCCCCATCAATTAGTCACTAATAGGGAAGGCAAAAGTAGTAACTTTACAGTGGAGAAACCTAAAGGCACCATCTTAAACCTGTGATCAACAACATTACCAATAATGGGACAAACTGACTTTATGCATCTCCTTATATTGGGCATTAGTAAATTCACAACATGAAGTATGGAATTTGTGATCAAAATGGACAACATGAATCTGAGGAAATATTGAGAGAAATTCTACAAAATGTCTGCCCTGTACTCTGAAGAGCAAAACCATGAAAGACAAAGACCAAGAAAGTATTCTGGATAAAAGAGACTAAATTAACCTGGCAAGGAAATACAATGCTGTATTTCCTGATCGTAAGATTTTCTTACACTGTGGTAATGTTAAAGAATGTCATTGTCTTTAGGAAATACACACTGAAGTATTTAGGATAAAAGGCATAATGTCTGCAACTTATTCTCATATGGTTAATGGTTCATAAAAATAAGGAAAGAGAGAAAGAAAATAAATCAAATGGGGCAAATTTTCTAAAATGGTTGAATCTGTGAAAAAGGACTTACAAAAGCTCTATTTACTATTCTCACCCTTTTTCTAAAGTTTGAAATTAAATAAAAAGTTATGAAAACTTCATTGGAAAACTTATTGGAAGAAATAACATATTTGCAATATTGAATCTTCCAATGTGTTAATAGTCTACCTACTGCCCTTTTTCCTTGGAAAAAAAAAAATCTTTGTCACTCGGTAAAGTTGAATAGTTTTTCCAGAAACACATCTTGTTCATACTTTACAAAATTATTTTCTAGCAGTTTTTAGTTGTTGATGCCTTTGTAAATGGATTTCTTTCTTTATCAAAAGCCAAGTTTGGATATTCATTATTTACTTTTTTATAGTTATTCAACCAAAATATATCTTATTAGTTCCAATAGTTTGTCATTCATTATTTTTTATTTTATAGGTATATAATCATATTATCTGAATATTAAAAAAATACTATTACCTTTTTCTTCTTTTTCTAAAACATTAGCAAAAAAAATCATAATAATCTAATACAGGGTGACCAGGAAAAACTCATTCTACTGGTGCTCCTAATTGTGTAAAATCTCATACTTACTATGATCATATGTTCACCAATAGCTAGGTTTTTAAGAAATGGGAGATGTAGGTAATTAAGAATTGAAATATCATGAATGTTTACAGAAATATTGTTATGGTTTCTTTTCCTTAGAAGAAAAAAAGTTATGCTAAATATTTCTAGTTTTGATACTTAGTATATTTTGTTATAGAATGTACATAAATTTGAATTAACTTTTTTATTTTTCAGCACTGCTTGGCCATGCAGAATTTTTAAATTCATAAGCATTATAAATTCTTGTTATTTTATGTAAAATGAAGCTGTTGCAGTAGTAATGATGAACTCCTCTGCTTCTTTGAATGGGTCTTAGGAATAAATAAGCCAGTGATTATGTAACCAGTGTTTCTGTTGAAACAGCCATGGAAGAGATGGAGCAGGGGGTAACAGCTCTTGTTCTGAGAGAAAGGAACAGGCAGAGTGACAACAAAGGGATTGAGACTTGATCCAGCTGTGAGACTGCTGGGATTGGCACACTCCCCTTTGGAAAGATAACCCTGAGGTCCAAACTGTCCCTGTGACAAACATACTTGTGATTTCTTGGCAAGATTTTTCTCTCTAATAAAAACGTGTAAAAAGAAAACTCCTTTAACCCCCTGAAACCCTTCTTTACTGCTTAGGACCTCTTTCTCTTGGGAGGATACCCTGTTAAAAGCTGCTGCGGGCATCTTGGGGCCCTGAATGGAAAGACACGCCAATTTAGCATCCTGACGTTTTTGAACTACTATATAACCACTTCCAGATTCTGAAGTGATATAATTAAGCCATCATTAGCCAGACATTCTCCTACTAGAAGCTGAACACAACCTATCTGATATATATTTTTAACAGTAAATATGGCAGAGACCTAGAGCACTGAAATCATAGTCAAATAGAGGCACTAACATGGCAGCTACTTTCAACCACATCCATCCTGAGTGGGAGAATAAGACCATAAGAGTACCCTTTGCTGGCACTGGGAGAAAATATGGGAAATGGGATAGCAAGGAAATTCCTGTATCTTTTATTAAAAAGTTTGTTTTGTTTTTAATAAAAGATACAGGGGGTTTTTTTGGGTACACTCAATGAATATATCATTTAAGTATTTAAGTGCCTGGAACGGAGGGTTCAAGTCAATTGATACAAGTGAATAAAGAACATGTTACTTTTAATTAATTGTTCTAGCCATATTATGATATTATGATTCATCTGCCACAGGAATTCACCCAGTCACAGTTATTGGGAGTAGCCGATACTGTTACAAGGAAGAGGAAGGGCAAATCTAAGCAGAAACAAACACAAACACAGATATTTTGTTGACTGTGACACTATTGCGGTGACACAAACTTTGATTAATAAAAGGGAAGAGAAAGACATGAGGCTATACTTTTAAGTAATTATTGTCTCATTTAATACTTAAGCCACTTCTAATATAGACACTACTATTATCCTCCCACAGATGGGAGAAATCAAGGATTAGAGAAGTCATGTAAATTGCTGTAGGCCATACAACTAACATGTGGTGGAATCAGGGCCAGCAACGTGATCTCCACGTCAAAGTCTGCAAACAATTTACATTATTTTCTTTCTAAAACCTAGGAAGTCTATACAAAATGTCTTCCTTGATTCTACATTATGTTCCACAATTGTCAAATTGAAGGATGTCCTCTTTGACAATATCTTTGAGCTGGTTTATTAAATAAGCCTGTTTAAAGATTTCAGAACTCTACTCAATCTCAGTGACTTTTAGAGTTAATGTCTGTGATTCAACAATAAAATCAGTTTATTAGGGATACAATTTGTTGTTATTCTTTGGACGAAACAGACAATACTTTTTCTGCTCATGATTTTGTCTCCAGGCCTAAAATAATTACATGCATATGTAGAGAAAGGAACAAGGAGACCAGATCAGAAGATAGAAGTTGTCTTTAGATAAAAATAAATAACAACTCAATAGGGAGCAAAGATGAGTCTCAGAAAATATAAATCAATAGATGAAATATTGATAAATGGCATTTTTTTTTACCAAAGGTTATTGATAAGATTAAATTCATTTAAGAAAAGAAACAGCTGACCTTTTAGGCTGACATGGGTTCAACATGAATAAATATGCTAGAGCTATACTGTTAGATTAGAAGAATATGTGTATATAATATTTCATGATTTTATAAAAATTGCCATACTACACAAGGTGCAGGAAACTAGATTAGATTGCATACATACAAAGGTTCTGGAGTAAAGGATCCATGAACTCACTCTAAAGGCTCTCCATCACCTGACTTTGGATATAATAGATTCAAAACAGATATCAATCATAAAATTCTAAGAGGAAGAGATAGAGCAATCTTGTTGAATAACTTGAACCAAACAGTTAAAAGTGTTTAATAAAAGTGTGTGTTGATTTAAAGATTCAATATTTGGAAAAAAAGAAAAAAGCTAGTCTGGAATTGTGGTGTGTAATAACAACAAAAACAGTAAGGACAAGAATAATTTATGTAATTTAGATACAATTTGAATCAAACAAAAAGATAGGATTGGTGACACTGGTTTAATACAAGTTATGTGAAAGAGGCAAAAGGATTTCAAATAAATATAATAACAAATAACATCAACATCACAAGTTTTCTCTGCTCTCTATCCAAGTGACCTTGCTCTTACAGGTCAATTGTATACTTCTGATTCTCAGATTGGTGGGCCTCTTCCTTTCCCCGTATAGTTTCAGGTAAGGTGGGCCAAATGTGACATTTTGCATGAGAGGCAACAGCTATATTCTTTACATGCTTGAAGGCCATTGCAGACCACCAGGCACTGATGCAGGTCAGGCATATTGTCGCTTATCTGTGGAGCAGCAGCCAGACCTATGGTTTCTCCAGCTCCTGCCAGATCTCTGCCAACTTCTCCAACTCCCGGGCCAGGTGTGTGTTTGGTTCTGTGATGAAGGGTGCCGTTGTCTCTTTCAAGTAACTTGCATTACAGAGAATGGATACTCAAAGGCTGTAAGTGGCCAACATGGGTTCCAATCCAACCTTGTAGGTTCCAGCTTGTTTTTTCAGGTTTCAATTAATATCCATCTTCTCTCAATTAACATTTCTCTTTTCTTACTAACTTCCTGCTCTGCTGACAGAAAGTGCCAGCATCATAGGTGGAAAAAGCAGATTTACATAGACGGTTTCACTGGATTAACTAGCTTCCAAATTGTGTAAAGGCAAATATATAATTTTTATTTATATAAATTTTATATTTATTTATCATAAATATGTATAATTATATTTGAATGAAGTTTATATACCTTTTCTAGATCTGATTCCCTTATATAATATGCCCTATTACTAGTTACATTCTATTGAGGAAGAATCAGAATTCCAGTTTAAAAATTTCACTCTCTTGCTTTTCCCATTCTGTATTAAGAATAGTTGTTTAATTCTTTCTTTTCCAAGAACTCGGATTGCTTTTCTTTTTAAACAGAAGTCTGTTTTCTGTTCATGGACACAGCATTCTCTGTTATCCTTATGAGTCTATTAATTATGCCTGTCTTAAAATTTTTCTTCTAAATACTATTGTGTGTTTGTCCCCACCATACTGGATTTTCTCATGATGAATTTAGTGCTGCTTATTCATTTTGATTGCATGTTCATTTTGATTGTTTTCCCTAAATATTTGGTAATTTGTGGTTTTATGTTCAAAATTGTCTGTGCATTTACCATATGCCTAATTGAGGATGCTTTTTTTTTGTCTTGAATGGTAAAGGAGGGAAGAACAAGCTCTGGTCAGGGTATCTGGCTGTCCTGTTTCTCATGGAGTCTGCAATGTTCACCCTTCATCTCAGCCATGCTTCTCAGTCACCGCTCCAGCCTTGGGCAAATGTTCCTGCTACCTAATGTTCTTCAAGGGGTGGCAATGCTGTAGGGGATAGTCCACCCAATCGCCCCAAATCACTTTCTCATTGTAGCCTCTTTATATTGGCCACAGATCCTTTCCCTGCTCCTCCTTCTACCAGCTCCAGGCTTGGAACACAGATCTTTTCCACATAGGTTTTGGGCTAGAGTCCTCCTCGTTCTTCTGTCAACCATTTTCTCTCTCGGAGCTTCCCATAATCTCTGGGCCTTTGCTAGCATTCTTCTCGCTTTTGGTATTTTGTTTATTCTTTTAAAAATACCTATTGTCGGGGCCGGCCTGGTGGCATAGTGGTTAAATTCACACACTCTGCTTTGGCAGCCCGGGGTTCACGGGTTCGGATCCCGGGCGCGGACAGATGCACCGCTTGTCAGCCATGCCGTGCCGGCGTCCCATATAAAGTAGAGGAAGATGGGCACAGATGTGAGCCTAGGGCCAGTCTTCCTCAGCAAAAAGAGGAGGATTGGCAAGGGATGTTAGCTCAGGGCTGGTCTTCCTCACACACACACACAAAAACAAAACCTATTGTCTTTTCTTATTTGTCTTATGGTAAGCAATAAATGTTTGCTCAGTTCATTACTTGTATACATTCTTTGTAATTAATTTATTTATATGTCTCCCACCTAGATTGTAACATAGATCTTTCTCTCATTTATTTGTGCCTTTCAGTGCTTCTCCAGTGCTTAATGTATAACAGATGCATAGTAAATGTTCATGGAATTGAATTGGAAGTGTCTGGACAGACCCTGGCTAAACATACAACAGAGATGTTACTGAAGGGATTACTAATTTGGGGGAGGATTTAAGTGCCTGATTCCTCAATGTCTTTTCAATGTTCAAAGTCTATGATGTGAATCACTCTGTATTTATCTGTATTGCTTACAACTGTCAAAGTAACATCCCCCTTCCTGCTTTGTCTCTTTAAACCTCCTTGATAATTAAATAAAAAGAAGAAGAACATAAATAAAGGAATACGCCCCCAGGACTTTTCATTATTAATGTTCTATGACTAAATTGGAAATCTGCTACTGTACCCCAAGGGGGTGATTAATTTAGCAGACTAGGAATTTTGATTAAAAAGGAATGAAATGTCTGACACGTAGTCTATTTATCAGTTATTATGATATTAAAACACTAATCATTGTGGTGCCTAAATTAAGACTTCACAGCCTAAATGTCACTTCATTTTGCTTCTTTTGATTTGGTGATGTTTTATGGGCTTATTATCTGTGGATGTGTACGCATGTGTGTGCGAGAGTGGCACACATTCTCACTAATCTTTGAAGAAAAATAATGCAGCAAGAAAGCTTTCTGCCACAAGCTATGTTCCCTATTTCTCCATGTTTCAGGAGATATGGAGGGTGCATGAAGAAACATAATTTCTGAATTAGCTGGTCATTCCTCAAACTCAGATGTGATTATAAAACTATTCTATTGGTATTAAACAGCCAAAGAATTCAGTTATTAGAATTTATCCTTTAAGATATTTTATTTTAATAAGAAATTGACTCCCCTGAACTCAAATATTAATTATTAGTTATATCATATCATTGATTTAAATATTACCTCTACTTCAAAAATAAACATAGAAAAAAAAGATATAGATTTTTTCAGTAAGTATTGTTTTTTTAATCCTATAAATATGCTAAAGATTTCAAGTGCTAGTGAATGAATAAAAGAAACAGTAAAATATAATCTTAAATGTTGATTTTTCTATTTATGGAAATATTTACCATATTTTAACCTCTCTTCCCAAATAATTTCACCATTCATTCCCATTTGGGAAATTAAGTCAAAAAATATTTCCTTCTCATAGTTCTCTCTCTCTGCTTCTCTCTTTCTCTGTCTCTCTATCTCTCTGTGTTTCTCTCTGTCACTCACCCTCTCCTCCTTCCCTCAGCATGGAACCACAACCAGTCTTTGTTATTGATTCCTAACCAACTTCTAAAACCTGACCTAAGTAAGAGTGTTTAACTGGGTTTCTCTTTCTCAATCTTATTTCTAGTTCATTCTTTAAAGTTTCAAAAGGCTTAGACTTGGGGCAAGACATGTTACATTTGCAGGAATAATCTACTTTTTCCTCTTTTCCACTCCAATCCATATTCAAAAGTGATTCCAGATCTTGGGTTGGAGGAATCAAGAAAGCAGTGAGACCCGAGAATAGAAATAAGGTCAGCAGGAAAAGATCACTTATTCACCCTGAAACCCTATTCAACTCTTTACTGACCCCAATTTCCAAGGCTCAAGCCAATCAAAATCTCCGAATGAACGATAGGGGTAGGATGCCCAAGCAGATCTTGGTAACATAAAAGGGAAGATGCTCCAACCCTTAAAATTGCCAAAGGAGGACTCACAAGATGAACACAAGATCTCCCAACAATCCAGGGCAGCGATGGAAACTCCCTCCTATTCCCTTCCCGCCCCCACACAATAAAAGTCATTTATCTTTCCTTCTTTTTTAAGGCTGAATAATTCCATTGTATGTATACCACATTTTTCTTTGTATGCATTCATCCATTGATGGATATTTAGGTTGTTTTTATATCTTGGCTATTGTGAATAATGCTGCAATGAACATAGGAGTGCTGATATCTCTTAGAGATCCTGATTTCAGTTCTTTTGGATACATACCCAGAGTGGGATTGCTGGATCACATAGCAGTTCTATTTTTAATTTTTTGAGAAACCTACATACTGCTTTCTACAGTGACTACATCATTTTCCATTCCCACCAAGAGTGTACAAGGATTCCAGTTTCTTCACATCCTTACCAACCCTTGTTATCTTTTGTTTTTTTTGACAATAGCCACCCTACAGTTGTGAGGTGATATCTCACTGTGGTTTTGATTTGAATTTCCCTGATGATTAGTCATGTTGAGCACGTTTTCATGTACCTGTTGGTCATTTGTATGTCTTCTTTGGAGAAATGTCGATTCCAGTCCTTTGCCTTGCTATATGCAACAGCATGGATGCACCTGGAGGACATTATGCTAAGCAAAAAAAAACAGTCAGAGAAGGACAAATATTGTATGAGTCCACTTAAATGAGGTATCTAGTCAAAGTCATAGAAATGCAGAGTAGAATGATGGTTGCCAGGGGTTCAGGACACAGGGAAATGAGTTGTTGTTTAACAGGGATCAAGTTTCAGTTATACTAGATGAATAAGTTCTGGAGATCTGTTTTACAGCATCGTGCTTATAGTTAACAAATCAGTACTGTACACTTAAAAATTTGTTAAGAGGGTAGATTTCATGTTAAGTGTTTTTAACACACACACAAAGGCAGGAGGAAACTTTTGGAGGTGATATGTTTATTACCTTGATTATGGTGATATTTTCATAGGTGTATGTATATCTCCATATTAATCAAATTACATATATTAAATATATCTAGGGTTTTTTGTATATCTATAATACCTCAATAAAGCCATTTAAAAGAAAAATAGTTTGGGGCATGAGGAAAACATTAACGATTACAATAATAAAACAACAATTAGCATTCATTAATATCTCACTATGATGTATCAGGCCCAATGATAAGTAATTTACATATATTTTAGTCTCAAACTTTACAAACATCCTATAAAGTAGGTAATAATATAGATAATGTAATGACACAGATAATGTAATCAAAACTGCTAAGTTCTCCCTCTCTTATCCATGGGAGATACGTTCCAAGACCCCCAATGGATGCCTGAAACCACAAATAGCACCGAACCCTATATATGCTATTTTTTCCCCTATACATATATACCTATGAGAAAGCTTAATTTGTAAATTAGGCACAGTAAGAGATTAAAAACAACAATAATAAAATAGAACAATTACATACAATATAATGTAAAAGTTACTGTAGATCTTAGCAACCTCAGCTTATGATTTTTCTTCTTTCTGTATCAAGTCAAGAACTTTCACCTTTTCACTTAAAGGAAGTGCTGTAGGACTTCTGTTTGGCATATCTGAATTGCCAGCATCACTGCTCTTGAGCTTGGGGCCATTAGTAAGTGAAATAAGGCTTACCCTCAACGCAAGCACTGCAATACTGTGACAATCAGTCTGATAACCAAGAGACTTACTAAGCGACCAATAGACAGGTAGCATATATAGGGTGGATACACCGGACGAAGGGATGATTCATGTCCTGGGCGGGAGGGAGTGAAATGGCAGGAGATTTCATCATGCTGCTCAGAATAGCATGCAATTTAAAACTTATGAATTGTTTATTTCTGAAATTTTCAATTTAATACTTTCAGACCACAGTTGACGGCAGGTAACTGAAACATGGAAAGCAAAACCGCAGATAAGGGGGATACTGTAGATACGTTACTAAGATCTCCAGTATCTGAGTGATTGATGAGAATATCAGGTGCTTAACTTGCTCTGCTTTTTAAACTCTGATTCTAGCTAGAATCCTAATCTAGCTACATTTACATATGTTTTTTCTTTTAATTTTCCCAAGAGGTTGAGCATCACGTTAGATAAGGAGGGAGTTGAGGCCCAGAATTTACATGATTAAATTGAAAATTAAGAGGCCCCCTGTTTCTTGTCTGCCCAGGTTGTACTTCACAGTGCCTTCCAGTGCTCATTGACCATATGCCACTCCCCTCCAAAAATATTCATCAGCATTCCAAGACGGTCCCAGCGCAATAGCTCCCTGGATAGCTGCCGAATTACTGATGAGAGAGAGAAGTTTGAAAACAGCATGACCTGGACACTGAGGATCCTAGAAGCTATTCCACTTCTTGGCTCCAATTTCAACCTCACTCCTCTTCCCGAGAGAAAGATGGAAAAGTCTTCAGTGGCCCAAGATAGGCCATTCACCCTTAATTCAGCATGCATTAGATTTACCTTTAGTCCTTACCTCTGGATAACTTAAATGTGGGTATATAGCTGTACCTGTCACGTCAAGCCAGATTTACTTGGAATTAGATGTTTCTATTTTTTTTTTCTCCTTATTTTTCTTCTCTTTCTTTAACCTGTGACAATTTCTAAGCAAAGAAAACAGAACTAAGTGGTTTAAACACACACAAACACAAAACAGAATTGGTGCTCAGAGACATTCAATGTGTTATAAACAGATTCTGAGTAAATAAAAAGAAGCAATTTTGAGATGGTCGAGGGAAAAAGAGGAGCAGCTACATTGCACATATTCCTAGATTCTAGGCTTGAGAAATATGCCAAAATGGCTCAGTCTTGGGAGAGATATGTCTACAGTTTTAGGCAAAGTTTCAGAGAGCTGGTTAAAAGTAAACCAGACCCATTAGGCTCTCTTGACCTTGGGAGGAAGTGAGTAAAGCATGAGGGATGAGGAGAGGTAGTCTGTAAAGATAATTATTCCTACAAGAAGGGGACAACTCTGACTTGAGAATACTTCCCTGTGACAGACAGGCAGAGGCGGGCTGTGCTCCCAAAGTGGGCTTTCTGTTTTAATGCTATAATAAATATATTCAGGGAACTCTGAAAAATATAGCTTCTTTTTCTTCTCACCTCAAGGGTCTCCCAGGTTTATTCTCATCATTAGTTGAAACCCCAAAGCTAAGCCAATGTTCCATGTGTATTTTGTTCTCTGAAGAGCCAAAGAAAGGTCAGTTACCCTCTTTGCCCTTCTTCTTTCATCCTTATTGGGGTCTGCAGTATGAGCAGGAACTGCTGGTGGTCTCCTTGCATTTCTTTGCTTGCTAGATCAGAACTTGGGATGAAGCCAAGAGTGACAATAGCTTTGCATTGAAACCGAACAGGAATTTAAATTCTATAAGCGTGTTGCCATTTCATGTTTATTTAATGCACAGAAAGTTTGGCATTCAAAGGTGGTGTGGGAATAGTGTGATAAGGATCACGCTAACAAACACCAGGTCTTTCAGGTATTTATACTCAAATGAGACACAAAACCATACCTATAGCATTTGTGGGGTTTATGCTTAGGTTATTTCATTTGGTTGAGTTTCTTTTCCTTCTTATTTTTTTCTTTTGCTAAGAGCAATGTTTCAGGGAATAGGGGCATGGATAGCCTCAAAACAAATTAGTGGACATTTGATTTGAGACACAGTTGGAATAAAATGAAAGTAAAGTGACTTACTGTGTGTGATTGGAAACAAACAGGCAAGTGTGACACACAAAGTAAGTATGATAGCACTAATGGGAAAGGGGAGAAAGGATGTCAGGAATAATCAGAAAAATAAAGTTGTTTCTGGCTGAAAATTGAATTATGATTATTTGAGTATGCAGTATGCAAAGATAGAAAGGATGTTGAATTCAACAGTACTGATGTTATGGCTCCTGTTATAAATCCACAGATAACAGCTTATACTGTTTTGTAAACATGGTTTTTAGTTCCCTCTGGAATAGACACAGTGCTACTGCGTCATTTTTATTTGTACCATCATCATACTGCTTTTTATGAAGCATCATTTCTCTCCTCTGGGATACTCTGGAGGAAAGTAGTGAGCGATTACAGTAATCTCTGTTCACCGGGGCAGCAGGAGACACCTGCGCTGGTTGCCTTTCTCATATTTATTTAAATTTGATGTTATGAGATGGAAAATCTATAGAATCGACAGTATATACTCCCTTACATAAAGATTACTTCATTCTTATAAGTAATGCTAAAGATCATGTTCAGAGGTTTCTGGACTTTGTGCATTTATCATACATTCTAACTCAGTGTAAGGCATGGGACCAAAACCAGGTGTGTTTGTGCTTTCACTCAGGGGATGACCAGAGCTTTCGTCTTTATCATCATTTTGATCTCAGCATTCTAATGTCATACATGTCTGCATATTTTTGCAGGATCTTCAAAAAAGCCTTTCACTGACTTAGGAAATAAAATAGAAAAGAATAAGGCAATGGGTTAAGTTTCAGGGATAAACTGAATTCAAGGCTTGTTGCAAACTTTTCCTCTGCCCCCTCAAAGCTGGCAACCTACTTGATTCTATTTCCGTTGGATATGACATTCATTATAAGCTTCTTATACATGAGGGTTAATTTCAAGAGTTTGTTCCATTTCCCCTCAGAATCATTTTATTTGTACTTTGCTTAAATGTAATAAACATAATAAATATTCTCACAGTTTATATGGGAGATTGAGTTCTTATATTAAAGACAATATCACAGCAAGCGATAATGAGCTCTGTCTCTGGCATGTAAGTTAGAAACAGACTCACAAAGCTCAGGGAGATGTGCATCTGCAGAAAGTTTTAAAAGAGATAAATGTTTCCCTTTACCATGATTCACAATGATGTTTTTAAACAGAAATATGCATTTTGCCTAACTGCCAATACAGCTGCAACACTCTTATGTGAGATTCTGACTCCAAGTGGAGATGTAATGGGTATACCAGACAGACTCCAAATGCATAACTACAGCACCCATTCAATTATTCCAAAGCTTCTTAAGTGACCCTGAAAGCAATTTGAAATCTATGTGAATCTGTGCTTATTGTCCAATGGATCCAAGTATGTACATCTCCATTTGAACCGGGCTCTCAAATTTAAAAGGGAGTTTGACACTTAAAAGGAATGTCTGGATTTTCCTCTATCCAAAAAAAGGAAATAAATATTAAAAGTACTTGATGTCTTTTACCTACACCTCACAACTTAGAGGCATGCTTCTGAAGGCCAGGAAAACTCTTAGCAATTTTTCTATCCAAAATACAACCTATACATAGTAGGTGTTCAAAAAATAAGTGCTGAATATCAATATCTGTTGATAGAAGAATTGGCATCAGAATTTGATGGAGTAAATTTTTTTTCTGAGCCTTAGAGATTTGCATATGAACTTTCTCCCTACATCCCTAATGCTGCTAATATCAAGGCAGATAGACAATAGACACATAAATAGAAGATACATAGACAGATAGATGCATAGATACATAAATACATAGATACATAGAAACCTAGGTAGAGAATTAGATAAATGGATAGAGATAGATACATAGATATATAGATACATGATAGATAAATGGATACACTCATACATACATAGACAGATAGATAAACACAATGATCAAAAAACTTCATGTAGATCCTTCCAGACCTTACTGAGAAATATATATATATGTATGCTTAAGACTGCTCAATGGCCACATACTGGAATAATTACCAGTCCCAAAAAAGACCACATAATTTTCTTTTTAACCAATAAAAAGGTGTCTTTAGGATTTCCCTATCACACCCTTATAGCTAGTCCTTTCATTCTTCACTCAGAGAATTCACTGCACTTGCTCTTGAGCGATTTGGTGTTCTCTAACCTGGCCAGCTAACATATTGTTTTAAATAAGCTACTTTAGTGGTCTTGAGTTACTCTTTAATTGGTTTTTTTTTTTAATTTATTTGAAATCTTATACGGTATGCTCTTTGTCCACTGTCCCCTTGTCTTTTTACTTTCTGCTGGGCAAAGACAGTCTGTCTTTTCCTTATTTTAAACAGACTCATATTAAGTCACATAGGTCAACTAAAACAAAATTTTAAGGTCAGACCCTGTTTAAACCAGGAAATTGCTGTGATACTCCCTATACTTTCCATTTGTCTTTTACCACCAGCTGCTCTATAGTCTTGAGTTTACTCATAGGGAATGGACTTTGATCAAAAGCCATCAATTTCTAAGTGTACCCTAGGACAAGCAGGTATGGGATCTGCAAGTTATTTGTCTTGTTCTGGGCAAACAGATCCCCAATACAATTTTTGATTAAGGTAATTGAATGGTTTCCCTGAATTCTTGAATAAAAAACCCTCATTAAATGTGTCCTCGCTTCCTTTATGGTTTTTGTGTATATACATTTATTTGTTCATCTCAAGACTCTCCTTTTATTTTTTATTATGAGAACTGTGTCTCTTGGACTCACTGGCATCAACGGTTGTCAGGATGTTGGCATTGTAAATTCACGTGCCTGATCAGAAGAAAGCCAGGATGTACTACACACAATCTAAAAGCAACTTTTGCCTCTTCCTTGGTGTTGTCTATTTCTGAAGCTGAAATTCTTCCTAGGAGCACTTCTGCCTTTTACATAATTTCTCACTATAATCCTAATTCTTGTGCCTCTCTTTCCAAATGAAAGAATTTTATAAAGCATAACTGTGTTTTGCAGTTTTTTTCCATGGAACTTACAATCTGACTAAGTTGGTATTTTTAACGGGAGCTTTAACCAAAAAAAAAAGAAGGAAGAATTTCAAATGTCCAATGGCCAGTCTATCTTGATTGTATGCCGAAGCTTTCAAATAAAACTCTGAGCAAATTCTGAACACAATTGGGCTTCTTAAAAAGATTTCTTGACTAAAGCAAAAGAGAAAATAACTCTGAATGATCTCTGAGGTTTTGCTTCTCTTATCCACTACCCCCAGCTATCCTTTCCATGCTATATCCATAACCTATACCTCATTCACAGATTACACTGAGAAGAACATACTGCATGAATTATAATTTCTTTATGATTATAATTTAGAGTCCTTAATTCATTCTAAATTAAGTTCACTGCCCAAGTTTCTTGAGGCAGAGTTGCTTAATTTACTGTAAAAACTAACTTCTGGTTTATTGCGGAGCTACATATAAGAACTTTTGAAAATCAAAGAAGATAGAGAAAAATTAGACAAGAGTTTAGAATTATACTAGATAGCAATGTCTTGGGTTTACCAGACCTCTGGTAAATTATCTACTTGCCGGATTAATCAGACAGAGTCAAATAGACAAAGGATGTCAATTGGAATCTAATTAAAATTTATAAATAGCCTAAGATGCCTAATATATAAAAAGGTCTTAAAATGGCCAAAAAGTCACAGAGAACCCCATTTAGGGCTGTCTTCTAAATGGGATATTGAACAAAAATTCCAAACTGTAAACAGCATGATAAGAAATTATGAACAAAATTATGAGGTAATTTCAAAACCAGACTACATTAAAGTTTAAAGTAATATTGTAATGTCAACCCAGCTGCAGAAGTGAGAGAGCCTCAACTCTATTTGTCACTGGTCAAACATGAAAAAGGTGATTTGACTTAGCAGATCCTTACATTCACAGAGCTATAATGAATAGACAAACCAAAACCAAAAAGAATTTCCTCACCTTAAAAATTAAACAACCACCCCATGTTCAAAAGGACTAAATTACAAAACTTTAACTCTTTCTTTGTCCTAAAGCCAGTAGATTGATTAATATGTCTGTAGATAATGCAAAAAGAAAGGATATTGGAAAAAAAACAATGCCCAACCCTAGCAAAAGTATTTCAAGGCAGAAAGGCCGTAAATAAAACATAATGATGGTGCTTTGAGGAATTCTAGGGATCCTCACAGCTACCCATTTTACCTTTGGGCCACCACAAGGAAGTTGACAACAGTCTTAGGAGAACATAAATATAAATACCCTTTGACGTTGATGCTATTGTCTGAAGCTTAAGTCCCGCAATGTTATAACGTTTATCCATTGAAGAATATAAAATCACCAATATAGTTGTAAGTACTAACACATACCAATCATTCTCTCTGTCTCAATGAATATATTTCCTTCAGTGCCCTTACTGAAAAACATTCTTCTTTTATGTGATACCACTTGCAAATGTAATTGAAGAGATTTATTATGTAAAATCATTGCCATACTAAACTTTCAGAAAACATTTTATTTTTAGAAGCATTTATTGTTTCCTCACGCATAACCGAATTAGAGCTGATCTTGGCAAAGCTGTCCAACTTGGGTTGTCCTTAAAGAAAGTAGGGCCTGATCATTTAGAAGTTCCAATTACTCTCTGGACCAAAATTCAATGTATTATAGAATGACTAAAGGGGATAGATCCAATCGAAGTCCAAATTGAAAGCTTTCTTTCTCCAATAGCCTACAATACCAAAACTAGAAGCAAGACTGGCTATAAACCAAAAATTGAAACAATCAATAAGGGCTTGGCAACACCACCCTCCTAAAATGCCCATATTCTTTTAGTTTAAAAAAAGAAAAAAAAAAGGCCAAAAGTAGAGAATACAGATTTGAATGGGACTTAAGGACATTTTAAATATTGGTATTCATGAAATTTTCTGTAGTACCTATCACAAATGCTATCCTGCCCAACATATTCCTTCATGCTCAGTTTTATGCTGCTATAGAACCCTGCTCGTGTTTTATTTTAGATAGTCAATATCTGCTTACATTCACTTGGGAAAGTCAACAGTATACTTGGACTATAATGTTTCAAAGATTTACTAAGACACTGTCATAATTTTCTTTTTTTATTGCCATAGAATTCCCACATGATGCACTTTGATATGGTATGCATACGAACTTTTTTTTTTCTCCCTACCAAAAAGAGTTTGCAAATGTATTTGCCTTGTTGGTTATGATTCCTAGCTAAACAGGTTCATAAGAATTTCACTTAACACACAAGATTTTGTTGTCAAATCAAACTCACATGAATCAGGCATCTTACCCACTAATAGGCTTTAAAAAATAATTTAAAAATACACTCAATCAAAAGATGCAGATGAAGTAAAGAGAGGTCTACTCTCTCTAGGCATTGAAGGAGCTCTCTAGATCCTGCCTTTCCATATTGGACATGAACCTCCCAATCCAAAATAGATGAGGTCTTTAAGTTATGTATTTGGGATTATTCTACACAGAATATGAGCACGTAAAGTATGAAACACTTTATATACCAATAAGCTTTATAGCTTCTGTGATATTTTTCAAGCAGCCAAGTCTTATGGAATTCTATTTACTTTAAGTAATTCTTAGCAAGTCATAGCCCTATAAGTAATTCTTAGCCAGAGACATCCTGCTGAGGACATTTTAGAGATCAAGTCTCTTCCTCATACAAAATATCACTAGTTGTTAATACCAAGGTCCACCTGATGAGGAAATTAAACGAGGTAACTTGTCTTCTCACTTGCCCCCTGGGGGAGGGTGTGTTCTACAGGTAAAAGGGTTGAATGGATCTCAGGTAAGTTAGTTTAACCCCTTCTTCTCAACCTTCTATGGGAAAGATCCAGTTTTACCAAAGGCCAGTACACCATCTAACGACATGATTTATTAGCAGAAGTTTGAGCATTGTATGATGAAGGAATTAAAGCTAACCAAACTTTCCTAGAGCCATGAATTAAGAAGATTTCCAGAATTAACAAGATATTATAGTCAAGTGCTAGAATTTTCAGCCCTTTCTAAAAACATTTACAACCACATCAAGTTGATTGTTCCTATACATAACCATGAAATTCATAAGTGGAAGACGCTTATATATCCCATAAATTAAGTTCAGCCTCAATAACTACCATAAATTCTTTGACTTATATGCATACAGAAAGAAAGATCACACACTAGTAGTACTTAAGCAACAACATGGTCACATCCACATCAGACAGCCATAGCCTCCAAAGGCTGTCTTTAAACCCTATAACTATAGCATATCTTCTCTCTTTGACAGATGTTAGTATAAAAGCAGCAGCATCATTGAATGTAATTTTAGGTAAACCCCTTCACTTGATAGTTCCTCATATGGTATACTCTTTGACAGTAACATACCTATCATTTTTCTACTTATCATCTAATCAACCATGAAGTTCTGCAGCTCACATTTAATTATTCATTCCTGCAACACCATCCACCATATAATCTATTACTCTGACTGGAAGAAGGTCTCAAGTTACTCAGAGTTATCTATGCCACAAACCAATGTTTTAGCTTTAGGACTTGACAATCCACATTTAATTCTGTTTGTTGATGGGCCGTGTTTAAAGACTGAGCAAGACTGAGCTAGGAGTCTTTAATGCTGGACATATGTTTTCCCATCAAAGTTCTTGACAGAATTCAACTCCTATATAAAATTGTTCCAGGTAGTCAAGAATATGCGACAAAGTTCAAAATAATAGAACCAATAATCATACAACTAGTAGACATGCCTGTTACGTATTACAGGAAATTTAAAATGCTATGAAAAAAATTTAGCCGTCAATCAAACAAATTTCCCTATAAAAAGGTTAACCAATCTTCCCACTTTCCCTCTGGTTTCATCTCTGTTTAGTCCCTTGGTCTCTGAAAGAAATGTAATGCAAGCCACAAATGGGAGTCTCATATGTAATTTTAAACATTCTAGTAGCCATGTTTTAAAAAAGTAAAAAGAAACAGATACAATAAAATATAACCATAAATTTTATGTAATCCAATGTATCCAAGATCTTATATTTTCTATATATAATCAATATAAAATTATTGATGAGATATTTTACATTATTTTGTTCTTACTAAGCTTTCAAAATCTAGTGTATATTTTACACTTACTGAACATTTCAATTAGTACTAGCCACATTTCAAGGGCTTAATAGCCACTTGTGGCTAGTGGCTACTGTATTTTATATTGCATAATTGATTAATTTCCCCAGGTTGTTTTCTTGGGCCATCAACTAAGAATGAAAATAACTGCTATACTAATGAACAAGAATAAATGTCTCCTAATAGTATTTTGAAACTTCACTTAAAAAAAGTAGAGACTACCAGAAATGATATAACTATCCTCTGAAATCATATAATGTGATAAAACTTCTTGATGGCTTAATTAATGCTGGGAGAATTCAATGCACTTTAATTCAGCAAGTATTAATTATATTCCTTTGGGGTATTAATTAATTAATTAAGGAAATATTTATTGGAAGCCTATGAAGTGGAATGTACCTTTTAGTTGTCAGAATATAAGCAAAGAACAAGAGAGACAAAATTCACTTCTACAAGGAGTTTTGGCAACATAGAGGTAGTTATGCCACCGGAATTGCAAAAGAATTGAGACATTGCTCAAGCATGCAAGGAGTGTGCTCTTTATTTAAAGAAAAGTAAAACATGAAGTACTACATACAGTGTGAAAATGTCATGGTAAGAGCACAAGTGAATAAACAGATGAAAAATAAAATGTCAGCTAGACAATAAAAAGTTCAATGAAGGAAAATTTTTTAAAAAGTGGATGATTCATTAGCTAATGAAATGGTCGGATGGTCTGACCTGCTATTTTATATAGAGGGATCAGGAGAGGCAATTTTGATAAAATTATATACATGAAGTGAAGAATAAATCATGTGACTATTTGAGGGAAGGATTTTCTAAGCCTAGGGAAATGCAAATGTAAATTAATTCCCTGAGCAGAGAAATGACACCCTTCTCCACATTTTTTAAATGTATTTTAATTTTTTGAGAAGGAGTAAAGATAGTAGAGATGGTTGCGAATCTGAAAAGGTGGCTAGGGTCCAGATCATCAGGTGTGCCACGGTAACAGCTTTGGATTTTGGATGTTCTTTTTTGTGTGTGAATGTGCTGGGAGCTACTGGAGCGTTTTGGGAAGGAAATGATGTGATCCTATATTTACTTGTGAAAAAAATAGAAAATGGGAGAGAATATTGAATTCAGGGACAGTTGTTTATAGTTTACTGTGGTTGTCCACAGAAATATGATAGTTGTTTTTCTAGGGTGATGGAGGTGATAACAGTACAGAGTTGGGATACATTTAGCAGGCAGAGAAAATAGGATACTTCCTAATGGCTTGATATGGATTGTTCAATAAACAGAAAAGTAAACGTTTCAAAAGAAATGGGTACAAAGAGAATATTTAGGAAGCAAATCCCAGACAGAAGAAGCACTTCAAAATTGAGCATAGAGCCAAAGTAGTGTCTGTACGTAGAGGGGAGTACCCAGTCTGGCTGAAATAGCAGAGGAGTTAGTTGGCCTGACATAGACTTTACTGAGTCAGGAAGAAGTTGAAAAATCCTTTGATGATAGTGTAAGTGAAAGGACAGACTAGAATTGGGAATAGTCTGAAAAGCAAAATTACTTAGTTCTATAGAACACCCTTACCCCATACCAGAATTTACTGAGTATGCAGAAATGAGTTGTTAAAAGTAGAGAGTTTATGAAATCTTGAGATTCTTACAGCAATTGGATTCTGATTCTGCAAGAATAGGAGATATCTGAAACTAAATTTTCTCCTTGCTCAACCAGCAACTTGGTAAGAATCTCATCTCTTTGTAAGGGTAGCACAAGAACTGGGATCTGAATTATCCAAAAGTGATCTCGACTTCATTAAATCTATAAGTCCCTTACCTCAAACTTCCACACAAAAGGAAGGATGTGCACTCTCTGGAAAAAACAAAACAAAGCACAGCAAAATACAGTTTACTTTCCATTGAGAGAGATAAATATAAAATTTCATTTATTTACATTTATTTGCATTATTTTTATATTATATAAACAATTTACATATTTATATAATACAGTCTCATATATTTATAGTATACAAATGAAATAAAATAAGAATAGGAGTCATACGAATAAGCAGAAAATATAATACATAATCAAAGGACAGATTAAATCAGCGGACACATACTCATTGATGACTCAGGTATTATATTTAGCAAACAAGGACCAAAAAAAATACATAAAAATTTTCATTATAAGTATTTCATTATAAATATGGATTTAGGGGATGGAATTATAGGACACAGAAGGATAAATGGGAATAATATGAATAGTTTTAAACCAACCAATAAATTCAACAACTTAAATGACTATACAAATTTTATGAGACTGGCATAATTTTGAGTTAAGAAGTCCAAATGTGTCATAATTCAAGGTTGTTTTGACTATTGTGGATCATTTGAAATCCTACACAAATATATAATCACCTTTGAATATGTATAAAATGCCTGCTGAAACTTGAATTAGTTAAACCAACCTTGCATTTCTGGGATACGTCCCTCTTGGTCATAATACATCACCGTTTTATATATTGCTGGACTCTATTTACTAAAATCTTCTTAAAAGTTTTTAAAGCTATACTTATGAGCTCTGCAACAGATTTTGGCTGCTATAAAAATCAGTCTGACATTTGGATCTTATGACCTAGCAGATCAAATGTTATTTGAAGTATTTATGCAGATAAGGATGCTGTATGGTAACTTTGACAGGCTCCTAAAGGAGAATGACAGAACAGACCCTTAGGATATTGGAGCGGTCATGCCATCTATTATAGATAACTATTCTCCATTGGAAAAAAAACAGTTTCTGGTTTGCTAATGGGCTCCAATAGAGACTGAAGATTTGAACATAATTCACTAGTTATCATGTAGTATGAGCTATCTATTATGAATATGCTGTTATGTAACCCACCAAGCCATAAATTTGGGCATTTGCAGCAGTACTCATCAAGGGAAATTCAATATGGAGATGGAACTGGGTTTGAACAGGTCCTGAAGGCACAAGTACCATGAAAAAATGGCTCAGTTTCATAAGCCTCTATTCCCTCTGTATTAGCCATTTCTGATTTAACACAAACATAGAGTCACTTGAGGAAATTATCTGTAATGAGTTGACTGTGGAAAAACAAATAAGGGAATGGTTTAGGGAAGATTAAACATAGCGGTATCATAAAATCTGAAACAACTGATCCTGATTATCAAGAGGAAACAGGACTTCTACTACACACTGATTATTCTGCAATGCTGGTGAATTTCTGATTTGTCTACTAGCACTTCTTTGTCCCATGGCTTAATTTAATGGAAAGCTACAGAAACAAAATGCCACTTATAGAACAGACCCTTTGGAAATAGTCACAGCTTCAAGTAAAAAGTCATGACCGTTTGTTTGGGTATTCTTTGTTACTTTAAAATAATTGTGTTCTCTAAATGTGATTATAAACACTCTTTGGAACTTAAAATTTATCAAATCATGTTGTATCCTGGTAACTCGTCATGTACTTTCTTGGAAATGATGACTTTTTGATTCAGAATAAGTACAAAAATCCTTTGGGTAGATAATGACCAAATTCAATGAAGATGAAGAATTGTTAAAAACAAAAAGTGAAAATTTCTTGTGGGATATGCTGTGGAGCTCATGCATAACTAGGAACTGACAAATGGAAAACTCATTTTTGGATCCTGAGAACTGTAACACTAGATATCATCTAACATTTCCCATCACTCTCCTTTGCAGTATGGACTGCAAAGTACACCATAATTATAAAATAAAATAATATTCTAAATATTCCCCCTTATTATCAGTAATTGGCCAGATGTTAATTACTGTTGGAAAGATTCTTCTTTTGGATATTCCTTAAACTAAGAATTCTAAAGACCAAGAGGAAGAGAAAATACCATGTACTTAATTAATGTTGTTTCTCCTGAATTAATTTTCTAATTTTCTTTTTTTTTTTTTAATTCGATGTGGTAAGTTGGGTTTTATTTTCCAGTTTCACATTGTTTTGATGGTAAATGTATCTAAGTTATGTTTTCATATGTTCATACTTCTAAAATGCATGAAAACAAAACACAAATGAAACTGAGTGCGAAGATTCTGTCATTACTTATAGAAATATCTACTATTCATGCAGCCATCTGTTGTGAATGATTCAACTTTGAGACACGTAATCAAATATGAAATCTTGACTTTAGAAAGTGTGTCTTGCTCCGATAAGGATACATCTTGTTTTGTTTTGTTTTTGGACTTGTATATATCATTTGATAGATTGAGAGATAAAAACACTAGATTTCTTAGAACATTTTTAGTTAGATTCATTCCTTTTGTTCATTTTCAATCTATTAATTATTCATCATTTTCACTTGCTTAGACTTCTCTTCTAATTAATGCATTTTTAGCATTGGGAAACGGCTAAATAAAATAATTTTAAACTTCATAAGTAGGAATGTCCAGTATGAAAGATCTTAAAATCTGATTCATCCCTACATTCAGATGGGCAACTCTGTTGCTTTCTAACTGATTATAACACACACAAGATTAGAAGTAGAAGAATCAAGAGAATCCTAATGTTTAAGAGGAAATGTGAGGTGGTGGGAAGAAGACCAGAGTAAAATTTGAAGACCTAGGTTCTAGGATTGACTGTGTTTTAATTTAGTTAAATTCTATGAACTTCTATTTCTTCATAGATAAATTTAGGAAATGGGAATATTCTTAATCTTCAGTCTTTTTCAACTCTGAATTTATTTGTTATTGATTCTGTTTCCTCTAGTGGAGATAATCCAGTAATGCAGATATGCAGCAAAGAGTTGCAGAGCAGCATTAAGTAAAGTTGGCACAGGAAAGAATACCTGGGGTGATTGGCTCAAATTTCCAGCTACTTCACACGTTAGGCCATCAAGTAAATTATAGATATTTCACGTAAAAACAGTTATTTTCCTGAGAGCCACAGCTGAAGGAATATGGATCATTTGTTTGCTTTTTATACAAATCTTTAACTATTAATAAGACCTTCTCTATTAAGAAGCTTGCATGCTACCTTTTCTCTATTTGAGAAAATTAACAGTTCAAGTAGACTGAAGTGCTAGTTGGACTCTTTAAGGATATTAAATTCAGTTTATATGTAGAAATTAAAATCAAATGTCTTAAATGAAGTCATTTTAAAGGAAAGAGAAAAAACTCTTGGTGTTTGGAATTTTTTAAATAGTAAACAGGTCTAGTTCAGATGTTTTGTCTATATCTATGCACATACACATTCACTGTACACACCCATGTAGCTAACGTGGAGGGGAAATAATATGAATGAAACGTATGTGTGGAAAATTAGCCTATCAACATCAACTGAGTATGATGAGACAAAGATTTACTTAGCAAAAGCAAAAAGCAAATTCATTAGGACAAGTATCCAGGACAAGGATAGGAATACAGAATGTGTTCAATACAGAACAGTTATCATTTTAATGCCATAAATTGTCTTTACCTTCTCCTACATTTTTAAAAAATAAAACCTGATGTTTTATGGCGTGGCACTTGGACTTCCCGCCCCTAGCTTTCTCCTTTAAATGTAGTGCGGGGCTTTCTCTATTATTAATACACAAAACAAGGCTCACGTGGATCAGCAGCCAGCTGAAGAGGACTGTCTTGGTGAGAGTTTCTAACAACTAAATGCAACATGTCTTCATTCAAAGGACTCCATCCTCTTTGCGTAAGTATGTGTGTACTTACACTAGAAGGAGGGAGGCAGAGAAATGGGATAAATGGCATTATTCTTCCTGCCCTCTATGTTCTCACAAATGCATAGCTTTCAGGAGATTCCTGGTACTGTGTTTGTAAGACAAAACCATACCACAAACCAAGGGCTCTCTTCATAGACTTTTTCCATCGTGTCCTAGAGTCTAATTGGAGGAGACCACACTCTTAGCAGTAGATTATCGTTGTTTGGAAAGTACTACAGAAGAAAATAAGCCATCTCTCATTGGAATTTGATGCAGTATATTGTTTTAAAATTATATTATGTATATCATATGATGTACATAGTGTCAATAATGGTAATCCTGCACATGGTATCTTTTTTTTTTAATATGTTATGTTAAACAACTGGCATACAGTAGGATTTTCTTTTTTTTTGAGGAAGATTGGCCCTGTGCTAACATCTGTTGCCAATGTTCCTCTTTTTTCTTCCCAAAGCCCCGGTACATAGTTGTGTATCATAGTTGCAGAGTTGTAGTTCTTCTATATGGCTTGATGAGTGGTGAGTAGGTCTGTGCCCAGGATCCAAACCAGAGAACCCCAGGCCACCAAAGCAGAACATGCAAACTTAACCGCTAAGCCACTGGGCTGGCCCCATGGATATGGTATCCTTTGAAGAATAGAAACACAAACTGTATGGATTTTCAACAACCTTAAATATCACATGATAATTTAAAAACACATTTGAAATTGAACATACAGAAATCTCTGGCACTGGTTGGACTGGGAAATATGTGCTGGCAAAATGTTGTCTACAAGAGGAGTTATTAAGATTCAGTCTTACTGTTTTCCTGTAACTTTAGAATTCTTTCCAAGTTTTTGTCTTTTGACTTCTTAACAACTATAGGCTATAGAAGGTGATGTTGAGCTTTATACTGTTCCAACTACACTAGAATATTATAAAAATCTGTTCTTTCACTATTTTTTTTTGCTCCCCCCATATGGCATGCAAAGTTATGCAAATAAGTCAGAAAAAATTTTAGGTATTGAAAAAACATCATATAATTTTATTAATAGGACATTCAGCCAAAATAAATGTTCACATGTGCAAAGTGATTTAGTACTGATTTTTTTTTTTGTGTGTGTGGAAGACAAGCCCTGAGCTAACATCTGTTGCCAATCCTCCCCTTTTTGCTGAGGAAGACTGGCCCTGAGCTAACATCGTGCCCATCTTCCTCCACTTTATATGGGACGCCGCCACAGCATGGCTGACAGGCAGTGCGTCGGCGGGCGCCCGGGATCCGAACTCGCGAACCCCGGGCTGCCAAGCGCGGACTAAACCGCTGCGCCACCGGGCGGCCCCAAGTACTGATTTTTGACAGAACTGATATTTCTTTTATTTTTCTATTTTTTCTGACAGGCACATATGAGATTTGATTTTATCTCTTAAATTAAGTTGGTCTTTTGTCATAATTAAGTGTCTCTAGTCTTCTCTTTAGATCTTTAATGCCTGAATATAGGTCTTACTGTTAATGGTCATTTCTCTGGTTGTCACTAATATCTGTGAAATGTTAAGAGCACTTTTTGCTTAATAGCAAAAACATTGATATATTGTCTTATGAAAAGTTCTGATTTTTATACAGGAATATTTGCAGATCAACATCATGCTGCTTTGAAAACATCTATCATGCCAAAGGGCCAGCTGGAAAGGAAACTAATCAACACAAATGATTGTGACCATTAAAATAATCTGCTTTCTAGGGAATTAATTAAGTTGAAAATAACAATATAACATTATTAAAATTGTCTCATAAGACTCAAAACCCAACCTCTATAATCAACTTATCACATACTATCATGTTATTCCTATTTAGGTGTCATTCTAATACGTATCAATATCTATCATTTACAATCTAATATCTACACTGATTAGTAATACCATTATAGTTTTTCTCGGAAGAAATCCAAAAGACATTTTAATGATGCCATTCCACTACTTCTTCTCCTCTTTCCTTTCCAGTGTTAGAGAACACAAAGATAAACATTTTAAAGGTAAAGGGGCATATAGGCTTGCTACTGGAAACTTATGGGTGAAAATGCAGAAGGTATTGAGAATAGGAATGTATATAGAAGGGGATGAGAAAGGGAGATAACAAAGTATTTTATTGGGAGATAAGAAAGAGATTTTATTGTGAAAGTCATGCATGCTATTTTTTCAAGTCTTTATGTCAATCAAAGGTATATTTTTAGGAATTATATCTAAAATTAAAATAAAATTTCCTCACGGATGAGCCTTCCTTCATTAACAAAATTTTAGTGCCTACTCTCTCTCCGGCAGTCTTTTAGGAGATAGAGTATTAGCAGCAAAGAAAATAGACAAATTTTTTGCTCTCTGGGAGTTTTTTCCCAGTACAGGGAGGCAGATAATAAACAGAGATATTAGTTATCACCATCATAAGAAAAATATCAGATAGGGATAAGAGCTTTTCAGAGATTAAAATAGGTTGCTGTATACTGACTAGAAGGCCACATTAGAGAGTGGTATAAGGGAAGACTCTCTAAAAAGGTGACATATAATCTGAGACCTGAATGACAAGGAGACAGAAATGTGAATATCAGGGGAAAGAATTTCCAGGCAGACAGAACAGGGTGAAAACGCTCTGTGATGGGAAAAGCCCTGGCAGGTTCAAGAAGAGAAAGGCTGGAGTGGCTAGAGACTAGACAGCAAAGAGGGGAGAGGCTGGAGATGTAGGCAGGGCTAGATCTCAGAAGACTTTTTTGGGGAAAACATAAGAATTTACTGAAATTTACAAAAGAAATTCTGAATAAATTGAAAGATAAGTAATGTTCACGGAGGAGAAAAATTACATAATTTGAAGTTTCTCTTGTACCCATATTAATCAATAAATTCAATAAAATCTCAATTTAACAAATCTCAAACAGTGTTTAGGGGATTTGTCTAATAAACTCAAAGTTAACATGAGATTATATATGTGCAAAAGTGGACAAGACAATGTTCAAAAATTTGGACAACAATAATAAGAACAAAAAGGGAATTGCGCTTTCTGATCAAATATATTCCAAAGCTGTATACTTTAAAATAAGTTATATTGGCAAAGGAATATTTACTCAGTAAAGTAAAATTTAAAAATTCTGAAATAGATTATAGTATATGTGGAAATGATAGAGATTACTGAGGAAAAAATAGTATTCTATCATTATAGGGATTATAATATTATTTATTCAGAACGTAAGTCAACTTGTATATTTGCTAGATACAGTCCACAAAATTGAATTCAATGGGATTACTTGCCTAACATCTCCATGAAAGTATTAAGCATTATAAAAATAGAAACATATACAAATTTCCACAGAAGCCAAAATTCCTTTTGCATAAGACCTATTCATATAAAAACACTCGATAAAAATAGGATTTGACCATATATATGTGTGTATATCTCAATTAATAGATAGAGAGATGTGTCATATGTGTGTATGCAGGTGATATATTTGGATATTGTATATCTAGAAAATCAAAAAGAACCAATTGAAAAAATATTACAAACAAGATAATTTAATAAAGTAAAATTTGCATATTGCAATTTAGGTAAATGAACATATAAAATCTTATAGGTGTCATATGTAAAAAATAATAACCATTTAGATTATATAACAGAAATGAAGTTTCCATTTGCAATAGCAACAAATTTCTGAAATTTATCTAGGCATGAAGTTAAAAAGGAATAAGCAAAACCTCCATAAATGTGTTAGCTTAAACTTTAAAACACTCTTAAAGCACATGAAAGAAGAGATAAACAAATGAAAAAGATACTGTATTCTTGAACAAGAAGCCTCACATCCTACAGATTTCATTTTCTCATGTTATTGTATAAATGTATTATTTATAAATGTAATTATTTCTTCACTTAAAGCAAAATAAGATGATTATAAAATTTGATGAAAATTTAAACAATGTTCATTAATCAGATGGATTGTAATTAGTATTTGGGTGGTGAACATGATGTAATCTATGCTGAAATAGAAGTATAATGATGTACACCTGAAATTTATACAATGTTATAAACCAATGTTACCACAATAAAATTTCATATCAAAAATTCAAATTAAAAAAAAAAAGAAAAACTGAGGAAAAACCAATAATGGAGGAACAGGTATACGAGAGATTGGAATATTTTATAAAGCCTTTATTATTAGGGCTATATAGAATTTGTTTATAGATAGATGGAAAAACTAATTAAACAGAGGAGAAACTCCTAAAAGATATCCAAGATTTATAGAAACTAAGTATTTAATGAAAGTGGCATCGCATATCATTGGTGAAAATATGGATGATGTAGCAATAATTAATTAGCCTTTGGAGGAAAAGATATATTGGCTTTCTTTTGCAAGGCAAAGCAAAATAAAACAAAATGTAAATACCACAAACTAAATCAAATGACACAACAAAAAGGAAAAATTATTTATAAGATATAATACTTGAAATGAGATCCCACTAATACAAAAATCTGTGATAAACTGAGATGGAAATACCCAATAATATTAAATAAAAATGGATAAAATATATGAGTAACCAAGTCTCAAGAATGGAAATTTAGATTAGCATAAATACATAATTATGCACTTAAAACACTTCATAGAAAGAGAACTGCAAATTAAAAATACTCTTAAGTACCATTCTTCACCTATTAGATTTGCAAAAATCCAGTATTTTGATAACACACCTGTTATTGAGGCTGTGGGGATATAGAGACTCTAATACATTGCGGTGGAATGTAAAATGGTTGGAACCCATATGGGGAGGAAAATGGCAAAATATAATAGAATTACATATTCATTATTTTACACTAAAACCAACTTTCTAGGAATCATATCAATTGTAAACTTGATAAATTATGAAATGCTGAATCTACAAGATTATCAATTATGAAAATTATTATAACCAAAGATTAGAAACAGTTCTAATTTCTATCCACAAGATCTACATAAATAATTTATAGTACCTCACCACAATCGAGTATTATGTAAATTTACATAGAAATGAAGCGATTTCTGTACACAGAGTGTAAAATGTTATTGAAAAACAAACAAAAAATTGAAGTGATGTACTATATTCATAGAGGGGAAAGTAAGTATCATAAATATATTAATTTTTCCAAAGTAAATCTACAAATTCTGTTTATGTCAATGATTATCTTAACAAAATTTTCCACACAATTTGTTGGAATACTGATTCTAAATTTTATATTACTGAACAAAGTCACAGAGTAGACAATAAAATTTTGAAAAACCAGACAAGGATGGGGCTATTGCCCTACCAGAAACCAGGGCTTATTATAAAGCTATAAAATTATGACAAAGAAACACATTAATTATTGAAAATGTAGCTTGAAAATAGATCCATACCGATATGGAGACAATATTTTTATGGCACTAAAATAAAGTTAGTGTTATTGTGGTTGTTAATTTTCCATGTAAAAATATATAAAATAACTACATCATGCCATAGGTTATAAACAATTCTTGATAAAGAACAGACCTAGATAGTAAAAATTTTAAAAGAAAATCTAGGATATGAATCTTTATAACGCTGGCATAAAATGGATAGTTTCTTTTTTAACAATATATAAAAAATATAAAGTATAACTCAATTGAAAAATGGGCAGAGGATTTGAGCAGATATTTTTTCAAAGAAGATATATAGTTGGTAAACATAAACATGAAAAGATGTTTGTCATCACTAATTATTAAGGAAACACAAATCAAAACTAAAATGAGATATCACCTTATGCACATCAGAATGGCTATTATTAAAAAGACAAGAAATAACAAGTGTTGGAGAGGATGTGGAGAAAAGGGAACCCTCTTACACCGCTAGTGGGAATGTAAGTTGGTGCAGCCACTCTGGAAAACAGTATGGAATTTCTTCAAAAAATTAAGAATAGAACTACCATATGATCCAGCTCTACCATTTCTGGGTACTTATCCAAAGAACACGAAGACATTAACTCGGAAAGATATATGTACCCCTATGTTCATTGCAGCATTATTCACAATATCCAAGACTTGGAAAAAACCTAAGTGCCCATCAATGGATGAATGGATAAAGAAGATGTGGTATATATATACAATAGAATACTACTCAACCATAAAAGAAAATGAAATCTTGCCATTTGCGACAACATGGATACATCTTGAGGGCATTATGCTAAACAAAGTAAGTCAGAAGGAGAAAGCCAAATACCATATGATTTCACTCATACGTGGAGGATAAAAAAGAAAACAAACAAACACACAGACACAGGGAATAGACTGGTGGTAACCAGAGGGGAAACTGGGAGGGGAGAAGGTAAAAGAGGTATAAGGGCGCATGTGTACAGTGATGGATGGCAATTAGACTGGGTGGTGAACACAATGTAGTCTTCACAGAAATTGAAATATAATGATGTGCACCTGCAATTTATATAATGTTATAAAACAATATTACATAAATTTAAAAAAATTTAAGTACCATGGGAAAAAGGCATATAAAGTATAGATTAAACTGCTAGAAAATTGGACTTTCATAAAATAAAAGAATAAACTTTGTGCAAATAAACTCACTATAAATAAAGTTAGCAGACACCAAAAGGCTGGAAAAAGATACTTTCTATACATGTAAAACAAGGGATTTGTATCCAGATTATAAAAAGATTAATACGGATCAAGAAAAAAGGGAAAGCTCGATAGAAAAGATAGACTGTCAAATAGGCGATACACAGAAAAATATAATCCAGATAATCAAGTAACAAAGTGAAAAATATGTCAGAAAATTCTATTAGCTCTGTCTTCAAAATGTATATAAAATAGATACACTTCTCACTGCTTCTGTAACTGTATCTATGGACCAAACCACATCATCTTTCACCTAGATTATAGCATCAGCATCCTGTTACTCTTGCTTCCTCCTTTACTTCCTTTCTTCACTCTATTCTGAACACAGTACCAAGAGCAGGATTCTTTATGTTGTTGTTGCTGCTTTTGCAATGGGCCCCTTCGGCACTCCAGTGATGCCCATGAACCTCTTTCCAGAAAAACGTTTGAATGCAATAGCATAAAACACATAGGATTTCAAAGTAAAACCATTATATTAAGATACAGTTAAAAGATGTTTAAAAATTATGTTCTAGTAACAATAACAAGATATTTCAAACAGAAAAGTAGGTTAAATCTCATTTTTCATAGAAATAGCGGGAAAGTGTTTGCTTATTTTGAATAAAACCATTAGATTGTGTGTAATCTTTTTTTTTTTTTTCTGGTGAGGGAGATTGGCCCTGAGGCAACATCTGTGCCTATCTTCCTCTGTTTTTTATATGTGGGACACCATCACAGCATGGCTTGATGAGCAATGTGTAGGTCGGCGTCTGGGATCTGAACCTGCAAACGCGTGGGCCACCAAAGCGGAGTGCACAAATTTAAACACTGTGCCACCGGGCTGGCCCCAGATTGTGTGTAATCTTTAACAAAAGAAAATAAACATTATGTAGGGCATCTAACTGATTTAGACTTTTTGTTTGTTTTGGTAGTTGTATGTGTTGAAAATCTTCATTTGCAAAGTGATATTTGAAAACAGAATTAAAATATCCTTAGCTCATCTTTTTTTCGGGATCAGCCAGGCTTCTCTCACTAAATACTTGTCTTTCCCAAGGTTTTTGAGTGAATCTTCAATTGTAGTGAATTGTTTTTGGCTTAGGTCTGATGTGTTTATCTTTCATGAGGTCAACATTTTTAATATAGATCTTTTTTTTAAATCAGAAAAAAAAGATGGTTCAAGTCACTGCCAATAAGGGAGACTCTTGAAAGAGTTATGACATGTTTCCAAGTATTCGCACATTTTTATTTTCAAAAATATTGAATTTTGTATCTTAACTCTATCTTAGTAAAGCACTTGTTTCAGCTTTAGAAAGAAGTCCAGCAAGGCCGCCTGACCCTTCTCTCTTTTACAGTATCAGTCATTTAGCCAAGAAGGCTTACAACTGTTTAGTAACTTTCATAATGCTGACTCCAGGACCTTAGATCACAAAGATTTACCTCATTCTTATGATCAAAAAAATCTTCCTGGTATGCCAACCCATGAATAAAATCCTTTTCTTTCAAAATGTTCCAAAAATGTGTTTTATTTTTCTTTCACATAAAAAGTAAAATTTTGGTTGCCCTTAGTAGAAACAAATGCTTTAAGGCTGTCCTCTTGAAAGTCAACAACTTTCTGTGTAGTATAGAAAAATGTCATGTTCTATAACCATATCTTGAAAAATGTTTTAAAAATATAATGATCCACAGTTCGTTTTTAATAATGTTAATGATTTTTATAGCTGTTAAAATTTCTTTTGGAGCTACTGTCAAGTAAAAAGCATCGAGTGACAACTGACTGAAGCACAGCAAGATGCATCACCACTCATCAAATATCAAAACGATGTGTGCAGAGGGAAGAGTACGAAACTCTTCCTCCTGGCTGTGTCATTTTCCTATAGCTACTGTAACAAATTACAACAAATTTGGTGGCTTAAGACCACAGAAATTTATTCTTTCACAATTCTAAAGGCCAGAAGTCTGAAATCAGTATCACCATGCCAAAATCAAGGTGTTGGCAGGGCCAGGCTCCCTCCAGAGGCTCTAGTGGAGAATCCATACCTTGTCTCTTTCAGCTTTTGCTGGCTGCAGCGTACCTTGGCCTGTGACTCCATTGTTTCATCTTCTAGGCCAGGAACCTCAAATGTCTGCATCGTCTCCACATTGCCTTCTCCTCTGTATGGGTGTCAAATCTCCCTCCGCCTCTCTCTTACAAGGATACTTGTGATTTCATGTAGGGCCCATCCAGATAACCCAAGATAATTTCTCTATCTGGCAATCCTTAATTTAATGACATCTGCAAAGATCCCTTTTCCTTAGGGATTAGGATCTAATATCTTTGGGGTGGGGGGGGTGGCTTTCATTATTCTGTTATTCTACCTACCACACCAGCCATACTTTTATTTGGGAGGAAAAACACTTTTCTATTTCTTAATTAACTTCATTTTTTAGTTTAGTATCCAAAAGTGATTCACAATCACAACTTAATGAATTCTTCTTTGGTGGCCACTACAGGAGGAGAGGTAGGTTTTTATTCCTCCTTCAGCTTAAATCAAGCAAGAGATTTAAGGTGATAGCTAGGAGGGATTAATTAGTGTCTCTTGAAATTATGGGGGCTCAGTAGACTGGTATATGACTCCTCTCTGAACAATTTAAAGGACAAGCAACTCAAGAGGAAAGTGAAGGAGTACTTGCTCCTAGGTAGAATCATCCAGCACACTCAGAGATTTTAGGGCAAAGAATCAAGAAAGAGTTTACCATAGACAAAATGTGGACCTTATATACGGGATAGCTGACTGATGGGACCCTAAACATAAGGGAGAGAGAGCTTTTGTAATTGGATCCCAAGAACCTAAGTCCAAAAGACGAGTCTTAGGTATCCATGAAGGAGAATGCGTCACTCATCTCAAGTAGTGGTAGTGAGGGAGAATTTACAAAAATATTCCTCTAGAGAAAAAATTGAATTTCATCAACTTCACGACCAGAAAGTGCAACATCAGCTCGTGCAAGCACAAGCCCAGAAGTAACGTCTATCCCTTTAGCTGCTCCCCTCTCTTTCAAACTCCAACCCCAGAAAGGTCAGAAATTGAGGGCAAGTAAGAGTAAGAAGAGGGGAAAAAAAAGAAAAGAACCCAAACAGTTCACAAAAGATAAGCTAATTGAGAGACTAATTTGGCTGGGTTTTATGACACTAAAGAGAAAACGAAGCAATTAGATCCAATAGATTGTTTTCAATTTCTAGTGGAAAAAACACATTGGTACGCATAGATGATGATTTTTTAAGAAAAAATCTTGTTCATAGGTTAAATCATGAATAAAAGGAAGATTGGATTTTGCTAAAAAGCAGTCTTTATTTAGTAGCCAATAGATTATTTTTTCATATTCATGACAAGTAATCACTTAAAAATCAGCATTTTCTTAACATGCATTATGTTCCCTATGCTACTTTCATTCTCTACTAGTATCCAATTAATAAAAAACATCACTGCTTGTATTTTTGCCCAGCCATATTTAATCAAGTAAGAAAATCATAATTATACAGCTTGGAGGTTATGGACTAAATTTGAACACTGATGTATTTGAAATTTCCATAAAACTAATGCTTATGCCATTCAAGATGAGAAGTTTGTTAATTTCTAATGAAATTTATTTCATCATCTAGATTTCTAATAGAGTTGTTGCAGTTATTTCACAGAGAAGATCATAGACAAACATGATCAAGTGCTTTCTATTCATATACCATCTCAAGGACATAATTTATTTCCACAAATAACCACGTGAAAATAATAGCACAACACATCACTGTTAACCATCAAAAGCCCAGAGGCTCCGGCTCTGAAATTGAGTTGCTGCCCAGCTGCTCACTTTATGTATTCATAAAATACATTAAAAAAAAATTGGATAACTCAAAATATGGTTACTTCCTGGTGGTAATTTTTTCTTTGGCACTGTATTATATAGTATAGCTCGTGTTTAGCATTTAAGAAGTTGCAGCTACGTTCCATTATCAAAGACATATTTGTTAAAACATGCATATAAAAGGATTTGTAATTGAAGCACAGCTTTGATACATTTAATAGGATGTAAAACTGCCATCCTATTTTAATAGGCAATGTTTTATGTGCATTAGCAGTAATATAATAATGCCTCTTCCGTGTGCTCTTGCCATTAGCACTTTTTCCCTCCCTTTCTTTCAGTTAATCTTAAAACTTTAATGTAATCCAAACACATTAACATCTTTTTCTCCCCTCACTGTTCTTGAACAGAAGGGAGCTTTGAAATGAACTTTCCTTAATTGAAGGATAGTTACTATACAACTTGATCATTGGTACTTTTCCTCTAATTCTGCCTGCCCGTTGATTCATGTACACTTTTTCTAGCCTTGGAAATGCTTATGGTCACTGAAAGTGTTGGAGTGGAACAAGGAAGGAGATCAAAGTGAGTAAGAATGCAGAAAATCAACAGAAAATGAATTTCATGCATTTAAGAGCAACTGCATTCTCTTTTGTGCTCCTAGGCCAAGCCACTTGTGATGGTATTGAATTAAAATGAGATAACATTGGTTGCACCACTCTATGACTTAATATTGGCATTATTACAAAAACTCATTAGTGTTATCTCATGTTGTTTTTCTTCATTTTCTCTGATCCACAAGATTCAGATTGTATTATTTTTCTTACAATATTTCAGCATGACTTTTAACATTGTCCTTGAAGAAGGTAGCGTATAGGAATATGTCAAGAAAGTTAATCAGACTAATGGAAATTAATTGATTGAATTTCCCAAAAGTAGTCTTATCTGGACTGCAGCTATATATACACACACACACAGCTCCATAATAGCAATACAGAAGGAAATCCTTGCCTTCAAACAGCAGGAGAAATCTATATGGTTTAACAGTCTCAGACTCTGAGTTTTGATAAATTACATCTCAAATTTAATATTTTCTATTCTTTCAGGAGTAATTTGGGGTATTTATTTAATTTTTTTCATGATATATAAATTGGAGATGCTGAACTCAAAGACAATTGCGTAGATTCTCCTCTTCGGCTCCATCAAAGTTTAAGTGGCTTGGGGTTTCTGGGACCAGGTAGGTGAATCTAAAATTTTTTCAGAAGTTAGATAAGATCCTAGACCTCAGTATTGAGGCTGCTATACAGGGACCCAATAATGTAATTGAAAATACCCCAGGACACTTGAATGTTTTTGCTACTCCAGAAGTTTCTGCTATCAGAGGCTTATTAAAACATAAAGGCTACATTTCAACATAGTTGTATACCTCTTGTATTTTCTATTAACTTAAGTTGCGGCTGTTTGTATTTATTTAAGTTGCTAATCAGTATCAACCCGAAAGTTTTTTGGTGTAAAATTGAAAATTGAAAATTAGTTCATCTAGATCTTATCATACATGAGCTTTAGGGAATGAATGTCTAACCTAAGTCATTCATTAAGTAAATTTTGAGTGTATTACATAGAATGTATATATTTCTCACAATCACATTTTAAACAAATAGATATGCTTTAAAAAGCAGCTTGAAGTACACATCACAAACTATTTCTCAAGACTAACACTGGCTTTTAATCAAAAGATACCTCTCGGACGCACTGAACTCATTTCAGGGCATAATTACTTAAGCATTTATTTCAATATCCTGAGCACAAATGATATATGGTGTATTTTCCATTCTATAGTCCCTTATTCAATAAATTTGTAGATGTCCTTTATATTTGTTAATATTTTGTGGATAAGGGAATTACATATGTGAATTCTAACTCTTACATTTACAATATATAACTATTTTTGGATAGATAAACACATGAGATAGAAATTTCCTGAAAAGGAAATTTGCTTATTGAAAATTTGGAAAGGAAGTATTAGACGTTATATAAAAGTCTTGACTTTATAAATAGAAAGGTTTAAAATTAAAAAACCTTGTTTCAGAGAATGGAAATGTTGTCCTTTAAAAGTCTTATCTCTCATAACCCAAGTATAATAAAAAGGTTCTCTGAACTACTGATTCCTAAAACTTTGAATTAATGTGCAAATAAATTAATAAAAAATAGAATGTCAAAGAGCAATGTACAGAAGAAAAATCAGAAGATACATAATCTAAAAATTAAAAAATAGCCATTATATTAAATAGACTTCACCTTATGAAACATTGCCTTGTCCTTATTTTTTAACCATTTTAGCAGAGTCAGTAAACACTAAATTATAATCAAATCAAATTCAGTAAAATGAATCCAGCAATATAGCAGTATCACAAATCAATTCCTAAAATATACAAAAGTTATAATACATCATGACCAAGAAGGGTTTAGTTCAGCAATGCAGGTTTGGCAATAATTAATCAAAGTAATTCACCATATTAAAAGACTGAAAAAGAAAAAACTTTATGATCATTTCCACAGATGCAGAAAAAAGCATTCGATAAAATTCAGCACATATTCATTATAAAATGTTTCAGCAAACTAGGTATAGAAGTAAACTTCCTCAGTCTGTTGAAGGGAATATAAGAAATACCTACAACTAATAACCTCCTCTTCGGTAAAAGCTAGATGCTTTCTTCCTCACATTTCAAATACAGTATGTATGCTCACCTTAAATATTACTACTAAATAGTATACAGGAGATCAAAGTCAGTGTAATAAGGCATGCAAAATAAGTAGCCTACATACTGGAATGGAAGAAGCAGTATTGACTCTATTTTTAGACCACATGATCACCTTTGTAGAAAATCTTAAGGAATCCACAAAAATAGCTATGGAACTAAAGCATGAGTAGAGTAAGGTCACAGAATACAAGATCATTATATGAAAGTCGATTGTATTTCTATATACCAGCAGTGAACAATTAGAGATTTTAAATTTTAAATATTTACAATAACAAAAAGTGAAATAATTAGTGATTAGTTAACAAAGGATGTATAAAACATGTATGCTACAAAACATCATGAAGAGAAGTTAAGGAAGACCTAAATAAAGGAAGACATGCTATGTTCATGATCAGAAGATACCATATAAAAAAGAGATAAATTCTTAGTAAACTGATCTATAGAGCCAAGGCAATCCCAATAAAAATCCAGTAAGTTTGTTGTAAAAATTGACAAACTGTTTCTAAAATGTGTGTGGAAATGAAACATTATATGAAATAGCCAATGGAATTTTGAAAAAGAAGAACAAATCTGGAGGAATTACACAACCTGATTTCAAGACTTAGGATACATCCTATAGTAATTATTGTCATTAACATAAACATGTTGACCAATAGAACAGAAGAGAGCGTCTAGAAATAGTACTATACATATACGGTCAGTTAATTTTTACAAATATGCCAAAGTAATTCAATAAGTTATTAATAACCTTTTCAACAAATGGTGCTGAAAAGTTGGCTTTTTTTTTACAAGGGATCTAAATCTTTACAGCATGCATAAAAATTAACATGAAATGGATCGTAGGCCTAAAAATAAGTGCTTAAATTATAAAACTTCTAGAAGAAATCATTAAAAAAGTTCTGTATCACCCTGGGTTAAGCAATATTTCTTAGGCTGCAGAAAGGATGGACTAAAAAAGACAAAAAAGGGGCCAGCCCACTGGCGTAGTGGTGGTTTGTGCACTCCACTTCAGTGGCACGGGGTTTGAAGGTTCAGATCCTCTGCACAGACATATGCACCGCTCATCCCGCCATGCTGTGGCAGCATCCCACATACGAAATAGAGGAAGATTGGCACAGATGTTAGCTCATGGCCAGTCTTCCTCACCCAAAAGAAAAATAAATAAATTAAATAAACATGTTTCCAGTATTTTTAAAAAAAGATAAATTGGACTTCATCAAAATTGTAAACTTTTTCTCTTCAAAAACACTCTTAAGAAAGTGAAAATGCAAGACACAAACTTGTAGGAAGTATTTGTAGGAAACATCTATCTAATAAATGATTTGCATCCAGAATATGTTAAGTACTTTATAACTCAAAAATAAGAATACAGACAATCCAATTTAAACAGAGGCAAAAGACTTAAACAGACCCTTCATCAAAAGCACAAAGATACTAACAATTGTTAGTCATTAGGGAAATGCAAATTAAAATTCCAAAGAAATATCACTATATCACTGGAATGATGAAAATAAGATTGATGATATCCAGTGTTGGCAAGGTTGTGGAGTAAAAGGAACTCTCAAATATTGCTGATAGAAATGTAAGATAGTGCAGCTACTTTAGAAAACAGTTTGGCAGTTTCCTAAAAGTTAATGTACACTTACAATATAATCCAACAATTCCAATCCTACATATATACTCATGAGAAATGAAAACATATGCTTATTCAAAGACTTGTACTTAAAAGTAAACAGCAACTTTATTCATTATAACTCAAATCTGGAAACAACCAAAATGTCTATCAGCAGGTGAATGGATATTCATACAATGAAATACTACTTAGCAATGAAAAGGAAAAAAGCAACAAGAGATACAAAAATGTGGATAAATTTCAAGAACTTTAGACTAAGTGAAAGAAGTCAGACATAAAAGACTATGTATTATAAGATTCCTTTTACATGACAGTCTGGAAAAGGCAAAAGTATAGTGATGGAAAAGGCAAAAGTATAGTGATAGAAAGATCAGTGGTTGCCGGAGGCAAGGTATGGCGGGAGGGGATTGACTGCAAAAAGGTACAAAGGAACTTTTTTGGGTGATGGAAATATTCTATGTCATAATTGTGGTGGTGATGGGCACACTGCTCTAGAAAACTGTGAAAGCTCATCAAAGTGTACAATTAAAATGGGTGAATTTTACTGTATCTAAATTATACCACAATAAAACAGGCAAAGAAAATTAAGAGCATTAGAAAACAATATATAGGTAATAGCCCCCCCTAAAAAGAAAGAACATATTCAAATAAAGCATTTTACTTTAAATAAACTTAGCTTCACTGAACACTCACTGTATTATCCTTTTTTTCAAAAAATTTAGTCTTTTACAAGAACCACTAAAAACTTGATCACCAACCTATTTCTTGGAAAACTTGTCTGAAGTCTTTTTTCATTAATGCCTTTTGAGTTTTGTGCTCCCTCCTGTGACCTTAGCTGCCCCGATTCTCTTTGAAACTCTGAGACCACTCTTCCTACGCAACAGCCTGGGTTTTATTTACTCCTGGTCTCCTCAAGTCAGATTTCTTAATACTCCATAAACATGAACCAGATTCACATTAAAATACTGATGATTTAATAGATAAATGTCTCTCCAAGGGCTATATACATTCACAAATTTTATATATTAAGTTACATTTATGTATACATTAAGGTTTACAAAATACTTTCATAAGAATTATCTCATTTGATCATTGTAATTCTGTGAAACAAATGGCAAGCAGTATCATTATGTTCATTTCACAAATGACACAGCAGGGACTCATAAAGAATTAGAAGATATTTTTTTGCTGTGGAAATATTGTAGTTTACCTAAACTGAAGACATTTCAATGATTGTCTGAGGCTCTTGTTAAGCTCTGATATTTAGAGGCAACCTGTCAAATGGCTTTAAATCCCATTTTGTAGGCAAATGTGCATATTTTATTCTTATACTTAAGCCAGCCTGAATAATAGATACACATTACTTGACAGACTTTATGTCAAAGGTCTAAGTTGCAGATATTAATAAAAATCTTACAAATAAATAATATATTTGTATTAAAAATGATTAGGCTATGATTTTTATCCCCTTTCTCAGAAACTCACTAGCACAACAAGAGATCATGAGATATCTGTACGCTTCAGCAGTTTAGAAAGTTATATCTTCTAAGCCATCAGATTATGCTAATTTTATGACTGTTAATTTCCTAAGTGACAGACATGAAAGTGCTGAACAGAATAGATTATGATTAGGACAACAATGATTTTAATGAACAAAAGGCCAGCAGTTGTATAAATAAAACAATGAGAGTGGAGAGAGTGATGCCAGAAGTGATACAGCCTGTGACCTGAGGTTGGATGGTCTAATGATGGGGCCAGACAACAGTAAGCAGGGTGTTATGGTCCAGACCGTCCAATGACCATCATTATTACCACTCTGAAGAAGGCAGTAATCAACTGCCACACCACTTTAGTGCTCAGTTCTAAAAAAATCAAATAACTTATCTGACTAGAGTATCAGCTCATGTTTGAATCCCTCTGTGAACTTCACAGTCATCCTGCCCTTCCTGAGACTCAGCACTTCCTAACGTATAATGTTTAGGTTTCACTCAATTTGTAAATTTGTAAGAAAAGTTTTAAAAAATTGCTTCTCAATAACTTCCAGCACTTTTTGTTGTAGTTCTATTTCCTACACACAATATATAATATGGTCCCTGTGTTATAGAATTGGTATTCAAATAGCCAAAACAATTCTCTCCAGCCTCTGTCCATCCTTATTATGTAATGTCAGACTCTTGGTAATAACATTCAATGACCTTCTCTTTAAACTTCTTTGGTTTCCCCCGCAGTTATTTTGTCACTATTGGCCTTGATGCTTGTAATTTTCTCCTCCCTTGACTTTCAGGACACTATTACCTCCTAGACCTCCTCCTGCTCTTATGAAGCTGCTGCCTGTCTTCTCTTGTGCTTCTACCTTCTCCAGCTCCCAAAATAAAAGTACATTCCAAGAGCCTCTTTCTCTTCTTTTATATTTTGTTGCCACCTCTTACCTCTATACTACCTTGGAAGTATTCTTATTTCTGAAAGCATTGACTATCTATATTTTGAATGAATAGCCCTGTCATGTTTTCTTAATTCTACTCATACATTTCACCTATAGCTTGCTATGTGCCAATATCAACACCTTCCAAATTCATAAATGTAACATATTAAAAACAGAAGTCATTATTTCCCTTCTCATACACATCTGTAAATCACGTCACCAAATTCCTAGTCATCCTGGCTCAAAACTTCAATCTGTTCCTCTCTTCACTTGCTATATTCAGTGAGTCATTATTCTCTTTCAATCTAATTTCCCAGTATCTGTTGCAATAGTATCATCTCTCCATTCTCACAATGGCTACTCTCTCTTACACTGTGTAAAAACCTCTCACTCCAATTTTTTTCAGAGTTCCAATCTTCCTGAAACACAAATCTCTCAACATTTTGTTACATATGTATTTTCAATATTCAATCTATTGCCTACAGAATTCAGAATAAACCACACATTCTACGCTATGGCCACTGCCTACGATATTTTTTGCCATTTGCTTATGTAAACCTTTGCTCTAACTAAACTTCACCATCTACTGATCCTCTTGAATATTTTCTACTTCCCAGTTTCTCTGACTTCTTTATGATTCTCTTTTTTGTTTTCTAGAATAACTCTCCATTTCCTTTTCCTCCTGCACATACCCTATCTTGCTCCTCCCTTACAAATGCTTCCTTCATATTAAAGCCTGTTTATTTTCTCCTCAGATGCACCTAACCCCTTTGAATGCTAATATCCCAAAGCATTTTCTATGAGTCTCTTTTGACCTGGTTGCCATGTTTTGATACTTTTGTAAACCTTTTTTACTAAGTATGGTTAATCTTTCAGTGAGTTTCAGGAGCACAGTCATTTCTCACCTCAGTTTAAACACAGAAAAATCAAAAAAAATCTGAGGTATCTCAATAGATATCTTTTGTCCTTACCAACAAAAAAAAAATAAAGAAAGAAAGAAAATAAAAGAAGAAAAATAAATTATCTCTCATGTCAAATCATTTAAAGATTAACTGCTGGGAGAAGTACCTAGACTTCTGTCATCAGTTTTTAGCCTCTTGTTATTATGGAAATGTACTGTACTCCCTACTGAGATTAGAATAAACAAACAAACATAACAACCAAGGTAGCTCCCAGACTAGGAGGGAGGACTGAGCACAGGCATTGCCCAGCCTTTCACCTGTGAACCCACTAAGGAAACATAACGGTGCCAAAGGTGTGATGAAATGAGGATATTAGTAATAGATAATATACTTTGAAAAGTTGGGGAAGAAAGAAATGGATGAGATTGTTTTGATGGATAATCTGAGAAGAAAAAAAAGAATCCATGGAGGAGAAGGCAGTAGTAAAAGTGGGAGTCATTTTTCTGAGAAGGGTTCTAATCCAGAATCTGCAGGATCACCATTGTGAAAGGGGAAGTGGAGCAAGATCCAAGTGAATAATTGAGGGACAGCTGAAAAGAGAACATTTCCATTTACGCTCTGCAGTCTTCTCCTTCACCTCCCCTATATGCAAAAAAAACTGGCAACTGGAATGTCTTACTCATGATAAACTTGAAATGGTTCAGAGAGTATGTCTTTAAAAAGACATAATTAGGAGGGGAGAGAATTTAGAGGCATTACAAACAAAGCATAAGCTTCCTGCCTTATTAAGAACATATTGATGGAGTTCAGGACAGGCAACCCCAAGATACGCCACCGTGGTATGTGGATTATTTAGAGCTGAAGACAATAAAGCCTCAGAATAATCTTGAAGGACATTTGACCTTCCCCCTCCCAACTGTCTAAAGGAATTTGGGATGGGCCCAAGGACAGGCCTTCACCTTGGAAGACTCTGGGTATCCATAAACTGGGAGGGTCTTTGCTATGCCCATTCCTATCAAAGTTCTGTTTACCAAATATTTACATTTGTAAGGAAAATCTCCATTTGTAAAGGTATGTCCTTCTCTGTATGCGGAAGAGAGGTGGATGACCTTATCTCTAGAAATTTGTCAGTGTAGAAGGCGAGGTCTTAAATCTGCATAATAATGTTACCGTGCTTTTCTGGTAATCTCCCGTAACTGACACCCATATCCCCCAACACCCTCCATTGCCTTTCTATTTAAGAAGAAAACCTCTGGTACTTGTTGAGATACTCATTTTTCCTGGGTCTATTCCATGTATACATGCTATTAAACTTTATTTTATTTTCTCCTGCTAACCTACCTTTTTAATTATTCAGCCAGCCATAAGAACCTTAAGGGAAAGAGTGGAGGGGGAATTCTCCCTCTTCCCCAACAGTATCAAAGGCTATTTGAAATTCCAGAAAATTAAAAATAAAATCTGTCCCAGAAAACCCATTTACTTAGTGTAGTGGGTGTTTTTACTTTCATTACCTAAACCTTACATATGAAAACATTGCCAAAATTATGACCCATTCAAAGAAAAACCATATCATGAAAGGGAAGAACCACATAAACAACAACGACAAAATTCATACACACATTGTTTTAAAGAGGAAAAGTACAAAGAGCACAGAGGAAAAAGAACATTTGAAAATTAAAATTGAGAACACATTTCAGAAAGCTTATATAAAAGCAAGAAAAAGTAAAGAAAACCAAAGATTAATCTAAGCAGCCCAACATTTTAATACTAGGTGTTCCTGAAAGAGAAAACAAACAAAATTGTTTTCTCTAAAGAAGGACAACATTATTCTGCAGAACTGATAAAAAATGTCTTCAAGATGAACAGTATCTGCTGAGTGCTCAGTTTAATGAATTTAAAAACGTCTCATGTTGAGAGAGAATATGATGAAATTTTGCAGCAACAATGATATAAAGAAAGATTCTAAAATCTTCCAGAGGAGAAAAAAATTCAAGTTCATCAAAATATTCAGAATCAGGGGGCATCAGACTTCTGAGCCGCACCACTAATAACTATGATAGAGCAAACCACGGGAATACTGCCAGGAGGTAATTTTCAAGAAACTATGCTATGCCCAGTGAAAATGTAGGTGGATAAAATAATTACAGTTCTACTATGCAAGGTCTTAATATTTTTACCATTCATACACTCATTATTAAAAAGCTTAAACTACATCCATATTTTAGAAAGAACGATAAGATAAAGAAAATTATGGCAGAACGTTAGTTGAGCAATTAATAACAAAACTTGGTATTACTTGAAAGCTAAAATACTAATCTAATACACATGTTCCAGTTGCCTATTACTTTATAGCAAACCACTCCAAAACTTAGTGGCATAAAACAACAATTTTCTTAGGTTCATGGATTCTGAGAGCTGTTGAGTTGAACAAGGCACAGTGAGGGGGCCTTGTCTCTGTTCTGTAAGATCTGGGGCCTCATCTAGGAAGACCAAATAGGTGGAGACTGTTATTAGCTGAAAGAGTTTCACTCACATGTTTAGTGTTTAATGCTGGCTTTCAACTGAGACATTAACAAGAGCTATTGCCAGAACATCTACACATGGCCTTTTAATGCAGCCTGGGCATCCCCACAGCATGGTAACTGGGTTACAAGAATGAATGTACCAGAGGAACCAGAAAGACATCATACTGCCTTTTATGAACTAGGGTTGGGACTTATATAGTGTCAATTCTGCCATAATCACAAGCCTACCCAGATCCAAGGGGAAGGAACATCTATGCTGTTTATTGATAGTAGGAGTGACCAATGATATGAAAGTGGAGGCTTTCCTGTGAAAATTTTGGGAAAGTTCCTTTAAATAAAGATAGTCATTAGGCAAAAGCCTTTATGTTATTGCTTTTTTCTTGTTCTTCAAGCTTAGAATATGGACATGATGACTAGAGTAACTATAGCTGTTTTAGACCATGAAGTAACGTGAAGATTCATGTGGCGTCTGCATTTAGTCATTTAACAAAAAAGTAAGCACCTAACTTGCAAACAACACTGTTCTAGGCACCAGAGAGACAAAGAGAATGCAATAAAGGAGTGAAATGATATATTTTATATTTTAAAAACAATTTTATTAGCTTTTGTGCTAAGAATAGACTGTAGAATGGAAGGAAATGTGGAAGAAGGGAGAACTGATAGGTGATGAAGATGTCTTAGAATTGGAGTTGGTTTCAGTGGAGGTAGAAAGAAGTGTTATAATTCTGTATATAGTTTTGAAGGTAAAGTAAAAGGGATTTGCCGAAAAACTGAATGTGGAAGTGGGAAAGCACAGAAGGAGTTAAGGATGCCTTCAAGATTTTTAATTTAAGAAACTAGGAATAACAAGATTGTCTATTTTTCTGTGATGGACAAGATTGCAGGAGGAGCAGGTTTTAGAAAGAAAATTTTCTAACAAGTTCTATATTAGACCTTTTAAACTTGAAATGCTTATGAGATTTCTAAGAGAGATAGCAAATTTGTACTTGGATATATTAATCAGGACCTAGAGCTGTAGTTATAAATAAGGAATTCATCAGTTGTATGTGTTATTTAATGTAAGAAATAGAATAAATTTTTAAGGGAGTAAATGTAGATAGAGGAGAGAGGATTCCAGGTTATTCCAATGTTCAGAAGTTGGGGGGATGAAAGTTAACAAGCAAAGGAGACTGAGGAAAAGCAGCATATAGAGTAAATGAAAATTATTGTATCCTTGAAGCCAAGTGAAGAATGTGCTTCAAGAAGAAGGAAGTAATAAGCTTTGTCTCCAACACTGATGATTCCTTAAGAAAGAGAAGGGGTGCGAGTTTTCCATTGTGTTCAGAGTGTAAAACGATCATTAGAGACATTGATAAAAGCAGTTCCAATGAAGTGACAAGGGCAAAAGCCTGATTGAAATAGATTCCAAAAATTGGAGACAGTAAGTACAGAAAAGCTTTTCAAAATTTTTGCTGTGAAAAGCAACAGAAAAATGTGATGCATGAGGATTTTTCTGTAACAGGAAATTATAAGTTGATTATATGCTGATGGGAATGATTCAATAGAAAAATAAAAAATGTAGGGGATAGTGCAACTTTTGGCACAACATGTTTAACTATATTAGAAGTGATGGAATTAATAAAAAGGAGAAAGGGTCAGCCTTGAGACCATGAAAAGTTCATCCATAGTAATAGGAGGGAGGTAGAGTATGTGGTGAGTAGGTGGTGGTATACATTGTGGAACTTCTGTTTTGATTTTTATCTCTCTCAGGAAAATAAAAAGTTAAGTCATCAACTGAGAGTAAGGGGGGAGAAGGAAGTGAAGGAAGAAGGAGAACGGGAAAGGAAACAAAGTAGGAACTATTCCTCTAGGAGAATTAAGAAGTGCATGGAACAGCAAAACATGGTAGAATTGGGGCAGCATCACACTCCCATTTGAGGTTCATGGTCATGATTTTGAGTTTTTCTTCATCCTTGTTCAGCAGCCCAGGTACTCTCAAAGAGTTGGATTTAACCAGAATTAGAGCTTTGCATGGTGAGTGTGACCGAGTGAAGAGAAAGGTAGTGAGTTGCACATTGAGCTTGGCATGGCAGATGGGCTTGAGCAACGTTTATATCAACTTCCTTTTAAGGAGCTTTCTGATGTTGATGGAGCTGAACGGTTAAAAACTACATTTCCCAGATGCCCTTGGATCTAAGTTCCAGATGCAAATTAGGATCTAGAGTAAATCTATTCCTGAGATAGGAGTATTCTTCCTGCTGCTTTTGTCTGTTTCCTGCCGGCAATTTAGGTTGTGGAGTTTGGGGATTTTCAGCAGCAATTGTAGGGTTCAGTTAGCGTAGGAAGGAAATTTCAGCAGAGACAGTGGTCAGACGTTGTGTTAATGTATCCATTTAACAAACCTGTACGTGTGTTGAGAGACATTTGAGACAGAAGAGGTTTCCTGATCCTGGATTCCTAAACTTCTGTTCACAATTACAGATCACAGTTTACGTTCTTCAACTACACAGTTCAATATTGCCTCCTAATTGCCTTCTTTCCTGATTGTAGAAGGGCTAGTAGCTCTCCCGTTGATCAGTCAGTTGTGACTTTCTAATATGGACCACGGGACAATGTCTGTGCATGCTTAGGGTGACTTCACATACCAGCTGTCCAGAAGAGTCGGGTTGCAGACCATTGTCTGTTTGTTACTAGCACTTCATTTTACTCTCTAGTGTTCCAATAAAAATGATAAAATTTATAGTCACTGTAACCCTTTTGAAGCCCAGCTCTAGAGAATGTGAATTATGTTTTAATCAATGCCACAAGTCGAGAAGATCTATTTTAGATATGAAGGGCTCAGTGAAAATAAGATTGAAACCATTTTTCCTATATTTTTGTAGATTTTCTCACTGAATTTAATTTGTAAACCTCTTGAGTAAAAAATAATATTTAAACATGTTCTGTATAATTTCATCATTTATAAGATAATATTGGCAATTGTTTGGCTACATAGCACATTTGAATATCTTTAACTACATTAGGGGTTTACTTCATTTTAGGAATCTTAGTGGAATATAGAAATCATATCAGAAGTCAGATAACTTTTCCAGCCTCCCTTGATGCTAGGTTGAGGTGAATAACCCTGGCTCCACCAATCAGCTCCATCTACCTAAGATTTTCGAATTTTAGGTGAGTTGAGAAGAGAAAGAAATAACTCATGAAATCCATTCCAAGAGAATGGTAGCTACTTCAAAGGTTTCCAGAAGCATTGGTGACATTCTGTTGGACTAGAGCGACTTTGTAGATTTATTCCTAGCTCTATAGAATATAAATCTGTTAATCTGTCCATTTTAGAGCTATTTAATCTGTTTCATTTAGCTTAAAGTAGTCAGAATTGTTTTCTATTTCAGCAACGGAGGACGATGTCATTTTTACAACTATAATAATTATTTATGGTGATTTTTTTTTTCTTATCTCTGTTTCTTGAAGATAAATAAATTGCAAAATGCCTGACAGGAAAAAAGAGAAGAAAATTCAGTCAAGGTCAAATTTGAAATTTGGGAGCAAATTTTTAAAGAAAATAACAAATCATGCAAAAGGATCATATTCAGACAGTAAATTGTAATTTAAAGTGGTATATTATTTATTATTTCTTGATATCATTACTTATCAGATAATCTTTCCCAACTCCAGACACTTGAAGAATAGCCTTTATATTTTGATTGATTGCAACATCTTATAGAGCAAAGAAGTGTTTTAAAATCACACTTTCACTTGAAATTTGAAACTCCTCCGCCAACTAGGTTTTTCCAAAGGATCTGCCTCTCTGAACTTATGTTTCCTTTTCTATTAAGTATTGTAATAATGTCCACTGCAAATAATTAATGAGATTAATTGAGGCATGTTTAAATAATCTAGCATAGTGCCTCACTTGTTAATGTTCCTTCCTCTTGCTTTTCTTCAAAAGCAAATTTGAAGCAATTTTAACTTAACAACAAACCTAAAAGTTACTCTGATTTCATGTAAAATTCTAATTAATAACATTTTGTACACAATTAACATTATATTAATATTTTATTTTTTATGGTATTAGAGTCAGCATGAGTCATTACCTCTATGTTTCAACTTGGTAAAGCTTAAATTTTTAAAATATGTGTAATATGTCAATTACATCATTTGCTTATTTGTTCATTTATCTTTAATCAAATAATATTTCTTGTTGTCACCTTTCATGAATAACTTCATACGTTCTACCAACTTCAATAATATATTAATTAAGCATTCCAGTGTTTGCTTTCCCCAAATCAACTTCCCTTTTTTGTTATTGAATTCTGTATTTTTCTTTCAAATTTGATTGACTCATTTGCAAAACCCAGCTCTTTGTCACGTCCCAAATCATAGAATGGGGATCATTTTTCAAACTAGCATTTTTAAATTATTATTTATTTTCAGGCTGTTTCTTCAAAATAATTATCTTTTGCCTTTTCTAAGTTGGATGAGTTTGTTTCATTTTCTACTGGAATAAGGAAAGGCGTATCATAATATTAACGACTAAGATATGTTTAGGAGCTTGAAATATAGCTCTTTCCATTATAAATGAAAGCCTACATAAATATTATCACGTATACCAATTCAAATGGTTAGAATTTTTCTGGCTAAAACTTGTATTCATTTCAGGAATATGAAAAAAAAACCCACTATTTTTCATCCACGCTTACAGTATAAGAGATCTGAATGCTTTTTTAAAATTTCAAAATTTTAGTTTACATAAATGATCTCCCTTAAACCCAAATGTGCAAGATAATCGGAATTCCTTTATCTGAGAGACAGAAAGTATTTAAACTGAAAAGGTGAGCATTGTGTTAAAACCACACTGTTTTTCAGAAGGTATATGAGTGAATTGAGGGGTAAATTATACACTCTAGTTTTGAGAGGTTTGTCATTGATTTCAGTCGCATCGCTACAGCAGGGATCAATAATAATTGGACTGCAGCTGCACAGAAGTGCTATAAATGGGACTCTGGCAGTGTATTCCAAAAGTCCTTCAGGAAACAAGCCTGGAAGGAGATATCTATCTGGAGAATGATAGCTTTATTTCTAAAAACTATCCAGTGACCACGTGAATTGGATATGACACTAAAAACAGAAGATGGATTGTCCGTCCCTATGGAACAATTTGAGTTTATTATCCTGTCCATACATTGCTTCAAGGACCCCTTGGAAGTGATCCTATCTCAGCCGTGGTCTGAGATTTGCATATTCACACCTTGGAAAGCAAAGTGCTGTAGAGCAGCTTTTCTTAAACATCAAGGTTCAAATGAGTTATCTCAGGATCTGGTGAAAATGTAGATTCTGCTTCCAGTAAGTCTGGGTGGGGTTGAAGAGCCTGCACGTCTTAGCAAGCTCTCAGTTGACACTGACACTGCTAGTCCACAGCTTACTTGGTCCACAGCTTGTCTGAGCAGCAAGTAAGAGTGAAAGGAACCAAGGAACATCAATACAATAAATGGGAAAAAAGAGATACGTCATCATTACACCAAACAAAGAGACCAAAATGTGGAGCCAACATATAAATAAATACTCTCCTTTTTCCTTTCCAGATTGTCTTTTCCCTTTCCTGGCTTAACTTGTTTTGTACATTTCTTACATCGGAATAGCTATTGTTTTACCAGTTCAGATAACTAATAACCTCTCACTTACAAGGTACATGGTAAATCATTCGTTAAAATAAAAAGAAAAAAGTTGTATGTATTCCATAGATGTACGTGCCTGGCATTATCTATAATCCTCATTTGACTTCTATAATCAGTTTTTCTTACATTAGATTATCCATCTTCTACACGTAAAAAAATCGTCAAGTTTGGTACCTGGTAGCCATTATTTCAAAACCTATTCCATTGTTTACCATTTAGGTGAGGTTAAGGAATTGAGTTATTTTTCTGGTCTTCTGTTTCTCTAGATGCAAAATGTTAAAGAATATTGAATGAGCCGAATGATGTAAAGCAGGTAAAGTGTCTGCTGCAAACCTGAACTCATTACATGTTTGTTTTTGTTCAACAAATTCTTAAAATAATTTTTTAAACATTGTGTGTTTTGATAATCCTGAAAGAATTGTGGTCCAGCTCCTAAGAAGATTTTTTCCTTAACTATATTTTAGGATACATGATATTTTGGAAAGAAATATACTTCGAATTAACTGCTGCTTTATTTAGCCAACTGATTTTTAAGAAATTTTTGGTATCTAAGAATTAGCCATCATCAAGCTTTAAAAAGTTTCCTTGCAACCACTATATCCCCCAAATACAGAAAACAATTTCAGGACAAATATCAGCTTTAACCTTTAAAATATTCACTGTTTAAAAAAAATTATAGAGAAGAGGATCACATTTGCAACATGTCAATGACTAACTTATGTAATTGGTATTTTTTGGACGATAATTAAACCTCCTTATGTGGAATAATCATCGACTTGGCACCTGATCATGACCTTCTCAAAGCTACTGTTTACCAACTATGTGAACTACATGCACGTGGAAAGTTATTTCTTGTTATCAATGGACTCAGACAAGAAGATCTGGACCTGGCTCATTGTGCATACTCAGGAAGTCAAATAGAAAAAGGAAGTCTTTATAGATCTATTTTATACTTTGAATATTTTTCTCTCTTTCCTCTTCAACATAATGTTCTAAATTGAGAAAAATAACCAAAAATACAATAAAATAAAATTCTGGATTTTTTCCTGAAGAACAAGTGAGCTATTACCTCATCAACTCATAATGCTATTTCCTCAACTCATAATAGCCATGATCTCTGGCTAAATTTATCATATGCATGTTTGTGGATTTCTAATAAAATGTATTCGTATTATGATTTTCAGCTAAACTTGTTCAGTTTAATTAAATTATGTAAACACATCAAGGACTTTTGTTATGATGTGTATAGTGGATTTTAAATATGAGCAAATCTGAATTTATGGCATTATTGTTAAAAATTTCTTTTCTATTTAAAACAGTACATAAAATTAAAATATTTCAAGGGTTAATAAATAAAGCAGGCAATCAGAATTTTGTAGAGCAAATTCGAGGAAAGCAATTCTTCATGTAGAAATGAATTTTATAAGCCAATTCTTAAAGATTGATCTTTGGATAATTAAAAAAAAAGAAGACCAAAATTTTAAGTATAAGAACCCTGATGCAAGAAGTAGATACATAGGCAACTCTTCCAGCATTAGCAAAGTTGAGACTCAGCAACACAGAACATGAAAGGACGCCACTCCCAAAGTCCTCAGATACTGGAGGAAGATGAACCAGAAAGATTCCCTTAGTCTTACTGGTTAACTTTTATTACCAATGTCTGAGTAACGAGGAAATAGTAACTATGTAAGGATTTCTCTATATCTTTTGATGTTCATTTTATAGAACTATGCATAGTAAACTGAAGCTTTAGTGAGGGTATAGCTTCATTCATTCTCAACACGTCCACTAAGTAGGACTTCACAAAGTCCCAAATTAGGGACATCTCCATTTTTTAAGTAGATATGGAGCCAGGTGGAAACCTTGCATTACAGATTCCTTGGTCCTGTTTATCATTCTAGGCTGCGCTGACACGTTTGCCTTCTGATAGGCTCACCATTTGCAGATCCATTTGGTATTGGCATATGCCCATTTTTAAAGTTCATTTAATGTGCAGAGTAGTGATCATTTGAATATTATGAAAGTTTGTTTCCATCCTGTAGTCAAATACATAATTCAGTTCTTTTGGATCTTATCTCCTGTCACTCTGCATCCTGTGCAGTGTTCTGCATCTAAATATTTTGTCCAAATAGTATGCATATTTTCACAAGAAAGGCCTATTGTATCTCTTTTCCTGACAGAAACAGCAATTTCCAAAATAGGGATACATCTAAGAACAGAACTCTCTTATCCTACTGGGCAGAAACAGAGATCTTTGACTTCTATAAAACTACCAAACATTCTTTGGGGAGTAGCATTTCCTTTCTCTCTTATTTAATTATCTTATGACTAGATGATTTGTAGTGTAGAGGCAATGTATTTATCTAATGCCTTTCTCTGTATCAGTTTCCTCATCTACAAATTGGGGACAGTATTGTGTATCAATGAAGTGAATATACTATTATTGTAAGACGCATCATTACATACCACAGAGAAAGAAAAAAGAGCAACCAGTTAAATTATTACCACACATTAGCAACAGTACTGGGTAACGTTAACCATTCCCACAAATCTGTTGTTGTTTGAAATTTCTTTCAAATATGTAAGGCATTTGGCAATTTCTCCCGCCTTTAGTAGCAATGCATTGTCCGTGATAGGAATCCTTTTCCATGTTTTTCAGAAATAAAGTATTATACAGCCTCAGAGCAGGGATTCTCAAAATTTTAAGCATACAAATCACCTGAGGAGCTTACTAAATAGTAGATTCTAATTTAGTAGGTCTGGAATGAAGCCTAAGACTCTACATTTCTAACAAGCTCCCAGCTATCCGGGACCACACTTTGAGTAAAGGCATAAAGCACTTGGTTGAGGCTTCCAAAGAAATTTGGAATTGTGTCATTTTTCAAATGGGAAACATATGCTTCACTATTTATTTAGTATTCACAAATTGTCTGTTTCTGTGCCTTTCTGAGTGTAAAGTAACTTTCTGTTTTGATCTTAAACCAGCGGTTATTGTTTACAAAGACACTTTAAACAAATATAATACCAACCATGTACCAAGCTCAACTGAAATATTTGTTTGAAAAGCTATGACCAAAGTTGTGCATGGAGTGACAATGCTGGACTTCACCTGAACTTCGTGCTCCTGCAAAGCGGTGACTGTTGAGAAATCTCCACACCATTTTGTGTTCCAAGAAACAGGCTGATGGCGAAGGACCATGCTGCCCTCTCATATTCTGATAGAAAACCTGTCTCCATTCTTTCTCAGGACTTGCTCCTTTCCCTGCCTCCGTAAGGCACTAGGTCCTCTTCCTCTACTCTGAGCCATTCCTCAATAGTGAATGTTCTCCCCTATTGCAGTAGCTGGAATGAAATTATCTGCTTAATTGTTCAGTTCATACTGTCTTTCACAGCAGGCAGTGTCTATGTTCAGAGGACAGGATAGTGGATAAATACATGGACCCTAGAGTCAGACCATTTAGTCCTGGGTCTCCTGCTTATTAGCAGTATAACCTTAGACAAGAGATTAAAACTCCCTAAACCTCAAATCTCCGTTTCAACATAACTAAAAGGGGAATAGTAAAATATTTTTACCTAATTACATACTTCCCTGTTCAAAGACCTGAGAACTCCCATCCCACTTAGTTGAAAATCAAAAACCCATTCCTAGGGCTTCTCTGCCTCTTGAGACAGCGCCTCATGCTCTTCCCTCCTTCCTAGGTATTCCATAGGCATTATTGGGCTCCTTCTCATCATTCTCGTGTCTGTTATAATACCACCTTCTCAAAAAGGTAAATCCCTTCCCTGAAATCCTTATCTGAAATACCTCTTCCACTCATCACTATCTAATTCCCTTCTTGTATTATAACACTTCCATATCTGCCATTTTAATGGTTTGTTTACCATCTGTTTCCTCATGAGAATGTAAGCTCCAAACCGGCAAGCTACAAAATTTATGGGCCCTAGTGAAAAACAAAAATGTGAGGCTCCTCGCTGGAAAACAGGTATTAAAGTATAAAGCTTTCTTTTCTTTTTCCTGTGGTCTCTCTCAACTTGTCATGGTGGTTTTATTTGCTATTTAATAAGGTATTCCAAGTAAAGAAATATTTTAAAGTATTAGCAATGAATTTTACCATTCAGCAGTTAAATGAAAATGTGAGAGAATTTAACTTATGCAAAAATCACAGAAATTATGCAATTCATACATATTTTCCTAACCAGAATAGTAGAAACACTGTACAAGTCCACTCTTTTTTATTTGACTTCTTGATACATGCACATTCTACCAGTACTCTCTACCTTTGGCTTACTGATGAGGAAGGAAGGACTGACTGAAAGGAAAAGAAATTATGGGTTACAGTATCTTCCTATTTCCATCTATGTCATCATTTTCTGCATATGTAGTTGGCAGCTTCCATAACCTACTTACCTTGTGTTTTCCTTAAGTCCCACTAAATTCTCATGCATCAGTGGTCCACTAGAATTCTGCGGTCACGGGGCATCATAAATGCTATATGTGAATGGTGCAGAAAGGAAGCATGCATATTGTGTGTACCTCTTCTGCTCATGCTGTTTCTCCATCCTCACATCAGCCTTCACATACAAAAAACAAGTTCAACAATAAAATTTAAAATGCCTAGGTAGTAAAATCAGAGCACTAAACCAAGAGAGGAGTTCTGAACACGGGGCACGGGTCACATGCCCATGAAGCCAACCCGGCTCTGTTAGCTCAGGAACTCTCAGACTGGTTCAATCCTGTACTACTAATGATCAGAACAATGCTGGGCATGCAGAAAATAAAGAACTATTTTTGAATAAATAAAAGAATACATGAATATTTGTGGTGAGGGTTACATATTACATGCATCCTTTGCAAAGTACCTGATACATAATAAGTTATGTATTAATAGTGTCATTATTATCATTACATGGTAATAATTTCTAAATTACTTCTGGAAGTATTTCTTGGACCCAATTTATACTTGTGCATTCTCTCTAGTCATAGGATTCATTTATGTGGATTGAATGAGGGAAAATACAAATGAATTAAGTGACTTCCTGCTAGCTTCTCAAGTAAAAGTTTTGGTGAAATAGTAAGGTGAATTTAACGGTAAAAATAAAATTTGGGGGTTAAACACAATTACCTATATGGACATTGTACGCAATTACCATAAATAAATGTCATAACTTATGTATATTTGGTTTCTGAAAAACATTAGCACTTCAATTTTACTACGTAACTCAAGACAGAATAAGCAGTGGGAGCTTATTGTCATGACCATCTTCCAACTCAGTTCCCCAATGGCTTTGCTATGAAGAGATAGCTAAAATCTCCTTCTGTGGAAATTTTCCAAGGCTCAAAGCTCTAGTGCAGTTAATGTTAGCATTGGATGGGGAGCAGTTATGCTGACATCTTCCATTTTTAAATAATTCAGGAACCTCGATTCCCTCTATAAGCTTGTTTCACAGAAGGTGGAGTTAAATATCTCGATCTCTGGTTAGATTTTTTTCCTAGAGTAATGTAAAGTAGTTTCAAATAATCGATCTACAAATATTTGCAGAATATCTCTACGGATGAGTCAGAGTAATTGGAGTGGGAGGGAGTGAAGAAGGTATGAGACATTGAGTGCATTCATGTGATTTTTTTTAAAGGCTTCAATGACAATTTTAAGACAGTATATGTTTAATAACCAGTGAATAGTATTTAGCTTAAGGTTTGGCCACTGTATCAAAGGATAAAGATTTAAAGCTCCAAACAAAAAATACAGCTGCTTAAAAAATATATATATTTATATTTCTCTCACATGACAGTCTGAGTATAAGCATTCCAGTAATGATGTGGTAGCTGCACGCAGTTGGGGACTGTAAGAAAAAATAGGAAAAAAATATGTGTTCAGTGGAAAACCTTGCATTGCCTATAGTGCATCTTTCAGAGTTATCTAATTCTGAATCCGTGGGAACTATTTTACAACTCTGCTATTGTAGAAAATTGATAGCAATGCAAAATTGCTCTTCTCTATACATACGCAAAAGAACTGGGTGTCACGAGATAATATTTACTCCCCCACTTTTGCCTCAATTTTCACATTCACTATAATATTCTCAATTCATAAATGCTCTGTTCTTCAGACTCTTCCTCTGGACTGATTGTTAACACTGTGCCAGTTTCCTCATCAACGATTTATATAAAATCCTTAATATATGTTAAATTTTATACCTGTAGGAGAGTCATGATTTTACCTTTAAAAATATTACCTTTTAACAGGACTCAGGATCCCTCTTATCATTGTACTCTGCCATCTACCACATGTAGCTTACAGGTCATAATCTAAGATCCCTGTTCCAAGTCCTACCATCCTTTCCACATTCCATCTAGCAGGGCTTAGAGAAGGCAAATGAGAGGTCGAGCCTCTTTCCTTTCCAGAGGTAGCACACTTCCTGTCCACTCACTTATTATTGTCCAGAATTAAGTCAAACAACAGACTTGCTAGCAATAGAGGCTTAGATATGTTGTGTTTAACAGGTCAGTCATGTGCCCACGATCAATTCTAATTAAATTTAAATTCTAATTACTAAAGAAAAAAGGGATCAACAGACATTGACCAATAACTGGCAATTGCTGCCACGGGTAGTTATATGGAGTGACCAAGACTGCCTTAGTGTTCCCCTCAGCTTGAATAATCTTTAGACAGGCTTCTTCCTAACTCTAGGCACCTGATCTCCCTTTTCTTATGTCAGTCACCTTAGAAAATTTGCAATTGGGCTTCTCTGCCCTTTTGAGATGGAAATCTCTTTAAAAGTCCCTTGCATGATTTACAACCCAGAAATGTCTTTCTCAAGGACTTGGGAGTCATCCATTTGAAATGTAGTCATGAGAGAAGATAGAGCTCCTAACTCCCAGTCTCTGTGGGAGGGTAGGGACCTTCAATAGGCCAGTGCCAATGACCAAACACAGCCTAATCACAGAAAAGCAATTTTGCAAACCCAGAAATAACTCAATGGGAGCCACACGTCCCACCTCATTGATCAACCTCTCTCCATTCATCCTCCAGTACTTTTGCACCAGCTTATCCTCTGCATTTTGTTTAGTGAAGATAAGCTCAGACTGTGTTTTGGTCTCTCTCCCCTATTGGAGGTGAGCTCAGACTGTGTTCTGATCTCTCTCCCCTACCGCAGTACCCTTTAATAAAATCTTCCTTCCCTGTTTAACATTGTCCAGTGTAACTTTTGCTTTGATAGGAGATTTAGAGATAGCAAGCATAACAATGTACTAAAATTACCTGGAAAGACATCATGGAGAAGGGATTGACTTGGGTCTTAAAAGATTAGTAGAACTTTCTAAAATGGAGGGTTACAGAGATTCATATTCTAGATAAAAGAAAGAGTGTACAATCTAGTGCAAAGTTTATTCTGACATGAAAACTCAACTACATAAGACTCTACTAAACTCAGATGCAGGCAAGTTAAAGAGTGAAGTAGCCCAAGTGTAAAATAAATGGAATGATGGGGACTGTGAACTAGACAGCTCACGCACCTTGGAGGAAATAGCCCTGTTCAGTCCCATGTGGTTGCTGCTACATGGTCAGATTTCTTAATTTTACTAAATAAACTGGAATATAAAATTTTGTTTTAAACTTCAATTTCATCTGTGTATAACTAATTCAAAGTTAGAAAAATGTATGCAGATACAACCAACAACTAGGCTACCCAAAATGTGCTTTACTTTGTATCTTTTTAAATAAAAAATGGCTAATGTTTGAGGCATTAAATAATAGAAAGAGAGGTGTGTTTAGTTGGAAAGTAAATTACTTCCTAATTTTGTCATCTTGGCAACTTAATTTTTTTGAGTCTTGGTTCCCTTATCTGAAATCCAGATAATAACCACGTGTGGGGATCAGAATTGGCCACCTCAAGCACTGAAGGAGGCTTTGACCTTCCCCTCCCCCACTAACTGTCTGAAGGGATTTGGGATAGAAGGCCTGACCCCAGGACAGGCCATCACTATGGATAACTCTGGGTATTGAGATACTGGGAGGGTCTTTGTTGGGCCCATTCTTATCAAAGTTCTGTTTACCAGACAATTACATTTATAAGGGAAATCTCCATTTGTAAAGGTGTCTCCCACTCTGTACCAGGAAAAAGGGGGGGAGGGGGGGGTGACTTTATCTCTAGAAACTCTTATCAGTGTGGAAGGCAAAGACTTAAATCTACATACTCTTGTTTACTGTGCTTTTCCTGTAACCCCTCATGGCTGACACCCCCAAGCCCCCCAAAATCTTGCTTTGTCTATATAAGAGGAGAACCTCTGCCATTCTGTTGAGAGATACTCAGTTTCCCCGAGTCTCTCCCATGTATACATGTTATAAAGCTTTGTTTGATTTTCTCCTGCTATTCGACCTCATGTCAGTTTATTTTGTAGCCCAGCCAGAAAGGACCCAGAGTGGGTCGAGGATGCTCTTTCTCCCTTTCATATGCAAAGGGTTGGTTTATTGATATTGAGATAATGTACACAAAAGTGTTTGAAAAATGGTAAAATTTAGTACAAAGTATGAGTTACAGAAGAGTTTATGACATTGAAATTAAACATGGAGGCACAGCCACTTGTCTATATAATATCCTATTTGCAAAATGAATATAAAAATACTGTTTATTTCATAGGACTATGCTGAAGATTAAACAAGATAACCCACAGAAGGTTTTCAGCATGGTTTGTATTAAGTACATAGTAAAACCTGTGACTATTAGTAGGAATAGGAATAGAACATAGCATAAACCATGATCCTTCTTGGTCAGCAGAAATAAAGGCACCTTCTTGAGAACAGCTAAAGTAGGGGGAAAAAAACAAACAAAAAAATCACACCACAAAGGTTGCCAATTATCTGTGGAATATTAATGCTCATTTTATGCTGATGCTGCTTTAATGTTAATTGGGAATCCAGAGCCTTCCCTTATGCACACAATGAATATTCTTTCTCATGCTCCACGTATTCATCCCCGACAATTACTAAATTAATTACTTCAAATCTGAGCTCATACCAGTTCTTAACCCTTCAGGTTTGTACTCACCGTGGAATTTAAATTTGGTCCTCTGAAGTATTTTCACTACTGACTTAAGTATGTAAATAAAATATCTATAAAATATGATTAAAGGTCTTTTGAATATAATTATGTAGCAGATATAGGAAGATTTGAAAATGCAGGTCCTATAAAAAGCTTAGTTAGATCAAAAACTGTCGATGCAATTTCTTGATATTGACATTCCTTGACCTCTATGCTCACACAACCCCCAAACTTGAAATAGAGTATAACTCTGAGGAATATGAAATCTATTATTTACTTGGCTGAAAACTAGTAACAATCCACTAAATTAATATGAATATACAAAACTTAATATGCAAACAACATATATCTTGGCATTGCTTGGTGACTTTCTTCTTGAGTGTCAACTGAGTAGAGAGAGATACATATATGAACAAGCAAATGGCTGTTAAAACAAAATGTCAGAGCTTTTGATGGCTGATAATAAAATCAGCAGGAAATTTTAATAACCTTATTAAAAAAAGAAGTCAAACAACATCTCCAAAATAGTTTGGTTAATAAATTGAAATGTTACTTCCTAACTTAATATTTTCACCCTGCCCATAAATAGTAAATATTTATTTTTTTTTACCTATTGTTGACTCTTAGTGATTTCATTTATGCTTTGGAGCAAATCACTTTTTGGTTTTATGCTTTAGTATTGGTTTAGACTGGGTAGATATAGCTCACTTGGTAAATAGTAAATTCCTGTCTTTGATTTGCATGACTTTGAGAGCACAGTCACATGCATTAACACCACAGCATCACAAAAGGCAATTGTACCATCAGAGTGATAAACAAAAACATAAAGAGGTTATTGACATAAAAAACATATTCCATACAATGGAATATTATTTATTCTTAAAAAGGAGTGAAAGTCTGACACATGCTACAAAACAGACAAATCTTAAACACATTCTGCTGTAGACACAAAAGGACAAAAAATTGTATGATTCCTCTGCCACGTGGTACCGAAAATAGTCAAATTCATAGAGACAGAAAATAGAATGCTGGTTGCCAGGGCCTGGGAGAAGAGGGGAATAGGGAGTTATTGTTTAATGGGTACAGAGTTTCAGTTTGGGAAGATGAAAAATTTCTGAAAATGAATGGTGGTGATGGATGCACAATGATATTGAATGTGCTTAATGCCATGGATACATATATACACTCCAAAAATCGTTAAACTGGTAAAAAAAAAATTTTTTTGAGGAAGATTGGCCCTGAGCTAACATCTGTTGCCAATCTTCCTCTTTTTTTCTTTTTTTTCTCCCCAAAGCCCCCGTAGATAGTTGTATGTCATAGTTGTACATCCTTCTAGTTGCTCTACACGGGATGCCACCTCAGTGGTGAATAGGTCCGTGTCCAGGATCCGAACCAGGGAACTCTGGGCCGCTGAAGCAGAATGCATGAGCTTAACCACCATGGCACCAGGCCAGCCCCCTAAAATGGTAAATTTTGTTAGGTATATTTTACCACAATTAAAAGAAAGATATATTCCAATATCCTTTTAGAGTAAATGTAAGTTGTCAATGATAGTGGGAAGAAGAGAAACACTTAGAAATGAGGTCATTAAGCTAAAATGTGAGAGTAGATTAAGCAACAAACCAAATTTTCTTATTCAAGGTTCTCATCATTTTTTGAATTTAGTTTTAATTACTTTTATTCTGGAGAAATGATTTCTCAAATGTCTCTATTTCTCATTCTTCAATATTGACCAAGATAAGTGCTCTATCTGTATAATAGGTTCCATATTTTCTGAGCAACCTCCCTAGCTTGAAATAATTTTTTTAAAAAATAGAAAGACTAAATAAATGTAAATCCTAATACAAAACTCCTGAAGGAACTTGAGTACTCACACAGATTCTACTTAAATGTGGTGAGATTGAAAAAAACTGAAGAAAAAATTTCCTTGCAAATCATCCATTTTATTTCCCCTTAGATTTTATTAAAGATTTGTGAGTCAATGTAATGGTTTTCAAACAGTCAAGATTATCATCAGAAGTTTGCCTGTCTTCTGGTAGAAACACAATGCATTTTCAAAATAACCAGATTCTACAGTATATATGTGTATGACATCTAGAAGAGAAGTATGCCAATTTCTGGAATTACCCTTCTCATTGTCAAAATTATGATTCAAAGACTGAATAAACAAGACCTGCCAATATCCAGAGGACTTTAGTAAGAGATGTTAAGACTAGAACAAAAATCTTCCAACTTCCAGTCCTGTGTTTTCCTCATTATAATAGCACTAAATATATTCTTAATTCGTTCTCATCCCAGATCTGTTTAGCAAACATTTATTAAAATATCTATCATGAGATATATGTTAAACTAAATACAGTTTTTCAATCCCTTATTCACAATCTCATTAACAAAATCTCTGAAAATGGAAAAAAATTTTCATGTTTACGTTAAACATTTTGTTGCCAAACCCTGATCTGAAGTGAAAAGAAGCTATTTATAGTTCCACATATTATGAATATTCATATCTTCCACTGCATAAATATGAATGATTATGGGGTGCTGCCCCAGACACTGGTGGAAGCATTGCATAATAAATATATGTACCATCTTATCTTTGTAAAAAAAAAATAGAATTTTGAAATATATCTCATTCCATGTGTTTGGCATAAAGGATTTTGGGCCTGTAACGAAAACCAATTTCTAAATATTAGTGGTCATCAAAAAAACAATTATATTCTCAGGGGGAGCCCACAAATTGTGAATGAGTATGTAAATCATTTCTTTTAGATTAGAGATAAAATTATGTTCCATTTATTGCATAAGCAATACATTATTTCCAGATTTTTGTGCTGTTTAGGTAAGTATTTATTTTGTTCTTTTATCATTTTTTTTTTTGTTTGACAATGTAAGGGAATTCAGTTTCTTAGTTCACTTCTATTCTCAAGTGGCCATCAAATCTAATCCTAATATATATAAATGCCAGAAGTGCAGTACATTTTAGATGAAGAAAAAGGACTGCTTTGTTCTTCCAAATACCATAGATTAATGACAATAGATTAAAAAACTGTTATGAAAATATAACATGATATTAACAAAGACTCTAATAGTCTCCACTTCCCAACTGCCTGGATAAAAAAAAACAGGTGCAACTAAAGTTAATAGGGCCATTATCCCAGAACAACAAAAACCTCTTAAAGTACTTTCTCATGTTTTACATCTCACCAAACAATACCATCTTTATTATGTACCATGAAGAAATTGAAAAGCTAAATAAATGGAATAATGTGTTCAGCGTCACAGAATCATCCTGAGATCTCTTGGGAAAATACTCCCTTTTAATAGATATCTCTCCTCCCATATACAGACAGATCATCAATTCCCTAAGATTGATTAAATTAAAGAAGTATGTTCTTTCGTGATGATGAATGGTCATATTTGACTACTAAAATATCATCAAGGAAAACTCAGTTGGATATACTTATTATGAATTTTCCCACATTAAAGAAGTAGTAAAATGGAGACTATACTAGCGATAACCTATCTGGAACTGAGGAAAGCTTTTGTTCTCTTGCACAAAGCTATTGATCTGCAAAGACAGCACTAGGGTAGAAGGAGCAGAGAACTATTGAAATGGGTGGGAAACAGGCTCAAGTATGGATACAGACACTGTCAATAAAAGGATTAAAAAACAAGCAAACAATCTTTGGCCCCCTCAAAAAAAAAATCTTGATAGATCGACAGCAGAGGACATCCAAGGAGAAGAGGCAGTTTTAGGTAGGATCATCTTTGCTATTATTTGACTTTAAGAAATACCTTTCAAAAAGAAAGGAATGTACTGAATGATCAGATTACATCAAAACAATGGTTATATATACATACATATATGGTTTTATATATATACCATAATTATATACAAATTATATATTTTTAATTTAGATAAGTATTTCCCAATTGTCTTTATAAGTAAGGAATTAGTTGGCAGACTGTTAACTTAAAACATGTGTTTTTAGGGGGCCGGCCTGGTAGCATAGCGGTTTAGTTCGTGCGCTCTGCTTCGGCAGCCCGGGGTTCACAGGGTCAGATCCTGGGCACAGACAGACTCACCACTTGTCAAGCCATGCTGTGGCGGCATCCCATATAAAATAGAGGAAGATAGGCCTGGATGTTAGCCCAGGGCCAGTCTTCCTTAGCAAAAAAAAAGAAAAGGAAAAAGAAAAGAGGAGGATTGGCAATGGATGTTAGCTCAGGGCGTCTTCCTCACACAAAAAAATGTGTTTTTATACATCATGATGCTTTAAACAGTAATAATCAGAAACTCCCACTTCAAAATAGCTAAAACGCTAAGAAAATTTATTTTCTCACCTAAAGTTCCCAAATGTAGCATAGACCTCTAGATACAATTTGATCAGCAATTCAACAATATTGCCAAAGACTTAGATCCTTTCCATCTTTCTGTTCTAACTTTCTCATCGTCAACTTCTTTCTTTCTAAGACTATTTTCCCTCATGGTTGCCTAATATCTGCCATTGTTTAGTGGGTAACAGCCAGATACAAGCAACTGATATCCTAATGATCAAGAAGCCATCCCTTCCTGTGTTTTTCTATTAGGAATAAGAAAATCTTGGACAGAACTAGCACACACGTCCATTCCTACCGAGGTCATTTGCACAAAAAAAAAAAAAAGAGAGAGAGAGCGAGTTTCATCTGACTGGCTACAAATAGCCATCTGAGATTACATGGATGCTGGGAGGTCTACCACCATAACTCCAAAATAAGTGTTTTGTTATAAACATAATTTTAGATAGTTTAAAAATATTTTATAGCAAACGCCAGATTGTTTTATGTGTTGTTAGAAATATAAAATATCTGGTGATAAATTTGGTGACGTATTTAGTAAGTTAGTAAATTTCAGAGTAAAGAAAGCTTAAGACAGCTAAAAGGATTTAAACATTTCTGAACTGCACGCGTTTGAATTATTTTATGCATATAGAACAGTCATTTACTTTTTCAGTTCTCATGGGAAAACTAAAATCCTCCAGACGCCCATTTTATTTGTTTATATCCTCTGTACCTTCACTCTTATTCACCTGAATCACTTATTTAGTCTTTTTTTTGTTTCAACTTTTAGTCAACGCATAACTCTTACAAGAGTCACTGTGACTATCTTAAGAGCTAATCATTCTTAAGCCTGCTGTTTTTCTTTGCAATTCTACACTCCAATTCAACTTTAAAAAAATATAACCCTAATTCTTTCTGCTTTTCATATTTTGTGGAATCATTTCTATAAGGATTTTTTAAAAACCTGTACCCCCCCAAAAAAACATTAAGTCTGAAAAATTACATTCTTTTTGAAAACCATTCTGTATGTATACCAAGAATAGTAGTGTACTTCAAAATGGAGCTATAAAGAAGTTTGGAAAGTACAGATTCAGTATTATAGTATTTTCTCTATTTATTCTTAGATTTTTTTGCATTTCTGATCTTTTGGAGAAATAAAATGCATTGTATCTGTAGATTTAGCTACCATCAATGATTACCAAGAGAAATTGCCTTTCATTTTCAATTACCCTTCCCACTTGCTACATACCTTTGGGGGATCCCTAAAGTATACTTGTTTCTGAACAGTAAAGCTCTTGGGACCTCACGTAGCATATGGCATATTCATTATGCACTTTATATGCATTAATTAATAATCCACTAACATTTGCTTCAAAAAAGTAAGTAAGGGTTCCCCTATAAAAATAGAGAATCTGGGATTAGCATTCAAAAATTCTGGACAACTACACGTGTGCTTCTGGGCCTGGTATTTTGGTGATTATTGTAAAGCCGGTAAAGCTGCTACCCAATCTTGTGTCCTTATTTAATGCAAGGCTGATGTAGGAAGAGCTACTATTAAATTGTAAAGCAGTGTACAGTACTAGGTAAAGGATCTATCAATCTTACTGAGGCCTGTCAAAATCGAGCAGCTAATAATCCTATAGACAGCCTGGAAAGCATAGTGCATGTGAGCCCAGGGTGAAGAGTTTATCTTTATTACCCTTTTTAAAGTATCTCTCTATCTTGTTGAATTGCAAAGTCAGATAACCCTGTGGCCACATGATCTATGCTCAGGGTAGGAAAAAATAAGTAGAACTTGTAAGGCTATTTGCTGCTGTTGACAAAGCTAAACTTCTCAACAAGACAGCACTTATTTTATTGTAAAGAGCACAGAAGTAGGAATTACAATACTTGAGTTTTGAGAACCATCTTTTCCATGTATTAGCTTTGTGACTGCAGTTTGCATATTTGCCAGGTATTAACTGGTTGCAAAGAATAGAAACCCATGCAGATAAGCTTAGGTTAAAAGGGTGAGAATAGATTATTAGTGTAAACCAGATGTAGTTAAGTCTTCTAAACTATTGGGATCTTTCTCTATCTTGAAACCTAAATACCATAACTCTAGTTTTGCTCTCAAGTATCCTAATTTCATCTATTCCGTGCTGGTTCTATCACTACTCCTGACTCTCCAATGAATACTGGCTTCCACTGGTGCCTTCAAGTGCCACTACTGGGCTTCATTGATGAACACAAATGCAAGTCTTCTTCAGAGTATGCAGAAAAATGCAAATAAATTTGTTCTCTGGTTATCTTAGATTTACAGTTTCAAATTTTATAGTGTAAACATAGAACAATGCATCTTCCAACCATGTTTCTCTTGAACTTTTTAAATTTGTTATATTTTTTCCAGAAGTTTAAGCTTTTATCCTACTATTTAGTTGCTCGAGGGAAGCAGCTTAGTCCAGTCTAGACCAAAATGGTTTAAATTTAAGATAACATGTAACTGAATCTGCAAAATAAATAGAACAATCTTTTATTAAGTGTTTAGCATGTTAATTACTTGTTAGGAAATACTTCTAATTTAAGTTTTAGGTAATACTCTACAATATAGGCATTCTCATTTTGTAAAGGAAAAAACTGGAGCTTAGAGATGCTTAAGGGAGGAAAATAGTGTCATCAGATTAAAAAACTTTACATGATAGTGATTTATCTGAAAATAATTTAGGGTAAAGTATATATGTTAAAATTAAAAACTTGTCTTGCACTCCTATGTCAAATATCAGATCTCAACATCAGTGATTAATGAATTCATCATATTTCACCAAATTTATAATACAGAAGTTAGTTGAAAAGAGAAACATAATATGTGACAATGTTATGGACTGAATTGTTTCTCCCTCAAGTTCATATGTTGAAACCCCAACCGCCGTTGTGACTGTATTTGGAGGTAGGTCCTTTAAGGAAGTCATTAAGGTTAAATGAGATCATAAGAGCGGGGCCCTACTGGAGCAGATCTAGTGTTCACAGAAGAAGAATAAAGACCAGGTAAACCAGAAAGAGAGATTTCACCAAAAACCAATCCTTCATCATGGACTTCCCAGCCTCCAGAGCTGTGAAAAAATAAATGTCTATTGCTTAAGCCACCCAGCCTGGTATTTTGTTTTGGCAGCCCAAGAGAATACAGACAATAAAATGACCTTGCTATATTTCACACATTTTGACATTTTTATCGTTAAAGATTTTTTAGGACCCTATGAAAATAAATTTAAAGTTTCAAATTTTAGTAAAATAATTCAAATTCTTTGTTCCTTATTAATGAGTTTGATGCTCACAGTAATTATGAGCTATATCTTGAGAATAAAAATATTATAAATAAAAACAGATTAAAACAATATTAGGGTATTTTTAATATCTTACTCTGTCCAGGTAAAAAGCATGTTTTCTCTAATTTTATATTATTACGTTACAGTAACTGATTTGAAGTCATCTTAGAGATAACCAGTCAATCTGGCCAATATTTTTATATGAAGACACCAAGGTTCAGAGAAGTTAAGTGATTTATTAAAGGTCAGAATTAAGTCCTGGCAAATATGAGATTATAACCACTTTCCTATATCCAGTTAATATTTCTTCCTGCTGCTCTCTTAAATGCGTTCTTTCATATAGAACTTATTTTATACAAGAACTGAGAAAACTGAGTTAAGTTTTATGTACATTAAAAAACATGGAAAAAATTATGGCTTCTAGGAAATTTTATAGTAAATTAACAATTAATCTGGGAATATCAATATTAGTTAGATTTTTCTGTTATAATCTGCTGTATTTACATGATATTACCCACTGCTCTACTCCAACTTGAAACTATATCATATGAACTATCATTTGGCCTCAAATGTCACCAGAGCAGAATGGGAGAGAGAGAAACAATGACCCTTAATCATCTTGGCCCACACATCACTTTTGCTCTCAGTTTATTGACAGGAACCAATCAAATGACTTCAACCTAACTGTCAAGGTGCCTGTGAAGTGTAGGGGGAGCTATGGATAAACTGTGTCCCCTGAGAATTCATATGTTGAAGCCCTAATCCCTAATGTGACTGTATTTGCAGATAGGTCCTATAGGGAGGTAACTAAGGTGAGGTCATTAGGGTGGGGCCCTGATGTATAAGATCTATAGGAAGAGACACCGGAGATCTCCCTCTCTCAATATCTCTATATGTGCACACAAAGAAGAGGTCACGTAGGCACACAGTGATGGTGGATGCTTACAAACCAAGAAAAGCAGCTTCAGAATGAAATCTACCTTGCCAGTGCCTTGGTCTTGGACTTCTCATCCTCCAGAACTATAAGAAATTTCTGTTATTTAAGCCACCCAGTCTGTCGTATTTCGTTATGGCAGCCTGAGGTGACTAATACAGGGGGACAATGAATACTTGGTAAGTTGTCTCTCTCCTTTTTCTATTGTTATTATTGTTGTTGTTAGTTATTATTATAATTATTATTATTTTAGTCTACAATCTCCTTCTCCACACTGGAAATCAGATGCAAAGTACACCATTCTTTGATGAGAGTTTTCCTTTGTCAAGAGCAAATGTGTCATAGATAAGGACATTTTTGCATTTAGAAAAATTTTGCATTATGTGGGTGTGGCTTTGGGTCAGGAAAGCCAATAGAGTTTACTGGTTAAGAACATGAACTCTGAAAGCAATCTGTCTGGATTTGAATTCTAGCTCTACCACCTTCTAGCTGAAGGACCTTGGAAAAATCAACTCACCTCTTTGTTGCATTTGTTTTCTCATCTGTAAAGCATGGATAATAATTCACCTAAGTCATAGGGTTGTTATGCCAGTTAAATGAGTTAATATTTGAAAAGTGAGTAGAACAATGCTTGGCACAGAGTAAGTGCTATTAATGTGTTAGTTACTACATTAAAAAAATAAATAAAAACTGAATTTGTCAGAGAAAGAAGTGGAAAGCTACTTTATAGATTGACCTAAGGTACAAATGCAACTTGGTTCTTCATGTTAGGGTCTTATTAACTTGATTTTTAATTTTGCATTCCAGAACATTTATGACACCTTAGAGAATAGTGAAGTCCCAGGACATGCTCCACATAAAAAGATGTTTGACAGCCAAGTAAGTTTGAGGAATTCTGTGTATTAAATCAGTTGAAAAAGAAGTCATCAGAAGAGAAACTGTTTAAATTTGTCTAGCCAAGAGATTTTCTAACTTATTTTGAATATGGATCATTTTAGCAACACATTTGAACATCCTGAGAAATTAATGTTCCATGGAACACACTGTGGAAAATGCTGTCAGAGAAAAATCCTAGCAAGTATTAGGAAAAAATAAAACATGGCTCAGTTAACTGGAATGTTGTGAAGTAGACAGCAAGTCCCCGGGACCTGAAGCTACACTATCCCCTATGGTTGGGGTATGTGAAAAAGCAGTAGGAAGACCTAACTAGGACCAGGTGCTTAGAGGAATCTCATTCTGTAGCTTATTATAACTGAAACACTTGGTCATAAGTCAGACTAGACATAAAGGTGACTTGATATTGAGTTGGAAGTTTGGGTCATTGTATTTTTTAAATACTTCTGCCTAACGTGAATATTGGCTCTAAGAATGGTACTGAGGTCACATATCGAAGCTTCAGAGCCTCACCCATTAGCACTATGGTTGACAAACTTCCTTAAAGGATCAAATAGTAAGAACACTTGGCTTTGTGGCTGTGTGGTTTTTATCACAACTACCCAATATTGCAGTGATAGTAGTGAAAGCAGCCATAGATTATGCATAAACAAATAAGCATGACTGTGTTCAAAAAATACTTCATTCATGATCACTGAAGTTTGAATTTCATATAAGTTTCATATGTCACAAAGTGTTACTCCTTTTACAATTTTTTGAAAAACAATTATAAATATAAGAGCCATTCTTAGCTCACAGAGTGTACAAAAAGAGTGGGAAGGATTTATTCCATAGTTTACAGACCTGTCTTTTTAGAAGACAAAAGCTGAGTTATGACAGTATCTAATAGGTCTGATATCAGAAACTAATTTTGATATTACAAAGGCTTTCCTGTGGAGTGAACAATGTAACTGGCTTAATATCAGGTTACTGATCTCTTGGCCTTAGAGCATGAGTATCAGATATGATTTGGTCATTTTTTAAAGAGGAGATAACTCTATGTATGAAGACTGTATTCATACTCACATAGGTAATGACTAAATTAAATATGAATTTAACAGGATAATGGAATGAATGGGATATTATTTGGAAAGGACATATGAGTTCCTATATGTGTAACGTTTATTGGAATTTTCAGAGTACAGTAGTACCAGTTGGAAGAAAGTTATCCCTTAAAAAAGAGTTGTTGATGATATGAAAAGTGCTCTTAAAATATCACTTGGGACCACCAAAACACTACTTGAAATATACACGTTTATTGTGCATCTTAATGCACTTAATTGAAGACTTTAATAAATTCAGATCCTGCAGAAGTAATTGAAAAAGTGATTGATAATGCTAATAATACATTGAAAGCATTAAAGATCTAGAAGTAGCTAATTATATGGATATCTTGGGAGGTTGTAAGTAATTATGACAGTGGTATGCCAGCTTAAAGCCAAACATCTGGATGCAAAGTGAAACATTCAGTCAATTATTCTAAAGTTTCATGTTTGGGGCAAATATCTGAGTGATTCAGGGAAATAGCTGCTTTTTATTTGAACTGGTAATACCTATGCGTTACATTACAATGGAGGCCCTATTATAGGGACGAAAATGAGTCAGATTCTCTGAGCTGCCTTTTGTGATATATATAAATCAGTTTTATCTTGAAAATTTAGTAGTTTGTGTATTAAAAAATAACAATGATGAATATAATACATCATAGAAGTAGCAGCATTAACAGAATAAATTGACTCTGTGATCTGCAGTCCCCTGCTCTGTGTTCTCCAGCTCACAACCCTGATCTAGGTGGGCAAACAGTGCCAGTTCAAAACTGAGCCATCAAGGAGCTCTCTCAATGTTACCCAAAGTAAGGGGGTGAGGAAAAATTAGTTTTCAGTTTTCTGATTCCTAAATAGACTATATTCACTCAATATATGCACTTGTCGCATGACTTACAAACCGATTAACTCATTATATTATCACTCAGCACTTTACAGGCTTTTTCATATGAAATGATAAATGAGAGAACTTAGAGAAATTGTGACTCAAGGTTACAGAGCTAGTAAATGGCAGGTGCTAGACTCAAATATAGTTTTCTTCTGACCTTTATTCAAAATGTCATTTTGTATAGAATACATGAAGGACTTATGTAACAGAATTCATGTGATTAATCTGTTTTCAAATAAATCTACAAATGGAAAAGAAAAATAATGAAACCACTCATTATAATTGATATATTTAATAACAGATGCCAGAAATGACTTAGTATAAAGACATAAGCTATATATGGTCTATATTTGGAGACAGTGAAAATCCTATAAAATGTTAATTGTAAGTAGTTTCCAATCAACTATATGATTTCCAATCAATTATACCAGAATTTTTATCTTCAAAAGAATATATCTTTCAAAATTGGCAGTTATTTTGTTCAGCCAAATATCTGCAGAAACTCTTCTTTTATTTTGAGGTCAGAATTGGCATGCAGCTAGTATAGTGTAGGCCTTTAACACATCCAATCAGTGACAAGTCACACAGGATAATCTGTCATTTATTAAGAAATATCGCTCCATATAATTATAAAGTCATCACTTTTAGAGAGCAAATACTTTAAGCTAACTCTCCAATTTTACCTTCTTTAATACAAAATGTTACCAAATTAGATTAACCAGTTTGACTCATATTTTATCAGTTCTCTAAAATCAATTCCATCTTCACAAAACAAGAATCTCCCACCACCAAAGGAATGTGACTGTGGCAGCCCAAAGAAAATATGTCACCCATGGTGGTTATTCTGAAGTGGAGGGGAGAAAAAAAAAACTGTCATTTACAGAAAGAAGATCAAAAATGGTTGTAAAACTATCTGTATCATTACATTTTATTCCCGTGCCATGCAGAGATACGTAGACAATTAAAGGAGAAGAGAAGGTTATCCTTGTGAAGGACATATCAACTGCATAAACTCCATATTAAAAACTAGTATGGGGGCAAGCCCAGTGGCCTAGAGGTTAAGTTTGGCATGCTCTGCTTCAGCAGCCAGGTTCAGTTCCCGGGGTTGGACCTATACCACTCATTGGCAGCCATGCTGTGGCAGTGATCCACATACAAAATAGAGGAGGACTGGCACCAATGTTACCTCAGGGCAAATCTTCCTCAAGCAAAAAGAGGAAGATTGGCAATAGATGTTAGCTCAGGGTGAATCTTCCTCAGCAGAAAAAAAAAAAAAACTAGTATGAAAAAGAGCCTTCATTTAGAATTTATATTTTAGTTTTGATTGACAGACTGATAAATAAAGGTTACTGGTATTTGTGTAACATTTTAAATCATACATACAAAGATTTATTAAACATGCTTTAAGAAAAGTATGAAATTAAAATAAAAATAAGGAATATATGTTGTTAAAAACAAGACAACAGGTCCAAAATGGAGTTGCTTGTGCTAAGTCCCAGGCCAACAAACCAAGACAATTACAGTTTCAGATCTCCCAGAAGTGGAATCTTAAACCAGTCAACCGGGAATCACATGATCAGTACTAGTGAGGTAATCTGCCTGATAGACCCCTGCCATCCTCTAAAAGAATATAACCCTGCAATAATCAACCCACTTTTTGTCTAGTATAACTTCCCTTCTGCCTATAAAAAGCTTTCATTTTGTAAAGCTCCTCAGAGCTCCCTTTTAAATGCTAGATTGGATGCTGCCTGATTCATGAATCATTAAATAAAGCCAATAGGGTCTTTAAAATTTATTCAGTTAAGTTTTGTTTTTGAGCAATGTTAAACGTATCTTGCATAATCTGCTGTAATATTAATAGCCCATTTAATTTACTTCTCAGTCCTCATCTTAATTGACCTTTCAGCATCATTTGACACTGTTGATTGTTCCTTCCTCACAAATGTACTTTTTTCAATTGGTTTGTAGGATATAACTTTCTCTTGTTTATTTTTTCCACTTTATACATCACTGATTGCTCCTAATCAGTATCCTCTGTGGCTTCCTCCTCTCTCCTGGACCTTTAATTTTGAAATGCCCCCTGACTCAGCTTCTTTCTGCTTTTTGCATTCATTCTTTTGATGATCCCATTAATATGGTGACATTCCCAGCTTTATTCTCCAGGACAGCCTACTTTCCCAAATTCTCACTTTCGTGTGTCCAACTTCCTATAATGGGCATCATAATTTCCATATCTCCAAAGCTGAACCATTAGTATTGCCCCTAAACTTGCCCCTCCAAAACTGTACCTCAACTCAATTGATGGCAACAATATTCTTTAGTTGCCAAGTCTAAAAACTGGCAAGCATGTTTAATTTCTTTTATTATCTCACATGCTACACTTAATTCATCAGTAAATCCTGTTGGATCTATTTTTGAAATAGAATCTAAACATTTCACACCAAATCTATAGCCCCAATCCCTTGTCTAAGATACCATTATCCCTCATGCAGGTTAAGATTTTGGATTTCTAAAGGTTCTCTTTCTTCTACTTTCTAACACAACAGTCTACTTTCAACACAGCAGCCAAAGTGATCTCTAAAGCAGATGGGGTAGACAATGGCAAAGGATTTTGTTTTGGGGATGGCCTAACAAAAAAGCACATTTAGATATTTCAATGTAATCCTGTTACATGTCATTACCTGAGATTTATGATGAGTAATTAGACATTACATTATAACCTCTGGAAAAACACTTATGAGTAAGAGAAAACAAGCCAAGAACAGAAAATGTGAATCAGATTATGCATAAGACAAAAATGGACTACTTTGGAAGAATCCCACTGATCTCCCTAATATTAACCTGCTGAAGGGCAGGTTAATTAACTTTGGTTTTATCATGATTATTTTATATCCTTAGAATAGAAGAACTAGAAAGAATGAGGTAATTTCTTCCTTTTCTCCACCTTCCACCCCTGTGAAAATGGTTTCTGAGTCAAGCAGGGCTTTCGGACCTACAGAATTGGGGTTCCCATTTCTCCCAGGGTAGAAATGACCAACTTCCTTTGCTAAAAGAGAAGGCCAATTTAAGTCCGAGAGAAAGGGTTGGTGCTCTCAAACTTTAGAGTCAGGGGATTTAATACTATTTGACATTAGGAAATTTCTCTAGGACTGAGGGAAGAGGTTATGTCTGCAGGTTACTGGAATAGTAAGAAATGATTCTTTAGTCTACCAAAGAACCCAGGATAGGTGACAGAAACTCAGGAGATTAACTGCAAACTTTACATAAGCAGGAAAAGACTCATCTGGGGAAACACTGGGTTGCCACCTTGACATAGAGCACAGAAGTAACGGAGGTATTCTTATCCCTCCCTTTTTGGGGAGCTCTGCAGACTTGGATAAAAAAATGTGGCCCATTATGTATTGAAATATAAATTCCCAACCACATGTGGAGACTCAGAATAATTAATACAACTTTTTCCTGCATCTCAATATTCTAGCAGAATAACCATCATAATGTCTACAGTAGGTCCAGTCCTTGCAGAGCAGGTTAACATCCAGAGGGCTAGATCAAATTTAGACATCTGATATGGGACCTACCAAAAAATAGAAAAATTAAAGAAACAATGTGCCCTGGATGTAAGAATTTGCTTTCTCAATGAACATCTCTGAAACCAGAATATCAACAGTGGTGGTTTAGTACAAGTTCTAGAAAAAAAAGATAAGAAAGGAAAGCAAGAAAATATATATAACTATCAGAAAAATGACACTAATCTTCAATTAGAGAATTCTCATTAGAAAAAAAAACTGGAACTTTAATTGTTGAGTATCCAATCATTTTATAAAAGTATATTTCAGGGAAAATTCCATTCCAATGTAGAACAAAATATTCCAAATGATATAAAACTCAAGTTAAATGAAGCTATCCAATTTCAGCATACTCAGCAGCACTCATGACTAAAAGATGTCATCATCTATCTGAATAGTTAAATGGGCTTCAAACTATTGCTTCATTTATAAAGAAATTAATTTAAAAACACATTTATTCACATTGAACAGTATCCCATTTGGCATTCATGCATATTGATCATCATGAAGTTTTTGTGTGTTTTACAAAATTTTCTGTGGCAATACCATCATGTAAAACTTTATTACTAGTACTGGTAAATATATATGTCTCTTTTCTTTATGGAAGTTTGAGATGTAAGCCATGAGCACAAAAGAAAAAATTAAATCTAATCCTCTATTAAATTGTTTTACAATTAGCTGAAGACTAGTGTAAATGTAACAAATAGTACCAAAGAACAAGGCTTTTAATTTACTTGTTATTAATAAACTAATTTTGGTGGCATCAGACAGGTGGCAGAATAGGAAGCCCCAGACTTCATTCTCCCACAAAAATGCCAACATAACAATATATGGTTCAAAAAGACCTTTAGGAGAACTCCAGAAACCAGTTAAGATGTTGCAGTCTTCCAGGCAAGCTCAAAGCCAAGAAAAGGTGCATTGAAATAGGTAAGAATAGTTGTTTCTTAACAACCGTGATTGACCTTCCCCCAAGACAGCACAGATTGGTTCATATGGAAGGACAAGTCAATATCACAGTTTCTCCCTTGGGAGGTAACAAGGAGAAGAGTGAAATGGATGTCCAGTGTTCCAGCTTTTGGGGGAACTGCCCAAGGGTCTGGTTTCTGTGCCTGCTGATTCAGTGTGCTGGTGGGGAGCTAGCATACTTTTGATGCCTGGGGGCCACTGAGAACAAAAGAGAGCTCAGCTTGTTCAGTGCCAGAGAACTTGCAGTACTGTGGACAGACACCAGAAGAACAAAAGATTACAAACTCTTTTTAAGAAAGACACCAGTAAACCTCTCTAATTAGAAAATTGGTGCACAAGAACAAAGAAGATACATCCCCAGAAAAGATCTGAAAGTTCCAGCGAATCTTTAGCTGTGCTGATTGGTGAAGGTCTTCCTCTGTACAAAGCCAGTCTGTAAAGACTGGGAGGAGCAGCTGTTTTCCAAATGCACAAAGCACAGTAAAAATAAAAAGGCAAATGAAGAAACAGGGAAATATGGCCTAAAGAATCAAAGTAAATCTCCAGAAACTGACCCTAAATAAAAGGAGATCCATGAATTACCTGAAAAGAATTCAAAATAATAGTCTTAAAGAAGCTCAGTGTACTATAAGAGAACACAGACAAATAAATGAAATCAGAAAAATAATGTGTGAACAAAATAAGAATAACAAAGAAATAGAAAGCATAAAGAAGAAAAAAACAGAAACTCCAGAGCAGAAGAATACAATAAATGAATTGAAAAAGTCATCAGAGGAGTTCAGCAGCAGACTTGATCCATCAAAAGAAAGAATCAGTGAACTTGAAGATGGGTCATTTGAAGTTGTCCAGTCAGAGGAATGAAAAGAAAAGAAAAATGAAGAAAGCCTAAGGGATTTATGGTATACCCTTGAGCAGATCAATAGACACATTATGGGAGTCCCAGGAGAAAAAAAGGGAAAAAGGCAGAGAATTTGCCTGAAGAAATAATGGCCAAAGGATTCCCAAATATGAGGAAGGAAATGGACCTCCAAATTCAAGAAGTTCAAAGGATTTCAACTAAGATAATCCAAAGGGGCCCATACTGAGACACATTATAATCAAGCTGTGAAAAACTAAGACAAAGGGAGAATCTTGAAACCGGCAAAAAAAAAAAAGCAATTTGTCACATAAAAATGAGCTCCCATAGGATTATCAGTGGATTTCTCACCAGAAACTTTTCAAGCCAGAATGGATTGGGATAAAATATTCAAAGTGCTTAAAGGAAAAAATTGCCAAATAAGAATACTCTATCTGACAAAACTGTTTTTCAAAAATGAAGGAGAAATAAATACCTTCCAAGAGAAACAAAAGGGGAGGAAATTCATCACCACTAGACCTGCTTCACAAGAATTATTAAAGGGAATCCTTCCAGTTGAAGTGAAAGGATGCTAGACAGCAAAATGAAGCATATGAAAATATAAAGCTCTCTGGTAAAGGTAAATAAATAGACAAATACAAAATCCTGCAATACTGTAATGATGATGCATAAATCACTTTTAATTATGATATAGACTTTTAAAAATGAAAACATTAAAATAACTATAACTGTAAAACTAGGTTAATGGAAACAACATATAAAAAGTTTTAACTTGTGACTATACCACCAAGTCAGGGGGAGAAATAAAGGAGTAGAGGTTTTGTATGTAATTGAAGATAAGTTGTTATCAGTTTACAATAGATTGTTGTAGGAGAGTTACATCAATAAGATGGCAGAGTAGGAGACCCTCTACTTTGGTCCCTCCAAAAAAAGGACAACAATCAGACATCTATCCACTAATGAATATAGCTCTGGGAGACTTCAAGAATCCACTTAAGAAGCTTCAGCAACCTTGTGGAGCAAAAAACCCTAGAATAACTGCACAAAAAGGGTAAGAAGAACAGTTTCATTTTGCTTACATCATCTCATCCTCCAGGCCAGCAGAACTCAGAGCCAAGAAGGGATTTCCCAGCCCGAGACAGTTCCTCTCATTGGGAAAAGGAGAGCCGGATGAGTGACCAGCTTCCCCACTCTTTCAGGGTACTGCATGAAAGTCTTACTTTGGTTTCATCCCATCCAGAGACTGCTATAGCTGAGACATCTGCATATGGCTAGAAATAAGGAAAAGAGGCAGGGGCTACCAGTATCAGCCAAGCAGAAGGAGTGACTGGGTTCCCAGTGGCATGATCTGCAGAGGATTCCAGCAGCCTTCACCACTGAAGACCTCAATAGCCCTTGCAGATACTGCAGAACATTTGCAGCTTTTATCACAGAGGACCCTGTCATGGACCTCAGTGGAAAGATAAAGATGTTAACAAACAAACAAAACCTGGAGTTCATTACCACTAGACCTGCCCTAATGCTAAAAGGAGTTCTTCACGCTGAAAAGAAAGGACACTAGTAAACCAAACTCATAGGAAAGTATAAAACTCACTTATAAAGGTAAACGTATAGTCAAATTAAAAATAGTGTAATAGTGTAACAATGTATAAATCACTTATAACCCTAGCATAAATGTTAACAAACAGAATCAAAAATAACTATAGCTACAATAATTTGCTTATGGATACACAATATAAAAAGATGTAAATTGTGGCAGCAAAAACATAAAATGTGGCAGAGGATAGTAAAAGTGTTGAGCTTTTGTATGTGAACAAAGTTAAGTTATTATCAGCTTAATAAAGACTGTTATAACAATAACATGTTTTATCTAAGCCTCATGGTACCCATAAAGCAAAAACCAATAGTAGATACATAAAAGAGAAAGAGAAAGGAATCAAAGCACACCACTCTAGAAAAACATCAATTCACAAAGGAAGACAGCAAGAAGAAAGAAACAAAGAATTTACCAAACATTCAGCAAACAGTTAACAAAATGGCAATAGTAAGTCCTTCCTACCAATAATCACTTTAAATATAAATGGACTAGATTCTCCAATCAAAAGACACAGAATGGCTGAATGGATTCAAAAAACAACACTCAACTATATGCTGCCTACAAAAAAATCACTGCAGTTTAAAGACACACATAGGCTAAAAGTGAAGGGATGGAAAAATATATTCCACACAAATGGGAACCAAAAGAGATCAGAGGTAGCATATTTATATTAGACAAAATAGGCATTAAGTCAAAAACTGTAATAAGGGAAAAAGAAATGCATTATTTAATAATAAAGAGGTCAATTCATCAAGAGGAAATGTCAATAGCAAATAAATATCCACCCAGCATTGGATCACCTAAATACAAAAGGTAAATGTTAACAGATATGAAGGGCGAAATAGACAGCAGTACAATAATAGGAGGAGACTTCAATACCCCACTTTCAACAAAGGATAATCATTCAGAAAGAAAAATCAATAAGCAAACATTGCATCTGAACTACAACTTTAGACCAAATGGACCTAACAGACATACAGAGCATTTTACACACAACAGCAGCAGCATATACCTTCTTCTCAAGTGCACACAGAACATTTTCCAGGACAGATCACATGTTAGGCCACAACACAAACCTTAGTGAATTTAAGAAAATTGAAACCATGTCAAGCATCATTTCTGACACGATGGCATGAAACTGTAAATCAATAACAGGAGGAAACCTGGAAAATTCACAGACGTGGAGATTGCACAGCACACTCCTGAACAACCAATGGCTCAAAGAAGAAATCAAAAGGGAAATCAAAAAATATCTTAAAACAAACAGAAATGGAAACACAACATATCAAAACTTATGGGATGCAGCAAATGCAGTTCTAAGAGGGAAGCTAGTAGTGATAAATGCCTACATCAAGAAAAAAAAATCTCAAATAAACAACATAAATTTACACCATAAGGAACTAGAAAAAGAGGAGACAACAAAGCCCAAAGTCAGTAGAAGAAAGGAAATAACAAGAATCAGAGTGGAAATGAATGAAATGAAGGCTAAAAAGACAATAGAAAAGATCAATAAAACTAAGAGTGGGTTTTTTAAAAAGACAAAAAATAGATAAACCTTTAGCTACTCTTACCAAGAAAAAAGAGAGAAGGCTGCAATAAATAAAATCGTAAATAAAAGAGGAGACATTACAAGTGATACCACAGAAATATAGAGAATCATAAGATTACCCTGAACAATTATATGCCAACAAATTGGATAACCTATAAGAAATGGATAAACACCTAGAAACATACAACCTAACAAGAATGAATCATAAACAAATAGAAAATTTGAACAGAGCAATAATAAATAAGGAGATTGAATCAGTAATCAAAATCTCTCAACAAAGTATGTCCAGGACTAGATGGCTCCATTGGTGAATTCTACCAAACTTTTAAGAATTAATACCAATCCTTCTCAAACTCTTCCAAAAAACTCAATAGGAGGGAACAATTTCAAACTTATTTATAAGTTTGAAAACAGCCCACATTACCCTGATACCACATTACTCTGATACCAAAGCCAGATAAGGACACTACCAGAAAAGAAAACTACAGACCAACATCCCCCATGAATATTGATACTAAAATCCTCAATAAAATATTAGCAAATTGAATTTAATGCCACATTAAAATGATTATACACCATGACCAGGTGGGATTTATGTCTGGAATGCAAGAATGATTCAACATACAAAAATCAATATGATGTACCACATTAACATGATGAAGGACAAAAACCACAGGATCATCTCAATTGATGCAGAAAAGATCTTCACAAATTCAACATCTTTTCATGATAAAAATGCTCTGCAAACTAGAGTAAAAGGAAATTACCTCAATATAATACAAGACATATATGAAAAGCCCACAGGTAACATGACACTCATTGTTGAAAAGCTTTCTTTCTAAGATTAGGAAGAAGGCAAGACTGACCCCTCTTATACTTCTACTCAACATAGTAGTGGGCATCCTACCTAGAGCAATTAGGCAAGAAAAAGATACAAAAGGCATCCAAACTGGAAATGAAGAAGTAAAATTTTCTTTGTTCACAATGGGTATGATCTTATATGTAGAATACCCTGAGGATTCCACAGAAAAATTATTAGAACTAATAAGTTCAGCAAAGTAGCAGGCTACAAAATTAACACGCAAAATGAGTTGTGTTTCAATATGCTAATAAGGAACAATCTGAAAAGGAAGTTAAGACAACAATCTCATTCACAAAAGCATCAGAAAGAATAAAATAGGAATAAACTTAATGAAGAGGCATACTGAGAGTTTAGCTAAACTACTTCATATTATTGCCTCGGCGTCTATTGAATTGACGCTATCCCCTCCCTTGAGCGCATGCCCTAGATAAGAGCCCACAGAGTCACAAGTAAATGTAAATTCCTTTAATATGATTCCCTCAACACCCCTGATAATAAACAGTCTCTTCTACCTCCCGGTTCCTTCCCCTTGTATACCCTTTAGATTAGACCCCCGGGGAACTCACTAAAACCTGCTCTTTTTTGTTTAAATTGACCAATGCGGTCTTAGCCTAAGAATCCCAAAGCACTCCACCTGCAGACACTAATAAAGCCTGTGCCCCAGGTTCTGCTGTTCGTTCTCTGCCCGAACCTTGCCTTGACTTCTCCACCTCGCCCCTCAACATGTGCAGTGTACCTCTTCCAGGACTTCTGAGTAATAAACTTCCCTATTTCACCTTCCCTTGTGGTCTTTTTTTGAACCATGGCTTATCATCCAAGACTCTTAGGCTCTACTTAACAAATGTTAATTTAACAACAAAATGACAAAACAATAGAGTTGTACACTAAAAACTGCAAAATGTTGCTGACAGAAATTAAAGAGACCAATAACTGGAAAGACATTGTCTTCGTGTATTGGAAAAACTAATATTGTTTAAATGTTCATATTACCCACAGTGATCTACAGATTCAATACAGTCCGTATCCAAATCTCAATGGCATTTTTTTCACAGAGATAGAAATAAAATTGTAAAATTTATATGGAATCTCAAAGGATCCACAATAGCAAAAGTATTCTTAAGAAAGCAAACAAACATTCATGCATCACATTTCCTGATTTCAAAACATATTACAAACCTACAGTAATTAAAACATTATGGCACTAGTATAAACACAGACATATAGACCAATGGAACAGAATAGAAAGCACAGAAATAAACCTTCACTTATTGGTCAAATGATCTTGACAAGGTTGCCAATAACAGGTTAAGGACATTCTGTTGACTAACTGGTGTTGGAAAAACTGGATATCCATGTGTAATAGAATGAAATTGGACCCTACATTACACCATACACACAAAGTAACTGAAATAAATTAAAGACCTAACCATAATATTTAAAAGTATAAAACTCCTAGAAAAACACATAGGGGAAAAGCCCCAGGACATTGGATTTGGCAAAGATTTCTTGGACATTATACTAAAAGCACAGGGAAGAAAAGCAACAACACACTAGTGGGACTACATCAATCTTAAAAACTTCTCTGAAGCAAAGGAAACAATCAACAAAGTGAAAAGGCAAGCTATGGAATGGGAGAAAATATTTACAAACCATATATCTGATATGAAGTTAACATCCAGAATATATAAAGAAGGTCTACAAATCAACAACAGCAAAAATAATCTTATTTAAAAATAAGCAAAGGACTTGAATAGACATTTCTCCAAGTAAGATATATAAATGAACAAAAATCATATGAAAGATGTGCAACATGACTAAGCATCTGGGAAATGCAAATCAAAAGCACAATGAGATACCACCTCATAGCCATTACAATGGCCACTATCACAAAAATAGAAAATACAGTTGTTGGCAACAATATGGAGGAATTGGAATACTTATGCACTGTTGGTGCAGCCACTATGGAAAACAGTATGGACGTTTCTTTTTTTTTTTTTGGTGAGGAAGACCAGCCCTGAGCTAACATCCGTTGCTAATCCTCCTCTTTTTGCTGAGGAAGACTGGCCCTGGGCTAACATCCGTGCCCATCTTCCTCTACTTTATATGGGACGCCGCCACGGCATGGCTGACAGGCAGTGCGTCGGCGGGCGCCCGGGATCCGAACCGGCGAACCCTGGGCTGCCAAGCGCGGACGAAACCGCTACGCCACCGGGCGGCCCCTGGACGTTTCTTTAAAAATTAAAATTAAAACTACTGTATGATCCACCAAACCCACTGCTGGGTATATAGTCAAAGGAACTGAAATCAAGATCTTGAGAAGAAATTTGCACTCCTATGTTCATTGCAGCATTATTCACAATAGCCAAGACATTGAAGCAACCTAAAGTCCATTGATGGACAAATGGATAAAGAAACTGGGATATATACATATGGTGGATTATTATTCGGCCTTAAAAAAGAAGGAAATCCTGTCGTATGATACAACACGGATGACCTTTGACTATATAAAATTAAGTGAAATAAGTCAACCACAAAAAGACAAATACTGCATGACTTCACTTAACTGAGGTATCTAAAGTACTCTAACTCTTAGAAATAGAAAGTAGAATGATGGCTGCCACCGGCTTGGGTCAGGGAGAGAATGGATGAGTTGTTGTTAAATGGGTATAGAGATTCAAGTTTTGAAAGATGAAAAAGTTCTAAAGATCCATTGCACAACAAAGTACATATAGTCAACACTACTGTACTGTACACTTAAAAATGGTTAATATGGTAAAATTTATACTATGTGTTGTTTTACAAGAAAACAAAGAATGAGAGAGTACTCTATGTAGCCACATGGAAAATGTTCCAGTATGGTTATTTTCAGTAAATGTGACAAGGAACAGAACATGCTACAATTTGAGTTAAACACGGGAGAAAGACTGTACAGTACATTGCTTTTGTAAGTATATGCATTAAAAAAATTTCTGGAAGGATAAAAACATAATTTTCTTAGGTATTAAATAAAATTGCTACCTATTATAGTGGAGCTAAAAGATTTCAAAGATGTGAGACCATAACTCTCAAATACTGTCTGAGAGAGTGCAAAGAAAGTGCAAGGAAAGCTTTAGCTATGGTTCATGTTGGGTAAAGAGAAACATAAATATTTTGATATAAGCTATAAAGTTCCTTATGCATGGAAATAAGGCTATCTTTCTTTCTTTTCCAGAGAAACTTAGAAAAGTAAAATCTGGATTTGGAGATCACAGAGAATGAAACACTATTAATTACATGACTATAAAATAACAAAGAAGCATTGAAAAGACAACTCTTGAGATGAGTTATTTTTGTCTCCTTAAAATGGAATTCTTTATTCAGTTCACCTTTTAGTCACATTTCCTGAAGCCATCTGTAATGCAGTTGGCAGTCACGACATTTTTTGAAAAAGCATGTGAAGGGGCACATCAAGCATACGTGGTATTTTTTTTTTTCTGTGGACGCATCCCTCAAATATTGCTTCAGATATAGCACTAAAAGCATCAGAAAAAACTGGCCTGGCAAAATATCTAGTTTTAGTTCTAGACAAAAATGGAAAGATCCGGTGGTTATAAATCTGTGAATACAATTTATTGAATACATTTTCCAAGTCATTGCAGTGAGACAGACCAAATTGAAATGAGTCTATGTGCATGTCTGTTTTATCCCATTTTATGTGAAAAGGGCCCACCCTGGACTGGGTCCAAATTGACAGAAAAGCTGTAGAAAAGTGATAAATTTTAATACATCTGTTAGCTGAGAAGGATTAATAGTCACATCTCAAACTCTTTAAGAAGTTTGAGATTTAAAGTGTCTCACCACTTCTAGGTAGATTTATCAGAGACAGTTAACTGATGTTTCCACAAGGAAAATTACCAATACTAAAAAGACTCCCTATTAGAAATTGATTAAAGACATAACTAGTAGAATAAGGATCTTTCATATTATCCAGGCCCTGCACGTTATGGAAAACACTAGTTTACATGAAATATAATTTTATTACTTTAACCTAATGACCATGGTAATGGAAATTAATTCAATTTGATTGACAAGATCATTGAAATTGTGTAATTCAGATTTGTTTTACCTAGTGAGGTTGATACAAAAGTATTTTCTTTTTGAAAGTCATTGTTGTATTTATAAGAAAATTTTATATTAACCCAACATTCTGCAAAGTAACGGCACAACTGTAGATCAAAATCTCCAAAAGGAAATAAAAGTCTACATATTAATATTACTTCCATGGAATAACCGATGCTATCATATTTCCTGTAACATGGTTTTCCTCAAGCTATCTTTATAGTAGTCGGCAGCTACTGAGTTTTTGTAAAAATAGTTTATGAATACACAAAAGATTCATTTGTATTCTACTTGAAATGTTAGTAAACACAAAAGAGCAATATAAAAAATGTAAGCATTATTTAACCTGCAATTTTATATGCCCACAGATAATTACAATGGGCTCACTTGAGTATAAGAACTTTCGTAACCACTAGTTATCATCGTGATCGATCAATACTTTCATCTTGGAAGCACTTGCTAAGTACTTTACATTTCACCAATTGCAATTATGTTGACTTTTTTCACTTGAAAATGTACTTAAAATGATAAGGTAACTCTTTTTTTGCTGAAGGTGTTATAACAACACGATGGCAGGTAAGGCTCTGTTTGTAAAAGAAAAAAGGCCTTGATTATAATAAAATCCATTATTCTGAATTTAATTCAAAATTATCAAGTATTGCCCCAGGCCATATAGTACTAATATCCCCAGTATCTTTGGACGTGTTAAGTTTACTTTCAACGTAAAACCACTGAAAGTCATATCAAAATTCTTACCAGTAGATTCTTGTTAACACAAGAGAATGAAAATATTTCTTTCCCTTTGGTTTATGAAAGACACTGTGCTACAGTGGCTCTCTTCATTCTTCTCTCATTTTTTTTCTAGTTTCCTTTTTCTTCTCTTATTCCCCAAAGCCTCAACTTTCTCTTTTTCTCTGTGACTTGCTCCCTTAAATGATTCACTCTCTTTCAAAGCTTTCATTATCTCCTCTTTCCTGACAAATCTGAAGCTAATATTTCATGCTGAGATTGATCATTTTTACCAGTTCAAGCAAAACCTTGACAAAAAGTCGAGTTATTTTAGAATATTAAATATTATTAAAAGTAAAAGTTTAAATGACCATATAATGTACATGTGCATGTACTGAGTCAATAATTTGACAATAGTATGCAAATAGATCCCAAATTATATTAGGTCTGTCCTTGCAGGATTCTCTCTAATTATATACAATATTGTGAAGACACCTGTATTGTTATTAACATGCTCAATATAGCAATAATATTCACTATTGTTAATAAGTAGATTTCAAGTAATGTTAGGAAAGAAGTGAAATTTGGTTATTAAAATCTTAGTATGGCTGTGTTAAGTTGCTGTCCAACTTTGAAAAATATTATTATAATGATAGATCTAACAATACAAAATTGAATTTTAAATTTTCTCTGCATGTTTGTAATTATAAGGCTCTTTTAGAAGAGAACAGAAGAGAGTGAAGTAAATTGAGGTTAGAAATAATCTGAGGCAATAGTTCTCAAAGCATAAACAAAATCTCTTAATTTGTTCAAACGTTTGCCCATCCCTATTTGTAACTGAAAATAATGTATTAGTCACATCATGAGCATGCTTAATTTACCCCATGCGTAGAAAGTAACGGAAAAGTCCTTGATCATTCTTATGCTGAGAGAATCAAGAATTTAAAGCTCTTAATCCCTATGGTAGAAAGGAAGTGATTATTGCATTTACTTATATGAAACATAAGAATGTAATATGGAGTTTTGTAAACAGAGCAGTGATATTGGAAGTATTACATGCTACAGAATGTTGGGTATATAAAAAGAAGAAAGAAGAGCCTAGAAAGTTCTAAAAATCCAAATTGTATGTTTAATATTAAAAATAAAAACATGATCTTTCACCTTATTTCATTAATAAATGCAAAAAATTAATTGTAAGAATTTAAAGAAAATATTATTTTTGACATTTATGAATAAAATATGGTAAACTGCAAGCTAACATGTTAGAGGGAAAATAATGTTTGTTATTGGGGGTGGGTGAGTGTGTCTGAGAAAAATCTAACCCCAATAACTCAATATTTTTCTATGGTTATCAGACAATGAAATAGGATAGAAAATTGAGCTGCACCTATAACTCAAAAATTCAAGTAAAACATTAGATAAAAACCAAAGATCTTAGGTTAGCAATAGTTTTCGTGTTCATTCATACCAAATCTACAAATTTAAAATTCATCTGTTGCATAGTGTTCTAGTTCGTTTTCTATACTGCAGGTTAAGGTGCTAATGAGCTATGAAATGAATAATTAGTACCAGAGAGAAATAAAGTTCATGAAATATCCCAAATTGGATTTATCAGCTATCAAAATCACTGAGATTTTACATAATAAAGAGACAGGCTAACCCTATGTTAAGAACAGAAGCTTTAGAAACAGAATGGAAGGGGTTCAAATCTTGGCTTTAAAATAATGATCTAATACAGTTATAGATAATATTTATATATAAAATCCTTTGGTAACTTTTCTTTCTGCATTCTACAGAAGGAAAAAAAGAAGTTCAAAAGAATAATCTATGCAATGTTCCTAGTATAGGTCTAGTACATAGTAAGTATTCAAGAAAAGGAAACTTTTATTAGATAGGCACATTATTGTTATTTTCATCCTTCAGATTCACCAAGATCGTTATAATACTGTACCATTTTACCACTAGATAAAATCCCAAAACTTATTTTTGCCTTTGCAGCATTTTCTTTATCTTATTTTTGTCTTTCATCTACAAGTATCTTATTGAGGAAAAGGAATCAATAGTGGAGGGAGAATGTCATATTACCAAAATAATTTATTTTCCATTGGATATTTTGACCTAGTGGATCTTACAGTGTTATTAATCATTACGGGACTTCATAAGACTTGATAGACTGATAGCCTTAGCTTAGATCTCATAAAGTTTGTCATTAAATTTTGAAATTTGCTTTATTAAATCAGATCAATGAAGACTATCACCTCACAATAACTCTACATAAAATTTTTTTTTAAGTCTACTGTTTGACAGAAGCAATTTGGGGAGCACCGAAACCTTTACTTTTAATGTTTCAGCTTGCTAAGTCCTTCTCTTTTCACACTCAGGTAAAAATGTTTCTATAGTCACCTACCATGTGATTTAAAATGTTTTAAAATAAAAATAATTAGGGTAATGAACAAAAAACATTTTTTGCTACTGACAAAAAAGGAAGGGGAAACATAGTGTAAACTTATTAATATTTAGTAAAAACATTATCTTTTAAAAAAACATTCCAGGGCTGTTGGTTATCATCATTCTAAGAGCCGATGCTGTGTGCTATTTATTTTTAGATTGGCGTCATTCGTCTCAGTGGTTAACTTTGAATTTTAAATAAAACCATAAAGATAACTTAATCATAAGATGCAATAATTTCCCCAAATTTGAATAAAAACTCCTTTCTACTATGAATTTCCTAGGGAAAAAATGAAAGTCAAAAAGAAATAAAGTCCAAAACAATATCTTTTAAATCTTGTCTATTAAAGTCAAAAAAAAAACCTCTAGAATTTATCCTTCTTACATTTTACTGTTTGTTCAGTCTTAGTTGTAGGAGTCTCTTGATGACTGTGAAATAGGTCTAGCCAGTAAAATAAATAAAGTGACTTTAAGGCCATTCTGTAGTTTTTCAGTCTCACTAGATTTCTGTTCAGTCTACATACATACAGCCAAACATACATAAAAGAAAGCCACAATCTGTTGACGAGGTATTTTTCCCATTTGACTAAAATCATCATATGCTATTTGTGGTGCTTTTCTTTCCTTTCTAGCGTATTGGAAAAGCTTGCCTTTTATTTGCAAGTGAGCGCACTTCTTGTTGAGGAATCCCGCATTTGAACGCTGTACCCACTGTATTAGATTCCTGGGGCTACTATAACAACGTACCACAAACTCGGTGGCTTAAAACAGCAGAAGTTTATTGTCTCACAGTTCTGGAGTCCGGAAGTCTGAAATCAATGTGTCCACAGGTCCATCATCCCTCCGCAAGCTCTAGGAAATGATATGGTCCAGGCCTTTCTCCTAGCTTCTGTAGCCCCAGGCGTTCCTTGGCTTGTAGACATATCCCTCCAATCTTCTGTCTTCATTTGGTTTTCTCCCTGTGTGCCTTTACATCATCTTCCCTCTGTGGGTGTTTCTCTCTGTACCCAAATTTCCCCTTTCATCAGGACACTGGTCATATTTGAGTAGGGCCCACCCTAATGACCTCATTTAAACTGGATTATCTTTGTAAAGACCCCATTTCCAAATAGGGTCACAGTCTGAGATACTGAGGCAAGGACTTTAACATATTTTTTTCAGGAGATAACAGTTCAACTCATAACACTCACCGACCACAAGTAATACTGAAATATCACATGTAAAACTTGCACTAGAAAGAACAGCACATAATGCGTATACCACGTGGTAGGTTAGTTCCTAAAGGATAAAAGAAGAGGCTGCGATACACTCCATCTCCCTATGGAGTAGTGAGGATTGGGCCAAGATGCCAAAAATGTTTTTGTAAATAAAACTTTTTCTATGAAAACCAATGGAGTGGGGTAGGAACATTATACATTAATATCATTACCACTATTGAAATGTTATTTACATCTTTACTTTTCTTATGTCTTTCTAACCCACAAAATTATTGCATGTTGACGATCTGTCTTGTTTGCTGCTGCACTTCCAGTTTTTAGCTCATAACATATATTCAATAAACACTTGCTAGTTAGTAGATGAATCTTTATGTCTGAATGATGGGCTATTAACTACTTTAAAAAATATTTTATATATTTTAGTATTTTTTATATTTCTTCTTTTCACTGAAGGCATAATACATAATTACATTATGGATTTTTGCATGTAGAAAGATATATTGAAAATATTAAGCCATTAATCCCTTCAACATGATATATCATTTGATAGTAAATATTCACTACTCAAATGGCAACAAAACTCATTCATGTAATTGTGGCTTTCTCTCAAGTTTAGTCTTAAATAAGGTATCTCCGGATACTCTTTGGGATCCCAAAGTATTCACAAGTATCAAATGCGAAGAAGAAATTTCCTTCCACATTTTTTAGCAGACTGGTGTCAAAGTATGCCGATAGTATCAATTTTGAAGTTAGGTTTGTCTCTATTATGTACTAGTTTTTTAAACTTCAAGAAACCACTTAATCATACTAACATTGTTTTGTGCTTATAAAACAGTGATGGCAAGAGTAACAGCTACATCATAGATTTGCTGGGATGATCAAATAAAATGACTGACACAAAAAATGTTTCATGAGCAATATTCAAATAGCATTAATATTTATTTTATTTGAGAGCTCTTTGTGGAGATTGTTGAAGTTCGTGCATTTTTTGAAACATTAAAATGTTGACAATTAATCTTTCTGGAAACTGGACTGTGATTGTAAAGTACACTTCATTAATAGAAAAATGTTATCTTTTCAACACAAGAGGTAAAAAAATCTTATTTGTAAAATATAAAGTTAGGCTCTGAAAATCCAGTCCTCAAACCATTCATATACTTAAAATATTCCAAATATAAAAAATTACCAAAGATTTCCCAATTATTTGGGGAAAGAGCTTAAAAGAGAGAGCTGATGTCATTTACCTGAATCTATCACATGACTTCTGAAACATTATACAGTTTCAGAATTAGATGTTTTTGGCTTCCAATCACAAAGTTCTACTAGAGTGTTTTTAAATTCTGCTGGCTTGTCTCATAAAAAATAACTGAGGGAAGGTAGTCCAGGTTGGTACAGTGGTTCATCAAGATATCTTTCTATTCTACCAGAGGCTTTCAATTTAATGCTTGTAAACATGAAAACCTACAGATACTGTAGGCCTAGGCACAAAGAAGGGGGGGAAGAGGGTAAAGAGCAGAAGCAGGAAGATAAAAAGATTTCTTTTCAAATGAATCTTTGCATTTTAATGAGAAAGGAACATTCTCTATGGAATTTAAAATGTTATTTTAAAAGAACGGTGTCACATACGCATAACGTGGTGGCAAAGGTTTTGGGGACACGTTGGTGTAGAAGCAGTTACAGGAAAGAGGTATTGGGGATGGAAGTTGGGTCAACCATCAGAGAACATCACCAACATACTGAAAATTAATGATTCAGGAGAGAATTGATGTGTTCTCAAAGCAGTTACATTTCTCCTAGAATACATGGTTTTGCTGTATGAAACTAAGTAAAAAGAAACCTCTACCATAAGACTTAGTGAAATTGGATATACCAAAGAAAGCAAGGTAGTTCTGAATTAGCCAAAGACAAACAGTAAATTATTTTCAAAGGACCAACCATTCTTCAACACCTGACTTCTCAATAGCGACAAGGGAAACCTGAAGAAATAGCCTCAAAATATAGAGAAAAATATAACCTGTCCTATAAATTACACACGCGGAGAAAATATTTCAAGAATTAGAGAAATATAAGAAAACATTCAGACAAACAAAGCAGAGTTTGTAACTAATAAATACTCTCCAGGAAAACTCCTAAGGATGGGGGGAGGACAGCTGTCCCAGATGAAAGTTTAGTGGTGCCAGAAGAAATATTGAAAGCAGTAAATATGAGAAAATATTTAGTTAAGGGGAAAAAATGAAATGAAAAATAAATATCCAAAAGAAAAAAACACAAAGGGGAGGGAGAAAGGTAGAATAAACATAACCAAATAAGGTCTTAGAAATAAATCCAAATATATCAATAGTAATGATAAATGGAAATGATGTATGTACTCCAGTCACAGAAAATGTTATACTGGATGAAATATGAAATCCAGCTTGATATTGCTTACAAGAAACAGCATGAAAATGTAAGTAAACAGAAGAGGTGAAAGTAAAAGAGTGGGAAAAATGCCAAGTAAATTATAATAGAAAGTATGATGGAATAGTTACATTAATTTCAGACAAAATAAATGTTATGAAACATTACTACAGATAAAGAGGTAGTTCCCTGATGATAATGGCTAACTTCATCAGAAGATGCAATAATTCCTATGATGTACATTCTCAATAACAAATTTTATATACATCCCACACCTATGAAGAGAAATTGTAGAATCCACACAATATTGGGAGATTTTTAAATATATCATCCTTAAAATATAGTAGATTATGCAACTAAAAATTTCAATAAGCATATAGAATATTTGAACAAGTCAATGAATAAGCTTCATCTAAAACACATACTAGAACACTCTACTGGCTATCAGTTGCTGTGAGTAAGAATTTCAGACAGGGGTAAAATGGAGATGGTTTACCTCTGCTCCAAAATGTCTGAGGCCTCACCTGAAGATCTAAAGACTGGGGGCTAAAATTATCTGAACTTTCATCTACTCCCAAATCTTAAAGTTGATTCTGCCTGGGGATCTAGCTGCAGCTGTCAGAGAGAAAACCCACATGTGTTATCTTCATGTGGTCAGAGTTTACTCAAAGCATGATGGCTGGGTTAGAGATCAATAGCCCAGAGATGAGGGTTAGAGAGAGAGAAAGAGGCAGAATATGTGACGTCTTATAATCTAGCTCAGCATTACTTATGCCACATGCTATTGGTCAAGGAAGTTACAAAGACTGCCCAGATTCAAGGACGTGGAACATAGACCCACCTTTGATAGGGGAATGTCAATGTCACACTATAAGATCATGTGGGATACTAAATATAGCAGTGTGGTTGATAGCAAGGAACATAATAAACAAAAAGCTAGTAATACCACATATGTTTGGATTTTTAAGTAAAATAATTCCAAATACATCTTTATGGATTGAAGAAGTAATCATTTTGAATAGAAGAAAATTTGTAGACTTGATTGATAACAAAATATTATTATCTCTTGGTATAACCATAGCAATGACCACAGATATATCCTCCGTAGGCATACCTGTTTTCATGTCACTTTGATTCAAAGTTTTCAGCGGTTCACATGACTAGAAAAAATGAAACCCCTATTTCTCATCAAAATCAAGAGTCCTCCATAATTTTGACTTAAACCCTTCTTTTAATATGGCTTTTCTCCTACTCCTCTTTTCTATATGCATCTTATTTTGCAGACTTCACAGAGATCCACAAACACAGGCTAAACTCTTGTCCTTACATTTTTAATCACACATTTCTCTATATGAAATATTACCCTTCACCATCCATCTACTAAATTCGACCAACTTGCAAGATCTATCTCAAATTCTACCTCCTTAATGAAATGCACTATGATTTCTCCAACCCCCAGGAAAAAATATTCTTCCTCTTTCTTTTCATGAGCAAGAATACATATTCTTTTGTGTGTGTGTGTGTGTGTGTGTGTGTGTGTGTGTGTGTCAGAAAGACCAGCCCTGAGCTAACATCAGTTGCCAATTCTCCTCTTTTTTGCTGGGGAATACTGGCCCTGGGCTAACATCTGTGCCCATCTTCCTCTACTTTATATAGGACGCCGCCACAGCATGGCTTGACAAGCGGTGCGTCTGTCCACGCCTGGGATCCAGGCCCACAAACCATGGGCTGCTGAAGCGCGAACTAAACCGCTGCACCACCGGGCCGGCCCCTTGACCAAGAATACATATTTGGAAAAATCTATTCAATAGCATATAGCAGCTCCTATCTTGTTTTATTATTTTTGTTTGGTTTGGCTTTGAAATCAGTGTTTCAAGATCAGAGAATACGTGCTATTCAATTTATATTTTCCATAACATATAGCATCTATTGGAAGTCCAGGTATGTAAGATAGGATCAATTAATAGTTGTTAAATTACATTTATTTCACCTTTATATTCAATATGTATTCTCAGTACTTAGGAATAAAATCAATGTTCTTCATAAGGTACAATTCTAACTTCTCTGATATCAGAATATATAGAGAGATCTCTAGTTTGAAGGTTTTATTCTCACCTCTCTTTTTGTCCGCTATAAAACAATTTGAGAAATAGCAATATTCACTCCTTGTCTTTTAATCAGTCACAAAATGTCTGGTATAACACCATGACAGGAATGAGCAACATGCTCTAACCTGAGTATATGTAACCTGATTACTAGTTTATAGAAATATATGGTAAATTTTATAGAGTCAATAACTGTCTCTGATAGACAAAACTTAAAGAATAGTAAAACTGAAAGGGGTCAAGTTTGACCAGTTCAATTCCTAATTGTCATCTAAATGACCCACACTTGCACATCTTTTGAAACTCTTTACCTGTTGCTGCTAGATTACTTCCTCCAATGGCATATGAAACTACATAAAATAAGTGACAAAGATTGTTAAACAATGCAAAAGTTTTGGCTATATTCTTTGTAAAATGTCCTTTGATATTCAAATTTCCTCTGGGAAGGAAAGCTTTATTTAACCCTACATAGCCATCACAATATTTTGCTCTTTGCCTGGTATGGCATTTCTTGGCAGGTGGAAAAGACTGTGCATTGTCTAGTAGGGGGTGTTAATTTCCAAAGTTTTCAGTAGATTTACTACAGTAACTGGAAGAAGGAAACCCATTCGTTTTCTATAGGGAAGGTCTAAATCCAGAGTTCTGTGATGTGAAGCATCCAAGGGTGGTTGAGCAGGGTGAATGGACTATAGCACTATGTATATTTTCATACAAATATAGAGGACAATTATTCCCTCAGGTTATAGACTCTCTTTTTATTTTCATCTTCATTGATTCACCATTAGTTATGTAAATCAAAAGCAGGATACCTATCTTCCCCTGTTTTTGAAGCTATACATCCTCTGTTTCCATTATGCTGTTTAAAAAGTTATTCTCCAGAGAGCTGTTTATCTTTAAGGATATTCAAACAAGTTAATAGCTCATACTGGTTTTGAACTACACTTAGTACAATTATAATTTCCCTGCTGAATTTGATAAATTCCATTATTATTATTATTCACAAAGTGAAATAATATATTGCACAAATAATAGCCATATATATTTTCAACTTCAATTATTTATTAACTATTAAATGGGACGTAGGGAAGAAAGTGGTGGTTGGGTCTACAACTCAGAGGAGAGAAATCTTCCATGTTTCTTCTGATTGTAACTTTTGGTTGAAGTAGCTATTAATTTATCATTAAGTATGTAAATGTAAATTGTGTGCATAAATTGGAATACAAAGGATAACCTAAAGTTTATTTTTCACCAAGTATCCATTCTAAGCAATTTATACATAGTAGTTCATTAACAGAAATATTAGAAAGTAGAGGATATCATTAATGTCACCATCATTACTTATAGATGAGGAAAGGAAACTACAGAATTGTTAAATAATTTGCCCAAAATAATTCATATAATAAGTGGCAGCATCTGAGATACAAACCCAATTAGTCTGTCTCTAGTCTTGTGCTCTCGACCACTGCATTCTACTGAGTCATATGGAGATGCCTCCGTATGAAAAATCATAAACTGATCAGTTTCACTGACTTGCAGATGGGAGTTCCGTAACTTTACATGAAGCAAAGAATTGTTAGAGTAAGAATGTTATATATTTAAATGCATATACACTTAAGTAAAGACTGAAGTTTTATAGACTGAAATATTGTGAGATAACTTTATTCAGAAAATCAAATTATTTATTTACTAGTAATAAAATTCAAAAACTTTTGTGGTAGATAGTAATGTGCACATCATAAAATATATATGAGAGTACTTAAATCTGATATTGGATCAATCTCTTTTTCTTTCATCTACTTTGAGATGAGATTCTGCTATTATTCACAATTACTATAATATAATATTCATACACATTTTTATGGCACATATTTGTTTGACAATGTTTTTATTGAAATAGATTCTTTCTATATATTCTTAATTGATGGTTCACTATCAGGAAGGGCAAGAATGGAAATGATAAACTCAACAATTAGGGCTAATTTCCATTGATTTTTTTTTATTAATATCGTTGCTGTTAGGAAGAACTTAGGAAATAACTGTGCAGCGCGAGGCTCTCCTCTTTGTTGCTGGGAAACAGTCATTTGTGATTATTTCAAGGCATTGCCACCTGGAGTAGAAAACGCCTTTCTATGCCAAGGTGCCAGATTAGACAGATCACATCACTTCAAGTCCAAACATCTGCTGAGAGAAGGTTGAGTATGCTGTGAAGTCCTATTGGCTGCATTTTTAAGAACACGCATTTCAAAATTTCATGCGCCAATTAGTCCATAAAATATTTATTGAGTCTCTGATATATTCAGAACACTGCAATAGTCACTGTGGGCAAACAAAAGGTAATAGATAGTTTACAATCTATCTACCTCTCTAAAGAGTTATTTATAATCTAAGGCTAGAAATAGTTGCAAACATAAAACAGATGTGACCTTGTCCCTAAGGAGCTTACAAGATAGGCTCTTCTGAATCGGAAGCTGAGTGAAGTACAGAATTAAAGTGTCTATAACATTCCACCCAATGCAGTTGTTCCTTCTGCAATATATGACCATCTAAATTCTGCTTGAATAAATCCAATAATGTCTGTATCTATCTAAGAGGCAACCATCTTATCCGTTTGAAGACGTCTAATGATTAAGAATTCTTTACACCATTTGTCCTTATGGGTCTTTTGATAGCAAAAAAAAAAAAAAAAAGAGATGACATCTCTTCAAATATCTGAAGATCCCTCCTCCCTAAAAACTTGCCGTTTGTTTATTCTCTAAACCCAGCTCCCTAATTCCTTCATCCAATCCTCTGAAGTGACTTTTCAGTACAGCTTTTATTTCCTTTTTCATTTAACTGTCTTCAAGCCCTTAGGCTAATTAAAGCTCAACCTATCCAATACATATCATGTTTATTTTAAAACAATTACCTCTCTGACTTTCTCATTTTTAGTGAGGCAAAATGCAAGATTCATGAGTCAACTAGGAATCACTTTGTTTTCTTTTTACCTTGAGATGTATTTTCTGGATGAGGATAATTTAGACAAAAAACTTACAGGCACACACAAAGGTTTTGCTCAATTCTCACAAAAGGGAATGAGAGCCACTAAGACTCTTAAAATAATTTGAAGCCAAATAATCTCTCATCATGGCAAAAGTAGGGGGATGGAGTACAGTTGGGCTTGAACGAAAAGTAGAACCAACAAGACAAGATCAATTTTTTGATGGTTTTGGCGATAGCAACTATAGCTTGAGGTGCTGCTTAAAAGAAGGGACAGAGACTAGAGCGTCCTGGGTAAGATGTGATGAAGTTTACTAAAATAAAATAATTCAGTTAATATAATTCAGGCTGTCTATTGCACCTTGTCTTATATATTAAACCAGAGTATAGTTGGATTGGATGACCACCACACTGCTGAGCAGGAACAGTCTCAACGAATTAGGCAGTTGCCTAGATATGGTAGGAGGCTGTTCCTGTCTCACCTGCAATAAACAAGTACAAACAACTCCAGGTGGCTTGACAAGTCATTGTCCCAATGATCAATAGCTTTCTGGTACAGTTTGTCATTGTCCTGTAGAGGCATAGTATTCCAAGAGAAAAAAAATAATAAATGAGACCTAGATCTGTAACTGCAGTTTTTCTCTGATGAAATGTTTAACATCTATTAATGTGATTTTCATAGACCTATAGTTTCAACAAACTTTCAAGTGATTTCTTTTTACTTTATTGAATTTCATAGCTTTATTTAACATTTAAGTATTATGTTTGAAATTCTAAGATTGCAAAATTCATTTCCTAAAAAATCACTACTTCCTCACCAAGTCCTAACTTCAAACATATGTTTCCTACTTTCAGCATAGTTTACTTTTTGGTAAGTTTTGTGATATAGTTTTCCACTTTTAAAAAGAATTAAATATTTTATCTTTATAAAAATTCATTGAGTCTCTTATGGTTTCATTCTTCTTAAGAATGATAGAAAATTTGTGAGGAATCTCCATACTGTTTTCCATAATGGCTGCACCAGTTTGCATTCCCACTAGGAGTTTATGAGAGTTCCCTTTTCTCCTCATCTTCTCCAACACTTTTTATTGTCTTTTTATTAGTAGCTATTCTGATGAGCATAAGGTGATATCTCATTGTAATTTTGATTTGCATTTCCCTAATAACTAGTGATGTCGAACACAATGTAGTCTATACAGAAGCCGAAATATAATAATGTACACATGAAATTTACACAATGTTATTAACCAATGTGACCTCAGTAAAATAATAAAATAAACAAACAAAAGAATGATAGAAAAAACCTCATGACCTAGAAAACAAGGAATATAATATTTTGATCTGAACCCATATCTGGATATCTGATATTGTTCTTTTATTTCTCTCTGAATATCATGTTTTCTTCTTGAGAAAGAGACTGATAGGTCTATTTAATCTTTTATATTGGCCACAGTGATAACTTCCTATTAAATATTTCACATCATTGTACTGACAAAGAACATAAGACATTATGCAAAACTTGGCACAAGCATGATTCAGCAGAGCATCTGCTGAAAAATAAAACACTTGAGAGCCTGGAACTTAGCACATAACAGCACTCCTGAGAAGACAAGCCAGACAATTTGTGTATTCAGTGATGCTTCTGTGGGCTTCTGTAATGATATTCTCTTGTCCTTATACTTTTCCTTAAGCCTCTGTGTCCCAGCTGCTGGGTGATCTTACAGTGACATGGCCTATCTCCCACAAATCTGTCCTAAGGACATTGCTTCATTTATAGCTGTTTAATAAATAAATAAACAGTTTCTCTTATATAGTCTCAGGACATCAAAGCAAAGTCAACTTTTAAATGTTCATCAAGCAGTCTCATAACTGATATAACACATCATATTTTGTTATAGTGGACAGAACTTAATTGGGAAAAAATAACCTTGTTGTATAAATGTGATTTTTACCAAAACCAAAATTATAGTCTTTGCAATAAGTTAACTATCCACACGAGCATCACTTCTACCTGGTGACCCAACCACTACTTGACGATGATTCTTCATTATTCGGAGATGGCAAGAGTTAACGATTTGGGTGTTTGTTTTAAAATTAAAAATTACATTGTAAATCTCCTTCCATAGACTGTAATTGTCTTCTTCTTCTAAAACTTCTTTCTTAGAGCCTTTTACTGATTCTCTTTTCTGGAGAAATCATTCACTATAGTTAAGGTGAGCTGAGCTCACTCTTCTGGTACAATATCCTCCTATCTATAAAAACATGGTAATACAGTTAACTTTCCTCTTAGAGATATTGGGGTAGGGAGTCCAAATATTTCATTTGCTCAGTTTTTCTCATGAAATTTGGAAATATTATAATAAGGAGTACAAAAAATATTGAACACAAGAATATGATAGAAGAAAACATGTTGCATAAATAAAAAAAGAAAAGTACAGAAAAAGCTATTACCAGAATCAGAATAAAAAAGGGTGGTATGATGAAATTTAAAATTAAAAAATGGATGGAACAAACTTGATATTTATTAAAGTTAAGATAGATTTCTAGAGGGAGTGTCCATGTAAGAGGATTATACTTATTCAGGGATATGCTCAAAATGGTGGGTAAGAGAAAGCTCCAATCCTTTAAAGATCTATTTAGTAAAGATGTATGTATATATTTAACACAGGTTAAAAGCAAAATTTAGGCTAATTTCCTAAAGAAAAATAATGATTAGTTTATAACAGTGTTCTTTTATATTCAATAAAGCTTAGAGTTTAGGGCAATGAGTATACAGTTAACTTCTCCAATGAATCCAAAATTACCTCACAGAGCATGAGCTGTGCAGTCAGGCAGAGCTGGGTTCAAATTCAAGTCCTGCCTCTTACTAAGAGTGCAATTTTGTCTACTGGGAATTCAACTGCCTTACTGCAAAATGGAAAAAAATCACATAGAGAATAATAAATTGACAGATTTGTTTTTTCCACTGTACACTATCTGGTGCAGAAGTAGGTGGCTATAAATGATAATCCTTAAGTGACCATGAACTTTATAGTTTTTTTACATATATGTGAACATACATGTTTACAGGCTATCAGCTCAGTCTCATATATAAAAAATGAAGGAATTATATGATATGATATACACACCCAGCATTCTTTCTCTGTATGTCTACTTAAATATGCACAAATGTAATATATTTTTCCACAGGCAAAGGCTGAAATAGTCATTCACAGTGATAGTATTTCAGTGGAATTTAAAAATTAACTCCTCACAGCTTTTCACAAAATGCTTTTCACAGTCTAAATTTCTTAAAAATAGATAAAGTCAGTTTTAATAAGAAGAAACACACTATAATTATTAACATTTTTCTTCCATAGAGTAGGTGAATGACGTTAACAACCTCAAGATTTACTAAAGCAAATCAACTAAACCCAGCGTTGGCCTTAATGAATATTGGGCTGAGTAAATCTTGCCTTTAGTAAATCTAGAATTTAAAGAAGTATGCATATATATACATCAGCAGATCTCTATTTCAATATATCTTGAATTCATTATAAATTTTAATAAAGGTTATCAATTTCCATTACCCAAATTGTAGTTTACCAATAGTGTGGTTGACTTTTCCTATAAAGAGGTAAAGAAGACCAGGACTTTGTTATGTGAAGGACAAAATTTTTTGTTAGTTTAGATTGAGTAAATATTCAATGAAATTATTATGAACCCAGAGGCTAAAAAAGAAATTAATGAGGCTTGTGCCTATAACACTCTGTTCTAGGAATTAGATTTGTGTAAACAACCAAGGGTCAGTTCATAGAAAAAAATTTGATATAGTCAGAAAATTAGAAGGAGAAAGGAAAAAATAACAGAGGAATGCATGCTGCTGATGATGGAGAATTTACCAGGGTTGAAAACTTTGAGGCCCTGCCTGATAGACATAAGAGAAATGAAGACATAATCTGATCAACTACTCTTTAAATGGGAACAGATAATGGGAAAGTATTTTAGTTGTTTCTGGGTCAGGGAGAAGGACTAGAGCCAAACTAAAACCAACAGAAGAAGAAAACAGAGGTCTCAGAAAGAAAACAAAATGAATTTCCCAGAGAAAACCTAGATATGAAAAGCAAGTGAGAGCCCTCCCCTTCAAATGACAGGTAGGCAGTCAATAAGAACTTTTTGGAACCACCCCCATAAGACTAGGACAGCTATATTTCATTAACATATAGTTAGGTTTGAAGATAATGGGGTGAGGAGATGGAGTAGGGCAGCACAGTTTAATCCAAACATTAGCAGAGGAGTTTCAAGATCACAGTGAAATTGGGGGTGCTGCAGGTTATTGTCTATGAAGTAAAGGGACATGCTGTGCAATATTGTGAAACTATACCACTAAGACAATATTCAAAGAACGTGAGACCCATTAAATGGAACTAGGCAGGAAAACACAATATAGATGCAGTTCAAGGAGGTGTAGGTATTGGACACATCAAAGGTTACATTGTAGGTGGCTGTACCCAACACCAGGAGAGCTAGGATGGCTTGCCTGCAGACAAAGAAGGAATTGGCTCTGTGTAGCTCCCTATAAGGTACCCTAGAAGATAGTATCAAAACCACATGTTAGAAGATAAAATGTCTAGTTCAAAGAGCAAAGAAAAAGGAAAAGAAATACTGGCTCTCTGAAACTGCAATTAGTGGTAGCCCAAGAGATATTGGAATAGGAAAGGAGCTAACCTCCAAAGCAGCTTAATTTTTTCTTAAACTTGTCTAAACTTGCTTGAAAAGAGAAAGGAAATAACAAAGAAAAATGAAACACCTTGCTGAAGAAAAATACATACCAGAAGGAAATATATCTGCTGTCACTGAAGTAACACAAGTCCCCCAAGGGCTGGAATGTTCAAATTTCTGGAAAAGTAAGAGTGGGGTTGGGAGAAGGCCCACACTGCAGAGGGATTACTTGGATATCAGGCTTTGTAAATATGAAAGCTCAAAGCAGCTTCAGGTCAGGTCAGAAAGCTGCTAGTAAAGATTCTTCACCTAAGACAAATGTGGGACCAAAAAAAAATCCTTCCACTGGATGGGGAATTTTTAGAGCAAAAGGCTGCAATTCCAGGCTTTGTGGTGCAATGCTCAAGACCAGAGGATTTGACTGAAAACTGGAAAATTCATAGAGACTAGCAAAACAGAAAGAAACAAATAGTACTATGAATGAACACATTTAATTTTCAGGGTGCCTGCTTTACTTAAGGATTGACTGTTAACAGAAGATCATGGCTGTATCATCATTTAGGAAGAAAATGCTCAAAGGAAGAAAGTTAAAAGTGAGATGGATACTAAAAGAGCAAAACCTCCAGAAAGCACTGTGCCTGGAGTGCCAGCACCATTATGTATTTATTCATTTTAACTCTTTCAGGAATATCCATCTTGACCATCTCTGAGGGGCAGTATGATAAAGGGACTCACCTCTTACCACCTCCGCTTCAGCTCATACATGTGGTGTCATCCTACATTCTTATTCAGAGTTTTCTCCCAATTAAGTTCAAGTGTATAGGTTGTAGATTCTGGAAAACTAGTTCAAACTGACTGGCGTCCTGGTGAGACTGATAGCATTGACTTATTCAATAAATATTTGCTGATGTCTTTTTAACCACTTATTCATTCATTAAATGAGTATTGAATGGTTCCTATTTGCCAGCTTGGTCCGGGCACTAAGGATTCAACTGTGAGCAAGACAGTATTCAACTTTATAAAGCACACATTGGAGTGTGTGAGACAGACCAATTATTCCCCTTTTTTTGTGAGCAGCTGAGGAAAGATGGAGGGCAAAAGTCTTTGTAGGGGAGGACCTGATCACAGAATTAAGAGGACAGCCTATTGGACAGATCATATAAATATTGAAATCAGTAAAACTGGGTCATGGGCAGCATTAGAGTAAGTGACGGTGATCCCGATGCTAAATCTTCACGGAATGAGGGAGAAATACTTCAAGGTTTGGGAGATGCCTGCAGCAAGGAGATGTGGTGGGTAGTCAAGTTTGAGGGCATGATGTTCAGAAGCAATGCTTTTATAGTGGAGGAAGGGAGATTAATCTAAAGCAGCAGTGGAAAGCAAGAGGGTGTCATACTCCAACTCCAGGCCTAGTGGTTCTGAAGGATGGAGAGAGAAAATAACCAATTCTTGAAAGAGATGCAAGAAAAGTAGGAAAGAACCAGATGTCAATTAAAGGAATAAGGTGAAGGGAACCTCCAAGAGGTTGAGAACAGAGAGGTATAGATGGCTGATGACTAACCAGGTATTCTGGAGGGCAAATTGGAAGAGTTTTAAAAAATGGGAAGGAGTTTGTTAGTTAGCATTACAATCCCTGACACAGAGTGTGTCTGGGGATTAGAGTGTGTGTCATGAGAAATGACCTGGGAGTACCCTGTCTCTTGTGGGGACCGACATGACTAAGAGGGGCAAGATTGGGTTAGTCCTGATGGTCTTGACACGCACAGTGATTGTGACACTGTGAGTGTTCAGAGGAAGGAGTGGTGTGGTGCAGGTACTTCAAAGAATGTGCAGAATTTTGATTTTCCACTTGACCCTTGACCCTTGCCAAAGGAAGCCTGCAGATTGGTGTCTGACCATATGGACACTCTCTTAACCTCTGTCAGTATAATCCTATGTAAAACCAATTATGAAACTTTGGTAAGTTATATTTGATGTAAAAAGGAAAACAGAGAATAATTTTTTGGCCTAAGGTGGAGTGTGGTCATAGAGTTAATTAGTATTTTGTTTCCCAGCTGCATTTCAGTCTTCTTCAGCAAAATGTGAGCCTTTCACCAGTTTTTCCAAGAGGGCATACAAGGAGCAGTAGTTGATATATTGGAAGAACCCTCGAAAAGGAGGTAACAGCACTGTTCTTATAACCACTGTCTACACCCTGAAGAAGGGCAGCCACCAGCTTAGAAATTAAGCCCAATAGGATAGGAAGACAAGTCAGAAAATCTAAAGAGAAACCTTATCTTCCCTTTACTCATATTCTTGCCTCAGTCGGTAAAATAGAAACTTGAGCACTTTTACCAGTAGTGAGGAAAAAGTGTTTTCCCCTCCATCCAGCTCGCAATCACTCCTCTCCAGAGGAGAAGGTTTCTCTTCTTACTAGTAAGAGATGAAAGGCTCCTGCACATGCATGGCCCTTGACCTTTCTTGGTACCTCACTGCCTGTGTACCGCATATTTTTTCTCTTTTCTTGTGATACCAAGGAATATATATGACATTTGGTGTCCCACCTGGTTATCCATCTCTCAATTGCTTCAAATATTGAGAAAAGAGAAGGATAATCAATAGGCTTCTTATCCACGCCACATCTCAATTCAGGTATTACACTCACATTTTATATAAGAGAACAGAGAGAGTAGATTGTAGAACTTAAAAGTAGAATTAATGTCATTTATTTCAAATCCATTGCTCTCTCCACTACATTGTTGTAGTTTTAGCAATGAAAAAGAATCAGTTACATAAATATATGTTGCATTAACTGACTGTCAACATTCTTCGAGGTGTTACCAGAGAATCATCCCAGGAGTAAAGCAAATACAGAAGTAGAGAGACAACCTATTATGTTTCTACTAATATTTCTCTTACCAGTTTACACAAACAAACTTTGTTATTTGGAATTTAAGCATTCCTAGTTGAGGCTAACTTTTTCATCTTGTTAAGCTATCATTAACATTAATACACTTATTAACTCAGCATATTTGCTGAGTACCTGCTATGTGCCTAATTTGTGACATTACCAGTGAACAAGACAGTGGTTACCCTCACGGAATTTATGTGCAAGTAAGGAAGGTGATTAGTAATCTGCAAATTTTTGGAAACAGAAATTTGAATAACATAGATTATGAAGTAGATGCAGAAAAGTTAATTAGAATTGTCTGCCATCTTTATTTAAATCTCATTTTTTAAAAATTTTAGACTCAATACTGCCTAAATATTTTATCATAAAAATTACTAGATAGGGTGATCCTTCTGAATTCAGATGTTCTTGAAATTCTCATTATTTGATTTAACAAGAATCTACTCTATTAAATTCTCTCCTTGTCCTCTGATTTTTTCTTCGCTTCCAAAATTGTCACTGGTCAGTAAGCACATGTTGAATGAATAAACGGTTATTTTGCTTGTCTTATTAGCATTGCGGAGCCTACACTGAAAACAGCAATTAGCTTGATTCACAGTGTTACAATGAGTCTAACAAAAGCAATTTTCTCCATTGTAATTACAGGTCCCAGAGTACACAGGACACTCCTTAAGCACTTCCCATATTCTGAAGAGTAAACAGTGTTCGCTTCATCTTTGCTCTTCTGGTAGTGATAAACAACTTAGAAGTGAGAAAGGAAAACAAAGCAAAACAAGCTACAACAACACTTGTCTGAAATGGTCATTGTGGAATAAGCACAGAGGAATTGTCTTTGGTTGCAAAAGTATCTACTACATTTACGGTACTATAATAAAATATTAAAGCTGCAGGTTGAGAAGCAACACACTACTTGTTTAATGTAACTAGGATCATAGGTAAATCTATAATGCCTATGTTATATCTTTTCCCAGAAAATTCTCTTGATATTCTAAAGAATTTTTGAAAATCTTTGAGGAAACATTAAGTGAAAGAACTCTGAATATGCAAAGTTAAAAATGTTAAGTGCAATGAGGGCCGCTGGTGTGGGAGCTGACGTTGGAGAACTTCTGAAGTCTACATATATGGGACAACCAAGAGCTTCTTCAACCATTTGGGGGCTGACCTGGTTACTTCTTGCTTCACGGCTTCTTTGAAGAAGGTAGTCTTTTTCAGGTACGACTCAAAATGGACACTGATTGCCAAATCCAACTCTCTTCTAAAAATTCAGAGATGAAGCGCTACAGCAATTATAGCACAAGCCAGAGAGAGACCAAGAAGTGTCACAAAATGAGCAGCAGAGAGAGAAGTTAGTGTCACGTAAAGACTGTGGACATTCTGTAGAAGCTACACTGGAAAGAAAAAAACACTACTCTAAAAATACCACTGCTGCAGAGAGAATTTACAATGTAATCTTCGATCAGCTGTAAACTTACTGAACATTCTCAAAACTTGGTCTACAAGCCCAAACACAAGGAGGCAGTCCTTCAGATACAGCAATTATGGGTTAGCCAGGCAGGTGACACATGAAGAGAAGTGGAAATGGCTAGAACCATGATAATAAAGGATTCAGTTTAAGGAATGTCTGTGTATTTCAATTATTTATGCTACGGCCACCATCATAATAAAAAATTGAGAGTTATAAATACATGTATTTTCACAAGTATAAGGCAAACATTCATCAACAATACAAATTCTTTAAGTTTTATAACATTCTACAAATAATAATTTTAAGGACTTCAAAAACCATAAAGGAGCTGACATGTTATTTCCAAATGAATACTTATTTTTGTTTTATTTTCTATTTGTTAAAGAAACTATAAACTCTTTGCATTTCGTTTCCGATTTATTTCATTGTTATTCAAAACATACATAGAGGTTAGCCATCATAAAATAATCAGAGAAAAGAGCCTTGATCAAAAGGTCTTTATGGTTTCTATTAATAGTAATTAATTAGCACCGTTATATATACTTTAGCTAGTTAATAGCTTCCAGGATATTTAATCTTGTATACCTTTATGCACTATGCCAAGGTCTATTCCGGGGGATGTGACTGAGGAAAAGAGATCCATAGAAAGAAATACAATTTATTTTATATATCCAATATATGATTTTAAAAACATTATATATAGTGTGTAAAAGTCACTCTCGTGAATGTATGCTTAGAAGTTGTTCAAAGATGTCAGTGACACATCACTATGAATATTTTCCTGAACTAAGACATCCTTTTGTAACCAGAATTTCTTTTTCCACTGCAAGTTAAATATTCCTCAGTCATAAAATATATCACTTATTTTTATTATTTGCCAGAGTAGATTGAAATATTAATCTCAATTCTTACTCCTCACACCTATGCCATGACCTCATCATTGGAAAAGTGTACTTCCCTACCCCTTTGTCTTGGCCATGGGACCTGCTTGACCAATAGGATGTTAGTGGACATGGTGTGGACAGTGTTCTGAATTGAGACTGTGTGGTAGAGCTTGACTTCTTGAATTCCAGGAATCCTGTGTATGTACCACAGAGGCAGAGAGAGGTTTACCTCCCTCCCCAAAAAATCTTTTGTTGGGCTAAGGTGCCAAATAATTACTGTAGTTACAGTCAGCCATTAGTACAGCAGACTAATTTATATGGATTCATTTTGAGTAAATTCATCATTTCTCAGGATCACCCAACCTCACCTCAGAAGCAGTTTGAGTCTCCAATCCCTTTAGCATTACACATCCCTGCTTCTAAACAGGAGATTTAAAAAAAAAAAATGATAATATCACAGTGATTATAAAGAAGTAAAAACAGAACTTGAGTTACTTTACTTCTGCCATCATAAGTGACCACTTAGAGTTTGTATCTGTGTTCAAAAACTTTTTAAGTGAAAAAAGCAAATTTTGAGGGGTAAATTTTTGCTTTGCAAATGCAAATTTTAGTCTTAATATGAAATGTTTTATTGAGTTTGAATATTATTGAATTTAACTTGTACAATAAAATACTGATTATTACTGATTAATACATGATTATCTCACAGTTATTACTAAAAATCATTTTGTAATTTAAGAGAAGGAGGGTGTTAATGGAGAATCCTCTTGGGATGTCAAACGTGGTGGCTAAGTTCCTGAGGAAAGGAATTCTCTATGCAGAGCTCCTTCAGCCCGGGCCCCAGAATGAGGCACTTGTAGAACTGACCCAACTGCAGCCTGAAACCAACTCACACACCAGTGAGTGTAGGAATAGAGGCTTACCTTTACAACCGGGAGTGTTGTGGTAGTATATTATTTAGAATTATTGTGGCATTAGTATATCAAGACACATACTATGTTTTAAGACTTTCATTTATTCACTCCTCCAATTGTTTTATCCACCATTTCACCTTATACAATGTCTCAATCATAGAAAGGTCTCAGGGATTATCTTTTGATTGATTGATATGCAGCTTTGGACTGAAGGAATTTACATTCCTTCTACAGAGAAAACAATCCCCATGAAAAGTTGTAACAATGTAGGACACTATGATAATGTGCCCATGATGAATGCTACAGTGGTTAAAAGGAGAAAAGGAAACAGTGGTATTGATGACTTCTGTGGAGGAAAACATAGAGGAATTGTGAAGTCTGCTGAAGAAACAAGTTTAGGGCTCTATTAAAAGAATTAATTGAATTTAGCATGCTCAGAGAATGGGGGAAGGTACGTGAGAAAATGAAGTGTATAACAAGGGCATGATTGAGCACAACATTCTTAGGGATAAGTATGTAATGGAAGGGGGTATCTTTAGAAACAGAATATACTGGATTCAAGTCTTGCCTCTTGCCCACTTGAGTAAATGAAGGGAAATTACTTAACATTTAAGCACCTTGGTTCTCTTCTCTGTAAGTTTAGTACTTTCTTGGTGAGATTATTTTGAGGATCAAGTGAAGTAGATTACAAACTGACAGGCATATTGTATACATTAAAAAGCTATTAATTCCCATCTCTCACTTGATTTTATTCTTATGTCCCCATATATTTTTGCTCTATTGTCTTGTTTCCACTTCTGTGCTCAAAACATGCCCACATTTCTAATGTTGAGTTTAGTTTTGGAGTATGAAACTAAGAGAAATAGGGCCATAAAACTGGGAGATCAGTAAATAGAATGAGATTCTAGTATACTTTTGTTAAATTTAACCAATGTAGCCAATAACCGTCATCCAAACCATCACACCAAGAGTGTCAGAGTCTATGACTTTCCATGTTTTCTTGGGTGTGAATGAATCAGGATGGATAATCACTGGCAAGAAATGGAAAAGCCCTCTGTGTTTCAGAATATTTCTTCTCAAGTAGCTCAGTAAACTAAGATAGGAGGAAGCAAAGGGCAGCAGTATATAGTTAGAGATTAGGCAACAGATGCATGCGTGCACATGCACCCTCCCACTCAGATACAGCATCTTATCAACAGAATTTCTGAGGTTTAAAGGACTAGTTCTGAGACATGTTCAATGTTGCACTAAAAAAAATTTTGTTGCACAGAATGTGTCCTTAGAAACAAACACACTTACAGCAAGATTTCTAGGTCAAGAACAAATGCTTTGAAAAAAGATGCTTTCAGCTTTCATATTCTTATTTGGTATGATTGTTGTTTTGCATCTCTATAAAACATTATATTTATAAAGTCCTTTATAATAAAAATAATTCTCAAAAGAGAAAAGTACTTAACTTGTGCCTGACAGAAGCATTAATTTTCTTTGGAGGACCCTCAATTCAGAAATAATTTTAACACAGATCAAAATGCAAAAACGAATACATATTTATAACGTATTATATAAAACTAAAAACTACCTAATAAAAATCACTCCACTGAGATTACTCTTCACATTTTTTAAGGTGGACAGTGGTGGAATTGGAGAAGTTCAGTTTGAGACCCCATGGAGATAGAAAGGCCAATAAGGCCAATGGGGATAGAGAAGCAACCAGAGAAAACAGCATTTGGGGAGAGTACCAAGCTGTAGAGTGTCCTCCCTCAGAGTTTTAACCATCAGTGAGCTCTAAGGTTTCAAAGGGAAATAGCAACTTGGGCTTAATTAAACTAGTCTTAGTAACAAAAGGGCTCAGAGACATTACGGGGTGTGAGAACAGTATACATCAGCACATTGAGCAATAGTCAAAGTTAAATGCAGAATTATTATATTTTCAGAATAGGAACTAGTAGTATTCAATTTCTATTGGGAAATTGGAATGAATTAGGCAAAGTGTGCCCATTGATTGGAAGGGGATATTAAAGGACTTTTTAGACAATATTATTTTTATATTGGAAAGACTATTTGAAGTGATTTAGCATGAGCCAAGGTGGATGGAGTTTTGTTGGGTTTTTTTTCCCTCTTTTTGCTGAGGAAGACTGACCCTTGGCTAACACCCATGCCCATCTTCCTCTACTTTATATGGAATGCTGCCACAGCATGGCTTGACAAGAAGCGCGTTGGTCTGCACCCAGGGATCCAAACCTGCGAACCCTGGGCCGCCAGAAGCAGAGCGCACAAACTTAACCATGACGCCACTGGGCCAGCCCTTGATGGAGGTTTTTGATGGGGAGTAAAGTTGCTGTCCCTCCCTACATCTCAGAATCACCTCTGAGGTGCCAATCAAGTAATCTAAAACTGAAATTACAGTTTCAGTTCCAGCAGAGAAGTGCGGTTTGAATGAGAGAAAAGACCTAGTGAGCATAATGGAGACTAGAAGAAGCCTAAAGCATGATGTACACATACTACCAGGGCTTGCCTCAGGGACACTGGATCCTCCAGCAGCAGAAAAATTCCAGGCTGCCTCTATTCAGAAGGTGGAGGCTTGTAACCTCCAATAGGATTGGTTCCTGTGTTTGGTCCAAATTGAACACATAGATGAAAGGATGAGCAGTTCTGTACAGGGAATATGTTGGACAAACACTAAATGTAACTACTCATATCATATGTGATTTGAGGTCACTTGAAAAATTAAGGCAAAACTTAATAAAGTTAAATCAAGAAAAAAACTACAAGCAGAAATCAATATATTATATTTTACTTTTGTTAACTTTACTGAAAGAACAGTAAACATTCTCAGTGTCAAAAGGGTTTTTTTAAATTTAGGCTTTGCTTCTCTTTAGAAATTTATGAATAGATATTTAAATCTTGTTTCAAGTATTCATCAATTATATAGATGAAATATAGTACATATTCATCCAAGCCTACTTGGTGCCTTTCAAAGATCTCTTCACATCTATAGGTGAGGCTCAAACTATGTAACAAGTTTCCAATGCTACATTCTAGCTCCTTAAAAGATTTTTCTCGACTCTGCCTCCTTACCTTATGCCCTGAATCCAATTTGTTCTGTTCTAGTGTCTATTTTTTTTTCTGCTTCTTTGTTTTCATTTTTTTCTCCTCACATCTGATTTCACTTAGATTACTTGCTTCCCTTTTGATTTGTATTACATTTTCTCTGGGTTTTTCTTGATGACATGCAAACTGAGGACTTCTGAAATCCTGCCCCAGTGCCAGACCCAGTGTCTTCAATGCCCCATCCCCAACCAGATCATTGGCCTCCAGGCACCCATTTTTCTAGGAGGGCAGTTTAAACACAAAAGCCACCATATTAGGAAGATCCTAATTATTGAAGATATACATTGGTCTAATTTTTTCAAACACTTTAAAATCAATCATTGAAATTAAAATGAAAACACTTCTAAATCACCACACTAGATGGAAGGCTTTCTGAAGGCAGGGACTCTGTTTTTTCACCAGCAACCAATACAAAGCCCAGCACATAGGTAGACACAAGCAGAGTTGAGAAGTAGATGACCGACTGACTGACGGACATAATGAATGAATGGAACCCAATACCTTCAAGTATCTTAAACGACATATGGGAAACATTGAGCTCAGAGTGAGTAGGGGTCATAGAAGTTTGATGACAGCAATACAGATGCCATTAAACTTCTCCAGAGAAGGCTTGTGGAATCCACCTCTAACTATTAAACTTTGACTACAGTTTATCCTAATTCTCTTGTATATGGACCTTTCTTTTGGCAGTCAATCTGCATAGGTATCTGAATAACTAAAAACAGATATTAATCTATATCCTCCAGTATCACCTAAATTTTAACTTCGCATTTTTCACAGAAAGTTTCATTTTAAACCTTAGCACTCTGAAAACTGGTTTCTAGTAGTTGATAGTGCTGAGTTTTCCAATGTGTTTTCCTCCCTGGAATTCTAACCACGGAATAAGCAACCTTAATTTATCACTGACATCATCATTTATTACAAGTCTTCATCCTAACAATCCATTGCCTTTTAGTGTCCTTTCTTTTTACTTATTTATCTTGATGGCCTGCCTAGCTCTGAGTCTGCCTTCCATTCCCTATTTGCTTTTCAGCCAAGTGGCTAGTGCTGACTAAGGGGCTATCATCATCCATCACCATCAGCAGGCTGCACGTTATTCACTGCGTTTCAAATGGATGGTGCGCTTCAGTTTTCATATCTCTGATGTCTTTGGCCTCTCTGCCAATAACTCTTCTAATTTAATATTTAAAAGGCACCCAAAAGTTTGAAAGTTTGAATATCCGGCTTCACAAGTAAGCAGGGTGCAGCAGGAGAACAAATTCTTTCTAACTTCGTATCTCTTCCCCTTTTGGTGGAAGAGTGCAGAGATGGGCTGGAAATCCTTTGTACTTTAGTGGTGAATCACCAATCCTGTACCAAGTAATCTCCTCGGGGTGGAAAAGAGTGTTTTTAGCAAAGATTTTTAATTTTTCAGGTGAAAGGAGTTTTAGAATCCAATTGATTACTTTGTTCATTTATATACAACAGTTCACATAGCTGAAGTGCAAGATATTCTCACGATGTGCTATTGTGTGTCTAGAATGGGGTTCAGATTGTGAAAAAAGCATTAATTATTTTAAACATATGGTGCTTTGTGTTCTATTCTTATTTTTGCTACAAAGGTCTGAATCTGTGTTCAGTGTTGCAGTCCCAGTTGACATAGATAAATTCAAAGAGAGGAGAGTATTAACTTTTGTATTTGGTAACCTAGAATGCTTATAAAGAAAAGTGTTAATCTGGAGAGGATGTGCACTGAATATTGGGAGGTCTAATTTTAACTGGCAAAGATTACCATGTAATCTATGCTTCCCAAAAGTTTCATATGACTAAATATTAGAGCACAACAAAAGATTATTTTCAAATATATTTTTAGATGCTACTTTTTAGACTTCTTTGTGTATGTCCTCAGTAAATAGAGTAACTGTATAATTTATTGTACAAACACTTTAGATAGTGGAAAGAGCACCACCAATAGTAAAAATTGCATTATTTTCTAAATATTTATTTACTTGGTTGATTGATTATATTGGTGATCTATGAAATAGCTCTATTCAAAATGTAATTTCAAAACTGAAATTTCTTCTAAAGATAATTCCATGTTCATTAAAGGAAAATTTGAAATTTTTTCATATAAATTGTCAGAACATTAAAAAGAATCTAGACAAAAATAATCTAGTATATTCACATATGTTAATCAATTTCTTAGTCATAGTTGTCTCTAATGCTGTGTCAATTTCAGAAAAATGTTTATGAAAAATATAGGTTTTTTTTGACAAGTGGGTTTTTATGGCCTTTTTTTTTCAAAACATATCTACAATCTTTTTCAAAGTTACATTTAATGGGTAACCAAAAGTGTACATCTTCAATTAGCACTTCTCTGTAGATCATAACATTTTTAATTGAAAAAATATTGCTTATCTAGAAGTTAATATACCTAACAAACAAAGCTAAATGTAGGATTTTTCTAAAGTCTAATTTATTTCAAATAAAAATATTTAAATATTTCATCTTAAGTATGTATGCAGGTACTGTATTCTCTCTCCATTCTGAGTACATTGCTTTGATAAATAATTTTACTGATAGAAGTCTCCAAAAAGTTATCTTTCTGATACATTTAATGTTACATTAAACTTAGGTGCTGCCGAATCATAGGCCTTCTTAATTTATTACATTTTGGCTTAGTAAAAACTATTTAATTTTGCCTTTGTAAAAAATATATTTTCATATCACTGGGTAATTGTTTAGATTGTAAGATGTTTTCTCAATTAATTTCACATATTTTAATTCCAAACAAAATAGTAACTGTTAACTCACTGACTCCATTAGCAGATTAAAAAAATTTCACAAAGTTTTAAATGATACCAGTTTTATATCAGTTGATCAGAGCTTTGAATAGAAATGTAGTTATTACCAATAATGGTTTGATTTTTTTCCCCCATCCAATTCATGAACTCAAAGTAAAGCCCTGGAAGTTTGTTCCCACCTCCTTTTGTCTTCTTAGATCACCAAGGGGGTGAAGGGAGAGCTAAGAAACATTTGTGGTGGTCACAGCTCAGGAACAGAAGCTCAGTAAAAGATTAAAATTTAAATATAAGAATATAGAACATTGTATCTTCTCTATACTTTACTACCACACCAATAAGACTCCAGTATAATAATAGTAGACTACCGCTAAAAGAGTTGTAAGACACGGATGCTCTATGAGGAGAACTATTTAAGGAAGCCTATATCTATTTTAAAAATTGAATCAATAATTAGTAACTAGGAAAAAAACAAGCATTGAGCCCAAATTGTTTCACTAGTGAATTCTACCAAACTTTTAAGAAGAAATGATACCAATTCTCCACAGTCTTTTCTAGAAATAAAAGTAGAGGAAATACTTCCTAACTCTTCTATAAGGCTACCATTACCCCAATACCAAATTCAGATAAATATATTACAAGAAAGGATAACTACAGACCAATTTGTCTCATGAACATAGAAGCAAAAATTCTCAACAAAATATTAGCAAAGCAAATCCAACAATGTGTAAAAGAAATTATACACCGTGACCAAGTACCAAGTAGGATTTATTCCAGGTACGCAAGTCTGTATCAACATTCAAAAACCAATTAATGCAATACAACCTTGCCAACAGGGTAAAGAAAAAAAGATGACCATATCAAATGATAGAGAAAAATCATTTAATGAAACCCAACACCCATTTGTGATGAAAATTCATCAAACTAGAAATTAAAGGGTACTTTCTCAACTTGCTAAAGAATATCTGCAAAAACCTACAGCTAACATCACACTTAATGAGGAGAGACTCACACTTTTTCTCCAAGACTGGGAACAAGGCAAGGATGTCCTCTCTCACCACTCGTGTGCAACAGTATCCATATCAGAAGTCCTTTCTTACTGCAACAAAAAAGGAAAAGAAAAGAAATACTATACAATTGGAAAGGAAAAAAAAATACTGTCTTTATTTGTAGACACCATGATTATCTGTGCAGAAAACCCCACAAAATCTACAAAAGAACTTGTTGAACTAATAAATGAGTAATACATGGTTGCAGGATACAAAGTCAATATAGAAAAGTCAGCCATATCACTATATACCAGCAGTAAACAATCAGAATCGGAAATTAAAAATATACATAACAGCTCCACGAAAATGAAGTACTTGGGTATAAATCTAACAAAATATGTATAGGATCTTTATGCAGAAAACTACAAAGCACTGATGAAAGAAATCAAAGATCTAGATAAAAGAAGAGACATTCTTCGTGCATGAGTTGGAAGATCTGATATTGATAAGATGTCAGTTCTTCCAACTTGATCTATAGATTCACTCAAAACCCCAGCAAGCTATTTTATAAATATCAACAAACAGATTCTAAAATTTATATGGAAGGCAAAATATCTAGACTAGCCAACATAACACTGAATAAGAGGAACAAAGTTCTTCACACTATCTGATTTCAACATTTTCTATTAAGTTAGTAATCAAGACAGCATTGTATTAGCAAAAGAATAGACACTTATCAGTGGGACAGAATAAGAGCCTATAGATAGACTGACACAAATACTGCCAACTGATTTTTGACAAAGGTCCAAAGGCAATTCAAAGACAATTCAATAGAATAAATATAGTCCTTTCACCGAAGGGTGATGGAATAATTGTATCTATAAACAAAACACATGAACCTTGACATAGTCTTTACACATTACAAAAAAAATAACTAAAAATAGATGATAGATATAAATGTAAAATGCAAAACTATAAAACTTTGAGAAGAAAATGTAGGAGAAAATCTAAGTGATCTTGGATTTGGTGATGAGATTTTAGATATGACACCAAAAGCATGATCCATAAAAGATAAAATCAATGGGTTGGACTTTATTAAAATTAAACATTCTGCTCTGCATAAGATACTGTTAGGGTATGAAAATATAAGCCATAGATTGGGAGAAAATATTTGCAAAACACATATCTAATAAAAGAATTATACCTAAAATATGCAAAAAACTCCTCAAATTCAACAATTAAAAAATCTAATTAAAAATCAGCAAAAGACCTGAATAGACACCTGAACAAAAAGATGTACAGATTCCAAATAAGCATATAAAAATCTGCTCCATATCATTTGTCATTAGGGAAATGCAAATTAAAACAATGAGATACCACTATACACCTACCAGAATGGCTAAAATCCCAAAACTTGACATTTCCAATTGCCTGGGAGAATGCAAGGCAATAGTAATTATCATTCATTGCTGATAGGACTGCAAAATTCAATACACTATGGGAGGTAGTTTTGCAGTTCTTACAAAGTGAAATATTGTCTTACATGTACGGTCCAGCAATCATGCTGCCGCATATTTATCCAGTTGATTTTAAAACTTATGTCCATACAAAAAAAATACATGTGAATGTTTACAGCAATTTTATTCATTGTCTCCAAAGATTGGAAGCAACTGAGAAAGTCTTTAATAGGTGAATGGAAAAATAAACAATTGCCCCTCCATACAACAGAAGACTATTCAGTGACAATAGGAATTGAGCTATCAAAACATACAAATATGTGGATGCATCTTAAATACATATTGCTAAGTGAAAGAAGCCAGTTTGTAAAGGTTACCGACTGACAAAAGCAAAATTACAGAGAAAATAAACAAATGAGGGGTTGCCAGATGGTGGGGAGTGGGTTGAATTGATGAAGTACAGGGATATTTTAGGACAATGAAACTATTCTGTAGGATACAGTAATGGTGGATACATGACACTATGCATGTGTCCGTAAAACAATAGAAAGAATGAACCTTAATGTATACAATTTTAAAGTCATTTAGGAGGTCAGGGTATACCAGGATTGAATACAGACCATGACAAAAGAATTTGAGTATATCACAAATGTGTAAAACAGCCTTACTGAAGGGGTGGGGAGCAAAGGTGCTGACCGAAGTAACTTTGGAAATGAGTGTGTGACTGGGAACCAGGCAAGGAACGGGTTACTGAGAATCTGATCAAAAACTAACATGGTCTGTCAAATGTTTTCCAGACAAAGAGAAAACTAAATGTGCTGTTTTCCAGAGGTTGACGTCCCCATTTTTGCAGATGTTGCCATCCTACGGTGAAACTTACACGTTTGCAGCAAGACCCCTGCAGTTAGCTCCAGCTGTTATGTCCAAAAGTTACTATGGACCCATTATGTAATGACATGTTTCTTGACCTCTTTATGTAATGGCATGTTACATTGAATTCATTATCTAATGGTACCTTGAACTTGTCACGTAATGGCCTGCACATGCGCCCTGACTGGGCCCAGCTGTTACACAGCTGGAACATATCCTCTGCACTCTGGTGTATAAAGTCTCCACTGGCACTAGACTCGGGGGGACACTACTTTGGGAGCTATCCTCAGTGTTCTCCATTGATTGTGCAAGCAATAAACCTTTTTCTTTGCTTAGTCCAGCCTTGGTTGTGCTTTTCAGGTCTGCACTCACCAAGAGATGGCCCCATTGAGTTTAGTTACAAGTGGAGTCTATAAGACTAAACGCTAAAGGAACTGCACATAAGAAATGTACTCTGGTTGATAAAGTTTTTCCCATGGGAGTGTGAGCTAATAATTCAGAAGCCACTACATCTGTATATGGGAAGTGAAAATTAAATAAATAGATGTGAATGGTGGGAGCCAGATTTTGTACTGCTGAAGTGGAAAGTTGTAGACAATCATGTAGAAGAATCCTCCATGTGGTTATGGATTAGAGTTGAAAACATCAGTATGAACTCATGTTTAGCTTAATATAGATACAAATGGATATATATCTACACACACATATATGTAAATTATCTATAAATAATATATATAAATATTTATAGATATGTATATGTACATAAGTTAGCATACACATGTATTTCCTTGCTCTGTCCTCTGAGAAAGGCTATAAGCAATGACACTGCAGAAGCAATGAACACAAAAAGCACCTAGATCTTAGTTTCTAACACCACTTCCCAACGTAAGGAATCAGAGCTCTTTGGAGAAATGTCTGATTCCAATACTGGCTTAGAAATACATAGGATGAGCCTGGAGTATCTATTAGTGCCAGAAAGTAAGGAAGCACTTAAAAATAAACACTATGATGGGGTATGCCATGGGGAAAAGGGAGCTCCCAATGGCCAAAGATAGACCAATTTAAGCAACTAAGCAAATACGGTAGTTTTAAATTATAACCCAATATATAAATTGAATATGCATGAGCCCATACTGATATAAATAAATGATTAAATAAATAGTAAGGGAAAAAATAGACAAATCTCCTGTGCAGAAGAATCCCCCAAAATTGATATAAATACTTTGTCCTCAAGTTGGTGGAACATAACTTTCTACTCCTCAAATGTGGGCTGTGCATAGTGACTTCCTTCCAAAGAGAACATGGAAAGGACGAAAGAAGAGAAACTTTACAGTAGAAAAACCTAACACAAGTTCTCTCCTGATCATGACTGACATTAACAGAGAGAAGTCACATTGATAGTACATACTCTTGATATAATGTTATAAACATGGCACTTTATAGTCTTCCTCTCACAAACCCATATTGCCAATCTAATCATAGAAAAAAAATCAGACAAATCCCAATTAAGGAATGTTCTACAGAATATCAGTACTCCTGAAAAACTGTCAAGGCCTCCATAAGAAATAGTCTGAGAAACTGTCACAGTCAAAAGAACACTAAGGAGACATGATGATTAAATATATTACGGTATCCCAGATGGGATCTTGGAATAAAAAAGGACATTATTTAAAAACTAAGAAAATATGAAAGTATAGATTTTCATTAAAAATGGTATATCAGTTAAAAATAATTAATTGGTTCATTAATTGTGACAATGTCTCATACTAATATAAGATGTTGATAATAGGGGAAACTGGCTTTGGAATATCTGCAAACTTTTCATACTACCTTTACAACTTTTCTGTAAACCTAAATCTACTCTAAAATAAATGTTTATTTTGAAAAGTAAAATAAAACAAAACTAAAAACAGTATAGTTTCACCAAATAAGAAAATGAACAGAGTTGAGATTTTTACCATGAAAAATTGGTAAAAGCATTGTAGCAAATGCATTCAGACCATTCATTCTAGGGCAAAATTGCTTAGCGTCTATTTCACTCACATATTTTATTCACTCCTAACATAATTGTCTGTATTTCCACCGACCCTGCCAAGAAGTAGCCTGGTGGCTCAGTATCTTGCAGGCCTTACATAGCACAGCTGGTTTGTACCTCAAGTGGCTGACAGGGGCTGTGGTGTCCTATCGCTCGCCAAGACTGGTTGATGAATCAGAAAACACTTATTTTAAAGGTGAGCACCTACACTGCTGATCTTGAAGGAGAGGTTTCAGTTACCTTGCCTCCGGGACTGTTGGGAAAAGAGAGACACACTATCTGGTCCTCTTTCATAATTATTCATGTGATAAAAGTAAAATCTCTGTCCAGATCATAGGCCTCATACATACTACCAGATGAAACAGTGACAGAAGTTGTGATGGAGATCTATCACACTCATTCTTATATAACTATTAATTTTAATACTTCCTTTAATTAAAACAAATCTAGGCAAAATGCTAAACCAGATGGGACACCAGGATAGAGGCATAAATGAAGACTGTCTATAAAAAGCGAGGATACGTGGTCATTTAATTCAATAAATTTCCCCCAAGATTCTCAGCTGCAAGGGTTTTTGTGGCTGTAGCTTTGTTCACATATTAATGGTTTAAAATTCAAGTGCTTTTGGTTCTTTCTATTCACAACTAAAATTGCCAGAGACTGTACAAGACTTTGGCAAGTGACCTTATCCATTTTCAAAATTTAACCAAAGACGACACACAAACTAAAGCAGGGTAAGTGACTTGGAGAAGTTTACATGGATCACTTATGTTGGAGCCATAATTACAACCTAAGTCTTCAGACCCCGGGCATGCTCTTTCATTTCACTACCCTGATATAGTTTATGCTGAAATTTTATTTCTCTTTATCTTAATACTGAGGTCCCCTTGGGGCTTTGTTTCAGAGCAGCCTGAATGGCATTTATGGAAATAAAGGCATTACGGAGTGATTTTTCAACTTTTTTTTTTTTTTAATATTTGAGCTGTGCTTTTACAAGAATAACAAACTGCATAAGAAATCAAAGGAACTGTTCATTCTGGTCAACTCCCTTCTTACTTATTATTCAGTGATGTAATCATTGCAATGATCCAATCAACACCTCTTTAGGGAGCATCTACCATTTCTAACCCACTGTGCTAGGTACCAGGATAAGGGGATGGGAGTGGGACAGATTATGAATTGTCCAATCAGCTTATTGAGCATGGAAGATTCACAAGTGGGTGCAATTCAAGGCGATATATATTATGTTATAATATAGTGTGTTTATGGGAAAATCAACTGGAGTAATATTAATTCTGACTTGGCAATCAGGTAAAGAATCATGAAGACTATGATGTTTGAGCTTTCAAGTTGAAGCCATGAATAATAGGAAAAAGGAAAGATCATGGATGCTAGTGGTGACTGCAGAATCACAGTCATCCTTATGGTTGGTCATCTACAATGTTTCTCTAAGGCAATTAGTGAGGGTTTTACAGAAAGGTATATTGGAGCCAGATCATACAGTTCCTCCAAAGACATCTAAGAGGGGCGACATATTTAATGAATGCTGTCAACTACTCTGTAACAAATATTATGTACTGTAGAAATATCACCTTAGAAGTGAGAAATATTTATTAACCTTTGTCCATGAGGCTCTGTACCAAAGCATCATAGGTGAGTAGTATGAAAGCCTAAAAGGAAATAAATGTCAGCATGATCACCTAAAGTTGAAAGTAAAAGCAAGCAGCAGTGTGCACTGGAAAAGTTCCACCTGGTAGAACAGCATGGTAAAGGCAGCAAGAATAAGCACATCCTGGGAGCTGCAGAAAGGCTTTCACAGCAATGGTGAGACTTCCCTGGTGCTTAGTTCTACCACTCAGGCCTTTGCTGAGATTGTGGGGTGCTGCCTCCCTAAGGCCAATGAACTGTGTCCAATAGAGGCTTTTGATTAAGCCAACTTTACCTAGGACACACTGAGAGCAATATGTTTCATACAAACTACAATTTACTTTAATACCTATAACATACATATATGAGAACTTTATTTCAAGGATAACAATTTGTTATATTACAAATAGTCAATAAAGCATTAGGGCTTAGGTGACAGGGTAGAGGATTACAAAATCATTTACATATGATTCCCGCAAAGATTTGGCCAACATATATTGTCGTATTCTTACATATTAATGGTAATACCAATCTACATATAGAGTTTTAAGCCTTGCTAATTTTCTAGAAATTGCAAGAAATATTGATTTTATTCACCCAGCTATGCTAGTCAATATACTGTTGTAAGGAGAAAAATTGCACAAAAGATAATTTCATTTCTTTTAAATGCAAACAACCAATAATGTAAAATTTTATTATTCAGTTATAGTGGTAAATTCTCAGAGTAAATCAGCCAAAGAAAATTGGAATTTAAAAGTAATTTTAAGGCATATAAACTTAACAATCGTTTATAATGTAGAAAAAATGTGTTAAACACTTGAATTATTTCTATAAATATAACCTCATAAATATCCCTTGCCTTAAAATTATTAACCTACCCACGTAGTATAAGATAATCCATTAAAACAAATAAGAAATAATGTCATATAAAGTTAGGATAATATTAAATTAATATTAAACGGTATATAACATATTATAAATGGAATATTCTACATGCATCAATTCTGGGAGAATATGTGACAGAATGTGAATACTGTTTTATTATTCTTAGAGAACGCAATTAGTGGCAGGAGAAAAATTTTATTTGCAACTAAATCTTGACTATGAGTTTTAGGAGTGTTTCAGTAAAACTGATATTTTCAGACATGCCACAAGAATTAATTGTAATCTCCAAATATGTATGAAGTTTTTGAAATTTCAGATAATTGCAAATTGAAAGCAACACAAGCTGCAGGGAATAAGTAAGAAACTTGTACTTCTAGCTCCAGGGCAGAAATTGTTCCTTATTATGTATGTGGTTCATCGATCATGGATCAGATGAAAATTTAAGGAAATACGTACTTGTCTCTTAATGTTGCCATGGCTTCTGAAAAAAAAAGCATACCAACAAAAATAGACAAGTAAACAAAAAGAACTGTATAAAGTATTTGCATATGCGAGATGCTAAGGGAAAAAATAACCCCGCAATGGAGACTTCCGTGACAACGAAGCTATCACTCACAGTGAAAAAGCTCCAGTTGCACTTCACCACCACTGGCACACACACATGCAAACATGCACCACGCACGCGCGAACACGCATCACGCATGCCTGAACACACACCACACACACTCCGCGGCAAAATCTCAGTTCCCCACATACCTCACTGCTTCAAAACTCGTGAGCAGAGCCCTTTTGGACTGATTGTTGCACCACCAAGAAAATACCCAGTCTACTCTGGCAATGATCTAGTCGGCAGAGGCTTTGTTGCTGTGAAATTGCAGGAAGGAGTCAATCAGCAGGTCAAACCTGAGCACACTTGCTCTGCCCTCCGTTTTCTCCCAACTTAGGCCAGAAATTAGTTGACATGACACTTATTTTTCAGCGAAGATGGTTTTCTATAGTTAAATACAAACAAAGACATTTTCCAGCTTTCTATCTGACTTAGCTAAATTTCTGCAGCTTTTGTTTTCTTTCCCCAAATAAGAGTACATTTCTTTCTGGAGCAGTTCATGTTTTTGAAGTGACTGACTCTAGAAAATGAAGTTCTTTATGTTGCTTTGTTTCCCCAAAAACTTTTTCAAAAAGGAGTCATGATTTTTAAAATTCACATGCTTGTTTTTTGAGGAGACAATCTTCTTCAAAGTAATTTTACTTTTTTGTTATGTTTTCTACCATAATCAGCAAATGATAGGTATACATCTGCTGGTATAATGTATAATCAGGGGAGTTAAACATACGGGACCAGAAGCCTCCCCTATCAGAAATATAGATGATTTTTTTCAAGTTTCCATAAAGAGATTCCCTTTTCTGTTAATTTCCTCCTGTTATTTGACTTACTGGTTGAGCTGTGTATCACTCTCTCCTCCCTTGTTTAGTCTAATTTATTTCCAAAAACCTTAAAGTTTCTCAAATTTATTACTACTAGAAATGTAGGTCTCAGCAAGCAGAAGGTTGCCTATATCTTTCTATGGACAGTTAGAATAAGTTATTGCTGGGCGGTGTATAAATTCTAAGCTCTTAAGTATTTGCTCCTGTCAGTTAAATTTTCCTGGATTCTGTTTTAGACTGCTAAAATCAATATAAAAATAAAAAATATACACACACATATATATATTAACTGCTATGAATATTTTCTACCTAATTCAACTATGATTTTAAGAACATGTCAGTTATTAATATTTTTGTTAAATAATAATATTTAGATAATAATGGAAAAGATTTGCAAAATATTTTAACAAAAGAAATGTGCAAAGTGGTATAAGTGCAGGAATCTATATTTTTAATGATAAATAAAAAGAGATCATAAAAAGGGAAACAATAGGTTTGAGCAATATTAGAATACAGTCATTTTATTTCTGTTTAAAAAATTTTTGCCATTGATATATTGCAAAAACAAAAGAGTCAAGAAATCACTGTCGTAGTGTGCTTTTGCTTCTAAAAACATGATTTTTAAATAAATCTTTCTTCAACAATATTTTTTTATTTATGGTGGTAAACTAGAGTTTAATTTACAGTAATTGGCTTAATGTGAATTTGTTTAATTTTTAAAGCAAAGAAATATTAGTAAAAATGGTATGAATTCTAGTTTCAACTCTACTACTATGTATTAAAATTGGGAATTTTCTGTCACAAATATGCTAAAAATAATCTCTAAGCTCCTTTCCATTTCTGAGATATGATAATTATTTTAATAAAAACAAATGCAATCAAGTTAATATATATAAATACAGATCTTAATATATTAAAAAGTGCAAAAAATGCAGATGACACTGTAGCCTCCTTGGCTATATCCAAACTCTCTCCTCCTGAGATTAACCTTCTGTAATTTTTTTTTGTTGTTGAGGAAGATTGGCCTTGAGCTCCCATCTGTTGCCAATCTTCCTCTTTTTTTCTTTTTTCTCCCCAAAGCCCCCTGTACATAGATGTAGGTCCCTCTAGTTCTTCTGTGTGGGACGCCACCTCAGCATGGCTTGATGAGCGCTGAGCAGGTCTGCGAACCCCCCCGCCGCCGAAGCAGAACGCAGGAACTTAACAGCTGCGCCAACAGCCGGCCCCCTGTGAGATTTACCTTTTGTAATATTTTTATTCCTCCAAACATTTTATGAATTTATGTGCATAAACACATCAATATGGAATTTTGTAATTTTTTATGTATTAATATTCAAATTTTATTTTACTTTATAGGAAAGATAAAATTATGCATTTGGAAAATTGAAAGAGGGTTTTAAACATCAAAACAGAGTGGTAATCATTTTATATTGGATACCTACAGAAGTTGAGGGAAGAAGCATCAATGACTCTACAGTTAATGTATTTTGTATCCACTTTATCCTCAGGCCTGGGCTCTGGCAGTTTTTCTAGGACTTGGCCTCTCAGAGAAGGTTATCTTGATGTTAGATTTGATAATGTCACAGCTGATGCCACCCAATCCAGTGTAATATCCTTCACTTTGTGACTGACTCAGAGTTATGTGATGGATATAATTTTAAACAACCTCCTTAAACATGTATGCCATGTATATGCTTTTAAACATAAATGCAGAAATGAACCTGTAACCCAGGACTAGACTCCTGGATATTGTTAAGCCAAAGGCTGAGACATGAAATATATTTTTTAAAAAATCAAGAGACCCAACCCCCCCCGAACAATTTCAGTTAGAATGTTGGTAGGTTTCAAGGATAAACTAAGGTCAAGGTCTAACCCGCATCTCAGAAATGTTTATATGAGCAAAGATTTTCAGTGAATCCAAAGAACAGAAAGTATTTTATTTCCCAATCTGGGCTGTCCTTCCATCTAAGAGGCACTAATAAATGCAGTAGAAAATTGTATAAAAATTCTAGTTCAGTACTTTATCTAGTTGACCAGAGACAGAGTAAGGGGTCAATATGATATCAAGCTTGAGATCAAGCTACAGATATGAAGAGGAGTAGTTAAAATTAATCTATCTAGGATCAGTGAACTTGGTCAATTTTTCTGGCTTTTTTTAAAAACAGACTACTGTAATTTTTATCCACTTTTCCTGTACTTAGAAAGGTATTAGAAATCAATTTTGGTGAGATGTACAATCTAGTATTTTGGGGCAGTAGTAAAATCACTTTATATCTCTGCATGTTGTTATGTTTAAGTTGGTTTAAAATGTAATATTCTCATACCAAAAGATGCTTTGATTCTGCCTCTAAACACATGTGAGAGCTAGGCTATGTAAACTCATCAGTAAAATTTAATTCTGCTTTCATAGGAAAGAAAACTAAAGGTAGAAAAAGCCAATCTATTATTGGACAACAATTCAGTGGATTTATTTTTCTGATGAAAAGAGGCAATACATATATACATTCATTCTCAATATCTCCATGGTTCAGAAAGTCAGATTCTTGAGTACAGAGAGTTGCTGAAAAGATAGAGATTGGGAGCATTGAGCAAATCTGCTCTGAGGGACATCAAGAAAATAAGAAGGAAAAAAGGAAGAAAAAAGGGAAAGAGGGAGAAACAGAGAAGAGAGAGAAGAAGAGAAGCGGGGAAGGAAGGAAGGTGGGAGGGAGGAAGACACCTCAGAAAATGAGAGCCTTTATCTGGAGAACAGCAACTGCAGGCTCCTACTTGTTGAACCTGTATGAGGGCAGAAATGGTGCACAAAAGTCCTTTAATATCAAAGAAGAATGATCCACATTTCATCAGTTTTATTTATGTTTGGGAACAACCTGGGTTTGTTCATCCTTTCAGAAATATTTATTTAGAATCCTCTATGTGTTAAATTATCTTATAGGCCCTGGAGATATTTTGGACAAGATAGAAATAGATCCTCCTTTTTGTGGAATTGTACAGTCTGTCAGAGTTCGTATCTAGGATTTGATTAATCGAAAAACAAGAGTCAATTTTTAAATAATGTTTTTCCATATTACTAAATACTTCAAATAAGGCAACTAAGTGGAAGGACAAAATATCTTAAGTTTCATATATCATAAAACCTGAAATTTCATCTTCAGAATCTAAGGTTTAGATTAATCAAATTCTTTAGACACTTAATGCATTGTGTTTTTTCAAAGTACTTTCTAAAGCAACAAATCTCTTGGGAAGACATAGATTAAGGATTCCATTTTACTATGAGTAAAGATTCCTAAAAAGAAGTGACTGAAACAAAATTAATGACGAATCTGTCACATAATGATAAATCTGGAGACAGACAGCCTGGGGCTGATGAAGTCTCCAAGATTCCAATAACACCCCAACCTCCTTTTGTCTTTCTGCTCTGCCATCCTCAGGGAAAATCACACAATCACAAGATGACAGTTACAAGCATGGCAGTGATATTCCTAGCAGGAGGAAGCAGAAATGTGAGTGGCCAGTAGACAATGCTGATCAGGCTTGTTCGTTTTTAAAGTGCTTCCCCAGAAGCCCCAGTAAATAACTTCATATTACAACTCATTGGTGAGGACAGTGTCAAATTCTTACCTTAACTGCAAAGGAGGAGAGCAGATGTATTTCTTTTCAGAACTGAGTAGGTTTCCTCCTTCTTCCAAAAATATCTGATTTATCTTAGCAATGTATGGATAATAAGTAATGGATAAGGAATGAGCAGTCTCAGCATTGCATAGAGAAATACATCTTAAATGTTTAGACCTGAGTATATCGATAGTTGGATGAGGGCAAGGAAACCATTTGCTGAAATATGAGAATCTAAAAGTGCCTTTTCCTCCTAGTTTTCTCTGGGACTTTGTAGGGATACACACACACACGCACACACACGGCTGCTGGATCCATTCATTATGCAGTATACAGTTATCCCTGTCCTAAGGAATCTGTAAAAAGTGCTATAGTGAATACAACAGGTGTTCCATTAATATCGATAGCAGAAAGGAAAAAGTGAAATATTTCCAAACCCATAGGATTTATGGCTTTAAACTATATTTAGCTGATTTTTGTTACCAAATCAAGTGTCAAGGAGCAAAATGAGAAAGAGGTAAAGAATGAAAAAAATAGAATGTGACTACTGTCTGACATGGTTGGAAATAATGAATATTCACTGTAGCTAATGCTTTGGGCATCTTTACTGAGCAACAGATTACTCATAAATAATCCAACACTGGGTGTAATATTAGTTACCATCATTTTAGTTAAAAGATGCTAAAGGCTTATTAGATAACAGTCTATTTCTTGGGTTTTGCGGGCTGGAGTCCCTAGAGGCAACACATAACACTTGATCTCAGCCAAAAGGCCAAGAGGAAACAGTTATACAATTGAAAATATATTATGTGTCTATGGCACATACTCAATTACCAGAAGATAGAACAACAAAAACCCTTAAATATATACAACCGAAATTTATTCTAGTATTTGTAGGAGAATAAAGACCACTAAGCTTATACTTCATTTTTGAACTTTATTTTTTTGTGTGTTCTTCAGTGACCTTATTGTTTACTACATAGTTCAATAAATAAGATCTCATTTCTCTCACATTATATTATCATCTTAATGGATAAACTTAATGTTTCTAGTAAAATTTGATTTCTATGCTGTGATTAATCTAATTGTTCAAGAACCACGATTTTGAGAAGGTTTACAGATGGGAATATAGTATTAGTTTTTTTCTTTCTTTCTAGAAACAAAGGTTCATGAATATCAAAAATATAGGTGGCAAAATCTTGAGGATATATTAATTTTTTGAATATGACAAAAGCTGCTTTTAGTCATTATGATTTTTAAAGCTATAGTTGGTATTTTCTAAACCTTTCAGAGCTTTAGTTCTGATTTGCAAGTAACTTCTTTCTGGCTTATAAAAGTATGGGTGCATCCCTTTATTTTGGTGAAAATAACTGTACTATACAAAAATGACACCCTTGAGTAGCTGGGAGAACAGAGACAGCGTCAGAGCCAGAGCTGAATTTCTGAGGAAGAACACACTGTCTTCTCCAGCTTCCAGGTACAGTGGGCATTTGCTTTGCTTTGATTCACTAGAAGTACTAGTTCCTAAGTATACATTTTTCTTTTCATTTTTATAATTCCCATCTAAGGGAGAAAACAATATCATTCCTACTCTTCATACAAGTCTGGCATGCATGTTTAACATTTGGTGTGTTGATAAGCAGTAAAAACAATTGTAATAATAGAGAGATTAAGGAGCAATTTCTATGTGACAGGTACTGTTCTAAACCCTTTACATCTATTCTCTCATTAAAATCCTTCATCAAGCCTACAAGGTAGGTATATTTATTGTATAATTATTATTGTCATGCCACAGATGGGAAACTGAGGCACTGAGATGTTAAGAGACTTATCTTTAATTAAACAAGAGATGTGTTGAAACTAGGTAAGCTCTGACACATGGAAATGTGACTACAGAGCCTGGGTTCTTAGCTAATGTGCAATATCACCTCCTTAAAAATCAAATCCAATCTAGTTTAATAAATATTCAGCATAAGTTTTTTATGTGCAAAACATTGCTGTAAAGGATACTGAGGCTTCAATACTGAGTTAGAGAAAGCAATCTCCATTGAAACTAACAACAGAAGGTGTAAGAAAGTACAACGATAAGGCAAGATGTAAAAGGAGCTATGAGGTAAGGCCCAGTGATAAGGTATTTTGCAGCCATATGTAGGAGAAATATCATTAAGGATGAAAAGTTGTACTAAATTTACTAGAAGCAGATTTTGAGTGATGGAATTAATTCTTGACAAGGACTCATAAGATATGAGTTCAAATCCCACCTCTATCATTCATTTGTGATTTTAAGAATATTTTTTATCCTCTCTGAATCTCAGTTTCCTATGAGATTTAGAAATTGAGCATATAATACTTTAGAAGGTATAATAAGGATTAAATGTTTAATGCGTGAATATTTTATGCTTGAGAAAGGTTATTAATATGTTGAAAGTATTACCTTTCAGGCATTTTTCATGCATTATTTTATTTCCTACAATAATGTGTGAATTAAGTATTATCTTTTTTTATATATAAAGAAGTTGAATCTGAAAGGAGTAATAAGCACAGACAAGAAGGTAATAAATGTCTTTTTGATGCCAAATTTCAAGATTTATCCACTAACTAGAAAAGTCACAATAGGCATTTGTTATACAACCCTACATTTCCACATTTGAAAAAATTCTATTTTTCTCCAATTTCAAGGAGATAATTTTCCACTTAACTATGATAATCTATGATTTCTTTCTATCTATACTTATCTCAGTAAAATAGCCATGCATATGACATATAAACCAATTTATTTTCCACTCTCTTTTAAAAATGGTTTATTCACTAAAATACTATGCCTTTATCTGAGAATACTGAAGTTTGGTTCTATTATTATTTTTATGAATACTTCCTTTTTAAATTACAGTATACAAGAAGAATTTCATGAATCAAAGATTCAAATCTTGTCTTATGAACAAAATTATAACATCCTATCTATTACAGAATTTTGGAGTGTGGATGATCACATTAGACAGCCACAGTTCATAATTCAGCTGAGTTTTCTACTACTGCTATATAAAGCAACTTGACTGAACTTCCATAAACATTGAATCATCCCTGTCCTCACTGGGGAATTCGAGTCTTATACTTCCTAGTTGATGAGACTGGAAAGGCATTGCAAAGAAGCTTAAACAAGTTGTTTTTAAAAGATTTTGAAAAATCTGTCAGGATCATTGCTTCATTAAGCAGCCTCAAAACATCAAATGCTCTAACACCTCCAAAAAAGTAGATCAGTCTGTGATCTTGATAGATGAGTGACCTTCCTTAATATGGATTTGCCAATCTGATTATTTCTGTAATCATGCCAGTTTATTTGCCTCAAATAACAAATATGCATTTTCTATTTGATTTACACACCTGCGCCTCACTGTGACTAACAACCTTCCACTTCTTAAAATAAAAAACAACATATTTTTCCAATTTGATAAGAAAAGAAACAACACAAAGTATTGCCCTTCACTCTGGCAACTAGAAATAAATCTCTTCTGTTAGCTAAGTTTTAGGCCTTGTATATAATAATACATAATGGGTTTGAGGTGGGGGGTATAGGGTTTGAAAGGATCTCAGAAGTGGCTGGATTGATTTAAACTGGAGAGAGTAAAGAGTCAATTGGAGAAGAGAAAGAATAAATGTGATAGGGAAGAAGGATGGAGAAGAGAGGTGGGAATTGGCGGAGACTGAGTAGCAGGGACTAGAGAAGAGAGACAGGAAATAGCACCTTGATGTCATGGGTGTGATTTTGAAGAGAAAACTGGATAAGAAACATACTTTAAAAGTATTGCTTGGTGTGATGGATGGGAATACCCCTTTCAAGATTTTAAAGACATATCAGTTAAGATTTATACCATTATTCAGTTCATCGAAGGTATATTTTAGTGTGTGAGGCAATGAGATGGGTATTTTTTGGCATGAAACACAATGATACATATTACCTCAATATACTGAAATATAATGCCCCTGTCTATAACTTCTTTCAAAAAATAAAAAGATTAAGAAAATCTTCTAGTAGATATCAATACAATATTGTCAAAATGACATGAAAATATTTACATCAGGACTCAATATTTTGAAATCGGTAACAAATTTCTTTTTCCTCAGAATCTTTTTCTCCCCTCCTTCTCCACAATCTTATATTCTATAAATACACCTAATGCTAAATATTTGGGTTTGTGTAGATATATAAATTATAATCTCACTTCTGTTTTGAAGAAGGTCTAGGCACAATATAACAGGTATGATGTTTCTTCAGTTCATTCCAATTAAAGTCTGTCTCTATAGTAGGCCTCCTAATTATCTTCTTCTTTATACTTAGTGTTCTTGAGAATCTCTGAGTGTTTAGAGTGATTGGCATCTTGGGCCATCCCTCAGGAAAAAGATGGCATGGCAAAGTTTGTCTTTTGTCTTTCCATACCCCTCATACTGTTTTCTTTCCCATGTGGAATCCCTTCTCTACATCTTAGGCACATAACCCACATGTTCTCTTTCCTCAACCCAGGGAAATCCCATCTGTAGTTTTTTCCATTCCGGTAAGTTACAAAAGCCATTCTACTGACACATACTAAAAACATCTTCTGGCTCACTAATATGCAATAACTCCATTCCTCCCAGTCCTTTTTCTTATAACTAAAAAACCCTAAACATAACAGAACAAACAAGTATTGGAAAACTCTGACAGGTGGAAAGAAGGAGGAAGACTGCCTAGAGACTTCGGGGCTTAAGGTGGTGAGTCCCCTGGGATTCCTCGTTGCTCCATTGTGTCCCAGACAGGGCATTGCAAGAACTGCCAACCTGGAAATGACAACACACACACCCCAAGAAAAGATCCAAGTAAAGCCTGTTCTCCCTAGCAAAAGGACCAGAACTGAGTGGCCTACAATCAGAACATCTGTTTGTCAATACTTGCTCTATTTCAGCCAAACACCAACATAAAACCCATAGTATAGTTTTACAAGATGTTACCATTGGGGGAAACTAGGTGAAGGGCACTTGAGATCTCTCTATATTATTTCTTAGAACTGCATGTGAGTCTACAGTTTTCTCCATATACCATTTTAACTAAAAAAATGTATTCTGTTTCAAGATCTGTGCTATTTACAGATTAACAGATTATAACTAAGTGTCTTTGTATTTCAACAGATATCTAAGTTTTAGAATAAAAGTTTAAAGTGCTCATAGATTTCTACCATCAACCAAGAGGTCGGGGGGGGGGCCTTTTTACACAGAGCCCGGTTACTTCTGAAACTCTATAATTTATTTGTTCATTCAAATAACTTTTTATGAGTTTATATTATGTGCCAGTCTCCAGGAGCACAGAGGTAACTATATGATGGTTCTTATCTAGTAAGCACTCTTAACCTTGTGGTGAATATGCAAATAAACCAAAATTGTATTGTACAGTGATAAATACAAGTGCATGTGAGGAGAACACAGCTCTGAGAACAGAGCACAGGGAAGGAATGACACAGGTGACAGCCAATTCCACACATAAGTAGTTGACTAACATTCTTGAATTCTAACATTCAAGGTAATTACAGGAAAAATTAAAGCATATTTTGCAGACAAATCAAATACCTATAAGCTTAAGATCTGAAAAAATATTTGAGTCATAGGTGGTAGGATAAAGAATTATAAGTTAGAAAACCAATATAAAAACCACTCTAACTTCTGTAGCATTCAGGTATTTTCAGTTTTCATCAACCTTATGCAGGCACTGTTTAATCCAATTTTCCTCACTTCATTAAACTTTAGATATTTTATACACTTTGCCCATATTGCCCTATTTTTCATATCTCTAGTAATTTTTAGATGCTAGATATTGTGAATAATATATCATAGAATATCTAATTTTTTGTTTTCCTTAAAAGAATGTTGGCTTTCATTCTGATCAGCAATTATTTTATCTGGGAACCATCTTGATTCATAGCTACTGAGGTCTTTAGCTGTGTTATGGCAGGTCTGGGGAAGCCTTTAGCTCTCTATATGATGCAGGAACTTTCTGGGTCTCAACTGACCCCCTTGAGTATTCAGTGAGATCTCTCCACTCTGGATCACTGGAATTCTAACATCTTCCAACCCTGTTTGAGCTCTGCAAGTTTTTGAGATTATATTGTCCCAGGAGTTGCTGCTTGTCTGTCTTTATAGAGAATACACATATACAGAAAAAGACTCCAGGCACTCCTCGGCAGGCGGATGGAGAATTTTCCCTGAGTGGCTTCCTCTTATCAGTATACCTCCCTGATAATTTCAGCCTCCTCAGCCTCCCCAAACTTCTATCTCTGTTTTAACATCTCAATAAAACTTTTATGTTCTGCTTGTATTTCCCCTTGCTGCGTTGTGTTACAGAAATTCCCTCCAGGCCAAGATCCTGTGCAAATATAAGGCTCATGTAACTTATTTTTTCATAAAGGACACATTCCTACAATTCCTATTTTCCAATGTCTGAAAAACACTGGAAATGCCATGTCGTATATTTTGTTCAGTTTTTGGTGTTTTACACAAGGAGATCTAATCATACACCAGTATCTGCAATGGTCAGAGGCAGCAGTCTCTGGATTCATTTTGGAGAGAGAGCTGGTATGCTTTGCTCAAGGGTTGGGTGAGAGAGAGAAAGGGAAGTCAAGAACAACTAAGACTTTTACCTTGTTTATTTAGAATAATGAAGTTACCATGAGGGGATACGGATCACTGTGAGAGGAGCAGGCCTTTTGTCTGTCTGTTTGTCTGTTTTTATTGTGGAAAGGAGTATAAATACCCAGGAATGAACTTTCAGACATTTCAGGTTTGAAATACCTATTAGAATCCATAAAGATGTACTATGTAGGTACCTCAAAGTCTAAATTTCAGGAAAGAGATGCAGGATAGTGATTTAATTTGGGAGTTCTCAGTGTGTAGAAGATAAAAAAGATCTTGAAACTAAGTAACATTCCCTAGGGATCAAATGCATATAGAAAAAGAGATGACAAGTAGACCTCAGACCTTAGACCTAGTTGGGCCTTCTTTAATGGAAAATGAGTTATTAGTTGAATCATTTCTAATGGAAAATTATTTCATTTTACTATTTTTTTTGCTATTTAGACAGTACATAGTGGTAAAATTTTTCGTTTTGTTTGCCTTTGAACTTGGTGTTCAAAGGGACACCAAGGGGCTAGTATTGGGGAGGAAGAAATTGAGAGAGAAAAGACTAGAGAGGATTGAAAAAATGTAAATGTATGTGATTGATCAATTGAGTTCAGTCAGATGTGTCATTTTTCTTCTACCATACTAGATTATAAGCCCTTCGGGGGAAAGGGCATTTTGCTCAATTTCATTTGTTTGTTTTTTTTTTCTGCATGCAGTATATGATTAGTATGGTACAGCAAATAAGAGCTAACCTTTACTGGACACATGCCAGCAGTGAGGTCCTCATTCTAAGTGTGTCGCTATACCATATTTTATCACACTAAGAGGACACTTATTATGAGATGCACCATTATTAGTGAACCAGTGAGAAAGAAGCATCACCAAACTATGACATATTATTAAACCTACAGTGCATCTCAAATTAAAAATTGTTAAGTGAAAAAATCCATCTTAGCCATTATTTACAATTATATATTTTTTAAACCTCTGGTCACTCTATGGAGGAAGAGGAGGAAAAACTGGAAGAGAAGAAGAAAGGTACAAGGCAAAATACACATATGTTTGGAATAGTGCATGCCACATAGGAGGTGGTCAACAAAATTTACTCATTAATTGAACAAATGAAGGGTTCACCCTTCCTTTTCTATCCAAGGTAAGAGCTTATGAGAGGAGATTTCCTGGAAAAGTCCTAGGTGGGACTAGTTTAGTTTTGAATTCAGTAAACTATAACTCTTGGAATACACCAAGAAAAATGAAGTTATTCAATTTCACTGCATTTGGCTCCATATTGGTTTCAAGTTACTCCATACTGTGGATAATGTTACTTTTAAGCCGTGGACAAAAGTGATTTTCTGTTTGGTTCCATACCAAACTAATGTTAGCATTTTAATAATTGAATCTGAAATTGCTTTCTTTTGTTTACTGAAGCAGCAGTGGTTACATCACAAGACTATAAATCACTGAGGCAGTAATAAAGATGCTTTTACAGCATTATGTGAGACCTACAGTATTGTCTGTGCATTTTGTGAGAACAGAGGCCATTTAATTTTTGTTCATAATAATTTATTTGTAATCTTTGGAAAAATTATATTTTGAGTACAGTTCTTGGGAGTTAATGACTGAATGTTTGTGTAACCCCCAAAATTCATTTGTTGAAGCCCAGCCCTAAGTCCCAATCCGATGTTATTTGGAGGTAGGTTCTTTGGAAAGTAATTACGTTTAGATGAGATCTCCAGGGTGGGATCCTCATGATGGGAATAGTACCTTCGTAAGAAGAAACTAAAGAGCCTGCTTTTTCTCATTCTACCATGTGACGATACAGCAAGAAACCAGCCATCTGCAAGCCAGTAAGAGAGTCCTCACCACAATCTGATCTTGCTGGCATCCTGATCTCAGACTACCATCCAGAACTGTGAGAAATAAATGTCTACCTAAGCCACCCCGTCTATGACGTTTTGTTATAGCTGCTTGCGCTAAAACACGGGTATTGGATTTATATACTTTTCTTTTAGTTAGACTTTTAAGTATAGTAGATTTCTAAAGGCTTAGATTTTTAAGTGAATCAAAAATTTTTAAATCCCCTCCCATTAGTCATTTCCATTTGATATTAGATCTGAGGGTTAGGATTTTTGAGTTGATATCTAAAGCTGTGCTATCTTGCTTATATTCTGTTAGAGGTCAAGTAGTAGCTCCTTAAAATAGTAAAGGTCATTCAGCAATTTATTGCCTTCTAACTTAAATGTAAACAAGAATTAAATAAAATTGTTTTAAATGTGGTCAATAAATAAATAAACCCCCCTAGCTATATCAATATGCATGTTTCACTATACAATAAAACTTGTCATTATCACATACGAAAAGAGCCTGGGACACATGGGAATAAGATTCAAAGGCAGCTATCAAGGAAACTTTGACATTCAAGCAGTCTGTCTTTTCTCCACCGAAAAGTTTCAAACTAGCATATATAGTGGTCAGTTTGAGTCCTGACCACCCATCCACACAAGAAGGACGAGGGATTAGACAAGAGTATATTACCTCTTCACTTACACTCTCTAAGATAGCCGTTAGGTAACATGAAAAATATAGTTAGTTCCTCTTTGATTTATGAACATATAATCTAGTGCATAGATCTTGAAGTAAAATCCCTATATAAACCTAATCACAGCAGGGCCTTACAAAAAAACTCAGTGAATTAGCTCCATTTCAACGAGTTATTTAATCCAAAACTCCAAGGCAATATAAAGATATCTTTAAAAAATAGTAGTTGCACAATTGCTACATCAACTGAATTACTATAATACATAATTTCTGTTAAACACCTTATAAAACATACTTTCTATCCATCTGTAGAAAATACTCAGGGAAATGACAAACAGCCTTATTTTTTTAGATGATGAAATGAGGCGATGATTGGTATTCATTTTTAAAATGAAGGTAACTTGCATTTTTTTTTCTTTTTAATCATTCACGTGTATTATTTTATAACAAAAAACTCCACATATTTTTAGGAAAAAAACAAAGCGATAATATGGATGAATGTGTTACTAATCTTGAAATGGGAAGAAACATTTAGCCAAATAGAACATCGAAAAGACCCTCAGAGAATGTTATTAATGAATTGGACTACTGGATACACAAAGCTTTTAAAGTTCTAAAGCATCACAGAAATAAGCAAGAAGCAGAACTCTAACTAGGAGGATATTTTTTAAAAAATGTAATCAGTGAAGCATTAATAACCATGATATATATGAAGTTCTTATGTATTAGTAAAAAGCATTAAATTCTATATAAAATGAGATGATGCATGAAGAGACAAAGCAGAGAACAAACAAAATTGGCCAATTAACTTGGAAATATATAATAATTAAAAATGAAACTAATGTACATTTTTAAAAGGATTTTGACTATCACATTTGCAAAGAGTTATAAATACAGCCTGGAATAGATCATAGTTTTCAAGTATAAAATTATGTTCAAGCATAAACTAGTCCTATTTTTGCAAAATATATTTAGGTACTATTTCACTTTTTTTTCCCTTGCCATACATTTGACCCAGAATTTACATTTTCAGGAATCTGTCTTAAGATATCACCAAACCTGTGCAACAGTGAGTGTATTCCATATGTTTATTTCAGTATTAATCACACTAATTAGAAATCTCAGAGAGGAGCCGACCCGGTAGCATAGTGGTTAAGTTCACATGTTGCACTTTGGCAGCCCAGGGTTCACAGGTTCAGAGCCCAGGCGCAGACCCACTCACCACTCGTCAAGTCATGCTGTGGCAGCATCCCACATATAAAGTAGAGGAAGATTGGCACAGATGTTAGCTTAGTGACAATCTTCCACAAGAAAAAGAGGATTGGCAATGAATATTAGCTCAGGGCCAATCTTCTTCACCCCCCAAAAAAATCTCAGAGAGATTATAGGTATTTTCTTTTGTGGCTACTGATCCCAATATCCTTTTCTTTCTTTTATTAATAGAGCATTGACAGTTTTAGCTGGACACATGACCACCCAGTTAGAGATTATATTAGCAAAACTCCCTTGCAATTAAGAACTGTTGATGTCAAACCTCTAAGCAATAAGTTGGGAGCAGAAATGATGAATGAGACTTTATAATTCCTCTAGACAGAAAATGCTTACCACTCAAGTTTGCTTTCTGAGATTCATTCTGATTCAGACATGGCATGGTGGGGTCAACATCCTAGGGGATGGTAAAGCAACAATATAGAAGTTACCTCTCTACCTCCAGGTCACCTGGCATTTCAGAATTCTTGGAAGAGAAGAGTATGATACTCTCTTGTTTAAGCCATTGCTATCTATTCTCAGTTAAAGAGCTTAGCTAACATCTCAACTAATAAAGTAGCTTTCTGTATTTTCCAAATAATCTACAATGAATATATGTATATATATACAGATAACACAAATTGAATTTTTAAAGGAGAAAGAAACCAAATATAAAAATGGACAGAATTGACTGAACTGGTGTTTCCTGCTAAAAGCTGATGGTCTTAACTTTTAGATACTTGGATGCCTAAGAATTTCTTAAGACTTATGAATTATTCTATGTGTAAATAACACACATAGTATATTAACTTTAAATTAATGGTCACCTCATCTATTCACATATATATGAATATCATAGAACTGGGGGAAAGATAACATAGTAGCCTTAATAATTGAGCAAAAGACCCTCTAAAATTAGGGGAAAAAAAACAGAGCGTGAGCACCATTTCTCTGAGAGAAACCCTGGATTTTAGCATCTTTTTAAATAGTCTTAGACATAGTTACAGTCATAGAGTATAGTCATAATCATAAATTTCCATTAACTTTTCAGTCACAATTCCTAAGAAGGGGCTTATCATCGTTGAGGCTCAGGACCTAGAGTGCCTGAGTTCATATCCAAATAAAATTATGTGGGTAAATTTGCTAATCTGTGCAAGTTTCACTTCCGTCATATCTAAAGTGAGCTTAATAATACAACCTAACTCATCAGGTTGGATGAAGATTAAAAAGTAATTTAGTGCTGTTAACTGGCAAACAGTTGGAGCTCCATTAAGATTAGTTTTCATTATGATAATGCCAATTTAGAGATGGATACTAAGATTAAATGACAAAATAAAAAATGTATACCTGGGTTCCTCACAATGGACTTCAAGGTTAGAAAGTTAATGTGGAGTAATTGAAAAGAACTAGATGGTAGTTAATAAATTTTCACTCATTCAGTTAGTCAGTAATTCAAAGTGAGAGAAGTTCTCTTGGAATAAGATATAATGAAATGCATATTTTAAGATATTGAGCCTTGTCATATTACACTTAACATGTGTATTTAAAATTTATTGTACTGTGACATTTTTATTGTCACATTTAACTAATATAATGATGCTCTGAGGCAAAGTGTTATCATAGAGTATTTTTATAGGCAGCATTTAGACTCAATAGAGAATAATTCTTTCATTTCTAGTGTCATTCAGTATCAGGAGACTTATTAATAACAAATTATTGATAGACTTAAATGTAACGTAAATTATTGCACACTCTTATAGCATGCCTTCCAGAATAAGATGCAGAAGATTGTTCCAGAGTTTCCATAGAAATTTATGTAATGTGTTTTACAGGGCGGATGCGTAGAGGTGACATAAGGTAGAATGTATGAGTAAATCCAATAGGGATAAATTTGAGCTGTGTTTTAATTATACATTATCCTAAGACCTAAATGTTTAGGAAACTATTTATATAACAATTTGTGTTATTGAAAACCATAGATTTGTATAAATATGTCCATTTTTGACTGTGCATGACTTTGATGACTTCTGATATTAATTGCACTATCATTATCTTCCCCTAATTTTTATTACCAATCTTCTCATTAGAATGTAAGCTCCTTAACAGAGAAACCTAGGTCTGTTTCGTTCAACAGTTAACCATCAACCTATAGCAAACTGTCTTGCAATAAGAATGCCATATTATTTTTTGTTGTTGTTGCTACATGCTGTGAAGTCAGCTCTGACTCCTGGCAGGAACTGTATGAATGAGTTATTTCCAGAATGTCCTGTCCTCAACAGCCCTACTCAGCTTCTATAGACTCATGCCTATGGCTTCCTTTATGGAGTCAATCCATCTGATAGTTGGTCTTCCTCTTTTCCTGCTGCCTTCTACTTTTCCCAGCATTATTGTCTTTTCCAAAGAATCCTGCCTTCTCATGATGTGCCCAAAGTAGAACAGCCTCAGTTTTGTCATTTTTGCCTCCAGTGATAGTTCAGGCTTAATTGCTCCAGGACCCACTTATCCATCTTTCTGGCAGTCCAGGGTATCCACAGAGCTCTCCCCCAACACCATATTTCAAATGAATCAAAATTTTCCTGTGAGCCTTCTTCGCTATCCAACTTTTGCACCCATATGTAGTACTTGGGAATACGAGAGTGTGGATAATCTTGGCCCTGGTCTCTAATGACACTTCCTTACACTTGAGGATCTTTCCTAATTCTTTCATTGCTGCCCTTCAGAGTATCAGACTTCTCTCAATTTCTTGGCTGCTGTCTTCATTTAAATTGATGACTGAACTAAGGTAAACAAAATCTTTGACAATTTCAGTGTCTTCGTTGTCTATGTTCAACTTGTATAGTTCTCCTGTAGTCATAATTTTTGTCTTCTTGATGTTCAAATGTAGTCCTACTTTGGCACTTTCTTCTTTCACTTTTCTCAGAAGTCATTTCAAGTCATTGCTGCTCTCTGACAATAAGATGGTATCATCTGCACATCTTAGATTGTTGATATTTCTTCCACCAATTTTCACTCCCCCTTCATCTGTGTATTTCTTCATCTGTGTATTTTTCATATGTGTATTTCTTACACATACAAAAATGTTTAATAAATACATAATTTTAATAATGAAACATACAATCAGAAATGTTAGAAAAGGGAAGAAACTTAGGGATCATGTAGTATATCCATCTCAGTTTATAAATAAGAAAACTGAGGCTAAGAGAGGGCAGAGAGAACGTTCAAGAGCACAGAGAAGGTTTATGGTAGAGATTATATGATCATGATAGCATTGGTAATTTTAGGTTTTTTCTTTAAATGTTAATTATCCCAATATTCATTCTCTCTTTCTTCAATTTAGTAATAGAACATTGTACATTAATATTTCAAATCACTTCCCCCTTTGACGATCAAGAGTAGTCTCCCTAATGAAAATGAGTTGTTGGTAAAATGAATGAGCATAACATGAAGAGTAGCTTTTTTGTCACCATGCATGATACTCCTGAAACGTGTAATGGATAATACTTTAAAATTAACTCAATGCATTTTGATAGCATTTCCACAAATTCTAGTTTCAGCTGTGAAAAATGAAGCTCATAAAATGTCATGTCCAAAATCCAAAGTTTATAAATGGTAGTACCAGGACACAATCTCAGGATTTTCTAGTTTGTGTGTGGAATTTCCTACCAAATAACTGGATAAACTATATGTTAAATTAGCATAGTTTCAGAATAATTAATACTAGATAACTGTAGTGAACACTACTGATTATCTTTTAGTTTCTATTCTTTTTCTCCCCTTCAGAAGTTCTACCTAGTGACTACATTTCACAATCTCTATTGCAGTTTGATATAGTCATATCACTCTATCCACACTAATGGAATATGAACAGCAGTGATATGTGCAACTTTTGATATACCATTGCATTGCACTGTCTGTTTCCCCCAGACAAAAGGTTAGAATCTAGACATGGTAGTACTTTATCTTGGACCGTGCACACCAGGACAACACCTTGGGGATGGCAGATCTATAAGAGATCATGGTTCCTGAATGACATCATAGAACCGATCCAACATAGCCTTAGATGTATGTAAAAAAAAAGCAAGCATCTATCTTATTTCAGCCACTGAATGTCCAGGTCTCATAGTTATTATATTCATAACCGTATATAGCCTATATGCTAACTAATACAGTAAGCAAGAAATCAAGAGAGACAGAAGGGATGTAACTCTAACTTGAGCAATAGATCAGAACTCAGACCCTGGAAGCCAACAGAACTATGTGAAAAATACAAGATAAAGAATTTGAGAGGAAAACTAATGGAAAACATCTATGACCTCTAGAGCCTGGGAGACACACACTGCTTTTAGACACAATAAACCCATCTTGGGTATAGTTAAGAAAGGGAAATAGAGAACTTTAGAAGGTCTACTCTTTTTCAGGTTAACTCAGGGAAATTAGGATGAAGATAAGGTAAAAAAAAATAGTAATAAGAAAGAAAGTCTCAGATTGACAGAGAGATAAGCAAATGGATGAGAAGCAGCAGGGCTAAATGAACAAAGTGTAGTGATCAAAATTGATGTACATCTAAACATGAAGCATTCTTTACAAATGTACTCATTCAAGGACTCATTCATTCAGAGAGCTCTTTAAAGGATTGATTAAGTAGAAGGGCCTCAGCTGATATTATCTTGGCTGAATTAAGTAATATTTCTGAACCTCAGCTTTATCACCTGAAAAAGAATGGTTCTAAGAATTTGATAAAATCATGATGGGATGTAAATGGCACATAAAAGGCTGCAATTATTCTTGTTGATATCACCATTAGAGAAAATGAGGCAACTAATCCTCTGTAGGATCTGACATTATCAAAGTGAAATATGATAATTTATTTGTGCTTTGAAAAATAAATAGATATCTTTCAGGTAGAGAGCAAGATAGGATTTTTCAAATAGAAGAGAAGACACGTAAAGGCAAAGAGTCATGTAAGAACACCATATATAAAAGAAACTTAATAGAGATTTACTAAGCTTGGAACATAGGTCACAAAACAGAAAATAATTGATAAGGTATGTAGAGACAAATTCCTAAAGATTTGATTACCAAATTACCAAGTTAGAGAAATTAGACATAATCATATATGTTCAAAAGCATATTTTTTAAGGCAATGCTATGCAAGATATGTGTTATACAAAGAAATTCAAGCTTTATTATAGCAGATGTAATAGTAAAGTGAAAGACCAGCTATAGGGAGACTGGACAAAAGGATGTTACAGATGATCAGGCAAGAGAAAATGGATGTCTATGCTAAGTCAGTGGAAGCAAGTATACATAAACAAATGGTTGAATTGAAGAGAAAATCCTGAAATAGAATTCATATCACTTGGTCAACAACTAGATGTGGGATCCTAGTGTTTGTAGCTTGAGAAATTTGTGATTCTAGTAACTAAAATTTCAGACTGGGGAAAAATTATGTTTGTGGAAGAGAAATGAGGAAGTTTTATAATAGCAAGTTATTGCCAAGAGTATAGGGATATATGTATGTCTCAGGTATATATCCTGTAGATAAAATGCTACATTTGTAAGCAATATATATTTCTCTTGTATTTTTGCTATATCGTTTACCTCGTATATCTGCATACCTCGTCAGAAGGAGTTTGTATATGGAACAGCTGCTCAGTTCTAAGAGAGCATCTGAATTTCAGTGGGAAGCAACTTATTGCATAAAAAAAAGAGTAGTTCCGGCAGTGTGCTAGGTGCTAGGGATAGAACTAGGACACAATAAACATGTTCTCTGCCTTCACGGAGCTGAGTCTTAGTAGGGAAGCAGACAAACTGTGATGGTTAATTTTATGTGTCAACTTGACGGGGCAGAAGGGTGCCCAGATTAAACACTATTTCTGGGTGTGTTTGTGAGGGTGTTTCTGGATGAGATTAGTTAGCACTAGAATGAGTGGACTCAGTAAAATAGGATGCCCTCCTCAATGTGGTGAATACTATCCAATCCTTAAGGACCTGAAAAGAACAAAAAGGTAAACAAAGGAGGAATTCACCCCTTTTTGCTTCCTGCCTTCCTGCTTGGGTTAGGATGTTGGTCTTCTCCTGCCCTTGGACTGAGATTTACACCATCAGTTCACCTGGTTTTTAGGCCTTTGGACTCAGAATGTAATTACACCACCTGCTTTTCTGAGTCTCCATCTTGCAGATGGCAGATCACGGGACTTCTCAGGCTCCATCATTCGCTCATGCAAATGAGCCAATTCCTCATAATAAATCTCTTCATGTGTATCTCTCATTGGTTCTGTTTCTCTGGAGAATCCTAATACACACACTAAGAGGAACTTGTCTATCAAGGTACCATCATGATCAATGGTGAGAACAGGAAGGTGAAGTCCAGCTCATCGGTTGCCCTCACACGGTAAACAGGATCATAAAGCTATTTTGTTGGATCATGCTCTCTGTTGAAGGGATTCAAATGAATTTACTATTTTATGGGGGGAAATTAAAAATCAGAAAGTGCAAAGTTACAAACTGATGATCAGCAGTTCAAACCTCAGATTTTTCAGAGAACAACACAAAATCAGGAAGCTATTGATGTCATTATCGAAAAATGTGTCCAAAATATATCCCAATATGCCCCTTCTTATCAACCTCATCTCTAACAGAAATGGAGTGAGTACCTCTCAGGAGAAACAGCTAGTACCCATGAAGAAGAGGAGAAGCAAAAAGCCACTCTTCCAATTTAGAAAGGCTTGGTAGAGAAGCAGTGAAAGGAGAAAGAAAGAAAAAGACTGGCATATATAGAGACATTTCATGGGAAGACTTTTCATCTTTAATCCACAGGGGCCTAATTCTGACAATTTCTGAAACAATTTAGGCTAATACCAAACTGATATTCCATATAAAATCGCAAGGTAAACATGACATAAGTTAACAGAAACTAAAAAACTAAACTGAAAAAAAGGAAAAACCCTTCACTCAACTTGTATTAATGAAAATGGTTATCCAAGGAGGAAGGGAAAGATCAGGGTAAAGAAGCAATGACAGGAGGTAGTCTTCTCTGAATATATCTTGTTACATAGCTCTGGTTTAGAAAATATTTAAATGTTTTACATATTCACAAAGAAAATTTAAATTTACAGAAGCCCCTCCCCCAATCAAAAAGAAATAAACCCAATTTTATATCAAGGTTGTGGCATAGCCTCATAGAGAAATAAATTACTTTAAGTGATTTTAAAATAAATTACAAGTGCAAAGAAATAGTAAATATTATTCAGTAGTCTAAGTGTTGGAGTGTAAGTAGTAGTATCATTTTAGACTAATTTATTGTGTAGAATTATGAACCAAAATTTTCAGTAAAAAGGAAGAAGATCAAGATCAAATGAATTAACTTTAAATACCATAATATTAAATTTGATTTAGAAATGTTATTATGGATCCATTTTACTTTTCAAAAATATATATTTCTATATGAAAAATTGTCTGTGTCTTCAAAACTATCCATGAAATGAAAGAGAAGAAAGAGTAAGGAACTGATCCAGATAAAAGTGAAAATCAAGAGACATAAAACCATTCATTTAAATCTAGAGTATCTATTTCAAATTCAATATTTAGAACTTCTTAACCAATGTTACCTCAAATTTTAAAGTTAGAAATGAAAAAAATGCCATGAACATAGATAACATTTTTGCAAACATAAACCAAAAAATGTTGCTGAAGTCATTGATTGAACATTACACCTTTAAGTCAAATTAGATTTTGGCAAACATAAGCATTCTATAACTGTCTTAAAAGTTAGTTCTTTTAAAATTCCCAGATAAGTTTTATTCAATATTTGCAGGAATGAATGAGCAAGAGTTAATTCATAAAAAGGGACAAAATGGAGTTAATTACTTAAGATTTATTCTCAATTGCATCTTAGAATTCTAGTTTAGTTTGTTGTTGTTTATATATTTTTTAAGAAATAAAGTAATCTTTCTTTTCCTGAAAATAAGATAGGCTTTGAAAAACCTATTTATATGGTGTCATTTTGTATTTTATAATAATTCACAGAACACCATGGGCATACTGTTAAATTTATTTATCCTAATTTAGAAAGAACCTGTGGTCTTTACTCCTAAAACATTCTTTTCTTTAAGATTAAAAAAAAATGTAAGATTGCAGACACAAAAATTGAGTTGTAAAAGAAATTATGTATTTCTATTAACGCGCTGCTTATGTAATAACTGAACACCTTAGAAATACAGAGTGATATTTAAACTCAGCTAGAAGATTGTGAATATCACAGTTCCATGCCAATTCAAGCAGTCTTGACAGGTTTGTTTGGTTTTTTTAAATTTTTCATACACCAGCAAAAACATTTAACAGAACTCAGGGTGATTTCAGTATGTCCCTCACACAATCTTGGTACTTCATGTGAACCACAGGCATCTGCGAAGCAATCATTTTGCTTTCACTTTTTTCCCAATTCACTTTGTCTAAAATGACTTGACACAACATAAATTTACTGTATTTCACTTACAGATATAAAAAGGAAAGTCTTTATGTGTTATGAAATAGTTTCCCTTCTTCCATAGATCTTTCCAAACTGACAAAAATAATGCATATTAGAGTCGCTGTTAATCCCACCTATCTGTAGCCCTTTATACATGTAAACATAAAATCTGCATATTGTAATTACTATGAATCTGTAAAGGTTAATTTGTACATAATTTTTCAATGGATCATCTGCTAGACTTGGAAAGCAATGATAATTCTGCTCTGTCTCATGCTTTCTCTCCAAAAACCTTCCACCAAAAAATTTTCCAAATTCTGCCTCCTAGAAATCAGTCAATTTCAAGCTACACTAATACACTTACAACATATATTTAAAACTAATGAATTTTTATGACAAAATAGGCTTATTCTTAATATTGTATTCTTAATACAAACTTTGATTTGACCTGTGTATGATCTCTTGTGGATTTCTATTTTGTCTCCTTATATTATTTCCATCAATGTAATACGTTGTAGTACTACCCATCTTGTTTTCCTATTTTACAAAAAGTGCTTATAAAAACTCCCTGAGGATTTAACTAAAAATATGTTAAGTTATTTGAAAAATGTTTATCTCTTTGTAGCTATATTTATATTTATTACTATGAAAATTTTATAAAGCACAGTGCTATATTTTCAATCTATTCAAGCAGTAGTCTTTTTTATAGTTATATTTTAAAGTTTGCGTCCCCATATTCCTAATCTCTTTAATAAATTATGAATGAATCTCAGCCTTTGTTTTTAATTGATAAACTTTTCTATAAATACTAAATGCATATTCTAGAATTTCCTCTTAAGTGTGTTTACTTTTTTGAATATATGTCAATTTTTATGTTGAGGTTTAGAGACAGATATGTTTCTGTCTGACAGTTGTTATGTAAAAATATTGAGATGATAATCTAATTGACCATTCTCTTGAAGTTTTTTTGAAAAAAACTTTCTTGAAATAATTAAAACAACACAACATTGATTAAGGCATCAAGTTTTTAGTACTGTGCCAGAATTTAATTATATCACAAAAGCCACAATTTCTCAGTTTCAATTTCCACCACTGAAAAATAAGAGCTTGACTAGATATGTTCTAAGTCATTTGCAGTGTTAAAATTCTAGAAAATCATAATTTTGTTGATATGTCCTACTTATACTATGCTGAGTGAATACTACAAAATTGGACAATTTAAATATTACAATAATTGCACATCAATTTATTTACCTACTTTTCAGACTTTTGTTCTGGTTATGCCACAGAGGACTCAAAACAAAATGCTTCTGCTTTTTGACTCAAGTATCAAAAAGTGTTGGGTAGTTTTTTTGTTATTTCTTTTTAGAAAATTGAATATTATTGTTCCTTTTCTCTTCTTGTTTGAAAACGGTTTTGGAGAATATGACTGGGAGAGGTCTCTATGTTTTTAAGCATTGATCATTAGCAAAATATTAAAACAATAGTACTTAAGAAAAGTAGAAAAAATATTTTATAACTAGTTTCTTTTTAGCATTAAAGCTATTTACGTGCATTCTTTATCTCCTCTAGCAAGAGTGTGTCTGACTCATATTTTGGGAAACACAGCACTCAAGGCAGGCACTAAATGCATGCTTAATAAATAATGTGATTAATGTAGTGTTGCTCGCTTCTTTTGCAGGGTAAGTTTTTAAACAAAAAAGACAAAAACAGTCTCTCGCATGTCTTCAAACTCTTTTTCCTTTCTTCAAGTTCAACGTTTACTCAACTGGGAAAACAAAACAAGACAAAAATATACACTTCCTCTCAATATCACTCTCCGTTCTAGCTCCCACTCAGCCTCCTCTCTAACCCTGGTCTTGGCAAAGCTCAGGACTTGCAGAGCAAGCAAGCCATGGTCCAGGAGTTTTCACTAGTGTCCTTCCCCAGTCACACTCATCTAAAGGAGACCAACCAGACTGCTGAGTCAGAGGTAGAAGACAGGTGCAGGCATTCATGCCATCACTCTCCTCTTTCTATATTGTACCTCTCAAGAGCTTGCATTTAAAATTTAGTTCTATCATCTTCTTTGGGGAGGATAGAGATTGAAGAAAATAATGTTCTCCAACAGACTTCTAGCTCAGTGGTTCTCAACCTTGATTTCACATTGTAAACCCCTGGGGACCTTTAAACAAATACCATCTCCAAGCCCTGCATACAGAAAAATCTGATAGAACTCATCTTGGAGGGGACATCACTGTTTTCATATGTAGCCATTTTGACAGTCACTAAACTTGGGTGATCTTTGGAACAGATGCTCAGAAAAATGACAAAATAATCTGAGCAAAAAATACCTTATCTAAAGCTCATTACCTCTATCCTACACTTATTCCAGTTGTATGGGCATGATTTTATCTTTTCTTAATGATCCTTATAAAGGTCTTGCAATTCTCAGCTACATGATGTTGAAAGTTACAAATGTAAACAGCAGTAACTCCCCAAACTACTGCAAGGAAAATGTGGCTGCTGGAGGAATGCTACACATGGTAATACAAGTACTGTCTCACACGCATGTGTTATCCAAGGAGCATCTATTTGCACCTCAAATTCTTTCATCAAAGAGAACCTAACATATTCTTCCCCATCAGTGGTTTATGGTTAAGAATGCAAAATATAAGACACTGGAGAATAGATTGTCTTGTGGTTGGAAAAAAAAATCTAGTCAATACAAAGAAATTGCCTTTCCTCTCTCTCTTGTCTAGTGCATGTTTAGAAAAGTTCATATACCTACATAGGGTTACCTTAGTCCTCCCAGTCCTATTTTTAACATAAGATCTGTTCTTCAACTAAAGATTTTCCAACCACAGGCATTCTCAAGATCATAGTCCCATAATTGTAGAGTGGCAATTCTAATATGTAATCCAAAGGGGGAAATTTACCTTTTTTCAAAGTCATGTTTGGGTGTGTTTCCAAATTTGCATTCATCGTTAGCTATGCTCACTAAGCCCAAAATGTAATCTATTCTTTCTTAAATATGATACATAAGCTTTTTTACAAAAAGTAACAGAACCCGGTATTTTTCTGTGCAACATCCTCCCGAGAAGTTTTCTTGCTTTTATTTCCATGACCTTTTTTTAAAAGAAATCTGTTAGTGTTTTTGTTGACGATATTCTCTGTTTGCTTAGGTTAATCTATATGATTGATCACCACAGTTTTATTAGCAAAACTTTCTTCCCAAAAAGTTGGAACAAAAGGTTATACATGAATAGATTTATCACTGAATTCTAATGAAATAGAAGAGCTCAAATTTGCGTTCTAAGTGCACCAAGTTTGTGCATTGTCAGTCAATCATTTCATCAGTTAGTCAATAAATGTTAATTGAGTACCAGATTTTGCATATGATTTGAGTTTGGGGCCAGAAAAACTAACACTAACAATACATTTAAGAAGGCAGTCAAGTAGTGAAATTTTTACACCTATTGTAATTGTAAACTGTTAAACTTAAGGACTAATTAAACATTTTAAGTTAGTAAATAATTTGAGCTCTACCTTCTGTTACTAAAAGTCAAGTAGACAAACCCCATAATTCTCCATAGCCTGTCATTTACCAATATTTGGTTATGAAAATAAATTGATTAAATCATATATACCCCTCTTTGATTCATGTAGAGAAATGAGAGATCAGTTCTCCCAATGCAGGTAACAGTCAAAATCAGCTTTAGCATAATAATATTCCAAAATTATTTCCTATTACTGAGTGTATATCGTATAAACCACATACAACAAACTTCCAACATGTCAAAACATAACATACACACACAAAGACGTATATAAAAATATGTGTGTTCCAAAATATATTATTGATCATATCTGGAATCCATAGAAGGAGTGAGAGAAATATGCTTCAATGTGTCAGGTATCAGAAACAATTCCCACAATGCTAACTGAGATCAGTGTGGTGAAAATTTCCTCACTTCTAGAAATGAAAATAAAGGGCCTAAATCCTGAGCAAGAGGGATTTTATTTCTAGAAATCAGTATTTTATGAATACATTTTGGCTACAGACAGAAGGAAGGTCAGGAGGTTATGCAGGGCTTTCACATTTAGTTTCCCGTTCTACCTTAATTCAAGGAGACTCAGTTGAAAGAGTTGGCTTCAGACAAGAGGGGCCATCTAATTTATCCTCCAAACCAGAGAATTCTGAGAACAAAAAAGAAGCTACTGATCGTTACTCTGGACAATACACAAAAACTAGAACTCTCCTATGCCTACCAGGACATGTGGTCATGACTATTACAGACATACCTGGCACTCTAATCCTGATTTTGTCACTTTACTAGTTATAAAAACTTGTGGAAATTGTCTAATATAGGTTGCATCTCAGTTTTCTAATTTATGAAAGATAAATTGTGATGTCTAGAATTAAGCCAGAAAATACATGCACGATGTCTCTCACATATTAATCATTCAAAAAAAAATGGTAGCTATTCCAGGAGAAGACCTATTTTATTGGCATCTTTGTAATAAATTCTGTCAAGCATAAGCTATTTCAAATTCTTCCATCGCCAAAATGTTCTCTGTATGTGCATTCCAGAATATCTTTACACCATACCAATATTCACCTCTCTGCCTCTTGCATATCATCATTGTGATGAGAGCAACATGCCCATTAGCTCCAAGGAAGGGATGAGAGACTGTGGAGAAGAGCCATCCCAGGCAAGCTCAAACTAAATCAGCCAACATTTTAGCTCAGGAGCTAGAGAACATTCTTCCACAAAGGAAAAAATAGTAAATATTTTCAGCTTTGGGGCCATATGGTCTCCAGAATCAACACTATCATTGTATCACAAAAGCAGCCATAGATAACATAAATCAACAGCCATGGCTGTATTCTAATAAAACTTTAAAACTGGAGACTGAAATTCACAATCCACATTATTTTCATGTGTCACAAAATATTATTTTTCTTTTGATTTTTTTTCTAACCATTTAAAAATGTAAAAACCATTCTTAGCTCATGAAATGTATGAAAATAGATTGCAACCCTTATTTGGCCTCAGGCTGTAGTTTGCCAACCCCTGTATTAGCCACTGAGGTTGGTAAATTTTTGTAACTTAGTGTTATTTTAAGAATAGCAAACTGATACAACCTTAGTACAGAACAGTTGAAGATTGTCACCGAATAAGCATTCGTATATATAAATATGTGTACACAATTTGGCAACTTGTTATCCTTGCATTTAGTAGCACAATGTCAATTGTAATTTATTTGAAAACTGTGCTAAGAAATAACTATAAAGCTGGTAGTATTCTGAAAATGTTCACCTGCCTTCTGTAAATTGAAAAAAACAAAAGTAGTTACTTTGTTGTTTGTAAGTGAACATAACACATATTACCTCTGGACAGAGAATTTGCAGAGCTCACTTTCCTTCTGAAACAATAACAACCAACTTTTGAAGGTGGTGACTACTCAATCAGCCTGGGTTCTTTGGAGATCAAGTTTGAGATCCCCTATTGCTTTCTGCTAAGGGACACATAGCATGAATGGGAATTGTTAAATTAATTAAACAAGGCCATTAGACTGAAGTGACTTCAATGCCTTAGTAGCCTACATAAGTAAACCAAAGCCTAAGCCTATAAAAGCCTCGAGGTTAAGAAACAAAAACCTAATAACAAACACCCACAAACAGCCAACTAGGGCTGGAAAAAATAAAGTAAATGCTTAAGCTATAGCTAATCAAATAATTTTTCTTTGCTTTGCTTCCACCTTTTCTCTATAATAGTCTCTCCCCTAGCTCCTGTTGGTGGAGAGCTCCTAACCACTTACTGTTTGGCTCCCAATTCAAATCCATTTTTGCTTGTATGAACTCTTAAAATTTTTTAAATGTCTCACTTTATCTTTTAACAGAATTAAACTTGCTTAGTCACGTGGATTTGGGGTTGCTTGTTGTCACCATGTAACCTAATATGATGTGTGTATGTGTAAATGATCAAGATTTGGTTTCCAGTGCTGTCTTCAATTTCAAAGACATTTTTTTGACATTGAATATATACTGCAAAATAAAACACAGTTCCAAAAGTTAATATTGTGGTCTTCCTATTTAAAAGGCAAATATTATTTACTTTCCATGACCATGTCATTGATCTACAAATTTTACAGAGCTTAAAATTTTCTCCATGTGAGGTCAAATATAGAACTCCAGAAAATAAATATAAATGTCAAATATCATATTTAGGCAGATATGTTTGGCCATCACCAACCAACTTCAAAATTACTAATGTGGACCAAACAATTTCATTGCATATTCCAAGCTTCTATCAGAAAGTTTAAAGCAAGTCAATTATGGTCTGAAAAGAAATATCATAAATTGTTCCTACATACAAACAAAAGCAAATAAATGACACTTTGGATGAATTTTTCTTATCTACAAGTAATTCTCATATTGCTCAAAAGGAGTTGAGGTCTGGTGCCTTGAAATAATGCAATCGTTCATCTATGAGTTGTTGTGTCTTTTCTGTGCCCTACGTTGTTGCTCAAAGCACATTAATATAAATTTTGCATTGCAAATATCCTCTCTTGATGTAAGAAAATGAAAGGGCAAACAAGGAACCACCACACACTTTTCTTACCTTTTACCACACAATCAATTGCATTCAATCTGTTGCTGGAAATCCTCTAGTCTGCCTTGCCCTAAATCACTGGTATTCAAAGGTTTATTGCACATTCATACTCATTTGTCATTTACAGGAAGTCTAATTGAGAGAATTTACAGTTGGTTGAGTGCTTCATTTAGATTGTACATGTTTAATAAAGGCTTTTCAAGTTACTAATCTCAGCTCAGGAAACAACAAAAGTGCTTGAGGGGTAAAGAATAAAACATAGCAGGTAAATGTTATGGTGTGACATTTCCTTATAATGTTTCCAAGTAACTGCATTTACTGGCTTTGAATTGTTTTTACACATCTAACATGCTTTGCTGGAAAAATTTAGCCTATTAGTTATACCATGTGACAGAAATGTGATAATAGAATTACTCTTCAGTCAAAATGCTGTGGTTAGCTGAAAATAGTGTCAATAATTATTGCACTATAGGAGAAAGCCTAAAATAATATCTCGAATGAAATAATCTTGAGCATCTTCTCATAAAAATAAATCTAATTAAATTGTAGGAACTGACTTTAGTCTATGTTACTCTGCAGTCATTTTAAAATGTGATTCTGATTTTCAACTTGCATTATTGAACCATATGCATTGTTTATGGGATGGTATCGCATAGAGGGAACTCACACTATATAAATAATCTTTGTTGCCATTTAGCCTTATATTTCAAAGAAAATGTGAAACCATGTAGAAAAGAAGACCAAAATGTTAAGGTTCAAAAAATGTGGCAGGAATAAACTTCAAAGAACCCAAATACATCAGCGTCTGAATTCTTCTCTCTGGCTTGGTTTGCTGGAAGTGTTTAGACACAGAGCAGTAAGACAAATTAAGACAGCGCTAATGAACAATGCTACAGGACAAAAATGGAATCTGTGGACCAGCTCTTTTAGTAGAAAGTTGATACTCATCTGCCTGTTTTCCCAAAACTCAGCAGATGTTAGTGCCTTCGTATTTCCTTAGTTTGGTGGACTAAACGCTAGTCTTACTGCAAGACACAGAGCAGCTTTTCAAACTCCATTGTTTCTAAATAAACTCTTCTCTTAAAGGAAAGTGTCAATTCACTGTTACCACCTAACTCATGTAGATTAGAATTTGAGCAAAGAAAAACATACATAAACTATTTGCAAATGATGTTGATGATAAAGTGAGGCATGAAGCACATTAGTGTTTTATGATAGAACCATTTGTCCTGCCCTTAGAATTGAATTTACAGTGGATGAAATAAGGAAAAGTATTCTCTAAACAGATGGCCAAGATGACAAACATCAAAAAGATTAATGAAAATATTCTCACTGATTAGACTGTTGGACAAAATATCTCTAAATAAAAATATTTTCACTGAGTTTTGATTTTAATTGAGTTTGATTCCAATTCACTTGAGCCTGTACATTTTGGAAAGCTTGAGAAGGAATGATGGATGGAAGTATTTCAGCAACATGGAGGAGAGTATTCCAAACAGGGATCAAATGTTTGGATTTCTCGTCCATCCATTTAACAATTATTGAGCATCTTATATAATTTTATAGACACTGGAGATGGAACAGTGAATAAACATGGTTCCTGTATTCATGAAGCATATGTTAAAGTGGGAGAAAGATAATTAACAAACAAGTGAAGGTTTTCTTCATGAGCTTTACAGAGAAAAATAAGGCTTACAAAGAGAAGTCTGAAGTGGGGTGTGCTCAGATATTTTACACTTTTACAGTTGTCAGAAAATGTCTCACCGACCATGTGATATTGACACAGAAACTAGGGGGAAGTGACAGAGTGAACCATATGGATCACCAGGGGTAAAAATGATCAATACTTTAAGTCTAGTTTTATATTAAGTCAAAATTAGCTAAAGCGACATAAAAAGCAATATACAGTGGAATTGTTTCTTGAGTCATTAATTCCTTGAAAGCTTTACTCAATACAGCACAAAATTTATAGTCTTTATTTTCATTTACCATTCCCTTCACTTTTCTGAGTTGCAATCATTTCTCATTTGGGCTTTCCTAACAGTAGGCCCTCAGTGCAATCTGCTTGACTACCACTAGGACACATCAAAGAGCTTGCACAACTGCATTTTCTTTTTTTCTTTTTGTGAGGAAGACCAGCCCTGAGCTAACATCCTTCACCGATCCTCCTCTTTTTGCTGAGGGAGGCTGGCCCTGGGCTAACATCCGTGCCCATCTTCCTCTACGGTATATGGGACGCCGCCAGGGTGTGCCTGACGAGCAGTGCATCGGTGGCCGCCCGGGATCCGAACCTGCGAACCCTGGGTTGCCAAGCGCCGACTAAACCGCTGCGCCCCCGGGTGGCCCCCCACAACTGCATTCTTATCCCTCCCTGTTTTTGTTCATGTTACCATTGCAAATTTAAGAGAGAGAAGGAATTCACTCACTTTCTCTGAAAATTTCTCTGCTTTCCATCTTATGATACAGTAATTTCTTCCATATTTGTGTATTATCCTATGACACATTCATTTCTTCACTATTTGTGTATTATTTATATCAGTTGGTAAAGGCAACCATGCATCCCAGTGATGGTACAGGTGCCATTACTCCTGCTTAGAAAATAAGTGCATGTTCACTATCTACTGCTGCTGCAACAAATTACTACAAATTTAGTGATTTAAAACAACATCCATTTACTATCTCACATTTTTTTGTGGGTCAGAAGTCTAAGTCAAATGCGACTAAGTCGCTTCTCTGCTTTCAGTCTCACAAGGCTGAAATCAACGTGTCAGCAGGCTGCATTATTTCCCAAGGCTGCGGGGGTGAATTTGCTTCCACACTCATTCAAGTTGTTGACCAATTTCAGTTGCTTGCAGACAGACGAAAGAGGTCCCATCTCTCTTCTGCCACCTCCCCCCATCTGTTGCGCTCCTCTGACCTCAACTGGAGAAATGTCTCTACTTTTCAGGACTCAAGTGTTTAGATCCAGTCTAATCGAGGATACTCTTCCTATTTAAAGGTCAGTTGATTGTTAGTTTTGATTCCAACTGCAAAGTTCCTTCACAGCAGCACCTAGATTAATATTTAATTTAATAATAAAGGCACAGGAATCTTGGGGGAACATCTTTACAATTCTGTCTACAATTCCATAAAGTGCTAATGTCTTGTCGGTACGCACTGCCATAAGAAGAGCAGCTCTTTAATCATCATAATTTTATAAAGTAGGGGCCATTATTATCTTCACGTTCTAGGTGGAGACATTTAATGTGAGTAAGTAACTTACTCAACATTCTTTACAGAGAGAGATACAGAATAGGATTTAAATCTGTCTATATGATTCCTGAGCACACACTCTTCTTCAAATAATGACATGAATTGTAATGTCAGATTATGTTTCTCCCAGAGGGGCAGGAGTAAGTTGGTGGTTCTAAATAAACCTTGATTAAGCAATTATTTTTGAGTTCAGATTATGGATAAGGTACCTGAACTGAAGGGGCCTGAACCCCACTAGAAAAGTAAATAATAGTCTTCCACATGGAAATGCATTGCATTTGAAACTATTCTTGGTCCTTTTAAAAGTACAATATTCTTTTTGCTGTTTAGATAACTAAATCAATTTTCCATTAAAAAGAGAAATAACACAAATCAATTTATATTTAGATATAAATGAAATAGATTTTTAGAGCATTGATTAGCAGAAAAAATGCAAAATATTTTCCCAATATTGGAATTATAATACTACGATTCTTTTAAAGGCATATATTAAGGATCAAGTGACAATTAGACAACTACTCTAATGATGCCAAATAAATCAGTGACAAGATTTTTAACATTAATTCTAGATCACTGAGGTAAAGTCATTCAAGCAGCTTTTCAGCCAATTTCATGTTTATAATAGTGTCAACCAAGAAGTTCAGTTTCTACATATCATTTGTTTATTCTAGAAATTTTGATTACCTATGAGTAAATCCAAACACAGAATGAGGAATCTCATATCTAGATAAGAATCCCTAAAGCACGAATTAAGAAAAGGGAGAGTTTGGTAATATTCGTTTAATTAACATATATGGTCAAACTACAAAATTTGCAAACATATTTGCATGTGTAACCAAACTAGGTAATCGAAGACCAGAAAAAATTTTAAACATTAATTGTATTTAAATTTACTTTTTCTATGATTCAATGAATATACTGGATATCAGAGAAAACATCCCCTGACTTGTACTATGGATTATGGATATACAGCCTTTAGAGCAGTTTAAAATCCAAGATTCCAACATTTTTCAGAGAAATAAAACCTCAACATGTTTAACTTTTAAAATGCCAAGCTGAGTATATGTAGATAAGATATAAATATGGAGAAATATATATATTTTTCACCCAAATCTTTTATTGTATTATAATCTCAAAAGAAAGAAAAAAGCAATGATGCAAGTTTGTTCATTTTCTCAAGACTCATAAAATCTAGTTGATTAGATTAACATACAAAATTCATTGATCAGCATGTTATTTGTTGTTATTTGCGGTATAGAATTTGTATCCCTGCTCCTTTAGACTGTAGGTCTTGTTAAATTCAAAAAAAAAAAAAAATCTGTAATTACGGCAAACAATTTACCAAAGAAAAAAGAGATGAATTATAGAGATTAATAGAGATTAAACACGGAAGGATTCTCCTTTTAATTGCTGGCAGACAATTTTTAATTTCTGTTAATTCAAAAGAAAAATATTCTTTGTATTTGATGATATATTGGGTATAGAGAATAGGAAAATTTTTGAAGGTTTTTCTACCACGTTAGAAACTTAAAGAACTTAGCTTTTAACACCTGTTATAACTTTAAGGATTTGACATTTTCTAGTGTAAAAAAAAATTTCCACCATGGGAAAATCAGCAGGGGCAAAGTTAAACCTGAACATGGGCCAGAACCTCTCTACACTAGCTGACTGTGATTTTTAACTTATTTCCGGGCCACCCATCTAGTTTTCTAGGTAGTGAGATTTTCTTCCACCAGGCTAAAGCCAGAGGAAGTACTCAAGGCCCCTAATTCTGGGATCCAGCGTGGCATGCACAGGGTTACCCAGAGGAGCAGCTACAGTGTTTTCATAGCAGAGCACAGAAATGGAGGTTTGCGTGTATCAAATCCTTGACAAATGTTCCAGCAGTTAAGTAAAACTTTGTTTATATTGCGTGCCTCTCAACAGAAATTAAGAACTGTGGAAACAATTCGCGCAAGTGGTTGGCAATCTTCTCTCGTTCTCTCTTAGTGAATATGACAAGCTCACCTGCTGTGGGAGGCTGAAAATAAAGGACAATCTCACCACATTAATAAAACATGAGCCACAACTGAATCTGAGGCCAACTAAACCACCAGAGACCTAGTGTGACGCTTAATTTTGTCGATGGTGGAAGTACTTTAGCCCGAGGTAACTTTCGTGGAGGCCATATTTGCGTGCAAACCTTCACTTAAAGCACTACGGCTGGGCAGAGCTGATGTGCATGGGAGTGGAAACTTACAGGAAAAGGCAGGAACCACATAAGATGGTACATCACCCAAGCCAGTCAACTTTGGCAGTGGCCTAATGTTTTATTGAAGCTCATTCCTCCTCACAGGAGATCTGAAAACCCACTTAGTGCCCCCGGAAAATTGTCTGTTTTGGCTGCATGGATTGGTTCCTAAACACAGAAAGATAAAAACATCAAAATAAGCTAATAGGGTTTTGCCATGAAATACAGTCCCAGGAGAGCTAGAAGTAAAAGGGGGAGGTTTCTGGGGGATCTATTAAGTTCAAGGGTTTTCTGAAGTTAAGGGAACATGCTCCAGTAAAAAGAAGAAGGGAGGGGACAGAGAGAACATACAAGAGAAAGAGGAAGTAAGAAGAAAAAGAGAAAAAAGAAATTATTTTCTAGGAAATGGATAATAGCAAGACCCAGAAAACTGAATAAAACGTCCTTGAATTTTTCATCAGACAGTGCTTGAAAATGATGATGAGGCACTGAAACAGAATTACTGTGATGGCTCATATGAAAAATATTCCTTGGAAAATTGTTTTAAATAATAAGAATTCATAACGGATTGCCAGCAGAGAAAAGACATTTTGTGAAAGGGAAGTTTTTTCTTCTGTCAATTACATATGCTCAGGTGAGGATTTCAAATAAAGTTTTCATTCATGTCCACGTGTGTTGCTTGAGACTGAGAAAATCTGATTTCTTTAATTAATAGTAATAATTTATATTCTCAATGACAGTGTTTGGAAATGAGAATATGAAGAGAAAACATATAAAACTACTTATCATTGGGGACCCCTGGGATTTACTGTTGATCTGATCTTCAGTTATCCATGGGATTTTAACCAAAGGCTTATGCAAAGAAGTCTATAAAGGAAATAGTGCAACTTACAGCAATACTTAATACTTCTCAGTCGCAGCATGCTTCAGTCTGTCATGAGTAGACTAACACCACAGTCTGGAAAGTGTTTTATCACTTTTTGTGCAACTGCAAAATTTTATATCTAATAACTCATAGAAATTCTTTCTGGGAGGCAATGGCATCCACTAACTGGTTCATAAATTTGTTACATAGGGCACTGATGTTTTGGGGGAAGGTATTAGAGCACGAATTTAGAATCATATATTCTCACACTGGCAAGAGAGTCTGTGTCATTCTCTGCTCTTTCTTAGTTCCATAGCAAGAAAGGGTTTTACGGAAGGAATAGATTATATAAATGTGTGTCACCGTGACAGTTCTTATCTTATATTGTATTAACTGAGAACCTAAATCAAATATAGACTTTTAGAAGTGATCATCATTGAGGTAAAAATGCCTACTATTGTTTCAAAACCTAACAAAACATTACCTCAGGGAGCAGTTGCGAATCGTTTCCTCCTCTAGCTGAATTCAGGCAGCAAATGCATTTCGTGTGGCCCAGACACACTTTTTGTAAAATTTTTAATAACTTGATCCAACTTTTAGAAATGGAGATATTTTACATTCAAAGCCTGAATTCCAGCTTCTCTTAAAAGTCACAAGAGCTGGCACTGCGGGACCCACAACACACGTTGGCACCTATCAGCTGGAGCATTGCCAAGACTGGGCCCAGCGTTCTGTGACCCGCCACTATCTCCCTCCTCCCTGTGGTCTTATTAACTCTAAGACAAATCTTCTCTACCATTTATTGTCATGCTTGCCCCGTTTTTAAATTTTTTTAAATTATGTTTCTCTGTGTCCTTGTCTGTATTAAAAGTTGAAAAATGTGTATAAAATAAGAGAGCCTAATAGTTCAAGAAAACAGAAGGGTGTATTTCTTTGAGGGCATGAAGCATGTGCCTGTGTTTAATATACAATATATGCCTTTATCTTCTACCTGGACTATTTCGCTCATTTATGTTACCTGTCTGTCCCCTGTAGGTATTTACATTTCAACCCCTGTGGTTTTATTCTTGTTGGAGTGTTAATCCCTCTCCTGCGAACACCTAAAGCGTTTCTCGTGAGACCTAACTCTGCCCACCTCATATTTAACAATGTATGTGCCTCTTCCCTCCTGATACTCAAGGATCTGAGGGCAAGCTTCATACACCCTTCAGTTTTGTAGCCTTCAGACACTGGACATAACGCTGTTAGATAACCCTCAGTTTGTTTTGGAACTAACGTATGCGTGAAAATGAAACCAGTTCACAAATGCAACATTTATTTATATGGAAAGGTGCATTAAAGGGTTACTATCCAAAAAATTCTAAAATCTGGAAGAGATTGGTTTGCCTACTATTGGATTTAATCACCACATCTGTCGTTTCTTTAAATACAGTAAATAAATCAGTGTTATATATAGGCCTTCTTTACTGTAGTTTTGTCCACTGTGACTTTTGCTCAAGACTCTTTTTGATTTGCCAGATATAGGTCATGTTTGAAAGTGGAATAGGATGCAGAATGGTATTCTCCAAATTCTCTCCACTCTGGATGAGAAAAACGTGTTATCACTATTGCTTTTTTTTTAATAAGTAGCTTTACGTCTACCTATGTTTGAATTAGAGACTTATTTATTAACTGACCCAGAGATATTTGGTAGAATCATTTGATATTTAATGGGTTATATGCAAGAATAATATCCTATTCACTTCATTAACATATTAAATAGCTACAATTTCCCACAACTCAGAGAAACTTGAATAGCTAAAGCAAACTACCGCTATCAGTGTAGCCCTGTTCAAACAGCTCTCTAGGGACTGCTTTTTATGCTGTCACATGCAATGTGTTCATGTCCTAAAACTTTTCTTTATTGGGTCTTCTTGCACATGTTTATAAAAGTTCATTTGTTAAAAACAGAGGTAATTAAATGTGGAACTATGTAGTAATAACCTGGGCTATAAAAATCACTGAAGAATTCAGTTCTATATGCCAGGTACTGTGACAAGATTTTACATATATAAATCCAATGCTTACAACAAACCTCATTGTATTGATGAGTAAATTGAGACACCTAGAGCTTAAGTGATTTGTTCAAGGTCAGCCTGCTGGCTTGGTTTCCCCCCAGCCTGGCTAGACTCCAGGCCTGTGCTCATAAGCACTATCTAACGGTGCCTCTATTTAAAGTGATATCGTGTGAAGTAATTGTGAGTTTTGATAGTTAATATTGCCTGATTTTAGAGATACATCCTGGATAAAAAATTTTGTGAAGAGAACATAGCTACTTTGTTAAATTTGGAGACAAATGTGACTGTACAGATTATTTTTAATGTGCAAAAAGAGATTGTTCAGTGATCCTTTATCCCTCTCTCAATGAGGTACTGAACTGGTTAGCATTTAAAGTAGAAACTTAAACCAGTAATAATAAAAGAATATAATAATAAAAGAATGTATCTTTTGGCACATTTAGAAGGGCCATCATGTATGCTGCTGTCTCTGTGTGGATTTCTTCCTTCTGTTCTTTGCAGAGCTGACCCCTTCTCAAATTTGGGGCCCCAACTTAAATATTACCTCCCTTAATTTGCCTTTGCACAACACTTTGTACATATTTGCACATCATTCCATTAATTTCTCTCAGAGGATTTATCTAAACCCATTCTTGTTTATATATTTGTGTATGTGTGCATTGTTTTTTCCCATATTAGAAGATAAACTTCAGGAAGGTAGAAACCATGTGCACTGCATTCACTGAGGCATATCCATCACCTACCTCAGGGACTGGCATGAAGAAAAATGTTGCATTAGAGATTTTCAATGAATTGTAATTAGTTTGGTACTAAAACATAGAGGGTTGGCAGTTAAGAATTGGGGAGAGCCCAACAAGAGATGAATTGGAGAGAAAGCCAAAATGTGTTTCAGAAAGTCTTATGCTATAAGTAGTTTCATTGATACTCTTTAGTACTTTCCAAACCACTGTTCTTGTATGTTTCAATCAATAAAGTTTTTTGAGTGTACCTTCCCAATATAAAAAGTCATTTATTTAACATGTAATTTCACCTCTTCTGCTACAACCTTGGTCCAAGCCACCATTATCTCTCATTTAGACTACAGCATTACTGTCCTAATTTGTCTTCCTGCTTCTACACTTACTCCTCTACACTCTCATCTCAGCACTAAAGCCGAGTGAATCAGATCTTGTGCCTCCTCTGTGGAAACCCTGCCATGGTTCCTTGTCTCACTCAGTAGAAGCCAAAGCCCTGACAACAGCCTACATAGCTCTAAAGACTTAGCCTCCAGTTACCTCTCTGACCCCTATCCTACTTCACCCAACTTCCCTTTCTCCACTCCAACCACACCATCTAATCATTGTTCCTTGAAATAGTGGACATACACACGATTTAGAACTATTGCACAGGCTGTTCTCTCTGTCTAGATTAATATTCTTTCAGGTATCCACATGGAGAATTTCCTCAGCTTCTTCAGATCTGTGCATAAATGTCAGCTCAGTGAGGACGACTCAGACCACATTATGTAAATTGCAACACAGTTCCCAAAATTCTCAACACACTTTCCTCTCCGCTACCTTTTTTCTATAGAATTTATCACTTTCTAACACATTTCAATGGATTACGTTCTTGTCAAACAAATGTTTACTTCCTTCCACCTTCTACTTTACGGTGGGACATATCTCCCTGACCATGTGACTTCATTTGGCCAATGGAATGTGAATGGATGTGATGTAAGCAGAGGCTTTATACAAGCCTGTGAGATTTGGCTTGTCCCTGGGACTTCCAGGTTCTGCTGTGAAAAGAACATGCCTGAGTAATTGCTGGTTGAAAGAGAATGAGGAAATTAATGGAACAGAAGACAATCTGCAGACTCAAACCAAGCCTAGGCTACCCAAAACCTGAAGCAGAGCCACCTGAGCCATCCACACACCCAGGAGCAAGAAAACTAAATAGTTATTGTTTATAAGCCACAGGATCTTATGGCAACTTGTTATACATCATTATTGTGGCAATAGCTGACTAATGTACATAGTATATATTTATTTTCTCTCTCTCTCCCTCTACTAGGACATAGGTTCCATGAAAGAAGGGGGCTTATTTCATATCCCAAACAGCTAGAGAAGGGAATGGCACACAGTAGGCACTTAATAATTTTTGAATGACTAAATACATATTATTAGCTAATTTTTCAAGTCATAGTGTACAATCTGAATGAGTCCTCATTCACCCACAGAGGATGCATTTTGTGTTTTTAAAGGAATCTGAAAATCCCAACAGGAATTGCAATTATCATTTTCTATTATTTGAAGAGGTCAAAAGATTCTAAAATGTATTTTGAAGATTAACATATAAGAATAACCAAGAAATCCAGAACAGGTAAATAATGGTCAGTCACTTATTTTACTAAATATTAAACCATATCATAAAGCTACTATATTTGACATACTGGCACTGGCACTGGCACATGAATGGATGAAAATTCCATGACAGAAAAAAACATAACTAAGGAGAGTGACATCACCAACATGGTGAAGTAGGAGCTCCCCAGTCTCCATCCCTCCACCAAGATCAACAATTAGATAGCTATCCACAAACAAACGCAGCTCTGGGAGAACTCAAGTGTCTACTTAAACTTCAGCAACACAGTGGCATAAAAAAACCTGAGGATTGATACCAGCTCAACACAAGGTTGACATAAGGGAAGTCATACTGTAGAAAAGAAACCTATTGTAACTTTGAATGACCTCTGACTAACTAACCCAGCTGGATTTCCACCCTCCAGGAGATCTAACCACTCTGTAAATTTTATGATGCTTGCTTGTGCATGTACCTCCCAGCTGCGATGATAACTCTGTTCTGTTGAGTTCCTTAGGAATGTGATGACCCCCCAAACAGCCATTATCAAGGACAACTGAAAGATCTGGTATGGTGACTCCCCGTCTGTAGCACCCGAGGGGCAACATTCCTAACCCCCTCCCCTGTAACCCACCAGCCAATATAACTGCTGTAAGATTTTGTGCCCCCTTAAGATGGTTCTTTTGGACATGAGTCAGCCATCTTCCCTCTTGCTAGCAAGCTGTAATAAATGCCCTTTCTTATCTACCATCTTGCCTCTTGATGATTGGCTTTTGTCTTGTGATGAGCAGATCATGCCCTTTGTGCGGTAACAGACTAACCACACAAAAAGACAAGGAAGATGACTTCGTTTTGCCTGCACCATCCCAGACCCCCAAGCTGGCACTGCTCAGCACCAAGAGGGAACCCCCAGCCAGAAAAAGTTTCCCTCTCCAGGAAAGGGAGAGCAGGGTGAGCTACCAGCTTCCCAAGTCTTTCAGGACACTGCAGGAAGGACCCTCCCCCCACTCAAGCTTCAACCCACCCAAAGACCAGCAAAGCTGAGATGAAAAGAGATGGCTAGGATGCAGGAAGAAGAGCAGGAGCTATCAGTATCAGCCACGCAGTAGGAAGTACCACAGTTCAGCTTTTGTCACTGAAAAAACCAATATCCAGCACAGCTGCCCTGGAAACCCTGTGGATTTCACTGGTTTTAGCTCCATAGGTATTCATGTTCACAGACGCTACCACCTGAGTTCCTCTTTACTCCCTCCTTCTGTCCTAGCGCCAGAGCTCAGAATCTGCACCAGCAGCCAACCCAGTTTTCTGAAGCTGCATAAGTGCAGGACAGCAGCCTAGACCCCCAGGGCTGACCACCATCATCATATACACACTTGGGCTAGCCCATCCAGCTATGTGCCTGTATACTGCTGGCCTGACTTCTGTCACCAGCCTTCACTGTCATATGCATGCCCCAGCAACATCCTGCGGTCATGGAAGTGCACATAGAAAACCAAGGCCTCTGCATTTGGCCTTATCTCTACTCAGTAGTCTGCAACACTGACCTTACCCGCAGCTAGCCCTTCCAGCTGTGCACCTGAGTGAACCCCATAAAGCTGTCAGCAGACTTCTGAGCATAGACCATGCAGGCCATCCCAAGTGGGATGACATATTGAAAATGCTGAAAGAAAGAAAACTGCCCACCAAGAATACTTTACCTAGCAGAAATGTCCTTTAAAAAGGAGTGTGACATAAAGACTTTTGCAAACAAATGAAAGATGGGGGAGTTCCTCACCACTAGTCCTGCCTGACAAGAAATGCTGAACAGAGTTCTTTGAGCCAAAATGAAAGGATGCTAATTAGTAGCATAAAAATATATGAAAATACACAACACACTGGTAAACATAAGTATATAGTCAGATTCAGAATACTCTAATTCTGAAATACAGTGGTGTGTTAACCACTTAACTATATCATAAAGGTGAAAGGACAAAGTATAGCTATAACTATAATAATTATAATTATATAATTATAAAATAATAATTTGTTAATGGGTATACAATATAAAAAGATTTAAATTGTGACATCAAAAATGTAAAATGGGGAGCTGGCCCGGTGGCGCAGCAGTTTAGTCTGCGCTTGGCAGCCCGAGGTTCATGGGTTCGGATCCCGGGCGCCCACTCACACACTGCCTGTCAGCCATGCCGTGGCGGTGTCCCATATAAAGTAGAGGAAGATGGGCATGATGTTAGCCCAGGGCCAGTCTTCCTCAAGCAAAAAAAAAAAAGAGGAAGATTAGCAATGGATGTTAGCTCAGGGCTGGTCTTCCTCACATAAAAAAAAAAAAAAAGCTAAAAAAAAAATTTAAAAAAAATGTAAAATTGCAGGAGAGGGGAAGTAAAAGGTAGAATTTTTGTAGCGATCTAAGTTAAGTTATCAGCTTAAAATAGAGTATTATATGTATAAGATATTTCAAGCAAGCCTCAGGGTAACTGAAAAACAAAAACATATAGTAGATACACACAAGATAAAGACAAAAGTATCAAAGTGTACCACTAAGGAAAATCACCAATTTACAAAGGAAGACAGCAAGAGAGGAAGAAAGAAACACAAGAAATACAAATCACCCAGAAAGCAATTAGCAAGATGGTCATAGTAAGTCCTTGCCTATCAATAATTACTTTAAATGTAAATGGATTAAATTCTCCAATTAAAAGTCACAGAGTAGCTGAATGGATTAAAAAATAAAAGAGCCAACTATATGCTACCTATGAAAGACTCAGTTCCGCTTCAAGGACAGACATAGGCTGAAAGCAAAGCAAGGAGAAAAGACATTCCATGCAAATGGAAACCAAAAGTGAGCAGGGGTAGCTATACTTGTCAGAAAAAATAAATATTAAGCCCAAAACTGTAATAAAAAACAAAGAAAGTCATTCTATAATGATAAAAAGGTCGATTCATTAAGAGGATATAGTAGTTGTAAATATATATGCATCCAAAATTGGAGCACCTAAATATATTAAGCAAATACTAACAGATCTGAAGACAATAATGGACAACAATACAATAATAGCAGGATACTTCAAACCTCACTTTCATCAATGGATAGATCATCCAAAGAGAAAATCAATAAGGAAACTTTGGACTTGAACGATTCTACAGACCAAATGACCCTAACAGACATATACAGAATATTCCATCCAACAGTAGCAGAATACACATTCTTCTCAAGAACACACAGACATTCTCCAGGATAGATCATATGTTAGGTGATAAAACAAATCTTAGCAAATTTAAGACTTAAATCATACCAAATATCTTTTCATATCAGAATAGTATGAAACTAGAAATCAGTAACAGGAGGAACCTGGAAAATTCACAAATATGTGGAAATTAAATAACACACTCCTGAACAATTAATGAATCAGAGAAGAAATCAAAAGGGAAACCAAAAAATATCTTGAAACAAACAAATAGAAATACAAGATACCAAGACATAGGATGCAGCAAAAACAGTGCTAAGAGGGAAGTTTATAGAAATAAATGCCTGAAAAAAAAGAGATCTGGGGCTGGCCTCATGGCATAGTGATTAAGGATGGCATGCTCCACTTCAGCAGCCAGGATTCTTGGGTTCAGATCCTGCACGTGGACATACACCACTCATCAAGCCATGCTGTGTGGCAGTGAGCGACCCACATACAAAATAGAGGAAGATGGGCACAGATGTTAGTTCAGGGCTAATCTTCCTCACCAGAAAAAGAAAAGATCTCAAATAGACAACTTTACACCTCAAGGGACTAGAAAAATAAGAGCAAACTAAGCCCAAAGTTAGCAGAAGGAAGGAGATAAATATCAGAGCAAAAATAAATGAAATAGAGACCAGGAAGATAATAGAAAAGATCAATGAAACTAGGAGCTGGTTTTCTGAAAAAAATAAAGAAAATTGACAAGCCATTAGCTAAGACTTATTGAGAGAAAGGAAAGAATATGCAAAAAAATAAAATTATAGGTGAAAGAAGAGACATTACAACTGATACCACAGAAATACAAAGGATCATAAGAGATTACTATGAAAGATTATAGGCCAACAAATTGGACAACCTAGAAGAAATGGATAAATTCCTAGAGACATGCAACTTACTAGGTCTGAATCGTGAAGAAATAAAACTCTGAGCAGACCAATAAGTAAAGACACTAAATAAGCAATCAAAAACCTCACAACAAAGAAAAGCTCTGGACCAGATAGCTTCACTGATAAATTCTACCAAACATTTAAAGAATAATTAATGTCAATCCATCTCAAACTCTTTCAAAAAATTGAAGAGGAGGAAACACTTTCAAACTAATTTATGAGACCAGCATAACCCTGATATCAAAGCCAGATAAAGACACTACAAGTAAAGAGAATCACAGGTCAATATTCCTGATAATTATAGATGCAAAGATTCTCAAAAAAATACTAACAAATCAAATTCAACAACACATTGAAAGGATCATACACCATGATCAAGTGGGGTTTGTCCCTAGGATGCAAGGATGGTTCAGCATATGCAAATCAATAAATGTGATACACCACATTAATAGAATGAAAGACAAAAATCATATAATTTTAATAGATGCAGAAAAAGTATTTGACCAAGTTTTAACATACTTTGATGATAAAAACTCTCAACAAACTGGGTATAGAAGGAATATGCCTCAAGACAATAAAGGCCATCTATGACACATCTAGTCCACAGTTAACATCATATCCAACAGTGATAGGTTGAAATATTTCCCTCTAAGATCAGGAACAAGATAAGGGTGTCCACTCCTGACACTTTTATTGAAGATAGTACTGGAAGTCCTAGCCAGAGCAATTAGGCAACAAAAAGAAATCAAATGCATCCAAATTGGAAAGCAAAAAGTAAAATTGTCTCTGTTTGCTAATGACATGATTTTCTATATAGAAAATAGTAGACTCCACTAAAAACTGTTGGAACTAAAAAACTAATTCAGTAAAGTTGCAGGATACAAAATCAATATATAAAAATCAGTTGTACATCTGTACACTAACAATGAAATGTCTGAAAAAGAAATTAAAATAATCCCATTTACAATAGCATCAAAAACAATAAAATACTTAGGAATAAATTTCACCAAAGAGGTGAAAGTTATGTATATAAAAACCACAAGACTTTGATGAAAGAAACTGACGAAAACACAAATAAATGGAAAGATATCCTGTGTTCAAGGACTGTAAGTGTTAATATTGTGAAAATGTCCATACTATCCAAAGCCATCTATAGATTCAATGCAATCCCTGTCAAAAACCCTAAGTTTTCACAGAAATAGAAAAAATAATCCTAAAATTCACATGGAATCACAAAAGACAAAACCATCTTGAGAAAGAACAAAGCTGGAGGCATCACACTTTTTGATTTAAAATTATATTTCAAAGCTATAGGAATTAAGACAGCATGGTACTGCACTAAAAACAGACACAAAGACCAATGGAACAGAACTGAGAGCCTAGAAATAAACTCACACATTTATGGTCAATTAATATTTGACAAGAGAGCCAAAAATATTCAATGGGAAAGGACATTCTCTTCAATAAATGGTGGGAAAACTTGAATTTCACATGCAAACAAATGATATTGGATTCTCTGTTTTATAACATTTACAAAAATTAACTCAAAGTAGATTAAGAACTTGAACATAAGATCTGAAGCCATAAAACTCCTAGAAGAAAACATAGGGAAAAACCTCCTTCACATCAGTCTTGGTAATGATTTTTTTGATATGACACCAAAAGCACAAGCAACAAAAGCAAAACTAAGCTAAAAAGTTAAAAGTTAAAAAATAAGCTACATCAAGCTAAAAAGTTTCTGCACAGTAAAATAAACCATCAACAAAATGAAAAGGCAACCTAAAGAATAGGAGAAAATATTTGCAAATCATATACCTGGTAAGGAGTTAACATCCAAAACATATTAACAACTTATACAACTCAATAGCAAAGAAACAAATGATTTGATTTAAAAAGGGCAAAGGACTGGAATAGATCTTTCCCCAAAGAAGACACACAAATGGCCAACAAGTACATGAAATGGTACTCAGCATCAATAATCATCAGGGAAATGCAAACCAAAACCACAATGAGATATCACCTCACACCTATTAGAATGACTATCACCAAAAATACATGAAATGATAAGTGTTGTTGAGGATGTGGAGAAAAAGAGACCCTTGTGTACTGTTGGTGGGAATGTAAATTGGTACAGCCACTATGGGAAATATGGAGTTCCCTCAAAAAAATTAAAAACAGAACTACCATATGATCCAGCAATCTCAGTTTTAGGTATAAGTTCAAAGGAAATGAAATCACTATCTCAAAGAGATATATGTTCTCCCACGTTCATTGCAGCATTGTTCACAATAGCCAAGACGTGGAAACAACTTAAGTGTCAATCAATTGATGAATGGATAAATAAATACAGTGCATATATATATAAAGTGGAGTATCATTTCATCACGAGAAAGAAGAAATTTCTGTCATTTGCAACAATGTGGATGGACCTTGAGGACATTATGCTAAGTGAAATAAGTCAGACAGAGAAGGACAAATCTTATGAGATCTCACTGAAACATGGAATCTAAGAACATTGATCTCATAGAAACAGAGTAGAATAGTGGTTGTCAGGAGCTGAGGGGTGGGAGAATGGAGAGTTATTTGTCAAAGTGTACAAACTTTCAATTATAGGATGTATCAGTTCTGGGTATTTGTTACAGCATGGTGACTATAGTTAACAGAACTATACTATACTTGAAAGTTGCTATGAGACTAGAGCTTTAATATTCTTACCATAATAACAACAATAACAGAATGGTAATTCTGTGAAATGAAAGATGTATTAACTAACCATATGGTAGTAAACATTTCACAATATATACATGTATCAAATCATCACATTGTATACCTTAAACTTATACAATATGTCAATTATATCTCAACAAAGCTGGAAAAACAAAAGAAAGCAGCATGAGTAAACAGACCTTAGAAAATATGTCTTGATTTCTTTCTGTTCCCTTTGATTATGCCACACACTCATTACTGGCAGTGAAGGAGAGTTAGAAAAAATCAGGGTGAGCATCTCACAGGTGGTAAAATCCCAACCCAACCTAAAATCATTCAAATTAGAAAGAACTCCAATGCCTCCTCATCCAGGATCCTTTTAATTAGATTTATGGATAATTTATTGTCACCCTTTGTAGGAATATCACTGAAAAAATAGACTGGCACCCTCATTTAAGTTTTTTACTTTCTGTGCATCTTTTTTTGGAGGAAGATTGGCCCTGAGTTAACATCTGTTGCCAATCTTCCTCTTTTTTTTCTTTTTTCTCCCCCAAAGTCCCCAGTACATAGTCATATATCCTAGTTGTAGGTCCTTCTAGTTATTCCATGTGGGACGCCGCCTCAGCATGGCTTGATGAGCAGTGAGTAGGTCCGTGCCCAGGATCTGAACCATCGAACCCTAGGCTGCTGAAGTGGAGCGCCCGAACTTAACCACTATGCCACCAGGCTGGCCTCTGTGCATCTTTTTTTTTTTTAATTACACAAAATCCTTTTCCCAAAGTTCAGATTATAAGATCTTTGTCCTATTAAGAGTGTCTTTTGTGTATAAGTGACACTGTTCATTTAAAGATCAATATTAAGCAGTGGAAGCCCCATAATGAACTCAACGGCATGCTCCCTTTGTGTATTTGTTTCTGAGAGTTGCCCTTCTATTTCACCCTTGTCCATCTTTGTGACTACAAGATGCCTTCACAGGTATCTTCTTCTTACAATTTCTGTGTCTTATACAAATCATTCTACTGTATTGGTTTTCTACTGCTGCCGTAACAAGTACTACAAATTTAGCAGCTTAAACAACACAAATTTATTATCTTACAATTCTATAGGTCAGAAGTTCCATGCAGATCTCAGAGTGCTGACAGGGCTGTGTTTTTTTACTGCTTTAGGGAAGAATCTGTTTCATTGCCTTTTCCAGCTTTTAGAGGTCATCCACATCCCTTAGCTCGTGTTCTCCTCCTCTGCGAAGCCAGCCACACTGCATTTCTTGGACCCTTCTTCCATTGTCACATGTATCTCTCACCTCAGCCAGGAAAGGTTTCTGCTTTTAAAGACTTATGTGATTAGATTCGGCCCAACTGGATAATCCAGGATAAGTTCCCATCTCAAAATCCAATTCCCTATTCACAGTTGCAAAGACCCTTTGACCCCTTTGCCACATAAGGTAACAATCCCTGATTCCAAGGGTTGTGCTTGGACATTTTTAGGAGTTTATTATTCAGTCTACCACATTCACCGTGACGTCTTCTCCCAAATATGGGAATTTACTACATGAGTTCTCAAGTAATATAAAACCCAGAAGCAGAATTCCACACATACATTAAAATTTTTTAAATCACATTCAACTTATATATTTATTAATAATCTTATAAATTTCTATGTATCAGTATGACAAATTTCCTTCTGATCAATATGTACTCAATATAACTTCATATTTGATTTAAAACAAAACAATATTTTATAAGAAAGGCAGAGGTTGCTCAACTGGTGTTATAAAAATGGATTCTTGGGAAACAGATACATTTATATCCTCATTTTAGAAATCATTAGAATGAATGAAGATGTAAATTATAATAAAATGATCAAAGGGAAGGCTGGCCACATCTGGCTCTCTGCTTTGGAAGCTGAGATGCCCTTCTTTCCATTTTCAGGGATAATCAGTCCCTGAGGGACTGTGTTATGCTAACTAAACAGTGGAGACTGAAGGAAAAAAACAGATTCCAATTTTATTAATTAAAGTGAGAAATAAAGTTGTCACAAGACCTGAAATTCAGAACTTATGTCAGATCAAGCAGCAGATCTTCATACTGTAGTTATACAACGTGGAAGTCATATCAGTAGCCACTTTATTGTAGTAACAAGAAATAATTTTCCCGGTGGCATAATACTCATGGACTACATAAGCAGCCTTTCTTAGTTTTACTAGAGGATACCCACCTGGGATTCCCAGCACCCACATAGGTGAGCTTAAAATGAGAAAAAGAAACTTGAAAATAATTAAAATCATTGGTTTCAAAGTGTCACATATCCCTTCAGTTCAAATTTCATTGAATGAGAACTTTTCAAATGTGCTCACCTATACGTAAGGAGGGGTGAGAAAATTAGTCCTTGGCTGGACAAGGAAAAACATGGAAAAGAAGATGTGTAAATTAACCAAATATGAGTCTCTTTCTAATCATGTTTGCAATGTAATGTCTTTACCTTTCCTTTTAATTACCTGCCTTGTTGTCAGAGTTTAAGACTTCTTTGTCATAACATACCCCACATAACATCCTTTGAGGTTTGCAGTGGCACATTTCATTGCACAATATTTGAAAATAAAATAGATGGTTTAGATGCGATCTTAATTTTTCATCTTCTGATTTTTCTTAAAAACACTTGGGCTCACACACATACAGACACCCACACACACACACACACACACACACACACACACACACACACACACCCCAAAGTCAGTAAGGAAAGGCAAAGGAGTTAGCCTCTCATCTACCTCTGTTATTTAGACTACTGCTTAATTGGTCCAATACCACTTGCTCGAAAGACAACTAAGAAATACTTCCATTTTGAAATACCTGCAGATATTAGCACATTTCTTCAGTTTTTATGGTATGCAGCTCTTTTTAGTTGTTAAAATCTCATTGGTTTCTTTTCCCCTGAGGGATTTTAGCCCATGTTTTTGAAGGCCTTTCTCCGCTCTTCTACCCTTTGGATTAGTGATAGTTGAATTAGAGTTACTTTCCTGGACTTTGAGTCCATCTTTGTAAAGGATCTTTCATTCAGCCCTTACAATTACAGAAATACAAGTTCCAAGCATTATAAGGAGTTCTCTCCTTTTTTTAGGCTCTCAAAGTTTGTAGGAATTAGTTTTTAAAATACATATGTTCAAATTTAAGCACTTGATACTAACAATGTATACGATGCTGCTGTTGGCAGAGCTTTTAAAACAGGTCTAAACAGGCCTCTAATTTTTGCAAAGTATTTGTGCTCACATGTGATAATAAAAAAATGCCCATTTTTTTTTTTTTTTTTTTTTTTAGTAAATGCATTTTTCTTAATTAGTTTGTGCACTCTTTTGGAAGAAGATCTGGAAATGTGAGAAGCCCTAGGGAAATTTAATGCTTATACCTAAGAGAAACCAAAGTAATGTAGGACACAGAAATGTTTTTATAAAATTGTTTTTAATCTTACTTTGGGGACTATGAGTACACACCTGGGAAGCTCAGTAGAAAAAGAAGTGTTTCAGATGATGGTGGGCTCTTCTATTCAGCCTGATTTCTTGGGGGAAAAGTTATTTTGAAGCACATAAAGGCATGATTATATCTAAACCTGGAAAAATTCTAAAAATAAATGATCTTTCTTTGTGGTTCAGATGCTCATCCTACACAATAAAATTAAAATTGAAAACTTCTATCACATTGAAATAAATGAGCAAATTTTTTTTTAGTTTTTCTTTGTTGTCCTCTTCTCCATGCCAAGTGTCTTTCTTCTGGAATCTCAGTTGATTCTCATTATCTAAACAATAAATAATCTTATCTTTGTTTCTAGTGTCTTCAAGTATCGGGAATTGGTATTGGTTACCCCAAAATGTGAAGATGATTTGACATAAAGATTTTGGGCTGGAAACAGACAAGGAAAAAAAATGAAAAACAAACTGGAAACTGCAGACTGGGGCAAAGCTCTGAAAAACAAGTAGAAGTTACCCTTTGTAAGAGAAATCTCCATTTGTAAAGGTATCTCCTTCTCTGTATCAGTAAGAAGGGGGGGATGACTTTATCTCTAAAAACTCTTATCAGTGCTGGCTGGTGAAGACTTCATTCTGCATACTTTTGTTTACTATGCTTTTCTTGTAATCCCACATGGCTGACACTCCCGACCCCCTCCCCCCCAAAATCTTCCTTTGTCTATATAAGAGGAGAACCTCCACCATTCTGTTGAGAGATACTCAGTTTCCCCGAGTCTCTCCCATGTATACATGTTATAAAGCTTTGTATGATTTTCTCCTGCTATTTGTCCTCATGTCAATTTAATTTGTAGCCCAGCCAGAAAGGACCCAGGGTAGAGAAAACTTTCTCCCCTTCACAAGCTTCTCACACATTCTGTTTCTTCAGTATTACCTAAGGTCTGTTTTAGAAACTAGATAGAAAGGTAAAACAAGCATGAATCAAATAACAAAAGTTATCGCATCAGAGGAAAGGAGATGATTTTGTACTTCCTGTATTCTAAAAGCAGTTTATAGCTTTTCCTATTGTGGGAACCTGAATTTGATCACTTAATTACAATGCAATGTTCTCATAAAAGGTACATTAACCAAAAGAGAAAAACCAAAGACTTTGAATAGTGTTTATTTAAAACTTTAGAAGGATAATTAAAATGAATGAGTCACCATAAATCATTCTAACCCTGAAGTTGCTCACTTGACATATTAACAGAGTGGCAGGAAAAATAGCCTGTTTCCAAAGAGGTTTTCCTCTTCCCTTCAGGTTTTCTGTTTACCTTCTCACATTTAACTTGTCAAATCAAATGGATTAGAATCAAATTGTAAATGAGCCTTTCATTATTTTCCTCCTAAAGAAGGATGAATATGGCTTAAAACATTCACTTCTTTAGCACATTATGTAATAAAAATGATTTAAAACTAAATTGATGTGTACTCTCTAAATAAATTTTTTAGATTAGAAAAAATGTTCTTCATTTATAAAATTTTCTTAATTTTTCAAGACATTTCTTTCCATTTATGTTCTTCAATTTAGTTTGCACAATGAAGAATGGAGCTGTACATGCTCAGAAAACATTTATAATAATTTATCAATTTCCTTTGGAGGCATAGATCTAATGATGAACTAGGTAATAAAACATCGATACATTATCTGATTCACACTCTTCAATAACACAACTGTTTTACACTTGGGATTTTTATTGACCTTTTTCATTAAAAGTATTTAGTTAGTTTGTTTATAATAAACCCAGAAAACATAGACTGATATTCCAAAGAATTAAACATTTCTCTCCTACAGATGAACAGTCACAGACATTTTTGTATCTGCAACTTCCCTTAAGTAGTTTGAAATATTAAAATAACTATAAAATATTTAGAATGGTTCAAGCTTCTTTCTTTTCTTTTTAATTTTATATAAGGGTTGTCTACATAACTGACAAATGATACTAATGGCTGTCACTCCACACCCACTAGACAGGGCATATATACAAAACAGATACTAACATTTTAATGCTAAATGGTACCTTACTAAACCGGCATCTTCATTTTCAAAACAATAACACAATAGCCCAGAGAATTTAATGATTTTACCAAAATCATAAAACTTTCTTACATCTCAAGTCTCTTACTTCTTACTAAGGATGACAACATTAGCTACTCAGCTTTAATACCCATTGGGAAACTGTAAATAGCATTTATATTCCTTATATTACGTTTTCTCATGCCTTCTATAAGTTAGGCAAACTGTATTTTGGTAATTAACCATTTCTCACAGTTTATAAACAGCATTATCGCCTGTGAGGTGATGTCGAAGATGTGTGACACCTCTCTAGGGCCTGGGGAATAAAAAACTATTGACAATAGAAAAGACCAAAAGAAAAAAAAGATGTTTGAATGGCAAAGCCATAATCTTCAAAATTCTCACGCTTATCTTTCCTACTGCGAAGAATGCCTTGACAAAGATGAAGGTCCACGTCTATCAAAGTAATATTACTTCATATAAAAAGTATTCTAACCCCTGGTAAATACCTGTCTTTTCTCCCCAAATAGTATCTAATAAACTAAGATACTGTGAACAGAACCTCAGAGTTCAGTATGAGAAGATTTAACCAGACCTAATCTCTTTAATCACAAAAAAATTTTAGCATTGAATCTAGAATTTAACACATATTCAGTGCTTAGTGAGTAGTGCACATTTTTGTAAGAATTTTCTTTGTATTAGCTTATTATACCTTCCTAACAATCTTATTAAGTAGGACTATTATTGCTTCTATTTTATAAATGAAGGAAACTGAGATACAATTAACTAAATCTCGTGTCCCACACAGCAGCAACCGTCTTGGACACAGCTTAAACTCTGAATATTTGTTGAACAAATACATTAACAATATAATCTGACACCAATTACACAGATTTAGCCACTATTCACAATGCTCAAAAATTTTAAAGGCTATAAATGCTTACTGATTGCTATTGCTTGGGGAACAATATACTTTGTTTTAAGGAAATACTAAAAAAAGAAAAGAAAGGCTGCATCCAGTGTACCCAGCCTAGCTTATTCTTTTTAGGATATCTCAACTTTTAAAGAAGACATGTAGAAATATAGATATATATATATATTTCCCTATATATAGATTGATGGTTCCGTATAGATATATCTGTTTATACAGGTAGATATTTCCATATATACGTAGACAGACATACAGAGAGACCACAAATAGTTAATCTATATCACTGCCTTAGGAGTAAGTAACTTGCAACACTGTGCTCTTTCCCTCTATGTCTGAATCATCTTGTATTATTAGATAGAGATTGATTTGGCCGGAGTTAGACAAACCCAGGTGGCTCCCTGATGCTTATCGTGTGCACATATTGCCTAGCACCTGCTGAATATTACTTCATTCTGTTCTTTTCTGTAATAGCCCTTTAACCACAGAATTAATAGTGTGCTCAGAGGTGGACAAATGGAAACTAAGCACACGTTATTCCAAATTGCTATTATTTCTCTCAGATTGGCTTGAAGGTATTTCACCCTTTTGGGACCCAGAACTGGTACATTTGTCTAGTAACACATGGTCAAGCAGAGTCATAATTTTCTCTCTAATATCTGGTGTGGTTAGAATTCCCCTATAAAATATGCATGCCTTTGAGTGGAGAGAATCTAAACAGTAAATATAGATGGCTTTTTGTGTGATTTACTCTTCTTTTATGATTCTTTAAAGTGCTCTATTAATACAGATTCACTAACATGGTATGGGTTGAGTCCACAAAATGAGACTTGACTGCACTTCAGAATAAAGAGAAAAATATTATGGAAACTGTATTCAGTGTTTTGATTGTGTGTTTGTGTGTGTGACTCACTGAAAATCCATAGAAATATAGGATGTACAACAGATCTATGTAAGGAATAAAGACGTATTTGGAAGTCTTTCAAGCGATTGAGCTCAACACAGAAAGGAATCAATATACTTAAAATTCATTTATATCATCTGTTATGAATTATAAAGTACAATAGAAATAAAAATTATAAGTTGAAGTATGCAATCTGTAATGAACGTATGTAATATGTTATTAATTTTCCTTAAATATTTGATGAGTTTCTTCTATAATTATTCTGATTCTAGATTCTAGTGATAGACATAAAAGATAGTCCTCAAGGAGACCTTAGTCTAGTGGAAGGATGGGAGTGTAGAAGCAGATGAAAAGGAAAATATAAACAGATATTATAATCTGCCCCAGGCAATGCATTACTAGGGAATTACTAGAAAGTGCCTAGAATTCTGAGACTCTCATATAAGCATGATTATAAGTCAGACTATTCAGTCTATTTAAAAAAAATCACCAAGAAACTAGTGATATTCAGACAAAGTTAACTACATGACGTAGTAACCCTTTAACCACATGACTGGAAATTTAGGAAATAACCATCTCTTAGATTTACGTTGAATTGCTTCTTGTGAGATAGATTTTTGTATCTGTTTCCCCCGTGTGCTACTTCTGCTCATTTTAAGTGAAATTTTGAAAGAAACAAACCCAGTGCTTGTGTGGGTTAATACTAACCTCATTAATAAATATTTGCATGCTACTCCAGTGTTATCTCACGCTAATATTCCTAAACACTGAATACCAAATTATTCAAGTAAGTTAATAACCAATCATCCAGCATGATCCTAATTAGTTTGTGAACTTACCTAAAACTGAGATATAACACTTGGGATGGAAGCACCTGCTGAACCCTATGATGAGGAGGTATCTGTGTTTTGGCGCATCTCCAATATTTAATTAACCTGTCATCTTTTATTATGCCTCTGCAAAGCATCTAAATCTTGTACAAGCTAAACATGCTAAAAATACTTCAAAGCCAAACTTATGATAATTTAAAGTTAGTCAAATATGGGCACCGTATAATTTTTGTAATTTCCAATGTTTTTCAGCTTGTGAGGGTGTTTTGTACCTTTTATGGTTACAGTTTGGGCAAGCCCAACTCACAGTAATTTTAAACAGATTAGTTAAAGCGAAACTCAGAAGAACATGATTCTACTTCACCTATGCACTACATTTGTAATTATTCTTTTCAGTTGGTCCAAAAACTCAGAAGTTTAAGTACTTTGGGCAATGTTTCATCTAAAAGAGCCAGAACTAAAATACAAGAGTATTCAGTATGATGACACAGCACACCGTGATTATGTAATTTGACGTCCTGTACAAGAGTTCTATTTCATTAGAATCTTTATCACTATTTTGTATGTGTGTGTGCGTGTAATTACCACTTATAACAACTACTCTATTTCAGGAGTTGTTCATGAATATAGAATCCTAAGGCAAGCTTGGATTCAGGGTTCTCTACTCTAAGTCACATACATGGTACTTAACTCAGACACGACACTTTGACTAAAGTAAATTCGCAAAGCATATCTATAGGTAATTTTTATTAACATCTCAATTTGTTTACTTGTTTATGAATGTTTGTTATAAAGCATAATATTTAGAACAAAATAATAAAATTAGTATTTTCTTAGCCACTATATTTTCTTAGCCAACAGTCCTTTTTATTCATTGAAATTTCTATCAGTTGTTCTATGGTAACTGCCCCCTGAAAAGAATTAATTTCCATTTGCTATTCCAGACCCAGTAGTGACAAGGAGAGTAAACTGGTTGCAGGCTTTTCTAGAAGATGAGACAGGCAGTCTCAACATTTCATAGGAGACTTGTGCCTAACTCATGAATGTGCAAATTTTCCTACTACAGAATACACTTGTGTTAAATAGAGCACTTGTAGATGACATTTGTGGCAGGTGATAAGCTCATAATGTTTTTCAACGTGTAAAAGAGTTCCTATTATGATCTGAGTTTTTGAATGTACATTGTCCGTTTTTCCTTTCCTTAAAGCTAGAGTAATGACTGCTATGTAATTAAAAATGCACTTTAACATGTGGTATCACCTAAGCTGACATTACACATAAAAAGAAAAAAATGAATACACCTACCTGTAGAAATTGTATGAGAACATAAAATTTTCCAAATCCTATCAATGTCAGTGCCGACATATTGTAAATTAACACAGAAATGCATTTCTGACCCAGAAGGAGCCTGGCTTTTCCAGGCTTCACACTGAGATGTGACTCAGTAGGACTGGTCCTCTCAGAAGTTATACTTCAGTATTCAAGCAGTAAATTGCAAGATTACTGCTCCAAAATGACTGGAAAACTATGAAACTGTTCCAACATCAACTTGCCACAATAATGGACAAGCTGAGGCTTTAATAGTTTTGACTTTATGCAAAATTTAAACTGTAAATTTACTACCATTTGTCTGGAATTGTTTACCTTTGTTTATAGTACCTTTGTCTAGGGCAGGAGTATGAATGAGATGCCACTGTAAATTAGTACAATGCTTTGAAACATCAGCGTTTCCAGATGTAGAATGTTTTCATAAACTAAAATAAATGACATGATAAATGAATAAACACCACAAATTATTTGGCACTAAACAATACTTATATAAGTATATATATTTCAATTTATTAAATTTCTGTATTTTCTAGATAATAATAACTAACTTGGATCTTCAATAAAGTGTATCTATTAGTCATCAGTTCTGCTGATCTTTCTGAGATACATAATTAATTGCCCACTAGACTTTCAAAGTTCCAATAGGTTGGGGCCAGATCCAATGTGAATAATAGATGAATTATAAATATTTTTGAGTGAATAAATGCAAGATTTAATGGCAAATGGGTAGTCAGGATTTACACTAACTTCAGTAAAATCCATACCAGGTTTATTTCATTACAAATGATGGAATTTGTTCTTCTTTTGAGGTAGAAATCTCACTTGGTTACAAGAACGCAAGAAGAGAAAAGTAATATGGTACAAATCAAAGTTATGCTAGAAAATGTGTGACCATATCATAAGATTTATTTTATAACAATAGATCTTAAAATAGACACAACTGCTGGTAGATTTTAGCTAACCAGAGTGCAATAGAAAAAAGAATTTTGACTGAAAATTATAATAAAATTCTAATTCTCATAATAGGGTTTATAAAATTCGTAAGAATAAATCCATGTTCTTGTATCCTGCTATAATACTGAAGTAGTTTTCCCCAATTTTGGTTCCAATTAAACATTTCTAAGGTAGAAAACAATGACTGCTATTATCTAAATATATGATTTAAAATTTAATATCATTAATGTTTAAATACAAATAATATTTGAGATTTTATCTTAGATTTTACATTCCTTATGCATCAGATCAAAAAAGAATAAAAGACATTTTTAATATAATACTTAGTTGATCTAGATAATATTTGAGGACAAAATAACTGTAAGAAAAAATCACCTATTTTGCGTGTGATCCAATCTAATGTTGTTTATTTATTGGCTATAACTTGAATTGGGGAATTCCTTTCAAAATGCCAGCATTAGTTTCATAAGAATATATCCACATTTGTACTTGTTCTTATCTATATACTTGCATACTTTCCTGACTTATTCTAGTCAATAGAGTCAACTGAACGCTTTGGTGCATCACCCATAAACTTGCCTTTGGGACCAAGGTATTTACGCTTGCATTGCCAGGAATATTGGCTATTGGCACCTCACAACTGAATCTCTTCCAGGGAATTGCCTTGGAAGGTGAAAGGGCGCTGCTTTGCCCAAGGACATACATCTCCCTTGGGATAGCAATCACCCAAAGACCCGTCAAAAGTGAGAGTAAAAGGCCCCAGGCTCGTGCCTCAATTTCAGACGTCTCTGATGGGTTATCCCAGTTCCAGAGTTCCCTGTGGGATATGCTGAGGCCATTATTGGAACAGCACTGCAGTTCTTTCCTCCCTACAATCCTGCTTCCTTCCCTCACTCCTCGCAGATGTGATTCCTGAGAGTATCCCCCATAAACTTTCTGCATGCAAATCTGCCTCAGAGTCTGTTGCCAGAGAACCCAATCCACGATTCCTTCTGTGTTGGAAGAGGAAAATAGGAGCAGATGTTGGGGGCAGATACCTGATCCTCAGACAGTTTTCCTTACTGGAGAAATGAGTGTGAGGAGAAATGCTCATGTGTTTTTTTCCTTAGGCAGAACAGCTAAATCACAGCCAGCCACAGAGACAATAGGTAGAGTTACTTTGCTTCAATCCATAACAGAAAGTGTAAATCAGCCTTCTGGAGGGAAGAAAATGTGAGTCAAATGAAGAGACTGAGAAAGTATCAAATTAAAAGCTTAGCACAGAAATTCTCAGTGTTCACGTGGCTGAGCATCTGGAAGGCAATACGTTCTTTACTGAACACCAGGAAATATTGATATATTGGTTTTCAGCATTCAAAACAGAAATCATTTTTACCAGCGGAAAGTGCCTATGTTACATAAAGGCCAATGGAAATCACACTTGCTTTAACAGAATGCTCTATAATTCTGAACATGCTTATGGTTTTTCTGTTAGCATTTGTTACTCCACCATTATGTAGTTGCAAGCTCTCATTGCAGATGACAAATGGTTAAAAAAATAATAGAACTTAAAATTTGGAAAATGTTTTTTCAGTGAATTTGGAAAAATACTCCTTGTGTAAATTTAATAGCAGAACATCTAGATGCAGCAGAAGCATAGTTTGAGAGGCTCTGGCTTTGTGTCTGCAAGTTTCCAAATGAGGAAAAGCAGTGAGAAGAGTTAGAAATGCTTTTATGTATGGTTTATGGATTATGAAGAAGGAACCTTTAATTTCATGGAGTCCATCCCAATTACTGACAGGGTGGATGACATATCTATAGATACATACATACACACACACACAAACTTATATGTATATTCAAATCTCTCATTGTTTTTAACTATGTTGACTAATTTTTTCACGGACATCTAAATTTATACGTATTTGTACTGTTCAATTGTAACATCTTTATAAATCTTTTCAATCTTCATAAATAATCTGAAAAAAGGGCTTTTTGCCAAATAAATTATTATCCAAAGCAAGAAATGTCCTCATAGAAAATGCTGATAAGAAACCAAACAAGAAGGAAAAATAGTTCAGAAAAATGATCATATTGCTCTCACATTTGGCAGAAAGCTCTAAAAACTTATTGCCATCAAAATACATGTTTTGTCTTTCATCATTTTTATGAAGGCTTGAATATATATTTAAGATGAGGATAATGGTCCTCTGAATTACATCATTACATGTCAGGTGAACACACTGGCAATTTACTTTATAATTTCAATGGCAGTAACAGATCATTTTTGGTAAGTTTAAGCCTGACTTCAAAAAAATATTTTCAGTATGTAATACTATCATTTCTTAAATATTTCTTGTAAAGTACTGTAAATTCCTTAGAAATAAATATCTTAGCTGGTCCCCTTCTAGAGAATTACTTTTGCTATTGATATCATCAATATATTAGTCACTGTGCTATTTAACAGATACTTTCCAGTGAGAATATTACAGTATTTGTTTCTATTTTGTTTTCTCTAAATCCATCTTACTTAGAGGCTTTTTGTGTGTGTGGTTTTTAACCCAATTATTTTTACCTTCAATGAGAGTGAAGACTCAATAACTAGACCACAAAAGCAATAACTGTAGAATTAAATCGTAGAAATCTTTTGTGAATTTTGAACCAAATGATTTTTTAATTCCAACATGGTCTTGCCTCAGTATAAGTATTATATTACAAGCTTCTCTTAAAAAGGAATAACTCTTATTTTTCTTTTAAAGTAAAGCAAATGAAATCACTCATGAAGAATTTAAATGGAGAACATTTGCATATGGGTCGAAAGCTACTAAAAATAACATTCTAAATGGAACAATTTCAGAGATATTCTGTTTATCCATGCTCGTTGAAGATTTATAACTAGAAAACCATCAATATACCTAATAAATATCAGAGCAGAAAATGTTTTCCTATAACCCACACTAAACACTACAGTACTTGGATTTACTATTGGTTTTCTATCGCTTTTCCATCTGTCCTCATTTCAGAATATATGATGACCATTGACTTGAATCAGGAATGTGACATAGCCAAATAACACAGAATGGAGATTTTAGGCTTCATTTTATGACACATTAACATGTTCTATGGATAGATTCACACACACTGAATAAAAAAATAGGAATTACTTTTGAAACTCTATTAGGAATTGTAAACTATATATTTTCTATTAAATTGTATCTTAAATGTATAGGCCTATCGTAAATTGGGGAATTGGGAGGGACCTCGATTTCCTGAGGTAGCTGGGATTGTTCTGTGAAAGTCCTATAGAAGCATTTCTCAAACTGAGGCTAACGACATGTGGAAGACCGTGTTGAGGGGCATACGCAGGGTAAACTAGGGACACAAAAAGTAAGTAACTGTGGTGGCCATAGAGATTGACAGCTCCTATGAAGGAGAGAATGATCCTCTCCCTCCTATCTGAATTATTTCTCTTCCTGAAAAGACTCACTGACAATTTAATAGGGATCACCATAATCTTAAGAGACCGCATAAAGCATAGTTACATTATTCTTTGGCAGTTACTTAAAAAAATTATATACAATTAATTTGCCACTGCTATTTTGTTTTATGCTAATTAAATACCGAGACATTTCCTCTTGTATGAGATTAGACTATCAGCATTAGTTCAACTCCATTCTAGAAGACTGCAATACAGTGTTTATTACTTATGTAAATTTGGTTAATTACACACCAACTCAGTTATCTTATGTATTGCATTTCAATTAGTATCCTTTTAATAGTCACTAACTCTTTAATTAACTCACAAGAATAAGATGTGTCTTGTTAAATGTAAATTAAATAGATTTAAATAGTAGATTGCAAATGGTAGATTTACCGCTAATGCTATAGAAAACTGTTGCTGGAAGAACTAAATGTACTCGATACCATCTGCCTTCATCTCTAGGCAAGAAGCAATTGCATTTTCCTTAGAATTTTTTTTAGCCCAAAGATAAGACCAAAGCAAAACCAAAGTATGTCAGGTTTTCATTTTGTTCTGTTTGTGCAAGACTGAATTAAATGTAATTTCAAGTTTTGTCTCATTGTCAATGAAAAATTCTAACAATACAGAGAAATATAAAATAAAATCTTTCTCGAGTGTGGAATTACTTCTGAAATGAATGTTAAAAGGTTTAAGAACAATCCATGATCACCGATTTATCTGTCCAGGGTAGAAGGGCGCAAACTATTTCAGCTCTTCCCTAAGCGGTCCCTTGTGACCTAGCAAGGAAATTACCTAGCAGGGCACCACTGTGTGGCAACAACCCATGACTGCAGGGGAGCCTGAATGTCAATGGACTAACACTGTAACCCAGTTTTCTTAGCATAAATGTTTCTGCTTTAGCCGGTTTATTTCTCAGAGGTTGCAATAAAGCCTTAGCTAAGTTGAGAATCTACTTTTATTTCAAATCAAGTTTTATTCTTTGCAAAGAGAGTTCAAATTCATTTCTGGATTCTGTTATTTATGTTTTGAACTGGCAGAGTCTATCACTGTAAACACTGGAACTAGATGGACTGGGATTAGTACATAGATTCTCTGCTCTCTTCTCCACACTCTGGCTGTGGAAGAGTCTAACATGGAAGAACAACATTTTAAAATATGTTGGGCCAAGTTTGGGGGTACTTCTTATTTTAACAGAATAATACAATATAAAGTCATATTGCCATAAATACCTGAATTTTAAAACAAAGTATTTAGCTTTTTCCTTCAAGATTATAATATTTCAGAAGTAATGATAAATAAAACTGTTAAAGCAATAAAAATATCATCAAAATGTGAAATTACTAGGAAAAAAATTATTAGAAGACATCATAACTTTGAGAGTCGCCAAATTATATTTGTTTAACTTATATTATCACTCTCAACCTGGCACCCTCAGATATTCCCTTTTTCCTTTGTCTTTCAACTTCCAAGATAATCTGTTTTTCTCCAGAAATTAGTGAGTTAGAATGGCATCCATAGTGGAAAAACCTGAATGCAGGCAATGTTTCACTGTGAATATCATGTGAGATTACTTATTGTATTACACCTTTTCCTTTTATTATAATTTTTACTTCATATTATTTCAATATTTCCAGGCTAAAGCTTCCTACTGAGTAGTCATTCAAAGTTTTTCTTTAAAAAAAGATTCCCGGGGCCGCCCGGTGGCGCAGAGGTTTAGTCCGCACTTGGCAGCCCGGGATTCACAAGTTCGGATCCCGGGCGCCCGCCGACGCACTGCCTGTCAGCCACGCCGTGGTGGCGTCCCATACAAAGTAGAGGAAGATGGGCACAGATGTTAGCCCAGGGCCAGTCTTCCTCAGCAGTAAAGAGGAAGATTGGCAACGGATGTTAGCTCAGGGCTGGTCTTCCTCACAAAAAAAAAAAAAAGATTCCCTATTCAAATTCCTTTGAAGAGCTCAGAGTGTCCGTAGGAAATCTCTGAACATTTCCTAACATGATTAACCTAGGCAATATCCGGGAAATAACACACATTGCTTTTCCCGTGAAACTCTTTGTCTAGAGAAGCATCCTGAGGGTCTAGTCTTAGCAGAACTGTTGTAACCAGCATGTCAAACGGTACAGCGCTCATTCTGAAGTGACAGGTCGCATTTGGGTCTTGCCTCCAACACTCAGCAGCAATATTACCTGGTAAATTTCTTAACCTCTCCAAGCTCTAATTCTTCATGTTTTAAGTAGGAATAATAATTATTCACATATTAAGCTTTATACGAGGACTGATGTGTTATATGAGGATTATTTGCAAGATGTCTAATACTTAGTGTTAATGAATAAGTGGTAATTGTACCTATTAAAATAAAGGTTACGTTAGCTTCAGGGACAGAAACGTTTTGCTAGGTGCAATTGAGAAAATATAAGCTATTATGTTTTTGAAATTAGTTCCCAGGTTGAAAGTAAAATTATTTGAAAATTTATTTTTCCTTAGATTATGCAGCAAAAGAGCAAAACAAAAATCTTAAGTGCGCGGAGGAACTCCACCTACAAGTTATGCGATCAAAGATCTTTATAAACTATTCTTAACACAGACAACTTCAATAACTACTTTAGGCGGTTTAATTTCACTAAATTAAAAATCATTAACTTCCTTGATGTCCTCACTGTTTATATACATTCCTTTTTAGCAAACCAATCCACAGCAGCCCCCTGGGCCTGATCTCCTAGAATGGTTTTACCTCTGGAATCTTAAAATCTATTCCCCACAGGACATATTCCAGACCTTCTTCCTAAAACATCTGCCAAGCCACTGTCCCTTTTTCAACAATGAAGTTTATCTCCGGCTTGGCAGAGACAATTGCATATATAAGGCATGGAGTCTCTCATCCTTCCACCTCCACAACTCGAAACGTTTCTGTAACTCCTCTCACCCTCACTAGCTTTGTTTGTTTGTTTCAAAGGATGAGAAGTCCTTTAGCTTGATCATGTATAATCCCTCAACTTGATCTCTGATTCCATTTCCTCCCATCTTTTCTGGGGCCTTGTCCCATTCTTACCCCTAAACAAACAAACCCATTATCTGTCTAGGTTCTGAATACCCCATCTAGCTTTGATTATATCTCTTTCTTTCCTTCTCAATGAAGGTCATGAATGAAAACATCACCAAGGGTAATATCCACTTTGTTATATCCCTTCTTTCACATAAACAGTCGTGTCCTTACCTCTTCTCTAAATCATCTGGTGAATTTTGCCAGTATCATCTCTGTTGCTTAATCCAATGATCAATGCTTAATGTATTTGGCATCTTCACTGTAGCTGACACTGTGACCATTTCTTATTCTCGAAAACATCCCCTTTATCTCCCATGACAACACTTCTTTCTGGTTCTTATCTGAATTCTCTTTTCTCTCCTATTCAAGACCATTTTCTAGCTCCACTTTGTTAGACAGGAACTTCAATTATGATATTTCCAAGAGTGCAATTCTCGGTTTACTTCACTTCTGACTTTCCTATATCCATATTGTCTCACCCATTCTCTTGATTCAGCTGCTACCCATACTAAAAATTATAAAAGCTATGTCTCCAGAGTTTTCCTGACGTTAACATCACTATGTACCAACACACAGAGGAAGTGCACTTCAGATGTCCAATGGCGGGTATGACTCAAACTACACAATTAAATTTTCCATCTTCTCCAAAATACCAATGAACTATCAGAAGACTAAAAGCATAAAAATCAACATGTCATATGTACATTATTTGAAATATGTTCAGAGAAATACACAATACATTTGCCCAGCATTTTATTGTTAATAATCTCTGTGCTAAAAATGCATTTTAAAATGCCTTAATGTATTAATTACATTTATGTTAGCTCCTCAAATCAATTTTAAAGACCCCCAAAATCCCAGTGTTATTTTTTTCCCCTGTTCAAAATGAATCACTTATTTTAAACAGGATCCTCTACTGAGAAGGTGATGCATGACTGGAGACAAATTTTACCTAATCATTCATTTTTTAATTTTTTTTCACTTGCAATTTTTGAGAACACAATTAGAATAATGGTTCTTGAAAGTTTTCTGATTTATATCATGCTATACTAAGCAGATTTTGTTTAAAAAATTGTTTATGATGGATTACTTTCCTAAAGTTTTTTGACCTGAATTGAATCTCTGAAATGAATTGAATACCATTCAATTGAATGCCATGGCTGCCAGTATAACGAAAGAGGGACTTTCTTAATTTGTGCAGCCACAAGTGTGCTCGAAAAGGAGAAAGTAGGTTGCATTGCCTTGTTCAGTTCAGTGTAGCATGAAGACTAGTAGCTGAGTGATCAGGAAACATTAATAGACAGTGAATATGTGATACTTCTTTATATACCCTTTTAAGAAAAGAGGGGAAAAATTTATTCTACATTTTACAAAATTATATAGCTATTGTTCACGTTTTCTTTGCAGGGTCTGAGAAAAAGTAGCACAGAAAGTTACAAAACTACAGAAATCTCTAATGTAGATGCATATGCATAAATGCTTGCTTCAGCTAAGCCACCTCAATTTGTAAAGTGACAAATGCTGTTAAACACTTGCTAAATATCTGTGTCCCAGCTTTTGAAAGTTAATTGATCAAATGAGAATGAGATAGTGGATTTAATAAGAAATTTAATAAGCTGCATTCCCTTTCCCTTCCCTCTGGTAGAATCTCAGTATTTTTTGAGAGCAACTGCTCTTGTTTTCTTAGTTTAATAATCCTGAGAATAGAAGTGAGAGAGAAATCTGGCTGAATATCTGCCATCTTATTGACTGCCATCCATTGATTCACCTGCTTTGGTGAATAGTGGGTTTCTTTCTCCTTCTAAAGCTTTGGGATCTACATGTTGATGTGGATAAACTTTTGAGATGGAAGAAAAAGAGGATGCTGGATACGCACACATATATGGTGGAGATGATTAGAGTGGTAAAGAAGAAATCTTGAGGAAAACAATTTTGTTAAAACATATTTTACAAACATAAATTATTGATATATCCATCCCTAGTAATCACGGCGGTACAACCCACTGGACAGATCACTAGTGTAAACCTAAAATACCTGCTATTTTCGTAGTTTGCCATTTGATTCTACACGCATCTAGAGGACCTAATGTGGGCTTCGATTTTTCCAACTATGAAGTAGATAACTACCAACCAAAAATTTACAGGTAACAGAAAAAATTTTTGATATATTTTATCATGGTTGTCCTTTTCTGCCCATAATACTTATCAACATTTATTTAGCTAGTACACATGATTCATTTTTCTGTTAGTCTCCATGGAGACAACAAGGGACAAAGGTCATGGCTCCACAAAGCATTTCCTCAGGTAATTGCTCAATTTTCATAGCTCTCAAGCTGTGACTAGTGAATGGTTAGGTTATGTCCCCTTAGGCTATCTATCATAGATGTTTGCTAACTCATCCATTTCAAAATGACCTTAGAGAAGCTTTAGAAACTGGAAGCTATTGAAACTTCTGTAGGTTCACTGGTTCATATATGAGTGAAATAGAACAAGGGAATTTCTTTAGCATATTATTCATATAGAAATAAAAATAATAGTCTTAATGATGTGGCCCATTTACTATTTATTTCAGCAAATAATCACTTGTAGAAATTGATGGTATTACTAACTCAGCATAGCATAAATAATATATGGGTTTCTTTTAGTGGGAAATGTGTCACAAAGTTAGTTTTGACTAAGAGTGATAGATCCAAAAAAATATATTTTCTCTTCTCTATAAGTGATTATTATGACATAGTCTTCTATATTATGACACATTTTTCTATACCAACATACAGGTCATAGTTGCTAATACACCTTCATGAATGTAAAATGTTCTAGACTTTAAATGGGACATTTGCTTATGGAGAATAAACTGTAAAGGCTTTCTGCTCAGTCTACTATATCTCTGGACTTTCTTTACCCTAATGCATAACTAAAGTGAGAAATAGTCACTGGTTACTTCTCAAGATCAGAGAGAGCTTTCATTGATAGTTAAATCAATTAGTGATTAACTGATGACTTTTCATTAAGAAGTTACTTAATTAAGAAGGTCAGCAGAAAAATAATATACAGTCATGAGTTGCTTATCAACAGAGATATTTTCTGAGAAATGCGTTGTTAGGTGATTGCATCATTGTGTGAGTATCACAAAGTGTACTTACACAAACCTAGATGGTGTAGCCTACTACACACCTAGGCTACTTGGTATAGTCTATTCCTCTAGGCTACAAACCCATACAGCACGTTACTGTACTGAATACTGTAGGCAACTGTCACACAACGGTAAGTATTTGTGTATCTAAACATAGAAACAGTATAGTAAAAATATGGTATAAAAGACAAAAATTAGTACGCCTGTAGATGGTACTTACCGTGAATGGAGCCTGCAGGACTGGATGTTGCTCCGGCTGAGTCAGTGAGTGAGTGGTGAGTAAATGTGAAGGCCTCGGACATTACTGTACATGACTGTAGAATTCATCAACACCATACACTTGGGCTACCCTAAATTTATAAAAAAATTTTTCTTTAATAAACTAACCGTAGCTTACTATAACTTTATACACTTTTTAATTTTTTTAACTTTTTTGACTCTTCTAATAACACTTAGTTTAAAACACAAACATGTTGTACAGCTGTAGTAAATATTTTCCTTATATCCTTATTCTATAAGATTTCTATTTTTAAATTTTTTCTATTATTTTTACCTTTGAAACTTTTTTGTTAAAAACAAAGACACAAACACCACATTAGCTTAGGCCTACACAGGGTCAGGATCACCAATATCACTGCCTCTCACCCCCACATCCTGTCCCACTGGAAGGTCTTCAGGGGCAGTAATACGCATGGAGGTGTTACCAGCGTCATCACAAACGTGTGAGTAATGCATTGCACTATGACCATTATGATGGCTACAACATCACTAGGTGATGGGAATTTTTCAGCTCCATTATAATCTTATGGGACCACCCATATATGCGGCCATCATCAACCAAAATGTCATATGTGGTGCACGACTGTATAGACCAATCGTTTTTGTTTGAAAATAAACTTGGATTGGAAAAAAATTTTATGATGAGGGTGCATGGGAATATTTCCCTCACACTATGAGACTTACTACAAAATAACTAGCCTCTATGAGCCCTAGTTAATGATTTTTCATGTGTTCCATTGTATACACTTAAAACTACCTAGAGTAAGGAAACAGTCATTTTTAATTGAGAAAGGTAAAGCCATACTCTTTAATGTCACATAAATTGACTTCTTAACACCTGACAAATCAAACTACTTCTTTAACTATTCCCCATCCAACTTATATTAACATAATAAAATGTGCTACAAATGCAGTAAATGAACAAAAGGCATTTTTAACATTTGGATGAAATGCTTTTCACTAATAAATTTTGATGCACTTTGATACAATTAGTGTGTTTTTCCTTGAGGTAATTCTTTTAACTAGAGGCTTAGCTTTACAATTTTGTGGAATTTTTCTTTAAATTTAGCAATGTAAACCTTTTATCTTTAAATAAACTTTGTGAATAAAAAAAGAAATTACAAAAAGATATCTTAAAGTGAAGATCAGAATTACACTTATCTCAGAAAGAAAAATCTTATTATATTTATTTCTATTATTTGTTCCTAAAATTTCAATTGAAAGTTTCAGGATGCATGCCCTGTTATAGTGCTTTCCTTTGCTTTTTATCAGTTTAAAAATTCCATTCTAATTTTATTCTAAATTCTCTTAATTTTTAAAGTAAAAGTTTTTTTCTTCACAGTTGATTAATTATTAGACAGAAATTATATTAGTGAATCTGCGTGACACAAAAAAGCTACCCATTAGCATTAATTTTCCCACAATAAGGAAGTCTGTCAGAAGACTATTCACCTTCAATGCCTGTAACCCTGGCAAGAGAAAATCATCTACTTTCAAATTAAATTTAACCTTTCAGAGCATTAATTATTTAGGCAACAATTTCCTTTCTGAGTATTCAAAGTAAGGTATTACTCACATGCTTTGACTTTCCTGACAATGAATAATTACAAAATGGGGGCTGAAGGAATCGAATCCTCCCGATTCAATTGGTTTTGGGAGTTTCTATTTTAGTTCTTTTAACTACATGGCACTAAAAAATGTCATGTTTTCGGCATTAGAAATTTCTAGTCTGGGGTTTTTTGCATAAAAATGATAATGATATCTGAAGTGTTAATTTGTATTTAATGCTTTCTTTTAACACATGGGTAATCAAATTAAAACAGTAAGTCAAGTGTAAAGTTCAAATGTGAAGAAAAGTATGATAGCTTTTATGAAGTAAACTATTACTGTCACTTTTTTAGAATTCTCATAGTTTGCTCAATTTACTGAGGCTAATTTTCTTATTGTCAGAGTGGAATGACTTCAGCGAAAAAGAAGGAGACACAGAAATTTGCTGTCTAAATTACCACGCCCTGGATCTTAACTAATCCCTTTTCTGGGGCCTTAGTCCCAAGATTCTGAGTAGATCAGTTTGGGGAGGGAATCAAGCATTCGTACACCAAAGCTCCTAGGTGATTCTAACAATCAGTTAAGTTCCTTTAAGACAGGGTCCTCACCCTTGTCACACTTTGGAAATATCTGGGAAACTTTAAAAAATATAGCTGCCTGGCTCCTATGTCCAGATATTCTAATTTAACTGTTCCGAGCTGTGGCCTGAATATCACGGTTTTCAACATTCCCTTAGATGATTCCCTGAGCTGAAATGGCCACCTGTGTCCATCACCGGCAAGTTCTAGCACATTCTTTGTGTTTGTGGTCCAGATGTGAGCCAATTGTTCCAATCTACTGTTGCTACTGCATCTGGACCTTATTGCTCAATTTCTTTTTGGCATCACCTCATGCCCTCTGCCTTATCTTCACATCATCATTTTGGCACCTCTCAAGTGTGATTCATGTTCTCCCCTTGAAATCTTTGGGAAATATCCTGTCCTTCTGACTTAGCCTGGGGCTCCCTTACATGTGACACTTGCCTCCCACATGGCTGCATAAGTAGTACTCCAATCAGATTCTGCAGGTTCCTACTAAACATGAACAGGATGAAATAGAGGCTGATCCTGAATCATGAAAATTCAGTTTGGTTAGGCTTGGGACCAGGATGAGGAACTTCCTATGCCAACTCAACTCCTCAAGGATCCCTGAACTGATATAAACTCCAAAACCAGTCTTTCATTAATTCTTCAGCAAAACTTGACCAATACATCCATGCATCCATGTAGACACAATCCTTCACTTCCCAGTTCTGTAGCCTCCACTGCTCTGTGGAGAAAAATTACTCCTTAAGTTGCTCCTGTATTGTCCAGTCTCTCCAGGTGTTTCCTTCTATTCTTCATCAGTTTTCTCTGTTAATCCCAGCACCTATCACTGACATTCTGTTCCTTTTATTCACAGATATAAACTTCACCAACTACTAGAATAACCTGTTTCAGTTTAAGTTGACTTAAACAACAGATTACTAAGTTGCTTTTAGTTTTTGTTGTTTTCAACTTTTTCTCTTGTTACATGCAGTAGCCACAGTTGAGAAAACTGAAAATTACTTTCATTAAAGCCTCAGAACCTAATTTCTGAAATATACTATAGAATACCATACTCACAATTGAACTGCAAGGGAGTCATTCAACAACTGAAGTCCTCATCATGTAAGCTTTGTAGGTTCATGCTGAATATGAAATTCACTGAAATGCTGAATTGAATTATACAGCTCTAGATTATAGTCCGTCTCCTTCAATTTCTTTCAGCGAATGTGAAATTACTGACTCCACCTGGAGTCCTAACAAGTTGAGGAAGTAATTCAGTCTTTACAGTGAAAAACTATTAATGAGGTGATTTTTACTATTTTGTTAAAAATGAAAAGAATAAATCCTTACTTCTTGATTATAGAGAAAGATGTTTTTTTTTTGTTTTTTACATAAGACCATACGCTAAACAGTGACGTCCAAGCTATTTATACCTTTCATGTTACACATTAATGAATAAATAAAAAGGAGAGGAGGTGTTTGATAATTCTTTTATTAAAAAGTCTAAAATTGTTGCCTCTCTGTAAACAATTAGACCAATATACTGAAAGCTATATATACTGAAACATTTCAAAATTACAAATGTTTTTTTCTATAAAATTGTAATGGGTGTGATATCATCTTGACAGTATAATACTCAAGCTCTTTCTGTGTATAAATTTTGCCATTATTTTAATTCCAAATTCTTCAAATAACTTCAATTTGAAAGAGGCTGAACTCAAAGTCAATTTTGTAAATTATTTGGTGACTAACACAGAAAAACTAATTAATACACAAGCCAGCCCTGATGGCCTAGTGGTTAAAGTTAGGCACCATCTGCTTTGTCAGCCCAGTTTCGGTTCCCAGGTACAGAACCACACCACTTGTCTGTCAGTAGCCATGCTGTGGTAGCAGCTCACATAGAAGAACTAGAAGGACTTACAGCTAGAATATACAGCTATGTACTGGGGCTTTGGGGAGGAAACAAAAAGAGAGGAAGATAGACAACAAAGGGCAAAACTTTCCCAGCAAAAAAATCCAAAAACAAACACAAAAACTCAAGTAAAAAAATATATATATATATCTCACTAAAAAATAATAATTAATACACAGTAAGACTTCACATATTAGGTATTTATAGAGTACCTATTATTGTGTAATTGTAAAACAATTCAATTAGATACCTCTGAAGTAGTTTTAAGGGAGGTAAAGGCACATAGCTTTAAGCAGTAGTGTCCTGCTAAATGGATAACACTGTCTCTCCATAAAAATATACACCAAACGCATATAGATATGTATTATAAATTTTACAGATAAAAAGCTTGTATAGCATACAATATACAGATAATAACATATACAGTACTCTTTATTCTAAATTCCATATAGCTAACTGATTCTTCCAAAATGCTTTGGTTGATTTTTGCTAAGCTCCTGTATCCTTGGCCACTATGGTTGTAAGAGATTAATGAAGGTAACTCTGACAAATGTTGGTGGATATTTTTATTTACCTTAATGAGCAGGATGAAAGTGAGACAAGGCATTGCACTGGAACTTCACTCTTCTATCAATAGTGTCAGGGACTTCTTTGCTGAATTGAGTAATAGTTTTTCTAATAATGGAAGAATAATTTCCCATTCTTTGCACTATCCACAATGTAATGGCCAAAGTCACATCACACTTTTAAATTCCCACTGCATTATTATCATTTTCTCCATTGCTTTCTTATGTCCAGACCAGAGTTTTGCGAATTTCTTCTTAAAGGGTCAGATAGTATATAAATCAGGTTTGCTGGCCTTATGGCTTTGTTATAACTACTCAACTCTGTCATTAGAACACAAAAGCAGCCAGCTGTGGCTATGTTCCAATAACACTTTATTTATTAAAAACAGGCAGCTGATCCACAGATAGTCTACTGACCCCTGGTTTAGACGATGAATAAGTCAAGTCCTGATTTGTAGAATTTGCTGATTTCAGTGTTGTAAATACTCCTACCATGGCTGATTTCAAGCTGCCAAAGTGATTTCACTGAAAGAAGAGGTGAGAAGAGATGCTCAGTAACAGAATGTCATGGAGTATTTCAAACATACATACCGATACAAAAGGTGTAGAGCATGGAGAATAATAAAATGTAGTAACATAATTAGCAAATAAGGTTCTTTGCTTTTAATAAAATTTATTTAAATATATATGTTACTAACAACCAGCTTGCACTTGTAAAATTCCTGAAAATGTAATAATCTCTTCTGTGAGCCAATATAAGACAACTCCAGAAACCAATGGTTTTATACTTTATACTATAAAATTTAAAAAGCAAGTGTTTAAGTAGTCCAATCTCTATAAATTATAAATATCTCTTAGACGTTATCCTTAAAAGTTTTGACAAGGCCTCTGTTCACTAGCTGACTTTTTGTAACTTCTATGTAAAAAACAATTATTAGTGTTAGCTGCACTAATAATATCAGTAGATATAGATTATTCTGAAGACAAACAAAAAAATGGATCCAGACAAATGGAGTCAAACATTAAACATGTATGGATTATGATCTTTATGCCCTTCTGAACTGAAAGACAACTGTAGGGAAAGAGCATTAATCATGAATTAATTTTCTCATGAATTGTATTTTCAGTTTTGCAATTGATAAAATAGGAGTCCTTTTACCATTTGACACCTCCTCTATTCACAAGGTAAGGATCACAAGCCTTGATATTCACCTTCTTCACAAGAATATCAAAAAAATGAGTGAATTAATATCCAAGCAGCGTGCTTAGCTATTTAGTGGAAAGACATTTTAGTAAAAACAAAGAGACTTTTAAACTCCATGCACACTATGACCTAGTGTTACAGTTAAATTGTGGCATTGAATAGGCCCATTGGTTTATTGTGAATACACAGCAG